>JARKID010000022.1:0-1208404 GCA_029449255.1 Mycena polygramma
CAATTAATCGGCTGCGGATCACGCACGTGCGCTGTTTTCTTCATTTGTCTCCCTCACCACCACCTCCACTCTCTCCCTCCCTCCCACCTGCTCCCGGTCCCGGTGTCATCCATGTAACATTCCGCTCCTTGCTGTTCGGCGCCTACCGCCTCGCAGTGTTCCTTCCACAGGCGTTCGTGCAGCAATTCTCCGCAATCGCAAAAGTCGCTGTTCGGTGTATACCGCCTGTCCAGTGTTCTTTCTTTGGGAACCGTTTTCGCGTCATTGGGCGGTGCCTACCGCCGCGCAGTGATTCTTCAAACCGCTAGACCCCCCGTAGACAAACCTTGTTCTCATGGCCTCCGATCACCCCACCGTCCCCGTAAGTCACACCAGTGGCCTGTTGCTATCCGCGCGCTTAACGAACTCTCAGACGGACTTTGGCATTCTGGGACACGCCCGTATTTCTGATTCCATCTGGGGCGTGTACCAGGGCAACCCGCAGCTTTTGCTGAAGATGCCCTCTCCAAACGAAGCCCCAGCGCCGGAGTACGCCCGAGTCAAAGGGAATAACTTCTGGTCCCCCACTTACATATCTCCCCGCTACCCCTACGTTATGTTCATCCCCGCCTGCTTTCCTTGGTACGGGCCGATCTTTGGCAAACTCAACTATCGACGCGACAAGCTCCCCCTTGTGAAGCAGGAGGACGGTCGCTGGCGGTTGGAAGTTCCGGTGACTGAGGAGTGGTCGAAGCTGGAAGGGTCGCTGCGCCGTGTCGCGATACGCATGATGACGCTAACCAAAACACCGTATCCAGAGGAGATGGTGCAGTTCGCGCTACCGTACCGGTTTGGCTACCTGCGACCGTACCGTACCGAGAACGCGGCTCGTACTGTCGTCTGTCGCAGTCTCCACGCGTTTCTTCCCCTCATCGGCAACCTCGCCATGCTGTTCTGGTTCATTCAAATGGAGTCGAAGGACATGCCGGACTGGGATGGGCGGAAAATACTCTGCGAACAGGCCGGGGTCCACCCTCAGTGGCTCGCAGATCTGGAACGCTCCGTCGTCGGGACCTCGACGTACCCCGACTCGGTGGCCTGATAGATTTCACGCATCGTAAATACCCGGAGCTTTTCAGAGACTCTCATAGCCTTGATTTTCTCCTCGGCAAAATCATTGCGAAGCGGCTTCCTTTACCTCTGTACATATCCTGGGGTGTTATCACACAGCGACCTGAGATATTTGTACCATACTCCCTGCGCGAGCTTCGGTTTGTACCGGACATGCTCGAGATCAACTACCTCAGCAGGTTGCCTGGGAAGGTCGCTTTCAGTCGCTGGATCCGAACAGAATGTGCAGAAAACACTGTAATCTCCAGTCTTCGCGACAGCGACCCGTCCATCGAGTCGACGTCTGTGACACCGTCGAGCCCGTCGAGTCCATTTCCCCCGTCGAGGCTAACAGCCAACAACGATCGGGCGAAACCATGGCCGAATTCTTTGCGCGGCGAGCGAAAAGCAACGCTAACCGGGCTGCGCACGAATCACCCGACGATGCTAAACGGCGCCAGCAGCAGGAAGAACATGCTGCCAAGGGTGGGGTCCCGGGCCGCAAAGGCGCCAGAGTCTACGTCTGGGAGAAATCCCATGGCCACTATATCCGAAGGGCTGCAGGGCGAGATAACTACGAGGACGTTTGGGATGAGTACGGCCCCCTTCAGCGGCGATTCGACGGGTTCCACAATGAGTGGGACGTCTGTGAGGCCTTCGGCCCAGAAGGAGGTGGCGACGAGGATGACGATGATTTCGATGATCTGGATATCGAGCCGGGCTTCACCGGCGCCGGCGATGAAGGCGACGACGACGATGCTCCTTCTCAGCTTCTCCCGGAAGATGACTTGGAAGAAGGTCAACTGCCTCCTACGGTACCATCTCATCAAGCAGTTTTTGACTCCCGTTCCATCGAGGACTACGCGTCCATTGCCGCATCCTTTGACGATATAATATACCTACGATTCGGATGCACAGCGCCCACGGAGAAGCTGGACGTTCCCGCGGATCTAATGCTCCCTTCCTCCGACATAACTAAAAAGTTTCTTGGTGGCGGGACGCTCCCAGCCGTCAATGAAAAACAATTCGATAACTTTCGACTGTTCCTCGCGCACTGCAAAAAAGCACACAACCTGGATAGCATCCCCAGAAATTTGCTTGATTACCACGACCTGGACGCGGATATCTTCACGCGATGGACGATACAACTTCGAAGAGAAACCCTCAACGACAA
Organism: Mycena polygramma; assembly: GCA_029449255.1. Classification (NCBI taxonomy): domain Eukaryota; kingdom Fungi; phylum Basidiomycota; class Agaricomycetes; order Agaricales; family Mycenaceae; genus Mycena; species Mycena polygramma. The sequence continues at coordinate 2,264 of JARKID010000022.1, forward strand.
GTTGTATTATGTTCTCCACGAAGATGGGTCCAAAGTGCTGCTATACCTTCTCCTCTCGAGTGCGACAACCGCCCTTGAGATTGTGAGACAGCAGTGGGGGCCCAGCTTGAGAGTTATCATGGAAAAGCTGTTGTCCCGCGGTCATGAGTTCAACGTCTGCTTTCGGTCCGATGAGGCTCGCGTCGGACGGCCCAGGGCGCGCAACCTGTACTCCGGTCTTGGCCACCGACCGCTAGCGTATCGTCCTGACGCGCACGACTACAGGTCGTACGTAGCAATCCGCGACCAGTTCCTGATTACTCCTCGAGGTCGTGCGGCCTTACAATATGGAGGAATCATCGGGCGTTTGGCCAGAGCGGTGGTATCGGTGGACAATGTGGTGCGAGGGTCCCACCGATGATGCGTCTATCGCTGGGGTATATTTTTGGGACGGGCATTCCCAGTTCGCGTACTGGGACGATTGCCTGACGGAGCAGGAGATTGATCTCATCTGCGGTGTTTACCACATTTCCACAGGTGCTTGCTTATCATTTTCCCTTAACTTACAAACTGACAGGAATATAGGTCAAGTCGACCCAGGCTCTTCCTCCGGCGAACAGACAACCACCAGGTCTTGGTGGCCCAGACCTGCATCGACGGCCAGCTCAGGAATGTCCGTCGGATGGTGGACCCCAATGTGGGAGGCGTGGTTCCAGAAACGCTTGGCACTACTCGAACAAGACCCACCTGCCGGAGATCTTGTTACACATGCGAAATGGAAGCACAATTTGAAACTGGAGCGCAGATGCCCCGACTACGTCCAGGCTACCGAACGATGTGCGGCTCAGATCCTTTCCGTACTGCGCCCTTGACGGTGTTGTGATTGCCGTAGCGACTGCTTGTATAGTCAGATAGCTGGACGAATATCTTGTGTATGTATCTCTTGATAGCTGAACGACTTTCCCGCGCATGTATATCTTGTTCTCGTGTAGATCTAGTGTAGATTTAGTGAATGTATTTTTTGCTGTCGCCGAACTACCGATTAAGATGCCGATGAGCTGCCGATGAGCTGCCGCTCATCGGCAGCTAAATTTTTGGGGTCCCGAAACGTAAAGTATCAGTTACTGTTTCGGGGCACCCGGAACGGTAGCCGAAACTTATTGTTTTGGGCGTCCCAAAAGGGTTCCGGATAACAAAAGAATCGGGAACGCTTTCGGTGCGCCTGGAACTATACGTATCAGGCCGCCAGAAACTGCTCCTGAATCTTTGAGATTCAGGAGCAGTTTCTGGAGGACAGAAACGGCGCCCGAAACGGCAAGTTTCGGATCACCTGATATTCTTTCCAAAACTAATCATTTCAGAAACCTCTTCAGGCGGCCAGAAACACTGCATTTCAGGTACAGTTTTTGTGCTACTAATATTGTTACTGACACTAAACGTTTAAGATTCATCTTCAGGGACCCGAAATTTTGCTTTTTTCCGGAGTGACGGTATAGAGATAATTGAAGCAAATGGAAGCATGGAGCCGGAACACCTCTGTGAGGCCGCCATAGAATTTATATTATTCAAAAATCTAAAAAAGACGAGAGCCTGGGCCGCTGGGCGAAACACAATTACGGCTGAGATGGGATTCAAACCCGAATGCCCTCCCTTTGAAGTTATCCACCCCTCGTTTTCAATGGACAGGAGGCGATCTACATTGATCCACGTAGGCTGTAGCTGTAGCATTGGTGAATTCTTGGGTACCCGATTCCGAATGAATGTCCGTTAGACAGATCGCGCGGGTGGGGGATCGTATCAGTTTGGCTGCTGCGGTTTGGATCTGCCGCAGCGCGGTGAGATGTGACATGTCCTGCATCAGCAGGTGTGCGCCTGCAATTTGCACCGAATATATTCGCAAGACTACTTTCACGTGATCGCGTTTGATGAGAACACGTCATCCACACACACAGCCGCAAACAGTGTTTTCTGTCCTTCTTCTTGCTTTGTTTTTGCTTGCCCCGTGCCTTCTCTGGTCCTCCCTCGATCGAAGAGATACGGCCCCTGCCTCATTACGGATGCGGACGGAGCGACTGGGCGGCCGCACCCAGATTGCACCCCGCAGTGACATCGACAATCCGGATTCCAGTTTCCACACCCTGCGGGAGTGAGGTCGGAGAGGAGAGGAGCAGCGGGCGCGCAGGCTGTGATCTGGCCGGGGCGAGAGTGTATAAGAGGCAGGAGAGCTAGACGCATGCAAGGTGAGTAAGGCTCCGCGGCGCCGATGCCCGCCGCGCACGCACCACCTTTAAGTTCACTGCGCCTCTTTGGTTGAGCTTTGCGATGGGACTTACGGCGCAACTACAGGCTAACCAAGTATTCACCGAGGGTCCCAGAGGCGCACAGCCAAGCAAGATGAACTCGGTGTCGTTTCGTCGATTCCCGCCTTCCCTGAGCCTTGCCAAACCTGCGACGATACGTGCGTCCATAGATGCTAGGCACTCTCCGCATCTCTCTCCTTTTTTTTTTGCGGTATCAATACAAGGCCCGCAAGCTCAAGGAAGTTCACATCACAGCGCAACATAGCCCCGGTACGCACTCTCCCTGTCGTGGATGGTGCATTGCCTGCCAGCGCCGACTGGTCCAGTGGATATCTGGTACTGCGTTGTGCGGTGCAGCAGTCTGCGCGCTTTGTGCGCGGGCGCCGTGAAGAGGCGACGAGATGCACTGAAAGGTACGAAGTGGTCCCCTCCGTCTGTTGCTTTTCAGTTTTGATATCGACCTCGCGCAGGGGGAATTCCTGCATTGGCTCCACGTTGACGTGAACTGCCCTTCACCGAACCTGCCTTCGACGCCGCGCCCTTGCAATACAAAACACTTGCTCCGGGATGGATTTGGTGTCCGTCTGTACGTGAATAGTTTCCGCTGTGAGTGACTATCTAGTGTTCAGTGCAATTTCAAACGCTTCAGGACATATAACTGGGCTCACAGGGTAGCGAGAAGGCCTGTGGCGGACGGTCCGCACCTGCACCAGCTAGGTTGGTGAGATGTCGCTTTTCTGCGGGGTTGCTCGTTCGACTCGAGCTCAGGCCATGTGACTTCAATCCTGTACTTTTTTAGGTCCTTCCCTGGGTCTGTTCGCTCCGCCCCAACCTATAAGTAGAATACAAGGCAGTGTATCTCCCTTGATCTGCATTTCGGATGGATGCTAACAGAAGGTTTATACAGATAGGAAGGCCCGCGTTCGCACCATATGATAACGTCTAGGTGGATGTCCGCGAAGGTGCAGGTTATTCTGTGTCGTGTACTCAGCCTGACCTAATCAATGGTGCTCAGACACCAACTTCTCCGAAGCCGACGACGCGCTGCACGACCCGCGCCACGACCGCAACTCGCACAACGTCTTCACCGGGCGCGGGGTGGAGAACATCGGGTGTCTTGTCCTGTTGTGTGTTTGTATTGTTGGGCTCTTGTGCGTCCTTCCTTCTCTCGCATTCTCTATTCTCTGTCTGTCTCGCTCTGCCCTCTTCCCTCTTCTCTCTCTTAGATTGTCGTCATTCAATGGAATGCAATGGCTAACGAGATCGAATTCACCAGCCTAGGATACCCCATCGCGACGCACTTGATGAACCCGTCCAAAGTCAGCGACTTGCACGTAAACGCGACAGGGCAGATCCCGGGTATGGGCAATTGGGGGCTGATTGATCTGGATACGCCTGAACGCAATCCTTCCTTCTCTCCATGTCACTTTTATCCCTTTATCATCTTTATCATACTCATACTCGTCCTCATGGCATGTAGGCGTGTACAACATCCACGGATATCACGATCCGTCGGAGACGCTGCAGCTTGTCTTCAGCGACGAGTTTGAGATGGATGGGCGGAGTTTTTATGAGGGTGATGATCCGTACTGGTATATATCTCCCTTCCTCTCCCGAGTGCGACTTTCGTTCACCGTCCGTTTGTAGGGAGGCTGTGGATCTGCACTATTGGCAGACCGACAATCTGGAGTGGTGCGTCCCTTTCCCCTCCATCTCCCTACTTGTGGCTGAGCCATCACACGTTGCAGGTACGACCCCGCCGCAATCACCACGCGCAACGGCGCGCTCGGGATCAACCTCACGAAGGTCGACGACCCCAGCACGAACCATAATCTGTCGTATATGGGCGGGATGATCTCGTCGTGGAATAAGTTTTGTTTCACTGGGTGTGTACTTGGTCTTCTTTCCCTGTCTCGTGTCAAGCTGAGCTGATTAAACTTCGTGAAGGGGCCTTATCGTGACGAACGTGATGTTGCCTGGTATCAATAACGTCGTCAGTGCAACATTAATTCTCGTAGGTTGAATCTATGCGAACGCTCATGCCCCTTAGTTCGGCCTCTGGCCCGCCGTATGGACAATGGGCAACCTCGGGCGTGCCGGCTACAGCGCGACTCTCGATGGCATGGTATATCGCCCCGCCCTAAGTCATCACATCCGCTGCGGGTTTGATATGAGAGCACAGTGGCCGTATGTCTACGACGCCTGCGATGTCGGCACCACGCCTAACCAGACCCTCAACGGCGGCCCCCCCGCAGCGCTGGACAGCGGCTCGACGGAGAATGGCGGGACAGGTGAGTTGTCGTACCTTCCGGGACAGCGTCTTTCGCGGTGTACATGTATGGGCGAATCGCACCCAGGTACGCATACACCTTACCCTTAATCGACGAATGGTGCTTCTGAAATCTGCGCTAATTTGATTTTTTGCAGGTCCCATCCACGCCGATGGAACGTACGTCGGGCGCACGGCCCCAGAGATTGACATTTTCGGTGCGCCTTTTCCTGCCCCTCCCTCGTCCTATTGCGCGATTGACTTGATTTGTCCTGCGTAGAGGCGCAAATTGGCGGCCCAGGTGGCGCACACGTTGGGATGGTGTCGCAGTCGGCGCAGTGGGCGCCGTTCAATGCGGGGTATATTTGGGACAACTCGTCCGATAACCTCGTAATTGCGGACACGACGCTGTCGCAGCAGAATTCGTATAATGGCGGGTTGTTCCAGCAGGCGACGTTCGTTGTTTCGGCTACGAGTACGTTTTCTTTTTCCTTCCTCTCCTCCCTACATACTTTTTTTTGTGCGCAGATCAAGGATGCTACCAGCTTATCGACCACGTCCCTGGGTATAGCGACGTGGTGCGTATTAATGTTCCTTCTTCAGTAACCCCCCTGGTACTGAGATTCATTGGCGCAGTACATAACATGGATCACAGACAACAAGGTGGCATGGACATTGAATTCCCCCGGCCTCGGCGCCGACTCCCTCACGGGCATTTCTGCGCGCCCCATCACAGATGAGCCGCTCGTAAGTCTTCTCACTTCCCCTCTTCAAGTTCTCTCCCACCCCTTTCCTCTTGCGCTTTTATTCCCGCGCTCACACACCGCACGCAGTACATCCTTGCAAACCTAGGTATCTCCCACGCGTTCGGGTACATCGACTTTGACCACCTCGTGTTCCCGGCGACGATGCGCATCGACTGGGTGCGCGTGTGTATCAACACCCGGATCGGATTAACATTGGGTGCGACACGCCGGAGAAGCCGACTTCGGTGTATATTGCGACGTGTGTTCCTTTCTCTCCCTCCCTTCATTTTCGTTGTCCGTCCCTCCCTCCTTCTTCACCCCACCTTTCGTTCATCCATAATCTATCCGCATTCCGCAATTCGCAATGCTGACCGTGGTTCACGCAGATACTCCGGGGCGTACACGAACCCGCTGCTTACCACCTGGGTGGACGACTACAATCAGACGAACCCGCGGAATAACCTCACCGACGGGTGCTAGCATTTTGAAGCATACACACCCAGCATCCCCGACTATTTATTGTCTATGCTTATCAATATGGCTACTTGGCCTATATGTACCACAAAGCCTCTCTGCGGATTTACTCAACTTGAACACCACTTTGATTTTGCACCATTACCCATCTACGCAGAGCAACCTAACACTTCGGCGCCGTACAATCAATTCCTCTGATGGCACGCACCTCCCGGACACTTGGGTACTTTCCGCCTCAAACGTAAGCACCCGATTAGGGAATTACCCTCGGCAGTTCGGCATTTCCTTCTTTTGTGCCGCACACGCCGCTGCACTTATCAACAGCACTGCAAGTGCACGCCCGACGCGCGCCCGTCATGAAAGTCGTTGATTTTGACCGAGCTTCCAATGCAAAAAATGTAGGGTAAGCGGCAAGTCTGGTATTCACATTGCGTCAATCTACGACTAGGTAATTGCGAAGTAGCAGATTTAACGCGGCGCGCAGGTAAGCCAAGAATCCGCGAAATAGGCGGCACGCATCGACCAAAGACGTGGAACTTGCGTGGAATGGTATTTCGGCGACACAACTCTACGGCGGCGCTTGGGCGGCGCAACAGCGATAGCTAGCACGTCTCGTGCTATAGCTTTGATGTGCTGGGGGACTGCCAGCTGACACGGTCTCAGCGGTATGGAGCGGGAAGAGCGGTCATAGAAATCGGTCGTCCCGCCTTGGCGTGGGTCGGATATGAAGTACGACGCGACGTAGCTTGGACCAAGTATCTCAGAAGTAACTTACTATTTCTGATGAACACCGGTCCCTACAAACAGTGATGGCGGGATGATGGCGGCGATTGTGGACGGCAGTGAGGGCGAGGCGGATCGAAAGGGATGCAAGGGACGCGACAGCGGAGGCGGCGAGGGCGGCGAGGTGAGGAGAAGGAGAAAGAGCGGGGCTGTGGCGGACAGCGCATTGTTTGCAAGGAGCAAACAAGCGCCAGCGGAGTCTGAATCGTGCCGTCGCGCCGAAGATAATTGCCTAATTGCTAGCTGGATCTACGTGAGCTTGCGAACGGCTAGAGTAAGTGTAAGATAAGGTAGGCGACTGATGGAGGACGAATCTCTCCGGGGATATGACTCGTGACCATCGGTCACAAGTCACATCTTTTTCTTCGTGCTCACGACATCCACCTCGTCTCGCTGTCTCGTCTTGCGCACGGATTTTTCGATCTTCAAACGGACTAAACTCAGGCAACACCTCTTACTTGCTTCCTTATCCGCTTTTGGGCCACCCCGGGGGTGATCTGGCCTGGATGCGACGACTTTCGACATATGCTGTATCCAGCACAAATAGATCTCTATTTCTGTCTTCGGGATTTCGGGACTTCCGTCCACTCTTCCCTCTCCTTTGTCTGACATCCTCTTTCTCATGACACCTGCTGAGTGTCGCATTTTTCAATTTTCAATTTCTCCATTCCTCCATCCGTGTCGTGGCGGCGCAGCTGTGGGTGGTTCCCTGGCGGCTGCAAATATTATTCTGTTTATTCTATCCTACCATCTGGGCATGCACTTCGGTGCATGCTTAATCTCCCTCACCAGGAGGTTGTTCAGATTGTCCCAACCCTTTCGACGCAGTTTTGTGTCAGATACATTTGTATCAAAATTCCTGAGACTGTGAGATTGTATGGCACGGTTTACTCGATGCACCTCCTCTGGTCGAGTAAACTGGTTTATATCCTGCCGACGCAGCTCTGCGGGCATGTTCTTCCATCACCGACGCAGCTCTGCGGGTGTATCCATTGTACCGACGCAGCTTTGCGGGTACTTTCTCTCGTGCCGACGCAGCTTTGCGGGTACTTTCTCTATTGCCGACGCAGCCTTGCGGGCATCATCCATTTGCCAACGCAGCTTTGCGGGCAATCCTTCACGTGCCGACGCAGCTCTGCGGGCATTGCTTTTCATATGTGCCGACGCAGCTCTGCGGGTACTCTTTTCATTTGCCGACGCAGCTCTGCGGGCATTTCATTGGTTCATTTGTGTCTCTGCAATTGCGTGCACAATGTTTCCACATTGCCGAATACATATGGGTCCGCCGTGAGGCATACCTGTGTGCGTTAAAATCTCCAGTCTCTCGAATTTGTTTGGCCTGGTCCTGTGCTTTTAGCACATTGTTGACCACTGGGGCGGGGATGCATTTATAACCTTCTCCTCTCCACTTTCATTTGCACCGCTCCTGTTTGGGGTTTCGGTCGCTTCTTTGATTTGCCCTTCAAGCGAGCTTTGCTCTTGGGAGCGTTACTCCTGTTTGGGGTTTCTGGGCTTCATCTTCATCTCTCGAAGACCCGGGAGCTCCTTGTGTACGAAATTGACCTCGCAATCCAGAGCCAGAATATTTGAGCCTCCCTCGCTCAGCTTCCTTGCTGCCGATCGAGTGCTCCTGTTCTGGATCGGGCCGTTGAGCTTCTTGCTCAACTGCGGTGTCAATTTCCAGACAAACCGATAACTCTCCCAATTTTTGGCATACTCGTCAGATTCGCTCTGACTTACTATACGTCTCGGATTGATTATCTGTTTGCTAATCATTTATTCAGGGTCCTCTCAACTAGTCTACCTTATCGGGGGCTTACGTTTGAGGCGGAAAGTCAGGAGTGCTCCCGGACCATCTGCCTTCTTTTCGCCTATCCATTTGCGGAAATAGTTACACCACATTACTGGACAAAAGTGTTGGGGACTGCACGATTCTGTTTGACCGGATACATCGAATGAAGCAACGCATGCAGCAGCCGAAAGGCAAGAGAATCGAGACACGCCTTCGACGGGATTCGAACTCATATCCGAAGAAGCGATCTAAAGTGCTTTACGAAGGCTGACAGGCTGCTTCTAACTGAGCCCGGTAGAGGTTTGCAATTCAACGGAAATAATTGAAAAGAGAAGGCAAGTGGAACTTCGGCGGCTGCCTGCAGTTCTCTAACCTTCAGTTTGTCAGTTCACACATCGGATCCGTTCAATTCCTCCAGCCAACAACAGGTCGGTTTCAGTTGCGCCTGTCTGATTGTGCAGCAATTGTGCAGAGCCTGTTGGCGCATCCCCGGTGTGCACGGAACTGAGTTGCACGTGATCGTGTTTGATCAGATTCGTCATCCAGCCAAGCACGCCTTCCGTCGTCTCTCCTTCATTGCCCCTCCATTGCTCCTCCACCGCTACTGCGTATGAATCTACGGCAGTCATCCTTGACTTTGGATAGCACCTTGCGATGCCACCTCGAAGCACGGGGTCCTCGCCGGCGCTGGCGCCGGCAGCCGGTTTGAGAAATTGTGCTTGTTCAGAGGGGGGAAGTGTGGATGAAAAGGAAAGGAAAGGTAGCAAACGGTGCAGGATCCGGGGGAATATCACTCAAGGCAGGTGGCGATTCGGGCGATGTCGATAATTCTGGGGAGGACGTGCTAACGCTCGCTGCTACCGCGCACCGCATTCCCTCTCCTCTCTCTCACAACCACCAACAAATGCATCGACGGCGCGGAGATGGGGCGGTCAAATCTGTGTTCGTTAGTGCGTCTCATTCCTCGACGGCCATTTGTGTGCCAATAATCCCTCTCGCATAACCCTCCGCCCACCAACTCCGTGAAATTTGACCCACGGTATCCTCGCGCAATATTGGCAGGCTCACTCGTGTGCACGCTCACTGTCGCTGACGTTAAGAACAAGACTGGGCGGCACCAATGGGTAGACACGTATCCTCAGTGCGCAGCAAATATTGGGGTACTGGCATCCGCTACGTTAGTCGCCCTGGTAGGGGTTGATATAGGTATTAAACTGCCGTGTGTGTGGTGGTTGATCCAAGCTACACTGGGGGGGAGGGATTTATTATACTCGCGTGGTCCAAGTGTCTGAACAACGAGTTTACCAAAGACAAACAGGCAAGTAGCCTATATTCGATCCCACCTGCTTGACATCGAGTATCCTTGCCAATGTCCGGTTTTCCCACCATTCCTTCAATCTTGTTCTCCGGCTCTCTCCGGCTCTTTTAAGCTGTTCTGCGTCCCTCGGCTCCCATTCTCGCAGGCGGCCACGAATAATCTATACTTCACTTCCCACTCTGTGAATCTACGTCTTTTCTGTGCCGCGCCCTTCAAGCTCGCCGGAAAATCATCTAGCCGTCCGCTAGTCGCGGCGAGTAATCGTTTCCGGCGGTACGGATCCTCGAAATTATGCTGCACCGCGCACTTCGATTGAGGTTTTTCTTCTGGAAATGTCTCGTTGATCCTTGGTTCTGTACGTTACCTGACTGAATTTTTGAAGCCTTGAATTATGGAACAATACTAACCTAATTTTCGTACACACAGAAACAAGACCTGCGGCGGACGCTCCACACCCGCGAGATATTGAGCGGGACTCCACTTTCTGCGGGGTTGCTCGTTCGAATCGAGCGCAGGCCATGTCCGCTGTCGTCAATTTTTTGTTTTTGTTTTCGGGCTTTATTCCCCTATATGGGGACGGGATTCATGACATTGTATCTCCCAGGTCTGTGTTTGGTCTGGATTTCGGATCGATGCCACCCCGGGTTTCACCGTACAGGAACATAACATGTAGCGGACGTTCTGCACGTTTGATCCCAATTTCGGATCGATGCTAACCCAAGTGTCGCCGTATAGGAGCATGGCCTGTAGCGGACGATCCGCACTTGCACCAGATCACAAAGAGGCATTGCTTCTGCGGGTTGCTAGTTCGACTCGAGCGCGGGCCATACCTCCGCACGAATGTTCTTTTCCTTCTTTTCTCCTCGACTTTCTGGGTTGTTAATTTTCACGTAAATTGTATTGTTGCCCGGTCTGTGTTTGGTCTGAATTTCGGATCCCTATCCGACCACAAAATGCCCATCCCACCGAGCCACTTGTGTCATGCAAGGGGTAATCTCTGGGACCGCCCTTCGCGGAGATAACTGGAACCGGAATTTCGCTCGTAGTCTTGTTTTTCTGGAGATCCTTTTTTTCGACTGCAGTGCCAATATCAGCACCAGCATTCTAACGTACTCGCGCTCTAAAAGGTAGTGTTGCCGGGGTTCGGTTCGGTGCGGTTCTTTCCAAAATTTTCCGAACCCCGAACCTCAGAAAGGGTTCGGTTCGGCACTTTTGTCGAACCCAGAACCGAACCCACAGGTTCGGTGCGATGAGGTTCGGTTCAGGTTCGGAGGAGGTTCGAACCTGATCTGAACCTGAAAAGTTTTCAACCATTCCAAATGATGTTAGTGAGCTCCTAGAATGGTCTTACTGTGCTCCTGAAGCGGCTAGCAGTCCAGCATAAAGATTTGACCCAATCTACTACACCACCGGGGAAGTTGCCGTCGTCGATTGACCCCAAAGGCAACACCCAACGTTGGAAAAGTAATATCTGATTTCTTTTGAAGGTCTGTGTTACCCTTCTTGATAATTATTTCCTCAAGGAACAAATCCCTGCCAGGGATGTTCACGACATGTTAGCATATCAGTCCCAGAGTTTGGGTATATTACGCCCAAAAAATGCAATGCAGACCTGAACAGTGACTGAATCTCTTCCGCAGGATCCATATGGCACCCAGCTGGCCAGCTCACCAGAGTGCAACGTTTTTTCTTCACTCGGCTGTCAAAATCGGTGCAAAATGTGCTCAGAAACTTTTGGGTTCGCAAAAATCCAACTTTGTCGAACCCTGAACCGCACCTGGGGTTCGGTTCAGGTTCGCAGGTCCCTCCGAACCTGAATTTGGGTGCGGTTCGGGTTCGGTTCAGGTTCGGAATCGGTTCTGAACCGAACTCCGGCAACACTACTAAAAGGTAATCCCGCTTACATCACTGCTCGCTGATCTTGGACCCACACCACCACCACCATTCTGCGACCATGGACGTGGAGAATGGACACACTCCTACTTCCAAAGGTCTGGACTCCCTGCTCCAAGATAACCAAATACTCATGTAATTGTAGGCATCGATCCAGCGGAGGCCGCGGCTGCCGATATCTGGGCAATTTACGTAGCCGAGGCAGAAAAATACGACAAAGGGCTAGTCGAAAGCTGGAGGAGCGACATGGATGGGATGCTTATTTTTGTGTGTGTTCTGCATCGCGACATTGTATTCTGACCAACATGAGACAGGCCGGTCTCTTCTCGGCCAGCTTGACGGCATTCCTTATCGAGAGTTACAAGACTTTGAATCCGGACTCGGGCGACACTACGGTGAAGCTTTTGGCCCAAATATCCCAACAGCTGGCCGCATCTGCACAGGGGAGTATGCTGGACCTCCCCACAACCTCCACAGATTTCACTCCATCCCCTGCTGCATTGGTATGCAACGCATTGTGGTTCATCAGCCTCGGCCTCAGTCTATCGTGTGCGCTCTTTGCGACGCTGCTTGAGCAGTGGGCTCGGGACTTCATACATCGCACTGAAATCCGCTCCGCGCCCCTCATCCGCGCGCGCATTTTCTCGTTTCTCTACTATGGGTTGAAACGGTTCAACATGCACATGCTTGTGGACATCATCCCTCTACTCTTACATCTGGCACTATTCTTCTTCTTTGCCGGACTCGTCGCATTTCTGATTCCAGTCAATCTTGGAATGGCAATCCTCACTGCTGGCATCCTCCTCGTTTTAACGGCCGCATACTCCGTCTTCACTGTCTTCCCGTTGGCATCCCTGCAAAGCCCGTATCGCACACCGCTTTCCGGAACATTTTGGCGTTTGGTTCAATATGCGAAGCATTGGCGTCGTAGTCATAACTCCCCCACCAATCCGACCTCCGCACTTCCACCAGATGAAACAATCATGGAGGCGGTATCTCGCGTGGCTACGGAGGACTCGCAGGACCGCACTACCCGGGACGAGCAGGCCCTCATTTGGACTTTCAAATCTCTGTCAGATGACGAGGAGCTTGAGCCATTTGTGGCGGCGATTCCCGATATTCTGTGGGGGCCGGACTACCCCCGGGACAAGTATACGGCCGTCTTCCGCAATCTGGCGACAAATGCGGAGCTCGGACTGTGTTCTCGCATCAGCGCTCTGCTTGCTGGTTGTAATACTGGGGTTTTGTTTCCGGAAGCGCGAAAGCGACGACAAGTTATCTGCTATAAAGCTGTGTGGGCGATAACCGCCCTGATTCCAGGTTCTCAGAGCAGCTTGATTTTCGTACGCTCATTGCCAGATAGCCATGACTATATTGCCGACCACGAAGTGTCTCAGGTCGCAGTGTCCACCAGGGCACTGGTAGAATGGACATCTTTCCGCGCGGATACAGTTCTACTGCAGGAACATCTACGGTCATTACAGAGCACGGACTGTGTCGAAGTTGACGAGAAAAAATTGACTGGAGTCTCGAACTGCATTAAGGAACTCCTCTCCAAACGAGCTTATACACCTGAAATGGAGTTGGATCACAACTTGACTGTCGATGAGCTTATCGAAATCATCCAGTGTCTCCTCATAGAGAGCCCATACCGCATTCTGTTCAACTATATCCTGTCGGTGTCAACGGAGTCACACAGAAGGGCGGACAGCCTCCCCTATTCCTTCCATCGGACCAGCAAACTCATTTTGCCTTCCCCGCGGTCGGTTCCTGTGCACATTCAGGAAGAGCTGAATCAGACACTGGACCGTTTTGTGTCAACGGTGCTGGAGGAGCACGATACATCAGACGTCGTGCATCTGGATACACTTATTAGCGAGCTGATGACCTGCTGGTCACCGTCATGTGCAACGACCATACCTATCTCCCTCGTTCGATATATCACTAACCGAGCCAGCGGCGACGCTCTTGCCATGCTGATGTTTTCAATCCCAGACGTTCACCAGATAGGGGACCTAATTTCACAAACTCTACTGAACGAGACGTCGGACGCAGCACAGAATCAGCTCCTCCAGGCCATCTGGCGCCTCTGTTACTTCTTTGGCGTTTTGCGAGGGTCCTGTTTGATACTGCTGCATCTGGTGAGGAGCCTCGGGATGTCTTCCATGTTCGCATCGCTCCGAGCCTTACTGCAGTGGCAGTGGGTGGATGGATTGGGCCGTGGAGCCGCACCACTTGCAGCGTCCGAATTTTTAGCCCGGTTTGAAGACTCACTGTTGCCTGTTGACACGGCAATAATCCTCGACCCCGACGACGGGAATGAGGAGAACGCCTACCGCTGGAAACTGTCCGACCGTATTGCAGAGGCCAAAATATCAATCGTCGCCGAGTTTTTGGAAGCATGTACAGGCGGCGGTCTTTTTCCTTACAAGGCCAAAGAAACACTGCCACGTATCATCGGCGCCGTCCAGGACCACCGGAACTATTATGAGTTTCCCTTTGCCTATTATCCTATGGCTGTTCACGACACCCACCAAGGTCGCCTCTCCAACGCCATTCGGGATGCATTTTGCAGTCCACGTTGCACAGAATTGCGAAGCGCTATTATACACCACATGATCTTTGATCTCTACTATGAAGGATTCAGATTGCAACCTCCCGAGAGGTTCGGGGAGGCCTGGCTGACGAACGGAGCTGCGCGAGAGACAATCAAGACAGCATTTTTGGGGTATGCCGATGAACTTGCGGCCTCCGATGATCAGGACTTGACAACTAGCCGCGATCTAGAGCGCATCAGAGCGATTTTGCAGGGCCTTGATTCTCTCCACGCTACGGCAGACGATACGCTCTAATCAATGCCTTGGTCCAAATCCGCTAATAATGTGCAATATTGTCGCAGCTGGAGAGGACCTATTATGTTCATTGAGGACGCGGATAAGGAACAGTGGGATTGGAGCGTAGGTGACCCAAATGCACATTCCAGGTGGTGAGGAGCTGCGAGGCCGGAAGTGTAAATGAGTTTGGCCCCAGTAATTCATAGCTTAAATAACCAAGATCGCAAGGACCGGTTGCCATATGTTGCAGTATAAAACCTTGGATGGATATCCCCTCGGTGGAGGCGGCTGCGAACACTACGCACCCGAAGAGGCATTGGCAAGAGCACCCTCATCTATATACAGGAGTTAAATATTCCTGGTTGCCCAAACTTTAATAGTCACGGGCAAAATTGGACTGGTTGCGTTGCAAATGCTTTGATGGAGTTACGGTCCATTGGCTGGTTGCGTAGGTACAAGGACGTACAGTACGCGCTCGATGTTCAATTTGAAGTGTTCGTAGCAACTGGAGAAAAACTGTGTATTTTGGGGGTATTTTCTGGGTATTTCCATAGGAGAAAATATTATTTTCTACCCATGTCACGGTCGGCGCAAAGCAACCAGCGGTTCGTGACCGTGACCTGGCGGGATTTGGGCGACACAACCGATCCCGCCGTGCCGGTTGCGTAGATAGCAAACGGTTGAATTAGGAGTGTGTCGCCGGGCTAGTGCTGGCCATAATATGATATGAATACGAAAAATCCGTATCGTATTCATATCCATATCATATTCACCGCAATGGCCCCGTATCGTATCTGTATCCAACCGTATTCATATCTATTCATATTCAGAGCGTTGAATATGAATACGATATGAATATATTGAGATACGCTGTACTTGGTTCGAATTTTCTTAGAATGTGTGTAGTTCAAGGCCCCAACTGCATAAATTTCTTCCTCAACAGATTCTTCAGACCCGAACATATACGGAGAGTGTCTTCCGAGCTCAGAAAGAAGTGGTCTGGATGCTGATGGAGGCAAAGACACTTTGTGCCGAGATGCCGGGACCGGGATCCTCCGTGATTGTCAGCGGTTAGCCAGACGGCATGTTCGGTTAGGCCGCGGAGCATCGTTGCCGATGATGTTCTTGAGAGCCGTTCCGTGATAAGTGATGGCTGAGCCTCGATAACCGTATCCAAATATATTTGAATATGCTGAGGCTGTATCGTATCATATCCATATCATATTCATATTCATATTCAGTGGAAGGCTCTAGGCCGTATTGTATTCAGTTGTATTTGAATATATTCAAAATTAAATTTGGCGTATCATATTTTTGGCCAGCACTATGTCGCCCTCTGCCCTTGTTTTAATTTTTACGCGGGACACACGTGCGTCCGCAATCGCTGGACACCGACGCAGAACGGGACTAGGACGGCGCTGAATTGGATCCAACAGACGCAAGGACGAGGCTGGTTCTGGACGGGTCGCAGCACGGATGGACAGGTTGAGTGTTTTTTTATGAGGAAGCGGAAGGCTGAGGTGACCGTTAGCCCGGGGAAGAGCGACGAGCAGAGGGAACTGCGTTCGCACAAGGTAAGTCCGAGAGTTCCTCGAGCTTTTCCTGTCCGGATCTCGGCGTGTTCGGAATTAGAAAAATGCGACACCCTCCTCATTTTGCTGAGTACACTCCACAGTACCTCCCGCCTCTCTCGCGCTCGGTCCGCCTTTCTTCATTTGACATGGACCTTCCAAATTTCCAGATTCACTGAAGTCCGGGTGCGACCTGTCACGTATGCAGCGAGTGCGGCGGTGGACGGTCCGCCAAACCTCCCGCTGTTGCAGTCATTGTTGGGTGCTGAGGCACGCGGTGCGAGTTAGGCGTCGAATTTCTATCCTTATGCTGCTTTGTGTGCGCTGACAGGGCACAGGTTGTCAGTTCATCCCCCTTCCAATGTGATGGTTATATTCGATCCCCGTTGCTGCTCTCCGCTCGGTCAAGCATCGATTCTCTATCTTTGGGTTCTCATACTGCCATGCGGTGCCTCAAGTTTACACTGCGCTCGGAAATTCCTCCTGCTCCGTGGGTCCGATACGTGCCCCGCGGTATCTAAACCAGTTGGTACATCCTTGGCGCTCTCCCAGAATTCTCAGACTCGCGGCGCGCGTTGTCCCTCCTCTAGTGGTGGCAAGGTCCGGTTCAGAAATCGGTTCGAACCTGAACCGAACTGAACTGAACTCCAGGTTCAGGTTCAAGGTTCGGGGTAGCGTCGAACCGAACGCCGGGTTCAGTTTCGGCGTTCGGTCCTCTGACATCCGTTCGAACTTGGTTCGAACGCTGAACCTGTAAATGGTAAAATTGACCGGGTATTTGAGCTTTTGAAGCAACCAGTGACTTATTTAGCACCCAAATTGTGTCAGTTGCTTGCATGTAACAGTTTACAGGGCTCCCTTGACGATTTCCTGCCATCCGAGGTTCCACCGTGCAACTTTTCGGATGTGGGATCCGAAAGCCCAATGAAAACTGGGTCTAAATCTATGGGATTCTCTTTAATTCAGGGTAGACTGTCTGTGATATGGATCCTGGCACTGGGGACGGGCATCAGCCGATCCTAAAGCGGCAGCTTTGGCCTTGTTTGGTTATCGGTACGGGTCGGTTCCAACTTTGCACGGCTATCTACATTTTTTCACGGTATGATATATAAAAACTGAATCGGCAGATCTCAAGAAAATCAGTCAAAGAGTAGATCTACGTAGCCCTATCTGAAAATATTCCACACTACATCAGCTTATATCCGGTCTCGCGGAATACTTGCATATATATGGGATTCCACTTGGACTGTTAAATGATTAGGCTACGTAGACTTGTAGAATGGGTGGCTCTCTAAAACTATTCTCTTGGGGCCGGAGCCATTGGTGAGGTTTTGAACATGTTTATACATTTTTGCGCCGGCATCTCAAACACGTTGAAACAGCTCAAGTCACGCCGTGACAGCCATTTACCTCCTGTTTTCAAAAGCCTAAGGCTTTTGCCCTGAGCACTTCGGGATCTTGGACAAAAGGGAAAGTCCTGTTTAAATTGGCATTCTCGCACAAGTACCGTGCTGAAAATTTGATTTTGGTCCGACGAATACCAGGGTACCGATTTCAAGGGATGTTTCCGCTATTTTAACACGACAATGGCTAGCCCGAGAAAAAGCGACACGGTACTTATATGAAGAGACTACGCACCAGAAAACTATACTGCGAAGTCAAAGTGATTCATGGAGAAGGGAAAAAGCCTTAGGCTTTTTACGAGCGTTGTAGAAAATAGGCATGTAAACCACTGAATGCCCTCTAAGACGTGTATCTCCGGCGCATTTCATGATATACAATGATTATGGAGCCACCCATGCTACTTGAAACATCTGGCATTGCCTGAGCAAGCCCGAACATCTTGAACGCGTTGAACCGTGACATGGTCACACAGTGTGACACTGTTGTCCGTTCGACTCATTATACACACTGTACAGGGTAAATTAAGAGTATACGGCGGCAGAGGATGTTAGAACCCGTTTATCAGAGCATTTCTGCCCCTTTTTTCAGCCCAGACTGGAAAAAATAAGTGAATAGACCGGTAAATCTAGTGAAATTTCGCTTGTTTGGCACCACAGAATGCCATAAAGTCCGGAAGCTTTTCTATAAAATAAGTAGTGAGTGTAGAAACTGCGCCTCTGCGCAAAACCGGGATTATTGGGGCTCAAATTCCCACATAATGTCTGGTTTCATGCGTCTTGCATAGGAGAACAACGAATCTGGGAAAAACCTTGACAAAGCGACTGGTGCTCCATATACATGTGATGTTGAGAAGGATTTTCCTAAGCCAAAACGTGTTGCCAAGATGCGCGAGGAAAGAGCTACAGGTTGGAACATGCCCGAGCAAAGTGCAATTGAGAACAAACAAGGACAAAGCTGCCGGATCGATCAACGGCGGTGCCCGTCCCCACTGGCACAGACAAAAATTTCTTGAAGAGCCGCCGTAGAGAACTTGGGGTCCCCGAGGTGCCCGATTTGGCCCAGGTTCGAACCGCGTTCGAACGCTGAACCGAACCTGAACGCCATTCAGGTTCGAGGTTCTGTACATTCTTGAACCGAACACGGGGTTCAGGTTCGGGGTTCACAGAAATTGTCCTGAACCTGAACTGAACCGAACCTTGCCAGCACTACCCTCCTCCCATGTGATGTCCTCGAGTCCGTTTACTGCCAAACACCGTCTTTACCGCGTTCACTCACTCGTGTATTGGGACACGCGCACATCAGGGAAATCCTCCTTTGGTAATTTCCCCCTATTCCCCCGAAATTTGGAAGGTCGGTACTAGATTCCGGAAATCCGGGTAATTTGGTCAGATTACCGCGTTTACCGCGTTTACCCGAATTCCGACGAGAGTCGTTTTTGAAATGGTTCAAAACGACGAGAATTGCTGAGGCAAGGATGTCAGTTACACGATGCCTTACTTTCGGAGTAAATTTCCATGGTTGACTTGAGCCTCGACACATCAACATCGAAATCGACTCAAATTGCCCAAGTCCACAACGTCAGACAACGTCCGGCCCTAAACTCCGCGTCGGATCAAGTGAGGCACGTGAGCGTGGAAGATGGTTGGTATTGATGGGACACCAAACAACGACACACTTCTTTCTTCCTTTCCCCCCATCTCGTCCCACTACATCTTCTCGGTGTGTTGCCCTCCCTCCTTCTCTCCCACTCTAAACTGTTCCCAGGGCTTCTTCAATGGTCACCAGAGGCATTCTGGTATGTGTCTTCACTCGTTGTGTCTCCATGGCTTGTGTCGTCTTTGACCCGGCTTTCCAGACACGTTCTTGGTCTCCCGCTACCCCGTCCGCCTGGATCTACCTCTAACCTCCTCTTACTGTCCCTCTATTACTGTCAGAGGGTGTTGGTGCCGTCCCTGATGTTTTCCGGTACGTACATCCTCGGCTTTGAGACTCTGGCCCTTTGCTACGCATTTTGACTTGCCTTTACAGTCACTTTCCTGGGTCTCTCCTCGTCGTTGGCATCTCAAGTCTGTGGAGGGAATTGTGTGGGGTGGTGTGGTGTAGCGGGCCTATGATCGGTGAGTTTCCATCAAGGGCGTGTGTCCATTCGTGACTGATCTTGTTCTGTATCTGTATCCGTCTTCCCCTGCTCCCAGATGTGCCGGCCATGATCTCAAAGACCAGTCATGCTATACTTATGCCCACTGCAGGCATCTACGAGTCTCCGAGTCCACGTGTGTGTCGGGCCTGAATCCGTACTAAGGCCTGCATAATTCTTTTATTTCCCGTTTCTTCTGCATGCTCACCCGCTTCGCAGCTTCTTACCAGACATCACTTTCCTCCTCCTTGTGCGCTAACACGGCCCACTCGATGGACTGAGTTGCCGTGCGAGTCCGGTGTGCACATGCATCTTTTTTTTCACCTTTCGTGTACCAATGCTCCGCCGTTCACAGCCGCAGTATCGCGCGATTGAACAAGCGTGGTGTGCTGTAACGCGAGGTGCATCAACGTAACAGGATGTAGTAAACGAGAACACACCTTTGGGTTCGTTGGTATAGCTGTAGTCGTAGTAGATCTTTAGTCTATTCCTTGTGTCAGTAGTTGTTCAAATGAATGCATTCTCTTCCATCAACAATGGTGTGATTCGTGCGAACTGAAAAGAGACCCAAATTGTCAGGTAACAACCAGGTAATGGCCGGTAAGTTCGCCCTAATTTCTAGGGACCAATGTAAAACAGGTATTGGGGGTAATCAAAGGTAATGGCGGTAATTTGGTCAAATTCGGGGGAAGTTGGGGTAATTCAGGAAAATTACCTAGGGAGGCTTTTCCTGCCCCAGCTCGAATTGAGCGAGCAGTCTTTACATGCCATATTCACCCGAACTTGTTTGGGCTGGCGCGGACCTTCCGCTGGGGCCGTGCACAAAACAATAGTAGCTGCTGGGATCCATGCCAATGAAAAATACTTATCAGTATTCGACATTCCGACAATTTGGGGTGCTGTCGTGGCTCACGGGCTGAGCAAACTCCCAAGCTGCACAGCTCGTAGAGTGTGACTCCGACGAGCGGACGAGTGATATGTGCGGACAATCTGAGAGTACTAAGTAATTGAGTCCCAACAAAACAAAAGAGAGAAGAAATATCACCGGGCCAGCGAATTCGAACACAGCCTGGCATCGAGTCCGACAAGACCCTGCACTATCAATCGAGTTGGATAAAATGGGTGACATGCGTGCATTGCACTCCTTGGTCGGTTGAGTAGAATAATGTCTGTTGAGTAGAAGCAGACACCAGATGGGAAAAGAAAGCAGCTTTGAACTTCACGCATATGGCCCGAGCTCGAGTCGAACGAGCAGCCCGGCAGAGTCCCTGGTTTTATGCACATCTGGGGCAGGTGTGGACTCACCGCTACGGGCCTTCTTCCCATACGTGTAAAACGTTGGTTAGTATTGTCCCAACGTACAGGAGTCCAAAAATTAAGCAACAGACCGAGCCGATGATCCGCGGGAAGTTGGATGGCATCGAGACCTATCGAGACGCGCTAGATAATTGTCCGGATCAGCGCCCTTGCGAACGCGCGTACGTGCTGCGGTAAGTTACCCTGCCGAATCTCACACGCTCTGGATGATAACCTGCGTTCATAGGGTTAAAACAAGGCCTGTGGCGGACGGTCCGCGCGTGCATCAGAGGCCGCTCCCCATTTGCTGTTCTCTGCGGGGTTGCTCGTTCGACTCGAGCTTGGGCCATAGATCTGAACAAGTCGTTTTATTTTCCTGCGCTTTCTGATTCTCATCTTATAGCTTGCTCTGTGCGCGGCGCACATCAAGCGGATCCGTCCGAGGAAGAGGAGGGTGGATTAACAACATACCGGGCTTGTGGTTGATTATGCTAGGTTGCTCGCATAGGGAGAGACTTATCACTGATAAGCGGCCAAAAAAGAACGATCTGCGACCACCCCATCCAAGTTGTTAAATCCTCGCTGCCTCCTCGCAGCGATACAGGAGAACGGTGACTTGCGGGAGGTGACTGCCGTGAACGTAGATGGCACGAGTAGATACAGTCCGGGGCATAAGACACTATTTTACACATCATCGATATTACGCGGGGCCGACGCGGTGCAATTAGCGGTTCAAACAAGAATAAAAAAAAGACCTCACAATCCGTCCTAAGGCTGGCTGATTATGATTAAATATGGTCTCCGGCCATAATGTACTGTAATCATAATATAATCTTAAGGTTTTGACCGATATTTAATCGTAAGGGTATCGTAATGTATTGTAATGGTAGAATAATCATATTTAATCGTATTTAATTGGGATTACTAGGAATATTTTTGCTTGTCTCATAATCCAGTCTTCCGCACCCACATAATGTCCAAATTAGCCAGCTCAACGTGGACTTACACAGTTTCTGAGCCATTTCCGAAGTTGGAAAGCCTTGCGGCCATGTTACAGCCCACTTTATGCAACAAGTCCTGTCTCTGACTCCACCACTGAAAGAAATCTTTGATTCCTCTGAACAAGATGTTGGAAGTGTACTGAACTTGAAACCAAACCCAAATCAGTTTACGGGATTTCCCGGACGTCGGTCATGTGCCCATTCGCGTCGAAATTTGCAGTGTAAATAAGGCCAAATTAGGCTCAGTTATTCGTGTTGTGCAAGTGTTGTGACTTCCCCACACAACTCTACGGTGGTAATTTGTACCGGGGTGCCTTGGACCTAGATATTGGGGGACTATGAGCAGTTTGTTTGACCTCTATGGTCCTTAATATTATGATTAAATACGGACACCATACTGTAATGTAATCGTATTCTAATGTAACATAATCCTTGATAATTTTAAGGCCTAAAATTACGGCCGAGCCATACTTAATCGTAATTTTGCAATTATAATTGAATATATTCTAATATAATCATAATTTCAGCCAGCCTTAATCCGTCCATGCCATCGGAGGGAGTCGAACCCCCGCTTTCTCCTTGCAGCGATGTTTCGTCTTCGGAATCCCTACCGGCGGGAGGCGACCACCACGGTCCACGATGGCATAAGTGTATAGATCCAGGGGTGTTTGAACACCGTCAATTTTACGCGATAACAGATGCAGAGCGCAACCATCCCCTGCGGATGCGTAGTTGAGTCCAGAAGGTGAGCCACTGGAGGTTATCCTTGCAGATGCGTTGCAGTGGAACACACCCTGCAGGTAAGTATGGCGTCAACTGAACAAAGCGAGAAGGGAAGGGACCTCACCAAATGCCCTGATTATTTGCTACATAGCGAAGGGGGAAGTTGTGAATAGCGAGTCGAAGGGATTCGAGTCGCTGGATATTTGAATGGGTAAGCTGTTGAAACGCAGGACACGCGCCAACAAAAAAAAACACAATTGGTGCCGCAAGATCAGGCAAGAGCGTCAAAAACGAGCCACATACCTATTTATGCCGTCGGATGGAGTCGAACCACCAGCTCCTCCCAGATGGCTAGCGGGCTCACAGGTTTAGGGGGCGACCTCCGTGGTCAACGACGGCTTACTTTTGACCAACGAATGCGAAAGGGAATAGGCCTGCAATCGAGAAAAATCAGGGTTCACGAAGTCCAAGGCAAGGTCGAGTTCGAAGTTAGTGCAGCATGATAACTGAATGGCCCAGAGCTGATCTAGACCAGGGATGCATTGAAAGCAGTTTGAGATACTGTTTCGTCGTATATGGCGCATAAGTCGTAAAGTAAAAAACAAATAATCAAAGTGTTAGGCGCACCAGATCGTACATCAAGGAGGTTTGACACGGGACATTAAACAGATGCTCCTACGCCTGGAAACTTTAATCGGGTTCCGCGGGTTACGAGAAGAAACGTTTGAGCAAAACGCGTGAGGCTAAGGCCGGGCTCATGCCATCTGGGGAGTCGAACCCCGATCCTCCGTCCTCGATCGAGATTGCGAGATTGAAAGTGCAGGAAGTGACCGTCGTGGTCGATGATGATGATGGCTTGGCTATTGAAAGAGGAACGATGCAGAAATCTGAGATAGGCGCCGAGGGAGACAACTTTGAGCACTGGAGTTAGAGGTAGGAAATGGGGATAAGCGCGCAATAACACGGGGTGATATTCAGCCTCATTATCTTGGTCTTAGAGCCCGTTGACGATGGCGGCCGAACTGCAAGCAAGGGTCGAGATTTGGTCAAGATCCCGTGGCGACCGAAGCTTGAATCTCGACCGAAGCTGCACTGCAGACAGCTCCAGATATCTCAAGCAGAAGCAGAGGAGCTGCCAGAGAGCGGCAGGGTTTGAGGGATAGACGTCGGCCCAAACAGATGAAGGTGGAGGAGGACAAGAGCGCATCAATCATAGTGTTGTGCTGGCTCTGGCTTCAAGCCAGAAGCCAGACATACCAAGCCATGGTTTCGTCAAGCCAGGCCAAGCCATCCTGTAGGCTTGATCTGGCTCTGGCTTCTGGCTTGAGATTTCCGAAGCCAAGCCAGGCCAGGCAAGCCATGGCTTCGCTTACCATCGGGTGTTCCGCTAGCAAGCAGATATCGCACATATAAAGTATGTTTTAATGTTCAGAAGTGGCCCTATAACATTCTGCTCACGAAAACCTCAACATTTCTCGAGAAATGTAGGTGAATTAGGTGCTTTCCCCGGCCAAACATCCAAATTGGGATGTCCGCTTTCGGACGGGGACGTTGAAATCGTGCGGATTCGGCCTGGAATCAAACTCTGTGAGCGTTTTTCACAAGAGCATAGGTAAGTATTGACTCGGACAGTGTTCACGATGGCTATGAAACGTTGGTAATGGCCCGAGAATTTTCGCCTCCAAGCCACGGCCCAAGCCAGTGGTTTTGGCCTGGCTTGGCTTGACATGGCTTTGGCTCTGGCTTCAGTTTTCCCAAGCCTGAGCCAGACGAAACCAAGCCCAAGCCATGGTTTCCGGGCCAAGCCAAGCCAGCACAACACTAATCAATCAAGGACGATGACGTGATAGCACTGCCACTTTGCCATGCCTCCATCTCGCGAGGCAAACTTGAGGCAAACCCCTTGCTAATCTAGATCGTCAGATCTGTCGCTCAGCTGCTCCTTGCGGCTTCTCTCTACTGGTCGCGACTCGCGATGCTGTTGTGGCAAGAGGCTTTGCCAAGGCTGGCTGCTGGCGTCGAAGTCCTTGGATCGTCGATGCGGAGCCTACCCCAAGGCCTACACGCACTGGAACCTGTTCGTTCTTCCAAGCATACTGTCACCTTCCAATATCCGGTGCGCTGTTGCTCGTTCGACTCGAGCTCAGGCCTGCTATCTTGATCCTGTGCTTTTTAGGTCCTTCCCTGGCTCTGTTTGGTCGGCCCACACCCATCAGGAAAAGCCTCCCATGGCAATAATCCGAGATTGCCTCCAAGTTGGGGCAAATTTGGGCCAATTCGGGGGAATATCCTTCGTTATGTGGATTGTTCTGCTAGTAACGTTGCCATCTAGTTGCCTCCAACTTGCCTCCAAATTACCTTGATTTGTATCCATTACTCGACTGTCTGGGGTTGGTTTGGGCCATAAAATGTGACTCGGAAACCCGGATATATTCATTTGTGTACGACGTCTCTCTACTAGACAGCTGGTATTTACATTGTGCTCAACACCTACATACGAGATAACCTCTGAAATGCCAATGTACTACCGTGGTGTCGCAAATCGAGGACGGAGGCCGCGGCGAGGAATACCAAATGGCCGTGGATCATGTAGGCTGAGAACGAATGGGAGGGGATAGCATACTCCATGGAGCGGACAGAACCGTGGTCAGGGCGGATAATGGTCGGAGCCTGGCGAGAAGATTGCTCTCAAAGGAACAAACGCAGCGCGGCAGCCGCGGTTCACGTTGTCAAGCATAAGCACAATAAAGCAGACATTGGATGTGCACGTACCGGAGCTGCGGAAAGTTGCAGTCTACGCGCGAGAGTTGAGCAACCAATCCAAGGAGGCGCAAAAGGTGGCGGAATCAGGTTAATCTGTGAACCCGAATACAAAGTAGCCATGAATGCACGCACATCAGCCTCTTGAATTGGGTCAATTCTCCTCATTCCCGCTTGTTCCTGCCCCGCGCAATCCGCCGGTCTTCTTGAAAAGACTGAAAATCCGCGAGGGACCACCGTTGGTATTGAAGCTGGACACGGAAACACGTTGATGCCAGATGGTCAACCCTCCGGAGGCACATAAGCAACTGCATAATGAAGGAGGGGAGATAGACACACCATGAAAGTTGCACCAGAAGATCCAGCCTCAACAAGGTCGACGGATATGCAGTACTGGGATTTGCGACGGGGCCGCCATAGCGCACGACTCGGAAGTGTGGACAACGCCAAGACTGAGTGACAGATGGTACGTCAGAGAAGGCAAGGGGTGCAGACGAGAGGAAACATACCTTCGGACAATACGCTGGCCCCGAATGCTGCACGACTGTCGCCAGTGCTGGTTTTGAGTGTGCAGAAGGCGTGGGGGAAAGGAGAAGTCTCACGTGAGTCTACAGAGCACCGAAAAGAAGGACCAGGCGTAGGGAAAGGCAATTGGGCTGGGGATGGACGAGATGGACGAGGGCGATGTGGGGGGAAAGGAAGAGAGGTGTTTGATCTTGTTGTGACGGAATCAAAACGAACCATTTTCACGCTCACGTGGTTTCTTTTGATCCGACGGCGATGTCTGGCACATTAGGGCCGGCGAAGACTGACTTCGCATTTCATCTAAGCCTTTCAGTCAACACAGTCAACTCCGTTCTGGATCGAGTTATATGGCCAGTGACATTGGAGATGGGTGTAATGAGTGTATTCTACTTGTACATGAATGGACAACAGCAATTTGAAGGATGGGTAGAATCTGTCCCTTGGAAATTTAGGAAACCAGGGTAATCTGGCCAAATTGCCTTGAAATCTGCAAATCTGGGAGGCCACTAGAAAATTGGGGGCAAATTTGGGAAGGAGGTTTTTCCTGATGCCTGTAGGTCGAATACATGGCAGGGTATCTCTCTTGGTCCGAACTTCGAATCGATGCTAAGAGAAGGTTTATTCACACAGGAACAATGCCCCTAGCGGACGGCCCGCCCTCGCACAAAATCATAGCCTTGTGTCTTTTCAGCGGGACTGCTCGTTCGACTCAAGCTCGGGCCCTCCCTCATTTCCGCTCAAATTTTGGTGACGGCGGGTTCCAATCTTCCTCCACAGACCTTCGCAGCTCTGCACTCGTTTTTTAAACGTGGCGACGATGCAACGTGATCCATACCAAGCCAAGGTTTCTGGACATAGGGACACTGAGGCCCGCAGCGGAGGTCCGCACCTGCAACCAATCCAGTGTGATTGCACATTGTGCGGGGCTGCTCGTTCGACTCGAGCGCGAGCCATACAGTCTCGTATTCGCTCTTTTCTTTGCCTTGCCTTTCTAGTTTCTCCTCCTCCTTTTCCATTTCGTGGTATCACCTGCATCTTCACCGCAGTGATTAAGCGTCGCGGGACGTGCGCTGGCGACCAACGTGTGTTTGTAAGTTTCCGCATGTTAAACTGTCCGCTCATTCGTTCATTTCCATCCTTTCACAGGCGCAGAGCGACCTGGTAGGCCTGCGTGGATCAAGCTACATCGTTTTCTCTGCTATTCCATGTAACTCGGGTTCAAATCCGTTCGAAGGCGTGGACAAGGATTATGGCGGTCCTTTGTGAGTACTAGTGTTCGCTGTTGCCTTTTGTTCGTTCGTGGGGCGCCTATACTTACGTGCTTATATCTCAAAATGGTGCCCATTGAGATATATGGTAATCCGTTCCTACGACACTGGGCATTCGCGCTCGGTATATATTGAACTCGTCATGAATTTTTCCCGCTCAAGGGGAACGGCAGACCTGCGGCGGGGTGCGCCAAGACAAGTACTTATAAGTGAGGCAGCGAGCAGTGAAGGTTTCAACCTCCCGCGTTCCAGCTGACGATGCTGAATCTCGAGTCAATCCTTTCTCCAAGAGATGGAGCGAGCAAGATGAGGTCAAAAGAACTCGTTCTTCTGCAATGCCTCTGCGGGAATCGAACCTCGGTTACCTCGCCTGCTCAGCATTCAAACAACACATGAGACGCAGGTTTGGCCTGGGGACTATGCCCATCGCTCTGACAAATAGCGCTGAGCTGTACTTTGATTTTTCTCACCGCCAAGGAAAATTGCGTCGCCTCGCCAGTCATGCCTGCACTGGGAGTCTGGGACTCGATCCCATATCGTCTCAGATGCGCGGGTGTACCGAGGATGCAGGTGTATATGGTTTGCCTCAAAGGCGTGAAAGCAGCCACCAACATTGTCATCCTCCCCATGCATGCTCGGGCGCGGCAATGGTATCTGAACGCTACCATCCGGCTTCAAGGGACACATGTTATAGAGCTGCGGACAGAAATCAGTGATCACCATTAGGGTTGTTCACAGTAGCCATTTTTCGGCTCCTTTTTGCTTCCTTTTTCTCTCCTTTTTGCAACTTCTCTGCCATATAAGCAAAAAGTGAGCAAAAGAGGAGCAAAAAATGGGCTACTGTGAACAACCAAAATGGGGACCATGAGCTCATTTTTCAAAAAGGGCCCTTTTCTGCTCCCTTTTATTTTTCTAACTTTGGGCTGAATGAAATGTTCCACCTGGTTCTTGGTGGATTAGATAGTCAAAGGAACCTTGAATTCACATGTAATACAGTGTAAGAGCCCTTCTGGCCGCACATATTCCAGACGATGATTATAAGCACGTATGTTTCCCTCTTTGTTCCATTTTGTCGAAAATCTGATGCTTGGTTGTTCACAGTAGCCCATTTTTTGCTCCTCTTTTGCTCACTTTTTGCTTATATGGCAGAGAAGTTGCAAAAAGGAGAGAAAAAGGAAGCAAAAAGGAGCCGAAAAATGGCTACTGTGAACAACCCTATTTCTCAACATTAGGGTCGTTCACAGTTCACTTTTTTCCGCCCTTTTTCGTTCCCTTTTTTCTCCCTTTTTTGTATTCCTTCGGTTTTCTCCCGGATTTTTTTCCCCTTTTCAATTCTGTGATGTAAAAAGGGTATAAAAGGGAAAACACCATCTTCATAGCTGAGGAATTGCCCAAATACCAGAAAAAAACGAGTGGAAAAAGGGCAGGAAAAAGTGAACTGTAAAACCCCCCGACAGAACTCCCTTTTTACTGCCCTTTTTGCTTCCTCTTTCCTCTCCTTTTCCGATGATTCGTGCATTGCATGCTTCTGGAGTATAGTAGGGTCTTGCATGACCCTATACCAACCTCCAAGTTCACCTGTTGCTGATAAGGAACTCCAATGACCGACAGGTGTCCAGTTTGCTTGAAACAGCAAAAAGGGAGTGAAAAAGGGAACCAAAAAGGGCAGGAAAAAGGGAACCGTGAACGACCCTATTAGTGCGTTCCAAAAGGCCCACCTCCTTCAAAAAAAAACTGTTGCCGTCCTTTGGACGTCTGTGGTGGGATTTGAACCCACACCTCTTGCCTATCAGCTCTCGAGGCAAACATGAGGAGGAAGTGATCTACTTTGATCTACACAGGTTTTGAATCTACAGTGGCGATCTCCAGGTTGAGTGTACATACCCATCGGGAAGGGCTCAATTGTTCGCTCCCGCGGAACAACGTCTCTTCAACTCATTGTGCCGATGGACGGCGGAGCCACGACACCATTTATCCGAATCTTGAGCGAAGTTCATTGAAATCATTGGCCTGAAATCAACGGACCATGTGATCGCGTTTGACGCTCTTCCAGAAGCCTCTCACTCGCATTTCAATCTTCGTCCAGGCTGCGTTGATCTATGTAATTTCCTAGGGCCGCGCGGCTCCAGTGGGCTTTCTGCAAGAACATCCGATACTCGGTGCGTTGGTTGTGAGTTCGGAACCTGGTCACACCAAGCCAAAGTTTAACGTCATAAGAACCAGGCCTGCAGCGGACGGTTCGCATCTGCATTACATTTGACATTGAGTGACACCGTTTGGCGGGACCGCTCGTTCGACTCGAGCTCAGGCCATATGTCCCCGAGGGTCATTTTTTTTTGTTCCGATTGTTGCTTTACTTACTGCTTGCCGAGGGGATTGGCAATGCAAGTCCAACCATCGAGCAACGGACTTCCACAGGGGAAGAACGAAGCTTGTAGCGGACGATCCGCGACCGCAACTGAGATTGAGACCGGTTGCACTTTCTGCGATGCTCCAGAAATGACTTTTGCCCTCGCCACGATGCTTGATTTTGCTGCATTGAGCGGAGCTCACGATCCATTACCTGTCAGATCTGCTCGTTCGGCAAGCGCTCAGCGGGAAATTCGTTGGAAGGGGAACGATGTCCGCTGTTGTGTCAGTTGGTACCGGATTACCGACCAGAAAAAAATCATGAAGCGACCAACAGTTATTCCTGCGGCGGGAATCGAACCCACATCTCTTCCGCGTAATCCAGGATGCAACCCTACACATAGCGAGGAAGTGATCTGGCTTGATCTACACAGGTGGTAACTCCCGTACTTGGGAGTTCCTCGGTGTACGTGTGAGTATCAAACCGGACAGCGGTATGTGTTGAGATACGAAGGTCTAGCGCAGCAACCCGGTCAGTAGGAGCGTTGTGACGACTGTTGACGGCTCTCATAGACTCATGTAACCAAGAGCGAACGGGGTGGGAAGAGCAGAAACCCAGAAAAGGATGCCATAGCAGCCAACGACACAATGGGGGAGTCGTATACCAAAGAATTGGGATGGGTTCCGCGTTGCGTCTGGAGGAATATTCGAATGTGCGGGGTGCACCCATTTTGTTCAAAGCAATCCGGTTATGCCTTCAATGGGTGTCATTGGGATTCGAACCCATATCTCTTACTTACATCGAATTTGAGCGCAGTCGATCGTGTTCAATTCATGGGGAGGAAGCGATCTATCTTGATCTACGAAGGCTCGGGATAACTTGTAAGGGAGAATGCAATAATGTGGGGTCTCTGTTGTCGAGAGTGCACCTGTCAATGGTGAAATGACTTGGAAATAGTCAGAGTTTGGCCCAGAGTTTTGCCGGATTCTTTCATTCTTCCACAGCACAAGTACGGAACTCAAAGTTCTACCCCAGGAATGGGTACCCGGGTCCACCTAGCTTATTTGAAAAAAAAAAAATGGGAACTCTTCGCATCATGCCTTTCCTCGGAATCGAACCCTGCCAGATCAGCCGCTCGACAAGAGGCGCACGTTTGCTTGGGTCCAGCAAGGCTTGAAAAGATACGGTCTGCTTGACCAGTATTGATATCCGGATAAGGGAAGTGTTTGGCCGCAGACTAACATTATCACCGGGTGGGGCCGAAGTCCTTTTTCATCCGTAATGAATTTCTGTAGCCGCAGACGAGGGACACACTCGCGTGAGATATACGGTTTGATGCAGTCTATGACTCTATGGGTCCATGTGCCGGACAGTGGAGGCGGAGTTTCCTGCGCTGTACTCGTGGCCACGGTCTACGCCTGCAAATAGTATCAGCCACAAGTGCTGGTCAATGGCATCCATTTTACCGCCACACTCCGAATCCCGGGCTGAAAAAAAGTACCCCTCGGATGCCTCGAAGTGCCCGTGGTGGGACGCGAACCCACATCTCTTCCCATAGGAATTGGCGATTACACGAATGACCACAATTCTAGCTTGATCCACACAGGCTGCGACTTCAAGCCGACGAGCTCACTGGTTACAGACAATTACACGATGACCCCGGGCCGGAAGGCAGCATCACGGCTTTCAAGTTTCAAGTTGCACGTCCAGACTCCATTGCAAATATTTGAGGCAGTACGTACCGGGAGCGGTGCAGCTGTCGGTCAGTAGACGAGAGGCACAGTTTCTCCATGCCATCAGAGGCACGCCACCTTTCCTCACAATTTTGCGCGCAGTTCATGCGTCCACAACGGAATAAAAAAGGCATGTGATCGCGTTTGATGATCATTCGTCACCCGCAAGCACGAGCAAACACCGTTTTCATTCTTCCTTTTCTCCGTTGACCTGGATCCTCGCCGCCTGGCTCCCCACTCGTCTA
This sequence comes from Mycena polygramma, assembly GCA_029449255.1. Taxonomy (NCBI): domain Eukaryota; kingdom Fungi; phylum Basidiomycota; class Agaricomycetes; order Agaricales; family Mycenaceae; genus Mycena; species Mycena polygramma. Next base: position 33,665 of record JARKID010000022.1, read on the forward strand.
TGTCTCGCTGGCTCATATCAGACTTGCGCGACCACCAGTTGACAATTCCGCGGCTTCCAGCTCCCATCGCGATCTCGCAATCTCACACCCACGCCCCGCAAAGCCTACAAGAGAGAGCTCAAGAAGAAAAATGTGGAGGGTGCCGATAACGCAAGTGCGGTCAAGTTGAGTAGTGGAGCAGCGCTGGGACGGTGCGATTCACGGACGAGTTGTGGGGGACACGCGCCAGCTGTGACGGCGCGCGGGTGCGCATCGCGTCTCTCCTCCTCATATTTTGTCTTCTGTGTCGCTACTGGCTTGGGGCGAAAAGTGTCTCTCTTTCGGTGCGTCTCAGTGGTGATTTTCCCTGTTTGACACTCTGTTTTGTCCCCTCTACGGACTAACAGCATTCTCCACTCGCACTCTTGTCCTCGCTCCAAAGGTAACCGAGTGTTTTCTGTCTGCTTTCGTTCACCGAGACGATAGGAGGGCGTGCTGACTCAACAGCAGCGTACTCCGGCGTACGGTGCCAGACCCGGGCTCCGTTCACATGGGTCCTCCAGTCTCTCTCTTCTTTGTATTCCGTCCGCTGGATGTATCTTGCGCTGTACGCTGCACCTCGCCCCCGGTCACGTTCTACCACGTTCTACCTCTTTCGAATCGCATCTGCGCCTCAATGCCACTGGCTCGGTGTTGACCTTGCCGGCCCGAATGCCTCGCATTCGTCCTCCGGTTCCATCAAGTTATGTTCTCAGAATCTCGCTCTCCGGCCTGTAGGAATATATATCCCCGCTACGTTCTCCTACTCTTTCGTATTCTGCCCGGCTTCTAATTCCATCTGCCCATCACTGCGATCTTCTCCGCTGCCGTTGGACCCTCCTTCATGCTATATCTTTCATATCTTGCAGCTTCGCCACGCTCCGGCCTGCCCGATCGCAAGCACGTATAATGGACGCAGTGCCCCTTGCGCGCCATTTCTTCTCTGTAAATATGAATAAATGATATTCACTCTTTTTGCCGCTGTGCGCAATCAGTCAGTCCTTCCTATGTTTCGCAATTCATGGTAAGTAACCTCGCGCGCGCGCTTCACAGGCGGTCCGTCGCGGAGGGTCCGGACCTGCAACAATTCAGAGCTAATTCGGAAACCGCTGGAATTTCTGCGGGGCTGCTCGTTCGAATCGAGCTCCGGCCATGTGGATCCCCCAAATTTTTTTTTAACCCATTCTGCTGGCTAATCCTGATTTGGTGTTAGCACCTTGCCTAGATTGCTGGACGGATCTCGCAAAATAAGGCGCTCTGGGACGGTCCGCGCCTGCACCGGATAAAATTCTGAGATAGACCCTCTGCAGAGAGCTTGTTCGACTCAAGTTCGGGCCATGCTGTCCACGCCCCATTTTTCTCCACCAAGCTCTACGCTCGGTTCAACCTTCGCATGCATTGATACTAACCCCCCTTTTCCTCACACAGGCAACGGCCCGCAGCGGAGGTCCGCACCTGCAACACATTGCGCGTGGCTGCGTATTGTGCGGGGTTGCTCGTTCGAATCGAGCGCGAGCCATGCACCCTCAGATTCTTTTTCGTCCTTGGCCTTCTGTTTGTTTTTCGCATCCACTCTGATGTGGTACGCACCTGCACATGCACTGCGGTTGTTGAGCGTCTCGGGGGGAATATGGTGCGCAGGTGGCACGCAACGTACGTTTGCAATCTTCCCCGTCTGAAACTACCCGCTCATTCATTCATTGCTATCCTATCATAGGCGCAGAACGACCTGGTGGCCTCCGCGGATCACGTTTCTCTCCATATCCAACTCTCAGAAAAGATATGGGTTCAAATCTCATCGAAGACGTACAAATGGTCCCTTGTTGGTGTTCGCTGTCGTCTATTCCTCGTGGATGATTATACGTACTGATATCCGTTCTCAAGAAGAGCTGCTCCTGGATCGCTGAGATATATAGTAGTTCGTCCGTCCCTGCGACCCAGGCATTTGGGTTTGCTATGTATCGAACTCGTTATTCTCTAGGACAAAGTGCACCGCAGACCTGCGGCGAGGTGCACCACAAGTACGTGAGGTGAAAGTGAAGGCTTCAACTCCCCGCGTTCCAGTTTAGCCTGCACAATCTCGCAGAAAACCACGCTGAGCCTGCTCCACCCAGAAAACAAAATGATACTTTATTTAAAAAAGGCAATATCCATGCTTATATGTGCGCCTCTGCGGGAGTCGAACCTCGCCTGATCGACATCCAGCCGACACAGGAGATGGCAGTTCAGCTTGGTTTATTAGTAAGCAAAGATGGGTGATGTGCCAGTCTGAATGCGACAGGGGTTGAAGAGAACCTGGGAGTATTGAAGTTTATTCTCACCATGCAGGTGATGGACTCTCCACCATTTGCAGGTGAGTGGACATTTGTCTAAGGGCGTACCTTGGGTTTTTGTTCACCCGAGGATAAAAACCTACACCCCAGGAAAAAACTTCGCCCCGTCAACTAGTGTTGATTCGTTTCAGGGACTTCAAAGCATATGACAATCGATACTCCCGCAGCCGTCCTTCGTCCCAAATCTGATCCATGCCACTTGGATGAATTCGGAATCAACTAAGCAAGGGCGTACGTGAATTGTTTCCGATGTGAATGATTTGCTCATGCCCGGTCTAACCCAATCACGCGCTGGATAACAACAAGGCTTATAGCGGACGATCCGTACCTGCGCCAGATGAGAGCCTTCGTGAGTGTATATCTGCAGGGCTGCTCGTTCGACTCGGGCCTCGGGCCCATCAGCAATATAACAAAAAGCTTGTGGGCTTGGGCACTTTTCCCCTTGTGAGAAAAAAAAAAGTTGGCGCAAATGATGCCTAGACTACGATAGGATAGGTCAGAAATTTATTTTTTCTGCCGTCTTGTGGGATTTTAGACATAGCTTGTCGCCTTGTGAGCTTTCGTCCTTTTTAGGCTTTTATGAGCTCGTACAAGCTCGTACGAGCACACACAAGCAAACTGTCAAAAACGCGATGCCATGCATGGTATAGTAAGAGAGTACCGTTTTTAGGCCATTCTCAGACTATCAGCCGCCCAATGTTCATCCCGCTCGCAAATCCGTGTTTTTGGACGATGAGTTTTCTACTCGTGGATCATGGGCGCCAGTTCCTTGACGCACTTTGGATTTTGGACTAACATTCTGACGCACAGAAACTGGAGGGCTGCACCTACTGTGATGAAATCCGGGCCTGTTTCTAGGAGCTCCTCATTGTACTTGAAGTCCACAGAGGCACAGAATTTCCCTCAGCGTCTTGGCCTTGGTCAATTGATCGCACACCCTGCATCGACAGAGGATTCAGCCTTGTATTTCGACTCTCGAGGGTTTCGTGTAAGGCTCCAACCATTTAGTTTTCGTGTAAGGATCCGCTCAAACTAAACGGAAACGGTTTATAAACAGTTTTAAACCGTTTAAAACTGTTTAAAATGGTAATTTTCGGCGGAGTCATCAAACGCGGTAGGAGCTTCCGAGAATTCATCTGAATCACCTCTACTACTACTGCACGACGGCAACCTTGTTTTGAGCAGCCTATCGGGGGCCCACATCTTGCTGATTATTTTATGTATAACCATCTTCGGGTTGAACAGAAACAACACTCACCGCAAAGTTCGCACACGCACTTGGGCAATGTCGCTTGACCGTGACACGGGCATGGGAGTAGGATCGCGAGAAAGATATTTAACTGCCATGCCGGAGATGAGGACAATTATGTATCAGGCTCCCGCACTGAGCAGTATAATCAGTGGCTTCACTCGGCATGAAATTATTGGGCTGAGGTGACTTCCATTGGGTCCGTGGAACATCCCCCTCAACCCTTTAAAGTGCTTGAATTTATTCGCCATACCTCAATTACAGTGATGATGACACTCACGTCCAAATCCCGCCCCCAAGAACCCCCCAGATTTGCTCGGTCAGCGGTGCCCCGGCAGCGAACCGTTTGAACCGTTTGAAACGGTTTGTAAACCGTTTTCCACCCTAGTCAAATTAAACGGAAATGGAAACGGTTAAAACCGTTTAAAACTGTTTGTAAACGGAAATGGTTGGAGCCTTAGAACTTTCGTGCTATTTGTTCGGCTTTCTTGTAAGTCATATTGGTCATTTTTTGTCCGTAGCCCTCCCCATCAGGCTGTCTGACCAGGCTTTGAGACCAGGGATGGAGTTCAATTCCATTTTCATCACTTTCATTACAAAGTAAAGAAGTAGTGTCTGCAACTATATGCTCAGTAGACAGCCAACATTTAGCTTGATGGAGAAAGAGGAGCTACAAGACCTCTCAGAATTGATCATAGCTGTAATTCTGGGCAAACCCACCTGAGCCGTGGCTTGAATCTGATCCAATATCGGTTGAGTGCATGGTCTCTGGTCGGAAGATAAGCCTGCTTCTTGAGTGTCAAGCGATTGAACTTACCAGGAGCAGGCTGATTTTCTTCCTCGCAGTGCGAAGTATCCAGGAGGGTTACCAACTCCCTTAGCTGTTCAATACGCTTTGGGTCACCCGCGGTTGTGGATATTTTCTGGAGGTAGAGAGAGAATGCAGCTGTCAGGGTGCGGCGGGCTTCTGGATCATTGAGCCAAGGCGGCGCGTGCACGCGCACGACGAGGGAATTGGAAAGGGGCAGAAACATGGAACCCTGGAACCAATGACTGTGGATGATATGCTGCAAGACTGCTTCGCAAGTGGCGCAATTGACAGCCATTTCAGAGAGTTGCATAACCGCCCTTGCGAATCGGAGTTGACTGAGAGGGTGGGCACGGAACACGGAAAATGTTTCAACGTGACTCAAGGTCTCCGTTGCTTTATACGGTGTTTCGCTGGAGGAGCAACTCTCCATGAATTCTATGGATATTCGCAGCATGGCCGCATTCCGTTTGTCGCGCATAGAATTGTCTTCGCCTGCTTGCTCGGCGGCCTTTTCGGTGGAGGGTACGGCCATGTCGGTGTATGTCTCTGCAAATAACATACGTTGGGTTGCTGGTGAAAGGCGGCCTTCTGCGCCCTCTTCGTAAATCAGTGCTGTCAACAAAAACTGTTTTGCCATTGCGACAACTGACGGTGTGACCGATGGCACGTCAGTTCGAGAGACTGAGTGCAATATTTCTTCGAGTACTGCCAAATTTCCGAGCACCGCCATAGTAGGGCCTACCGCGAAGATCCTCCATAGGGCGGTCAAACGATTTTCCAACGGGGGGATATTCAAGCGCGCCGTGTCTGCAGGCCGTCCATCCAGCAATGGCGAAAATGTTCCAGACATACGTTTCCATCCAAGTGATGAAAGGCTGCAGACTAACCGATGCACGGCTTCGTCGGACTTGCGTGTGTTGAGATAGTCAATCATCGCTGGTGGCAAGTATGCAGGGAACGAGCGTTGCGTTCCATCACCGAGCTCGATTGTCCAGTACAAGTCGAGGGGCTCACAGTGCGAAAGTAGCGTGGTGAAGATTTCGTCCAGCCAGTGGATATAGTCGTCTGTCTGGAACAGAACTGTATGGTTGTCGATTATCGAGTCCAAGATAAGTTCCGCCTTGAATACGGATTCGGTCGACAACGCAATCTGGGGCTCGGGAACGATAATAGAAAGAGTAGTTTCAAAGTGATACGGCATCTGCTCAGATTGCACGGCTTGCTCGATGTATTGTAGGTAGTTACCGAATGGTAGGTTGCGGATCTCTTCTATCCATGCATCGATATGTGACAGCTGGAGCGATTCCGGGACGGCTCCAAGTTTGTCGAGGTGGAGGTTGTATTCGGATTGTAACGTGAGCATATTTTCAGCAACCCTGGCCATATACGGGTTCTGGTTCGCAACCAGGGCGCTCTTGCAAGCCATCAGGTGCCATGATGTCTCGTCCAGTAAATGTTGAGCTGCACATAGGTTCGCCCACTGCTGCATGGCCATGGCGGACAAGTGGTACAAGGGGCTTTCAGTGTCCTCCGGCGGCTCCAGCGGTATCAGGAACCCCCGTTGGCCGGGAGTAGACAAGCAACTGAGTGCCCATACTGCTTTGTGCAAAGCTATTTGACGGCGCTTTCGAACCTCTGGCGTTAGGATGCCCCGAGAGCAGCTATCGCCAAAGACCTGTAACCGATGAAGTAATTTGATATGAGGATCCTTTATCAGGCAACGCATGTGGTCGTCGTAGACGTAGCGTCTAATGACTTCCGGTCGTTTCAAGTCGGAGTAAATTCTGTGATCGGTGGAGGTTGGCGCCCAAATGACGTCTGGAATCGCCGCTATGAAAGGTTCTAGCTCATTATCGTCGGCCAGGGATTTCACTGTCCACGATAATGCGTTTCGGTCCCGGGTAGACCGTTCCTCGGAGGATTCCATTGCCTTCTTGAACACACTGTCTACCATGGTCACGTCCAATTGTTCTGGAGCTGACCCGGATGACCCGGAGCGCCAACGAGTCATGGCACTCCGTAACTCTTGACGGAGACGCCAAAGAGCACCGGACAATGGGGTCCGATATGGACAGTCGAGATGAAGGAGAGGGAGTAGCGTGAGGACGGCGTAGATGGTAGTCACAGTGAGGAGAATGACGGCAACGACAGCCGTGATGGCAATGTTGACTGGGATGAGGAATGCAACGAGGCCGATAAAGAACAGGAGGAGTGACCCATGCAGCAGCAGTGGGATTATTTCCACTACTGTGTGCATCCGGAAGCGCCTGAGACCGTAGTATAGGAAGGAGAACACGCGCGCCCGGATCACTGGGGCAGAGCGCATGTCAGCACGGTGGAGGAAATCGCGAGCCCACTGTTCGAGGAGGGTCGCGATGAGGGCACAGGTCAAGCTGAGCCCAAGGCTGATGAACCATAGGACATTACAGATGATGGAGGTTGTCGACGGTGTGAAGGATGCCGGCGGAGGGACATGGTATGAGGTCCCATTGGACGAGGCGGCGAGCTGCAGTGAGATCTGTGCGAGAATAATTGCCGTTGTGTCCCCCGAATCTGGTGTAAGTGTTTTGTAGCTTTCAATCAAGAATGCAGTCAAACTGGCTGAGAAGAGACCCGCCTGGTGATAAACCATTCAGTTTTAGACTTCGGAATGAAATGGATTACCGGCGCACAAAAATCAGCATGCCCTCCATATCACTTTTCCAGCTCTCCACTAAACTCCTGTCATATTTCTCTGCCTCCGACACGTATACCGCCCACATCGGTGCAGCGGCTGCATCGTGAGTTGGATCCTCTAGGAAAATGTCAGACTCAAGCTGTCTGGAAGCACGGGCCAGACCTTTACCGTTGTCCCCTGGGGGCTTTTCGGGGTCGTGAGCCATTGTGGGCGCGGAAGGAAGGAAGGAGACGTCATCAGCCGGAGCGGCATTTCCTGTTTAGTTCAATCAACTGCTCCTCGGATGCTTATGATCATTCTAGCCTCCGCTTCCTCAAGAATGAGCCGCACGTCTCAACATGTCTGTTATCTGCCATGTGCCCGTGAGAGATTGTCAAGCCAGTGCACAATACATACACACTCACGAAGCCAGGAAGGCGGAGCACCAAGGGAGCACCATCCGCGACTGTACCCACCTGGCGCTCGAGGAAGGGTGGATTACTTGCCTTTCGTGTCCGGCCTGCTTCATACACACGGGGGAGATTGGGACGGGAGATCAGAGTGAGTCATCTTGGTGACATGACGGGCCGTTGTCGAGAATTAGTTATTGTAAACTCGTACAGCACCTCGGAGAGAGAACGGGCGAAGTTATACGTCCAACCACAGTTATTGGAGAAAATTACGCAGCGACCGGGCAGCAAATGGCACCTAGTGTTGTGAACCGAACCGAAGCAGAGGAGCGGTGGATTCGGGGGGTGATATCAAGGGGGAATCAACGGTCAAATTTCTGACACCGGGTAGGGGGGGGGGGGTCCCCCCGGAGGCCTTAAAAAACTTTTTGACCCTCATTTCAAAAAAGTTTCCAATCCCGCTGAAACGCTGTAAAAACACCTCAAACATTTTTTTCAGAAATATAAGGGAGGATTTTCCAAACTTTGATCATAACTACCCGATTTGGATTGAAATCCGAAACATGTTCACTTTCAGTTGTTCATGTATAGAGTGCATGTAGGAATGGATTTAGTGATCTCTCATAGCTATCACTCACTGTATGCATGGCAATTGAACCGGTCTTGGGTGAGTTCGGCCAAACGGCAAGAATTCTTGCCAAAATAACTGAACCAAACATTTGATTGCCGGGTTAGCCGTGGGAAATCATTTCCTCATATAGAGGGCAGGGGGGGGGGGTCTAGGATCAAGGCTTAAAAAACTTTTCGACCGGATATCCGAATTTCGAAAGTTGATTCCCCCTTGGGTGATATGTCAGCAGGAAGCAGAAGGCTATGAGGTTCACAGAGCCCGTCGAAGATGGCGGTCAAGATCGTCCAATTAATGGCAAAGATCGTCCCACCCTCCACCCAGGAGAACATCGGCGCCAGTCAAGTCCAGATATTTCGGGGTGACGCTGAGGAGCGGCCAAAGCGACGGATTCTGCCAAGGGACGATGGCGGCCGAAACTGACGATGGTGGTGGACAAGAGCGTGAGTATGTGCTGCTATTTGCGATCAACGAGGATGACGTGGATTGCACTGCCACCTCGCCTCTTGTTTCCCGCCTCCATCTCGCTGCCATCTCGTGAATCTTTTTGCCTCAATTGTCTGCCAACGCCTTTCTTTTGCCCATATCTGTTATCTCCTGGAACATTCTTGTCCGCTCTAACTCGAGGCTGCCACTTGTCCGGATGGGCGCTGGTCCCCATTTTGATTTGTCGTTCAGGCATCCTGGGATTCTTCTTGCTTATCATGGACCATGGTAGGGCACCTACATAACTTCTGTGCGTCACTGGCGCCCGACAGACATGCCCCCATCGTCAATATTTGCTGTATCCGCCAAGCTTCAGCTTTCGCGGTGGAGAGTGCCTAGAGACTCTCAGGGGAGATGAGCCAACGGGGCTCGCAGCGGGAGGGTGAAAGCGGAGGAAGAAAACCCAATCTGATAGCCGACTACGGACATCTGAGCCTAATACGACCAAACCTAACCTAAGCGAGACTACTCCTCGCACATGGTGCGAGACACACCACAGCGGGCCTTGCCTCCTACGGATCGCGGCGTCGCATCGTCAACGCGTTATCCCCCACATCCCCTCGTTGATCCCCAGAATTTTGAATTTATTTTCTGACAATATATCAAGCGTGCATTTGGTGCTGTCTTTTTACCAGCCAAGTCTTCCCAAGATTCTGCTTGCGCTGCCTTGCCACAACCCATGCTTTGTGTCCCGGACCTTGTGTTGTTGTTCCCCTGCTCTTTGGCGCGTCTTGGATACAGTATGGACTGGTTCCCAAAAAGGAGCTCGGTTTGGCCTACATCAGGCTTTCGGCGGGACTTGAACCCACATCGCGTCCTGGATAGTCTTTTTGATCTGTACAAGTGGGGCGTGACCTACATTGGTCGAAGAAGTCAATACAGTTGAGTAAAATTACCGTGTTATGGGGCGCTGACAGGATTCTTCAGGTTGAAGTTTAAGGACGCACACTCGCTCCTGATCCGCAGATTCGGAGGCCGCGCCCGGTCAAGAACAGTGCGCCTCAATCAGTAGTGAAGGCGTGCTCAATGTACGCATCTGTGCGGACGGTAAATCGCGTGCCGACACTGACACTGTTGCATTGGATATCGGGCGCTCCGGCGCCAAGTCGTATGAGGTTGAGGATGATGGGCAAGACGCTGGAAGATGTGTGTGTATAGGTACGATGCATTGCTCTCGAGTCTCTACCTAACTGTCGTGCATACATCGTCCAGGACGATCTTTCGTGCGCAATCCACGCCAACCCATTCCATTCGACTGGTGCGCCATTGCGGTGAAAGCCTCACGGTATGTGCGTCTGCTTTCGCTCTGTAGCTTCCCAGCGGACGTTTTGCCGCTTGCCTCTTCTACCTTCTCGTTCTCATATTCGCCTTCAATAGGTTGACTACGCACCTGTCTTTGACGCCGCTACAGAATGATACGCCCACCAGGTCTGCGCATTACTTGTAGTGGTCGAGCGCGAGCTATACGGTTTCGTATTCGATTTTTTTTCCCTTGCCTTGCCATTCTGGTTTCTCTTCGCCCTACAGTCCGTGGTATGCAGCTAAACGTCGGTGAACGCATCGGTGGGACAATATTGTTGGCATTCAGCGGCCAATCAAATTCAAGATCCACTGCCGCACGTCTCCCAGTCACCTTGGCCGGGAAAATTCTTACACCGAGCCTAGCGGGAATCCGATCCACATCCCTGCTTGACGGCATATCAGCAGGCAGGAGCGGCAACGTACCTAGTACGCAACGCTCAGATCCGGGAAAAGCAAAAAACACCAAGACCTCAACATAAAAAGCGGTATTCGGTCCCGGTAAGCCTTCGATGGGAAAAAATCGTCGCCCCGTCGACTATGCCTGCACTGAGATTCGATCCCATATCGTCTCCGCGCCGCGGTTATTGCCGCCTGAGGAAACAAGGGGTACTTTGATAAGGCTTGAAAGCAAGTAACAGCATGCTACATAATCCTCCTCAGGAGATTGCTCGGACGTAGCGGCAGTTAGTCTGTAAACTACCATACTAAGGCCCTCCGGGCACCCCTGGTACCTCTTCTTAAATCACCCAAAATCCTGACCAGTCTGGACTCTGTTTGTTGATATTGTGAATTGTGCACAGGACTTCTTCAAAATTGAACTTGTCACCACTCAACGATTTGCTCGGTCGACGCTCAGTGTGAGCTGTTCCACGGGCTTTGATCTCAAATATTTCGACTTCAACTCAACTCAAACCCTCATTCGAGGTAGGCCAAATTTCATCTCTATCGCCTCAGCTTCAACATTGTTCTTATTCCTCAATTGCTCCAGAGTCCACCGAGATCATATGTCGACGGCAGCTTTCGTTGACTCCACAAAATCCCGAATATATGCGAGTCTTTTTCCGCAGTATGTGACTCCCGTCGTCATCTGAGACTCGTCAAAAGTGCAGAACCTCTCGGCTATTCCTGTTCGGCGATGCAACCACGATATATCAAGGGCGGTGTATACAGGTAGGCTCCCTTGGAGGTATCATACTTCATTTGACCCATCTCGACTCTACCTCGACCACTGCCACTGCCACCGAGAGGGCTTCTATCGAATTCACTATCCGCTTCGCCGTGTTCGTTCCACTAAGCTCAACATAGGCATCTTTTGGTCGGGATATGTCCCTCCCTCGACTAGCTACGACCACCGCCAATTCTGTGCCATCCCAGGCTCAAGTTCAACCGGCATCGCCATTAACCGATTCAACCGCACCTTCCGGGCATCTCGGCCTCGACAGTTTGGCTAAACAACCTGGCTATATACGGTTTGGGTTCAAGGTATGTTATATTGTCAAGCATTCCAGACCTTCAGTGAGTTATTTCGAACTGTTTAAGTCATAATTTCCCTCTACCGGGCTCAAAACATAAATGATACACCTGGTCTAAAGGGCACCGTGCTCGCGCTCTGCATGGCATACGGAACTCCTGTCAAGCTTCGCATTCGGCGCTGCTGAGGCATCCATCTATCCGTGTACGCTGCCCTGATCGATCCCCGCACCGCTGGCATGGATTATGGCTGAGCTGTAATTAGCACGTCGTATCATTCTCAGGAGCATCGCACAAGTGCTCCTGCAGAGGCCGCGACAAGTCAACAGTATTATTCCAAATTCACGCTATATGCTGCGCTCTCGCGGCGAGAGGTTACTCCGAGCTAGCACTGGGATATCGGTCAGTCTCGCAGGCGAATTTTTCCTCAGGCCCATTTCGACAGCCGCTGATATTCAGCACCCTTATGCGCAGAACTATCGCTCGTCGCCGCTGCTGCTACGTCGCTGCTGCTGCTAACACAGCGCCGTTTCTTGCAGCTCACGCGCATGTATCAATGCGTTGACCAAGGTAAGTTATCTGGCTCGGCCCGATTTTCTTCACAGGCTCTGGTCGAGTACACAATTGCGGTACTTTATCACACCCTACAGATCAGACAACACTTCCTGATGAATTCGGACTTTTCTCTTACGGATGACTCTGTTCAGGCGCGCGGATTCACTTTTTAATAAATGTGTGCACATATTCCTTCTGAAATGCGGCACTCCTTCAACTCAATCAATAGAGTCAACGGTTAGAGCTCGTTTACGGCCCTGCAAACTCGAGCTCGCGCTAACAATCATTCTGGCACCGCAGGTGTGTTTTCAAGCCATCGCAGCACTGCTTGAACTATTCGAGTTTTTCAGTGAAAAAATTGGTGAAAAAAAGTTTGGATTTTACACCAACTTTTTCAGCAAAAGCAAAGTGAAAAATGTGAAAGCTCTTTGTGAATTTTTCGAATCTGGTGAATTTCTGGTAAAAAAGTGGTGAATTATTGTTGAAGTTCAAAATATTCACCAAGATGTTTCATATTTTTCATTCACACTGGTTGACTTTCCATAAGCTTAGAAAATGCTGGGGAATATTTTGCCGGCCTGCCGGGGCAGCTGTCAGGACCCCATCGGCTTTCAGATCTCAATTTCCTGCAATTGACCCCTCGAATAGAGCTTAATCTAGAAAAATCTGGAGGGGGGGTAGCGACCCCTCCTTCAGATTTTTGTACTTCGAATAAACGGATTCGTCTCGCGCTCCTCCCTCCACTCGTCCGTTTCGGGCTGCATGTCACAAGCGTCACGGAGCTCACCGCTGACGGCTTCGCGCTTACGTCGTCTCTGTTTCGCTGGGCGCTGCCACGTTGTTCTCAAGCTTTTTCGTCCTTGACGCACGAGTCTCTCGCACCTTCGATATGATCCCCCGCAGGCCCTCATTCCAGCCACAAAGCCCCCCGGTCTCGCCGATACCTTGCAACGGCTCCCATAATCGTGCCAACGATGTACATATTGCGCAGGGGTGCGCGGTCAGGAGGTTTTGTTGCTACTTTAAACTGGCACCTGTAGCAACCCCGGGCTTGAACCTCTCGACATCCGAGCCTCTCTGACAAGTGTACCAGCATTATAAGGCCTAGCACAACTCACCTGCTCCCTTGTTCGAGGTTCGCACTCGTTCACCACGTTCATTCTTCTTCTTCACTTCTTTTCCTTCGATGTCAGACCACACCTTGCCTCCTTACACGCCGGCGCCGTTCGCTCCGCCTCCGTATGACAATAGCGGCCAGCCTTGGCTCCCTGGATCCGACGGGAACTGGGTGGGCTCGGTGAGTCTCATCCGTCTTTTGCTTTGATGTCGTTGACGCCGAGCAGCAGCAGCAGCCACCTCCTCAATATTCGTCGGTCCCCGGGACGTCGGCCACTACTGCACAGGTATGAGTCTGCACCCTCTGTTTAACCTTCCGCCTCAAAAAATCACCTTCAGGCTCCGTTCTACAACTTCCCGCCCCCCACGCAGACCTCTGCCGGCCCCTCTCATGCGCACGCTGTCCCCGGCTGTCTGCCCCTCATCGATCCTCGTCTCCTTCCGCCCCAAGCGGACCACGACGTCTTGGATCCCGCGACTGTTGCGCGCTCCCGCGGTCTCGTCCCTGCCAAGAAAGTCGCCGGCGTCCGTCGCAGCGATTCCAAAGGGAAGAAGCGCCGCCACTACTCTTCCGGCTCGGACAGCGAGGAGGAACCCGTCGCCAAGCGCGGACGTCGCAAGGGCACTCCCAACTTCTCCAGGGACGACGTCACCAACCTCCTCGACAGGGTCGACAAGTGTCTTCCCCTTGGCGCGAAGGGCTGGAAAGTCGTGGCTGCTGAGTACGCCAAGCAGGCTCGCAAGATGAATCGTCCGGAACGCGATGTGAAATCTCTTGAGGCGAAGTACAAGCAGGTGCGTTTTCATCCCCTTCATCACGCTCTCTCTGACCGCCCTCGATAGCTGCTCAAGACCAAGAAGCCCACCGGCAACGGGCAGCGTCCTCCGGAGATCACACGGGCACATGAAATCGAGGCAAAGATCAACAATCGCGCCGACACTCGAGAGCTCAGCGACTTTGACTCCGACGACGGTGCCGATGGGTCGGACGACAGCATCGAAATCCTCGATCGCTCTGCAGTCCATACTGCCTGTCGCTCAGCGTGCGCCCACTCCACCCCTTCCTCCTCGTCGAAATACTCGTATGAACGCGCCTGAGCTCGTCAACAAGCTCTCGCAGGCATTCGACCCCGATACGCTCAGAGCCCGAGACGAGGAGCGCGGTCAGCGCTCGTTCCAGACAACCCAGATCTTCATGATGTCCCAGCAAATCAGGGATGCGCAGGTCACGATCGAGTCGCTTCGTACGCAGATCACCACGATGCAGGCCAACATTCACAACGCCGAACGCGCCCGGGACCGCGCGGAGATGGCTCTTAGCTGGTACCAGGATGGGGCTCGCAAGCAGCGCCGTCGTTCCGGGTCTTCTCGCTACGACGGGCTTGTCCGTGTCGGCGGCAAGGTCCGCAACGAACGCAAGTACCCTGATGGAGGTGAATCCTAGTTTCTTCTCCAACACGCAGCCAATCTCACCTCTCCTTCCAGGTGCATGCACCACCTGGGACACCGCGCCCTCCAGCGACGAGTCCGACAAGGAGAACAAGGACCCCAGCTCGTCTTCGTCACACATGAGCTTCGCGACACGCTCCCCCTCGCCCTTCGATCTTCATCGTTCAGTCTCGTATCCCCCTCGGGATGCCCAGGGCTCCGACAACAACGCTGCTTCTGGTTCGTCGACTGGTGCTGGTGGTGCCAACTGAAGTCTCGTGTAGTCTGCACATCCTTTGTTCATTTCTTGGACTCATTGCGCAATCTGCACATCCCTCGTTCCTTTCTTGACTTACTTACACTCCTTACTAATTCCAAAGTCTTGAGTACGGACAACGTCGACGCTCGTAGCTATTCTCCTGTGTCTAGACTATCAATATACAATGTGTTTACTGGTAAATTGCTATGTTGTGAAAGCGGGCGACCCGATCTGAACGCCGTTGAGCTGAGAACAACATGTTCTCAAAGTTCGACCAAACCTCCTCCTCCTCTGCATTCTGCCTCCAAAGCGGCATGTATACCGTCCGAATTTGATTGATACCCACACACTCTGCACGCAAGTTGTTGAGGCGCGCGCAGATTTCGAGCAAATCTCCACGTTCGTTTTGCCGGCCGATCTCCAGCGGAATGCGAAGACGTCCAAACGATCCCTGCAACCCACGCATACCCCACTCGGCTGTCTGGCGGTAGGAAAGTAACTCCCGATCAAAAGCGAGACGCTCCTCAATTTCATCCATGGTCCCTCGCATCGCTTGGCCACTTTTGACAGGAGCCTGGATTCTACCCTCAATCTCTTGCCCTCCCCGAGGAAATGCAGTATCTGCGACAAGATAGAATCCGTCGGGTGTCCGGCTTCGGAGTTTCGTGTAGATATCTCGGGCGATGCGAGAGTCGTGCCAGCTCCCAGGCGCGTTAAGCTTCGCGGCGATGATGTTGCCTTGGAGCTCGGTTGAGTTGGCCGTTGCACACCGCAAATTGGAACTCACCTTTAGGGGAAAACTAGACTCGAACCAGTCGCTATTGGGAAACCCCCAAAGTTGATGACACTCGATCAACACCGGGGGTAAATAGCGACTGGAACATAATCACGGGTTTTAGTACAGTCGGAAGTTACCGAGCGTTTTAAATGTCTTAGTGAAATTTCGACGATGGTCCAGGACCGACCTCTTTGTTCACCAAATCCTAAGAGACAGTTTTGTAGAGCTTTTAATTCTAAGATCTTCTATGTTTTCCGATTGGTAAAAACGTGAGAACTGAACCCGCCCCACCCCGATCTTTCCTGGTCTCTGAGGATAGGGGCAGCAACATGCCTTTCTCTCCCGTCACGACACTGGACCCCGAGCGACTAAAAATTGCAGCGCAAAGCCTCTGTGATGTCTTTGGTATCGCTTCGCTTCACCCGCACCAAGAGGAAGCCGGCCAGAATATACTCAAAGGGGTCAGCACTTTCCTCGATGTACCGACTGGTGGTGGACAAACACTCGCCTTCTGGTATGCCCTGTTCTATCACTGGCAGCCAGGGAACACTGCGGAGGACTGCCAGAAGATTGTCCTCGTTGTTGGTCCGTTGGTGGGATTGCTGGAGGCGCAAGCGAAGACTTTGAATGAGAAAGGTATACCTGCAGCTGCAATCACGTCAAAAAGCGAAAATATTGAGGAACTCCTCACGGTGAGTGTCGAGCTGGAATGAGAGGTAGTAATGGTGTAATAGAAACGGGTATCGCGCGGGGTGCAATATCCTTAGAGAGAGGGAATATGACATATATTCGGGTCCAAATACTGGAACCTTTATATAATCAGTCAAAGACAAGCTTTCGCCAGAAGTCTCAGATTTAAACCAGAGCGTGTCTTGGTCCAAGGCTGCTAATGAAGGCTAAACGAAGGATGAGCGCTGGAGGCCCGGTAGGAGAATCACGCAGGTAAGCAGTGAGTTAGTGGCTGAGCACAATGTAGTTGGGTGGTAAGAAGATGATATATTCACATAGGAGGGAGCCTCCTTTTATACAGTACGGAGTATCTACGGTATTCTACGAGGTTCCACAACTATGAGTCAAATGACTCGGGGCAGTGACCAAGCCCGAGGCATAGCCAAAGTTCAACCCCGAGATGCCCGAGGCAGTGCGAGCCTGACTCGGAAAGCAGTGTTGAACCGAGGGAAAGAAAGTACATTCGAGGCATGTAGGCTAGAAATGGATAAGCTACCTACAGGCTGCAAAAGTGCCAATATCCATCACATAGCCCCCCCAGCCTACATGTCTCGGATGAGGAGGTAAGTAATGGATCGGCCAAAGGATGAGAAGTATAGAACATAGAGAAGAAAGAAATCCATTCGAGGATCACACGATCCTGTTGCACAAATCTGACACTTTCAGATTGAATGTGCGGGCCTTCATCGTAGCAGTGTGGGGTGTATGCTACAGATAGTTGAGTAATGGTGCAGCGGAACTAACCGATTCCTTGAGGAAGACGTAACCGAGGAAGTCGTTTATACCAAGGTGACGGGTTCCTCACCGTTCCAAAGTCAGATGTCCGCCGAACCGAGGTAATTGCCGTGCCAAGTCGACCAGGAGCCAGAGCTGAGAATTCGGCAGTCGGGATAATTGTGCCAGCGGCTAACCCATGTGTGACAGTCGCTGGAGACGCCACCGAATCTCCTTGGATGGGATACTGTATCTTATCTCCTTTGTCCAAAAATCCAACACGGTCACCAAAGCTCTCGCTACACCTTGACAAAGAGAGCGGTGTGTCTGTTCCTCCGTGGCTCGTCTCGCAAAGGGAATTGAGAGTCAACGACGCCGGAGGGCCGGTGTTCGACTCAATTAAATCCGGTTGAGTAGAGGAAATGTTGGATTCTTGTTGTGCAACAAGGGCGGAGGCGCAGACAGTGAAACCCGAAGACTGAGATCGTGATTCTGGGATTAAGGAAGGTGGAGAAGTACAGTTGGACAGCGGCACTAAGAGAGACGGAACACCAACGATGCGTGAAACAACAGTGGTGTTACTCAGATGGTTATCCAGTTCCGTGCCCGTGTAAACCTGAGTCGGGATATCCGTGATGTGTCTACTCGCGACGAGACTGTTTTCACAGCTACGGGGAGAAGCAAGAGCACCTCGCGTATCTGATGACTCCAAGGTGCCGCTAGACGATGGTGAACTCCCCCGACGGGTTGGAATACTTTCCCAGGGAACAATAATGGGACGGCGTCGACTGAAGCTCCAGAATCGACGGAGTTCAATGAGGAAATGTTCGACTTCCGCCCGGAAGCAAACCGCAAGAAGTTCGAAATCACTGAGCATGTAAAACTCACTGAGGTCGAAGCTATCACCCCAGGACGGCAGAGCGAGAGGCTTTCTTCCGTTGATACGAAAGCCATCCCTTGCGGAACGTCTGCGAGCTGTCAGGATCTGGAGAAGAGTTTTGTAACTCTTAGATTCGACCCGGAACCCATTGGAACGTGAACCGATGCGTGGACGTGTTTCAACGCGAGTGAGAACAGCATTGAGTAGTTCCAATTCCCAAGGAAACGATCGCTGCAATGTTGCGCTTTCGATGGGGTCCAAGCCCTTGTAAGATTTATGTGTCGCAGCAAGTCCCTTGCGCATGCATGCATCGTGTCGAGCAATAATCACTGGCTCACTTGAGATACCCGCACCAGATTGTACCGTACTGAGGTGCAGGTAAGCCGTATATGTCGGTGCGTCCGGTGTGAACGAGGCGGGATGCAATGGGCCACTGAAAGACCTCACAGGTTGCGAGACGTCGATGCTGATGGGACGACGGTGAGGAGAATCAGATCCCTTGGCTGTGTATGATGAGGCTGCCGGAGTGACCGAAGGCGATGACCGTGACGATGGAGAGGGGTGTCGATGGTTCACTGTGGAGTGGTTTCGAGGAGGGGATGAGAAGCCTAATTCCCTGGAGGATTTGCGGCCTCCAGGGTCGAAGGAAGTATGAGAGGAGTGCAAATGTGAACGTTTGAACTCCTCCATCGAGTTGCCGTATGACGAATGTAGACCGAGGGCGAAAGCAGTGAGGACCATTAATTAAAAGGTTCCCAATGTGTCCACCAGTGTAATAGAAACGGGTATCGCGCGGGGTGCAATATCCTTAGAGAGAGGGAATATGACATATATTCGGGTCCAAATACTGGAACCTTTATATAATCAGTCAAAGACAAGCTTTCGCCAGAAGTCTCAGATTTAAACCAGAGCGTGTCTTGGTCCAAGGCTGCTAATGAAGGCTAAACGAAGGATGAGCGCTGGAGGCCCGGTAGGAGAATCACGCAGGTAAGCAGTGAGTTAGTGGCTGAGCACAATGTAGTTGGGTGGTAAGAAGATGATATATTCACATAGGAGGGAGCCTCCTTTTATACAGTACGGAGTATCTACGGTATTCTACGAGGTTCCACAACTATGAGTCAAATGACTCGGGGCAGTGACCAAGCCCGAGGCATAGCCAAAGTTCAACCCCGAGATGCCCGAGGCAGTGCGAGCCTGACTCGGAAAGCAGTGTTGAACCGAGGGAAAGAAAGTACATTCGAGGCATGTAGGCTAGAAATGGATAAGCTACCTACAGGCTGCAAAAGTGCCAATATCCATCACAGCTGTGTGGAGCTCGACATCATGCGCCGCGATGATGAAGACAACTCTTCCGACTCGGATATTGAGCCCGAGCCGGCAGAAGAGGAGGGAGCGCAGGCCGACCGAGACGCCGCAGCGGCAGCCGAGGATGTTTCCGACGACGGCGACGCTCCACCCCCTCCCAAGCGGCGCAGAGGTCACAAGAAAATCAAAAAAATGTCGCCGCTCGAGAGACGTGATCTGAGATACTTACTTGAGTATATCGTCACTGAGGGATGTCGCCGGGATCCATGGGATAAATTCTTTGGAAACAGAGAGAAAAGTACGCAGTCATACCCGGAGAGCAAGCCTTTACTTACGCACATCTGCAGAACAGCTCGAAATCCCAGTTCCAGATGGGCCTTGCTGCGACAATTGTCATCCAGATCAATTCCAGATAGAGAATATTGCTCTGGTCGGAGGGCACAGCTTGAGAACAGGTCGCAAGGAGAAGAGCTCGCCGGAGCTGGAGAGCGCCGTACGCGACAGGCTGAAGGTGGTTTGTGACAAGATGACTGCCGAGCGCTACCGTAATCAGCACTTTATCACCGGAGTTGCCATCCTCGCCGACGACATTATCGAGACACTCGCCAAACGCGCTCGGCTCATCACCTCGGTCGATACTCTTCTCCAACAGACGCGGTGGGGCTTGGCCGCAGAATACTATGTTCCCGTAGTGGAGGCAATCAAGGCAGTCACTCTCCGTTTCCCCGATCACGCAAAGGCAGCCCGAGAACAAGAGGCAGCGGAACGCACACAGCGTACCCTCGATGCTGCTGCTGCCAAAGACCTGCGGGAGCGCTTGAAAGTCGTCTTTGATGGGTGCTACGAGGCCGTCGTCTCGCAGCGCGAGCCTGTTCCGCCGTCTGCTCGCAGATCCAAAAAACCCAAGGAGCCTCGCCAAATCTGCAAGATATTTTTGCAGCTTCCGAAGTCCAATGTACGTCGTCTCCTTATTCCCCTATCTCCCACATTCAGCCGTGTTTTTAGCACTATCCCGACTATTACGAGCTCATCGAAAAGCCGATATCCATGCTCCGCATTCAAGCGTGGGCCGCCAGACCGCTGCATTATCAAACACTTGCAGAGTACCAGGCTGATTGGCATCTACTTTTCGACAACGCTCGCCGATATAACACGCCAGGCTCACAGATCTATCGGGACGCTGATCTTTTACAGAAAGTATTCGACCGGCGGCTGTACATGCTTAGCTATCTACACAATATCCCCGGCCGCGAGCTGCTTCCCGGTGTGTGAACTCGCTTTTTCAGAGCACAGTGGCTGATGATATCTAGTAGAGGATTTGCCCTCTCCCGCAGCTAGTAGTCCGTCGCCACCACCTGTAGGATTATAGAACAATAAAAGAGATTTTGAATGTGCTACTCTTCGGCTTCCATTACATTCTCCACCATCTCCATCGCGCGCAAGCAACTCGGCAGGCTCTGCCATGTCAAAGCACTCCTCGTCGTCAGCCCTCAAATCCTCCTCCGTCGGGTCATAATCCTCTTCCTGCCCTTCAGTATCATCCCCCGCATCCGAGTCGTCCTCTTCATCAGGCTCGGCACCTTCCTTGATAAGGTCGCGCACCGGTGCGACATGGTCGTTTGCGGGTCGGCGTTGGACGAAGGTCTGAATTTTTTCGGACTTGAGAGCATTTGCGAGAAGAGATACCTCGGCAGTGATCTCTGGCGTTTTGTGCTTCTCGCCATACGCAGGGATGTCAAAGGTGATCTGGACGGTTCGCATGGCGTCGCGCAGCGTGAATATGCACACAGTTATCCGAGCCAGCCAATCCCAGCTCTTGTTGGTGCCCTTCGCCGTGTATATGATCTTCGCCCAGAAGTTTTGATGCTCTTGTAGTAAATCGACGGGCTTGAAGCGGTAGGGCTTTCCTGTGAGGTTGACAAGCCAATTGACAAGGAAGAGCTCGCTGAAGAGAAGTAAGTACAGCAGCATTGAACAAACTTGGAAGATTTACCGTAGCTTTGGCGGGAAGTGCTTCAGCCGCACGAGAGTCTCAAACATGGCATCCGCGTATCGCGGCATCGTCTTGGGGGTCCGCATCATGACCATCCAGATGGCTAGCACATTGAGAACACGTCCTATGTCACCCTTCTTGATGGCTTGAATGAACTCGACATAAAAGAGCGCGTCTCGATTGTAGAGGATCGCGTTTTCGAGTGTGATGTCACGGTCACCCTCGGCTTGCGCACGCAGCTTGTCCACCGCTGCCGTCGAGAATAACTCATCCAGGACTGTTTTCGCGACTCGGTCGAACTCCTCCATTGTTGCTGTCTCTGCCCACTCCTCAAGATTTTCGTTCCCGCAGTGAAGTCGGAAGCCGTCTACGATGTGAGCAGGGAGCGAGATGTGAATCAGCTCGTGCGCTGGCTTCCACGGTGTCGCTTTTTTTCCGGACCATCCAGCGGTAATTGGCTTCCGTTTCAGCAACTTGTTGTGCTCCCACCACAGTCCCCCGGCCCAGAGCGAATTGGGCTTGCCCCAATGCTCGTTGATCGTGAGCCGTCCTCCGGCCATTTCGCCGTGAAATAGTCCCCAACGCCGCACGGATGCACGCATACTTGCAATTGGTGTACTGCTGTTGCGCCGGGCTGATTCGATCTGACAAGAGAGGTCAGAGAGGTGCGAGCATACACAAAATGCGATGCGCATGGTGCTTACCTTTTCCTTCAGCGAGTCGGTCAAGAGGTCACCGTCATCGAACATCAAGCCGTGTGCTTCCAGAGCGGCGTCGTCCAGACCCATGTTGCGAAGGATCTCGGAGTACACAGCCAGTGTCCCCTCCATGCTCGACTCGTCCAAATTCATGGCTGGTAAGGGATACTGCTCCGTCTTGTGCAGCGGTATTTGATATACCTCAGGGCATTCCTCAAGCGCCTTCTTGAGCCTGGAGCTGACGCCGGGGATGTGCTCAAGAGCGATACGTTTCAGCTGCCAGAAGCAGCTCGCCGAGAGCTCCTGCGCGCATTGCGGTGATGGAAGCACATCCTCTGCTGTCCAGTCGAGCACCGGCAGTGTGCGTTCTCGAGGAGGCTTCATGGAGAATGGCAATGTGCCGTGCTTTGCATGCTCTCCGGTGGCGGGGTCAAATACAGGAATGACCGTGGCAGTCGTCCCATTGTCGAAATGATTTTTAGCCTTGAGGCGCTCGGCCGCGACACGGAATGCGATATTGAGGTTATCCCATACGATCTGGCACATAACCGACTTCACGAGCTCCCAAATCTTTTCCATCCCTTCCTTCGACAGTCCTCGGACATGTTCGAGGATGGTGTTGTAAGCGATAGAGAGGCCCGCGTGCGCGAGAACCTCTATCTCCCTCTTTGAAGCCCCTGATCCGAGGAGGAAGAGGCCGATTACAAGCTGGAAGTTGTTGGCTTTCTGCGAGCGCAACACACTGATCAGAGCGCAGATCGTGGTGAATACCTATGAAATATGTGAGAAATGGAAGAAATTGGTTTGCATGACCGAAACGCACCAGGCCCTTGTGCTTGCGGGTTTCACCTGCGCTCTCGGCACGCGTGCTCCTGTCGGGCTCGGAGATGACAACCAACGCCCTCCATAGCCATGGCGCAGCGTTCTCAATCTCCGCGGCGAGCTGCTCCATCGAAAATTCCTTCAGCAAATCAGACACCTTTGTCGTAGCGTTCCGAGTGAGGATCGCTTGGATCGCGCGACCTTCCTGTCTGTAAATCGCTTCCAGCTCCTTGGAAATGTAATCCGCTTTTGCTGAGTCTGAGCGTGCAAACATCGCCCTCGCATGGTCTGCACCGTGGTCTCGCACATAGCGGCCAACCTTCGCCGAAACAAACTGATCTCCTCCAGGTCGAAAGATAGCCTGGAAGAACTCGTCCATGCTGGCAAAATTGTAACCACCCTCCTCTGTTGGTTTGGTGAGATCAGCTAAGACTCTCTGAGCCTTCACGGTGTTCTCTGTGTCGCGCGCCTTCTTCTCCGCTTGTGCAAGCTGTTCCGCCTCTTGAAGTTTCTGCGCTGCGGCGGCGGCAGCTGCTTGCGCTCGACTAGCAGCAAAGACCTCCTTTTTCCTGGCCAACTCCGTGGCTGCCTGCTCATGCGCGTGTCGGCTCGGTGTGTCTTCGACATCATCGCCCCGGAACTGGCGAATTGTCGAAGTCAGCTGCCGGGTTTCTGGTGTATAAGCAGGGCGGCCGCGGGGGTCCTTGACAGGTGTCTCATCGATCACAGAGGACATGGGGGAAGACATAGACGGCGGTTCCATCGCGTGTGCACCTCCGGGTGTCTGAGGACCTGGTGAAGCCGCGGGAGATTGTGGAGGCCCCAGAAAGGACATGAGAGACGGCATTGGAGCATCGGATGGCCCTCTTTGTGGTGTCGAGGGTGTCACAGGCGAGTATGGGTCCAAAATGGCCGCTGGAGATGATGCCATTGGCGAGCTGCTGGCTTGCTCGACAACGGGTTTCTGTGCTGTCTGTCGGCGTTTGGGCTGTGGAGGAACGTAGTCATCGTCGTCTGGATCGGGCTCCTTGCGTTTGAAGACCATCGGTCGAGTGAGGGTGACGCGCGACGAAAAGATGTGAAAAGCCCCTGAGACGGAGCGACAGAAGTAATTTGACGATACGGAGCGCGGTTTTGATTTATCCGAAGTTTTGAAAACATACAAGGTCTTAGAATCGTAAGCGCTACAAAACTGTCTCTTTAGATTTCGAAACGGCGGAGGTCGATGACGGAGCTTTCGCGAAATTTTGGCTAAGACATTTAAAAGGCTCGGCAACTTCCGACTGTCCTAAAGCGTCTGATTATGTTCCAGTCCCTATCCATCACTGATCGAACGACTGTCTTCGATCTTTCGAGGGATTGGTACTGGTTCGAGTCTAGGGGAAAACGCGAAAACCGAGCTCACATAATGCTCGCAAAGCCAACCGTTATATGTCGCGTTCTCAATCTCTTCATCATCCGAGGTCTGGCAAGCCAAATTAAGTCCGTCAAGGCTCCCAAAGGCACCGGTCAAACGGGAATGACGGGCGACAATCAATTGGTTGTAGTCGGAGAACTCCTCGTCCTTGGGCCACCGGATCGAACACTCGGGCATCCCACGGAGGGTCTGGAGAAGGAGTTTGAGCCCAAATGTAATATAGCGCGAGATTGTGCTTGGGATCAGCGCAAAGATTTGCTGCAAGCTGATCTCGCGCATCGTGGAGTTAAGATAATGGAGGAGTAGTCCCAGAGCTCCCGACGCGTCAAGGGACCGTGCACCGGGTCGCGTTTTGCCGGTGCCAAGCGCGTCCTCGCGAGGGATTGGGGTTATGTTCCATGCGAAATCGAAATCGAAGCCTGCACCGAGGATTTTGTTGAATGTCCCGACATCAAAACTCATTGTCGTGATGTACGCTCTGTCATTGCGACTCCGATAGAGGATCTGCCACGCAGTACACCCCCGAGGATTACGGGATAGTTGGGGGCGACACAGATACAGTCGGCTTGGCTTCCGTCGCTCCGTACCCAGCCTATGGGCCTCGATAGCCCCAAGCAGCATCACAGACATCGCGGTTCCGGCCAGGTGCAGCTCATCATCCACCTCATCCTCCTCAATGTCCTCCAGTTGCTGACAGATGACCAACGCGTCAACTTCCATTGTTACACGCGCTGAGACGCGTCAAATAGAAGGGGATGGAGGGATCTTTGAGAGGAAGTGTGATACCCGTGACTCGATGCGTCGATTGGAAGGTGAGAGTAAGGTGGTGAAGTTAAGAGCCAGAGCAAGACACGTTGATTGCTGATGTTTACCATCGTAAACAAACGATCTAATCGTGTATCAAATTATTCCGCGGCTAAGCTTATGGAAGCTGCGAGGGATTAGATTATTGGAATAAACCCTACTGCCGGCATGACTGGCACCGCTCAAAAATTCCGGGAGGAATTTTCTACCCTTATGGAAAGTCAACCACTTTCCGTGAAAAAGGTGCTATAAAATCCAAACTTTTTTTCACCGATTTTTTCACCGAAAAACTCGAATAGTTCAACCAGTGCAGATCTACATCTCCAGAATCACAAATTTGATGGGTATGCGATACACTTGTTCAATTTCCACTGACACTGCCGCGTACCAGATTCATGTCCACGGAACGTTCATACTGAAGTCGTCTGCGCTTCTTCTTCTCAGTTCTGTAGGCCTGACGAGCCACTGTGATGCTCAGTTCGTCCCAACGAACTGACTTTCCCCAAAGGTTGGACATTTGTTGTATCACGCAACATATGCGCCTCACTTTGAGTTATGGCCCACATCTTTCTTGCGTACGCACAGCTTGCCTTTGACTTCGTAAGTGACACATCTTTCACCGTTGGCGCGTGCACACAAGCCGCGATCGAATATCCTTCGACCCCAACCAAGTCGACCAATTATCAATCAGGAGTCGCGGTTCCCTTTGGCTTTGTAGCGCATCTTCGGCGACCCGGAGGACTGAGTGAGGACGCAGTGAGTTGGTACCAAGTAGTCCGCACGCTTGAATCTAGCAAGCGCTGCGTTTTTTTGAAGGCTCCGATCCAATTGTTTACACTGCGGAGTCAGAATCATTCAACCCGCCGGGCCGGAGAACTGCCTTTGGAATCTTGCGATTGTCGCAAATATATAACCCTCCCTTCGAGGGAGTACCCCTCTGAATATTTTTACGCCTGGCTGATTATTCGTAGCATCGCAAACTGCCATTCCAGCGTCAAACAAGCTTACCGCAAGTTGAACATCGGCTTCGGGTATCTCGGGCTTGCTGTTTTTGATTGGTTTTGATCTTGAGCGACTAGGATTGTACTTCTGCACGTCCATTAGGTTTAAGCTGACTCTGCTCCCACCATCATGGCAATTTTGATCCTCCGCAAAATTGGCCTCGTTCTGGCTCGGCAACACAAGCACCGTCCGGGGTGTGGATGTCGGATGCATCCCTGTGTCCCCAGCCGTCTTCTTACCTCTACATTTGGACGAAATGGCCGACGTGGACCCTGAGCAGGATGGCCGGGACGAACTCGTGGAAGAATCACATTCGGGACCCGACTACGTGGATGCACCTGGGCCACTTAACTGGACATGTTTGGCCACTGTACCGTCCGGGGTACGCGCACGACGCGCAGGGGGGATCGATGGGGGGACCTTCTCCTTAACGACGCCTGGATGCTGGCATTTTGGTGCGCACGGACCATCGGACTTTCGGCCGGAACTCCGCGATCCTCATCTGCCGTTGTGTCCGACCTTTCTTCTTCCCTTTCTCTCTGCGGTGTTCGTCAAGTCTCAGCGAGGTCTGGACAATTCATCTGTGTTGTTTCAAATTTTTTTCCGGCGCTGCTCCCAGACCGGCGACCGGGACACTCGATTCCGGGATAGGCTTGGCGTCGGCTTGGCATCCGTGGATCTCCTGCTTGATTGTGTGCGTCGCGACACCAATGGCCAGAATGGATCTTGCGCGTCGTTCTTGGACATCCTCGACACCGTCTGGCAACCGCGCTGGCATGGACCCCCGCCCTGTTTAATTTTCAGCGGCTTCGGCTGCTTGTGTCGAGCGACACTTCCCAAAAGCCCTTGGGTCTGTCTCTTCGGAGACAGATGGTACGCATGCATCCGCAAAGGGAAAGACATGCGTCGATCTTTTCGTGAGTCTGGTGGACACTGGGGAGTTTTGCCAGGGAGGAGGGGACTCCTCTCGTACACCAGCTACCCAGCTGAGTGGCAAGGTCCCACGAGGTTGCACCCGGCGGTCCAAAGGTAGCGTGTGGTCGACCCCCTGGAACGATGTTGTGCTCGGTCGGCATCTTGTAGGATTCTGTAAGGATAACCACGCGTACAGTACTACATGTTTGTCTTCCGTAAACTCGTTGTTCAGCCTGTGGACCACGCGAGTATAATATACCCCCCCCCCCCCCCCCCCCCCCCCCAGAGGTATCCAAGCCTCGAATTCGGACAGTAAACGACCCTATGGCCGCGTGGTTAAGGCGATATCTGTTGGTATTTTACCGCGCAGATTCAAACCCTGCTGGTGTCGTGAGCGCCTCACGCGGTTGCTTTTTCGCGACACAGAGTTCCCGCAGGATGGGCTTGATTCAAAATTACCTTAATATTCTGGCAGGCACCGATCCGCACATGAAAGTACGACGGATGGGGAGACATCGGAGTTAACTACACGCAGTTGTTCCTGGAGGTAGAGTCACTGTCGTCGTCTACAAGGTTCAACTGTGGGAAACGAAGCTGCAACCTTGCGCTGCGCAACAGGAGTTGCCGAAACAGCCATTTCTGTGCGCAAAGATCGCCGTCCATAAAGGTATCGGTAATAGGTATATCAAGGGGGAATCAACTTTCGAAATTCGGATATCCGGTCGAAAAGTTTTTTAAGCCTCGATCCTAGACCCCAGGCACCCTATATGAGGCAATGACGGCTAACGCGGCAATCAAATGTTTGGTTCAGTTATTTTGGCAAGAATTCTTGCCGTTTGGCCGAACTCCCCCAAAACTGGTTCAATTGCCATGTATACAGTGAGTAATAGGTAAGAGAGATAACTAAATCCATTGCTACATGCACTCTACACTTGAGCAACGGAATGTGAACATGTTCCGGATTTCTATCCAAATCGGGTAGTTGCGATCAAATTTTCAGAAATCCTCCCTTACTATTATGCCCAACGGGTCTGCATTTTCCCAATAACCATTGTAGCGCGCTGTTGCGGCAAAGCCCACTATATATATATATATATATAACTGGAACAGGCAAATATTTATTCGCCAATTTATTCGCCTGGCAATCGTCTATGCTTTGACGTTGGCCTACACTCTGCGGCCTTATTCTAGCTTTATTAAGTAGTAAATTGAAGCACGGTGAATGAGATGCTGGCTATGCTCGGAGATGATTGGTGAATCTATTATGCCTCAGTGCAGTGTTTAACATTGTGGATATAAGTAGATGCTTGTATGGAAAGAAACCGAGATTGCATACCACTTGGCCCAATTCTCGCTTGGTCGACACGTCGACCAGCTCGCATTGGTCACAAGATCCTGAATTGCTCTACCGGACTGAACAGACTGCCTCTCGTTTATCTCAACCAGACCACTGCGTTGGGTGGGACAGACTAGCTAGGAAAGCCGCGGAAGTTATTTCCCTGAGCACCAAGTGCCATACTACTCCCATGATGCTGTCGACGAATTCTGGGACTTTAAGGCGTCGTATGGGAACATAGGTGTGGTCCCGAAACACATCAGGATTGATGGGCCGGCAAGCATCTCAAGCCACTCCCTTCCCAGATCTCTTAGATATTTTGGATTCCTAGAGCCAATATGTACATTAAACTATCCCAGAAGACTCCGGGGGCAACGAGTCAGGGGGGAGGGAGAAAAATGCGAAATGCAGACCCATTGGGAAAATGCAGACCCATTCGGCATAATAGTATATTTCCGAAAAAAATGTTTGAGGTGTTTTTACAGGAGGAGGAGGAGGAGGAGTAAATTAACCGCAGTGGTCCCTACAAGGAACGTACGGCTGCTGTACCGACATACATCAAGCCCGAAATGTATGCTACAGCCATTCTGCCGCCTGAACGATACGACAGAACCAACATTGAGCCCTTCTCACGAAACAGACCGTCGCAGATGGGACTTGGGAATAGGGAGCTATGGTGTAACTTCATTGTCGTCTAGGCGGATTTCCCGGTCTGCGAGCTACGAAAGGTCAGCCCTCGGTTTCACGGAGACAGCAGGCTTGCGCTCATGTTCATTGTGAACGCAGCGTTAATCGCACGTCTAGCTGCGTGGACTTTGTGAAAATTGAATGTGATGGAGATTGTTCTCGGTGGAAGAGGATGTGTTTGTGTCGCCTGACACTGACGAGCTCGAGTTTTCACGGATTTCTCATCCCGGCGCGCTACCAAATGCTTGTTCAGTTCTTAGCGCAAAACCAGAAGGAGATGGTGATTAGGGGTCGATCAAGCATCGTTGCTCGTTGCCCGAGATGGCCCGAAGGTTAAGGCCGAAATCCCGAACACCTTGCAAGGTAGCGGGAAAAGATGTCGAAGCGCACATATAGGAACTCACCACCGGGCGCGGTACCCACTGGCATGTGAGCTGCAGTCTTTCTCGAGCATTCCGCGAAGATTATAGGATTGGGGTGGGCCGGTGGCTGCCGCAGGGTAGGTGTCCGACTTCTGTGCGGGTTGGTTGCTACTGCTGAGTTCGCTGGGCCGTTTAGCGCTCTGCAGCTTTCTCTTTTGCAGGTTGGCACGGCATGTAATTGAGTTCTCGATTTTGATCATCGTGGTGCAGCGTTTCAGCGAGATTAGAAACTTTTTTGAAATGAGGGTCGAAAAGTTTTTTAAGGCCTTCCGGAGGAGGAGCGATAGTACCTGTGAAAACGAATCCGTCGACTTCTCACTCCATAGGTATCAACAAGGGTATCAATATCTGTGAATTTTGGAACAGGGGCCGGTTCTTGAAAATAAGACCTTCGGTTTGAACCAACCAACCACGTGACGTCCATATAAGGGAGATCATTCCCGCGGGTCACGTTTTCCCAACATCTTTCCGCCCATGACACCTCAAAACACCCTCACTGCTGCTTGAAACCGGTTATAACCATCACAGGTAAGCTTATCATGGTTGCTATAGGCCACCAAGCGTCATGAAACATTGTTCCAGTGGCAGCCAACATGAACCAACCAAGTACCAAATCGGGGTTGAACCGCCGAAAATCATCAAAACCTATCCGAAAGCTATAGTCTCTACTTCTGTGGCTGGAGACGAGTTCAGACACATAGTGAGTACCATATGTCACCATTTTGAACCCCCCAGAGCAGCAAAATTGATGGTTCCCGGAATTTTTTTTAAGGCCTGACGGCCGAACCAACCAACCAGCCCCTGTTCCGGCAATCACGGGGCGGCATACCCTTGGGTATCAATTTGGTTTCAATCGTGTGCAGTGCTCATTTACGCGGTGACATAAAGCACCGGCTCTCCCGCTGACTCAGGGCTGAGCCACAGCACCATTCATCCGAATGTCAACTCAAATTTGGTGTTAAGGGGAATTAATTCGCGTCCGCAATCCAAATCCAACCGGCACATGATCCACACACGACCAAACATACTTTTTCGTGATCAACCGTGCGCGAAGCATGTCGTCGTTTGGTGCGTCTTATCTTTCCACTATGATTGCCCACACTTTCCGCCTCGTCCTCCGGACTCCCCACGCGATAACTGCTGGCCACGTCAGTGCTTGCAGTCTCAAGGACATGACTAGTGTTGCCGGAGTTCGGTTCAGAACCGATTCCGAACCTGAACCGAACCCCGGTGCGGTTCAGGGTTCGACAAAGTTGGGTTTTTGCGAACCGGGTTCGCACCGGTGCGAACCCCAAAGTTTCTGAGCACATCTTGCACCGATTTTGACACCCGAGTGAGGAAAAAAAGTCGCACTCTGGTGGGCTGGGTGCCATATGAAACTTGCGGAAGAGATTCAGTCACTGTTCAGGTCTGTATTGCACTTTATGCCCAAACTTTGCCCAAATTCGGGGACTGGTGTGCTAATATGTCCTCAACATTTTTGGCAGGGAGTGATCCTCGAGGAGATAATTATCAAGAAGGGTAAAGAAACACTGACAAAAAAATCCACACATTCAACATTATATAGCATCGCCCGAAGCTCGAATCGAACGAGCAGCCCTGCAGATATACTATGTGGAAGTCTCTCATCTGGTGCAGGCGCGAACGGTCCGCCAAAGGCATTATTGTTACCCTGTTTGACACAGTTCAACATCGGCAGTATTTGCATTGCGGAGAGCACAAACTAGTGACTCACATCGAGGTCGTTCATGCACGCCCGGGCATCAAATCCCAGGTTCGCAACCAACCACATACCGCGTAGATGCTGGTAAACCAATTCCCGAATCTGAATATATCCGGGCGGCATGGATTAGGGTTTGGGACGAAGGACCAGATATGCCAAGCCGGATCACAAGCGCGTCGTTCGGAGATGAACACGGGCTCAGATGAGCGGGTGGCTGGATCCGATTGGGGACGGTAGAGCGCAGACACATATAGCGCAACGAGTCCTATGGGCGCAAGGCAAGCCCAAAGGAGGGAACGAGCGCAGTAAGGTACGCTTTTGCGGGGCGTGGATCAGTGCCCCGATTGAGTAACTTGGCAAGGTAGAAGATGCGGGCAGAAACACGTCTCTTGAAGATCGCTGCGAAAATGACAGCCGCGCGCGCCGTAAGCTGTTGACGTAGAGTAGCCTGCACGTAACCCCAGTCTATGCAGACAAAGCAGAGCAGCAGCTACAGTACAGAGAACCACACTTTGACTTCCATACGACTCACGAAGAACCCCACGGCCGACAACCTCCAGAATGTCCTGCAACGGTGTTAGCCTTACCGTCGCAAATGTAACAAAAGCCAAGTGCATACCGTCCGCCGCTTCCCGCTGAAGGCACTGCTATCCCAGTCATGGCGCCGGCCTTGAACGAGTCCCTCAAAGGGGTGAGCAATCCGCAAACGGAAGAGGGTATCCCGTTGGTATAAGACGCACGACGCTATACTACCTCGTGTGTTGCATTAGCGCGATAAGCCATGGTAAAGGAGCGCGCATGGAGATGGTGCGCAGTGGCACATCGACGAAACCAAGCTCTTCTTGGTTGACCGCAGATCGGCGGCGTCCTAACCCTGAAGCACCTTCGCCTATCCGCTTTTCCTTGGCTCTTCCGCTTCCATCCTGATTCACCGGCATGCGCTTGGCACGCTCCCGCTGCGTGCGTGGCGCATGCCTGGGATGCCATTGGTCGAGTCGCAGCTGGGAGGCGGGCCGACGGGGCTTCTGGAGGAAAGACCTTGTTGTGGGAGAGGAAGACGAGCAAAAAGTGGCTGTGTCTATGCCGAGTGCCGGATGACGAATTCCATCAACCGCGATTACATGCCGTTCTGACTCGCATTCAGGACGCGAATGAACTGCGCGCAAAATCAGCTCGGAGGTGCTTCCCCTGGCTTTGCCTTACGTAGTACCAAATGACTTTCCTTGATAGAGTTCAGCTGCTCCCGCCGTATCAAGGGGGGTTCAACAGCCGAATTGCCGACACCGGGTTGGAGGGGGGGTCCCCCCCCAGGAAGGCCTAAAAACACTTTTTGACCTACATTTCAAAAAAGTTTTGAATCTCGCTGAAACACCCTGAAAACAACATTGCACAGATATGCAACCCAAATTTTGATCGCAATTCCCTAATTGGGACAGAACGAACATTGCCGTTTGAGTTCTGCGGGAAAAGTCCTTGTTGAACTCCAGGGTATAGCTGAAGCATTATGTATGCCTATAATGATTATTGTAACATCATCGGTCGGGTTCGAGTAGAACGGCATGTATTCTCGCCCAAAATAACAAGCCCAAACAAATGATCGACGTGTTAGCCGTGGGAACGTATTGCCTCATATAGGAGGTTCAGGGGGGGGGGTCTGGGATCCTGGTTAAAAAAACTTTTCGGCTGTATATCCGATTTTTTAAAGTTGAGCCCCCCTTGCGTTGCGCCGTATGCTCAGCTACTCAAGCAATATTCAGGAAGACGGGAAAATTCGGTGACACTGCATCACTGATCATTCGGTACTCACTCACACAAGGAACTCGCCAGAGGTACGCTCAAAGACTGTGTAGATCAAGGTAGATCGCTTCCTCCCCATTGTCAAGAAATGAATTATCCGGTACGCCCCGGCCTCCGGCCCGTCATATTAAGATCCCTGTCGGTCAGCTGCCACCACAGCCTTAGATAGTATATATACACGAGTATCTACGTCCCACACCCTCAGTCTTTCATCCCACAAAGCGGGAGACTGAGGGTAAGTGCTCTATTCATCTACTTCATGTACATTACTTACTTATCCTGTAGTTAACGCGCCTTCCGCGCATTTCCAGGTATTTAATATACAGTCTTTCATCCCACAAAGCGGGAGACTGAGGTTAACGCGCCTTCCGCGCATTTCCAGATTCTGTTAGGTTACGGGCCCCGGAGCGTTGCTTCTCTCGGACGGACCTCAAGGAATCAAGACTCACCTGCTCGCTCTTCGGAGCTAGAAGCACTCCGAGCATCGCCTCGCATCATTTTCACACGACCCCATCCGACATCACCTCGGACATCACTTATGGCAACAACAAATGTTCCGGCGTTCACCGAACTCTCGGGTGCAGATGACTGGCCTATGTTTCGTGTCACCACCGCTATCGAGTTGCGCCAAGCTGGATTGTACACCCTGCTCGAAGCTGTTATTATAGCTGCTACTGCTGCTGATGCTCTCATCGTTGCTGGTGCCAACTCACCCTCATCTGGTTCCTCTGCCACTGTGCCTTTCAAGGACACTCCAGCAGAACGGAACAGCCGTGCTCTAGGAGTTTTACAGAAATATCTCTCTGCAGAACTAAAGCTGGAATACTTGGATGAATCCAACGCTGGTGTTCTCTGGGCTAAACTCCGAGGCCGCTTTGAGGAGGAGATTCGGGCCGATACAGCCATGAGCATTCTCTCTGATCTCTTTGCCACCAAGTTGGTGGTTGAAGGTGATCCTGAGGAAATCGAGAAGAAGCAGCTTGAAATACATGTTGCTCTTGTGAAAGGCTATTTTGACCGTTTAACACGGTTGAAGTATCCCTTCTCAGCAGACCTCCAACCTCTTATCCTCCTCAGCACACTTCCACAGGACAGCTACTGGACTGGGATCCGTGGAAACATTGTTTCCTCCCTTGGATCTAGTATCACCTTAGACAATGTCCGCAGTCGCATAGTTGCTGCCGGAAAGAAGCCAAACCCAGATACAGATGCAGCTATGGCAGCACGTACCTCTGGAAAAGGAAAATCATCATCTTCCAAGTACTGCCTTCATCATGGGCAGAATCCGACGCATTCATCCGATGAGTGTCGCAACTTGAAGAACTTGTCTCAAGGGGCTAAAAAGGAGAGCAAGTCGAGATCGAAGAAGCCAGATAAGAGGGAAAAGAAAAGTGGTTCACAGGCCAATCCCTCTGCTGCTTCTGACTCTGATTCCGATGACTCTGAGGTGGATGCCAAAGTAGCTATTGCCTCTGTCTCTGCCAAATCTTACTCTGCTTTTTCTGCTTATCTGTCGAGTGACTCTGGTAAACCTAAGTGGGTGATAGTAATTGACTCCGGCGCATCCAGGGTCATGACTCCGCATCTTGACTGGTTTGAAACTGGAACATACCAGACTCTCAATCCACCCAGAAAGGTGCGCCTTGGAAATGATACACACTGTGATGCAATTGGAATTGGAAGTATCTGGTTCTCTTGTAAAACAAAACATGGAGTAACCAAGCTTGAGCTCAAGCGCGCCTTGCATGTTCCTTCCTTTGGACTCACACTGGTGTCTGTACAGCAATTAGCAAAAGCTGGTCACAAGTGTACTTTTGAGGGAGATAAATGTATTGTCAGAAGTTCTAAAGGACAGCGCATTGTCGAAGCAACACAGCACAAAGGGCTATACCACATGACCTGTACTCCCTTGAGTCAAGATCCACATGCCTTATTCGCAATAGATATCAACCATCTGCACAGAATCTCGGGGCACACAAATTATCAGCTACTTCAGAATTCTGTCAGTAAAGGTCGTCTCGCTGGAATCACTTCCTTGACCGGACAACCAAAATTCTGTGAAGCTTGTGTTCTCGGAAAGATGAAGAAATTGCCATTTTCCAAAAGTCAGACTAAAGCTCGGGGACCTCTGGACATTGTATCCTCTGATGTTGGTGGTCCGGTGACACCTGCAGGTCCCGGCGGGATACGCTATTGGGCCGTAGTAGTCGATCACTGGGGCTCAGGTGTCTGGGTTCTGTTTGCCAAAAAGAAATCCGAGATATACCTCCGGCTTAAAGAATGGCGGATCCATGTGGAACAGCATTTCCGTGCCACCGTTGCAAACTGGGAATTTGGGGCAGGATGGACTCGTTTCTTCCGCACAGACGGAGGTGGGGAGTACACATCAAAGGAGATGGAGGCAGAATTCAAAAGACTGGGAATCATTCACGAAGTGACTGCACCATATACACCTGAGCAAGACGGAGTTGCTGAACGAATGCAACAAACCCTTGTTACTCGGGCGACCACTATGTTGATTGATTCTCGGCTGCCTCGTAAATTCTGGACCTTAGCCCTACGTGCTGCTGCCTACACCATCAATCGGACTCCTGCATCTGCACAGAACTTCCGTATCCCTCACGAGAAACTTTTTGATCGGCCAGTGAATATCCATCACATGCATCGTTTTGGGTGTCGAGCATATCCACTCATTCCAAAGGAGAAGCGTCACAAACAGAAATTTGGAGACAAAGCAAAGCGCTGTGTATTTGTTGGCTATCATGAAAACAGCAAAGCATATGATCTTCTTGTAATTAACAAAGACGGGACTTACGGTGGAATCATCACCTCGAGACATGTCAAATTCGATGAGGATGAACCTTTGACCGGCATACAGCCTCGACTGGAGCCAGCTATCACCTCTAGAAAGCAACTCGAGGAAGTCTCACAAAGTCTCATGCAGCGTAGCTCTCCATACTATGATGATGATGACGACGAGGATATTCCTCCACAACCTATTCCAGGTTCAGTGGGGGGACCTCAACTCTCTGAGAATCAATCCAGGGACAGTTCACCTCAGGCTGAACCTGCAAGGAATGATCCATCCGTTGGACATCCTTCCGAGAGGGGCACTCCACCGCTTCGAAGAGTTGCAGGTGTCAGAGTTGAACCCTCCCGAAAATCTACTCGTGAACGAGTACAGGCCAAGCATCCTAATGCAATTTACGAAGAGGTTGCACAGGGGAAGCAATCCCAGTCTAAAGCTCAACGCGCAGCAGAGGCTGAAGCTCGCAAGAATGCCTATGAAACTGTTTCTCCTTCACCTTCACCAAGTCCAGATCCTCAGGACGATGTTCAAGAGGCTTTTCTCCTAGCAACTCTCGACGATGTCATAGCTGAAGCTTTTGCCGCACATGATGTTGACTCACCCACCTGGGCAGAGGCCATGAAAAGCTCGAATTCTGACCAATGGATTGCAGGTCTTCACGAAGAACTTGCTGGCCTACAGGAAAACAATGT
Organism: Mycena polygramma; assembly: GCA_029449255.1. NCBI lineage: Eukaryota > Fungi > Basidiomycota > Agaricomycetes > Agaricales > Mycenaceae > Mycena > Mycena polygramma. Next base: position 69,909 of record JARKID010000022.1, read on the forward strand.
CTACGATGTTGTTCCTATTCCTAAGGATGTCAAACCTATCCGATCCAAGGTTGTACCCAAGCTCAAACGAGATGAAAAGGGCCTTCCAGCACGATACAAAATTCGCATTGTAGCTCGAGGAGACACCCAGAAAGAAGGTGTTGATTACAAAGAGGTTTTTGCACCCACAGCCAATCTGGAGTCTGTTCGTATCATTTGCGCACTTGCAGCAAAGCACAATCTGGAGCTTGATCAGATGGATGTCTCTACAGCTTATCTCAATGGCGAACTTGAGGAGGAAATCTATATGATGCCTCCGGACTGTGTCGATATCCCAGACGGGCACTGCTGGCGCTTGAAGCGAGCCTTATACGGACTTAAACAGGCAGGGAGAACTTGGAACCGAACTCTGGATACAAAGCTCTTGAAGCTCGGTTTCCACCGTCTCAATTCAGAGACATGTCTTTATGTCTACAAGGAAGGCAAACAGACTTGCTTTGTGGTGGTCTATGTTGATGATCTACTAGTCGCTGCCACCTCCAAAGAATTCTCCCACAGAGTCAAAAGGTTACTTGCATCCTGCTTCAAAATGCGGGATCTTGGTCCAGCCAAATATCTCCTTGGCATTGAGATTGTTCGTGACCGCAAAAAGCGCACAATTGCTCTCAACCAGAGTCAATACATTGACAAGGTTCTTGCACGCTACGGCATGACAGATTGCAAAGCAGTGTTTACTCCAATGGCCACAGGCACTGATCTCAGTGCTACCAACCCTGACGACGACGAGACTATCAATCAGATGGCCTTAGTCGAAGGAGGCCCAATAGTCTCATACCAGAGTGTGGTTGGATCCTCCATGTATGCAATGCTTGGAACTAGACCAGATATCGCCCACACTGTTGGAGTTCTTGGACGGTTCAGTGCAAATCCTAAAAGACATCACTGGGCTGCTGCGAAGCGCCTACTTCGTTACCTGAAAGGCACTCGAGACTGGGCACTGCATTTTGATGGAGCAGACATTGGCATGGACATGAACTTCCTTGGATATACTGATGCCAACTGGAACGGAGACCGGGATACTTCTCGTTCAACCTCAGGCTATGTTTTTATTGCAAGCCGAGGAGCTATTGGTTGGTCAAGCCGCAGGCAATCCATGGTTGCTTTATCGTCAACAGAGAGCGAGTACATTGGACTGGCAAATGCTGGACAGCACCTAGCATGGCTACGCTCATTTTTCGAGGAGCTTGGACAACCACAGAATGATCCCACTGAGTTGCGATGTGACAACCGAGCCGCAATCATCCTCTCTCAGGATCCCCAATTCCGTGCACGCACTCAACATATCCAGCGCAAGTACCATTTTGTGCGAGATGATCTTGTTCGGCACGGAGAATGTGTGGTACTCTGGTATCCAACGGAGGAAATGGTTGCAGATATTTTTACCAAAGCTCTTCCTCACGAGAAGCATTCCAAATTCTGTTTATCGATGGGACTACGGCCTGGGTCGAGTGGGGGTGTCAAGAAATGAATTATCCGGTACGCCCCGGCCTCCGGCCCGTCATATTAAGATCCCTGTCGGTCAGCTGCCACCACAGCCTTAGATAGTATATATACACGAGTATCTACGTCCCACACCCTCAGTCTTTCATCCCACAAAGCGGGAGACTGAGGGTAAGTGCTCTATTCATCTACTTCATGTACATTACTTACTTATCCTGTAGTTAACGCGCCTTCCGCGCATTTCCAGGTATTTAATATACAGTCTTTCATCCCACAAAGCGGGAGACTGAGGTTAACGCGCCTTCCGCGCATTTCCAGATTCTGTTACCCATATGGTCGATATGCTTGGGAGGTTATAGGGAAGAGGTGTGGGTTCGGATCCCACCACAGACGTTCATTCCACAAAGCTGAGGCTGTCTTTTTGGTGTGTTTTCGCGCATCAGGTGGGGTCTCCTGAGGGTGCCGATCCTACGGTAACACGCACGCTTAGGTTGAAAATGGTAATCGCTCGGTTTCATTCACAATTTTGCATCATGTTGGTCCCTTGACCGATGGTAGTTTACGGATCCAACTGCCGCTACTCATACTCAAGCATAAGAGCAGTATTGTACTTTCAAGCCATTGAAGCAACCTAACACACCTTGGAGAGCGGGTAGAGACTCTCAGGGGAGATGAGCCAATGGGGCTCGCAGCGGGAGGGTGAAAGCGGAGGAAGAAAACCCAATGTGATAGCCGACTACGGACATCTGAGCCTAATACAACCAAACCTAACCTACGCGAGACTACAATCCTCGCACATGGTGCGAGCCACACCACAACCTGCATCCTCAGGCGGGATAACTGTGGAGTTCAGACGGTATGGGATCGAATCCCCGTGCAGGCCTGGAGAAATCGGCGAAGCTTTTTCCTCGGGTGTGAAAAAGCAATGTATGTACAGCCCTAGACTCGTGACCAGTCTGCCACGGCAAATCTGTAGTGCAAGCACTATGCCGTAGGCAGACTGGTACAACTCGGGCGAAACCAAAGGGCTGCGCCCGGAGTTTGAATTTTTGAGCGGTGCCGATCCACGGCATCAAACGGTGGCTGCACAGTGCCATCATTTCCCTTGTAAATCGGGTGTGCGGTACTCAACATCCACCGCATCTGGTGAGATTCTGAACCAGCAGAATCGAAGGGAAGCTGCTTTGAATCATATTATCCCTTTGAGCTTTATGGATTTAGTCGGAACTGATTGAACCTAGCTAAGAAGAAAAACTTTCAAACTCCGGGCTCAGCCCTTTGGCGTGACCCGAGTTGTACCAGTCTGCCTACGGCACAGTGCTTGCACTGAAGATTTGCCGTAGAATGCAGACTGGTTACGAGTCTAGTACAGCCCAGCGCTGGGCGTCTTTGGAAAACGAACTGAGCGTGTGTCCACTCACATGGCGGGGCATCAATCATCCGAGCGACGAGCAAAGTCCCCAGGACAAACCTGCGTCTCATGTGTCGGCTGGATGCCAAACAGGCAAGGTTCGATTCCCGCAGAGTTATTGCAAAAGATTGAACTCCTTTTACCCCATGTCTCTAACTCTCGGAGAACGATCTCATCCGAAATTGGGCAGCGTAAATTCAAACGCGAAGTTGAAGCCTTCACTGCTCACCTCACTTCTTTGTCTTGGTGCACCTCGCCGCCGGTCTGCCGTTCACCTTGACCTGGAGAAATTCATACTCACTTGAGTATGTACAGAGCGCGCATGCTTGGGGGCGAAAGGACGGATTGCCCAAGATCCCAGCGGAATCCAACAGCATTTCTAGGATATTAGTACTACGTATCAGCGTCCGCGAAGAAAAAGCAACACAGAACACCAACAAAAGGTCACCATGATCCTTGTACCCCCGAGACGCTCAACAACCGCAGTTAATGTGCAGGTTAGTACCACGGAATGGAGGAGAGTGAGAAAAAGAAGGCCGAGGATGAAAAAGACTCTGGGGGTGTATGGCTCGCGCTCGAGTCGAAGGAGCAGCCCCGCGTAACGCGCAATCACGCCGAATTTGTTGCGAGTGCGGACCCTCCGCTGTCGGCCTTTGGCCTGTCTGAGTTGAAAGGGGTTAGTATCAATGCACGCAAAGGTGAACCGGGCATACAGCCTGGTGGAGAAGACAGGGGCGTGGTCGGCATGGCTCGAACTTGCTCCCCGCGGAAGAGATATATCAGAAATTTATCCGCTCGTCTCTGTTACAATCAGATCAGTACTGTCCCAAAATTCGAGGGTCAAACCACCCAACGCTAGGTAAATGAGATCCTGACACAAGATGATAATTCGCCAGCAGCAACAAAGGAGGGTGAAAAAAAGATATTGGGATATCTATGACATGGCCCGAGCTCGAGTCGAACGAGCAACCCCGCATACAGCTCAGTTGTTAGGGTATCATTTGTTGCAGGTGCGGACCCTCCGCTACGGACCGTCTGTGTGCTCGCGAGGTTATAGCAAGGACTGAATGAGGAACTATGAGACGGCATGTCCTTCATTCGACCAAAAGACAAAGAAATGGACAGAAATAAGGTTGGCGATGCATAATTGCAAGTGTCCGAGCATCGTCGCATAGAATAGAAACAAGAATTGAGGAGAAAGAAAACATTTGGCGCGAGAAAGGTCTGAGGTTGGCTAGACGAAGTATCCGGCGCGGATAGAGCGCAGAACATCGTAGCCACGCATCCAGACTGCACAGGTCGAATTTTGAGCCGGTGATAACTTATAACTTCTTGGAGGATGGCAACCAGGGGACTCGGACAGACTGCGGAAGAGCATAAGAACGTAGCGGGGATGCAAATTGCGAGAGGTCGGAGAACGAGATGCAACGAATACAAGTTGTGGTAGCCGGAAAATAAATGTACGCATCGAGTTCGGGCTGGGAAGTAGGTTTAACATTGAGCAGGTGATATTGCAGGCAGATGCCGCATAGGTAGAACGTTGCCGACGGCGAGGAAAAGAGTCCTGCGCAAGATACTTACATCCAGCGGATGGAATATGAAGATTAGCGGGACTGTAGCACAATATTCTGACCGAAGCGGACTGCTGGCGGGGCAGGCACGGCGTACTGGAGTACGTTGCTAGTGAATCAGTATCCCCTCATCTACATGTAAACACGAGCACAAAGAAAATTGAGATGCGCACCAGATCTGCGGGTCTTGCAAGTTGCGCGCTGTTGCGCGGCTGCCCGCCCAATCCATCAGCTCCCTCTGCCATTCACACCCGTCGCCAACTCGTCGCTGAGTGCTCTTCTGAGTCTTCATATTTGTGTTCGGGATTACGGCTCGGCGCGTAGAGCTTGCTTGGGGCGGTGTTGTCGTCGTGCGAGTCTGATTTGAAAGCTGGTTGAAAGCGGGAGGGCACGACACGTCATCCAAGATTTTCCTGCATGCGATCAGTGCACCGGGGATGCCGTTGGTCGATTCGCAACCAGATTCCGAGTGGAGGCCGGCCGACGTCGCTTCCGATCTGCAACGGGAGGCAGCGCTAGTGGAGTTCAAAGTCCGTCGTCGATGGCGGTCGTGATTCGTCCAGATATTGTCCCCATAGTCCCATAGCTCCAGCCTCCAGACGGCCAGCCAAACACGAGAGAGCATCCGATCCTGGCTCCAGACAAGTCTAGATATCTGGAGCAGAAGCAGAAGAGTCGAGGGAGCGGCAGATTTTGGGGATGGATGTTGGCCGAATTAGACGATGAAGGTGGAGGAGAAGAGCCGGAGTGTGTGCTGCTGTTTGCGATCAACCACGATGACGTGTTTCGCACTGCCACCTCGCCTCTTGCTTCCCGCCTCCATCTCGCGGGGTCTTTTTGCCTCAATTGTTCTTTCTTTCACCCATCTATAGCCCGGAACACTCGTATGGGGACCTTGTCAGCTTGTTCTTGGGCTTTTTGTCTGCTGGTCGTGATTCTCTTCAAGAATCTCTTGACCCTGGCATGGTCTGAGGTCTCAAGTACCTGCAAAGTACCGGCGAGGTATCTGGATTGCCGATGCAACTTACGCGTCCTACACGCGCTGACAGCTGTTCTCACACTCACGCATATGATCACCCTCCAATATCCACTGTCCAGTAACTCCCGAATTTCAGCTTCAGCCTTCGCCGTTTGTACCTTCCTTTGCGCCGACATCCCCTGGACCCATAGCCTCCCGGAATCTCATCCATTGGACTTTTTCTGTTGCCGATGACCGCTTTGGTGTTAACCGCCTTTTTGTACCAGTCAGCTCTTCCCAAATCACGTCTCAACCGCTCGCGCTACCCGACGTCAACCCATGCTGTACTTTGCGTTCGATCCTGCGGGCTCTTTGATAGGTTTGCGACCAAATATCTGCAGCAGCATTCCCCAAAAGACAATCCCGGGTGTCCATGCCTTCGGCGGGACTTGAACCCGCATAGCGCCCTGAGAAGTCTTTTTTTTCCCTGTAAAGGTCGCGCGTGACTTACATTGGTTGACGAAGGCAATAAAGGCGAGTGAAATTGTGGTGTGGTGAGGCGTTGTTCTGACAAGATTGTCCAGGTTCAAATTCAAAGACGCACACTCGCGCGCGCTCGATCAAAAATAATACGCCTGAATCGGCAATGGATTCGAAGTGAAACAGCGCGAAGGAGGGGCCCAGGTACGCATTCTGGGCGGACGGTGAATTTCGTGCCGACACACTGTTGTACTGACTATCAGGTGCTTGAAGTTGTGCAAGACTGTGGCAGATGATGCGCTTAGGTACGTGCTTAGGTACGATCCGTTGTGTTTTACCGCTTTGCATACGCTATCCAGGCCGATCTCTGGTGCGCATCTCACACCAACTCATTTCATTCGACCCGCGCACCGTTATGGCAGAATCTCGGCCTATGTGCGTCCGCATTCTTGCCTCTCTCCCACCTTCTCATTCTTATATTTGCCTTCGATAGGTTGACCATGCACCGTCCTCGACGCCGCTACAGAATGATACGCCCACCAGGACCTGTGGTGTTGGGTTTTCACGCCGCTACTGCTTTGCGTGGCTGAACACGGGCACACTGGCTAGAGAGTTGGTGTATCTAGCGCGCATGGATAACCACCTGTGAGTGAATCAACTGTTCTGCGCAATGCAAATGGTCTCGAAATCAAACTGTGTTGACAGGGTAGCAGTAAGGCCTGTGGCGGACGGTCCACGCCTGCACCAGATGGCATGAAGAGACACAGTCATGCAGGGCTGCTCGTTCGACTCGAGCCTCAGGCTATTTGCTGTCGTATATGTCCGATCCTTTTTTCCTCGTCTCCGGTTCCTTCTGATCCATGTCAGCGGTAGGATATTCATCTGGATTGCGGCTTTTCCCCGGCTGGTTTTTTTTTTTTGTGCGCCACATCATTGACGAAATGCGGACCTTGGGCAACTCAACGATGCTAAGCCACCCTTGTCGTTAGTGCGTCTCATTCTGACTCTCTCCCACGGCGTCATTTGTTTGGTGACAAGTGCTCCCGCAGCCTAGGCCCCCGGTCACTACCTACTAACTACCTCCGCCGTAAAGTAAATGACGTCGAAAATTTGGCCTCAAGCAGTCCGTCTGGTAAAGTAAATCGACGCTCAAACTGGTCGACTACGTCCACCGTAAAGTATATCGGGCGGAGCCCGGGAATTTTTTTGAGGGTGTACTTGGGCTCAGACTCCGACAGAGCCAGAGAAAGGTCTGTTTTGACATGGTTTCGTTCAAAATCGTTAGTGTAGTGATTTAAAGACAGGAGGGCACTCTTACTGTGATTTTCGGCTATTTTTAGCCCCAAACTCGCTCCGCCGTAAAGTAAATCGACACCCTCCCCAAAATCGTAAGGTAAATCGACCAAAATTTGGAGGTTTTGGCGGAGGTAGTTAACCCCGAGTGACCGGGGGCCTCGCAGCCTCCCACTTGCGCCTCCGCCTATCACATCCATGGACGCGAATCACTCGCGTAGCATCGGCAGTTTGACTCGTGTGCCCGCTCAGGGACGTTGGCTTTAACAACAAGAGTGAGTAATGTAAAGGGTGCGCACGTATCCCCGGTACATATATTCTTTTTGCTATTTATGTGCGTGAATGTTCTGCACTCTTTGAAGTGGGGGGTGGTAATCCGCGCCATGGGAGCAAAAAAAATCATCAAGGGAACAGAGCGAAGAGGGGAAAAAAAACCATACTTACACACGCCTTCGATGGCCCACGTCTCGTCCCTCAAGTCATTGAACAATTATGTGGTGGAAGGGATCTAGCTTGATCAACGAGGGGTTACTGAGGTATTCATTGGCCGTGATATGGTCGAGAATGGAATGGAGTTAAATGGGTGTCTTGAATGCAATATTATTATATGCTGGGTTTTAATGTTCAATGACGTTGACCGCGGAAGCTCGGTTGGTTACTTCTGGTGTGTTCGCGTCGCCAGTCCGAAATCAATCAGGTGAAGTCGAAATTATCGTGAATTCTCATGTCCAGTTTATCCGCACCAGCCCATTGAAAATTTCAACAAGTAAGTCACCATACGTCCGGGTCTTCACTTTTCTGATTCTGGTTCCTTCATGTTTGATTGGCTGGATTAGCATTCTCCCGGATGGAGTCAACACCGTTGACTTTGTCCAGCAGGAAGTATAGTTTGTCCGAAGAGTCCATCAAGTGCTGTAGCCATTCCATCGTGAGCTTTTCAACTGATTTTGCGTAGTCCTTGACATATTCAATGGACGTAGCATCGGTCAGAATGAGCTCAGGTGTGGATGTAATTGCTTGTGGCTGAACATCGGCAGGCTTATGACCAACGCGGGTCCAGTCAGAAATATACAAATGTGTCTCGGGGATCTCGGGCATGTTCAATCTTGAGGCAGGGCAGCAGATTACGCTCAAATTTCAGCACAACAAGGGGTAACGACGCGTGGATCCTCCAAACAGCCCTCAAGCAAATTCCCTATGTTGCACATAACTCTTCCCGCGTCCCGGCGTCTTCCTCCTCAGTCCTGCTTCCCTTTTCTTTCCGTCATAGTTCAACAACCAAGCTGATTGAGCGAGGATGTACCGACCGTCTTGACCTCCTTACAATAAGGACCTCAGCAGAGCAAGCCCCGCGAGCTAGCAGCTACCGACAACGTACCGAGATGGTGAAGGGACATACGGCATGCCGACGATATCTATTTTGTAGTGATCACTGTCATTTTAAGCGACGACTAACATCCGCTGTCTGATACGGCACGGAGTCCTACTTCCATAGGACTGAGTCCTACTCCATAGGACTGGGGCAATCCTAGTCCTACTCTTTTGGTCACTCCTCGAGATGACTTGTCGTGGTTACAGTTTTACCGGCGTTCCTCTTTCGTGTCCGCAAGCACAAGTACGATGATCTCCATACAAGGGGGGACTTCTGCCTTGTTGGTTGAATCAAAAAGGACAACGCTTTCCTTTTGATCACGCCTTTGTAGGAATCCAACCCTGCTCGATGCACATCCAAAGCCAGAGATGGAGCTTGGGCTTTAAGTTCGTCGGCCAAGGCTTGGGATCTTCGATGCTACAGCCTGTACATACCTGAGAATGTTATAAGCCGAAATTCATCTCACCGGGAGGAAGCAGAAAGTACCAGACTCCGAGTCCCGCGCTGAAGAATGTACATTGGATCCCTTCATGATCAAGGCCAGTGGTTGGGTGCGAACCCACATCTCTACCCATAGGAAGTGAGGATTACACGAATGACCCAGGATGCAATCAAGCGGACGGGCTCCCTCTACAGATAATTACGCGATGAACCGGGAGGCAACATCGCGTCTCTCAGGTTCCAACTCCATTGCAAATATTGATGCAGCACGCACCGGGAGTAGTGCAGCTATTGGTCTTATACGACAGGCATAGCATGCCCATGTGATCAGAGGCGGTCGAGACAAACACCGTTCGTTCGCGTTTGCTCGCAATCAGCGCCATGTGATCGCGTTTGATGATCATTCGTCATCCGCAAGCACAAACAAACACCATTTCCGCTCTTCTCCTCTCACTGGGGCCCTCGTCGTCGCGTTTCTCGCCAATGCAAGTCTCCCCGCAGACTCAAGCGAGTAAGGCTCCAACCATTTCCGTGTATACACAGTTTCAAACGGTTTAACCGTTTTCGTTTCCATTTAATTTGACCTAGGCGACAAACAGTTTACAAACAGTTTTAAACGGTTCAAAGGGTTACTTGCTGCGTGCATCGCAGATCCCGTATCTTTGACACAATTTTGGCCTCAGTGAGTGTTCTGGGTTGATTTTTGTGGTTATTTCAGCTATCGTGAGCAAGCAAAAAACCTGTGGGCTGTGCGATGTTGAAGATCTTTTACAGATTAAAGCGGTGCCCTGTGGAAGGTCGTGCAATTGACCAATGAGATTTTCAACTGCGAGTATGTAATGCCCAATACTTACTGCACTCAGGCCACTGATGGCTCCTCGACGATAGATCCCCGTCGCTTCCGACCTAAAGACGGTACACCGGTTCCGAACATGATTCACATTTCCCGCCAATTTCCCGCGGGGCTCAGACTCGTCGCAAACCACAGCTGGCTTTGGGCTTGCATTTGTGCTCCATTGTGAGTGGGGAAATTTGCTGGCATGTACATTGCACCCTGCAGAATTGCAAAAACAAGGTCGGTGAAAGGCCACAGCAGTGAGTAATTGGCACCTCATACCTTGTTGAGTGGACCCCTAAAAAAATACCATTTTAAACAGTTTTAAACGGTTTAAAACTGTTTAAAAACCGTTTCCGTTTAATTTGAGCGGATCCATACACGAAAACTAAATGGTTGGAGCCTTACAAGTGAACTTCCGCCCCAGGCTCCAATCGCGATCTCGCGACTCCATACACACCAAGCTCAAACCAAGCTGAGTCGGCGCGCGCAGGCGGCGTGCGCTTGAGGCGCCTGGCGCGCGAACGGAGAAAGGCGGTGAAGTTTGATTGAAGGGCTTGTCAATCTCATGAGGTGTGTAGGACTGAGGGATTGGGGGCAAGCTGATGGCAGGTGTGGAGGAGCGGAAGGGTGGGTGCGGGATGTGGGGCCGGGACAATCTACGGTACGCAGATGCTAGACGCCCGTAATCTGCGTCCTCTCTTGGCTCTCGTTCTCATTAGCACCCTGCCGGCTGCATGTACTCTGCGCTGCACTGTACCTTTCTCGTTGTCGGATACACAAACCGCTCCATCCGGACACCCCCGCACTCCCGCGCCGCGTATCACACTTCGTCTATCCATCGCCCCAGCCAAGCTCCGTCCTTCCTCGTGGCCAACAATCTCTTCTTTCTGTATCTGCTCCAATGACTTCGCCCCAACGCCCGTAAGTCATTTGAGCAATGGCCTGTGTCGTCCTCAGAAGATCGCAATGAAAAGGTAGGAGACGCAATGAATAGGTAAAATTCTAATCACCAGTAAATCAAGGTCCACAGGTATAATGCCACGGCCTGTAGCGGAGGGTACGCACCGGCTCCCAATTGAAGATTCGGCGGGAGTGCTCGTTCGACTCGAGCTTCGGCCATATGGCGAACCCCAGTCCCTTTTTTGTTTCTCCTTGCTGATCATTATTCTGTGTCATCATTCCTCAGTCACGGTCGGGCTTTTCTTGCGGTGCGTTTTCATTTTTATTCTCCGTGCGCTATTGCGATTACCCGCACACAAAACCCCATAGGTACATGCACTGATTCTGACGATCACCCAGGGCGTGCCGGTGCAATCCGTCGAATTTCGACTCGGTGTGTGGCTTGTATTTGTGGAATTCTAATTCTCGAACAATAGTATTTGCGCGCAGAAAAAACAAGGCCTGTAGCGGGGGGTCCGCACCCGCTCTCCATGTGAAATCTAGCCTTCGGCGGCATCAGTAATTTGACATTTTGATTGCCGTGTTCCGGCGTTTTCACGCGTTTTCGCGTTGTTGATCAAACATTGTCGGCGACGGTGAGCCCGACCTTGAAGTTCAAAATTTTCTGGGGTATGGTGAATGGGATGCTGGGGTGGGGGAATGGCCGCGATGAAAATAATTTTCCATTCTGAGGAACGGTCGAGTGCCCGCAGCATTCGGATTTGGTCGGCGTTGTGGGTTTTGGCTCCCACATTGGGCTGTTGTCGCGTTGTCGCGTTTTTAGGCGACATTGTGACGTTTTTGCGGGGCGTTGTGGCGTTGTACAACGCCTAACAACGCGACAATCAAAATGTCAAAAGTCTGATGGGGGTTGCTCGTTCGACCCGAGCTCACGCCATATTTCCACCACGGTGACATTTTTTGCTTTGCTTTCCGGATTGTCCTCCTAAAGTTTGCTCTGTTCCTGCAGGCATTGAGCGGTCTTTGTGGTGTTGTAGCGCCGAACATTGAATTAAAGGCCTGTAGCGGACGGTACCGCCCTGTACTGGATGTATCCAGATTTACCTGGTTCTGCGTGGATGCTCGTTCGACTCGAGCGTGGGCCATATTACAGAAGGTAGAAGATGGTTTTTCCTCCTCGCCACGGTTACTCCATCCACCAAGGACCGCAGTCATGTGCACCCAGGTACTCTCAAAAACGCATCGTTGAGCAGCGCCCAGTGAGTGATCCATCGGAAGGGGGACGACTTCCGCTCTTGCGTCAGTCGGTACGGGATTCTGTAGCACCAGCACTGCATCAACACGCGTCAACACGCCTCCTCGTTCCACGCCAAGTCCACGAAATGCAGAACTGGGCGTAAAGAATCAACAAACCTATGCGAGCCACGAGCTCCAGGAAGCTCTATCTTGCTAGATAACCTGTGCTCTGACCTTGGAAAGAGCTTGCCCGGATGCCTCGACGCTCCGACGATCAACCAACACAGCGTCCACGGGTCGCAAGCGCCAGCAGCGGCAGTACTAGCGCTGTCAACTTTGCGCCCCCACCAGTCGGTCGGCGCACATCGTGGATCGGTGCGCCACCTGCATCAAGTGTCTCTGGCTCTGCATCGACGGCTATGGGCATGAGCTTGGACGCAGCTGGCCGAAGACCAAGCTGGACGCCTGCGCTCACCAGGAAAAAGAACATCCGGTGCGAGTTGACTCACTCCTGCGGCAGGAATCGAACCCCACATTCCTTCCGCATATTCCAAGATGCAACGAACAAAGGCAGGAGTGATCTCGCTTGATCTACACAGGTGTTAACCCCTGTAATTGGGAGCTCTTCGCTGTACGTGTGATCATTAAACCTGGCAGTGGCAATTGATATAATTCGTGTGCGACGGTCGCGCGACTCAACTTTTTACAAGGACATCAGACAATCATTTTGCAAAACCTACAGCGAAGTGGATGGGAAAAACGAAAGTTCAAAAGACAGGAAAAGTGGACACGGTGGAGGCGCAACAATTGGCGGGCTTTGCAAGGAAATCGATGCTAACTCCAAACTAAATTGAATCCCCACGTAGTGCAATGTCCACACATATGCCATCTTCTCTTTCACGACCAAGGTGCGAGTTCGAACAAAACAAGAGCGGCCGGAAACATACATACGCCTCCGAGGGGATTCGAACCCATGTCTCTCCAATGCACGACTTAGAAGCTTTTCATGCAGCGGGAGCGATCTATGTTGATCCACGAGGGCTTGTACGCTTTAGTTTGTGGCCGTGGTAGCTTTGGAAGAATGATACAGCAATGTGCGACATCTTTTCGAGAGTAGATAGCTTGTTGAAGGTTAATATTCATTCCCACAGTTGCTGAGCAAAAGTACGGAATTGCTCTCAGACGGATGGATGGCTACCATTTTGTCTGAAACATAGCAGTGTGCACTTTGGACCATGGCTTTGTAGGAACGGTTTCTACCTTCAGGGTGCAGGACCGTAATTCAGCGCAATCAGAAGAATTCACCTTTTCTGAGGAAAAAAAAATCCCGAGAACGCCTCCATGCCTGCGGTGGGACTCGAACCCACATCTCTTTCATCAGTCCTCGCGGTTGCGCAAATGGCCAGAGCGTGATTTAGCTTGATCCACATAGGCTTGGAACGAGTACGGGCGAGCTCCTTGACTCTTGAGTACGGACAATAACGGGATGAATCGTGAGTTGATCGTGAGGCAAAGTTTCGAATCACCGGAAGTGGCGCAACCATAGGTCAGTATACCATAAGCACAGCGTCTCCCTCCATTCGGAGCCGGTGGAGAAAAACGCACCACCTTTCCTCCCAATTGTGCAAAGTTCATGCACGTGTGACGTCAGAATCAAAGCGGCATGTGATCGCGTTTGAGACCATCCAGCACAGGAATAATGTTGCCAGAGGCCAGATTCTCGCGCAAAAGACGATTCAACAGCCAGATCTTGATGCACGACGCGTCGATTATCGCCCAGAGTCTGTATTTCAGTTGGGAGGACAGACGCGTCATGAACGCGCGCGCACCCTCCACTCGTACCTGTCGTCGTGTTCTGATTCCCATGGTCGTCGTTGTCGCCAGTGACCGAGGACGGTCACCTTTTCAGTTGGGAGGAGATGATGCGCATAGTCAAGCGCTGGCCGTGGAATTTGATCCGCGTGGCTGTGTCGACCGGCTCCAGCAAGGACTTCGGCATTCCCCGCTTTCCAATTGTCTGCCCGCTCGTTGTTCCCAACGTTGTCCCCTGCACTGCCCGTCGAAGAGACGATTTCTCAGCCAATTCCCAGCATCACCCACTGGCTTTTGTCTTATTCAACCTGGATTATCTCAACTCTTTCCATTTACTGTCCATTTCCCGATCGACTCGCAAGCCTCCGACTTTAACAATTAAAATCGGATCTTCTTGGCTCACAGCTCACGTCGTTTCCCTGGTATCAACGATATTCAACTCTTGTCATTTCTCCGATTAGTATACTGTGTTTTACTCATTTTTCCGTCCCTTTTTACTATAAATTGTCTGTAGTTCAACCTTGAATAACAACCAAGGTTCCCCCTCTAACTTCAAGTTCAACTTAGTCCTCTCGTTCTCGCTCTCGTATTTCGCTCTTACCCATCGTCTCGTCGCCATCTCTCGCCGTCCCTGAGCAGCCTTCGTCGATGCTGCACCTGAATCCCCCGCTTTCACCACCAGTCCTACGGCCCTTTGAGCGGCTTCCCTCCATCAACTCCCTCTCCCTCTTTCTCCCCCTTTTGTTTTGTTTTTAGCTCCGCTCCCAGCCGCGCCGTAGGCGTATCAGTGGTGGGGAAGGGATCAGTTGTGCGCTCACAGTAGAGCAGCGTGTCGTCACTCAATCATGCTGGCGGACGGCAGGCCTGGCGGACCACGGCGCGCCGTCCATCCGCATGTTCTCCGGAGCACGTGGTCGCGTTTGATCATCTCCTTTCCGGCTCTTACCTCCACCGACCCTCGAAAGCCATCGACCCTTCTCAGCTTGGACTCGAACGACCCCTGGACCAACGGGCACGGCGTGAGCTCGGCCTGAGCGGCGAACGGCGCATGGGCGGAGATGTGTGTGGAGGGTTAGATCTGCTGTGAAGCAAGATGAGTTTGGTTCCGTCAATGGTGCAGGTGTGCGTCCCTCCGTATCTTTGCCTCCTACTGGGATAGCAGACTGGCACCGGTCCGCGGGTTCGCCGGGTGCCCTCAAACAACAGCGGGAAACGTTAACGGTACGCATTGAATTTTCTGGGGCTATATCTGCGACAAGGACGGCGGGGTTCCAAGGCTAACACGTTTGCAGGAAATTCTGCGGCTTGTTGACGGCGGGGTTCTTCGTGGATTGATGGGGAGATACTCTCCAAGTGCGATTCGCTCTATTTGCTCTTACCGAGCTGCTCTGTCCACACAGACTCAGACCATTTCTGTGAAGCTGCGACAGAATACTCGCGATAGACAACAATCGCGATACACTCTGGGATCTGGCGTACGCAGTTTATATGAATCACCCGGCGGTGAGTGATTGGTTCGTGCTCCGTGCAATCCCAAACGATCTACACGTTCAACTGAGTTCACAAGGTACCACCACGGCCTGTGCTGGATGCACCAGATGAGACCTGCCCTCATACATGTTGGGCTGCTCGATCGACTCGAGCTTCGGGCCATCAGTTGCTAAGATACACCCGTTTTTGTCCTTGTTTGTATACGATTCATGCCACAGATGAGTGCCCGCGTACAACTATCATTCGGCGCGCAGACCCCCGCTGGATGGCGATTTTCCGTCTACGGTACGCAATCCAAGCCCTTGACGAGCTTCGCAGTTTGAGCAGCTGACATTCGGATTTACAGCAAGTAACGTGAGCTCTATTTCGTTTATTCATGGGTTCGCGTCCTTGACGATTGCAGCCACAGGCCCCGCAAGTCCCACCGCTCATATTTTTCTTCTTAGTTTTGCAACACTCCCAACGCTCTGTCTGACCGAGTTTCCAGCTCAGTGAGGAAATCAACTTTGCACCGATACTAACCCAAGTTTCATGTCCCTAAAAACAAGGCCTGTAGCGGACATCCGCACCCGCAATAGATACCAATGCGGGAGGCCTTCCTGCGGGGTTGCTCGTTCAACTCGAGCGCAGGCCATCGTGTTGACACGACTGTTTTTTTTTTTGATCTTTGCATTGATCCTGCTACAGGTTGTATATCTGCTTCTGGGAATCGTGCAGCGCCACGGTACTTCATGCAGAAGTGGACCCTCGAACCCTCGCATTTCGCATTGATGCTACTTATCCTCAGGCATGAATAAGGCCTTTAGCCATGCATCCGCGCACGCCAAGGTCCTTCAATGTGCTTTGTGCGGGGCTGCTCGTTCGACTCGAACTTGGGCCATGCCGCAGACCTCCCCGTCTTTTGTTTTTTGATCGCACGTGCTTATGTGTTGGGGCACCGATTAATATATTCGTCTGCGTCGATTTGGAGCCCGCTCTTCCCCGATTCCACGATGATGAGCGGCGGATAATTTTCTGTGCCTTTTGGGGATATACGAGTGCTTATCATGTCGCATGTGGCAATTCCTCTCTTCTCATACAGTCGGGCCACCATTCTTGTATTCATTGTTGAACGCGAGATGTACTCATTTTGGCCTTCCTTCCCAGATTCAAATCCCAGCTAAGCGAATTCCATTGATGGGGCTGAATTTCTGTCGGATGGATGTTCAGCAGGGATGAGTGACAGTAATTCAGCAAGGGAACAAGGCGAGGACTGCGGACACGCACGCCTTCGACGGGAGTGAAACCCAAGTGATCAATGCAGAGCGAATCATGCGGAAGAAGGGATCTCGCTTGATCTCGGAGGGATTTCTCGTTCAACTGTCCATTAAAAGAGCAAAGCGGTCTAAAAGGGATCTGCAACACTTATACAGGTATACCTTAGACTGCCATCCTCCAAGTGTTGCAGCCGATCAAAAGAAGAAAAAAACAGAAAAACACAATTCAAGACCACCCTATGCCATCGGAGGGACTCGAACCCCCCGCTTTCCCCCTGCAACGATGCGTCGTCCAAACTCGTACCAAGGGGAGGCGACCGCCATGGTCCACGATGGCATGAGTATATGCATCCCGGGGTGCTTGTTAACACCATCCATCTTCAGGTCAAAAGAAATGCGGTGGCCGACACCGATTCCCATTCGGTGTGTAATCTAGTCGAGAAGGTGATCCACTGCACCTGGATTATTTTAGTCCCCCCCATCGCAGATTCAGAGGGATATGTGAATGGTGGAGGAAATAACGGTATCACCATACCATTCTCAGATGTGTGCGTTAAACACTAGCGACATCAAGCCAACGCAATGGAATGAGAAGGAGATGATGAATGGAAAACACATGCTGCTCACTGAAGATAGGTTGTTTGGGAAGGGGAAGGGGAAGAAGTGAAGAGTCGAGCTGAATAAATGGGGGGTCAATTATTTGTTCGCTGAAGGATAAATTAGTATCGCAAAGACAGTGACGAGCTCGACAAAAAGTGAATACATCGTGCCTATGCCGTCGGGTGGAGTCGACCCACCAGCTCCTGCCAAATGCAGTAGGAAATTTATTCCGCAGGTGATTGGGGCGACCTCCGTGGTCAACGACGGCGTGCTGGGAATGAATCAATGCTGGATAAGTAGTCATGGATTCAGGGCACAGCAGCGCTCGAGGTCTAAGGTGAGTTGCCGCTGCTGAACGAGATCGTTTGGCATTAAGAAGAACACCGTCCAAGCAAATCGCATCCAACAGACTTTACGAAGGTGTTTTGCAGACTAAAATCGTAGCGCATGAGTATCAGGGCAGGAGCGATTTTATAGCGGATGCTCACCGCATCATGCGGTTAAGCTTATGATCCCCCGCGCGCGGTTGCTTTCCGTCCTGACGAGAGGATCTGCGCCTGAAATTTCAACGCCCTGTAGGAGAGAGTGGAGAAAAAGACAGATGAATATCTGAACAGAGCCGTCGTGCCAAACTATGCCGTCGGGTGGAGTCGAACCACCGGTTCCCCCAGATCTTCTCCGCGGGAAGTTGACACACAGTGGGAGCGACCGCCGCGGTCGACAACGTCGTAGTGTGACTGAATTAATGCCGAATGACATGGTGTTCCAATCGAGACAAAGCAGGGCTCAGAAAGCCCGAGAGGTAAGGTCCAAGGTAAGGCCGAGGCACTCCCGAGTACTTCCAAACGAGGTCAGCGCTGTAGGATAAGAAAGGAAGCACCTGGAATTGATTCAGACCCGCGATGCATTCAACCCACTTTGGGACGATGTTTCGTCGCAGACTAGTAGTGTAGTGGAAAAACAAAGGTGTTGGGCGAGCATCATGCGCTTTGACAATTGG
The DNA here is from genome assembly GCA_029449255.1 of Mycena polygramma. Taxonomy (NCBI): domain Eukaryota; kingdom Fungi; phylum Basidiomycota; class Agaricomycetes; order Agaricales; family Mycenaceae; genus Mycena; species Mycena polygramma. The sequence goes on from JARKID010000022.1 coordinate 88,047, forward strand.
GTCGGGTCGCCAGAGAGAACAGAGAAAGCTTCTGACACAAAACGGTTGGGCTTCAAGTCCTCTCTCATGCTATCCGGGGGAGTCGAACCCCGATGCTCCGTCCCCATTCGAGATTGCGAGATTGAAAGTGCAGGAAGTGACCGCCGTGGTCGATGATGGCTTGGAAGTTCAGGCTACATAGGATGATGCACAAATCTGAGGAGTTTTTGGGTTGATCTGAGTTGTTGCCAAGAGTAGATGGAGACGCCGAGTCGGATCGACTTTGGAGGCTGGAACTGGAGCCGGACGCAGGAGAATGCAGCACAGATACAATGAAATTAGCGCGCAATAGCATGGGTTGAAATTGAGGCCCAAGATCTTCGCAATTCCAAAAGTCACAGAGCCCGTTGACAATGGCGGTCAACTTAAAGCAGCAAGCTGCGAGCAAGCGTCAAGATCTGGTCAAGATCGCCCAAAGATTGTCGCATGGCCACACAAGCTCCATACAGCTCATATATCCCAGGACTCAGTAGAAGAGCGGGCGCAGAGCAGCGGATTGTGAGGGATCGGATTCGATGTGACGATGTCGTCCGAAAGATACGATGGGTGGAGAAGAAGAGCAGGGTGCGGGCCAGTTGTGGCAGTGGCACTGTGTGCTGCTGCTTGCAATCAACTTCGACGATGACGTCACGGCACTGCCACCCCGCCTCTTGCGTTTGGCTCTCATCTCGCTTCCATCTCGCTCTCGTCCTGCTTGTCCGCCTGCCGTATCTGCGTATCTCACTTGCCTGTGCCGCTCCCTAGTCTGCTGTTTCGGCTTTTCAGCGCAAGTACTGGTCCCGCCTCGCCCCTGATCTGATCCTTTTTTTCTGTGTGTTTCCCCTCGCTTCTCCCTCGTCTCGACATCTCCCTTGCTAATGGGGAATTGGCCCTCTTTGGATCTTAATAGCTCTCGACACCAGGAACCTGCTGTATCCTCCACACCTTTGCTTTCGCCGCTCGGTACTCTTGATTCTTGAGTCTTTCCGCCGAAGGCATTCTTGAGCAAGGCATCACGGAGTTGGCCTCGCCCTGGTCGTTTTGGCTCTATACCAGATCCGAGCGTTTCGAAATCGAAAAGGGGGCAATGCAATTTGAGCGTGACGCTGCCGGCAGTTGTTCAAGTATTTTGTGGCATGTACTGAACGACGAAGGCGTTCGAAAAACAGGTGCGTGGAATTATACCACAGCGTCCGGAGTTGCTAATTGAATTCAATCCATCCGGAAGCGATCGGAGGCTATCACGCACACCGAACCAATGCTCAACTAACATTTGGATGTATGTTAATAAGGCCTGTAGCGGACGGCCTGCACCGGATCAACTCGTATCGGTCGGATTTCCGCAGGGCTGCTCGTTCGACTCGAGCTCGGGCCATGTCGTTCGTGGCTTAAAACTCGTTTTCTTTCCTTCGTAACGGAAGGATTCAGACATCCAAACGGTCGGTGTGTCGGGGAAAAACCAACGGTGGACATTCAACTCCGAATCATTAGTTCCAGCGTGTGTTCGAGACGCTGCTACTGCGCACTTGGGTGCCGCGGTACGTTACTCTTTCGTGCTCTGTGGAATCCCAAACGCACTGTATGCTAACCTGTGTTCACAGGGTCAAACCGACGTCTGTGGCGGGCGGTCTGCACCTGCACCAAGTAGTACTTTGTGATGGCATGTATATCTGCGGGGCTGCTCGTTCGAGCCTCGGGTCATATATCACTGATTTCTTGTTTTTTTGTGTGTTTCCAATCCATCGCAGCGATTCGCAGGCTCCTTCCGCGTGGGTACCTAGGATGCCTATGTCTAGGTACCTGCTGTGAATGGTATTGTAAGCCGCCGTGTGCCATCGACCTGATACTGGGAAAGTTAACACGGTTGGAGTCAATACTTTCCCGTCTGCACTTTGGACTGTAATCTGTTGTGAGTCGGCCCATAAACCCATCTTCCGCAATGACTTGCATCCATATGCACAGTTTTCATTGACAGACCCTTGCTCGATGCCGAAATGACACGAACCACGGAGCAAAAACAGCTCCAGGAATAGCAGCGGCCCTCGGTGAGAGTCGATCTCACGTCAGCTCAGGACCCAAACTCATCTTCAACGGTGATGGTGCTCGGCTGCCAGGGCTCGACACTCTGCAATGGGTTTCAGAGGAACTGCCCACAAAAACATTCCAGCTCCGCTCTCATGCCTTCGGCGGGACTTCAACCCGCATCTTGCTCTCAAACACTTCCTTAGCTCAGTACACGTAAGTCGTGACCTGCATTGGTCGACAAAGGCTAAGCTTGGGTGCGCGAGTATCGCACTATAGGCTTTTGTGGTAACATGGTTCGTTAGTTTCAGTTCGACCGGTACACAGGAAACATGGGCCTATATTCGAAGTCCGGGCTTCACGTGTCCGCTTCGCTCAGCGGGGTTGCTACGCGATACCGTTCACGATCTCTCACGACCAGAGCCCAAAATAAAAGAGAACGTCAAGCACATGCATAGTACCTTCGACCGTTCGACGGGAGTTGAGCCCGCATCCCCTCGGAATTTTTGCTATGTGGATTCTTGGATGGAGAGGAGCTCATCTGACATCGATCCACGAAGGCTTAGGTAGGTGTGGAATTACACCATTTGTTTCGAGGCAGTCCGGCCTTCACGGTTGGATTGAAAGTTTCCAGTTCACGCATTTCGACTGGTGAGTCGCGGTCCCCAGCTCTGCGCCGTCCTCGACGACCAATAGGATTCTTTCCCTCAAATTTACCGTTCAAATCAGGCCGGGCGGCTCAGGGCTGACAAAAAAAACCTGCCCCGTACCCGTAATGCCGTCGGTGAGAATCGACAGTGGTGTACCTTGATTCTCCGTTATCCTCGCTTCATGCCAGTCTATCGACAAACGAGACTCCCTTGAGACTTGTGCACCAGGAGAAAAAAACCACCAAGCTCACGCCAGGCCCTCAGCGGGGGACGATCCCGCCCTGGATGGCATTTGACCACAAGGTGATGACGCCTGCGTCTGCGATGAAGGCTTCACAGCTCTGGGTGGAGCGATGCACAAGACGTCATGTTTTGAACTGTGCCTCTGAGATAAAATGGCAAACAAGGTCCGCTGAAACGCAGCAGCTGGGGTATCCAGGAAAAAAGAAGAGTGTCGCGCGGCAATCACCAGCATGCCTGAGGTGGGATTCGAACCCTCATTGACAATCGCTTCCCTGTGAGGCCTTGCGCATTCTCCGGTTTAATGGGGAAGAAGAGATCCACATTGATCTACACAGCGCATGATCCAGGTAAACAAATCCGCAGCGCACAGTGTGCGAGAAGGGCAAAAAAATGAAAATGAGGAAGGAGCAAGAGGGTCTGGTTAGATTTATCCGGCACACGCCGCCGGTCTGACAGCCTCATCGGCGCATGGCTGTGATCACAGCGCGGCGAAATCTGGACTCACAGCGACCGCGAATCGCAAGAATACTTAGGTTGCACGTGATCGTGTTGATGAACTTTGATCAGCCGCGTCATCCGGCCACTTGTCCTTTCTTTTGCTCTTACCTCCATCGCTAGGAATCCACGCCGCTCGACCCCACGTCCGCAAGCATCCCAGTGCAGTGTGACACCAATAAATTGGTTTCTCATAAATCCAGGCAAACAATGTACACAACACAATGTGTACTTCACAAAACTACACTTTACCACCACCACTTTGCCATTGCTTAACTTCCCTGTAAAGTGCGGACTGTAGAAAGTCTGTCTGTGGAACTCAAAAGAGTAAAACAGTCCCACGGTTGTACTACAGCTTGGAAGCCCAAAACGGCAACATGCGAAGACAATTGACGAGTATCCGCAGTCCCTTGCCATTGGACATTCCATGGTAGCCATCTCATTGCGTGAAGACAGTAATTCCGCAGTTTTCCGCAGTTTTCCGCAGCCAACGATCCAAGATCGTGACCAGCCTATTGTTCCTTGATTGTACTTCGTATACAATTGGCCTTTTGTCTTATTGTTTTGTCTCCTGATGCCAAGAGGGTTTCGTTTTGCATAAATACCCCACGGACTCACTGTATAAAAAGTCTCCCACTTGTTTTGACACGTGTATAATTCAGTGCAGAATTAATTGCATTGAGTTGAAACATCTACTTGCCTGACTCAACTGGTTATCCCTCATTCTCTAAATCATCCTCCGGTCTTCGTAAAGAGCGAAACCAACCGTATAGTATCTTTGTCTGTCGATTGACTTACATATTCTTCCGAGCCTTGGACCCGTTATTCTGGAGGAAGTCTACACCCAGCGCGTATGATCCTCAGAACCTCAAGCGGTCTCTGTAACTCAGCTTCCCGACAAGTTGTGTTGTCCGTTGCCATGAAAGAACATCTTTCGAGTTGAACCCTCCCCACTCACGTATCGTGATTAACGACACATCTTATCGATACGTGATAGTTGTTGGAGGATGACGGTTAAGATGTGAAGACTCCTGACCCGATTGGACAGACGGAGCAGAGGAGGGCTTTGGGTGAAGTGGGTAGATTGGCTGTACTGTGCTAACTTATTTTACATGGAAGTAACTACCGTCTTTTATACTGTTTCTTGTATGACCTCATACTCCCTCGTCCATGTGCTACAGTGAGTGTTCCATGTGCTACATACTGCCTGCCTACATTCTCCAGACATGGGCAGTGCTCGGCTGAATGCCTCGAGGCATAAAGCGTACTCGGACATTTTGTCCAAGTACATAATTTCCTTTTTGGGTTTTGGTTGAGTCTTGGCAAACGCATGGTTCCGTTTTCTATTTTGGTTTCAGATACTTTTCTCCAGGAAGTCTAGTCGGACTTCCTGTCCAACAGCGAGGCTTCAGCCGCTTGATATTCCAACACTCCCCCTCAAGCGTAGTGAAGCCCGAGCTTCTCAACAAAGTATTGGAGCTTCGGTCGCGGCAGCGCCTTGGTGAAAATGTCCGCCGTCATTTCTTCGGTGGGACAATAGGGGACAGAGATTTGTTGGCTTTCAATCGTCTCCCGAATGTAGTGGTATCGGAGATCGATGTGTTTGGTGCGCTCGTGGAACTGGTTGTCCTTGGAGAGTGCGATTGCCGACTGGTTGTCGCAATGCACGTCGGTGGGGTCTGTGATTGGTTTGTATAATTCCCCAATGAGCGCCCGTAGCCAGATGGCTTCCTTTGCGGCATGGGTCATCGCAATGTATTCAGCTTCGGTGCCGGACAGCGCAACAATTTGCTGGCGCTTCGAGCTGGCTGTAATGCAACCTCCGAACATAAAGGCATATCCAGAGATGGAGTGCCGATCCTGTTGGGATGCGTGGTCTGCGTCGGAAAATCCGTGCAGCATGGCGTCTTTGCCACCTAGAGTGAGCCGTAAGTTTCGTGTACCCTTCAAGTACCGAAATATTCTTTTGACGGCGTCCCAATGCACTCGTCCTGGGTTGTGCATAAATCTGGAGCAAATGGATACTCCGTGGGCTATGTCGAATCGTGTGCCTTGGCACACATACATCAGGGATCCAACGCCTTCGCGGTATGGTATCTCCTGCATGTCGGCGATTTCTTCCGGAGTGGATGGACATTGTTCAGGAACGAGGATTGAACCTGGCTCCATGGGGGTAGAGACTGACTTCGCGTCGGTGAGGTTGAATCTGGCGAGAATGGTGTCGATGAATGTGGCCTGGCCGATGGATATCGTGCGGGATTCCCTGTCGCGTCGGATATCCAACCCGAGCAGCCACGAGACTTCTCCCAAATCTGTCATCTCGAAGTTCTTGTGAAGGTGCTGCTTGATGCGATTGATTTCATCAACCGTGTTGGCGACAATGGTTAAGTCGTCCACTGCAGCAGCAATAATTTGAGTTTCCTCTCCTTCTCCTTTTATAAACACTGCTTGGTCTGAGTTGCAGATCCGAAATCCCATGGACTTCATAACTTCTGCCAACTTCTTGTACCAGCCGCGCGCGCCTTGTTTTGTGCCATATAAGGCTTTCTTCAAAAGTAGTGCAAAGCTTTTGAGCTCTGCAGGGGAAAGGCCGCGGAAAGTGTCGATGCTCTCCAGGTATCCTGGAGGCGGTTGAACATAAACTGTCTCTTTAATTTCCGTGTTCAGATATGCACTTTTCACATCCATGTGGTGAATTTCACAGTCGCGATATGCGCCCAATGCGAGAATGACCCGTAGTGTCGATAGCTTGACCACTGGTGCGAAGGTTTCGGTATAATCGATACCATAAACTTGTGTGTTGCCCTTTGCAACGAATCGCGCTCTGTATCGTTCAATTTCGGCGTTGCTGTCATGCTTCGTCCGGAAGACGTAACGAGAGCGTAGAACGTTGGCTCCAGCGGGGAATTTAACAATCTCCCAAGCTTTGGCCTTTTCAAGTTGATTAATTTCTTCGTCAATAGCTTCAGCCCATTGTTGGCTTTGCGCGCTATTCAACGCTTCCTTCGCGGTTCTCGGTTCCGCGCCAGGGCTTCCATAACTGAGCATCGCAAATTCGATGTTTGGGTGATGATGTTCGGCTCCAGCTGCGGCGCTGGCGTTGCGTCCATGATGTAAGTCGGCGTAATTTGTTTCTTTGTGTTTTCGGAATCCTCGGCCCGTGTTCGGCGCCGATTCGATTAATCCATCGCGGCGTTGCAACGTCCGCGGAAGTTCATCTGACTCGTCTTCGGAGTCTGAGTCCGTGCGAGCAGGAGCTGGTGGAGGAATAGGGATGGGGATAGGTGCGATTTCGATTTTTGCAGGTTCGGAGGCAATGTCCGGGACGACAACAATATTCTTCTCCCCCTCGGACTGAACATTGCCGCTGAGGATTTCGTCCGGGTTGAATTTGACGTTCCTTTCAACCGTTACTGACCGCTTCTTCTTCCAATAGATCCTATATCCTTTGCTTTCTTCGTCATACCCGACGAAAGTAGCCTCCACGGCTCTATCATCCAGTTTCTTGGTGTTCTCGAGTCGAACCCAAGCCTTGCATCCAAATTCGTGGATGTCGGAGAAATCAGGCTTCTTGCCCGTGGCCACTTCGTGAGGAGTTTGGTTGACAAGAGCACGAGTTGAAGTGCGATCTTTCAACCAAACGGCGTGGTGAACTGCCTCGCCCCATAAAAACTTTGGGAGTGCCGCTGCAATTAACATTGCGCGCGAATGTTCCAGTATGGTCCTGTTGAGTCGTTCTGCGACTCCTTCTTGTTGAGGTGAATCGTGCACGTTCAAACGTCGCACAGTTCCCTTGGCCTTGAGATGCTGGGTAAATTTTCCAGACAGGTATTCTCCCCCTCGATCTGTATCGAGGGTCCCGATCATTGCTCCCCCTAGGCGTGGGCCTGTTTCGAGGACGCTGATCGTTGCTCCACCGCGGTGCAGGTACATCCATGCTTCATACTCTTGGTATTTTTCGAAAGCATCGCTTTTCTTGGCCATGATGTATAGCTTCGTCTCGCGGGAGCTGTCATCTGTAAAGGTAATATAATATTCCTTACCTCCGATTGTTTCGGTCTGTGCCGGCCCCCAAACGTCAGAGAAAACACGTTCTCCGTATCGTGTGGCCCTAGTCGCACTCTCCGTCGGGAAAGACCTCTTCACGGCCTTCGCTCTTGCACACGGCTCGCAGAAATCGGCCTTCGAGTGCATGTCCAAGTCTATTCCTTCCACCATCCCCAGCCGAACAATATCCCGAGCGGCAGCCGGTGATATGTGGCCCAGGCAACGATGAAGCTTGGTGAGCGTCAATTTGACTTTTGCTGCATTGGCAATCTCTGCCTTAGCATGCCCTCCGGATGTGTTCGCCTCGCAGGCCTTCACGCTTGTTTCACCGGACGCGCGCGCCATGTCTCGCATGACCGCCGCGGAATTCTGCTCTAATGCGTGCATCTTTTCGACCACCGCATGAGCTCCATGTCGTGGGATCTTGTATAGTCCATCCGACATCGGAATCCTCCCTACAATCCTCTTTGTGGGGGATGCAATTGTACACCTTCCATTTCCGATGGTAAGACTGTACCCAGCGCGGTCGAGACGGCTTGCCGATATGAGGGTGAATGGCATGGAAGGTGCATATAGTGTGTCCTTCAATGTAGCTGTGGTTGATTCCCTTCCATTTGGCAACTTGGTTTCAACATCTCCTCGTCCAGTCGCCTCGAAAGACAGTCCGTCTGCGGCGTGAATGGAAATAGGAGGTATGTCCCTATAATTCTTGAATCTTGATAAGTCGGGGCACAAATGCGATGTTGCACCAGAGTCAATTAATTGATCTCCATGGTCTTCATTCGTTGTCGCTAATGCGCTTGGCGAGAAAGCGACGTAGGCGACGTTCTCCCGTGCGGCGTGAGCACGGTGAGGACGGTGTGGTCCTTTCTGCCTTGGCCCCTGTCCTTCTTTTCCTCCACCTGGACCCCAACATTCGGATTTTATATGACCTTCCCGGTCACAGTTATAGCATCGCACCACCCTGTCTCCTTCTCCGCGAGATCTGGCTCCCAGACCCCCGGATCTAACCCAGTTCTTCTTCGGCGGCTCTCTGGCTCTGTCTCCCGAATAGTAGGCGGAATTTTCTTCCGGTTGGTTGCGATCTTTTTCCTTGTTGAGTCCACGGTGTTCTGCCTCCTCCGAGATGTGGGGAATTAAGTCATTCGGAGTGAGGTCGACTTTAGCGATCCGCGAAGTCGTGATAATTGAGGAAAGGCAAGAACGGTATGATTCGGGCATCGAGCCCTGAATTATGGCGAGGAAATCTTGGTCTTCGACTTTGGCCCCCAATGAGGCCAATTCGTCGCGCTGCATGCGCAAGGAGTCAAGGTGGGCAATAACATCCGCCTTCTCGTCGCAGCGCATGTCTTGCAGTCGTCGTCGGCGATCCGTTACGACCAACTGGCTCTTTGTCTCGTACTCGCCGCAAACAAGCTTCCAAACTTGTGCGGCAGTCGGCGACTCCAGGCCTTCGATGAGCAGCAACATTCTGTCGTTGACTGTGCTCACTATCTGTTGAATGACCTGTGCCTCCTTCTGGTCATAAGCATCTATCTGCTTCTCATTCTCTTCAATCTGCTTCGCCGTGGCTACAGTGGCCCGATCTTCCAGCAGAAGAGGGCTGCCCGGCGTGTTGATGTCCTTTGGCAAAAACTCGTACGGCTTCCGCGCCGTACCAAGCAAGTGGCGATGGATTCCTCGCGCCTTGAACGCGTGGACGGATCGACCTTTATAGGCCAACCAATTCCCACCATCGTCCTTGAGGTTCGCGATCTTGTAGAGGTTTAGTGCAGAGGTAGACATGAGAGAGTCGGTGTCAGGGCCGGGGCCCATAACCTGTTGGAGGATGACAGTTAAGATGTGAAGACTCCTGACCCGATTGGACAGACGGAGCAGAGGAGGGCTTTGGGTGAAGTGGGTAGATTGGCTGTACTGTGCTAACTTATTTTACATGGAAGTAACTACCGTCTTTTATACTGTTTCTTGTATGACCTCATACTCCCTCGTCCATGTGCTACAGTGAGTGTTCCATGTGCTACATACTGCCTGCCTACATTCTCCAGACATGGGCAGTGCTCGGCTGAATGCCTCGAGGCATAAAGCGTACTCGGACATTTTGTCCAAGTACATAATTTCCTTTTTGGGTTTTGGTTGAGTCTTGGCAAACGCATGGTTCCGTTTTCTATTTTGGTTTCAGATACTTTTCTCCAGGAAGTCTAGTCGGACTTCCTGTCCAACAGCGAGGCTTCGGCCCGCTTGATATTCCAACAATAGTAACTTTTTACGCCGTCACAGCAGCTTCATCAGTCTTGGGATGGACGCTGGACCGTCGCAGCGGCTGGAGCCTGGGTGTATTTGGGTGAGGTAGTCGGGAACGACCATGCTATAGGGCACAGAGCGACAAATGGAATGACAGCGTGTTGGACATAATCCACACCGACGAGGCGGAGACGCCGTGGTAGGGATTATCCTCGTAAGACCCTGTGCGTCTTATTTCCTATTCTTGCTCTTTCCCCCAACCTCATGCGTTCGCGGACGCCGTTCCCATAATCACAGGGCTCTGGTGTATTGACGCCTGCAGCTCGAGCGCGGCAATCTCCCCACCTTCCTCCGTATCCTCCTGCAACATGCGCAGCCTTGCTAGTAATCTCCTCGCTTGCTCATTATGCTGCATAGTGAATACTAGGACTGCGGTGTTCCTTGCGCGATCCGATCCATGAACACGGGGTATGCACACCATTTACATCCTCCTGTCGCCGTACAACTGACTGCCTTGAGTGTGCATTCTGGCGGACGGCTTTGGAGTCTTTCTGCATCACTTCGACCCTCCGTCACTAAGGCTGGCTAAAAATATGATTATAATAGAATATAATCGATTATAATCCTAGAATTACGATTAAGTATGGCGCGGCCATAATTTCAGGCCTTAAAATTATGGAGGATTAGATTAGATTACAATATGATTACATTACGGTACGGGGCCCATATTTAATCATAATATTAAGGATTGAACAAGTGGATGGAGCCACCCAAATTGTCCTAATATGAAGCCACAATGCAGTCTGGGCTCCATAGGGTGTTGAACAACTTCTGCAGCCAAGTAAGAGGTGCACTGAAAGTATATTTGAACATCCTTTGGTCTTGTTTATCGTGAAATTTTGACGCGATGCTAGCATGTGACTTACTTCCGGAAGTTTCCGATATCTGATAGCTGGTTCAAAGTTGGTTAAGAGTTGATTGTGGACATACATGCAATCGGAGAATGACACAGACATTGGTACTGTGTCACGCGAGGCATGGGGACCCGTAAATTGGAGGCAGCAGGCAGTGTTCTGAACATTCCGAGCAGAACTGCTCTTGTGGGGTTCAATAAGCACAATCTTTCAATGAAGGGAGGTAGCCGGCAAGCGGCGAGGCACAAACAGACTTGGTCGGCCTTATTTTGAAGCAAATAGAGAGAGAGAGAGAAGTTTTCAAGAGTCCGACGTTGTATTGCCAGTTTCTTTGAGCTGAATTAAATTCAAGGATTCGCAGTTTGATGGGTTCTTGTAATTGTTGAGGAGCCATGCGATTGTGATGGTTAAATTTGGATCTACTGGTGAGGAGATAAACACGCTTAGCTGCATTTTCTACTTGCGCGATCTGTCTCTGACCAATACTTCCTACGAGGTCTGTATGTAAATCCTCTTGTGCGTGACTGGAGCTTCGCCACTTTCTCTAAAAACTATGCCTGGAACATCTCTGTCGGTAGGAATTTCCCCGCATTATTTTTATAGAGGAGATAGAGATAGGAATTCGATATGAAAGCTTTTCTCTCTCTCTCTCTTAACGAGTAATCTAATCTAATCGTGAGGCGGTGCCATTGATCCCCCATTTCACGTGATCCACACCCTCGGTGCCCTGAGCACAATCAGAACTAAAGTTCTGTTTGTAAACTTCGGGAAGAGGCTCCGTAGAGGGATCATCCCAGGGAGCTACTGGGGAAATTTATTCTGAAAATACCGATTAAATACGATTAAATATGATTATCTTGCGATTACAATACATTACGATACAGGTACGATTAAATATCCGCTGAAACCTTAAGATTATATTACGATTACAGTACATTATGGCTGGAGACCATATTTAATCATAATGTTCCAGCCTTATCCGTCACCTTCTCTCCGAGTCTGTGCGCGACGGTATCATCATTCAAACTGGTTGAGATCTCCCCGGCACTGACCCTGGAACCTTCTCTCTCTGGCGCGCTCAAACCCTCCCCTCGTCTCACTCCGGTTGCACGCTGCCTTGCGATCAGCTGCTCAGTCTTTCAATACCAACGTTCTTCTGCGGGCAGGGTATCTGGACGCGCGGGTGCCAATTATTCCACTTTTCGTGGGCCGCTGATTCTCACAACCAAGCAGCACCCCGCACCTCCCCTCGATATTCTGTATTGAACTGTTGGTGTGGGTGTGTGGTGGTGAGGACAACAGTGGTGGGTTGGATGTGGGCTGAGAGTAGATTGTATTCGATAAATTTACAGGTACAATACGGGGGCCTTATATACTACAGAGAAAGAGTCCATGATGTCATAGGTGGAGTCATAATTAGTGGAGTCACTAAAGTGCTGCGCACACTAAAATGCTATGTACACTGAAATGCTGTGCGCCCCTCGAGGCTGGCCACATTGCTGTGCGGTGGAGCCGTATGACTCGAGGTTTGCCACGATGCAATTATTCTCCCAACACTCCCCCTCAAACTCAAGTCATTCCGAGTTTGCGAACTTGTTCTTCGTGTTGAGTACGTGCGAGCGGCTTCGTGAATATATCCGCAAGGTTGTCCTCAGATGCGCAGTGGTGAACTGATACTTCGTTAGAAGTTACGCGGTCACGAATAAAGTGGTGTCGCATGTCGATGTGTTTTGAACGGGCATGGTAGCCGGCATTGAAAGTGAAGTCGATAGCGCCACGGTTGTCGCAGAAAATGGGGAAGGGATGAGAGGGTGGAAGGTCAAGTTCCGTGAACAGGGAGCGAAGCCATAAATTTTCGCGTGCGGCGTGAGACAGCGCGATGTATTCGGCTTCCATCGTAGAGAGCGCGACGGTGGCTTGTTTCTTGGAAGACCAAGTGGTTGCTCCCCCTGCAAATGTGGAAACATAACCGGAGATGGACTTTCGATCGTCCAGAGAGTTAGCCCAATCAGCGTCCGTATGAAGTCGAGGACGTGAAAAATCGGCGTGCATCTCAATATCCGAGAGATCAATTGCGGAATATGTAATGCCGAGGTCAGGTGTACCACGTAGGTAGCGATAGACCCGCTTGACGGCAGTGAGATGGACAGGTCCAGGGTTGGTGTTGAATTGAGATAGTGTTTGAACTGCATACGCGATGTCGGGGCGCGTGGTGATGGCAGCATACATTACTCCTCCAACCATAGACTGATAGACACGCTGGATTTCGGGATGGGACTCGCCCTTAGCAAGCTTTTGAAGCTTCACGTTGGGGTCCATAGGCGTTGCTGCAGGATTACAATTCTCCATGCCGTGTTGAACGAGGAGCTTCTTGATGTAATTCGTCTGCGTGATGGTGATTGTGCCGTTTTTACGATCACGGTGGATCTCCATTCTGAGTAGCTGTCTGACGTCGCCTAATCGAGTGATTTGAAAGGCAGTTTCGAGCTGGTCCTCGGTGCGAGTGATGAGTTCCGGTGTGGAAGCGTAAATAGACATGTCGTCAACATGTACGGCGACAATGGTGATACCATCGGCATTGCGTCGGATGTAGACACAACGGTCGGAGAGAAGTCTATGGAAGCCAATGGTCTTGAATTGGGCATCCAAAGTCTCGTTCCACTCTCGTCCAGATTGTGGAAGACCGTAGAGGGTTTTGTGCAGTCGCCAGACACGGGAAGTACCGTCGGAGAAACCTTCAGGTTGTTTCATGTAGATTTCCTCCTTCAAGGTGCCATTGAGATAGGCGCCCTTGACGTCAACGGTTCGAATTTCCAAGTCGTAGCGTGCAGCTATAGCAAGAAGAAGACGGTTCGTCTCGGCTCGTACAACCGGCGACGAAATTTGATCAGGGTTATAGTCTGTTCCGGGAATGGCTGAATTTCCCAAAATAACGAGCCTAGCCTTGCGGCGTGCAAGCTCCCCAAGATCATCTGTCTTGTTCCTGTAAACCCATTTGCTGCCCAGGGCTTTACGGCCGGCTGGGAGCTGTGTCAAAGTGAACGTGCCAAGCTCATCCAATTGCTTGAGTTCAGATTCCATTGCACTCTGCCAGTCATCGGCAGCCGGGTGCTGTGTAGCTTGCCGGTACGTGGATGGTTCATCATAGATGGCAATATTGGCCATTTTGTCGTTGTTGTGCTCGTCATGCTCGTCAGCTTTCCCGTGACGAAGAGAGCGGAAGTATTGATCCGGATTGTAGATCTTGGTGCCTTGTGCTGCTGTTCGGGATGGTCGAGGCTCGCGTGGCGGCATTTTCAGAATGTTGCGTGCTTTCGGAGCTGTCGACGTGGATGGGGGATCGTTGGCCGGTGGATGTGGCGGAGGATCAGGAATGTGTTCAGGTTCAGGTGCAGTTACCGTAGGTCGCGCCGGCGGAGTTGTTGGAGTTGGAGCCGATGCAGGCTCGCTATCCTCACTCTCCCCCTCGAGCCGCATCGGGTCGATAGGGGTTGCCGGGGCATATTCCTCGCCAGAATTCTCGAAGATGATGTTCCGAGAAGTTAGAACTTTGCGAGTTTTCGGTACGCGATACTTCCAAGCACCTGAATCTTCTGAAAGACCAACAAACTGGTAGGGCTTTGACTTGGCTGCCAGTTTGGAAGGATTCTGACCCTGTGTTAGTACCCAACAATTAACTCCGAATTCCTGGAGTTTGGATACATCAGGTTTGATTCCCCATAACACCTCGTATGGCGTGATGTTCCCTTTCAGCGAGACCGTAGGTGAGCGATTGATGATGTACACCGCATAGATGACCGCCTCCGGCCACAGGAAGTGCGGGAGGTCATATGCAACAAGCATTGCGCGTGCTCGTTCAAGGATGGTGCGGTTCAAACGCTCGGACACACCGTTCTGCTGTGGAGAGTACGGTGCTGTCGGTTCAATCCGGATTCCCTTGGCAGCTAATTTCTGCCGGAAATCTTGGCTGTGATATTCCCCACCCAGATCGAATTTGAAGGCTTTGCAGCGCTTGCCAAATTGCGTGAGTATGAACTCGATATAGTTCATGACGTGGGTGGCGGCTTCGGATTTCTTCTTCATCGTGATGAGTTGCCGATGGCGTGTTGCGGCATCGGTGAACGAGATGAAGTAGCGCTCCCCGCGGGTTCCGGTTGTGCGCGATGGGCCCCAGGCATCCGTATATGTCATATCACCGATTTCCGTGAACTCACGTTGAGCTGATTTTGGAAATGGCTCAACGTGTTGCTTGGCCTGGATGCAGGTCTTGCACTGTTCGATATCGGGTGAATTCGGTGCTATCTTCATTCCTTGTACCATGTCCTTGCTCGCCAACTCTTTGACAGAGTCCGGGCCCAGATGCCCGAAAATACGATGCCAGGCGGTCAACGACCGTGGCTTCGCGGTGAGAACAAGGGGTGTGGAAGTGTTGGATATACCGGGCAGGATGGGTTTGACGTTACCCAATGCGTAAGCGTCACCGATGTTACGGCAGTATGCCAGCTTTGCACCCTGCTTCGAGAGAATCTCGACGTCGAGGGAATCGCGTGGGAACTGTAGAGAGTAACCAGCTCGGTGAAGTTTACCTAGACATATAAGGTTGTGGGGCGCTGATGGGAGGAACAGAACACGTTGTAGTGCAACGATGGTTTGTTTCCCGTTGACCATGAACTGGAGTTTAACCACTCCGTAGCCGTCGGCCTTCTGAGAACCGATACCAACAATGGTATGATCCTCCAGAGGAGTGAACGACGAGAAGAATGACCGGTTATTGGTGATGTGGGTGCTGGCACCGCTATCCAATAACCACGAATTCTTTGTCAGGTCACGTCGCAGATGAGCCGTGAATGCGATATCAGGGTCTGCACTGTCAGATTCCGGAGCCTTGGCTACGTTAGCCTTCGACTTGCCCGGGCCGGTGCGTTGTTTGTTGAACCCGTGATAATTGGCCTTCTTCTGCTGCTCCGTGTAAGTCCGACCATTTTGTTTATCTCGACACTCCTGGATGAAGTGACCTCGACGGCCGCAATGGAAGCAGGCACCATCTTGGTTGTTTTGATTGCCGTGGGAGGGGGGTTTGTACCGGTGGACAGCAGAGAGTGCTGTGTCTCCGTCCGCATTGGGCTTTGCATCAGGAGCGCCGGCTTGTTGGAGAATCCGGGAGATGATGTCCTCGGACAGCTTGATAGCTGTGAGGTCAATGCCGGAAACCCAAGTGTCCCAGGAATCAGGAAGGGAGGTGAGAATGATAATGGCGAATTCCGGTTCGGAGATGATGCTACCGAAATTTTGAAGACTTGTACGGAGTTGCGTGAGTGTTCGTATGTGGCCGGAGATGCTCTCCCCCTCTGCGCAAGCAGAGCGTAAGAGCTGCCGACGGAGGCGAATGATCGAGATTGCACCCTTGGGCTGATAAACTGCTGCGAGTTTATCCCAAGCGTCAACACCAGTAGTGCATTGCTGGATGAATGCCATGGGGTTTTCGCCAACGCGTAAGCGGATGACGGAAAGAGCCTTTCGCTGTTTCTTCTTCCAAGCATCTAACAGAGAAGTCTCCACCGCAGTGGGGGCAGCCGGATCAAGCACCGTTGGAGGTAACTTGTGGCTCCCTACGACGTACTCGTCGAGATCTTGGTCGGTAAGAATGTCAACAACTTTGGTGGACCACGTCGAGTAGCCAGCAGCATCCTCGAGCACCTTGATGCGATACGCGGTAGCGGAATTGTCGGACATTGTATTTATCAATAACTCGGCTCGCGTCCAAGATCTGCAATAGAATCAAGGATTGGGTGGTGCAAATGTGCTTTGTTAAGTGATAGAACACAAGTAGCGGAAGGTACAACAGGTAGTTCAAGCGCGAGGGCCAATAACCTATTGAACTGTTGGTGTGGGTGTGTGGTGGTGAGGACAACAGTGGTGGGTTGGATGTGGGCTGAGAGTAGATTGTATTCGATAAATTTACAGGTACAATACGGGGGCCTTATATACTACAGAGAAAGAGTCCATGATGTCATAGGTGGAGTCATAATTAGTGGAGTCATATACGAGGCTGTGCGCACTAAAGTGCTGCGCACACTAAAATGCTATGTACACTGAAATGCTGTGCGCCCCTCGAGGCTGGCCACATTGCTGTGCGGTGGAGCCGTATGACTCGAGGTTTGCCACGATGCAATTATTCTCCCAACATTCTGCACCCTCGCTGACACTTAATCCGGTGAGTCGGTCGAATCCTTTGAATCTCACTTATTTGCGTCCGAACTTACCAGTTTTATGCGCAAAGGAAGAAGGCCTGTGGCGGACGGTCCGCACCCGCACCATATACAGCTTTGATGCGCGTTTTTGCGGGGCTGCTCGCTCGACTCGAGCCCTGGCCATGCGCACGAAAGCGGGTTTTTTTCCGGTTTCCTCGATTAGCCATCCACTAGATCTACAGGCCCCCGCATGTCATCCCAGTCACCTCTGACCTGTAGCCATACTTGAATGGCCCACGTTCCAGAGGAACCCGACAGACTGTGCACAATCTGCATCTCGCTACTCAACGTTCATCTGCATTCTTTCCGCTCGGGCATACAGCACGAATCTGTAAACACTTGCGTCCTTCCTCCCTCCGTCTGGTTCTTCCCGCATGATACTTGGTCTGTTCATCGTCTCCTTTTTCGCCAACATGCTTTTGAACATTGGATCGTTACGATGTTGGCCGGACCCCCGGAATTCAGATTCACAGTAACCTGGGTTTTACACGTATATAAACAAGGCCTGTCGCGGTCGGTCCGCACCCGCATTTATCAATCGAGAATACGCTTTCTGCGGGACCGCTGGTTCGACTCGAGCGCGGACCATTGGTCGGTGTGCATTAATATTTTTTCCTCGTCCTTCAGTCCGTCGTACGCCTTCATTGGACGCCTCGGTGGGCATTGGCATTTAGCGGGAAAGGTACGTTCTCAATTGCTCTGCTGCATGTCTCCCGCTTACCTTGGCTGAGATAAATCTTTAATGCATACCCGGTATCGAGCGCAGCGGGAACCCGACTGCCAAAAAAAATGGCTTCCGCTGTCGTACGCCTTCGATTTCGAACCGTTGTCCCCTCCGTACTCACTGGCAATTACCCGGAAACGATCTAGCTTGAGCCAAACGGACGAGGGGACTGGAAATTTGGTCTGCGTCCGTGCGTTGAGTTTGTCTGTCTCCACATCCGGCGGCCGGACTACGCCTCAAGGGACAAGGTTCTTCTGCAACATCCCGAATAAAAGAAGCGCGACCTTCGTGCCTGTGCGGGCATCGAACCTCGCCTGATGCGACACACAAGGCGCCAGCTTGACTAATTCAAGCGGGCGCATCACCCATATATATCTGGAGCCCTCCTTGACCTTAGCACAGAACGACAGGGGCGATGAACGCTACGCTAGGTTGGGGGATACACGTTCAGTTCATTTGCAAAAACACACAGTGTTGCGTTGTACTTTGATTCGTCCACATCCGGACAAAACCTTTCGCCTCGTCAAATATGCCTGCACCGGGATTCGATCCCCTATATCGTCTCAACTGCGCGGTTATCTCCGCGTGAGGATGCAGGGGAGCTGAGTTGCTTCAAGGGCTGGAAGGCACAGAACCGCATGTCTGCTCACCATCAGCCTCAAGGAACTGAACATGCTGCAAAATTGCGGACGAAAATCAGTAATCACGATCCTCCTTAACCCCAACAGGTGTGGTGTGCTACCGAGGTGAATGAACGTCACAGGATTCAACACCCTCAGGGAAGCCCGCCTGCTGTAAGAAAAAAAGTGTTGGCCATCCATCAGACGTCTGTGGTGGGATTCGAACCCACATCTTGTCCCCCGTTTGAGGTATCCGTGGAGTCCGAGATATTGGGCGGGAGCGATCTACCTTGATCCACACAGGCTTTGACGGAAGGCCTCTAGGTTTACCGAGTGCACGTGTGAATGTGTATCCGGATTGCGTCGGTCTCTCGTTGCCCAGCTTCAATGATGTATGAACAGTTTCTCCTCTCACATTCAACAATGTCTCTTCATTCCATTTTGCTGATGGAGGGTGGAGCCACGCAGCATTCATCCCAGTTTCACGCGGAGTTCATTTCGTGCACGATTGGGATCAAAGCAGCATGTGATCGCGTTTGATGGCATTGCGTCATCTGGTACACACAGCCAAACACGCTTTTTGCGCGTTTCCCTCTCCTTTCCCCCACCGCTTCGCTGATACCTACGAACTCCGGCCCGCATGGTCGTGGACTCGACGATAACAACGACACTGCAGGGCTGCCAAAGCGCCGGCGGATGATGAGAAGAGAGGAAGGCGCCAAGCTTAACAGGTTGCCTGGCGAATGACCGGTGCACGAGGGATTTCGTCGTTTGTCTGCAGTATAATCTTACGCCCCCGCCGCTCCCAGTCTTTCGCCCTCGCGCAACGGCAGGGAACGGCAGCAGGTACACCGAGCTCTGCGGCAGTGGTTTCAGTCTGGCAACGCAAAGGGGTGGGTGTTTAACGTTCAACATTTATCCCAGGCAACTGCTCACCTTCTGATAAAGCTGACAGCGTCACAGGGACGCTTCTGAGCCGGGTGGCAATGGCATTGCCATTACAAGGGACGCGCCAGATGCGTCTTCACAGGTGTGATCCCTTCGATTTATCGTCATATCCTCATTCAACTCCCTTCTCTCGACCCAATGCGACTGCTCTCTGCACGCAAGCGACTTGGACTCGGTCGGTCCGACTTGCGCGATGCCGAGCTGTAATTCTTACAGTGCTTTTCGGCTCTTTCGCGCGTTTGCTGTGCGGGCTGCTCGTTCAAGACTCGACCGCGCGTGTTCCGTCGTACGGACGGAGGGGGTCGGTCAAAGGCTCACTAATCCTGGACGACGGCTCTCCCCGCTGGGGGTATCTTGTATCTTAGCTCCGAAACCCCGTTGTCTTCAGCCCCCACCTGCCCTGACTCACGAGCGTACTGTGCTGACCTACACATTACTTCCCACTCGCTCGGAGGAACAATTCCGTCCAGTTCTGCACCTCCAATCCGTCTTTTTGGCTGGCTGTGTCCTTTCTGTGCTGAACAATGTATGTTCGTCTCACACAAAAAGTATTCCATCAGCTCACGAGGTTAATTTTGAGATTTGCATCCAGGGATTCACATCAGTGCCGCGCTCCGAGCAATCATGGATGCCCAGTGTGCTACACCGGAGTACAAGGCCTATAAGGGACAAAAACCGCAGCAATCGGATTTTATTCGGTGGGTGGTGGCTCCTTCGACTCGAGCTTGGGCCATGCGATCCATTCCACAGGTTTTTTTCTTTATTCACGCGGAAGAAATGCTACATCAATGGTGTGGGTGAAGATTTCGACGCTCGGGATGCTGAAGTAGCTTTTCAGGCGCATCCGGCAATGGAAGTTCTGATCCCAGTTTGTGTGCAAGAGCAGGCAAGAGCGCAATCTACCTTGATTCTCTTTCGTGCGGCCCGGGCACTTATTCCTGGTTCTCCGCCTCGTCCAACCGCCCTGCAAATTGTGCTCCGTGGCTTTTTCCAGCACTCGTTCCCTGCGCTGGCGCTCTCATATCGGTAACTATATCGATGTTCTGTTGCTCCGGGCGTCTGAGTGCTGCGATATTCAAACTCGCCGCTTCGTTTTCCACATTTTTTCGAAGTCCTCTCACTCGACAGCCTGCTGCCTCTCCCCTCAGGAAGAACACCCCTGAACCGTTGAGGCAAACTCGCGCTTGCAGTGTAAGGTCCGGGGACGATTAGGAACAAAGTCAGCGTTAGCGTTGCAGGATAGAAAACAAATCGCTCAGGCGCGGCATTTGCACGGCATCTTGGTCCGCTCTTGAGTCTTAGAAAGTTGGACCTTGGCCGCATTTGGGCCACATGCTCTGAGCCTGGCTCTTCTTCGCCTCAGAGAACCACTCATAATCTGGCTTGCCGGTACTGTATTCGGATACGCACTTGCACACAATCCACAGATACGGGATACCCTTCACAGCTCGAGATCGAAATCATTTTGAAATCCCTCCTCCAAGGAGTCCGACATTGAATTTTTCAGTTTCGGCGTATGGTTGCCTGTCAAACTTCACCGAGCACTCTAAGCTCCCCATACACAGCCCCTTGAACTCGCTCAATCGACTTGGTGCCTTACGCCGCGTGTACGACGTGGTTTCAAATCTCGCTCCCACGGCCCGCGCTGCCCTGATGTTCCGCGGCTCCTTGGCAGCATCCTCACCGAATAGGTCCAGTAACTTTTCAAAACAAAGGAAGGTCATTGATGCCATATGCCTTCCGCACTTGAACTGAACCCGCATTGATATTAGGCCTTAAGCAGTTTCTTTCTTCTTCGATGAATCACTACCCGGAGGGCGTGCCCTACATTGGCCGGCAAAGGCGATAGAGTTGGGTATACGTATTGTGTTGTGGAGCGCTGATCTCACAGGGTTTTCCGGGTTCGATTCGCGCAATGGGGATGGCGGAGGGCGGATGAAATATTCGAGGTGCGAGCTTGCCATATTAACGCCCAGTACTCACTCCATACCGTTCAAAATCTTCCACAGCCAGAGCCCAAACCAAAAAGGAAGAGACATTGCTCCCAGACCCAATGCCTTCGGCGGGATTTGAACCCGCGTCTCCTCCGGAGTGGGCACATCCGGCCAATCTCGTATCGAGCGGAGGTGATCTAGCGCTGATCTACGAAGGCTTGTAACTGACTACGTGGGGAGTTGTACGACTTATTCCCAACAGTCGCATTACGGTCGGTGGGGAGAGCTTCCAGTCATCGCCGTTGAACTGAACTGTAACTCAGTGTGGTGAGTCTCGGTGCGTCATAAACGCATTTTTTTCAACAGCTAGATCCTTCTGCTAGAATCCGTATGCACCCTTACTCGATGTCGAACTGACGAACCACTAAGTAAAAAAAGCGGCAGGAGTGGAAGAGGCCCTCGGTGAGAGTCGATCTCACTTCCGCTCGGGACCCAAACTCGCCTTCAATAGGGACGGTGCTCCGCTGCGAGGGCTTGGTGATTCCTGCGAAGAACCGGCAGTGTCTCACTCAAGGTCACGACAAACCGGGAGAACACGGTCGATAGCTCTCATGCGAACTTACTGTTCTGGATCGCCGGTCGGGTACAGACTCTGCGTGCATCTTCTGTGGAATCCTCCTCATCTTGATTCTAGTTCTCATTAAGCTCTGTCCTCCTGGTCCCACAAAAATCTGTGTGTTCAGTGGTTGTTCTGCAACCTGTCTTCGACATTGCTTCGCCTATGAGCAGCAACCTCACCCAAGTGCCACCATTCCTGCCATTTTTATTTTCGCAGGTCTGACCAAGCTCAGTGAGGAAGCTCGAACTCTGCACCGATCCTACCCCCAAGTTCCACACGCATAGAAACAAGACCTGTGGCTGACGGTCCGCATCCGCACCAAATTTGGCCCCCTTGCGTTTTCTGCGGGACTGCTCGTTCGACTCGAGCTCAGGCCATGTGACCGCCACCCCCCTTGTTTTTTTTTCTTCGGCTTTTCCGGCACTCCTCTCCCTGCTTGTTCTGTTCCTGCACAGGTCGAGCGGACTTGTATGTTGCCCTTGATTTCAGTGGGGAAAACAAGGTCTGTAGCGGACGATTCGGCCCCTGGAGATGTCAGCATGTCCGTGTTTCGGCCGGGAAGCTCGTTCGACTCGAGCTCGGGCGATGTCACGGGTAGATAGTCAAGGTTTTTTTCCTCTTCGGCTTGATTTCTGGTTGTGTTCCATTTACAAGGGGATTGGCGGTCGCTCCACAATCCATCCTTACCGCGCTTCCATAAAATGCTCAGTATACTCTATACTTGGTCCCGAGGGACGAGTTGTATCACCAATGCACCGCTCCGCCACCCTCTTGCATTCACTTGGTGAGATTGAAGTTTAGCCTGATATTGCATACCACCGCCACTATTGACTCACACAGAAAAAACAACAACCACTCGTTTATGGCTGGGATAGGAATCGAACCTATAAACCTTCGAACGAAGGTGATCCACACACGCCTTTACGATCAGGCTCACTAGCTATAGGCCGCTTAATTTCGCTGTTTGAGAGGGTGGACTGGGTTTTCTTTTTCCCAACGTATACTACATCCCGGCCACCAACGTGAAGTTGAACGGGGAGTGGTTGATCGGGTCGGGTTGGCAGCCACCAATGCTTCTAAATTCCGGGGATTGAGTCGTTCATGTTCTAAACGACGGACGGAGATTTAAATAATGGAACATAAAATGTGAGCGGATAAGCACATTCAACATGCCTTGGAGGGAATCGAACCGCGCGCCACTCGAAGTACATGACCGCAAGTTTGGCCTGCTCAGCCAAAGGTTGGGGAAGTGGATAGTGAGTCAGTCATGCTACCCACTAGGGTAATTGTCTACGATTTTTGGTTGGAGGAGCGAGTCAGCGACACCGGCGGAGCTTTTCCATTGTAAAAGCAGGTGTGCGCTTTGAATTCGATCTGGAATAGAGGAATAGCCGGAGATCAACTTCGGAGCAGAACACCCTGCCTCAACCACAAACAGTGCGCCACGTCTTTACTAACATCTGTCTGCCCAGATGGATTGAGGCTTTAAGTTGAAAGCGCTCGGCGTATTGACACACCCGTGCTGGTGAAATAAGAGCCCACAGGCGAGAAAAAAAGTCACATAACCGTCGCTGATCTATGCCTGAGGGGGATTGGAACCCACAATCTCTTCCTTGTGAGCTCCCTAGCAATGGCTTGCGTAACTTTGAGAAGCGATCTACCTTGATCCACCCAGGCCTCAGCCTTAAAGTGCTAATCAGATCCGAATGCTGTTGCCGCATTGCCAATGTCGGAGCGAGTAGCGCTGCAAGAGTACTAGTGTAAGCGAGGAAATAGCCCAAAGGATTCAAGAGGAGCATAAACAAGCTGGACTCCCTGTAGCATACGCGAGCCACATCTGAGAACGCGTCATCAGTGCGCACCAAATCTGAGGATTCAAATTGCAATTGCAATCGCGCGCACGCGGAAGTCCCAACGACATGTGATCGCGTTTGATGGGACTCGTCATCCGGCACTCGGCACAGACACAGCCACTTTTTGTTTCTTTCCTCGTCTTTCCTGCGTCCTCCAAAAGCCACGTCGTGGCGTCGACCAGCCCCCGTTCGGACTGCAGCTGCGACTCGACCAACTGCCGGAATCAGGAAAGGGAGCGGAAGAGCCGATAGGAGAAGCCGCATGTGGCACAGTGGAGGAGGAGCTTGGTTTCGTCGATGCCCGCCACCGCCCACCATCCCCCAGCCCGCGTCTCCTCGTAAACCATGCATTATCGCGCTAATGCAACACATGGGCGAGTATAGCATCGTGCTTCTTATACTTATCGGATACCCTCCTCCGTTTGCGAATTGCGCACCCTCCGAGCGAGGGCGTGCCGGCGCCACGACTGGAGTAGCAGTGGCCTCAGCGGGAACCGGCGGACGGTACACACTTGGCTTTCGTTACATTTGCGTCTTGCGACATTGACCGGTTGACGGACAGGGTGCTGAGGCCAGCACTGTTGCGAGAGATTCTGGGGGGTTTCGGCAGCGGGATTCTTCGTGAACCGCACGCGCAAGTCAAACTGCGATTCTCTCTACTGCTCCGCTTTGTCTCAGGCTACTCTACGTCAACAGCTTACGTGGCCCCACTCGCGCGCGGCTTGCATCTGCTTTCCGAAATCTTCAAGAGACGTGTTCAAGAGACGTGTTTCTGCATGCATCTTCAATCTTGCCAAGCTACTCAACTGGGCGCCCCACATAAGCATACCTTCCTGCGCTCCGTTCCCTCCTTTGGGGTTGACCCGCACCCAGAGACTGGCACACTCGTTGCACTATATGTGTCTGCGCTCTGCATTCCAGAATCATGTCCCGCCACCCGCTCATCTGCATCCGCAGGGTCTGACTCTCGACAACACGCCTTCGATCCGGCCTGGTATATCTGGTCCTTCGTCCCAAACCCTAATTCATGCCGCCCGGATATATACAAATTCGGGAATTATTTACCAGCATCTACGCGGTATGTGGTTGATTGCGAACCTGGCATTTGATGCCCGGGCGTGCATGAACGACCTCGGTGTGAATCACTCGTTTGTGCCTCCCGCGATGCAAATACTTCCGATGTTGAACTGTGTCAAACAGGGTAACAATAAGGTCTTCGGCGGACGGTCCGCGCCTGCACCAGATGAGAGGCCCCCACACAGTATATCTGCAGGGCTGCTCGTTCGACTCGAGCCTCAGGCCATATATCTGTGGATTTGCGGATTTCTTTTTGTCAGTGTTTTTTTCTGATCCATCGCAGCTTGGACAACATTAACCATTCGTCTCTCAGGACCCAGATCCCCGCTAGGTCGCGATTTTTCGTGTGGATCACGGGCTAGGTGCTTGCTGAAATTTCCGATTTCGAGGAACTGACATTCTGACGGACAGAAAGTCCCATCTACCTCGGCTTCGGTGCTCCTCGTTGAACTTGCACTTCACTCTTAACTCTACCTCACTTCGTTCGTGCTTCTGTCCGGCTACTTACTTTACCTGCCGCAGATGTCACCACTCATCTTTGTCTTTCTTTCGCAGCACTCCCAGCCCTGTGTCTAACCAAGCTTCCAGCCCAGTGAGGAAACTCAGACTTTGCGCTGATGCTAATCCAGGTTCTGTGCCCCTAATAGCAAGGCCTGTAGCGGACGATCCGCACCCGCAATAGATACTGAAATAGACTCGGGGCACTTCTGCGGGGCTGCTCGTTCGACTCGAGCGCAAGCCATGATCCTGGGGACAACCTGTTTTTGTATGTTCTACTTCGCCGTGAAAGTCCATGCTTGGACTATCAAACACTCGCATTTCGAATTGCTAAGTCATACATCCGCGCGCACCATGGTCCTCCACTGTGCTTTCTGGGGGCTGCTCGTCCGACTCGAGCTTGGACCATCTTGCAGTCCTTCCCCTGCTCTGTTTTTTGTCACTCCGAGTCGTTATTGTGTATTATGTAGAGTCATTGACATTTGGGCACTGGCTCTACCTGTGGGTTGATTCTCCGGTGTCGAATTGGAGCCCATGGGGGCGACAGTGATCGAGTGCGCAGAAACAGAATTCAGCCATGGGAACAGAGCGAAGACAGAAAAAAAGAAATGCCATGCGTACACACGCCTTCGACGGGATTCGAACCCATGTCTCTTCCTTCAAGAAATAGTAAAAGAGCTATGTGGAGGCAGGGATCTAGCTTGATCAACGAGGGCTTACTGAGGTATTCTTTGACCGCGATACGTTCGAGAATGAAATGGAGGTGAATGGGTGTCTTGAACGTCCGACAGCTTACTGAAATGCAACATCTACCTTTCTACCCCCACTCAGCCGAAGCCAGATTGGTTTCTTCCGCGAGCAACCCCTCGAGTAAGACTGACGCACATCCCAGGAGGCATCCGTCCTGCAACTCTCCGCGGACTGATTTTCAACAGGATGGGTGCAATCCAACCGACTTTGGCAGCAAAAGAGCGAAAGGGGCTACATTGCCACGCCTCCGATGGGAGTCGAACTAGGCTCGAATCCAGCCTATCTATCGAAACTTAACTGTGTCGATAGACAGGCTGGTCGATCTGAGTTTGAAATCCCATAACGCGCGAGATACCCCATATGGGATATATGTAAGCAGCCATCAAAATCTTACGGTCTACAGTTCGAGTTGTTATAATTAATGGGCATGAAGTACTACGAGCATTTTGATGGTTTATTGGGAGCCCACGTTCTTATCCGAGGAGACTTGGTGCAAAATTGAGCCAACGGAGGGTTGGTTCGCTTATGTTGTCGTTGTTTGGATCGCAAGTCGCCCTCACAAAAAATGCTGACCAATTCCCTTTTGAGAATTGATCGCGCGTTATGGGATTTCAAACTCAGATCGACCGGTCTGTCTATCGACAGGTTTCATAGACAGACGGTCACCGGTCTAGAGTCGAACCCATATCATTGTCTTTATAGGGAGGAAGCAATCTATATTGATCGACGAAGGCTTGTATGGGGAGTCTGCGGCCGTACGTTGTACGTAGCTTCGGAAGAATAATATTCCAAATGACAGCAATATGCGGCGTCTTCTTGAGGAAGCAGCTGGTAGCCTCGTACTGAGATGACTTGTCGTGGTCAGATTATTACCGGTGTTTCTCTTTGATGTCCCCAAGCACAAGTATGACAATCTCTATATGACGCAAGACTTCCCACTTGTTTGTTGAATCGAAAAAAAGACAGATCATTCAAATTCATAACGCCCTCCGGGCACCCCTGGTACCTCCTGACCGACCAATGCCTCGTTGCTAGTCCCCAGTATCCAGTCGTATTTGACTCGTTTACAAAATCAATTGATTACAATTCCACCCAGTCGTACGCCGCTCAACCACTCCGGCATAACAATATCAAGGAAACATTATTCCGGTGAGTTTGACCCTGATGCGACAACAGGTTTGATATGTACAAGCTGGGGGAATTGAGCCTCAGCCTGGAGGGGCAGGATGACTCAAGGACGACTCTCTGCATTGCTTTCAGGACAATTGAGTTGTCATCGAGGCATTATCAAGGCAACATTCTAAACAGTTGTTGAGTTTACGCTGCACAGATATAATGTGCAGGACGCCGTCATGATCGAGGGGAATTGGTTTTGACGTTTTGGAGGCCCGGATGTGTGGCTGTGGACGGTAACCAGAGAAGACGCCGTCATGATCGAGGCAAATTGTATTTTTCAGGTTTTGGACAGCGGGATGTGTGGCTATGCTCGGACATCGCCGACGGCATGTCTCGGATCTGATCAAATGGGAATTTTTTTCGGTAGACCTGGTCCCTAGGTCGGTACCAGGAACATGCGTTTGCGGGAATCGAACCCTGCCCCATTCACATCCAATGGCAGAGATGCCGGTCGCTGTTCAAGTTGGTCGAGCAAGGCTGGAAGAGGTGTGGTGTGGGCCTCCCCAGGGCTGGGATACTCGGATGAGATCTGGGACTCGCGGCAGTGTATGGGTCCAATTTGCCGGAAAATATACAGGACGCAGCTTGCCTGCGCTGAACTCGGGGTCTTCGATGCCACAGTACGTGCGCAGACTCATTACTGGCATCAATTTCACCAGCAGGAAGCTGGAAACCACTCTTCCCACAGGAATTGGCGATTACACACATGGCCACAGCAGTTTAGCTTGATTCACACAGACTGCGAATTCAAGTGAAAGAGCTCCCTGAGTACTGACAATTACACGATGAACCGGAAGACAATATCACGTCATTCAAGTTCCAAATTCATTGCAAATATTCGATGCAGTACGCACTGAGAGTGGCGCAGCTGTGGGTTAGTACATGAGATGCACCGTGTCTCCATGCAATGAGAGGCGTTCGGGAGAAACACACCACTTTACGCGAAGTTCGTTCGCAAATGCTCACAATGAGCACCATGTGACCGCGTTTGATGATCATTCGTGCCAAGCACAGGCAAACATCGTTTTTCGCCTTTCTCCTCCTCTCACCGGGGCCCGCGAGCCTCACGAATCTACGTCTCCCTGCCTTATCTCGAACTTATGCGACCAGTTGACAATCCCGCTGCTTCCAGCCCCCCATCGCGATTCGCAATCTGGCAATCCCACCCCACGCCGTCGGCCGATGTCGTCTCCTGCAGAGCGCAAGGTGTGCGTCGGGGAAGGGGTGCGTAAAGAAGGAAATTTTGGAGGGAGGCGATGACGCAAGTGGTTGGCCCGCGGACGAGTAATAGGACGGATGAGGGTGCGCATCTCTTCTCCTCCTCGATGCTCGCCCCGCGTGTCATCAGTCGGCCGAGGTGCGTCTTGGCCTCATTCCTTTTCCACACTGCACGGCTGATATTGTGCTCCTCGCAGGTCACGCACTCCCGTTGACTGGATGACTCCGAATTCCGCATGATTTATACTACGCTCTATTCCTGCGTCCGCAGACTCCTTCGACGGCCCTCATTATTGGGTTACGCATCTCTAAATTCCTCTTCTCCTTCGTCACCGACCGATGTGATTGCACGCTTGCGTCGGTGGTGGATGTAGCGCTTAGTGCCACCCCCGCCGACTCCGGTTTTTGTTTGGGCGGCACGAGTACGGTACTTCAGATCCCGAAGGGTGCGAGGAGATGCGTATCTCAATCCATTCATTTATCTTTAACCTCCATGTTGCGTATGAATCCGTTGCCATTGGCCCATTCTCGCGCGCTTCAAGAGTCATTTTTTTCCCGTACGCTGTACTCGTTGCGAACCCCGCAGGCTTTGCGCACCAATTCTTGCTCCCAGACTTTGGATGAACGTCGGTCACTCTCTCTTGATTCTCGATGAGAGCATTCATCTCGAAGACCACCCGTTCACAGATAGTCCGTAGCGGAGTATCTGCACTCGCCCCAAAGTGCAAGGCAATGAGTTCGCTTATACGGGACTTCAGTCCGGTCTATACGCTGAGGTTACAGTTTTCTGCTTGCGCATTACCCTCTTTCACAGAGTAATGCAGCCTTGGCCACCCCCCAGCCACGTTCAGTCTTGTCTCGTGGTCAGCGTGGTTCCAATTTTGACCTGTTGCGAGGACCCACGTAGACAAGCTGATTCGGGATGGTATGGTCCCTTTTTCATTTCTCAGAGTATCGCGTAACTTACGATCCTGACAAGCACCCAGCGCTACACATCTCGATGCACTCCTTGAAATTTCCCGCGGATACTAACCTCGGTGCGGTGCTTGCATGGGTGGATCATTCTGGAACAATACTAATGTGTGTTTTGCACGGCTAGGAGGAAGGCACGTAGCGGTGGGTCCGCGCGCCTGCACTAAATGCCCGTAAAAGCAAGGATTCCTGCAGCGCTGCTCGTTCGACTCGAGCTCGGGCCATTTGTAGGAATGCTACCTTCTTTTGTTTGTCTGTCTGGCCATTCCCCCCGTTCAGCACAAACCCTCCGCTCGCTTTCAACAATGTGTCTTTGATTTTTCGTCGATGCCCACCCTCCTCCCCGTGAAGAGACCTTGGAGTTTCTACATCAAGGTTCACAGGTACAAGATACGGTCCGCGCTCGCTCCTAATATCACATCCTCGTGCATTGCGCCAGACTCCTCGTTCGACTCGAGCTCGGGCCATCGTCATTGGAGATGATCTGTTGTCTCGCCTTTCTGATTTCCTCTCTATACGCTGTGTACTGACATGACTGTCGCAGGGAACTCTGCGGGACGGCTCGTTCTAATTTCCCGGTCCGAGTGCGAGTGGGCGATCGAACTCACGAGAGCCCAAATCAAAGAAAGAAAATCCAGGTGCATGCCTCCGGCGGAAGTTGAACGTTGAACGTGCATTTGTTCCGGAGAGGTCTGATGGCTGGACCGAAGTCCTCGATGAAGAGGAGGTGATTTGACTTTGAACCGGGAAGGCTTGGGATCTACGACAGTCGGACTATTCTTGCCAAGGTTGTCGGATTACGCCGGTGAGGGTTGACATTCACCTTGTATTGGCCAGACAGTCGTTCTGGCTTCGCCTCGACGACGCGGTTCTTGGGTTGGTGGGTCTCCGAGCAGGAATCTTCCTCAAAAAATGCCAACGCAGTGGCCCTTCAGTACGGCTTTCGGCGGGAGTCGAACCCGGCCTCACCCATTGTCTCTGCATTTGAATAGGCTGGGCGTGACCTGCCTTGGTCCGCGAAGGCTTCGAAGTTAAGTGTGATATCGATCACCGTGCCATGGACTGTGTTCTGACGAACTTTCCAGGTTCCATTCAGACAGCGCATAGGAATTTGACAATATCGTCGCATATTCGAGATGTGTCCAATCCAGCGCACGAAGCTTCTTAAATCGTTATCAGATTCAATGTTAACCCCGCGAATCTCCAAACAACTCAAGCGGAAGCTCTCGATCTCAGATGGGATTCCTGACTCCCAAGGTACCGGAAAGAAAGAAAAAAAAATCAATTTCGTACCATGTCATGATTCGGACCCGAATCGAACGGGTGTGTAGAACGTGATAAGCGTAAACAGAGCACAAATGTCGATCACCCAGCAAGCCTTTGCCATACCATTGAAACCTTTTTTTAGTACGAAAGTAATTCTTGAGCCCGACTTATACTTACTCATGTCCGAGTTTTGTGAGGCAGCTGAGGCTTCGCGCGCCATTGATGGATTGATACCGAAAAGACAAGGACGCACTGGAGAAGAGGGTAAATGCTGCATTATGGCGTGGTACCGAATCGCGGCTGACTGCGAGATAAGTAGCAGGCGGTGCATGCGGGGACACTACCTCGCACTGCTGACGTATATCTGGGATTTGAGTGGGGTTCAGTGGAGACTATCCCAAAAATATTCAAAAAGCACGGCATAAAAAACCGCACAATACTGTACATACATGTAGGGGAGCAACACCTCGAGGACCGTGACAACCTGGTTGCCTCTTTTTCAAGCAACGGACAGCACCGTGATCGTGACCGTTGTTAAAAGAGGCAACAGGATGTTTTTAATCGGTCAGTTCTGAGGGTCAAAAAGTGGCGCAGGAACCGATATCTGATCATTTGCCTCAATTCCAGCGCTTCTGAGCGGTTTGAGCTCTTGTGCGACCCTAAAATACCCTTTTCCCGAAAAATTACAACATGTCACGATTTTTTCCAAGCAACCACCTGCATCGTGACCGTGACCCAGCTGCAAAAAGGCAACGCAACGGGGCCATCGTGACCGTGACCGTTGCTCCCCTACATGTATGTACAGTATCATGGACCGGGAATAGTTGGGAACCGCCGAATCGAGTGGGTGTCTTCTGCGAGAATAATTCTAATGAGGTCCTCGAGCACCGTTGAGTACAGATACCGCAATCAAGCCATACTCATCCATCGTGTTATAAATCTCATTTTGTGGAGCTGCAGTTTCGTTTTTTTTTGTCAAACCACGGGCGGTGGAGAACTGGCCGGGTTCGTGGATTTGGGTGATCGGCGCCCGAAACAGAAACAGATTCAGACTCGAGATTCCTGGCGCTCAAAAGCAGGGAAAAAACAAAAGAAAGCAAGCGCTATCCAGACACGGCTTGGCCCCGAGTCGAACGGGTTTCTCCTGCAACAACGGCAAATGGTATCTAGTTAGAGCAGATGCGGACCACCCGCTACCAAGCCATATTTGCATAACTGAACGACCAAGGCTGGAAAAATGGGGTTGCGTGCGAGCCACAACAGCCAGCCATACTCGTCTCTCGGGCGTGCAGGTTAGTTGAAACATGTTCAGTTTATTTGCCGAAAAAAAAAAACGTAGCTATCGGAGAGGATCTCGAGTGGTTGACACACGGATTCGTTGCGAAGGTTAAAAGTCCATATACCTATGCCGTTGGCGAAGCCTATACAACCACCGGATGAGTTAGGAGACAAGCTTGGAATATACCAGAGCAAGGGTAACAAATGAGCCGGTGGTCCACGCCGTACACCTGTCGGCCCGGTGCAGACTTGTACCTTTCCAAGTATCCAACAGAAAAGAACCGATCATCGGTGCGGCAACGCCGCGGAATTTCGTCTTCTTCCAGAAAATCGTTTTGAGACAATGGGCTCAAGTGGCCCTCCAACACAATTTTACAAGGTTCATGCGCGTCAACAACGGAATCAGCGGCATGTGATCGCGTTTGATGATGATTCGTCATCCGCAAGCACGAGCAAACATCGTTTTCGCCTTTCTTTTCTCCTCTCACCTAGGTCCACCCACGCCGTCGCCCGCCGCCCGCAAAGCCTACAACAGAGAGCCCGGGGAATGGGTGGATAACGGAGAAGAAGCTGGAGGGAGACGATGACGCAAGTGCGGTCAACTGGGAGAGCGCTGACTCGGAGACGGATGATGTTTGGCGAGCCACGCACAGGATGTGGGGTACACACGCGAACTTTGACGGTGCACAGGTACGCAGGTACGCAGGTACGCCCTCTCCTCCCCTCAATGCTTGGCTCCCGTGTCGTCGGGCCCAGGGGCGAAACGCGTCTCAGCTCTATGCCTTTTCCACGTACTGCATTGGCTTGTATCGTGTTCCTCTCAGGTCACGCACTCGCCGAGCTACGTATAAGCCCTCAGCGTCTCTGTATCTATTCACCGTGCTTGTGGGTCACTCTACGGCCCTCTTCTTCCTCGTCTCAAAGCGGGAAGTGACAGGGGTGGACACGCGGACCTGGTGCGCGTCCATATCGCCCTTCTTCCCTTGTTTCCGAGACGATAGGATAGCGCGACATCCGAGGTGCCTTGGATGACTTGGCGGTGCAAAACTCGGCCCAATTATTACTTCCGGTTTATACACGTTAATGCGTTTCAGGTGCACGATGGTGCCCTGCGAAATCGACAGGGAGTTTGAACGCTTTCTCGCCGTTCAAGCTCCTTCCCGGTCTGAGTCCAGTATGCAGCATGATATACCGGCTCTTCCAACTTGTGTCCTCCGACTGTCACCTCACTCTGGGTCTCCTAGCTTTTTGCTTTTATCCGCAGCGATTTTTTTTTTTTTTTGTTCTCTGCGCGCTATAGCGGGTCATTGCGCTCGCCGATTTCCACCCTCCTCCCCAGTTGCTCTGTTTTGAATCACCTCTGGGTCAATGTTCACAGGTGTAAAGACACGGCCTGTGGCGGAGGGTCCGCACCCGCTCCCAATATCTAATCCCCAGGCATTGCGCGGGAACTGCTCGTTCGACTCGAGCTCGGGCCATCACGCGATCCTGTCGATGTTTTCTTCTCTGTTTTGTTTCTGCTTGCTGAGCATTACCTTCTGTCACAGAGTAATGCAGCCTTCATCACTCCCCAGCCACGTTCGGTCATTTCTCGCGGTAAGCATCTCTCCATTTTTACTCGCTATGCGCTATCGCGATGACCCACGCTCATAGACTCATCCGGGATGGCATGGGTCCTTGTCTAATTGGCTTCAAAGTGTGGAGTTGCTTACGGATTCGCAAGGGCGCTAATCCGGACAATTACTCACCGCGCGTCTCGTGCATTGCGCGGGACTGGTCGTTCGACTCGAGCTCGGACCATGCGTCCTGAAATCCATTCTTTTCGATCGGCTCCTTTCCCATTCGATTGTCGCTTGAGTCAATGGAATTTTGGACGTCGAGTCAATAACCGAATTCTTACAGAGAACGACATGGACCCCAGCGGAGGTTCCGCACGCACGAAATGCAAATGGCAAGGGGTGCGCTTTGTGCGCGATCGCTCGTTCGATTCGAGCTGCGGCCATAACCGGGTTAGTCATCACCCTTTTCCTTTTCCCTACTCGCCCGTACGATACTTTTTTCCCTTCTTGATTCTTACTCGTGGCACTGACTATAACCCGCCGGCGGCGCCGCTTGGATTTCCGGACATCTAATTGGCGGTAAGTACTAGTGGAGGTACGTTGACCGAAGCTGTAGTGCCAGCAATTTTCTTTCGGCCGAGACTCGCAAAGTAGCATGGCCTTCGGTTTCTCACTTCTTATTAATTTCACGCAATTAGGGCGACATCATGTGATCGCGTTTGATGAGCGCACGTCATCCGCACACAGAAGCAAACAACAATTTTCGTCCTTCTTTTGCCGACGAGTCGCCCTGGCTTCTCTGCTCTCCCCGTTGCCGGCACTCGAATCAATGTATTCTCAGCCTCCTTAATCACCTAGAACGCGAGCGCGACTGGGCGCCGGATGATACTGACAACGCCACGGTCGTCGCCAGTGACTCGCCACCCCCCATTCACACGCAGTGAGAGCGAGAGCGGAGCAATCGGGGCAGGGAGTGGAACGGCGGACGGCGCATCCTCAGATTTGGGAAGGACAGGGTGTGTCTGAGCCAAGCAACGTGCCATACTGTGAGTTCCGCTCCAGCGATTTCCGCGCACCACACCTCCTTCGGAGTCCTTCCCCAAGCTTTCGTATATTACAACGATAGAAATGTAATTGCTGATACTTTGCTCCTCGCAGGTCACGCACTCGGGTTCACCGATAGACATACTGAATCCGTTGCGTTATCGGTGAATGTAGCACTTGGTGCAAGCCTCTCCAGATCTGGGCTCCCTCCGGGCTGTGTAAGTGTTGGGACACGGAATGGAAAGGAGGGCGCAGAGGAACCTGCGTGGGAGGTACGCATTTTTCTCGTGGATGAGCTCTCTCGCATGTCCAAATCCTTTAAAGCCCCGTCTTGCCCGTTCCCGGCTTCGAGTTTCTCTCTTTCATACCCCACATTGGGCTTTCCCTTCCCAACCACTTGTTGGTCCGAGTCCTGTGCGTACATTCATTTCAGCCTCTTGCCTCTGTTGAGTTATCTTTTTCCAAGTCCTCTCAGACCTCGCGTAATCTGTGGCTTCCCTCCACTCTCATTCTCGTTAACAATCCGCCAGCTGGATGTATGCCGCACCTTACCCTTGTCGTTGTCAGGAACGCAAACTACTGTGATCTCCTGCGCTGCCTCAGGCCCTTCCCTGCGCACGACCTTGTCTCCGCGCTCGGGCCCCCACGGCGAACCTTTTTTTCCCCTTAATTCTAGGTTCAATTGCAATGATTGACGCACCCTTGCAATTGTGCAGCGCCGACATCTTTTCTCTCCCTTTTCTATCTGGCCGGATGCTGGATCATATGATCAATAAACAACTCATACGCTCCATCCTGTGGTTGAAGACACTGGGATCTGAATAATCGGTCCCTATCTCACCCGATGCTAATCCAGCGAGCCCGTTCTGAATTCACAAACGCTCCGGAGCGGCGGCTCCGTATGCGGGAGTGCTCGTTCGACTCGAGCTGGGGTCATACCACGATCGGGACCGTTTTCTCCCCTCTTTTGTCTCGCTGGCTGATCATTATCCACCTCAGATTGGTGCACGGTTCTTGCAATCAGTCTCGCAATCAGTCAATTTTGGGCGCTTACTCCGTGGAGTATCAAGCGGACTGCAGTGTTTCCGTGGGTGCCTGCGTTAATCCCCGAAATTATGTAGTCCTTAAAACTTTCGGTGATACACGATCCACTCGTGTCCGATCTTCTACTTATTTTGCCATGGTAGATAAACGGCATCCGCTCTGTCCCCAAGATGTGGGTTGCCGGTGTGCACAGTCGTCTCTACTGCCCAGAATGCTGAAAAAAACTTCGTTCAGACCGTCTGTAACGGAGGATCCGCCGTCGTAATCTCGGCTCCAGATCTTTACGGGGATAATTTGGGGCACATCAATCAAAAAATCCAGAGCAGCCATCACCCCGTTTTAGGGCAGTGATCCCGCTCCGATTTCTCATCAAAAGTACCTCCTCAACATCTGGACATCCCCGTTTGGATTTCTGCCTCGCGAGCTCAGCGAGCGGAAACTGCCCTAAAAGACGTCTGGAAACGAGACTACCGCCGTCGCACCAAATACTTATACGGGTGTCACAACCCATGCATTTGCTGCGGGGCTGCTCATTCGACTCGAGCGTCGGCCATGGGTCCGGTTCGAAGCTGTTTTCTTGTTTGGGTTGCTAATATTACTCAACGCACAATATTTTGCTCGCCCTGCAGAGGCCCATCCATCCGCCCAGGTCACTGTTCCCTCCATCCGACGACTGGGCATCACGCTCGAGCTTGTGCTGTGTTCGCTGGCCCGGTGAGATTCCCCTTGCTTTTGTTGGACGGCTAGTTTTGTCAAATTGTGCGCGGCCACAGCAATAACTTCGGGTTCAATGTCTGAATTGAGCTGGCAACAAGAGGCGGTGAAGTCAACACTATGCGTGACCCCAGTACATGGCTCCACCGAGAGTCTCCCAAGCCTTTGCCGCAGACCGATTTGTCGGCGTCTTCCGGTGAGCTGCCAATCTAGAGAGGATGTAGTCTCGTTTCCAGACGTCTTTTAGGGCAGTTTCCGCTCGCTGAGCTCGCGAGGCAGAAATCAAAACGGGGATGTCCAGATGTTGAGGAGGTACTTTTGATGAGAAATCGGAGCGGGATCACTGCCCGGATTTTTTGATTGATGTGCCCCAAATTATCCCCGTAAAGATCTGGAGCCGAGATTAGAGAGGTAGTCTCGTTTCCAGACGTCTTTTAGGGCAGTTTCCGCTCGCTGAGCTTGCGAGGCAGAAATCCAAACGGGGATGTCCAGATGTTGAGGAGGTACTTTTGATGAGAAATCGGAGCGGGATCACTGCCCTAAAACGTCTGGTGCAATTTACCCGTAAAACATGCGATTGTGTCACACGCTTGTTCTCTCTTTGCCAACTAAGTAGTTCCTGCTCCCTCACTGCTCGGATAAATCCCAAATTCACCGTACGCTTTCCTGTCGATAGTATGATGACGATCCCCGCTCCCCTTAATTTTGGGAGCCCTCCTTGTTCCGTGGTACAAATTTCACACTTACACGGTAGTTCAACCAAACCTTGCTCACCGGGTCCCCAAAAAATGTCCCTGAGTGCTACAAATTCTGGGAAGACCTTTCTCAATGATAAATGCACCAGCCGATGCCTCTGGGTCTGCTTTTCGATGTGAATATCGTACAATGATAAAGTAAGGTCTTCTGAAATTCACTGTGTACTCGACGCAAGGCCTATTTTTTGGTGGAATATAGTCATGTACACCATGCGGTGTTTCTGTGCGCCTCAGATTGCCTCCTTCACCTCAAATGTTCCTTAAAATCCCAAATACCTGTGTATTTTGCGGCAAAAAGTCAATTTACCTCGTTCATTGCGACATTCAGCTGCCAAAACAGCATCCAGGACGTTCTTTGGTATGATCCTGACTTGCTTCGTCCTTCAGATGAATATTTTCGCTAGGGCTGTCACCCGTGCCCGTGACGGGCACGGCCGTGGTTTCGACGGGCTACCCACGGCACGGGCCGTCAAATTCACGGCCGTGGAGGGACCAAAAAAATAGTCAACGGCACGGCACGGTCTACGGCACGGCCGCGACGGGTTCACGGGCTGGGAAAATCCCATGTCGGAGTGTTTATTGGCTCCAAATAGACGGGGTGCTATTGTAGTTCGACTCTACTGTGCTGGAATGTGATCAGAAAGTTCGGACGGCGACAAACAATATCCTAACACGCACAAAAAAAATTGCCGCAGTTGAAACGACCCAGCATTGGTGTGAGAGCGCGTCTTGAATGTTAAAAACGCATCAAACACGTTTTCATGATATTTCGGGCTCGTTCTCTGCTCAAAAAGCCCAATGAACGAGCACTGTCCACTTTCCATCAATAGCGGCCATCAATGTCGGCAAATGCCGAGGATACCACTTTTCCGTTCAACTTTGGTCGAAGCGGACAGAGAAAGTGCTTGCCCCTGGCATATAGCACCCAGACAGACTCCATGGGCAACACTGATCATTTACTGGTCGAAGTTAGCCCATCTGAGCCCACAAAAGACTGACCCGTGCTACGGCCGTGACGGCCGTTTTTCACGGCCCGTGGGTTGCAAAAGCCGTGCCGTGACCGTACCGTCGAGAAGGCCAGAAAATCCTCGACGGAACGGGCACGGCACCCGTGGCACGGGTGCCGTAGAACCGTGGCCACGGTCACGGGCGGCAGCCCTAATTTTCGCGCCCAGAGCGGTGGATTCATGAGGTGGTGGATAGAGAGCACAATGTGACATATGTGACCGATAACCGCAATCGCATGTTCTACGGCTCAAGTGCACCAGATCTTTACGGGGTGATGGCTGCTCTGGATTTTTTGATTGATGTGCCCCAAATTATCCCCGTAAAGATCTGGAGCCGAGATTAGAGAGGATGCGGGATCGGGTCCCGGTGAAGGCCTACTTGATGCGAGTGCTCTTTTTGTTTTTGTTTTTTGCTTCCCATGTGCCCGATGCCAATGACGATGGGCCAAAATAAACATCCGCTACGGCGGTGCAAACTTTGTTTGCCTAGTCTAAACGCTGCCGCGATGCAATGCAACTGATACGTCCTAAAATGTTCAATCTTCACATCACACAACAGGAATACAGATTCCGCTGGGCATTCAAGGCACAAGCACTGCTGCTGGTCCGAATCCCAACGAATCGAGTGCAGCCAAAAATACTGGGGAGGAGAAGCTACACCTTTGACGGGATTCGAACCCACATCTCTTTCCTATATCAGCATCATGATACAGAGCTTCTCCGTGCAGAGGAAGCGATCTATCTGGATCTACGAAGGCTTATAGGCCTACTCTGTGGCCCTCATATTTTTAGGGAAGGAAAATGAATGAAGGAAGGTGAATGCTCGTGTTCTTCACGAATAGGCAATATCAATGCATGTAGCATACTAAATGCATTGAGTGGGAGCCCGAGTCTTTCGCAGCGAATGGTGCCACATTCCCACTCAAAGTGGAGTAAATTCTTTCATGTGGACTCGCGGAGGATTTACCTGTGCTGCAGCGTTGTGGGAACAAAAGATACAAACATGCCTTCGCGGGAGTTCCACCTTGATGAGACGTAAGACTGGTCCGACCAAAGCCTGGAGGTGGATTGTGGTCCCCTGGATCCCGGTAGACACCAGGGTCAAAGTGCCTCGCCGTGGATGCGGTAAGGCAGCGCTACGCTATGTACTCCACTTGGATGAGAGGTAGGTAGACTCGGAATACGCGTTGAATCCAACCCAGAATTCTCATAAGAAAGTACTAACCCCCAAGCTATGCCTCCACCCGTCCTTCGAATGGCATCTCATCGCGCAAGATGCCGACAAATTGGTCCGCGGCAAAGGCGTTGCAACTCACGATCATCTTTTGAATGATGCTTTACTAATTATGGGTAAGCCGGTAAAGGAGTTTGAAAGGGATAATGAGCGTCGTCAAAAGACGAGAGCAAGACGGTATATGTAGAGATAATTGAAGCAAATGGAAGCATGGAACCGGAACACCTCTGTGAGGCCGCCCTAGAATTTATATTATAAAAAAGACGAGAGCCTGGGCGAAACGCAATTACGGCTGAGATGGGATTCAAACCCGAATGCCCTCCCTTTGAAGTTATCCACCCCTCGTTTTCAATGGACAGGAGGCGATCTACATTGATCCACGTAGGCTGTAGCTGTAGCATTGGTGACTTCTTGGGTACCCGATTCCGAATGAATGTCCGTTAGACAGATGATGATCCAGTGTTGGCCTAACCTTTAAGGCCTTAATCCGATTAAGGGTTAATAACCCCTTATTGTAAGGCTTAACGGTCGGCCTTCTGGGACGTTAAGGTCTTAAGGTTTCGGACCGACGGCGGGCCGACTTGCCGGCCATTGATGCGACCAGTGGGAAACTTGTTGCGCCCCAGGAAAGAAGATATTCCGATGCAGGAATGCAAATGGTGTTTCTTTTTGTCGGCGGCCACAAAGGAAGAGGCGCAAAGTGGTCATCAACACAACATCAACACGTCATGGGAATTGTGTATGTAGATGGTATGTAGGGCGGATTGG
The DNA here is from genome assembly GCA_029449255.1 of Mycena polygramma. Taxonomy (NCBI): domain Eukaryota; kingdom Fungi; phylum Basidiomycota; class Agaricomycetes; order Agaricales; family Mycenaceae; genus Mycena; species Mycena polygramma. The sequence goes on from JARKID010000022.1 coordinate 127,986, forward strand.
AGGGTCGAAACCGCCATAAACCACCGGTAGATAGGCCAGTGGGATGCTCGGAGCAGAATATGCAGAGTATATACCTTATGCCTTCCCCACAGATACAATCCATCGAATGCGATGCATTTTGCCGCCAAATGAACCGTAGGAAAATATTTCCCGATCTGGACAGTAAGGCCTTAACCTAGCCCTTAAGGTTAACCCTTAAGGCTTATCACAGATCGCGCGGGTGGGGGATCGAATCAGTTTGGCTGCTGCGGTTTGGATCTGCCGCAGCGCGGAATATATTCGCAAGACTACTTTCACGTGATGGCGTTTGATGAGAACACGTCATCCACACACACAGCCGCAAACAGTGTTTTCCGTCTTTCTTCCGAATCAGGGAATTCGGGGATCTTTGGTAAGGATATATATAGCCTTACAAAGCGCGCAACCGTCACAATGTTCACAATAATTGCGGACAATCTTACAATGCTTTAAATTACTTACAGCTCTTTGCAGAACTAATGACACTCCGCTAAAAATAGTTTCAAGAAAGCAATTCAACAGCCGGATTTCCCTTGCTTCTTTCTCGCCCATTTCTTGACGGATTCCCTTGAAAATAGATGCGTTAGACAGCGGAAAAGCGGGGTTTCCAAACGCTACCCTACTCGAAAGTTTATTACGTAATCTACTTGGCCCGAAATTTCCGGTTCCATGGTTTAAACCAGATGCCGCAACGGCGATATCTTCACCGTCTATCAGCCGTTCTGCATGAATCCGGATGATTCGGAAAGCTAGAGGAGAGGCAATCATGTGTGCCTATGCTCAAAATGAAACACACATGATCTTGGCCTGTAATAATGAAAATACATATCTGCAGTGAATATCCATTCCTGCCGGGTTGCGTTAATGTCAAAGCAAAAAGTATGGTGTCATTCGGATTCGCCGCAATCCTGGCTTTCAGAATCATTTGGATTCATCCGAATCGGTTGACAGACAATAAAGATATTGCTGTTACCGCATATGATTCAGACCACGCAGCCGGGTTTTTCGGGACACGGAAAAAATACCGGAAACCGTTGAGTCGGGTATGGTCTTGAAGCCCTGCGTCACCGCTTTCTAACGCTTCCATTTTCAGCAAGATCGGGCGACAGATGAGCTTAGAATCAATCCGGCAATCCAGGCAATCAAACTTGTTCTTATTCATCAAATTTTGATGAGTGTCATTAATTCTGCAAACAGCTGTAATGGTGAGCATGAACACTTTAACAATGTACACAAAGATTGTGGTCCTTGCAACGTGCGCAAGCCATCTAATGCATTACATTGCGTTGGACGGTGTTTATATGGTGTTACAAGGAGGCCCAATTTCTTGCCAGGAGCCCCGCCCTGTGGCTGAATCACTTCCAATTGCACTTAAAAGAAATGTAGGGGAAAACTGAATATATTGCAAGCACGCTAATCTAGTAGTACTAAACTGCCGAAAAAAACGAGATCCGCGTAAGGAGACGGAAGCGCGGAGATGGCGAGACGCGAGGGATGAGGCGGGGGGGATCCGGAGAAGCGGAGAAGTACAAAGAGCGATCTTGCGAGTTTGAGGATTGAGGAGCTCGAGATTGGCAGCAAGTTGAGGGGGCCATCGGAGGCTTGAAGAGGTTCACATGGAGAGGGTAGCAGCTTGAGTGGACATTTGAGGCTTGAGGAGGTCCGCTTGGAGATGCGTTCTTCACGATAGCTTTGAATCTTGAATATGGTGGCGCTCGAGGAAGCAGCGTCTGGCCCGTTTTCGTGGAGCGAGGAAGTTGTGGGAGGGACAGTGAATAGCGGGGCAGCGAGAGGGCTGCTGGAGAAAGTGGTGGGGGGAAGCAAAGAAGAACATGGACCGAGATCACTCCGTTGCGAGGTCATTTGATGGCCATCTGGCTGATCGATGATATCAGTGATTTCCCGCATGGCCGTGCATGGCCGTGTGTGCTTTCAAGTTTCGTCGGACTTAGGCTGAAAAGTTCGTGAGTCGGATTCCGGAACGACTCGACACCGTCGTACTGCTCAGTGCTCAACTGAAGTGTAATTTATTTATTGCCCCAGTCTTTGTACCCACTCGCCCGCGGGATCCATTGACAATCGCGTAGCATACAGACAGACGAAGAGCGCCCGAAGGATTCAAGGACACTTGAGATTATTGAGTCGGTAGAATGCGCGAAGGTTTCAAGGGGCGGAAAATTTAGTCGAGATTTGCTACAACTTACAATCAAAATACATTCGGGCTACATTATTCAATAATATTGTAGCTCTTTATGATTGTCTCCCAATTTATGGGGGCGTGTTGCAACCCGCCGCAAAGCTGATGGCAATCTTACAATGGTTTACATTGCGATCCAAAGTGGCGGCAAGATTGCGGATCAACTGTAAGCATCACAACATCAACTATGATTTTCCCGAATTCCCTGATGCACTCTTGCTTTGTTTTTGCTTGCCCCGTGCCTTCTCTGGTCCTCCCTCGATCGAAGAGATACGGCCCCTGCCTCATTACGGATGCGGACCGAGCGACTGGGCGGCCGCACCCAGATTGCACCCCGCAGTGACATCGACAATCCGGATTCCAGTTTCCACACCCTGCGGGAGTGAGGTCGGAGAGGAGAGGAGCAGCGGGCGCGCAGGCTGTGATCTGGCCGGGGCGAGAGTGTATAAGAGGCAGGAGAGCTAGACGCATGCAAGGTGAGTAAGGCTCCGCGGCGCCGATGCCCGCCGCGCACGCACCACCTTTAAGTTCACTGCGCCTCTTTGGTTGAGCTTTGCGATGGGACTTACGGCGCAACTACAGGCTAGCCAAGTATTCACCGAGGGTCCCAGAGGCGCACAGCCAAGCGAGATGAACTCGGTGTCGTTTCGTCGATTCCCGCCTTCCCTGAGCCTTGCCAAACCTGCGACGATACGTGCGTCCATAGATGCTAGGCACTCTCCGCATCTCTCTCCTTTTTTTGCGGTATCAATACAATGCTGCTGAAGATACATATTCCAGTCGCGGGCCCGCAAGCTCAAGGAAGTTCACATCACAGCGCAACATAGCCCCGGTACGCACTCTCCCTCTCGTGGATGGTGCATTGCCTGCCAGCGCCGACTGGTCCAGTGGATATCTGGTACTGCGTCGTGCGGTGCAGCAGTCTGTGCGCTTTGTGCGCGGGCGCCGTGAAGAGGCGACGAGATGCACTGAAAGGTACGAAGTGGTCCCCTCCGTCTGTTGCTTTTCAATTTTGATATCGACCTCGCGCAGGGGGAATTCCTGCATTGGCTCCACGTTGACGTGAATTGCCCTTCACCGAACCTACCTTCGACGCCGCTACAGCGCCCTTGCAATACAAAAGACTTGCTCCGGGATGGATTTGGTGTCCGTCTGTACGTGAATAGTTTCCGCTGTGAGTGACTATCTAGTGTTCAGTGCAATTTCAAACGCTTCAGGACATATAACTGGGCTCACAGGGTAGCGAGAAGGCCTGTGGCGGACGGTCCGCACCTGCACCAGCTAGGTTGGTGAGATGTCGCATTTCTGCGGGGTTGCTCGTTCGACTCGGGTTCAGGCCATGTGATCTCGATTCGGTGCTTTTTTACATAGGTCCTTCCTTGCCTCTGTTCGCTCAACCTCTATGTACCTGTACGTGGAGTACTTGGCACGGTATCTCCCTCGGTGCGCACTTCGAATCGATGCTGACCCATTTTTCATACATGTGGAGATGTTCGCACCCTATGACACACCGGGTCACTCGACTCGGTGCGTTGGTTGGATATTTAATAAACCTCGAACTTTGGATTCACACTAAGCCAAGTTTCATAGAAATAGGAACAAGGCCTGTAGCGGACGTTCCGCGCCTGCATCAGATGCAATGATTGAGGTGGGATCCGGAATGCTCGTTTGACTCGAGCACGGGCCATGCTTCCGCCGCCTTGGGTTATTTCTTTTTGTCTTCTTTACCTCGCGCGAGATGCTCATTAGACTGAAGATCAGCAGCCTCGAGGTGTCTTCGCGTGTCTGGGGATGTTTATTTTGTTTCTACTCGCTAATGCCATTGCTAGATGATATTGGTGCTTGCAATGAGGCGCCATTCGATTCCTGGGCTACACATGTCAAGCTGCAGTCCGATCCCGCGAATCCCCACCCCATGCCGGCGACGCGCTCGTGCTCACGACAACGTTAACACCGCAACTTGTGTAATTCTGCCGCGAATGCTGTTCCCAATACGGCCCGTAGTGGAGGGTTCACCCCTGCCATAAATTCAGCTTTACTGCGCTTTGTGCGGGGTTGCTCGTTCGACTCGAGCGCGGGCCATGCGTTCGATGGCACTATCCTTTTTTTCACTTGCCTCTCTGGTTTCCCGTTGTCCTCCCAGCCCATGGTACGCTCCCGAACACCTAGCGACGATTACGTTGGCATCAAGCGGTAGGTCGGAGTCTCAACGACAAGATCATTCGCTGAGGCTAGTCTGCCGTTCACCTTGACTAGGAAAATTCTTCGATCCATACCGAGCTCAAGTTACCGGTGCCGCAAGGACGGGTTGCCTTATGTCTCAGTGGGAATCCGACCTGCATTTCTGCTTGAACGCATATCAGCAAGCAGGAACGATGGAGGTACCTGTTATGCAACGCTCAGATTCGGGAAAAGCAAAAATACCCAGGACCACAGAAAAAGTCATCTGTGCGAAGTGGTACGCCTTCGATGGGATTCGAACCCATGTCTTTTCCGTACGCGGATTACAAACGCCTATGCCGCGGAAACAATCTATCTTGATCTACGAAAGCTTGTACGAATAGGTCTGTGGCCACAGCTTTCCAGGTAAATCAATGGGAAAGTTCTGCGCACATCCGAAAGCTTCCCGCGGGTAATTGACTTGTAAGATACCGACTTCACACTTGACACTAGATCCACTCCCCCGGGTCGGCGCCACGGTTCAACATGCAAAATGGAATACAAAATCTCTTGGATTCGAATGGCTTGACCAAAATCGAACCCCGCCTTCTTTACGCATCGAATGGATCGGGACCATGGCTCACGAAAAAAAAACCTTTGAAACGCAGGTGGAAATGCCTTGACGGGAATCGAAGCCCGCCCGATCGACAAGCTACTAGTACCAATGCCGCTTTGCTCGACCAAGGCGTGATAAAAAGGCTTGCGTGCCTGGTTGTCGATGTATGCGACCCAAATCGGGTGCGTTCATATTCATCACTCGTGATACGATACCAATGCTCCTACACACCAAAATTCATCCAACCGACGGAAGACGTAGCGGAACATGGCGCAGGGGGAAGGAAATAGGTACCTAGAAACATGTGACAGGCAGTCCAACACCTACCTTGCCACCATGCAGACCTGCAAGACGGCACCTCCTCCGGGAAAAAGAAGGTGATTGTCGACATTAGGCCCGCGGCGGGAGTCGAACCCACATCTCTTCCGTATACTCGGTAGCTTTCTCGTGTTCTCTGTGGATGCAGTGACCAGAGTCAGATCAGCATGTGATCGTGCTTGATGAGATTCGGAATCCGACACACACAGCCAAACAGTGAAACACTGCTTTTCTTTCTTTCCTCCTTCCTCTTTCCTCGAAAGCCGCGAATCTGCGTCGGCCCTCCTCAGCTCGGAGGTGAACAACGTCCCGACGAACGGTAACACCACTCGCAGCTCGCATTGCTAGCGCCTGCCGGTCTCAAGCCTGACTCGGAGATTTAGGAAAGGGAAAGGAAGTGCAAAAACAGAGGGGAAACGACGCTGCTCTGCGGTGAGCTCGGCTGCGTCTATGTTTGCCACCAAACACCCCATCTCCGTACGCGCCTCTCCTCCGCCCCTAGTTGCCTCCCCACTGGGCATCGCGACAACCGACTCTGCAACGCTGAATGCTGCGACGGTGCGGGGCTGTACGCACACACGGAGGTCCGGGGCTTGGGCGAAGCATATCGCCGTATGTCTCACACCCTTCGTCCAGTTCCGAACTCCAGATCGTAGGCCCCTCGCAGCTCAGCCACCCCCGCACATCTTCGCTGCGTCTTTGCTGCTCGGCGTACGCAGACTGGGACCAGATACGCCGGCGAGCTGAGCGCGCTCGCTCAAGGCCAGCGCTGCTATTCCGCGGCCAGTGCCATGCCTGGAATAGCAACGGCTTCCGCGTGAACCTCACGAACAGCCGTGGACTATATTTGCGACGATGAAGGACAGTTCAAGAAAGGGTGACGCGGGGAGTGGCGCGGGGATATACGCTCAAGGTACCATTCATTTTATCTGTCCTTGCTGATCTGCTTTGTCTGCATAGACTGGCCATGAGTTTACAGGCCATCTACGCTATGCCAACGGCTCATTCGGTCCGAGCCTGTAGTGGAAGTCTACTACTACGTACATTCGCTCTCCGGCTTTCGCTTTTGCTTTGCGAATCTCCGCCAGACTGTTTACTGCTTGCGTCTCTGTGGTCTCATTCCCTTATCTGCACTCGTCACGCTGAAGGCATTCCAGACACACTCGAACGACACGCTTTGTTCCATCCCTCGACTCCAGTCCCCAACATGCAGCAGCTGGTAATCACACTAGCTAGTGTTCTTGCGCGCTCTAGCTTTCTGACTTCCTGAATCCTGTCACCCACTCATTGCGCCCGCGGCCATCTCCAACGCCTGACTCCAACGACGCACTTCTGATCCAATGTATTCCTCCGCCGGCCAGTATACAAATACCACTGTGCTTTTAAACCACGCCGCTACTTCCGCTCGGGTTAGGGATCATAGCTTACACTTCGACGTACTCTTCAATTCCTCGCCAGATAAGGGCCTGCATTGTAAGTCTGCATCTTGATCTCTATCGGACTCTATTATCTCCCGACTCCATCCAGATCTATCAGGGATTCGGGGCCGATTCACCAAACTCTGTGCGTTCAGTGGTTGGTTTGGAACTCAAACAAGGCATTGCGAAGTTGGTCTTGCCCTGGTTACTTTCGCTCCGTACCAGACTGCGGGTGTTTTGAAACTAAATGGGTGGCTCGCGGGATTTGTTTAAGTATTCCGTGGCACGTACTTACTGGACGACGAAGGCGTTAGAGAGACAGGTGCGTAGGATCATTGGCATCACCATCTGGTATTGCTGATGGATTCGCAACATTTGGAAGTGATCACCGCGCGCTGAATCCAGGATGTGTGCAGGCACGCACCATGCGACGTTGTTGTCTGTCCTCGGAAAAAAAAGACTTGAACCGGGGCCGCTCTTCTTCCCGCGCTTTCCGGCCACCGCGCCTCGCTCCGGCCTTACAATTTATGTTCTCGTGGCTATGCGTTCGGCGGGACTCAAACCCGCATCCCGCCCTAAACACATCTGTGGCTCTAAACTTGCCCCGAACCCATAGGGCGAGACCTATATTGGTCGATGAAGGCGATGAGACGGAGTACAATTGTCCTCTGAGACACTGTTCTGAAAAGATTGCTCACGTTCGATTCAAGCGGTGCGGATTACACGCGCAATGAAGCATCCATATTCCAGGTATGATCCGTTTTATCGACACCAGTTGATGCCGTCTCGTACTAGGCGGACCAATATCCAAGTGGGTTCTCCTATACATACCAGTCAAGAGACGTTGGGAAACATCAGTGTCCGAACCTAAATAGGAAATGGCGTTCTCTGATCGTGAGATGGCAGCCTTCTTCTTCTTACGCCCACAATGGACCAAGACCCGGAAAAGCCCCCAGTGGACTACGACAAAGGTTTGCGCAGTGGCTCGGGAGCTTCAAGTCTGACTAGTACCAGATGATCCGACGCATGATGCGGCGGCTGCGCCTCTGTGGGCCGTCTACGTATCGGAGGCAGAGAAATACGACAGAAGTTTGGTGGAGAGTTGGAAAAGTGACATGGAGGGCATGCTAATATTTGTGCGTTGGGTCAACCTTTGCATCTTCCGTTCGGAGCTGAAGACTATTACAAGGCGGGGCTCTTCTCCGCCAGCTTGACTGCTTTCTTGATTGAAAGCTATAAGACACTCGTCCCCGATCCCGGGGATACCACAACGACTCTCCTTGCGCAAATCTCGCTACAACTCGCGGCTTCGGCGAATGGAACTACATACCATTTCCCGCCGCCAGCTTCCTTCACACCGCCGACGACCTCCCTCATCTGTAATGTCCTATGGTTCATCAGCCTTGGGCTCAGCTTGACCTGTGCACTCATCGCGACCCTCCTCGAACAGTGGGCTCGTGACTTCCTCCACCGCGCCGACATGCGCTCTGCCCCTGTGATCCGGGCACGCGTGTTTTCCTTTCTATACTACGGTCTCAAGCGCTTCCGGATGCACACAGTCGTAGAAATCATCCCGCTCCTGTTGCACGCATCCCTTCTGCTCTTCTTCCTTGGTCTCGTGGCATTCCTCATCCCAGTCAACATCGCCATCACCGTTGTTGTCGCCGTGATTCTACTCACAGTAATCGCAGCTTACGCCCTTCTCACGCTCCTCCCCCTACTATACCTCGACTGTCCGTATAGAACCCCGCTCTCCAGCGGGCTTTGGCGTCTCCTCGAAAACTTACGGACTGCGCTACCGTACTACCGTTCCCGGGCGACAAATTCAGAACACGGGGGCGAGAGCATGGTTGAAGCCGTGTTTCGCGAAGCAATGGAGGCCTCTGACAAACGGTCAACCCGCGACCGAAACTCCCTCTTGTGGACGCTGAAATCGCTTGCGGACGACAATGAATTGGAACCCTTCATTGAAGCCCTTCCAGATGTCATTTGGGCACCCCACCGGCCGGTCGAGTCAGAAATGTTGCTTGGCGGTCCCTCACCGGAATTCGACAGGCGCTACGTCTACGACGACAACATGCGCTGCCTGATGAATTATCCCAATATCGGGTTGCTTAATCGATTGGAGGCGTTCAGCAACAGTTGCTTCAGAGGCATCCTAAGCCCTGAAGTTCGGAAGCGTCGCCAAATAGCTTTATACAAAGCAGTATGGGCCCTCAGCTGTCTGTCAACTCCTGGCTCATCGGGGTTCCGAATACCAATTGTATGGGACGATTCACTTGCCCCTGAGGCTCGCCTGTACCAGCATTCCGCTGCTGCAATGCAGCAGTGGGCAAACCTCCGCGCAGCCCAGAGTTTATTGGAAGAAACATCCCGGCACCTTATCGCTTGCAAGCGGGCGATGATTGGGAAGCAGAACCCTGATACGGCCAGGGTTTCTGAAACCGTGCTCAGATTAGGATCTGAGTACAATCTACTTTGGTTCGACGCTCGTTTCAAACGCTTCCCGAAACCGATCGAGCTGTCGCATATTGAGGCCTGGATAGAAGAGCTCCGCGGCTTACCATTGGATACGTACTTGCATTACCTCAACCGGGTTGTGGAATCAGAGTCGCAACCGTATCGTTTCGACTTCCAGTAACCATATGAAGTTTGATTAAGCAATGGCTGTCTCAACAGAAAATCCCTCTTGAGCAATGCTTGATTAAACACTTCTATCATTACAAAGAGCTGTCCATCGGTACACTGTGGTGGTTGTATGACGATCAAAACAGTGTTTTGAACAGAACAGTGTTCTGTTCAATCCGTAATCGAAGGAAAATAACGGTGGTACTACACTGTGACCAACGGAGGTCACAGATCAAGTAGAACAGAATCGGTGTTCAGATTAATCCGACTCAGCTTCGAGGCAGACACCCGAACACAGATTAAGTAGAACAGAATCAATGTTCAGATTAATCCGACTCAGCTTCGAGGCACACACACGAACACAGAATAAGTAGAACAGAATCAATGTTCAGATTAATCCGACTCAGCTCTGCACGAAGACGCACGCATAGTGATTGAACATCGATCGGTTGCAGATGGAACAGAACAAACAGATCGGCTTCAAGAATATTCTGAAGTGAAAATCATGGTTGAACATTGATTAGTTCGAACGAGAAAGACTGAAGAGAACAAACTTCGAGTAAACGATGCGTAAACAATCAATGTAAGCGTTCACTCTTCATCAACGACTTCATCCCCGTCGGAGTCAACTATGGCCCACCATCTGACCAAAAGAGTTAGCTTGCTGACACCCCAGCCTCAGGTTCTTACTCACTTTCCCTTTCCCTTGCTACGCTTGCCTTTGGCCGGCTCCGATGACTTCGATGCAGAGGCGCTTTTATTGCCCTTGGGGACCAGGTGCCTGCCAGATTTGCGTCGGGGTGCGGTGAGTGTCTCGCCATCCTTCTCCTGGCTACTAGTAGAACCAAATCTGCTTATCAGCTTACAATTTACGAGGCAGGCCGGACGAATGTACCTTTTCCTCTGCCTTTTTTTGGCAGGTTGGTTGTCTGGGCCGGAAGTGGGGCGCTTTTCCTTTCTAGTCCTATGGTGAAATTGGTTTAGATGACATGGATGGAAGGCAAAACATACGTCTGTTCCTTCGCCAAAATCTCTTTTGAGGGTGACGCAACTGACTCTCCTTGGGGCTCCGGCATCGATGAAGCACCATCCTCGTTATGAACTGAAGAAGGCGGTGCTGGGGGTGGTGACGCCGGGATTAGCACCTTCTCGACTCCAAGGAATCGAAAGGGGGTCGGGCTATCAATGTCTGATGTTGCCAGGAGGCCTTCAGCGAGCTGCAAAACTTGGATTGCCGACAGATTTTGAGGATGGTCCAATTTAGTAGAAAATGCGCAGTCGTAGTATTTTCCTGGATCAGAAGCAATTTCTTCCCAGGGAATCGAGACAACGTTCAGGTCGGAAGACTGATAAGCTAAAATTATGGCATTCAGCGTTCGCCCTATCTCGGAACGAAAACCTCACCCCAACATTGGTCAAAATAGTCCGAAAGAAGCATCCGGAGGTCTGCAATCTGTATGGTGTCGAGATCGATGGAAGGAAACACCGGAACGCCACTCGCATTTCGGGGAATGGTCGGGTTCAAAGAAACGGGACCTGACCAAGGCAAACAACATATTAGTGAGTTTAATACGGGGTTGACGCAATGAACATACGCGGTATGACGTTCTCAGCAAATTCGGACCACGCCGCTCCATATTGCAATTGCATCTCTTCATTGCTGCCACCAAAGTGATGCTGGTTGGCCTTACAATGAGCATGGATTCTGGGACAGATCAGCGATGTCCAAGATAGAAAACAAGCAGTACTCACGTTCCAGCCACGAGATCCCCTGTATCAGTTTCGCGGAAGCCGTACAAGAGGACCATCTCCGCATCTCCGAAAAGGTTCCCTTGGCATAGGTCTCGCAGTGCGAGTGTCATCGTGTTCGGGAACTCTTGCTGGTTTCTAAGGAATAGAACGGGATGTCAATGTGTAGCCAGGGGTACGATTCGCGGACATACTGTGAAATATTCCCAGCCTCTTGCTCGGCGCGGGCGTTCCAGGCTGATTGGTCTTCACCAGTGAGGCCATCCCATTTCTCCTTAAGAATGATTTGATAGACACCGGCTGGACTGTTGTGCCCGGTATCAAGTAGGCGCTCTTTGCAAGCCGCATTGATCTCTTCCTCCTTCTCACGAGCGAAGAGTTGACGGCCACTTGTGACGGACGAAAATTTGAGCAGAGGATTCGCTTTTTTGGTTCGCACCGCCAAGGTGTCTTGCGCTTCGGCTGACTTGAGATACACTTGGTTTCGATAGTTTGTGAATTTCCGGACAATCATCTAACACCCCATAGTCAAGCAAAAATTTCGGAGCCTCGCAAAAGCCTACCTCGAACCAAGCCTTGCGCGAGTTCTTGGACAGATCCAGGGTCGCAAAAGGCGGCGAGTCCAAGATAGTGGATGCCTTGCCTTGCTTCCAGCGGGTAAGAGCAATCCCTGCAACTCCTTTCCCCATTTCCTCGATGAATTCCGGAATAAAGGACTCAATGTGCTCCTTCTGCGCGACACTGAATTCGCCTTTAGCCATCGCTGGGAGGGAGGGCCAAGAGGTGGGGGTAGCAAGGATTGGTTGAGGGTGGGTCTAGCGTCAAGGCAGAGGGACTGAGTGCACGAGCGGGGAATCAACGCTGAATCATGCTCTATATGTGAATTTTTTTTCATTCTGGAATCTGTCGGCACACGCCGGACTTCTGTGTTTCAACTAGCCCTGCATATGGGCCATCTGGTGGAATCATGTAGGCAAGGTAACAATTCAAATGCACCTATGCGAGAGATCCAGATCTGGTGCTAGATTCTGAGTACCAATTGGCCATGAATCGGGATCTCCCAGAAAAATCATATCAGGACCGATGGCTCTCACACCAATAATTCTAAAAAACTTACCAAATCAAATTCCGGCTGCTACTTCCTTGAGTGTATGGTAATTGTTATTTGGTGTCGGTTCCAAGTCAGTTCCGATTCAGATGTGATGTATGGGTATGTCACACAGATATATTTTGTGCACTGAGCACAGAGACAAGTTGAATGGCTATCAACATGGGGATTAGATCCTAAATAAGCCATCCAGCACTATATGGTGCGCCAATGGTGTGCAATAAACCGACACTCTGCTCTGGTCGAGTCGGATCTGATCGAGAATAAATAATGACAAACATTTGATCCGCGAACCGAAAAGACTGAACAACTCGTGGGGCTGGTTGCACTAAGCACTAAGACCTTTCAATTCATCAGTTGTGATGTGATTGGACCCCCTCCAGCATAAATTCAACTATCCCTCACCATTTGGTGTAGAGTAAACGGGCGCTCAACTCCACCCGAGAGCCATCAGATGGGAAGCAAACAATACCAAACTATCTACTCGCGTAATCGAAAAGGGTTCATAGCTCATGGGGCTGGTTGCAGTAAGGAATTAAATACATCCCATACCAAATTGACGCCATTCAGGGTCGGACTGGTCCGCATTTAGTTTGTTCACCCGTCTCCCTCATGGAGGATCGGGCATATCGAACCGTGGGACCGTGAGACCGATTTGTCGGGATTTGTCGGGATTTAAATATTACGCGACTGAATACCCCATCGGAAGAACGACCTTGAAACAAACGGATGCAGTTGTTTCGAGGAAACCCCTTCCTGGTGCATGCAGTCTGGTGGAGTCTGGATGCAATATTGGAGTCGTTCAATGTGCTGCGCCGGGCGTCGCATCTCCGCTTTTACGTTCTCGTCTCGTGGTTCCTGTCACCGCTCCAACGGCCCCTGTCCCTGAAACAAGTTGCAATGAAGGCGGTAAATGGGAGGTCATTTCATGTGAAAATACACCATATGCATCTCCCAACTTGTGTGACCCTGGTTCTCACCGAGGCTCAACCCTGAACGCATCCGTGATTTCCGTGTTGCGACTTACCAACTAAACATCTGTACGTGCGCTCATATAAATGGGGCGCCATTTGACGCTCTTTTCTCCCATCTCCCATCCCCATCATGGACTTGAACTCGACACCTCCCCGCTATCCATCTGCTTTCGCTCTGGGATTCACCTCCCCCTATAAAACCCAGGTCAGAGGCCCTCTCAAAGTTCGTTGGCGTGGTATGCTGGGAGCTGCATACCCCTTGCCTGACTCCGTATATATCTACGCAAAAAACTACGGCGGCCATTCGTACACCGATCCGAGGCAAAATATTGGCCTGACGTCGCCTGAATTGGTGGCCCAATGGTTCCAATATGTGCGTGAAATTCTTCCCTAGCTGTTCGCACTCTCTAACAATGCGTGGTATCTCTAGTGCACCCCGCAAGGGCATCCCGGATGCAACTCTCGCTACCACCCACTTACTGGTGTCCCCGATCTTACCAACCTTCTGCCGGAGAAGGATCTGTATCTTGCAGCGCTCAAGGAAGTCTGTGCAGTGACGCCTCGGCTTCGCCGTCCAGCTCACACACTGTCCTCTGCAACCCCCACCCGCCGTCGTCACCAAGCGGGCCAAGATGACTGGCAGTTCGTCAACTTGCAATCCCCCCTTGCTGGCCAGTCCTCGTCCTCGGAGTCGGTGGCTGCTTCCAGTATGTTGATTCTTGGTCCGAGATCCCTTTGACTTATATTTCATGGCAGACATAACCACCTCTCCGACGGTGGTGAGTGAAGATACCACCTCTTTGACTGTGCTCGGCGATGATCCTTTTGGTATGTTCTTCGAAACGCTCTCTGGTTCAACCTCTCATTTGTCACGCTGTAGCCCACTATTCTCGTCACGGCTCGATTTTGCCTCTTTCTTTCGGTCAAGACCGCGACAATGAAGGTATGCATCGTTCGTTCCTTTTCAATGTGTCCGGTGTAGCTCACTACTCTCTAGTCGGTCCGGAGGAACCTGTCCCCGAGGAATCTGTTGTCCAAGGCGCGTCCGCCTCCGTCAACGACGCCGATGTTGAGGTGGAGGCTGTTGAGCAAGGTGTGTGTTCCTCTAATATACCCCGCCATACGATCCCAACTGAAATATTTCAGCAGAGTCTGGAGCTCGTGCCGAAAGTGTTCTCTCGATTTCCTCAGATTCCTCCTCGGGAAGTGAGCCACTTATCTTGGGCTACCCGGATGCGACGATCTTCGACCTGGATACCCCAGTCCGCCTGACTGTCATGCTTGATGTATGTCGCATTTCTCCCAACACACGGTCATAACTCATCGGACGGACATGCGATCAGGTTAATGTCACCCACCGGTTGACCGTCTACCCGCGGGTTTGTGAGGAGGCTGGAGAATGGAAGCTCTACCTGACCGACTACCATGACGCCCTTTTGTCCGCTGGCTTCAACACGTCGATGATGGGGGATATCTACATGTCCTTCACCGGAAGATGGCTCTCTTACCCCTGGAGGCTCGCCATTCCCATTAGTTCCCCCAACTCCCTCATTTTTGTTCGTCCCTTTCGCCGTACTGTTGGACATCCAAGCGACGCACTGGATGTCCTTTTTTGAACCAAAATTAGTCAATGTAGATACCGAAGTTAGTCGAGGTGTAAACACATGACCCTAGTAGTTTCTTTTCTTTCCACTTACCTTTCAATTTGTGAATCCAAAGTTTTGAACGCTATTTTTACACGCCTAGGGGAAGATCAATCGAAGCCAAGAATTGAAACACAAGCTTGTTCCCTCTCTGTGAATAAAACACACGGTGTAAGCGGTCGTGAGCGTTTACTCCCTGGCAACCAGGGTGGGTTCCTATGCCATCCGGGGGCCAAATTAAAATACCTGAAACAATGGGGACAAGTTAAAACCTCGAAAGAAATGGTGCTCTGTTCGTCTAACCTCCGCCCCTGCTACCATGTCACCAAAATCTAAGCGCAAGGTGGCGGAGTTGGGGGACGCTCACGTTGTATTCAAAAATCCAGCAGTCAAGCGTGTCCACTATACCATCTCATCCGACGCCGGAACTTCGACCAGGACAAGCACACTTGCCCGTGTCCCGATCGCACTGTCCGCCTCGACAAAGGCCAAATCGGCTGCCTCAGATTCAATCGAAGAAGGAGATTCATCCGCCGGTAGCATGGAGCCTGATAAAGGAAAAACCCGTACCCAGGTGAGTACACGCACTTCGAAGGACTTCTGGGCCCAACAGGTACATGATACAGAATGGACAACTCCTGGACGACTTTGAGGACGAGTTCGATACCCTTGGGGACCTGCTTCTTGAGTGCGAGGCAGACGAGGATACCGGCTTGCCTTGCACATGCGCGGAAGCCGGCATGACACGGACCACCAAATGCTTCGACTGTACAAGCTACCCTGTCTCCTGTTCGAAATGCTATGTGCGGTCGCATCTGCGGAATCCTTTCCACTGGGCCGAGGTTTGGAGCGAAGCTAAACGCTTCTTCGTCCGCCACGACATTTCGAAAATTCCGAAACTCGAACACTTTATCCAGCTTGGCCACAACGGTGGTCCTTGTGAACAACCCACTGGACATCGATTGTTCACGGCCGTCCACGGAAACGGGGTTCATTCAACGAGGCTCGCATTTTGTGGCTGCAAGGAACAACCACCGAATAAAATCCGACAACTGATGCGCGCCGGGCTCTTCCCAGCCACAACAAAGGATCCTCACACCGCATTCACGATCACGATGCTCAAAGAATTTCAATTGCACAACTTCGAGTCAAAGAAGGCCGCCTATGATTATCTCGGTGCTATCCGGCGATTGAGTGACAACTCCTTTACTGCAGACATCCCGGTACATCCTCACGATATTTGTCGGCATGCTTTGTTGAATTGCTATAGAATCCTTATGCCGCATTCCTCCGCGTTGTGCGTGTCTTCAATTATCTGACACTCAAGAAGCGCTCGGGACAATTTCACGGCATTGATGCCGTACTCTCTCACCGTCCCGCGGGCAACCTCCTCGTCTGGTGCCCGGCATGCCCTGAGCCAGGCTTTAACTCTGATCCCAATTGTCCGCACACCCCCGCGCACATGAGGTCAGTTGGGATTAAATTCAGCGCGCTCGAAGCTACATCATTTCCACAGTCATCTCAATCAAAGTCAGCGGACGCTGGACGGAAATCATCAATGCAATCAATACAGCAAGAACACCGATCCGGACGATGTTTCTTTGTGTGCCGGAAAAGCATACTTCCCATTGGATTCATCCTATCAGAAATATTTGAAATCTGTCCCAACGTCAACAGAGGCATGTCGCATTCTGGTGTCAAATTTCTAGAACTCATTCTAGACGACAGAAAGCGACTTGCAACTATCTCAAGGTCGTCAATAAACAAGACAAGAAGAAATTCAAGAACATGGCGATCACGGGTACCGTGAATTGCCAGTGTAGCCACGTTTTCATTTTATCGTGTGTGGATCTTCCTCACGCCGAAAGGTTCTTTGTCTCTCCGGCCCGGGTCTTGGATTGCTCTGACATGCTCTTAGATTTGCCAACTCGGATTACGCCTTGGCGATGGCCCTCCGAAATCACAAGCCCGATGAGAAGTTTGAGTTTAAACTCCAAATTGAAGTTGACGATGTGGACGAAGTCGCAACCTATGACATCGCGTGTGAGTACGTGGTTAATTTGGAGGCTCGATTTGCGAAGCATTTCCCGGACCAACTCAAAAGCATCAAGAAAATGCGATGGGGTGTGCCTGCCCTGCATGTTCAAGGGCATCAGGATTCTTGCACATATCTGTTTGGGACCGGGTATATGGAGTGCGTCGGGCACTTCCACGGCGAAACCGCGGAGCACTATTGGCCAGAGGCAAACCAATTGGGCCCTCATGTTCGCCAAATGAACCTTGGACACCGTCAAGACACGATGATAAACCACCACGGGGACTGGAACTACAAGAAAACAATGAAAATTGGTGAGCTGTATCTGACCGCGGTGGATTCACCTTCAAGACTGACGATGGATTGGGTAGCGTCTGACCTGGCTGAAGATATCCGAGCCGCGAAACAAAAATACCTGGAAAAACGAACCCATTACATTGCTCTTAGCATCTCATTCAAGGACCGAGTGGCGGAGTGGGAGCAGCTGCCAAGAACAACATACAAGCAGGGCAAGGAAGCTGTCAGTGTATACAAACATCGCGAGACAAAAGGTTTCGAATCTCCCTTTGACCTAGTTTTGATTCCTTTGCTGAGTCGGTCACAGTTCCATCACAGTCTGCAATTTACCAGAGGATGATTGCAGAAGACGACAATTTTGCGTCGACACTCATCCCCAAGAGCAAGATCGCACAATTCCTGGATCATGGTCTGAAAATCCAGGATTCACAGTAAGCATTCCTACAGTTTGGGGTCGCGCATTCAGTTAACCTTCGCACAGACGCAAGCTTAAACAACTTATGCACTGCACAGATGAACACGAACTCCAGGCTTCCAGGAAGGAGATATCGAGCCGCACGTCCAAACTCCGGAATCAAATAACCGCCTTTCGCGCGGAGCAGAAACATTTCATGGCCAATGTCGGGGACAAAGTCGCAGCTCAAACTGCGCTCCAGCCGGCGATTGAAGACGAGCTCTTATTCCTTCCCTCCGACCTCACCAAGGCGGAGAGGCGAAAACTCGGTTTCCTGTCACTAGGTGTTGAGGAGTCGAAATGGCGGGAAGGCCAGGTCTTCGATGTTCTCAGGGCGCTCCAGAACATCGTGAAAACAATAATTGCCCTACGAAACCGGAAGTTCAAGAATGAACGACAACAAAAACAAAACACACGAGCGGGAGATCAGATATCTGACGCCACCAAGCGTCAAACTCATCATATGGAGTCGTACAGTGCTGGACGTCTTGCCTTGATCTCGTTGAATGGGTCTACAAACTTCCCTGTGCTCACCGAGGCAGACCTGTTCATGAAATCGGTTCAACAGAAGCGCCGTGTTGGTGACTCAAAGCGAACCGATGGTCTTCTGTGGCGGGCAAAAGCCCTTGGGACCATTGGTTCCTATGATCAGGATGGCGACGGTGATGTGACCATGGAAGACCTGGATGACGAGGATGGTAAGTTCGCGTTTTTATTGCATTAATGTACTGACACAGTACTCCATTTAGAGCCAATTGTGAGCGGAACACAAATGAACACACGAAAGTCCGGTATGTTCCTGACCGCTCCATTCTCTGCCAGCCCATACCGATACCATTAACCGTAGGGCCCAGGAGAAAGGGAAAGAAGAAAGCTCAAGAAGCACAGAAGCAGATGCCTGAGCGACCGGAGAGCTGGTTGTGGCAGTTGGGCAAGTTGACAAAGATGTCTGACCAAGAGATGGATGCATGGTCAAGCGAAGGTGCGGATTCATACATTTCCGTTGTGATCCCTGGCTTATCGGGTTAACTTTATAGGTGACCGCGTCCAGTGGTTCCGTGCCGGAGCGGAAATGCAGCGATGGCAGGAACAGGGTGAACAGAAGCTCGTGGAGCTGTTGCGGACTGCACGGAGCTTCACCAAGATGCAGTCTGTGTGGTCAACACTTGCAGAGACTCAGCCCAATGACCGACAAGGGGCCGCAGCGTATGCGAGACAAAAGGCGGCGATGTATGAGAGGAGGGCCAGTGAAGCGCGCAAGCACGTGAAGAATGAAGGCTACCAGGAACTTCTCGGGGAGACTGCTAATGTTGTCAGATTCCTCGAAGGAGAGCGGAGCAAAGAAAAGGATGTTATAGAGGCGTTGCGTCAAGCTGCAGAATAAATTTAAACGCTCCCACTGGTAGTCGCATGTCACATGAGTCACTTGTCCTTTATGTCGAGTTTAATAATTGACTGGTGAGGTTGGATCCTTGAAAACCGGCTCAATATATCCTCTGATTGCTTGAGTTTAATGCTTTGGATGTCAATTTTCTTAGTTCAACGAGCCCCATGTGCGGCGTAGCAATTCAACGAGTGGCTGTGCGCCCCAGCCCTACCAAGGAACTCGGTACTCTCCGGTGGCTATGCACACCTGTGTTGAAGTTCGTGGGTCGAACACGAGGTTGCACGCAGGGATGTAATAAAAAATTTGTTGGATCGGAGGTTTAATTGTAAAAACAGAACACTTTGTGACCTAAATTGACTGAAGGGCAAGGCGCTGGTCTGTGCTCAGCCGACGCTTCTTCGACTGGGGGGGATCATTATCACTCCCAATCACCTCGCTATCCACCAGCGTCCCAGCCCTGAGGTACCCATCCTTAATAGACGTCAACTTCGCTGCAAGGACTGTATTTTCCTTGTTAGTTCGAGCCCTCTTGCGCTTACCAGGGCCATTCATTTTTGTGGTGATGCGATTTAGGCCACGGAGCATCCGCTCCTCGAAGTACTGAGGGATGGTGGGATCACCTTTGCAGACGGCGAGCCTATGCGGAGTGAGTATGGGATGTAAACACTATTGAATCGATAATCACCACGGAATGTTTCCGACATATGCAATGTGGCCGTTGCCGCAATACTCCAGAGGCCCAATGGACACCCCCTGAGTGGTCTGAACGATCGATTTGAACAGCATCTTGTGACGGAGTTGTCCTGTAATCTCATGCACGTTTGCAGCTCTAGCTTGTTGGCTGAGGGATTGATTCAGATAAAATATCAATGTAGCGAACGCGAACTTACTTTGACTTGCTGCTCCAGTGAAGTGTAGGGGGGAAGTTTTGTGTCACCGACCACATTTCCTTGTGGCCGTGATAAGTCAATGTCGTGCGGTGCGCGGTCTTCAAGGCGGAATCCGGAAGAATGGCTGGATTGTAAAAGTTCGGGGCCAGCTTCGTTGGTATATGGAGCAAGTCTAAGTATGAAATCAGAAGCGGAAAATGATTCTGAATTCGACGCGTACCGTTTCGCCGGTAGAAAGCAGTGAGAGGATCATCAGAAGTAGAAGCCAAACCGCCCATAGCCAACCAAGTTGTTTCACCAAATATCAAAGGTGCGAAATTCGGCAAATGGTGGAGGGCCGTTGCAACGAGCGTAGGCTCAAATACATCGTAGAGATCTTCAACCGTGTCTCGGCACGTCACAGATGTGTGGCTTGAAAATTCGTCAAGCTTAGCCTACAGTGGGGTTGAGTTGGAGATGGATAAGTAATGCAGACCTTACATGAAATGCATCGACCAGTTCACTCATCCGGGAGGACATACGCACGCGATCCTTCCCCCAGACATAGAGCCAGTCAGCATACCTCAATCGTTGCTCCGTGGTAGGTGCAAGTACGCCCTCATGGATGCAGGGCCCAACAAGGTACCTGTCCGAAATTAGCATCCAATAATCAACATCAAAGGCTGCATACCGTAAATTGGACTCTCCGTTGTCAATGTATGTGTAAAATGCAGCCAGAAAGCGGGCTGTGCGTGACGGGTTGCAAAATAGCTCGCCCACGGTTAAAAACGGGGACAGCCCTGAGTGACCAGAGTGAGGACAATGATGAGGGGAAAATATGATAAATTACCGGCCATGAAAAACAACTCCATCACGGTATAAACACCGATCCCATACCAAACCTCGCCAGCATCCCGGATAGCATCACATGCCAGTTTATATTTGCGCCCCGCGAGAAAGTTCTGGTCTTCGATCCACGTCGCAACCAGGGACAAGAATTCCGTAGGCGAGGTGTATATGTTGGGTGGGATGGAGAAATCTGCAATAGTATTTGCCCATGTGGGCTGAGTGAGATTGAGTAAACAGGAATCATCTTCAAAGGGAGTCGAAGCACCATACCTGAAATAAAAGATCGATCGTGACAAAGGCAAGAACGAAGTCGGCAAACACAAGTGCCATTCCAACGTGAAATTTGCGAACCTAGGATAGAGTCAGCAGGGAAGGAAAAGCTTTGAAGCGGAAGAATACAGACATCCTTCGAAACTGACATGACACCGCTTTCCCATCTCTCACGCGGATACCATTGAACCGAGGTATGAGTTAGAAATTGGATCTATGAGAAGTCAATCAGTAAGCCAGTGAATGAGGCCAGTGAATTACCATCAAAAACGAAGTTCCCAGGTTCAAAATCAAGGCCCGATGTGTAGATTGTACCCCGCAAAGAACGAGACTCTTCAGTGTCGGCGGATAGGGAGTGGGAGGATAAGAATCCGAGGGTGGTATCAGAAATTGCGGATAGACAGGTGCCTGGTGATTCAAGCTACCCCGGACCAGTGTAGATGTTGGCTCCAGTACGTAGGGAAGACCCTGTCGAGCGCGCTCCGTTGCACCGAACGCTTCTGCTTCCACCTGGCTGGCATCACAGACAATTTGTTGGACCCTCAAGTCAGCGCTAAGAGCTTGGGCCATGGAGAGCCCGATAGCCGCGATCAAAGCGGCAGCAGCAGCCTCCCTGGTCTCGGGCATTGTGAGGTTGACGGAGTGGAAAGAACGAAAGGATCAGCGATCAATCCGAACCATGCCCACGTGCTCTGTGGCCGTAACATCCCCATTCGATGCTGATGCCAGCTGTGATCCAAGCAACGCCACTCACGGCTGAATCTTGGCTAATTTCATCTGTCTTGCTGGTCACTGGCGGGATTGAGGAAGGTATAACTTTAGGAGACGGACTATCCAGGCTGAAGTGGGCCACAGGCATTCAATCGGACTTTTGCTGCAGTGGTAAAGGCTCTTGTCGTTGCCCGTTATCTGCTCCGCTCTGCGTTCGAGCCGCCCACTAAGTGTTTTTTGGACACTCTGCTGAACACGGATGAACAGAGATTCTTCTGATTTTGATTAAACTCAACCTGATTTTGATTAACCGCGTTGTTCAACCATGCCCTTCGTGTCACCTTTCGCCTGCTGCGCAGGCGGTTCAATCAAGCAATGCTCAAGAGGGATTTTCTATTGAGACACGATTTGATTAATCAAACTTCATATAGATTCTTCGACTTCACCCTGGCCCTGATCACTCCCAAGCACAAAATTTCACCGTCGGACGAATCCATTCAGCTTATGGAGCGTGTTTTGCAAACCATGATCCACAAGCACTCCCCTCTTTTCGAAACCGCTGAGGAGATTCACTGGCTAGATCAGGTGTTTGCGAAGATACTATCCCACTTTGAACCACCCAACTTGACCCGACTGCTAATATCTCCTGGGACACTGGCACAGCGTTCTCTCCCAGTATTGTTGCCATCGGCGCTGGTTCATTATTTAAACACACGCCAATGTTCACGCGCTGTGTCCATGGTGGTGTACGGACTACCTCCACGTGGGTGGGGATGTATAGCTGCCACCATTGCACCATTGACAGATGTCAATTGGCTCGTTGATCGTCCACCTATGGATCACTGTTTGACTGCTTTGTGGAGAATGTTCTCGTTAGCTTATCCTCTTTCAATGCGCTCAGACGTTGACATACTCGAGGCCATTTTGCGTTCGCTGTGCCAGACGAACGTACCAGCGATTACCCCATCTGTAATCGCAATGGGCAAGATGTTTCTGTTGTCGGCACTACAACCTACCGGACAGCACACAGGGGACCATGTCTCACCTGCAATTATTGAGGACCTCGTGGGCAAAAATGGTGATGAATACGATTCCCTGGAAGATTTGTGGGATGACGCTGTGCTGCGAACAGTCACACAGTTCATCGGTTGTTGCTGCACCAGCAACTTGCCTTACAAAGCGGCAGACACATTGCGTCGTATTGGGTATCGCTACCCATGCGTTGCCCACCCTGTCAGTCAACTCGAATTTGCCACGACGGTAATGAAACTTTGCAAAGCGGCTCTCAACTCAAAGTCCCATGAAACACTGGTGCAGAAAATTTTGGATATGCCCCTGTTTCAATATCCCGATGATGAGAACTTCGGCCGTCCACATCATGTGCCTGGGTTGCCCCGTATGGGTGTAATACTGTAAAATAATTACTTTGTGTAGCACCCCCGTTTTCTGAGAAAAAGTGACACCCTGGTTTCAATTCAAGCAGAAAAGGTCAGCAGTGAAATGCGAACCTAAATGTATCAGGCGCAGTAAACCGAAAATGTAGCAAGTTATTCTGGCAGCACTCACATGTAGGAAAGGTCTTCAATGGGATATATTTTCCTTGAAGCCTTTGTCCTGTGAGGTTGGCTTTGACCTGATTCTAGGTACGTCCAACGCTGTCACGAGCCACCAGCACTCTGCAAGACCAGATTTCCGGCCTTCCCTCCACCCCCGAACAAAGCCCGCCATAGGTACTTCAACCAAGGTATCTGGCAATCCAACGAATGGCCCGGCATCCTCAAGTATTCAACAGGGTGCAACCACGGAGTAATGATTATTTAAATGTGTCCATTTACATAGTCCAGGTACAACATGAACTGGGTAAGCGACCATCTCTGCGGTCGTGGGTTAACCATTCTCACTTAGGAAGGTCAAATCGCCTCGGTGTAGGTTCAATGCCATCAGTGATCAATATGTGCCATATTGCGTACAAGTTTCTGGCAGTGCGCGAAAACTTGCCACGTTTTCCAACAAGCGACGTGCTGAGTTTTCAACCCTAGTTGGTCACTTTTTCGTCTGTATTTTGGAGTGTGTCACTTTCTCGAGCAAAATAATTATTTTACAGTATTCCCGTCATAGCCCCGTTGGCTAACCGACTCAGAGGCACGCAACACGATTAGGACCGCCCTCACAAGCTACCTCGAAGGACTTTCCACCGTTGGCGATTCACCGAAGGTGGTTCAGTTTGTGGAGAAACTCCTGGCCGAGTTGAACACGTCAGTGCAAGAGCAGGAGCCCTCCGGTACGTCCAGTGCCTTGGCATTTTTGTCATTTGAGAGGCGTGTTCATTTAAATGTAGAGATCATTGATGTTTTGGGCGAGATCGACCCCGCGACCCCGAGCCAGGTAAGTTACAAGCTTGAACCTAACCTGATTGGTGAATGATGTCATGAGTGGGTGGTGACCGCCGTGGTCCGCGATCGCATTTGTACATGTACAGCCGAAGCATCTCAGGCGTTTACAGATGCGGAGGGCGGAGACATTTGTTCCCGGCTGCCTTGGGCCAAAACGACGAATGGGGAAGAGGATGTAGTCTGACAACATACCCAGGTAGTTGTATGCAGATTGCTTGCAAAGGGGGAGATGTGATCAGCGGCGCGAAACAAAGAAAGAATTCACCACCGCACAACATCCATACCAGCAGAGGGAATCGAACCCCCGCTTCCTCCATACAGTAAGAACGGTGACTTACGAGAGGCGCCCGCCATGGTCGACAATAGCTTCGATAAATACAATCCGGGGTCCTTCTTACACACCATTGATTCTACGCGGGGCGGATGCGTTGCGGCGGGATAAGGCAACATTCCCTGCCGGTATGGGGTGCTGGCTTCAAGGGAGTCAGGTTAACGAAAGGGAGGGGTGGATGTGGTTCGAGAACATGAGAGGAAGAAAAAAAAAAGTAGTTGATACTGCTCCAGGCCATCGGAGGGACTCGAACCCCCGCTTCCTCCGTGTAGCAGTTACATCCATCACTTGCGGGAGGCGACCGCCACGGTCCACGATGGCATGAGTGTATACGTCCAGGGGGATTTGAACACCCTCCGTTTTACGCGGGGCGGACAGGCTGTGTGCAGAGCACATCCATTCGCTGCCGGTATGCAATTGAGTCGAGAAGGTGGATAAATCAATGTAGGTTGACGACATACGCTGTTTAAATTGAGTCCTCACAGTTCTAGAGGGAGATGTGAACGGCGGGGGAAATAACGGTTCACCACGCCATGTAATTAGCGCGTTTGCGGATGCTTGGCGGTCAAGACACTCACTCCCTGTCGATACGCAATTAACACGACGGGGGGAGAAAGAGAATAGATTCATCAAATGCCCTGATTATCTGCTAGCGAAGGGGGAAGTTGTGAATAGCGAGCCGAGAGAATCTGAGTCGATGAATAGTTGAATGGGTGGTTAGCAGTCGAATCTCAGGACACGCGCAGAGAAGGAATTAGTTTCGCAAGATCAGGCGAGAGCGTCCGTCACCAAAGAGCAAGATCCATCCTCATGCCGTCGGATGGAGTCGAACCACCAGCTCCTCCCAGATGTGGATGCGGGCTCATAGGATTAGGGGGCGACCTCCGTGGTCGACTACGGCACTTGTGATCCAGCAATCAATGCTAGATGAAATGGTCTGGCAATCGGGGCACGGCGCTCATTGGATGTAGAATCCAGTTGCCGATGAGTTCTGCCAACGCCAGTCAGCGTTGCAACACAAAACTAAATCTCCCGAAAACGGTTGAGGTTCAAGTCGTTTCCCATGCTGTCTGGGGGAGTCAAACCCCGATGCCCCGTCCTGATTTGAAATGGCGAGATTGAAGTGGAGGAGATGACCGCGGTGGTCGACGATGGCTTGGATGTTCAGGAGAGGATGATGCACGAATTTGAATAATTGGGGGTGATGTTCATTCGTTGAAGGTGGATCTAAGGGTGGATCGGGATGAGGCTGGAGCTGGAGGCAAGACTGCGTAGCCGGGCTGCAATGGAAGTCGGAGCGTGATAGCCTGAGCAAAATCTCGGCTTCCTCAAAGATTGTCCACAGATCGCCCCATTGCCATCCAAGCTCCAGGATCTGAGGGATGGATGTCGACCGAAAGAGACGATGGTGGTGGATGACAAGAGCGTGAGGGTGTGCTACTGTTAGCAATCAAAGACGATGACGTCGATTGCACTGCCACCTCGCCTCTTGCTTCTCGCCCCCATCTCGCGGCGTCGCCTCCATCTCGCAACTCTTGTTGCCTCCAGTGTCTGTCTGCCAACGCCTTTCTTCTACGCATATATAACTTGGAGCACTCGGATGTGCACCTTCTCGGCTTGCTCTTGCGGCTTTCTCTACTGGTCGCGACGCTCTTGACCCTTGTCGCAAGTACCTGGCGAGGCATCTGGATTGCCGATGCAGCTTACGCATCCTACACGCGCCGGCAACTGCTCGCACATCTACACACAGTGTCACCTTCAATATCCAGTGTGTGCCCGAATTTCAGCTTTAGCGGTCGCCGTTTGTACCAAGTTTTTTCACGCCAACATCCCTGGCATGAGGAAATCGCGGATTCACCCACCCCTCATTGCCTCCCGCAATCTTATCCGTTTGACTTTACCTGGTGCCGATCCTCGCTTTTTCTTACTCACCGGGTTGTCCAAAATCCTGTTTCCACCGCTCGCAGTCGCCGGACTAGACCAATGATTGGCGTCTCGGGACTTTAGCGCTGTCCTTCTCCTTTGGCTCCTGGGCAGTCTTCCCAGCAGATTCCTCGAGATGAGCGTTCCCAAAAAACTGTCGTATCGGAGACCCATGCTTTCGGCGGGACTTGAACCCACATCGCGTCCTAGATAGCCTCTTTGATCAGTACAATTTGGGCGTGACCTACATGGGTCGACGAAGGCAATACAGTTGAGTCAATCTTTGGGAATATGGGGTACTGTTCTGACCCAAACTCTCGGCTTCAATTCAAGCGGCGGATTGCATATGCATGAAGTACTCTATATTCGATGTATCAGCTTTACGCGTACCCTTCGCTCAACGGTGCGATACACTGCAAAGTCATCGGCAGACGGGAGCGGCTCAGAAACAACTCGCCTCTGGCATACGTCTTCGGCGGGGGTTGAACCCGCATCTATGTCTTCCGCGCTCTTGGACTTGGTCACCTGTTGCGGTCCAACCCAGCTCGGACTACATCTACGTCGCCCTTCGCCGCGATCCATTTGATCTTCTATTCTTTGCCCCCGGGGGCCGGCTCAATGTCATTGCAAAAGCCTACCATTGTGACGAGCGTATTCCAATCTCTGGTGACTGCGCTAATCCTCGAAAAGTATGCAGCACGGAGCAGGTCTATTGCGCCCATTTTTTTTTTGGAAACGTGGCGACGGTCCTCGACTCGGTGCTTTGATTGGATGTTTACAACCTCCAACTTTGTATTCATAGTAAGTCAAATTTTATAGACACGAGAACACGGCCTGTAGCGGACGGTCCGTGTCTGCAGCAACAATCTTTCGGCGGGACTGCTCGTTCGACTCGAGTACAGGCCATGTCTGCGAACACCTGCGGTTGTTTCTTTTTATCCTCGTCTCCGATGGGTGTCGCAGGCTCTGTCCGCTCCGGCTTGCGGATTCTTCCCGATGGATGACGATTTTTCATGCACCGCAGGTGTTTGGATCTTGGATAACCAAGATTATGATAAGACTAACCCAGGTTTTGTACGCATAGGAAGAAGGCACGTAACGGACGGTCCCCACATGCAGCGAATTACGCGCCAAGCACTGACTCAAGCTCGAGCCATCGTCTCCTTTCTTTCTCACTGCCCAGTGGTTAAGCTTCATCAGCACCAACCCCCGCTCGCATTGTTGGAGCAGCGTTTTTTGTTTTGTTTTCTTCGTCGATATCCAACGTCGTCTTCGGGACTCGAATGTCGCCACGGAAAGTGGCGATTCGAATCGCCACTAAACCAGGCTTCACAGGTATGAAGATACGGTCCGTAGCGGAGGGTCCGCACCCGCTCCCAATATTAAAGCTTCGTGGATTGCGCGGGACTGCTCGTTCGATTCGGGCAGGGTGAAAGTGACGTTACGTGACGTTACTGACGCGCAGATTGACGTTAACTGCAAGTGCAATTGACGTTAGACGGTGCAGGATTGACGTTCACCGGCGTTGCATTGACGTTGAAAATCGTTGGTGTGACGCGTGTGACGTTCGCACATTGACGTTGACTGATGTTCAACTGACGTTGCACGAAAATTTTTGTGTGTTTTCCAAGACCTTGACTGTGTCTAGTCAATTGGATTCCTATGCTAAACCTTGTGCGTAACACCCCTCAAGGTGCCTGTGAAATATCGGAGCTCTAATAAGGCGGATAAGGTGAGTTCGACAATGACGGAAAATTCAACTGACGTCGCATTGACGTTGCACACGTCAAACGTCAGTGCGACGTCAAAATATCCTTGCCCGTTCGATTCCAGCTCGGGCCATGTCGCTCTGCTGAGAAAAGTTCCTTTTTTTTCACCTCGCTGGCTACGACGTGCGAACACAGTACTGTGTGAGACTGATGCCGCAGCAAAAAAAGAAAGCAAAAAACACCCGCAAATCTTGCGAAGGCATTGTTTCAGTTCCAAGGCACATCCATACTTGATTCAATGAGATTCGGTTGAGCGCACACCAGCTCTAGCACATAATCGCCTTGACAAGTCGAGGCTCAAAAGGACACTTACGGCTTCGATGTGGGAAGGGCGTTTTCGTACTCAATATCTCGTCGTCGGGTGAATGGTGTGAGGGCTTTTGTAGATATCCTGCTTTCTGTTCATCGGTACACCTGTCATTCAGACGTCCAAAGCGAGTTTGTGCCACGAACCCTCTGTTAAACCGCGGACAAAAAAGAGTTAGCGGTACAACATTGATTCCAAATCGTGTGTAGCACAAAGAGGTTAGTAACAGCGCAGGGAAGGCTCGGTAGGCGGTGGTCCACGTCTGCACTCCGTAGAAGCACCTGTTCGATTCGGGACCAAGCCATGAGAAGAGTCGCCGTTCATTTTTGTCAAGCCCAGTGGAACATGCACTAGATGGGCAATTTCACCCACAGATACCAATATTTCAGCCTCTCAGGAACCCAATGAGATAAATTGGGACCGCTTGTTCAAGCGCACTTTATCCGATGATGAGCGCATCATATAGAGGTATATAATGGCAGGTATGTTGAGAATGTCCACACTTCACTTTCACTCCCGTATACGATGTTCCTCCCCAAGACAACGCGCCAGTACGCCTACCCTCAGGATCGTGTTGTATTTTGGCATTCAGCCTTTATCGCCTTTTTTTTTTTTTTTTTTTTTTTTTTTTTTTTTTTTTTTTTTTTTTGGTGGTACATACAGGGTGGACAACTAACAATTGGCTAGCCTCCAAGCTGCGTAAGGGACAGAGGGCAAGAGCCCTCCGGGATAAGATTCGAGAGAAACCATTGGACTAATGAACCAACGCCACCGCCCGGGGGAAATGCATTATGCACGAGGCGGCTTGCTACAGTGTGGGACTCGGAGCCTATCGGCCTCGCCCTCTCCCGCCCGAAGGCTGGGACGGGGGGCCTGATGATTTTGGCTCTATACCCACTAAAACCCCGGGTTTGTTGGTCCAGTCGTCCGGCAAATTCTCCTCGTCCAAAAGAGTGGACTTCCAGGTCTGGATTACGAGGGATGCTTTGATAGAATTTTGCTTGCCGTACTTTTTATAGTTCGTCAGTAGACAGTCGAATTGGAGGCGTGTGTTTATGGTGTTCAGCCATTTGTTTCGGATCGCATTTTCCACCAGCGGTTCACCCGCGCGTTTGATGACACAATCATTTCGGACCTTCCATATAGCGAACATGGTTTCTGAGATCAGAATTCGGTACAGGCGTGCCGTTCCAATGAGGGGTTCTCCCTTCTCAACCTTGAAAGTGGCTAACCCGCAGCCCAAGACGCTGCCCAGCGTTAATTCGGGCCATGTATGGTGTTTTTTAAGCCATAGTTCTTTCGCCAGTGACCACATAAGAGCTTGGCCGGGTCGACGACATTTCAATAGGATGTGTTCCAAGTCTTCTGGTTCGTCGCAGAACTGGCAGATTCCGCGCTCCTCGCAGTTTGGAATATGTTTCCAGAATCTTTCGCCAATGCGGTGTGCAGAGTGTAAGGATTTCCATAAAAAGTTCTTTAGTTGACGGGAAAAATCACGGTGTCGAATACTCCTCCACACTTGAGTTGGTGTCACAATGCGGTCGAAGATACGTTCGATTTCGGAGGTGACTTGTTTGACATTATTGTCCGACGCCTTCCGCGACACAGCCTCTTTGCTCTCCTTGATGCCCGCATACGCTATCGCCTGGGTCAAGGTCGACAGTTTCACCCCCTGTAGTCGGAGCTCAGGGCGGATATCAAAATTTACTTTCTCTGGTGCGGCATCTAGGCACCCTTGTCTTGCTAGCGCGGCAGCTTCCGCTCGTCCTTCAGTTTCGAGCCTGTCTCTGGTCGTGTCTCCGGAATCCTCAAGTACAGTTTGGCCTGTTCGGGATTTCAGCGCAGCTGCTAGGGCTTTCAGAGGCTCTCGATCCGCGACTCCGATCCAGCCCCGGTCCTCCATAGCTTGGAGTCTTTGTATCATTGCAGTGCGCACTATCTTCTTCGAGTTTTTTACAACAAGTCGTTGCTCCTTGGGTACCTTTTGTACTCCCAGGAGTGTTGCCATGATTTCTGCTGTTTGCGCAGACTGTGCATGGCTCTCTGGTACACGGAGCTTAAAGTTTCGTTCATCCCCGGAGGCAAAGAAAACTCCTCCACCTGCTGTTATCTTTCCGTGCGCGTCTCGTGCAGTGGTACTGCTGACCCAGATTGTCTGGGTGCCGTTGTGCGCTACGGGTGCCGGTCGCACTGCGATTGGCGGCCGTTCTGCGGCTGTTGGGCCCTCTGCTGGTGCTGGCTGCGATTGAGGCGGGGACTGGGCAGGCCCACGCTTCCTCTTCCGGGGTTTCTTGGTGAAAACTCGGAAACCATCGGTGAGCGATGTGATATGCGGCGGCGGCCGAAAAATGTCCGGGGAGTCTCCCTGGTCTTCCTGAGCATTGACCACACGTGGGCGGCTTGGGTCCCACTTGGGCAAGAGCCGGGTCAGTTTGCTTTCAACGGCCTTTGTACATGCGCTCGGGTTTGAGCATCCACGTGCTCTCCTGTCCTCGCTACATCTTATGCAGCGGCACGTTGGCGTCTGCTTGTGTGTTTCATCACGGATTCTGGCGAGGACGGTCATTCCTTGTTCCGTATACAAGACTCCGTGGTTTTCTCGAAGGCATATGCACGCCTGGGAGTTGTTTATCTGG
Source organism: Mycena polygramma (assembly GCA_029449255.1). NCBI lineage: Eukaryota > Fungi > Basidiomycota > Agaricomycetes > Agaricales > Mycenaceae > Mycena > Mycena polygramma. The sequence continues at coordinate 159,046 of JARKID010000022.1, forward strand.
ATTTTGTCGGGGTCCTCTCCGAAGTGGTGCCACAGCGGTATTTGCCCTTGGATTTCTCGAGAGGGCTCTAGGGTGTCAAACTCTACTCCGTGATTCTTGACACATTTCAGCATACCTTTATGCCGTTTTGGTATTTTCTTTTCGTTCGCGGTACATGTTTGGAGGAAAAGATTTACAAGAGAGCTTCGGTCTGCATTTGAGTCCTTTGTCACTATTTTTTCAAGGCGGCGATCCAGCATAAAGGCCCATGTAGCCCGCGAGTTGGGATCGAGATCTAGGTAAGATTTCAGCTTTACAAACTGGAGTGCTTGATTTCTGGCTTGCAGATCAAGGAGGTTCTTTCCGCCAGCATCGCGGGGCGCCATGAGAACGTTCAATGAGACGGGGGCGGATTTTCCGCCCCACATGAATTCCCTTTCAGCTTTGACCAGATGTTTGAAGATGTGGTCCGGCATTTCATTTACCTGGGTGAGGTACTGTGTCATCGCTCCGATGGTTATTTGCACGATCTGACATCGGGCTTCCAGTGTCGGGTGGAGGGAGTCCCAACGCGCCAGGGCAGCATCAATCTTTTCCACGACTGGGGTCCACATGGCAAAGTCGCTTATCTTATTCCCGACATGGCCTCCGAGTATCCGAACGGATTCCCCGTCTTTTGCGATGTGTATATTTGCAGGTATTGGGTTGTCGGTATCGTTGAGTTTTCTCGACTCTATCAAGGTCTCCCTGTAGTCCGGTGAGCCTACGGGAATGACTTCGGTCTTGCTGACATTGAATTTTGCGCTAGAAGCTTGGCACCATTTTGCAAGCAGTCTCTGCAGCTCGTCAAAGCTGTCATTTTCGTCAAGATATACGGTGGTATCATCTGCAAACATTTTGACTACGACTTTTTCTAGAACTTTGGGGACGGAGTAGCCTTTAAGTTCGGAGCACCGCAGCATGTGGGCTAGCGGTTCAATCGCCAGGTTGAAAAGTAGGCAGGAGAGAGGATCCCCTTGTCGCACACCTCTGGTGATTCGGAAAGGTGAGCTGATTACACCGTTTATGATGATATGGGTTTCGGCGCTGGAGTATAGTGCTTTCACGGTGTTAATGAACGAGTCTGGAATGCCTCGTTTTTTCATTGTTTCCCACAAGTATCGGTGAGAGGTTTTGTCATAGGCTTTTTCTTGGTCGAGCGCTACAATGACCCCGTTTTGTAGCTCCTCTTCGGAATATTCGATTACTTCCATGGCCAGATAGATTTGGTCTACGATCTTCCGGCCTTTCATGAAACCGGCTTGGTCGCGGTGGATGAGATATGGGGCAATCTTCGACAATTTGTTTGTGAGCGCCTTCGTGAAGATTTTATAATCCGTGTTCAGGACCGTGATAGGCCTATAGTTCGCTATGTCCGTGGGGTCCTTTTTCTTGAAAAGTGGGCACATCCACCCCGTGGCAAATTGGGTACCCGCCACAACGCCGTGTTTTTGAATGTTGTTGTAAACTAAGGTCAGCACCCTGACTACGCTGAACATGGTTGGTGCAGTGCTGTCGGGCCCCTCCTGGTTATTCCGCTCAGCGCGTTTCGCTTCCAGATAAATTTCATGCAACTTCTTCCAGAGTTCATTTGGTATGCCATTCATCCCGGACGCCGTGCCGTTTGACGACTGTCTTAAAGCTTCGGTTACGTCCTCCTCGGTTAGTAACTCTGCTAGTTTCTTCATGTCTGGATGGTTCCTGTATGAGCTCATTCCGTCAAGGGCAGTTTGAATGGCATCAGTCTTTGCCTGTGGCGTCCTCTCGGTCTCGTCCTCCTGCAAGTCATTGTGGTAATCTCGAGCTATTTCGGCCATCTCATCAGATCTCTTGCTTCCCCGTGCTGGGGTAGTGTCGGTTCGCTGCAGGAAGTCAATTGTGTCCCGCGGTTTATTCTCTTTGCTCATCCGAACCGTGAATTTTGTGATACGATCTAGTTCGGTGTGACAGCGAATACGGGTGTCCATACGGCTTCTTTCTCGCTGCCGTGAGACAATGCTGTCTATTGTGCGCTGGATGGCCGCAGCTTCTTTCGCTCGCGTTGCTTGATCCTTTTGATTGGGGTTTGCGACAGGGGGCGTCACAGTCTCCCTGTCCGGCGGCTCACGTTCATCGTCAGAGCTGTCATCCTTGTCGGACTCTGTCTCGGGGGCTGGTCTCGGGTTCTCATTGTTTAAGAGTTCGATCTTTTCGTTTTGGAGTTTTTTCTTCTTCTGTGCCAACGCACCAACAGCCTTTTTCGCGCGAACACTCGCAAAGTCCCGGATGTCGTCTTTATACGACTTAAAATGTGTCTGGACCATGTTGGCATCTTCCGGTGCGGTCAAGATCTGCTTCTCCAGGTCAGAGCCGGCCGTTATCACAAAATTCATGAATTCTTTGTCGCGTAGGAGGAAGAGGGGTATCGTGTAACGACCTTTGCCCACGAAAGGGGATCCCGGAGCCCTTATCTGGACGGAGACCATTCTGTGGTCCGAAAGTCCTCCCGCTGCATCACTGATTTTCCAGTCTCTGGAGTGCTTAAGAATTGCTGGTGACCCATATATTCTGTCAATACGGGATAGCGTGTTGTGGGGGCTCGCATAGGTATAGTCTTTTACATCGGGGTTGAAATTTCTCCAACCGTCTTCTAGGCCTAGGATTCGTTTGAAACGTGCTAGAGCTGCTGTCGCACCTGCAGCATCTCGGCGGTGTGGCATCCGGTCCGCGGGTTCTTCTACAATATTTGTATCGCCGGCCATGCAGTCCGGTACCGGGAGGTCGATTGTCATCCACATATTCGTGAGTTCATCCCAGAACTCTTCATTTTCTTCCATCGACTCAGCGGGGGCATAAACCGCGAGTAGGGTGAGGGTGCGACGTCCATGCCAAGGAATCACGGCCATAATGGCCCTACCGGGGATCAGGTAGTGGACTTTCACACCTTTAGTGTTGGTAATTTCTCGGTTCAGCACAATGGCAACACCTCGCGTGCTGGGGTTTTCGGGGTTCGACGAATGGTATATATCCATCCTTCTCCCATATGTCCTGTCATCTTGGATCTCCTGGACCTGGGTGGGAGACATGTGTGTCTCAGACAGTGCAAAAGCTCCTATTTTCTCATCGAACATCAAGCGGTGAACTTCGCGCCACTTGTGATCGGGATTCGAGATCGACTCGGCTTTCCGCCCGTTTAAGTTGAGCGCATCTACATTTATCCACGCGCTGGTTCTACGGCTAATGGCAGGGTTTCCCTGCTGTTGGCGTTCCCTCTTCCGGCTGAAAAAGGCGGGCGCATGATCTTCATGCGTTGGAACGCCCGGCGTCCGTTGACGTCTACGGTTTGCATTGGTTGCGGGTCCAGCTCGGACATTTTGCCTGTGTCGGCTACGACCCTGGCTAGGGCCTGGTTGTGCTGCTGCACTTGGCGACGACGCGCCTGCAGCCAACCGCGTGGAATTTGAGCCAGAAGCTCTCCTTCGGCGCGTGCCGGTCTGCACGTTTTGGTTCGTCCGGCTGCCATTCGCGGAGTCGCTCCCCGTCGGATTGCTCCTCCGGTTTGCGAGTCGCGAAGATTGGCGAGTCGGCGCAGCGTGTGTACTCACGCTACCGCCCTCTAAAAATCCGCCTCTGTCATTGGGGCCGCAGCTGGCGGCAGGTGCCGCGTTCCCTCCAGAGACGGAAACGGCATCTCCTCCACTCACTTCCTCAACTTCCAAAAGGTAAAAATGATTATTGGGCGTTGAATTACGTAGTCCAGGCGCCAACTAACACCATGGGTACGGGGCAGGTCTGACCGACCTCCGGGGCGAGCGATGCAAGCAGTACTGATCCGACCGGCTGAATGGGCAGCTGCAGTCGTCGTTCCCGAATGCTTAAGCCTCTCGGCACGGCTAGCTCGGGCCTAAATAGGCCTCCGTTTTTTGAACCTCCAGGCTTTCCCTAACCTAACCGAAGTCAAGCGGTACCATGTGGGCCGGAGGTTGCTGCGCTTTAGCGACAAACGACTTTATATACGAGGAGTCTGCATGCGATGACCCATCTCAAATCGCAGAGAGGCAGAGCCGTTTGCGCTCACAGTCTTTGAGAAGAATGCTGTTAATATAGCGGCCTCATTTGACGATAAGTCCTCAAGCCAAATCTCTTTGCTTGAGTTTCAACCGACTCGTTGAAAGGTTTGCACCTTGGGAGTTCGGAACGATATCTTATTTACAGCGGCTGTTTTGAGCTGCCATTCAAGCTAAATCAAACAGTACATATTAGAATGGACAGATTTTTGTTTCTTTAATGGGATCTAGTCCTACTCCCCTCTGGTTGAGTTCGGTCGAAGCTTCGTGACGTTTGTGACACGACGTCACGGACGCGGTTGAGCGCGTCTCCTGCCGTCGCGAGCACGCCTTCCTTCATGGAAACAATTATTTGGTGCTCACTAGAACCACGGCGGCTCTCAGGAATTTCTTTGGATTTTTTCCACTGCGGATGGCAGCTGCGGGCTTGCTCGTCAGAATTTCCTTATTGGGACATGAATCGAAAGCAAGGAAGGCAAATGAGAGACGTGTATTCAATGAGAAGTAGTACAAGAGGAAGTACAAGGCATATCATAGCAACAAAACATGTCTATAGGGTCTGTACGAAGGAGGGGTCTAGGACTACTTGCGACCACCGCCGTTGCCGCCCTTTCCGCCCTTGCCGTCGTTGTTCCCCTTCTTCCCACCAGGGAACTTGCCCTTTCCGCCCTTGTTGTTGTTCTTCGGCGGGTGAAGAATGTCGTGGGAGGCCTTGAGGAGGTCGACAACAGTCTCAGCGGTAACACCGAGATGGCCGGGGGTCTGGGGAAGCGGGCAGAGGTTGGTCGGGTGGTCGGCGCCCCAGCAGATGGTGCAGCGCAAGGGGCGACTAAACAGCCGACCCTCCCCGTCGAAGGGCGTGGTGATGACGAGGCGACCGAAGAGGCTGCGGAGGGTGTTGGCGTCGCCCTCGTCGTGGGTGGGGGAGTGGAAGTAGACGTTCCACGCGGTGAAGGGGGTCCGGTTGCTGTTGATGAGCTGGATGGGCTCGACAGAGATAGACTCCCCGAAGCGCGCCAGAGCTTCATCGCACGAGAGGTGCGGCTGAATGGCATCGCGGTGGGCGCGCACGAAACGGGTGATGGCGGGGTCGGCCATGACAGCGTCGACGATGATCGCGTGTGCGAGCTCGCCGTTGGTGGGGGCGATGGTGAAGCCAGCGAAGGTGCCGCCAAACCCTAGGACTTGCGGCTGGTAGGCGTGAAACACGGTCGTGAGCGTGTCCGATACAAGCGCGCCCATGTCGAGGAGATCTTGTTGCTGTTCCAACGAGAGACCGGCGACGAGCCAGGCGATGGGGTCAGGTCCTGGGCCCTCCGCCAATCCTGGGGTGCCGATGCGCACGTCTTCCGGGCGCCGGTTGTAGCGCCGAGCCAGGTGCTGGCGGAGGCGCTCCGTCGTCGTCACCCTGTCGCCATTCCCCCCGGTGATGGTGCAGACGATCTTGGGATGGGGGACGATGTCCCATTGGCGGAGCTGGGCGGGAGGGAGATTGCGGAAGACGAAGTCGGCGGTGATACCGAAGACGGGACGATGGCCGCCACGGGGGATGGGGGAGTAGGAGCCTTGCGGCGGATTGCCGTCGGCCGTGAGGAAGTCGCGGCGAGCGCGGTTGCGGGGGGGAGCGGGCTCGGGCTCGTGGGCCTCGGCGCGGTCGACGTCGTCGTGCGGGCGCTTGGGGGAAGAGGGAGCGGGATCGGCGGGACGGCTGGACGACGATGCGCCGTTTACGGTGTCGGTCTCGTGGCCGAGCGAGGCAGCGAGCGCGCGGTGGGTGTCCGCCTCGAAGAGGCGGTCGAGGCGCATGGTGACGGGCGAGAGCTCAGGCTCGGGCTCGGGGGTCGGGGCGCGAGGAGCTTTTCAAAGTCGTAAGCGACATGTTTGGGACAAAGGATGAGTGTTGCACACCTTTGCCCTTGCCCTTGGCATTCTTCTTGCGGCGTTCCGCATGCGACTCCGTCTGGACCTCCGCGCCCGGGCTTGGAAGGGGCGGAAAGTTGTCGCGGCGGGCAGACGACGTGGTCGCGGGAACGATGATGGGGGCGGGCTGCACCGCGTCGTCGGTCGGAGCGGGGACGGCAGCAGCAGCAGCGTCGTTTGCAGCGGCAGGGGCAACGTTGGCGGCGGTGGGGGTGTCGCCGACTTCGACCAGGTCGGGGATGTCGTCGTCCGAGTTTGCCTTAACGCCAGTGAGCAGATGGTATGATGCAGAGCGCAGTTTTGCTTACCGCAGCTGCGTCGTCAAACGCGTCAACATCGATCGCGTTGTTGGCGGGGTTGCCGGCCTCCTCAGCGTTGGGCGCGGGCAAAGCGGTCGGGTCGGTCTGACATGCGGTCAGAAAGGTGGGGAGGTAAATGTAAACCACTCACGGCCGCAATGGCGGGCTGCGCGTTATCGTCGCCCTCGGAGACCGTCGCCCTCGGAGACCGTCGCCAGCGAAGGCTGGTCGCCTGCCGCAGCGGTGGATACGGGATCCGACGCCGGGGCGCTCGCCGAGCGATTCGCAGCTCGACGCGCGCGGTCAGACGCGGAGTTGGTGGCGGTGGAAGAAGCAGATTTGGAAGGCATTGAGAGACTGGAGGTTGTGAGGCTTGTAAGGCTGGAGAGTTTCTGGGGGTGAGGATACGCACCAGCGAGAGCGCCATTTATTCTGTTGCAGACAAAGAGCCCCAGCATCCGCCGTTTATTGGCTGGCGGAAAAAACCCGACGGTTTGCCTCGAGGCACCCTTTATGCATAAGCTAAGTGAGCACGTCATAAAGGGAGGGAGAGCCTCGAGGTTGATGTACCTGGAGACGCGAATCCACGGTCTTTCATGGTGTCAAGTTGGGCAGAACTCGTGGCGTGCTTCCTGGAGACTTGGCCAGAAAAGGAAGACAAAGAGGGTCAACAAAGAGGATTGGGAGGGAGTGGCGAGGCGGAAAGAACGCTGGTGAGGGGGCACGACGGGCTCGACGGGGAGGCGGAGGGACGAGAGACTGCGCGGACGTTGGCGCGAAGAGAGAAAACGTACGACGTGGATGTTTGAGTCTATTTAAATTGGACATGGTCGGCGCGGCGACTGCCGAGAGATGGCAAATAGTAGTTGAAAATTTTCGAACTCTCTGAATTGGCGTTGCGGGCCATTTTGGGGGGCGACGGTGCAGTTCTCTGAGCAACCTCGACGAAGTTCAGACGGTACCAGGCCCCGTCTTCATCACCAGGTCGGGGACGGCGCTCACCCTTGCCACGAGCGGCGTGGGAAACTCCGACCATTGTGGTGGTTCGGAACAAGGGACCCCTCCCAGCCTTTATCGCCTACAACTCTTAAACCCAGCATAAAAATGTACAACCCATTTCGCCATAGTTTTGACCCGGATCGAACGGACGCTGTGCGATATATCGTGATTCTGGACGCTCCATATTATAGTGCATGTATGGACCCCCGCAACCAAGCCTTACCCGAGTCCTTGAGAAACTCGTTTTGTGCAGTCCATTTGAATTTTGATACAACCTGCGCGAGTGAGAGACAATTGCACACCTTGGCTCCATTCGATAACTCTCGAGATCGAAAGGTTATGGGGCAGGAAATAGACGCGAGGCTGCATTTCATGCCTGGGAAAACATTGGGCAAAAAACACGTACTCCACCACTGGCAGTGGCCTGGACCCGAGTCGAACGGGCTAGGCTAATTCGCCGCGTCCGCCGCTTTGGCGCCGCGGCGCGCCGCGTCACTTCGTAGCACCGCCGCACCCCAACACCACATCGCCGCGTCGCCGCGTGTGCTCGCCGCGCCGACTTTTACCGTCGCCGCACACTGCCGCGGCAATTTCCTCACCACCCCCCTCTTAGATTGACGCCGTGCCCTCGCCGTGCACAACTTATTTCAACCATTGTTCAAGAAAATGCGCGGCTGCCCGAGGCTGGTATTAGCAGTCTGCTACTTATGTAAATAGACCTTCGCGTTCGTGTGGATTAATCTCAGCTGCTCACAATGCCGTGTCTGCTGTATACGCCAGTTTCCAATCCAGCGTTAGTCAACCAGCTGAGCACCTGTAAACAAATTGGCGACCTCCTTGTCTCTGTGAGTAATACCTTCCCACGGTTCGATCTGCTCAACGCCGTTGCTGCCTTGAGGTTGCTGTCGATGGATCATGTCCGAAGATGAATCTTCTGATATATACTCTGATAGAGTTATGACTCAAGGGAATATCGCGCACACACACAGTGCGGCGCAGCGGATGTATTAGAACATTGCACTGTCATCCCAACATATAGCTTCCTCGACACCACTCTCACTTTATAAGCTGAAACCTCGATCCGTCTGGGGATCGGCTTCCTTTGCTTGACAAGGGTATGAGATGCATAGGACGTGCTCCGTGACGCAGCAAAGTACGTCGCAACACCACCTCATCAGAACCATTGGAGAAGCAGTCAGCGGAGAATCCTCCACGACAGGAAATTAGGCGGCTTCATATTTACTTGATTCCGACTACTGGGATTAACTTGAAAGCAAGGCGAAGGGTATGTTCATCGAAAACAGCAACCGGTCAAGTCAAGTAATTGTGGCAGACACGGTGACGCTTCTTAAATATCTCAAAGGCCAACAGTTGGTCTCGACCACCTCACTGTGCATTGGCTCGGTAAGTGGCCGCTGTACAGCGAAATATCTTGTACAATAGATGGACGCGGCGAAGTGTCTCTGCTCGCCTTTGATCTTTGAGCAAACACTCGGGGTGTCTCAAATCCAGTTGAGTGTTTCCCCACTTTCGTTTGCCAGGAACCGTTTCTTGAGAGTAACACAGCTATCCCGCAGACGCAGGAAGCAAGCGGAAAAAATGCGGCGGTGCACAGTAGGTGTAGTCTTCCCCTCTGCATAGGCAGCATAGCTCCGGCTCCGAGTTTGTGTGGGTTTGGGTGCAACCACCGCGCAGAGCTTCGAAGCGTCAGATGCTTTGGTTCAACTAGCCAAGTACGGAATTTCCATAATAGTGGGACGCTGAGGGATTCCGTCACATGGTTGAGCGAGATACTTGCAAAGACGATGGAGTGAGTTGGGTTAGTGGTTCCTTTGGTGATTTCAATTAGATCGTGATTCACGAGGAGTCTGAAGGGCAAATTTTGCCGATGCAAGGAGCACAGGCTTCTTGTACGCACAGGTAAAGCCTATTAAGAGCCGTTGGACCTTTGCAACCGTCTTGATAATTAGAGAGTAGGCGCAGTGGTTCTTCGGAAATTGCCTATTCGGTCGGTTCAACCGGATGTGAGGAGCCTGTTGAGCTTAAATTGTGCAGCTGCGAGTATCGCACCTAGCGCATCCCTGCCAACTGTTTGAGAAATTATTTGACTCTGGAAAATCGGTCCAGTGGTTCTGCTCAAATTCTCTATTCGGTCGATGACAAGCATTACAACGGAGATGATGAATGGAAATTTGGGTCCGGGTATTTTGGGTGGAAACAATGTATGATGGTTGCAAAGCACTTTCCCAACTAAAATTGGGATGCCTAGAGGGTTTGTTGAGAGGCAATGACCGACGCGGTGATTTAGTGCATGACACACTTCGCCGCGTCGCGCTGCGCTTCTCCTGTACCCGATACAACGCCGGACAGGAGCCAATATACGATTCAACGGGACAGTAGCTTTTTCCAGACCAGTTTCTAGCCCGGCAAGTAGCACAGTGCAACTCGTGGTTGGCGACAGCCCGGTGGCTGTGCTGGAACTGGTTGGTTCGACCAACTATGGAGTGCCTTTTAACAATGCATTGCTTCAAGAGGTACGACGCCTAGTGCATAACTTTGATCTACTCCCGAAATCGTTTGACTCGGGGCAATTGGCCCAGAGGTTCTCCGGGAATCCCCTCTTCGGTTGATGACCGGGATTGCAAGACGTACGAAGAATGAATCATTAGGTTCAGATTTTTTGAGTGAGAACAGCATATCGTCGTTGGGAATCATCCAGTAAACCAAAATTGGGACCTACCGAGAGGTTGTTCAAAAGTTATAGGGGAAGCGGCGATGTTGCGCCCCGAGACACTTCGCCGCGCCGCGCCGCGCGCCGGCTGCTTTCCATATTTCACCTCCTAGCGACCAGTCCATGAGTCGATAGGCTATTGGCGTTGTCTAGACCAAGTTTTGCCACTCGAAATGGCTCAGAGTGAGTCTTGGTTGGTTTCAACCGCGGCTGCACAGTGGCTGTGCTGGGTAAGCGAGTTCAACCAACTATTAGAAACGGTTTCTGAGCACGAGTAGTGCCACAGCAAGCACCAGGCCTAGTGCTTCCCTTCAAGCTGTTCAATAAATCATTGGACTCCAGGCAGTCCGTCGAGTAGTTCCTCCGAAATTTACTATTCGGTCATGCCTGAGATCACAACTTGGGTACCGAAAGAAAATGTGGGTTGGGACTTTTGGCCGAAAACAGTAGATTACAGTTGTAGAATATTGCCCGAACTGGTATTTGGATGGACAGGGTGGTTTTGCAGAAATTATGGGTGACGCGGCGATGTGGTGCAATGAGACACTTCGCCGCGTCGCGCCGTGCGGCTCGTATATGCTGTATGTGGCGTTCCAATGCTTAAAGTGTGGATACTTGGATCAATAGCTTCGAGCCGGCGCATAGTGGCTGTGCTGGGACAACCGGTTCAACCGACTGTGAGAAGGGCCTTCTGAGGACGAGTGGTGTGACAGCAATTTACCATACCTAGTGCTTCCCGATGATCCATTCAATAATTCATTTGACTCCGGCCAGTTGGTCCAGTGGTTCTGTAGAAATTTACTATTCGGTCGATGCTGGGGAGTGCAACTTGGGTACCGAAAGAGAACTTGGGTCGGGATTTTTTGCCGGAAAACGATGTAACACATCCATAGAACATTCCCCCAACCAGAACTGGGACCCCCAGAGAGGTTGTTTGAAAGTTATAGGGGAAGCGGCGATGTTGCGCCACGAGACACTTCGCCGCGTCGCGCCGCGCAGCTCGTATATGTTATATATGACCTTTCTATGCTTATATGTTCGATACTAGGTTCAATAACTTTGAGCCGGCCCACAATTTGGCCCATAAATTTGCCGGCAGTGCGGGGTTGAGTTCAACGGCGACGGCGCAGTGGCTGTGCGGGGACTGGTTCCACGCCGAAGTCATGGAGTGCTTTTCTGAGGATGAGTGGCTCCCCTGAAAGTACAAGGCCTATTGCTCACAGTGAATCTATTGAAGGAATGACTTGAATCAGAGGGATTGGCCCCGCGGTTGTTTAGGAATTTACTATTCGGTGGATGTCAGCTTGAACTGGGGTATCAGCAATGAAAAGTTGAGGTTGCATTTTTTGGCTGAAAACAATGTAAAACAGTTGGTGAACATCCACTCAACTGGAACTTTCATGCGCGGAGTGTTTGTTCGGTAGTTACATGCGACGCGGCGATGTGCCGCAATCAGACACTTCGCCGCGCCGCGCCGCGTGTCTCGTATATGCTGTAGATGGGGTTTTAATGCTTATTTCTTAGATACCTGGTTCAAAGGCTTCGAGCCGGCCCACGATTTGACCCATAAAACTGCTTGCAGCGGGGGTTGAGTTCGACGGCGGCGCACAGTGGCTGTGCCGCAGCGGCGTCGAACATGACCGACAAGAATGGGATTTCTGGGAAACCATTGGTTGACATTATACGCATCGTACTCATGTTTTTCAATGGATGATGCAGCGCCAAGGACTCGCCTCGCCGCTATTGACGTGGCGCGGCGCCACAAGACAATTCGCCGCGTCGCGTCGCGTCTGTCCTGTAGTCCATATCTCCCTTGGAAAAAAACGCAAATTTCAAGTTATTTGGCCAATATCTTGGCCCAGAACAAGTTTGGCCTGCACAGAGACTCACCACGGGTCGGGTTTGAGTTCGACGGAGGAGGCTATGTTGAACATTATCAGTATGGTGGTCCCCTAGCAGAATACTCACACTTGACACTGTTGCAGTTCAGAATGAACTGAACTGCAACATATTCAGCTATTGTGGGAAATATGCGACGCCGCTACACTGCCGCGTCGGCTATAATTGACCCGCCGCTCATCGCCGCGTCGACGACGACAAGCGCCGCGTCCTCCAGGAGACGCGCCGCATCCGAGACGTTGGGGCGCCGCATACTGCCGCGTCACGCGGCGGTATCGCCGCGTCAAATAGGTTGGACGCGGCGAAGTCGTAGCCACTTCGCCGCGTCCACAATTGTTTCAACGGCCATAACTTCAAGATAAGTGCCATTATCTATACAAATTCCTGCGCCATCCTCTACATCTACAACATGCGTACGCCGTCCGTGATTAAAGTCTGGGGAAATGTCCACTTACACGGGTGAACGGCGCTGTTCAACATTTGAACCGCACCGCCGCGTCCCTACCGCGTCACCGCCGCGGCAACCCGGACGCGGCGAATTAGTTTGGCCCCGACTATTGGGTGGCTTTTCCGTCGCGCTGTAGTGGGACGTTTGAGTCGAGCTATCCGGTCTGGTAGGGAGAGGAGAGCTGCAGGTCGCGGTTCGCAGGTCACTTGGAAATTAACAGCTAGAATTCACCTAGGCCTGATATCTACATCAGAATAATCTGTACTTGAAAGGCTCGCTGTCCCCGACCGCAACAACCAAATAGGGAAATTTCTGAGAACCACTGCGGTAATTGCGCAGACTTAAACGGGCGTCTGAACTCCTGAATGGTACACACTAGGCTTGATGGTCACATTTTAGGCCTCCGTAATTCAAAGATGCCGCAAATTTTGGTTCAACCACCAAATACTGATTGTTACTAGAACCAGTGCCACTCGGATGCCAGTGATTCTGTGCACTCATAGGTGTCTTGAATGATTCAGAGCAGCACACTAAACATGAATCGGTGACGCGAGAATCCTTTCTTGGAAGCTTTGCAACCGGCGTTGTTTGGATTGACGAAGTGCCATTGTCGGCATTTATATCATTGCGCAACCTGTACCTCATGTGCAAGCATGCTGAATTGAGTTGTAGGAATGATCAATACTGCTTTCAAGGCTGTGGGCCAGAAAACATGCTGCCTGAAGGCCTTACATGAACCGCCACATTGACGAGGCGGTGGCTGTGTTTTGCCGCGGCAAATTGCCGCGCAGCGAAGGTATTTAGACCTGGTGCGCATCTCCATTCCCCTTCTTCCCTTGTCCTCACAGCAGTCAGAAAATCCACAAGGTTTCACCTGGTTTGAAGCCTGCCCGAGTTCAATGCGTACATCTGCTTTCCGGCTTTACTTACGTTGCCCGACTCTCGCTCTCAGCCCGCTCGGAATCTGCATCCCGCTGCGCTCTTTTGCCCTCCCCGCTCCGGGCCCTTGCAACTGACCAGCGGCTCTGAGCTCTGTTTGTGTAGCATGGATTCCTCTGCGCTCTAAGCGGACTTTCCTGCGCGCCCCGAGGCTTCCATACCTATACGCTCGGGCCTACCTGACGGCAAGCACTTTTTCTCCTGTGTTTATTTCTTGCGCAATGATGGACGCACCCTCGCAAGTAAACAGATGTGGGCAATCATTCAGTATCCACACCAAGCTACATCGCTATCTCATGTCACCTCTCATGGTGACATTCTGGGTTCAAATCCCTTCGAAGGCGTGTACAAGAATCATGGTGGTCTTTCCGACTCGTAGGGCCTTGTATATTAATCCGGTTTGCAAACCGGTTTGCAAACCGGTTTGTAAACCGGTGTTTGTAAACCGGTTTTTAAATGTTCGGCTCAAATGGCCAGTTTTTAAATCGTGGGAGAGTGTCCTGACAGTCGATTTTGACTGGTTTCCCTGAACTCTCTGCCCACTTTCTACTGCTTATTTGGTTGATTTTACCTGGTCATTACATCCAGAGGTGTGCTGTTGATTTCCAGGCCAACTGTGCAACACAAATGTGCACAACATATGCATTCAAGTGTTGCAAATCACATGAGGAGGAGGGTTTGCATCTTCAAAACCCGCCATGTGATGTTGGCTTGCTAGGCCCACATGCGATGTTCGTCCAAGATACCTGCAGAGCCCAAAAGATGCCCTCCTGGACGCCGCAGATTTTTTTCCAGTGTGGGTTTGTAAACCCGTTTATAAACGCCCGGTTTAAAATACCGGTTTGTAAACCGGTTTTTAACTCGCCAGGAATTATATACAAGGCCCTAGGACTCTTTCGCTGTTGCCTGTCCTTCGCGGACGCTTATACGCAGTACTAATATCCCAGAAATGCTGTTGGATTCCGCTGGAAGCTTTGGCAATCCGATCTTGCGCCCCCAAGCATACGTGCTCTGTACTTATTCAAGTACTGAGTATGAATTTCCCCAGGTCAAGGTGAACGGCAGACCAGCGGCGAGGTACACCAAGACAAGTAAATGGGGTGAGCAGTGAAAGCTTCAAACGTACGCTGCCCAATTCCGGATGAAATCGTTCTCTGAGAGTTAGAGACATAGGGTAAAAGGAGTTGAATCTTTGCCAATAACTCTGCGCGAATCGAACCTTGCCTGTTTGCCATCCAGCCGACACGTGCGACGCAAGTGTGACCTAGGGACTGTGCTCAGCGCTGGGCCGATGGACGCTGGAGGTGAGTGGAAATGGGTTCAGCTCGTCTGCCAAAAGGGCATGGCGTTAACTGTACTTTGATCCTTTCACAGCCAAGGAAAAAGCGTTGCCTCGCCAGTCATGCCTGCACTGGGATTCGATCCCATATCGGTTCAACTCCGCGGATATACCGAGGATGCAGGTGTGTTGGTTTGCTTCAATGGCTTGAAAGTACGACACTGCTCTGTATGCTTGAGTGGGCGCTATTAGCGGCGTGATGGAAGAGCACTTCCAAAGATTGCGAATGAAGATCACTGATCCCCACTTTCCAGCCACAACATGTGTGTTACCAAGGTGAGGGCAAAGACGTGCTACTTACACAGCTGACACTTCTAAACAACCCGACCGTTATATAAAAAATGGCACCCGTGGGATCCGAACCCACACCTCTTTCCCTATAACCTCCCAAGCATATTGGCAATATGGGCAGGAAGTAATCTACCTGTGATGGATATGGGCTCTCAGAGCCGCATAGCCTCAGTACACTCTGAGACGGACCCGAGTTCCGAGTCAGAAGATCATGGAGCCCGGTAGAATGACGTAGAATATTCTGTAGCTACCGTATATAAAGGGAACATTCCCTGCCTGTCACTTATCTTACTTTTGCACAATACTATCATCACTCGAAGCTACCTTGCCTTCACTGGGAACCTCCTGCCGACTTGCCTAAGGGTAATGCCTCGAGCTTACACCACGGTTTAGTACCGCAGTCCTAAGGTTGCCAAGAATTATCTGGTATCCGCGTCTAACGATGAATTATCTCGTTATTCGGCTGCTTGGGAGATTCTGAGTGGAAACAGTTGGTTTCTAGGGATTCTTGAACCTATTATTTGAGGTGTTCCGTCGCCGAATGCCCATTTCTATTACACTACCTTGACCTACACAGTCTCTGAGCGTACTCTTGGCGAGTTGGCCCTTGTGCGAGTGAGTACTGAATGATTTGTGAGGCAGCGACGACGCAGCGTCACCGAATTTTGCCGTCTCCCTGAATATTGCAAGAGTAGTTGAGCATACGGCGAGAACTATATGCAAGGAAAGTAAATTGTTTGGAACCGACCTGATTTTGCGCGCAGTTCTCTCGCGTCCTGAATGCGAATCAGAACGGCACATGATCGCGTTTGATGGGATGCGTCAACCGGCCCTCGGCACCGACACAGCCACTTTTGCTCCTCGTCTCCCACCCACCAATCTCCCACAACAACGTCTTTCCTCCAAAAGGCGTCGGCCGGCCTCCACTCGGAATTCAGGTGCACGCAGTGGGAGCGTGAGCGCATGTAGGAAACTTTGGAAAGGGAGGGAAGAACTGAGGGCGAAGGTGCGTACTACGACCGCAACATTTTTGCTTTACCGTCTACCGCGGGAAGGACAACAGTGGCAGGTCACGACACCCATCTGCGGTCATGGAAGAACAACCGCGGCTCTCCTTTTCTTTGCCTTCCCAGCAGCGCTGGATGCTGCGATGGCGCGGAAATACGGAGCATCGGGGTAAAGCATATTACGGTCTCATCGTCCCCGTGCCAGTTCCCCGGATCCTGCGCCCCTAGCCCCTCGCCCCTCAGCCACCTTCGGCATGAAGCTTGGATTTCGTTATATTTGCGATAATGATGGACGGCGAGCTAAGGCTGACACTGTCGCAGGACATTCTGTCGGTTCGCGACGACGGGGTTCTTGGTGACTTCAAGGAAGGGAGAGGCTCAAGGTGCGGCTCACTCTATCTGTTATTGCTGATGTGCTTTGTCTGTCGAACAGGTTTCCACCGGTAGTGAAACTCTGGTGCTACGTACATCCCTGTCTCGGCTTCCGCCTTTACTCCCCAGCGGATTGTGTGCTGCTTGCGTCTCCAAGCTCTTATCCTCGTATCCCCATTCGTCGTGCTGAAGCATTTCGGATACGCTCGAGCTCCACGCTTTGTTCCATTCCCACCTGCAGCGGATCAAGGCCACACTCGCCACTATCCCTGCGCACTCTGGCTTCCGAAGTCCTGCCACCGCGCTCGGTGCCGTCTCAAACGTCTGACTCTGGTGACGCACTCTTGGTTTTACCAACCACCTCGTATATGATTACCACAGCGCTTTGGAACCAGATTATCTTCAATTTCTGGCGCGACTTCCGTTGAGGTCGATGGCATCCTCTTCAATGTCGCCAGAATGGCGGGGAAACATCAGTGTCCGAACCTAAATAGGAAATACCGTTTTCTGATCGTGAGATGGCAGCCTTCTTCTTCTTACGCCCACAATGGACCAAGACCCGGAAAAGCCCCCAGTGGACCACGACAAAGGTTTGCGCAGTGGCTCGGGAGCTTCAAGTCTGACTAGTACCAGATGATCCGACGCATGATGCGGCGGCTGCGCCTCTGTGGGCCGTCTACGTATCGGAGGCAGAGAAATACGACAGAAGTTTGGTGGAGAGTTGGAAAAGTGACATGGAGGGCATGCTAATATTTGTGCGTTGGGTCAACCTTTGCATCTTCCGTTCGGAGCTGAAGACTATTACAAGGCGGGGCTCTTCTCCGCCAGCTTAACTGCTTTCTTGATTGAAAGCTACAAGACACTTGTTCCCGATCCCGGGGATACAACCACGACTCTCCTTGCGCAAATCTCGCTGCAACTTGCGGCTTCGGCGAATGGGACCACATACCATGTCCCGCCGCCAGCTTCCTTCACCCCGCCGGCAACCTCCCTCATCTGTAATGTCCTATGGTTCATCAGCCTTGGGCTCAGCTTGACCTGCGCACTCATCGCGACCCTCCTCGAACAGTGGGCTCGTGACTTCCTCCACCGCGCCGACATGCGCTCTGCCCCAGTGATCCGGGCGCGCGTGTTTTCCTTCCTATACTACGGTCTCAGGCGCTTCCGGATGCACACAGTCGTGGAAATCATCCCACTCCTGTTGCACGCATCCCTTCTGCTCTTCTTCGTTGGTCTCGTGGCATTCCTCATCCCAGTCAACATCGCAATCACGGTTGTCGTTGCCGTCATTCTACTCACAGTAATCATAGTTTACGCCCTTCTCACGCTCCTCCCCTACTTCACCTCGACTGTCCCTACAGAACCCCACTCTCCAGCGGGCTTTGGCGGCTCCTTCGAAACCTACACAATGCGCTACCACACTCCCGGGTGTCGAATTCAGAACACGAGGGTGAGAGCATGGTTGAAGCAGTGTTTCGCAAAGCAATGAAGGCTTCTGACAAACGGTCAACCCGCGACCGGGACTCCCTGTCGTGGACACTGAAATCGCTTGCGGACGACAATGAACTGGAACCCTTCATTGAAGCTCTTCCCGATATCATTTGGGCACCCCACCGGCCAATCGAGTCACAAATGTGGCTTGGCAGTCCCTCACCGGAATTCATCAGGCGCTACGTCTACGACGATAACATGCGCTGCCTGATGGATTATCCCAATGTCGGGTTAGTTAATCGGTTAGAGGCCTTCGGCAACAACTGCTTCAGAGGCACAAGACCAGCCTACGCTTCGCTCCGGCAGGTATGGCAATAGGACAGAAATACTTTATTCACGGAGAACTTGTGAAACAGTGAGAATGGTAAGTCGGGGTAATTCAGGTGTTGTATTGGACGGAGTTTAGGGAACACTTTGATGAGATGTAAGTAAGGGAACTCGGAATGGCAGGATCTTGAAACTCACCTCGATACCGAACGGCGAAAAGAAGGGACGTGACGAGGAACCCCAAGAAGCGTAAACAGAATGAGGTGGAATGTAATGGATAGAGAGAAAAAGAAAAAAACATCCGCAAATTAAGCAGGAAAAATTAGTACTCTCGGGTGGGGTGCAAGCGTATGGGCCATATATTGTGCATTAATTCAACCCAGTTGAGATGGCAGGCTATCCATAAAAAAAAGTCGAAATGACACCGGTCCAAGAAAAAAAATCGAAATGATATCTGCTGTCTAAAAGAAGTTGAAATGACACACGACGCGCCCATGTGCATATGGCATGTCATAACCACTTGAAGTCAACTTTAGGGCTGGTCCCTTTCAATGTCTTCAGGATTTCTAATGCGCTTGGGGCCGGCATCGGCGCCGGCCCCTGCAGATCTCTGGAATGATGGGGGTAAATATAAGTGCTTGCGGGTAGAGGTGGATTGGCAAGAAAGGCATCCAAGGGACCGAGAAGGTTGGCTACATAGTCAATAAGAGTCTCCAAATTGTCATCTTGTAGATAGGCATCGTGGAGCCCAAGGAGGATGTCCCGGATTGCATCCAATTGGTGGGTGACCCTTTCAATGGCGGCAGTCTCCGCATTGGGAAGGAATTCACAATGAACTGTGCTTCGCTGCTTATCCGGGATTCCGTTAGGAAGTGGCAGACAGAATCCGAGTCCCCAGCGGTGTCGTTGGCGCTCATGATCCCAAGTGAAGGGAGGGGTTGATCGAGGAGGAGGAGGAGGAGGAGGAGGAGGAGTAAATCAACCGCGAGATTTCATGCGGAGGGATCAATTCATCACGAATACCATCTTTGATTCTTTCCCGTTGGGCTGCCGATGCTAAGGCCGAGGCGTTGTCGGTTGAAGGACTTGTAGTTGATCGAACATGCGGCACAAATGCGGCGGTCATTTGAGTTTTGTTTTCCTCCCGAATACGGTCATTTCGATGTATTGTCACTAAGGCTGGCTAAAAATATGATTATAATAGAATATAATCAATTATAATCCTGGAATTATGATTAAATACGGCGCCGCCATAATTTCAGGCCTTAAAATTATGGAGGATTAGATTAGATTACAATATGATTACATTACAGTACGGGGCCCATATTTAATCATAATATTAAGGATTGAACAAGTGGATGGAGCCACCCAAATTGTCCTAATATAAAGCCACAATGTCCTCTGCGCTCTATAGGGTGGTAAACAACTTCTGCAACCAAGTAAGAGGTGTACTGAAAGTATATTTGAACATCCTTTGGTCTTGTTTATCCCAGAATTTTGACGTGATGCTAGCATGTGACTTACTTCCGGAAGTTTCCGATATCTGAGGGCTGGTTCAAAGTTGGTTAAGGGTTGATTGTGGACATCCAGGCACTTGGGAAACTAACACAGACATTAGTACTATGTCATCCGAGGCCTGGAGACCCATGGATTGGAGACAGCGGGCAGTGTTCTGAACATTCCGAGCAGAACTGCTGTTGTGGGGTTCAATAAGCACACTCTTTCAACTTCGGGAAGAGGCTCAGTGGAGGGATCATCCCAGGGAGCAACTGGGGGAAATTTATTGTGAAAATGTCGATTAAATAGGATTAAATAGGATTATATTACCATTACAATACATTACGATACGGGTACGATTAAATATCCGCTGAAACCTTAAGATTATATTACGATTACAGTACATTATGGCTGGAGACCATATTTAATCATAATCTTCCAGCCTTAATTGTCACCAAGGTGTCGTTTCAACTTTTTTTTCTTTCCATGCGACGGTCATTTGGAAGTTTTTTCACTCCATACCGCGATCTCGAAGTGATTTTTGTGATTCAGTGTCATTTCAATGATATTTTTATTTATTGCACAGTATATGTGCCATACAAGCGATGATTCACGGGGAGCTTTGGGGACATCCATAATTCATGAAATGACATTTGACGAGCCACGGACAGAAAATTGGAGGATAAGGGAGAGTAATTGAGGGTGTTGAGAGCGGAGAATGATTGAGGTAAGACTGTTCTTTGAGATGAGCCAGAGTGACGAGGGGAAGCAGCACATTCGAGCATCTGGCTATTCTTCACCAGAATCCGGAAGCAAGAGCTCGGGAGGTTGCGAGATTCAAAAGGGGGGAACCTGGGAGAAGGGCGTGGAGCCGGGAAGCCAAACCACGGCCTGCTTTTATGTTGGGATATCTTCGGAGGAAAATGCGCAGTGTTCAACTGCGAACAGGCTGCGAACTGCCAGTGTGCCACAAACCCATTGAGCCCACCAGGCTAATCCTCTGTAAAAAAGGCTGTGTCTGTTCCGTTGGATTGAAATTTAATGCTGCGCGCATGGTCAGCTGTTCAGTTTGACCGCAAGCGATGTTGCTATGGTTGAAAAAAAAAATGCCGCATTACGTGGCCGTTCGGCGACGCTTGCGCAGGCCGCAGCGACAGAAAGGCCGGAGTGCTGGGACCCCATCAACCCCCCGTGCACCACACTGGATGGAGTAAATGAACTTGTTTTTCGACAGCGAGAGCAGAGGAAGCAGAATGGAGATGGATCTATATGGAGTAAAAGCACAGCTTACGCACCATCTCGTTAAAGAACGGTTAATCCTAAGCCCTGAAGTCCGGAAGCGTCGCCAAATAGCCTTATACAAAGCAGTGTGGGCCCTCAGCTGTCTGTCAACTCCTGGCTCATCGGGGTTCCGGATACCAATGGTATGGGACGATTCACTGGCCCCTGAGGCTCGCCTGTACCAGCATTCCGCTGCTGCAATGCAGCGGTGGGCAAACCTTCGCGCAGCCCAAAATTTATTGGAAGAAACATCCCGACACCTTATGGCTTGCAAGCGTGCCATGACTGGGAATCAGAGCCCTGATACGACCCGGGTGTCTGAAGCCGTACTCAGATTACACTCTGAGTACAATCTACTCTGGTTCGACACTCGGTTTAAACCCTTCCCGAAACCGATTGAGCTGTCACATATCGAAACCTGGATAGAAGAGCTTCGCGTCTTACCACTGGATATCTACTTGTATTACCTCGAGCGCGCCGTGGAGTCAGAGTCGAAACCGTATCGCTTCGACTTCACCCTCTCTCTAATTGCTCCCAAGGGCAAAATCTCACCGTCAAAGGACTCCATTCAGCTCGTGGAGGGTGCTTTGCAAACGATGATCGACAAGCACTCCCGTCTTTTCGAAACCGCAGAGGAGGTTCACTGGCTAGATCAGGTGTTTGCGAAGATACTATCTCACTTTGAACCACCAGCCTTGACCCGATCGGTGGAGTTTCTTGATTCACAACGTTCTCTCCCAGTATTCTTGCCATCGGCGCTGGTTCATTATTTGAACACACGCCGATCGTACCACCCTGTGAGTATCGTGGTGCACGCACTACCCCGACGCGGTTGGGAATGTATAGCAGGCACCTTTGCACCATTGACAAATGTCAATTGGCCCGTAGCTCGTCCACCTGTGGATCACTGTTTGACTGCTTTGTGGAGAATCTTCTGGGTAACCTCTTGGCCTGTGGTGTCCTCGGATGTTGCGATAATCGAGGGCATCTTGCGTTCGCTGTGCCAGACGATCGTACCATCGATTACCCCATGTGAAATTTTGGATATGACCCTTCTTCGATATCCAGATGATGGGGAATTCGGCCGTCCTCATCACGCGCCTGGGTTGCCCCCTTGGCTGACCGACTCAGAGGCACGCAACACGATGAGGACGGCCCTCACAAGCTACCTTGAAGGACTTTTCACTGCTGGGGACTCACCGAGGGTGGTCCAGGTTGTGGAGAGATTCTTGGCCAAGTTGAACACATCTATGCAAGAGGAGGAGCCCTCGGGTACGTCCAGTCCTTTCGCATTTTCGGCATTTGGGAGGCATGTTGTTCATCTAAGTCTAAATGTAGAGATCATTGATGTTTCGGGCGAGATCAACCCCCCGACCCCGACACAGGTAAGTTACAAGCTTGCGCCGACTGTAATGCTGAGCCCTGTTTTGGATAGCTCGTCCCCGGCAGTACGTCGGCCAAAATGTCGGACTAGACGGTTGGTCTATCGACTCTCCTCGATCAAGAAGGCAGCAAGGAGTAAAGGAATTTGTTTTGTCTCATTCAGAGCTTGGTCCCTACTCGAACGGGGTGTTCTTGCGAAAACGGCAAATAGTTCCAACCCGTGTTCGCTCGGTCATTGGGGAAGCGCGCCAGACTTTTTGTTCTCCTTGTGGTGTCCGCCCTTCCCTCATCTATGCCATCTTATTTTTGCCTGTGTCGTCCACAGCACAATACCTTGTGGCCAGTGCCTGAGTGCAATATTTTCCCTTGTTGTGTGTGCTCAACGATGGATTCTTCGTGTTCAGGGTGCCAGCCGAGACCAGAGCAGATTGGCTGGTGTCGAAGTTTTTGCAGGTGGGAGCGATGGGTTACCTGGAAGGCCTGGAAACCTGTGCCATGATACTGACACTGGTTATGAATTGAAAGTGTATTTGACCATCCGATGAGGGTAAGAGAGAGGCTCAGCAGAGGGGCCTGGAGGAGTCATAATACGTTCATTTGGACGGGAAATAAGACTTTTCACGGTGCAGTGCAAAGACTGCATCTTCTCCATACAAGACTCGGAATTCGGCCCCTGTTCTTTGGAAAATAACGTCAAGTACGGCTAAACTATACAATCACTAGATTGGAGAAACGCGCCGATTGAATAGGGGTAATACGGCGGCAGCGACGACAGCCCATTTCACGCGGAGTTCATTCGCGTCCCCAATGGCAATTGATACAGCATGTGATCGCGTTTGATGGGATTCGCCAATCCGGCATACAGAGCCAAACACACTTTTTTTGAATCCTGCCCCTCCTGAGATCTTTCATCCAACAGCAAATGCCGCGAATCTGCGCCGGCCCACCGCATCTCGGACCCGAACGACGACTCTCAGCTCAAGCTGATTCCGATAGAAATCGTGACGGTGTGTGCCCAGCGCAGCGGCCCAGCGGGAGCACCGTAGAAGCGTGAGCGTGAGCGCATGCCGGATGAAGAGAGTAGTGATGTTCTTGGCTTGGCTTGAAGCCAACAAGCCAAGAAGCCAAAGCCGTGGCTTGATCAAGCCAAGCCAAGCCAATTTTTTGGCTTGAGGTTGGCTTTGGCTTTGGCTTGAGATTTGCAAGCCAAAGTCAAGCCAGCAAGCCGTGGCTTGAGCCGGTGTATAAAAACAAACAAAGCCGCGGCTCCAGGGCTGGAATTTCACAGTCAATGGGGTACATTTTGGGTTCGACATCACCAAAATTGAACTAGCAGCCCTAAACACAACTTGGAACCATGTGTCGGACTCGGATCAACCTGTTCCCAGGGTTCAAAAAATTGGGAGTTCATTGATCGTGAGTTTTATCTGCGCTCCTGGGGACTCTATGTTGAAAGTTTGGTTGTTGTCTGTGCATAGCAATGATATGAGGTGATTTGGCGGCATTTTTGAGATGGTTCCTGGAGATTCAAAATGTTTGGTTGAAGCCATGGCTCAAGCCAAAGCCAAGCCAAGCCAAGCCCCCATCCATGGCTTTGGCTTTGGCTTGAAGAATGTGAAGCCAAAGCCAGACGAAGCCAAGCCAAAGCCAGGGCTTGCAAGCCAAGCCAAGCCAAAACATCACTAGAAGAGAGCGCAACTAGCGGAGGACGAAAGTGCATGTGGAGGGGAGGACCACACCAATCTGCGGTCAAGCAAGGTAACTTCAGCTCCCTCCATACCTGCCATCGCACACGATCTCCAGAGGAATGACCAGTTTAGTGCGACTCGCTGCGAGTGCGAGTCGCTTATTTCTCGGCTAACGCCGCTTAGAGTGTTTAACGTCACGAGCAGTGCGACTCGACGGCAAAAGTGCGAGTCGGGCGATCACTAGATCAAACCCGGCTCTGCACGGCACCACGCAGTGGGCCCCGCGGCGAGCGAAGCACCACGCAGTGGGCCAAGCGGCGAGCGCTAGCACCACGCAGTGGGCCCAGCGGCGAGCGCGAGGCCCCGCGCCAGCGGTCGGGGTCTGGGGTGGAAACCCCTAACACGTTCAAAAATCTTTTAAAGCCTGATTTAAATATTTTACAACTGTTTCCGAAAACGATGAGACGGATCATTTTTTTTCTGCTGCTCAAGTTTTTTTTGGAGTGATAGGGATTACCCGTTCGGGCGAGCCGACGGTAGCCGACCACAGCCGAAGGTGATAGAGCCAGGAGGACGATTGGGCGGACGGCAATTTCTTTTTTGCGGAATGTGCACCAGGACAATGTTAAGGGTGCCCAAGCTCAAAGTCATAACCTTCAATGTGCTTTTCTGGAGCTTCAAGTTCCCCGCAGCTTTGCGGAATTTTGGCGACACGGCCTAGGCTGGGCCGGCCGTCGAGCCGAGCCCAATTAGGGAATCCTTATCACTCGAACAAAAAGTTGAGCAGCGGCAAAAAAAACTACGCGTCTCAATGTTTTCGGAAACAGCTGTAAAGTGCCGTCAGGCCAAAGGAGGGGGGTCTGGGGGAACGCCGTTCCCCCCAGCAGTAAACTTACCTCTCCAACGCCATAATTACCCAAAATACCATGAATCGGCAATGCGATGCCGGAAGTGATCGATTGATGAGCTCTGATGGCAAGCCCATCAAAGGTCACGAGTAGTGCGGCTCGCTTAAATTAGCCGACTTCCACTCAATCGCACTAATCTCGTATATACTCCGATCTCCATGTGCGCCTCTCCAGGCTCTCCTCTCGCGACCATAAACGCTGCTGCATCGCCGGAGGCTGCGACGGCGCAGGTATGTGTGCGCGCACGGGGAGAAGCATGTATCATCCTGTGTCTCATACATAGTAACCTATCTCATCTGTTGACGACTTCCTCAGATCTGGTGCTCCTCGCAGTGCAGTTGCAGTGCAGCCACGCCCGCACATCTTCCCTGCCTCCTTTCTACATACGCGGTATGAGCAGAGCGAAGCACAGCAGCAACACTGTGAAGTGTTGGACGGTGCGCACTCGTTTTTTCTTCGCCGTTTCTGCGGCGAGTCTGGGCGGCGGGGCTCTTCGTGCATCCCGAGGAAGGGTGACACGGTCAAGTGCGAATCGCTCTATCTGCTGTGCTGGGTTGTTTTGTCTGCAGAGACTAGGCTTTCACCAATCTGCGTCAACGACTTCCGTGAAAACTACTACGCACATCCACTTTCTGGCTTTCCCTTTTGCTTTGTGGTTCACCCACGAACTGCTTGTCGCTTGTTTTTCCACGTCTTCATCTTCGTGGCCGCGTCTTTCGCACTGAGAGCATTCGGATACGCTGATCCCAGGCACGCTACGCCGAACCGTCCAACCCTCCGTTCTATCCCGCGAATCCCATCCCCAACTGCAGCAACTCGCCCCTATCCCTGTGTGCTCTGCCTTCCCATAGCCCAGCCGCCCGCTCATCTGCCGCTGGTCATCTCCAACGTCTGAGTCAAAGGATGCGCTTGTGGTCCACTTACTCATCCGAAAGGTTGTGTACACATACCACAGCGCTTCGAAACACGTTTCGTTTGATTTCTACCGGAACGGCCCATATGGCTCCAGACAATGATTTCTCTCGCGCGGCTATCATCCGTCCCGTCCATCAAGACAGTTCAAAAATCCGGCACGGATTCACCCAACACTGCGTTCAGCGGTTGTCTCATGACTTGTCCCCGTGCGGCGAGAACCCGATAGAGGACATTCGCCCTGGGCTTTGGCGTACCTACCTGAATGGCCTTCGCGGTGCGCCATTAGTTCGCGCTCTGCGCAATCTCAAACCCTCGGATCTTAGCTCCACCCACTGAACGTACTGGTTTTTTCTTTCTGCGTTTCTTTGACATCCATGGTGTCCGCGAGGATCACCATCTGCCTCGCAGAGTCCCCCTGGGTAATGATTTTAGCGAGCCGGTTATTTGATGTACGTCGCACCGAGAAACTGATATTCTGACGCACGGAAAGCATGTACCCTTATACATCGGCATCGGAGCCGCACACCAAGGTACTTGAAGTTGTAACGTGTCTTTTGCGGGACTACTCGTTCGACTCGAGCTTA
The DNA here is from genome assembly GCA_029449255.1 of Mycena polygramma. Lineage (NCBI taxonomy): Eukaryota > Fungi > Basidiomycota > Agaricomycetes > Agaricales > Mycenaceae > Mycena > Mycena polygramma. The sequence continues at coordinate 185,368 of JARKID010000022.1, forward strand.
GGCCATACCACAAACCTCTCCATCTTTTGTTTTGATCGTTCATCTTTATGCTGTGTCGGAGCACCGACAATGGCTGTGATGATTCCTCCGCTCTCAGTCCGAACCATGAGCCTATACACGAGTGAGTGGCAGATGTCCGAATTTTGACGATACTTGCGCCCCATACAATCAACGACAGGACCGAGTTCTCACTGCCACACTGCGGTGGGATACCTGACGAGCGGGGATTTCAAGGTATCAGCTTAATGATCACAGACGGTCGCAGCGAAAGATCCGCACCTGCACAACTCCAGGTGGATATCGAGTGTTTGCACGGCTGCTCGTTCGACTCAAGCTGGGGCCATTATTGTGCGATTAGCTTGAAGGTATTTTTTTCACACTTTTCTCATATGCGGTAATGTCTGCTTTTTGCGTATTCCGGGCGATTCGGACCACCACCCAACTCAGCATCCAGCTACAGTGTGCACTCACCTTTTATCTTTTTGTGATATGATTACCGTAGTGCTCCGAGTATTCAAAAAACCTCCTGGATTCAACTCCGCTTCGTCGTGCTACCGTCCGACCGAATTCAAGTGAGTAGGCATCCATCCCGAATCTGATTAATCTGAGTCGTTGAGCGTGAATCCCCGTGAATCTGAGTCATTGAGAGTAGATAGATATGGCGATTTTGGAGGCAGCAGTTGGAGGCAGCAGTCAGATGCAATGAAAGCCGGCGAGCGATAGCCTGGGCTGCAATTGAGTCTCAAGATTTTCGCTTCTTCAGAGTTCACAGAGCCCGTTGACAATGGCGGTCCAGCTGCAGGCAAGCGTCGCTGTGTCAAGATATCAAGATCGTCTAAAGAGCGTCCCATGGCCAAGCTCCACTCCATGCAGCTGCCGATATGTCGGGCAGAATCAGAAGCGCGTCGTGGGAGCGGCGGAGTTTGAGGGATAGACGTCGGCCGAAACAGAAGATAGTGGTGGAGGACAAGAGCAGGAGTGTGTGCTGCTATTTGCGATCAACGACGATGACGGAATAGCACTGCCACCCCTCCTCTTTCTTCTCGCCCCCATCTCGCGCCGTCTCGCTGTTCTCTTTGCCTCAAACGTCGGCCAACGGCTTTCTTTTCTCCATATCTGCTATATCCTGGAACATTCTTGTCCGCTCTCGCTCGAGGCTGCCTGTCCAGATGGGCACTGGTCGCCATTGCAATTTGTCGCTGTCAATATCCTGGAGTTTCTTCTGTGCTTCTTTAATCCCGGCATCTGACTTGCTGCTCATGTTTGGGCATTAAGCTTCTGTGCATGACTGGAGCCCGACGGATATATATACCTCCACCGTCAATATTTGCTTGTATCCGCCAAGCTTCAGCTTTCGCGCCCCTTGTCTGCCACGGATCGCAGTGTCGCATCGTCAGCGCGTTCTCCACCCATACCCCCTCGTTGACACCGACAGTCTCGCGTATTTGACTTGATTTTCCGACAATATCAAGTGTGCATTCGCTCCTATGTTTCCGAGCAGCCAAGTCTTCCCGAGATTCCGCTCGGTATCGCTGTGAGATCTCGCACCAGTGCTCTCTGTTTTTGTACACGGTCTCCAACGGACGCTTTGCTGCTTATCTCCGGCGTTTACCGCTCCCTTGCACGTCTCCTCCTCGCATTCTGTCCGAATCGGGTCGACAAGTCCGTCATGATCCGCAACGCAGGAAATTGGTACTTACAACGCTCCACTCCGTTCCTCTAGTCCAATCCCTAGCTATAGCGACTCGCCAGCATAGAGCCACACTCCCTGCACCCTATCCTCCCCAAATCCAGCCACTGGCTTATCTACGCGCCGTTTGAGCTGCAACATCTAACTCCAACAACGAGTTGCTCCAATCTAGCGTTCTGCACCACCGTCCGGGGTTGCGCTGTGGTATCCAAACGCGCCGCGATATCTGCGCGCACTCCTGGAACCTTCTTACCTGTTGCACCCTTTGTCCATTCACAGGGGCTCGAATCGGGTTGGATCGCTGCCTAATCATGGGAATTATGCAGCGCCGCGCATCTCCAGGCAGTCTTCTGCAAGAACATGGATACTTGACTCGGTGTGTTGGCTGGATGTTCAGAACTTGGAACTTGTGATCCGGAAGCTAAGCTAGGTTTTATGGACCCAGGAAACAGGCCTGTCGCACACGGTCCGCGCCTGCATCAGATGGAAAGTGTCCATTCTTTCTGCGGCGCTGCTCGTTCGATTCGAGCACAGGCCATGTTCAGGGCACATCGGGTGTTTCCTTTTGGTCTCTTTGTCTCGCGCGAGCTGCTCGTCAGACTGATGACCAGCAGCCTCGAGGTGTCTTCGCGTGTCTCGGGATGTTCACTTTGCTTCTGCTCGCTACGCTCGATAATATTGATACCTGCAATAAGGCGCCGTGAACATCCGTTCCTCTGCTTGTACGCCCGCCAACCTACAAGTCACCTCTCCGCCCTCGCCGCCTGGGACATGTACACCGAATGCTCTTCTTCCTGCCGCGAAACAATTGTGAATTGGCTTAGATCCTCAACACTGTCAACAGGCGCTGTTTTCAAGAACGGCCCGTAGAGGAAGGTCCGCGCTTGCACAGTTTCAAGCGGCTTTCGCGCTGCTCGTTCGACTCGAGCGGGTGCCATGCTCTGGAGATGAAGTTCCTTTTTTTTCCCCCACTTTTCCCCCTTCTTTACCATATCTTTACGCTCTCTGAGGTTTCTCTTAGATCCCCTACAAGCGGATCGTCGTCGGTATGACGGCTTGCATTTCCCGGATGTGGAAATAAGGTATGCCCGCAACTGCTGGCATTCTGAACTGCTCTACGCGCACAGGCGTCGTTGGTAAGTTCCAAAAACTTACCTTCTCATCCACTTGAACCATGTGAATTCGTCGAAAGCAACAGAGCTACACCAATCCTTCAGTGTGTATTGCTCGTCGCTTCTGTTGCTCAGCAGAAGCGACGAGCAATACAGCGAAGCCTGGCGCAAGAAAAATGTTGGTACCGTCATGGAACACCCTCGGTATGGGGACGGGCATCACCCGATCCGAAAGCGGCAGCTTTGGTCTTGTTTGGCTCATGGTACGGGTCGGTTCCAACTTTGCACGCTTTATTACTTTGTTTAATGGGACGTTATGAAAAATGTGAATCGGCAGATTTCAAGCAAACTAGTCAGAAAGTTGTGCAACGGAGCCCTTTGCTTTATTTTCCTTAAATATGGGGGATGGTATAGTATTTCACGCAATCCCTACGATTATCTTGACTTCCACTTGCACTGTCAACTGTTTAGGCTCCGTAGCCGGGGGGAGGAATCAATCATCTAAAACTTTTCTCTTGGGGCTGCGAGGATTGGGGGAGGTCAGAAACAGTTTAAACCGCTTTTGTGTGAGCAACTCAAACACGAAGAAACACCTACAGTCACGCTCGTGACACGCCTTGTACTTCCGGTTTTGAAAAGCCTAAGGCTTTCTCCCTGAACACTTTGGCATCTTCCACAAAAAGGAAAGGCATCTTTAAATTACTATTCTCATTGAAGTACCGTGCCGAAAGTTTGATTTTTGTCCGACAAATGCAATGGCAATGATTTTGAGTGATGTTTCCGTTAGCTCAACGCAATGATGGTCGAACTTGAAGAAACTGGCACGGTAGTTCTCTGGGAAAACGTAGCATCTGAAAGCTATACTGCGAAGGCAAACCGATCCACTGAGAAGGGGAAAAGCCTTAGGCTTTTTACGAGCGTTGTAGGAAATATGCGTACACACACAGGGGGCAAACATAATGGCACTGGGTGTAGTGGCAACCCACGAGCCTTTCGTGGGGACTTCGCCGGCCAACTGTCGGCAGTCGTCAAAGCCCTTTGTTGAACAATTGATCCGGAAGTCCCGGATTTCCCAGGGTTCCTATTGGCTCTACGGGCTATCCAAAGACACATTCTCGAGCCAAGGAAGTTTGTCCTCAAGGTATTTGTCAGTTGCGGCTCCCCAATTGCTCAAACACTGAGTTGCCGAGAGCCGCAAATATTTATTGGTTTCTTGGCGCTCACCACGAGGGGAGGGGGGAATACAGTTGGAGTGAGGTGGTACCTGTGGGCAGGTACTGGATGGGATAGAAGTGGTATTTCCTTCTGTTTTTTTTCCAGCCATCCTGAGTTCCGGATGAGTAGAAAAATTTGCAATTGCTCAGAGAGTGTATACATACAGCGGGAGTCCGGTGTGGCTTGGGTGCAGCAGTGGTCCGCAGTTCCCCAACTGCCAAGGAAATATTCTGTATAGATGTACCCCCGGTTCACCATTCATTTGTAATATACAATACAGAACCCAGCTCCTTGCCCTTGAAAAATCTGCATCACAAGAACCCACCGCCGTCAGAGTTGAACGGTTGTACGGAATTAACAACTCCTTGTGCAAATGGTGCTGCTGATGATTACTCAATCCCTTTCAATGGGGAGCCGGGGACCGTAGCAAAACTGAACATCCGACTTGGAACCAACTGTGTTACTACTCCACGACACACGATTCAGGATTACCCAATAAAAACCCTGGGAATCCGACCCTTCCGGATCAATTGTTCAACAAAGGGCTTTAGTGAGTGCCGACGGGTGGCCGACGGAATCCTCACGAAAGGCTCGTTGGTTGCCGCTATAGCAAGTGCCACTATATTTGCCCCCTGTGACAGCCATTAATAACCTCCAACAACTTGATCTTTGCTACAGTAAGGAAGCACTTATCATTTTTGAGCGATCCATACCGCTTCAGAAATATTGCATGGCCTGACTCGCCTGATCAAGCCCCGAACGTCTTGAACATGTTGAACCGTGACACATGTCACACTGTGTGACGACTTCGTCCGTTCACCCAATTCTGCACATCGTACAGGGCGAAGTGAATAGATGTGAGTCAAAATAATGAGTACCTTATTACAGTAGAGCGCCCGCAGCAGTTCATCAGCTCAGAACGAGGATAATAAGTGAAAGCACCGGTAAATCTATTCAAATTCCGGCTGTTTATGGAGTTTTGGCCCGCCGGAAAGAGGCACAGATCAAGAGTTGTGGCTAGAAACGCTCTGATGACTATGGGAAGCCTATCCCTCAGCAACAACCCAATTTTTAAGAGAAGAGTCGAAAAGAATCGGGGGTTTGATTAGCCTTGGTTGGGAGAACAACAGATCCAAGCAAGGTATCGACAAACCGACTGGCGGGCCATGTACCTATGAGGTTTAAAGTTATTTTTTACCGCCAAAAGTTGTGGCCAATGTGCACGAGGAAAGAACTACAGGTCGGAACATGGCCGAGCAAGGTGCAATTGAGGACAAACAAGGACAAAGCTGCCGGATCGATCAACGGCGGTGCCCGTCCCCACTCGGTAGGATTCGAACCCATGTCTCTTCCCAATATGCAGCAGCAAAGGATCCCTCCTGATCTACGAAGGCTTACCAGGTGGTCAAGAAGCCTCCCGTTCCAGCTTGCGTGAGGTTGCACAATTTCGGACAAGATTGCTCCCCAAGATAAAGATGCCCACGCTGCTCCGCCCCAAATACAAGGCGATAGGGGGCAAAGGTACCTCGAGTACGATCATTGCAAATGCCTCTGCGGCAGTCGAACCCACATCCCAGCCGACACAGGTTTAGCCTAATCAACCAGGGCTAACCAACCGGCTAACGTACCTGGATGCCTGGGAGTATGTACATAAAAGGTGGTAGACGCTTCTGCAGGTGCACACGTTCATTCTATCTGATCAACGAAATAAATGGATGACTTGGCGCTGATTATTCGCACTTGAAGAAAAAAATCAGCGGTTTTATATCATGCCTTCACTGGGATTCGATCCCAGATGCTCTCAAATCAACCGCGATAGGATGCAAGGGCTCGCTGAGTCGCTGTGAGGCCGTAAAGGCCGTGACAAAATACCGATGCCGGCCGTCCAAAGCTCATCTAACCAACGGATGAGGCGCATGGCACCTGTGCGAGAGACACCTGGATGTGGGTTGAAGAAAAAGCCCGGCAGTCCGACACAAGAAATGGTCCTCTGAAAAAAAGACCTCACGTTCGGCATCTATGGCTGTGGCGGGAGTCGATCCCACATCCTTTCCATTCCGCCTGTCTAAACGATAAACGAATGAGAAGAGGACAGATTTGGTTGGGATTTAGCTTGATCTACGCAGGTTTTAGCTCCAGCGTGCGCCAGTTTTCCATTAGGTAACTATCTGACATCTGTGAGGCCACGTCGCGCAAGTTCTTTGTCCGAGTATCGATCACCAGAGAACGAACGAATTCAGGGAGACAACCCGGTTGTGTAAATCAGATTTTACGCGGTGTTCGTGCGTGTCCACAGCCGGGATCAAAACAGCATGTGATCGCGTCTGATCAACTTCGTCATCAGCCGACACAAAGCCAAACACCGTTTTTCTTCCTCGTCTCTCTCACTTCCTCGCTCCCTCAGTCGCCCGCTGAATCGACGACATATCTGCTCCGACGCAGACGCCGCCTCATACCGGCCAAATTTCGACCGGCACGGCACAGAACCGGAAAAAGGAAGGAGGAGGCGGCGCCAGCAACTTGCAAGTAGTGATGTTCAGGGCCCGGCTTGGCCTGAAAGCCGCGGCTTGGGCCTGGCTTCAACGGGCTTGGGCTTCAGAAATCTCAAGCCCGAGCCCGAGCCCGCGACCACTTGAAGCCCCAGGCCCGGGCTTTCTCGGGCTTGGGATATTTTGGAGTCGATACATACGCAGGCGCACCTGTGGGTCTTCAAAATGTTCTATGTATGCTCTGCAATGACATTGGTCAGTCCCGTCCTCAGAAACAACCTGGAAAGCGACTTTCAAATAGAATAAAACTGCCGGGCTTCAAAGCCCAAGCCCGGGGCCTGACATTTTCCAAGCCCAAGCCCTGGGCCCGCTCAAGCCCTGCGTCGGGCCCGGCCCGGCTTGCTCAAGCCCGGGCCCGGCTTGGTCGGGCTTAGGGCTTGAGGCCGGGCCCTGAACATCACTACTTGCAAGACGGCAGTAAAAGTGGGGAGAGCTCTGGGGAGGTCGGCAGCATGCGAGGGTGCAACACGCATGTGGATGAGTGGGGTCGGATGAGGATGAAGATGAGCATGTGCGGGTCACGGACGGGATGTGGGGGACACGCGCCAGTTGTGACGGCGCGCAGGTGCGCATCGCGTCCCTGCTCAGATATTGACTGCTGTGTTCCTACCGGCTTCGGGAGAAGAGTATCTCTCTCTAGGTGCGTCTCAGTCGTACTTATTCCTGCTCAACTCTCATTCGTTAGTCGTTTGCGTCTTGCACGTCTCCTTCTCGCCTTCCCTGCGGACTGACGTCTAGCACCACCCGCACGCCGCTCTCGTGCCCAATCCGCAGGTAACCAAACATACTATCTCACTCGATCCCATCCCACGCGCAATGGCCGTGCGAAGGCAGGCCTGATACGCAATGCGCATTCTTTCTGCTCTGCTCACCGAGACGATAAGCGGGTGCACTGATTCAACAGCAGCGTACTTCTCTGTATTGTGCACCTGGTGCTTCAGTCCCACTCTTCTTTATGCTCCGTCCGCTGGTTGTATCTCGACCAGTACTCTGTCCCTCGCCGTCGGCAACGTACCCGTTTTGTATTGCACCTGTGCTGCAATATCACTTGCTCGATGTTGAACCTACTTACTTCCCAGCCCGAATTTGGTGCCTCCATTTATCCCATCTACAACATGACTTCCCCGGCTGCTCGCAGTTTGCATCCTCTCTGCTGCGTTCTTATGCTCCGCATCTCGCGTCCCCTGGTGGCCATCCTCCGTGCTTGACAATTCCATCTACCCAGCGCGACTGCGATCTTTAGTCTGCCTTCGGACAATCCTGCGCGCCACGCGGCTCATACTATTCTGTTCTTATCGTGCAGCTCCGCCATGCTTGGGCCTACCTGACAGCAAGCGTTTTCCACCCTCTTGTTTATCTCTTGCGCAAATGATGGATGCATTCTTCCAACTGTGCGGCATTCATTCCTTTTTGTCCGGCCCAGATGGGCCGAGTCACAGACATGGTGAATCAGCGGGATGCACCAACTGACGCTTCCCCATCCAGTCCCTGCTGCGCACTCCATGGTAACCGAGCACCTGTTCACAGACGGTCCGTAGCGGAGGGTCCGCACCTGCAACAAATGGAGAGCTGAAGCTGCGCTTTATACGGGCTGCTCGTTCTCGGACTCGAGCTCGGGCCATCGAGGATCGCGCCATGTTTTTTTCTAGGTCTTCTCCATTGCTTGCATTAATATAGCCCCAACTCCCGCAAGTCCCTCGAGCAAAGTGAGTTTGGCTTCGTGTATGGCCAACTTCCTTGTCCTCAGGATTTGGGAGCTCGCGATGCCATTGAATCACCGCCAGCTAAATCTAGGTTCACAAGTATAAAGACAAAGCCTGTAGCGGAGGGTCCGCCCGCTCCTAATGGGAAAACACTCGAGATTATGCGGGATTGCTCGTTCGGCTCGAGCTCAGCCCATGCAATCAGTCAGTGCCGTGATGCGTGTTTATTCCTGTGCTCGTGCTGCGGTTAACCTTACCTCGAAGGGCGCTCTGAAGACCCACCGAGGTGCTCTTGTTTTCCAGAAAGATTAGGTGCCTTGCTTATCGTCTCTTGCTACACTGCAGTACATAGCATGTCGGCACCGGCATCTCGAAGCGTCCACGCTCTAAAAGGCAAACCCGCTGACATCACTGATCCTGGACCCACACTACCACCTCACCGTTCTCCGACCATGGACCTAGAGAATTGGAACATTGCCATGCCCGAAGGTCTGGACTTCCTGTTGCAGGATGACGAGTTTCTCATGTACATAATTGTAGGCATCGACCCAGCCGAGGCAGCAGCTGCCAATATCTGGGCAATCTACGTGGCCGAGGCAGAAAAATACGACAAAGGGCTAGTCGAAAGCTGGAGGAGTGACATGGATGGGATGCTTATATTTGTGCGTATCCAGCATCACGACAGTGTATTCTGACCAACTTGGCACAGGCAGGTCTCTTCTCAGCCAGCTTAACGGCTTTCCTCATCGAGAGTTACAAGACTTTGAATTCAGACTCAGGCGACACCACCGTGAAGCTGTTAGCCCAAATATCCCAACAACTGGCTGCCTCTGCGCAGGGAAGTGCATTGGACGTCCCGGCAGTGTCCATGGATTTTACTCCTTCTGCAGCTGCATTGGTATGCAACGCACTGTGGTTCATCAGCCTCGGCCTCAGTCTGTCCTGCGCCCTTTTTGCGACACTCCTGGAGCAGTGGGCTCGCAATTTCATCCACCGCACCGAAATCCGGTCTGCTCCCCTCATCCGTGCGCGCATCTTCTCGTTTCTCTACTACGGTTTGAAGCGTTTCAACATGCACATGCTTGTGAGCATCATTCCTCTACTCTTGCATCTGGCGCTCTTCTTCTTCTTTGCCGGACTCGTCGCCTTCCTTATTCCAGTAAATGTTGGCATGGCGATCCTCACCGCTGGCATCCTCCTCATTTTGACTGCCGCATACTCCGTCCTCACGCTGTTCCCCTTGGCATCCCTGCAGAGCCCATATCGTACGCCGCTGTCTGGGACATTTTGGCGCCTGGTTCAATATGCCAATGATCGGCGGCGTGCACATAATCCCCAAACCGATGTATCCTCTGCAATTCCACCAGACCCAGACGAAACGATCATGGAAGCAATATCCCGCGTGGCTACAGAGGACTCGGAGGAAGGCACCGGCCGAGACGAGCAGGCACTTATCTGGACTATCAAATCCTTGTCGGATGACGAGGAGCTCGAGCTGTTTGTTGGGGCGATTCCTGATATTTTGTGGGGACAATACCACCCCCGACACAGGTACACGCCATTTTCCGTAACCTTGCAACGAATCCAGAGCTCGCCCTATGTGCGCGTATCACCGGCCTTCTTGCTAACTGTGATACTGGTCTCTTGTTGCCGGATGCGCGAAAACGGCGAGAAGCTATCTGCTACAAAGCGATGTGGGCACTCCTGACCTTGATCCCCGGTTCTCAGAGCAGCTTGATCTTCCTGAACTCATTGCCACATGGTTCTTCTGCGGACAGCGAAGTGTCTCATGTCGCACTGTCGACCAGGGCACTGATACAATGGACCTCTTTCCGGGCGGATGCTCTTCTACTGCAGGAACATCGCCAGTCTTTGTCACAGAGCATGGACCGTGTCGACGTTGATGAACAAGAGTTGACTAGGGTCTCGAAGCGGATTAGGGCACTCCTGTCTCAACGAGTTTATGCGCCGAATCTGCAACTGGGTCACAACTTAAACGCTGAAAAGCTTACTGACTTCATCCAGTGTTTCCTCACAGAGAGCCCATATCACATCCTGTTCTCCTACATCCAGTGGGTGTCATCGAGAAAGGCGGACACCCTGCCCTATCGCTTCAAGATTACCAGCAAACTTATTTTGCCTGTCCCGCGGGCTGTACCCTTGCACCTTCAGGACGAGCTAGATCGACTGCTGGATAGACTTGTGTCAATAGTGCTGAAGGAGCACAATACACCTGATGTGGTGTGTGTGGATTACCTTATCCACGAGTTGATGACCTGCTGGCCAGTCTCCTGCGCAAGGGCCATACCTAGCTCCCTCATTCGATATATCACTGACCGAGCCAGCGGCGATGCTGTTTCCCTGCTGATGTGTTCAATCCCCCACGTAGATCAGCTAGGGGAGCTGATTTCACAAGCTGTACAAAACAAGACTTCGGACGCAGCACAGACACAGCTCCTCACGGTCATCTGGCGTCTTTGTTACTTCTTTCGTACTTTGCGATTGTCGTGCCTGAGACTGTTGCATCTGGTGAGGGGCTTGGGAATTTCCTCCATGTCTCCATCACTTGTAGCCTTATTACAGTGGCTCTACTTGGACGCATTAAGCCGTGAAGTTGCACCACCTGCGGCGTCCGATTCTTTAGCCCGCTTTGCAGACCCACTGTTGCCCGTTGACACGGCAATAATCACCGACCCCGACGACAGTAATGAAGAGAGTGCCTGGAAACTGTGTGATCGTATTACGGAGGCCAAGATATCAATCGCCGCCGAGTTTTTAGAGTCATGTGCGGGCCGTGATCCTTTCCCTTACAAGGCCAAAGAGACACTGCGACGCATCATCGGCACCGTCCAGGACCATCCGAACGTTTATCAGTTTCCTTTTGATCGTTATCCCGCGGCTGTTCACGACACCCACCAAGATCGCCTCTCCAACGCCATTCGGGATGCCTTTTGCAGTCCACGTTGCGCAGAATTGCGAAGCAGCACCATACACGACATGATATTTGATATTTATGGAGCACTTGGACCCCCCGAGGACCTGGGTCAACCCTGGCTGACAAACAGAGCTGCGCGAGAGACAATCAAAACAGCATTTTTGGGGTATGCAGATGAACTTGCTGCCTCTGCTGATCAGGCCTCGCAAACAAATTCCGATCTGGAGCGCATCCGAGCAATTCTGCGGGGACTTGACTCTCTCCACCCAACGGCAGACAGTACGTGCTAAGCAATGCCTTGTTCAGATCCTCTGATGCGCAATATTGATGTTGTCCCAGCTGGAGAGGAGCTCTGATGATCCATTGAGGATGTGCATGAGGAATGGGGGATTTGGCGTGTGATTTCCTCAAGTATATTCCAGTAATGTGCAACGTTCTAGGTGGAGAGGAGCCGTGAGGCTGGAATTAGCGGATAAAGGATTTTGGCCCCAGAAATTCATCGCCAGCTCAAATTACCCCAAAATCGCGAGGGCGGGTTGCCGTATACTGCATTGCAGTATACATCCTCTCATATTATCTTCTCACTAGTTGGTACCCGTGAATAAATTCACGGGTTTGTTTGTGGTTGGTTCCCAATCGGTTTTCCCAGTTCCGTAGTAGGTTGTTCCCAGTTGGGTTTTTCAACAGGTCGAACCTTCAACCCAGTCGGGTTTTATAACAGGTCGAACCCAGCTAGGTTTTCACAATAGGTTGAACCCAGCTGGGTTTTATGACTGGTTGAACCCAGTTGGGTTTTACAACAGGTTGTTCGCAGTTGGGTTTTACAACAGGTTGTTCCCAGTTGGTTTCACCCGCCGAGCGAGGTATCAATGCCGCAAGTGCCCAGTGGCCGCCAGCCAATTCGCTTACTTGCCGAGCTCCCGTTCGAGCCTCGGCTCGGTCCCGTCCGCGACGGCCCAATGACAACGGCTTTCGGTTCTCGGGCACCGTGGCCAAAATCTATTTGCGACACGCTGCTGAGCCAATCGCGGCACAATGGAACATCAAAGGAAAGTCCTGTAGCTTTGGGATTCTGTTATATTATCGATCATTATTACATGTAAATGGATATCCCGGCGTTGGAAGCGGTTGAGAACGCACCCCAAGAAAATTGTGTTTTACGCAGATAGAAAGAGGGCCTGAAGCGGGTTTCCGCACATGCACAACCTATCATATGTGGGTGCACGGAAACTACTCGTTCGAATCGAGCTGGGGCCGGTGGGTGATCAAATGAAAGCTTTCTCACTCCTTTCTTCTGGACTCTTCCAGGACCTGGATTCCCTCTTTGCGGATTTGGATCCACATTCGCATACGAAAGCTGATGCATCGTCCTTAGGATCTCATAACTTGAAATATGCTAATCAATCCCCATTATTGCTCCAAGATTACTTTTGAATCCCGCGGCCAAGGTCCGTCGTGGCGAGCAACAGAACGTACACGGGCATGATTCAACCAGGAATCCCCCGGCGCCACCCCCTATGCGCGCGCACCCCTAAGAAAAACTTGGAACCGAAGGAGCGGAAGCCCACTGGTATAAAAAATGGTCCAGACGCCAGCATCACGCCTTCCATCGGATTCGAGCCCATACCCATATCCCTTCCCCGTCAGCGGAATGAGTAGTATCATCAGGGGCTCATGGATGTGTTGAGTTCGACGGGTAAGGTAGGGAAAGATAAAGAAGGGCACAGTGAGAATTCAGAGGTGACTTGGTGAAACTGAGATGACAAGTTCACAACTACAACATGGGTATTACTAGCATGTATTCAAACGTAGCAATCAGCATCCTCGGAAACCCCACCTGCGGCGAACAAAAAAGCGGTGGAAGCCTTGCGTACACCTGCGGTGGGACTCGAACCCACACCAGCCTCTTCCCGAGGATGTTATCATTTGTGTTACGTGGAGGAAGCGATCTTCCTTGATCTACACAGGCATAAAGTGTAGTGCTGGCGTGTTCCTCGCATACGGGCTTCCGGAGTATCCGTCTTACATAAGTATTCACCGTGCTCTCCTTGCACTATTTGCTGCGAACTTCCGCGTGCTGTGTTGCCACCGTCGCGAAACGGACCGAAGTCAAACGAGGCGGGCATCCAATGGAAATTTCTCTTTGTGAATTGATGTTGTCATGTCCAGCAGGGGTGAGCGACAGCTAGGAAAAAGGAAAAGAAAATGCACAAAAGACGACCCAGAAGAGACACCCGCCTGCTGCCGAGAGAAAAAGAAACGGACTGGCGGCTTTGCGACGCCTGTGGTGGGACTCGAACCAACACCTCTCCCCGAGAAGTTCCCGAGCATATTGGTAATACGAGGAGGAGAAGCGATCTACGTTGATCTACACAGGCTGGAACTGTAGTGCTAGCTGGGTCTTTGCTTCAGCATGGCTGGGGTACTGTTCCTGTCCTAGTGTCTATCCGTGGGGCAACATCGCGCGTCGAATTCGCGCCTTTGTGAATATCAATGAAGCATGCACAGGGGTTTCTGGAGCACAGGCATGCCGGGTTCTCCCTTTGCTTCGCCTCCATTCCAAATTTCACGCGGAGTTTGCTTTGCGTTTCGCGATGGAGTCGCCATCATGTGATCGTATTTGATCTGATTCGTCATCGGCACACAGCTTTCTTTTCTCATTTCACGTCCCTCTTTGCGTCCTTCTCACTTCTTGGCTCCCCTCTCTAGCGACACCTTTGGTTTGTGAATCAATACAGCCCTCGTACGGTGAGCCTGGTTTGGCGCCGGAGGACACTGACAGCACCACGCCCATCGACCCGGATCCTAGTGGCATCCAGACGCAGCGGTAGCGAGAGCAAACTGCGGCAAGAGATGAATGAAGACATGGAGCGGTACAGCGCAGGGCGCAGGCTTTGTTTTAGGCAGGGCAGACACAGAGGGTGGGGAAGTCGCACATCCAATCGAGGTGAGTGAGGCTCCGTCGACTCGGATGCCTGCCCTCTTTCGCCCGAGCCTTGCCTGCCAGTGCTGCCACAACATTCCAACGATAAACTCGCGTACCCCGCCGAATGCTGCGAGGACCTGAACGGGAGATTTGACGGCACGCAGATGCCAAGAGGCAACGTACCATCGTGCGTCCATATCCGACGCCCTCAGTCGTGTGCACCTTGCAGCTCCCGCACCCTTCGCATCTCTTCCATCTGCGCAAAAGGCAATGGACCGGTACAAATCTTCTGTGATGCCCGGACGGTGCCTCGAATGCTAACACTGATGCTGTTGTCCTGAAATATCAGGTGCTGTGCCGCGTGGGGAGGCGCTTTGTTCGCTCGGGTTGCGTGAGGATGCCGCTGGGCGGAATACGCTGGGAGATGCGCTTCAAAGGTATGAGGCAGGGCACCTTATTTCTATTTCCTTTCTTTTCTTTACGTCCGTCGCGCAGGGGAATATCTTGTCCGCAATGCACGCCAACTTGAAATGCGTTCCCGCGAACTTGCCTCTTGAGGCTCTGACCCTGCCACAGCGCACTTGCAATACAGAACACTTGCCATGGGATATCTTGTGTGTCCGTACGTGAATCGTTTCCGCTGTGAGTGATTGGTTTGTGCTCTATGCAATCCAAATCGTTCAGGATACTCATACGTGTTACAGAAGGTAATCGCAGGGTCTGTCGCGGACGGTCCGCACCTGCGTCAGGAACTTCGAGCTTGATCTTTCGGCGGGGTTGCTTGTTCGACTCGAGCTCAGGCCATAGGGTGCAGATATTCTGACACGTTTTTTAGGTCCTTCCCTCAGCCTTTCTGTTCCGTCCGCCCCAACCTGCTGATGGATCATGGAATACACGGCCAGGTGAAGAATTCGTCCGAATTTCGGATCGATGCTGACTCGAGTTTTCACACACAGGACGAGGGCCCGCCCTCGCCACACAAAACGCAACTACTCGCTCGACTCGAGCTTGAGCCATCCATTGGTCACAGATACCTTTTTGTGTCCCATTTCTCCTGTAGTTTCGGACTAGGCGTGCGACAGAACACTCGCTGTGAGTGTTAATGTCTCTGGCTTGCATGAACAACCACCGGTGAGCGAGTTGGTTCATTCCCATGTGTACTTCCAACCGCTCTAGATGCTAAGCTGCGTTCAATAGGACAGCAATAAGGCCTGTCGCGGACGGTCCGCATCTGCATCAGCTACATCAGTGAAGACAGCGTTTCTGCGCGGTTGCTCGTTCGACTCGAGCGTCGTGCCAGTGCCGTTGAGTGCGGGGTTTTTTTTTTCGCCCGCCTGTCCCCGGATCGATGTCGTACGTTTTGTCGCTTGCACGAGCCTTATCAATCTGAGTCTGCGTCAGTTACTTTCATGCGTATTTGGCTCGATCTGAAGAACCGAAAGGTATGCCACTCATCTTGCTGCCGGACCTTCTCACTCGTTGCGCGCGCCTTCCAACCCATTTGTTTGTTCCTTCGCAGTGAGTCATTTCGTTTTCTACTCCGCAGGTCCCTTTACTGTAATAGATAGCCCACGGCACCTTGCGGCCCTCGTTGTCTTCCTAACCCGCAGTCTTCCATTTGCATGGATGGCTGCACTGATCCTCGAAAGTATGCAGTGTCTGCAGTCAGTCGTCTGCAATGGGGAGCACGGCTTGTAGCGGACGGTCCGCGCGTGCACAACAGTCGGGCAGAGTGGACTCTGCGGGGCTGCTCGTTCAACTCGAGCTCGGGCCATGACTTTGAGTTGCGTCCTCGTTTTGAATTTGTGAATTTCAGTCTTGTCTTTGTGGCGACTCCAACATCGAATGCCGAATCGATACTAACCTTGTCTGGTAGCATCCCCTGTGCTACGACTGACCTGGCTTTCGTTGCGATGAACCTCCACATTTGAAACACTATCACACCAAGTTTCACAGGTGCAGCATGTATACGGTCCATAGTGGACGGTACGCAAACTTGTCTTTCACTCAATTTACTCACGCTTTGAAAGGTAATCCCGTTGACATCACCGTCCGATCTTGGACCCACACCACCACAGACCACTCACCATTCTCCTACTTACCATGGACGTGGGGAATGAAAACATTCGCACTTCCAAAGGTAAGTAAGTCTGCCTGCTTGAGAATAATGAGGTTCTCATGTAATTGTAGGCATCGACCCGGCCGAGGCAGCAGCTGCCAATATCTGGGCAATTTACGTAGCCGAGGCTGAGAAGTACGACAAAGGGCTTGTCGAGAGCTGGAGGAGTGACATGGACGGGATGCTCATTTTCGTAAGTGTTCTGTTGGGACTCCGTATCTTAACCGACATGACATGACACAGGCAGGTCTGTTCTCGGCCAGCTTGACTGCTTTCCTTATCGAGAGTTACAAGACTCTGAATTTGGACTCGGGCGACACTACCGTGAAGCTCTTGGCCCAAATATCCCAACAACTGGCTGCCCCGGCCCATGGGAGTGTATCGGACCTCCCAGAAGTCTCCATGGATTTCAGTCCTCCTGCAGCTGCATTGGTATGCAACGCGCTGTGGTTCATCAGCCTCGGCCTCAGTCTATCATGTGCCCTCTTTGCGACACTGCTCGAGCAATGGGCTCGCGATTTTATCCATCGCACCGAAATCCGCTCTGCCCCCCTCATCCGAGCGCGGATTTTCTCGTTTCTCTATTACGGCTTGAAGCGGTTCAACATGCACATGCTGGTGGATATCATACCTCTGCTCTTGCATCTGGCCCTATTCTTCTTCTTCGCAGGACTCGTCGCCTTTCTTATCCCAGTCCATATTGGGATGGCAATCCTCACTGGTGGCATCCTCCTAATTCTGACCACTGCATACTGCGTCTTCACGCTCTTCCCGCTGGCACACCTTGAAAGCCCGTATCGCACACCGCTGTCTGGGACGTTTTGGTGTTTGGTTCAATATACCAAGCATTGGCGTCATGGCCACGGCCACAGCGCTAATGCAGGCTCCCCTGCACCAGATGAAACAATAATGGAGGCGGTATCTCGTGTGGCTACGGAGGACTCTGAGGAACGCATGGCACGGGACGAACAGGCGCTACCTGGACATTGAAATCCTTATCCGACGACCAGGAGCTCGAGCCCTTTGTGGCGGCAATTCCCGATACTCTGTGGGGGCCTGAGGGCCGTCGAGGCAGATACACAGCACTTTTCCGGAACCTTGCGACAAATGCGGAGCTCGACCTGTGCGCGCGCATCACAGGTCTTCTCGCCACCTGCACGAGGGAAATATTTCCTGATGCTGAAAAGCGACGCCGAATGGTTTGCTACAAAGCCACCTGGGCGATGGCGTCCCTGCTTCCAGGCGTCGAAACTGGCTTACGGGTACCAGATCTGGTTGACGTCACAGACAACAACATCTTCCAGGTCGCATCTTCGGCTAGAGCATTAATGCAATGGAGCGCTTTCCAGGCAGATGCCTTGCAGCTCCAGAGATATCTGCAGCACTTGACCGAACCACTACAGCACACAAGAGTCTCGCATTCAATGACGGAGCTCCTTTTCAAAGAAAGATATCCCGTCTTTGACAGACGAATCTTCATGGGTGACCTCGCCTATGTAATTCAGCGGATCCAACGCCTCCTGACAGACACCCCATACTGCATCCTGTTCAAGTATATTTTGGCCGTGTCACGTCAACAAGGGGGCACCTTGCCATATCTCTTCCACCAAACCTGTGCTATCATTCTCCCCTTTAGGCCAGTGATCCCTTTGGACCTTCAAGACCAGCTGTGTCGGTCACTGGATGAACTTGTGCTGCTCATACTGGAAACAGACAATACTGCGGACTCCGCGTGGATGGATGAACTTGTCTACGTGTTAGCTTCCTGCTGGCTACCGTCTCCAGAATCCACCACCATACCACCACCTCTACTCAGGTATATCAATGGCCGATGCAGCGATGGAGCCGTCTCGAAATTGATAAAACATATCCCTAAGGCATCCCAAATGTGGGGCGTGCTGGCACAGGCTCTTCGGAATGAAACATCGGAGAAAGTGCGGAGGGACATCTTGACCGCGATCTGGCGGGTTACTTACCTTGACGGTCGGGTGGCGGAGCTCTCGGGCTTGAGGCAGTTGCATCGTGTCGTGGCAGACCTGGACGTTCCTTCTCTCTCTCCATCCGTCCTGGCGTTAGTAAGGCGGCGGTATTTGAGAAAATTGGCAGATAGATGCGACTCTTTAAGCATTGTCGCACAAATGCGTGACCCACTGCTCCCACAGCCTACAGCAGTTGCACTTGAGCCTCCTGTCTACGACCTCGGGGAGGCCGAGAGGGACAGTTCCGCGTCGCAGGCCTTGTACAGACGCGTTGAAGAGGCCGCTGTCGCGATTGTGGCCGAGTATGTTGCACTATGTGCGGGTCCACATCCATTCCCCTACAAGGCCACCGACACGTTCCAAAGTATTGCCCGATACAATCCATACTGGCTTCTGACTGTGCATGAAAGCCACCAAACTCAACTTTCCATTGCCATTCGTGAGGCGTTTGGCAATCCACGTTGTGCAGAGTTGCGAAGCAGCATGATACGCAGTTACATGTTTGGTATCTATGCAGATCCGCCTCCGGTAATGGAAATGGCTCGCCCCTGGCTCACAAACCGAGAAGCGCGAGACACGATTAGAAAAACTTTTGCGGAGTACGCAGAGGATCTCGCGGCCTCCGCTGAACAGGACTCACAGACGGCTTCGGATTTGAATCGAATCCAAGTGATGCTGCACAGACTTGATTCATTCTACGCTGCGGCGCCAGACGGCATGTTGTCTTTCTGATCTATCTCCTGATTTATTGAAAATTCATTCCGCAGCGCCAAAGGACTCAACCGCAAGTGGGTATACATGATCGAGAATGGTGACATGCCGGTGGCAACCGCCGTGGCGGACCATAGAATCGGTAGTTACAGCTTGGGCTGTTACACGCCAACTTTTTTGCCCGGTGCGGGTCCGTTGCGGCGGAATAAAGTTCCTTGTCGATATGTGCTTGCTTGGAGTCGAATCGACGACAAGGAAGGGGGTGGATGTGAAGTTTGAGAACATGAGAAGAGGAAAAAAAAGGGAGGCGTGTACTGGCACTCTGCTTTATGCCATCGGAGGGAGTCGAACCCCCACTTCCTCCCTGCAGCGCTGTGTCGTCTCTGGAACCCAACTAGCGGAGGCGACCGCCGTGGTCCACGATGGCATGAGTTTATACATCCAGGGGTGTTTGGGGGCGGACAACTTTTAGCGGAACATACCATTGACTGCCGGTAGAGAGATGATTCGAGAAGGTGAGACAGGGGATTGATTGGCCACATACCTGCTTATCGTAGATGGGTTGCCAGTGCGAGAGAAAGTGAAGATGCAGATAGCGAGTCGAGGGGTATCCAATATGGAGTCAACGGGATGGAGTGAGAAGGGTAAGGGATCCAATGTCCATCGTCGATGCGTTGGAAGGAGTAACTAACCAGTCAAGGGGTATCTTGCTCAATGAACGGGTGATTAGCCGTTTGTTCGCTGGATACGGGTGAATAAAGGCTTGGTAACACACATTAGATCCACGAGAAAGAGAGAAACTTCTGCCCAGACCATGCCGTCGGGTGGGGTCGAACCACCAGCTCCTCCAGATGTGATTGCGACTTTCTGTTCCCTCAGATCTAGGGGCGAACTCCGTGGTCGACGACGGCGTGGTTACTGTGCACCATCAGTAAAGACTGTGTGAAATTGTCTTGCAGTTGGGGCACGGCGCTCCTTGGACAGTTGCCGTCGAGTTCTGCTGAAGACAGTCAGCGTTGCAACATAAAACTAAATCTGCCAGAGTTGATTCATACCGCCGAAGCACTCAAAACGGTGTTTCGTCGCAGACTAGAACCACGGCGCATGAGTACTTGGGAAGGGAAAATAATCAAAGTGTTCAGCGCACCAGATTGTGCCTCGGGCAGGTTTGACACGGGACATTGAACGGATGCTCCCGCGCGTGGAAGCGTTATTCTGGTTCCACGGGTTACCAGGGAGAGTGGAGGAAACATCTGAGCAAAACAGTCTGCGATTGGGTTTTCTTCATGCCATTGCGGGAGTCGAACCCGATCCTCCGTCTTTATTCGAATTCACGAGATTGAAGTCTGGGAGGTAAACGCCGTGGTCAGCGATGGCTTAGAAGCTCAGGCGGGGATGATGCACGAATCTGAGGAGCTTTTGAGTTTGATCTGAGTCGTTGCCAAGGGGGGATGGAGACGTCGAGTCGGACCGCCTTTGGAGGCTGTACCTGAAGCCGCACCGTGACGTAGGAGAATGCAGCCAAGATACGATGGGAATCAGCGCGCAATAGCATGGGTCGAAATTGAGTCTTAGAACCTTTGCTTTTCCGAAGTTCACAAAGCCCGTTGACGATGGCGGTCAAGCAGCAAGCAGCAAGCAAGCGTCAAGATTTGGTCAAGAATCAAGATCGTCAAAAGATCGTCTCATGGCCACCCAAAACCACCCAAGCTGTAGTCCAGGCAGCTCATATATCTCAGGCCAAAGTAGAGGAGCGGTCGCAGAGCAGCGGATTTCGAGGGATGGACGTTGGCAGAAACAGACGATGAGGTCAAGAGCAGGAGCGTGTGCTGCTGTTTGCGATCAGCGACGATGACGTTGATTGCACTGCCACCTCGCCTCTTGCTTCCCGCCTCCATCTCGCCTCCATCTCGCAAGTCCTTTTGCCTCAATTGTCTGCCAACACCTTTCTTTTACCTATCCATAGCTCGGAACACTCGGATGTGCCTTCTCACCTTTCTCTTGCGGCTTTCCAGTCCCGGTCGCGATGCTCTTGTCGCACTGAGTGAATGGCTTCGCCGAGACTTCGCTCGGAGTCCCTGGCCTCACCACTCATCATCCGGGCTGCCAATGCAATGTACGCGTCCTAGACGCGCTTACGGCTGTTCGCACGCACATCCGTGCATACCATCACTTCACAATATCCAGTGTCTCCGCGAAGTTAGCGCTCGTCGTTCTCTTCTTCGCACCCACATCCCTGGCCTGAGGGGCATCGCCGATTTTGTACCCCTCATCGCCGCCCGCCAGCTCATTCATTTGACTTTATCTGTTGCTCATGCTCGCCTGTTTCCTGCCCGCGGAAATCTTGCTTGCGCCGCTCGCACTCGCTGGACAGGCCCAGGGACTCATGTCCTCGCTCATCAGCAGGCTATCTAGCAATTATCTGGAAAAGTGCTCCAAAAAGCGGGAAATTCGGCTGTCCATACTCTCGGCGGGACTTGAACCCACATCGCGCTCTCAAAAGTCTCTTTTACTTTGTACAAGTTGAGCGTGACCTATATTGGTCGACAAAGGCAATAAGACAGTTGAGTGATACTGTCGTACTTATGGGGCACTGTTCTAACAGGATTTTCTAGGTTCAAATTCAACGGTTCACACTCGCTCCTGATCCGCAGATTCGCTGAGCGCGCTCGGTTAAGAACAGTGCGCCTGTCTCAGCAAAGTCAGCAGTGGATTCGGTCTGAAGCACCGTACAGGCATACCTGTGTAGACAACGAATCGCGTGTCACTGTCTGCGGCGCCCGAATGCACGGCACGAGGTTGAAGTTGCGCAAGACGCTGGGAGATGCGAGGTACGATGCATCGCACTCGCTCTGCTTTACTGCTTTGTATACACTCTCCAGGATGATACCTTTCTCGCAATCCACGCCAACTCATTCCATTCGAGTCGCGCGCCGTTGTGGTGGTAGTTTCGCGATGTGTGAGTCTGTGCTTTCCTCTTTGGCTTCCCAACGGACTTATGCCACTTGCCTATCCCACCTGCTCATTCTCACATTCGCCTTCCAGGTTCAACACGCACCTGTCCTCGACGCCACTACGGAATGGTACGCCCACCACGGCTATGCATTCCTTGTGGTGGTGTTGGAAACCGTTCTAAGGGACCGGGCCTTCACGCCGCTTCAGCACACTCCTGTAGCGGACGGTCCGCCCCCACAACAGATTTTGAGGTCGATTGTCGTTCTGCGGCGTTGCTCGTTCGACTCGAGCCTCGGGCCATCGGCTGTCGCATAGTAGACTCTTTTTTTCTCGTCTTTGGTTCCTGCTGATCCATGTCAGCGATCGGATTTGCATCTACATTGTGGCTTTTCCCCCGCTGGATCTTTTTCTTGTGTGCGTCACATCATTGACGAAATTAGCAACTAAACGGTGACCACCTACGTACTTAGTGCGTCTCATTCTTACTCTTTCCAACGGCCTCATTTGTTTGCTGACAATCGCTCCCGCACCGTCCCCCTCGCCCCTCCACTTCTCACATCTCTGAACCCTGACTCACTCTATCCTCGCTCACTATCAGCAGGTCAGCCCAGTGCCCACTCAATGGTGTTGGCGTTAACAACAAGAGTGGTTAATGTAAAGGGTGCGCACGTATCCCCGGTGCGTATATTCTGTTTCCTGTATATGTGCGTGAACGCAGTTCTGCACTTTTTTTAATAGAGGGGCTGATACGCCGTGCAGATCTCTCATCTTCTCAGCCACTGTGTTCGATACTTCCACGTCTGCACGGAGCGAGCTTTAGCGAGCTCTGGCGAACAGAAGGGCGCGGAGAAAGAAAAAAAAGAAAAGAAAAGGAGAAGGTGTTTCAAGTGTGGGCGCACCAGATTGTACCTCGGGATGTTTTTGCACGTGAAAAAGGAGGATCCTGTAGGCTCAATCAAAACCCCGCGTCACTAACGTGAGAGGGGTTTAGACTAAGGTCGAAAGCCTACTATGGGAATGTCAAGTTTTTGTTTGCCTTTTTCTCGGCCACCTTCTACCATACACCGCCAATTCCAAAAGTAAAAGTTGTTCAAAACATACATAGGTACAACATTGCCCAACGGAAGTAGGCGATAGAACAACATACTGGTGCTAGAAATGCACATTTCATCGAGACACGTTTTGTGATGTTTTCAAGATCGTTACGATTATATAAGAATCTGCCCATATTGGATCGCATTTCGTAGTGCCCTCGAAATCGCCTCACCTTGCACTGTGGACTCTGCTCGCTGTCTATCTGTGGTGGAATTGCGACTCGCACCGGAAAGTGTGACGTCACACGTGACATGTAACGCCGGACCTCTCAAGGGGGATCAATTTCAATGCTTTCAGAAGCGCCTGTGCCGGAGTGGTTGCGCCTCCTGTGGTTCATGTTTTTGAAAGGTCCCCCGTTCGATCCGGCCGAAACACATTTTTTTAGCTCCACGCAGTGGGCCCCGCGGCGAGCGGAAGCACCACGCAGTGGGCCCAGCGGCAAGCGCGAGCCCCGCGCCAGCGGTCGGGGTCTGGGGTGGAAAACCCCAGCCGTTCGGGCCGGCGCCCGCAACATAATCCCAAGAAATAAATGTAAATTTTTACTCGGACTCGTAGTTCTCGAGCTGCCCCACGCCAACCCACCGAAAAATTCTCACACCATCGAGCGGATGCTCCACGCAGTGGTGCTCCGCAAAATTCGATAGGGTGACAATTTTTTGGTGGGTCAAGTGGGGCAGCAAGAGAACGGAGGAAAAAATTGAATATTACATAAAAAAGCCCCGCGCCAGCGGAAAATGCCAGCGCCAGCGAAAAGGCAGCGCCAGCGAAAACGGCTCCGCGCCAGCGGAAGGGGCAGCGCCAGCGAAGAAGAGGGGGCCTGGGGGAAGCATTCCTCCAGTCCACCGGAAAGCGTGACATGTGACGTCACACTTTCCGGTGCGGGTCGCCCCTCCGCAATCTTGACCCTCGACTCCGTCCCCTGGATTCGAAATTCAGTCTGCACTACTGGACGCAATCTTAGACTATTCGAGGAGCGGCGAACTGCTTAGTTTCCGATGCTTGCACTCATTCTCCGTCTATTCGATGCGTCTATTCGATGCGTCCATTCGATGGGTGCATTTTACGATCCCTCCACGACGCCGACCGGCAACTCATCCTCCCAGGCATCTCATATCGCGTCTCACTTCAGTTTCGCTTCTAAATCTGCTGAGTTGCCGTCCAGCGACACAAATCGTGACACCTAGCCCGGCATCTGGATGCTTCCTGTTTTTACTGCGCTGGGATGGTTAGGTCTCTCACGACTCTGTCTGTCGACCAATAATTTCCATGGCCGAGAGAAACTACTCAGTGCGGCTAAAAGGCCTACTTCGCTGTCCCATTCTTAACCTTCTTGCCGAGTTGCTTTCAAATTTTACAGAGCGCGACACAGTGTGAGCGAGCTACACATCGAATGTTCGTCCCTTATCGAATTAATCCCACCCCCAGCTACGACCGTCGTCGAACACGGATATCGTTGCCTATCTATTCAACGAGCGTGACGTTGAGTTCAGCGGGTTTCGACTCCCCCCGATGGGATGTCAATGGGGATACGGTCGCGTTCTTATCACGCCATGGAATGATTCACGGTGGGTGGACCGTTGCGGACTAGAACTCGTGAAGTCGAACAATTCCAGGATTGCAACACGAACACGTGCATTCGGGTCTCCTGGAGTTCAATAAACCCCGCTATAATACAGCCACGTCGCTTTTGCCTCCGAAGGAATCCGGGACAGCATAGCCGTGCCGCTGCCAAGGCGGGTCTGAGGCTGTAAAACCTCTCACTTCGAAAGGCGGCTGGGGTTCGACTCCTCCAACGGCATGAGATATTGATCTGTGGCGCTCATTTTTTCGAGTCGTTCCTCTCCCTTCGGCTCGTTCAGTACTCTCCAGCCGATACTCAACGACGGTTGCATTTCCCTAATCCGACACCAAGACGATGTTACTCTATCGAACAGCGATTACAATACTGTCCACGATGACAATCTTCACCAGCACATCCGCCCGTCGGACACCGCGGTCGAAGTTGGAAAAATGCGGCCACCCGCGGATCTGAGGCAGGATAAAAAAGAAAATTGAGTTCATACGTATACACCATCGGGGGAGTCGAACCCTGCTATCCCCCACCACCAAACGTAATGCTTATCGAGTAGCGGCTTATTGAGTAGCGGCTTCCCTGCGCGACGATGGCTATATCCCGGGGAGACTTCATCAGACTGCGATCCCTTGGAAGATGAGCCGCGGAGCAGCGGAACAACAGAAAGGGTAGGGTGGAATTAGGCAAAAAGCAATTCAAAGGCTCTCCGTCATGGCCAGAGTTCCGACAGCGGTTGCGGAACATGATTACTGTTTCCTCGACTACAATATGAGGCACGAAAAGAGACGGAAACAACCCAGTAAAATAACAGCACGGACGTGGTTATCTCACGGAGACAGGATAGAATGACGGCGAGGAGGGCGAGTTGAGCAGCTCGGATGGAGAATGAGTGGACCCAGATACCCGAGTGGTCGCCGATTAATTCGGCCGATTACGAATTGAATCCGGTGGACAGAGTAGAGGTAAAGTGGAGACCGAGTCAGAATCTGGATAAGAGTGACCAGCGAGCTACACAAGTCCAGCTGTCGCGACCGAATATATTCGTAAGATTGGGAAGGAAACACCTTGCATCACGGTCCAGACCTTCGACGGGATTTGAACCCGCATCTCTTCCATGCATGGGTGGATTCCATATATGCTTGGGAAGCAATTTACTTTGATCCACGAAGGCTTAGCGGGCTCTGGAGAATGGTTGGTGAGCCGACTGAAAAAGAGGATTCTGCGCACCCGGACAGATTTTGCATGAAGTGTGTCTTCTTGATGAGACGGCCGCCTTGCCACTGGGATAATCGAGTTGGAGAGGAAAATTCATGACGCGTAGACTGACCTTCGAGCGCATCACAATTCGCCGGGGAAGGATTCCGGTTACGCTCTCCCAGTACGTCGGTGGTGAAACGGTGAAACGATTCCATTTCAAACGATACAACCAGCCTCCACCCACAACTGGGAAGTCAAGAGCAACGCAACGGAGAGGGGGGTTCACCTCGAAAAGTAGCACAGGCAGCTAGATACTACGCCCAGGAATTCCACGGTAGTTAGCTGCGCGGGACGCAATGTGTGACTGGCAACAGGGGTTGCCGTTGTGGAGTTGTGGTGATTTTCGATTCGTCCATCTGCGACAGGGAATTGGGAGGCATTTGAAGCCAGTTTCTTGAACAGCAGTTGCTTGAGTGCGTCTGGTAATCGATTTGAGTCGAGACCGACGCTGACGGAGTCAGACATTGACCGAGACAGACGCGCACGAAGAATGCACGGTTCCTGGATGGGGATGAGCGACGAGGCTCACCCAGGCGAAGCATTGAAAGCCAAAGAGAAGCGGCGGATTTGGTGGATACGCATTAGCCAAAAAAGACGATGGTGGAGAACAAGAGCAGGAGTGGGTGTCGTTATTTGCGATCAGCAACTTTGATGACTGGTAATCAATGACGAGAAGCACTGCCACGCCGTCTCTCTCCTTCTTGCTTCCATGTCCTCTCCTGCAATGCTCCCATTCGGCTCTCCTTGCCTGTTCTCGCGTACGCAGATCTGACCTATATCCGTGCATTCACACTTCCTTGGTCCCTTCTCGGTCCGCTGTTGAGGCTTGCAAGTTGCCAGCGCTTTGCAGCGCCCAGTTGCCCCGCTGCTGGGGTCGCGTTGCTCTTGAGTTGTCATGCTCCATTGGTCCGACTGCCATGCCTTTGTACTTTGCCGCGAGCCGTCCCCTTTACAAATTGCGTCCGTAATTCGGACATCACACACAACCTGTTCGTCTAGCCATCGTACCGCCTTCCAATAGTTCAAAATATACTGTGACCGCCGAAAATTCCATCAATTCACTTCCCCTGTTCCAACTGTCTTCGCGCCCGAATCAAGTATGCACTCGCTGGTTCTTCGCGCCCAAAATCTACCCTGATGCCGCCTCCCGCGCCCGCAGTCAACACATGCTGTGTGTCTCGTTTTCTTCCGGCTTTTTTGTTTTTGGTGCGCGTCAGACCAAGAAAAACATGTACCCGGGACTTCATGCTTTCGGCGGGAATCGAACCCGCATTGCGCCCAAATTGTGCCCTAAAACCCGATTCTTTCTTTCCATACACATACGGCGTGACCGACATTGGTCGACGAAGGCGATAGAGTTGTCAATGCCTCCGGCGGCGTCGAACCCGTGTTGTCGGTGTCGTCGAAAATCGAGCGTAAGGCTGGCTAAAAATATGATTATATTAGAATATAATCGATTATAATCCTAGAATTATGATTAAGTATGGCGTCCCCATAATCCCAGGCCTTAAAAATATTGAGCATTAGATTACATGACAATATGATTACATTACGGTACGGGGCCCATATTTGATCATAATATTAAGGATTGAACAAGTGCAGGGAGTGACCCAAATTGTCCTAATATGAAGCCCCAGTGTCATCTGGGCTCCATAGGGTGATACACAACTTCTGCAGCCAAGTAAGAGGTGTACTGAAAGTATGTTTGACCATCATTTGGTCCTGTTTATCCCAGAATTTTGACGTGATGCTAGCATGTGACTTACTTCCGGAAGTTTCCGATATCTGATGGCTGGTTCAAAGTTGGTTGAAAGTTGGTTAAGAGTTGATGGTGGACATATAGGCACTTCAGAAACTGACACAGACATTGATACCATATCACCCGAGGCCTGGAGACCCGTGGATTGGAGGCAGCGGGCAGTGTTCTGACCATTCAGAGCAAAATTGCTCTTGTGGGGTCAATAAGCACACTCTTTCAACTTCGGGAAGAGGCTCAGTGGAGGGAGCATCCAAGGGAGCTACCGGGAGAAATTTATTCTGAACACGTCGATTAAATACGATTAAATATGATTATTCTACCATTACGATACATTACGATACGGGTACGATTAAATATCCGCCGAAACCTTACGATTATATTACGATTACAGTACATTATGGCTGGGGATCATATTTAATCATAATGTTCCAGCCTTAATCGAGCGTGACCTGCATTCGTCCACGAAGGCTTGAAGTGGGTATACTTATCACGCTATGTGATCTGTATTAGTAGGCATGACTTAAGCGGTGCAGTGTTGAGGAGGATCCTATAAAACATATGTGCTTTGCGAGCCCAATTCGCCCAGCGCGTCGAATACGCTGGAGACATCAAGATTGCCCACGACCAGTCCCAAAGCAGTCCCAAATCAAAGGGAAGATGCGAACCGAGCATATGCCTCCAGCCAGTTGGGCCCACATCTCTGCAAAATATCGTCACGTCGACCTCCGAGCATCCCTGCAAAACCCACAGCTGCGTCACCAAGCATTGCACGGGAAAAAAGGATCCCCGACTTCGAACATGCCATGTAAGGAATCGAACCCTGTGTCTCTGCTCCCCGCAAACAATTTTCGGGGACGCATGTACTCAACCATGGCAGCTCTGATATCGATGTATCTCATGACCGGTACATTTTGCGTGGAAGCCGTAATGCAACTTGGGAGATTGGTGATGCAGAGGCCGGAATAGCACGGTCGCGTGTGCTGCCAGGGGTATACTACCGGAGATTGAGTTCGAGGCGACCGCGTCTCAAGAAGAAGAAGAAAACGCTGTCGAGTTTCCTTAGGCCGTGAAACAATAACCATACAAGTACCGACAAAAAGATGTGTTCAATTTCTGGAGATGCTTGCGGCGGGACTTGAACCCATGTTGCCTCCGAACAGTTATTTCGAACGAAGAAGACTTGAACTGATCGAACTGCCCTGCAAGACGTGCTACCATCGATGATTGGCACCATGCGTAGGCTGCTTCTGACACAGTGGTTCAAGTGAAGAATTGAAGCACGGGTCGAGCAAGGGCAAGATCAACCAGTCAATCAACCATTGTCCTTGCCTGACCTGTATCGGTAGATGATGCATCCTGACACGCTCACCGCTCGCATGCAGACTATAGTTTTTCATCCTTCCTAAATATATTATACAGCTTTGTGCACACTGCGTTCCGCGACGCTGCGACTGCTACTTCTTCTCAATCTGCGAAAAGTAGAAGAAGACCCGATGTCTAAGAAAAAGGTGGCACACCTCAACTCGCTGGGCTTCATCTCGCAAGTTCTTCGGGGGTTGATTGACCCGACTATTGTGTGGCTTTTCCGTCGCGCTGTAGTGGGACGTTTGAGTCGAGTCATCCGGTTTGGCGGAGAGAGAAGAGCTGTAGGTGGGGGTTCGCAAGTCACTTAAGACAGTAACAGCTAAAATTCACCTATTAGCTTCAACGTTCTTTGGCGCCTTCTGGTCCTTCCATCCATCTTGCGGTCTGCCCTTACTACTGTCGTGCATGGTAAATCTGCCAGCACAGTGCTCAACCTTGAAAAACTCACCTAGATCTTTTGTATTCGCCAACGGACCCTGATGCAGGAGCTTGGGTTGCAGAGTCACTCTGCATTGGTTGAGAGGAACAAAGTGCGACACAAGTGAGTGGTTCTTTCGCACCTCGGGGTTCAGCGTCTTTTCAAGAGTCGAGTCTACAGCGTCGTCCTGCAATGGCTGATGGACGGGAAGTACGACACAACAAAGGGATCATTTCGCGGTGCGCACCTCCCGCGTAAGCATTGCTCTCAATTTATCCAGCGTTGCCCGGCCCCCTGGAGTAATAGCGCCTTGCCCAAAGCTTGATTTCGACCGCTTGATTTCAGCGAATTTGGGTAGACAACGGAGCACAGAGTATGATTAGTTGGAGAGAACAATGACAATTGTTCTTGCGCACCTCGGACCTGGGCGTCTTCTCATTCATCACTGCTCCCAGTTCATGGTTCGGCCTCTCGGTTGGAGCACTCCGAGCAACGGAGCCTTGTTCAAGACTCGAATTGACAGCACCATCCTGTAATAGCTGATGGAAGGAAAGTCCGACACAACAACGGGATCATTTCGCAGTGCGCACCTCGGACCTCTCCCGCGCAAGGATTGCTCTCAGTATATACAGCGGTGGCTGGCCAGCTTCCTCCACAGCCTGCGACTTACTCCGTGGCTTGATTGGAGCGATAGAGCCTTTCTCAAAGCTTGATTTCGACCGCTTGATTTTAGCGAACTTGGGTAGACGACGAACAGAGTCGGATTTGGTGGGAGAAAACAAGGACAATTGTTTTTGCACACCTCGGACCTGGGCGTCTTCATAACTGCTCCTAGTTCATGATGCGGCCCCTCTGTTGGGGCACTCCGAGCAACAGAGCCTTTTCCAAGACTCGAATTCACAGCGTCAGCCTGCGATGGCTGATGGATGGGAAGTACGACACAACAAAGGGATCATTTCGCAGTGCGCACCTCGGACCTCGCCTCCCTCAGCATGGCTCTCAGTATATCCAGTGTTGTCTGACCAATTTCTGGCTCAACCTGCGACTGGCGCGAGTCTTGCGCCCGTGGAGCAACGGAGCCTTTCTTAGACCTTGATTTCCACCGCTTGGTTGGTTCAGCGAGCCTGGGCAGACGACGAAGCACGGAAAGCTGAGGTAGCATGGCGGGAGATCGATGGGAGTTGCCATTGGTGGGAGAGGACAAGGAAGGTTGTCACGCGTCCTTTTCCCACGCAGAGTCACGACCGCGCCGGGCACCCGTGTCACGGGTGTGCCTGATATCCATTGTCTTGCCATTTTCTGCCATTTGCTGCCAGATACGTACATAATGTGACAAAGAGACTCGGATGCGTTAGAAAACCGAACACAAGGTTGGCGTGATATGCGCCCAAGTGAATCCTGAGTTCAACCGTCAACGGGTTACGGGACTCGAGGGTCGAATTCACATTCACATTCACATTCACATCCAACATTGCATTTCCCTGAGATTCAAGCAAAGAAAACCCGGGAGCTATGGCTCTAGAATTGCGGGGGCATTTCCCTGGATGGGTTTCGCGCATGATGAATCCAAGCTTCATTTCGATACCGCACTCAACCGAGGCTTAACGACTCGAATGGCCAAATGTTGCATTTTTTACATGCCTTGCCATCTAGGAGGGATTCGAGGATGTTTCCTTGAAAAGAGGGCATCACTAATCAGGGACTGCCAGTGTGGGGCGGGCCGAGTCAACGGCCCAAAAGGTTTGGCCGCTTTGACCGGGTTTGACCGGTCTTGACCATTTTTGGCCGTTTTTTTGACCGTGTCTGTAAACCGCTTTTCTTGCACCCAGAACTGTTTTTGACTCACCCTTAATACTTCAAATGGTCCTACATTGATGCTACCTTGATGCTATGCCATGCCCTATGCGTCCTGGCCTATGGAGTCGTCTTTTCTCAACACGCTTTCACGACACATAACTTCAGGACTGACAATTACTTGCCATTGGGACTTTGTGAGAGCTGGTAGGAAATGTGTGTGGTCCCTTGGCTTCCATAACATCCAGTCTGTCACTGCCTTGACTTGGATAACCTCATCTGAATTTTCAGGAAGCCGTCTTCAATTTTCTTTTTGGCTGTGGTGTGAAGGAGTTTCTTGCTTGTGTACACTGTCTACTAGAATCCAAACAGTCAATGGAACACAGAATTTGCTTTTTTCAGTCTGCCAATTGACTCGGCATTGCTTGATTGTAGCACGGAGTTTAATGCGGTCAAATTTCTAAACCAGTTCCACACTGGCATGAAAGAGACGCAATTATGAGTGAGGTGGCAGTGCCGAGAATTATCCTGGGGGCTGCGAGCAAAGAATGAAATGATGTCTCTATACCGTTGAAATTTTGAAACTCCGAGTCAGGAGGAACCTGGTCCGAGTGGACCTCGCAGAAGTATGGGAATTTGAGTCCCATGATAGACGGATCGGAGTCACCACCTATTTCCCAAATTTTCTAGTATGCGGGTTAACGTTGAGGAAGTGCAGGCCCAATTACGAGTTCACTGCGACACCTTTTCACACTCGATTTATGGAACAGGTTTGATCCCTTATTATACTGTATATAGTCCAATATGCATTGAGGAGGTTTAGGCAGTAGAGTATCCAACATGCATCCGTCAGCAGTCCAGTCTTGAGGCGAGTTGCACGTTCAACTTGTGTTCAAAGGTGATCTGCAACACGGTAAAGAACATCTGGTTCTTACTTGGCTGGAGGCTTGGTTATGCGAATCATTGATGCATATAATGAACATACATCTATATTCCTACCGTCTGTGCATCAGCACGCATTGTTGGATGTGTTCCGAGGGTTTTACGGATGGTTGTCCAATAAAGGAAATTGGGTTGACGAAACGGCCAACCGGGGTCAAACGGCCTTGACGTTCGGCCAACCCCGGCCAAACCCGGTCAAGCTCCACACTGGGGACTGCTAGCTTTAGGACATACCTATCATCACCCGTGTCACTGCTCCAGCACCGAAGGATATTGCCTTGACCACATTGCTCAGTTGCGTACCCAGGTGAGGAAGAACACGCACATTCGTACGTCGGATATTCATATGCCTTCGAAAAAAAGACTGGGCTTCGACCACGGCACGCACACAAAAGAGTCGTGTTGTGCCTCCGTGGAAAGAAATGTTTGTTCTCCAGTCAAGCCTCGAACGGGATTCGAACCCATATTTCTTCCTTAAACTCGATCACAGCTCTTATGCTCGAGAAGCGATCTATCTTGATCCACGAAGGCTTGAGGCTCAGTTCAGCGTACCGGCTTACATCGAGGAGTCTACGTACCCGGAGACATATCTGGCAGGAAGTGGAGAATAAGCATCAAATGGTCCGTTGAGTTTCGTGCATGCAGTCAAGATCGCGATCCGCTTGGACAGACAACCAGAAAAAATGTCGCTGCATGGCACTGATGAAAGCACCACACGGATGAAGAATATAACACGCGCGTTATGCGGTCGTGGGGAGTCGAACTCGTGCTTTCTTTGAATCACATCACGAAGTTTGCAAATGGTCTCCGAGGTCTACGACGGCTGTTATGATAGCGTGCGGAATGGTTCAGTTGGAGACAAAAATGGGCTAATGCGTAGAGAGCGCGATTCTCCTGCGCATGAAAAGAATTTCGGTGAAGACCAGATATCAATGGTGTTGGCGGGTTCAGAGTACGTCGCGGAAGCAGTTGAAATGGCGTGCCCCCGCAACCTTTCCGACTGCCGTCTTGGTGGCGTTGAGTGATTTGTAACATGGAGAACTGACAACACACGCGCAAATACTTGCCGGAATTCAGGGGCAATCGGCGTACGGGATGAGAGAGTGGGGTTAGACACAACGGTCGCGTTTCAAGGAAAAATGAAGCGATCATAGAGTGTTTTCTCCCAGAATGCTGTCGGAGGGATTTGAACCCTCAATTTCTCCGCGGTGAGATACTTCATCACATAACGGGGGGCAGGCGACCACCATGGTCAGCGACATCGTATACGATGTATGCAAGTGGGCGAATGCGGTAAGCACAACGTAGACGGTAGCTGTCGGATGGACGACTCGGATGATCGAGGGAGTTTGTCGATTGCTAAAGTTCCCGGGATGGAGCCTGGAAGAATGCCCGATGTCAAAGGTAGCCAGACCCGGAGGAGCGGGGTGCAGAGATTGGAGCCACTGTGTAACACGAGGGGTAAATGGAGACTTGTTGGACGGCAGGATGCGCGTGATGAAGTCGATGTCTTGCGCGCCGGTGTAACGAGACGAGCCAGACAGTGATGAAGTTGTGTCGGCACCGGAAGCAGGCTCGCGGCTTTGGTGCAGACTTCTTGGACTTGCGAGTCGTGACTCGTGCGTGCAAGGCCGAGCGACAACAGAGAAGGGGAGCCCGCCGCCCAGCCGCCGCCCGGTCAGCTTTCCTGAGTAGCTTGCGAGGTAGGGGCCCGATACCACTGTCAAGAGATCGAGACAAACCGGAAGCTGGACTGTGGACGATTATCGGATGAGAGTCGAGAAAGAGGAGGACAAGTGTGTGCTTGGCGTGTGCTGGTGTTAGGCATCAACGCCGAGCACGTGTCAACACCGCCACCTTGCCTCTTTCTTCTCGCCTCCACTCGGCTCTTGGGATCAGCATCGGCGGCGCCTAGAATTATCGCATTAGGATGTAGAAGGTACGGGGGTATGCACTCAGCTCGCACTGGTCGAATGCTGGTCGGATGCATGATGCCGCGGTCGGACTCATGGTCGGACGACCTTGTGGATACATTTCCCGTTGATAGTTTCGTGCGTTGTGGGTCGTTTGACTCTCAGATGCGGGACTTCCTCTACTATCTTTGGCTCCGCTCCAGCGCTCCAGCGCTCAGGACAACATCGAACGTACAAACTCAACCCGCCTGTCGCTCCCTTCAATTGCTACGTTTCCCCGGGATGTTCACCTATCAGACGCTGTAACGCACGAACTTGTTGTGTCAACCGGCACGGTGCTGGCCTCTCTTCTGGCTACAAACAATTCCGCCCCGAATTATGGATTACGTGGATTCCCGGTGCGTTTCTCGCCGCCTCGGTGATCATTTCGTCCCCTGATGCTCTGCTTCCTCGTTCACGACAGATGATCTGTGTTTCGAATTCGAATTATTCACCTTGGTATATCCGGAGTGTGAGTAGGAATGGCGCTTCAGGTTGGTCGCCTCCCTTATCTCCGCCAAGAACATCTTACTTGCTCATTGGGCATCGCGCCGCGACTGTTATCTCCTACACCAATGTACCTGCGCCATTCGCTCAGCTCTCCGGGATCCTGTGATTTCCCCTTGTTCCTATTCAAACACGACTTCTCTCCCGCGGAAGACCGTTACCGCTGTCATTCACACCGCGGTCATCGTACTCTCTACTGTGCGTCGGCTTTCCCGGGAGTTTGGATACTCACTACCATCAATGGTCGAAAGGCGAACCGTGCTCGGCTGCATGCAACTGACATCCCGCGTGGAATTTAGAAGGTGACGGGCATCCTCTTCCCCTGAATCAGGCTCATCTCAACTCGACTCTCCGTTTCCGTTTGTCACCCGAAGCGCCGGTGCGTCCCCATTCGAATTTACCAAGTGCAGTGCGGGTCCACGTCCGAAGACTGAAAGCGTTTCGCGTTGTCGATTTCTGTATTCATTTCATCGTCAACCCCATAACCAAAGTTTCATTTCCTGCACGCCGGCGTGCGAGTCCCTTTGGATCGCAAAAATGCTTGAATATGATCGTCGAGTCGCCGGTACGCCGATGTTCGATTCCTTGATTCTGCGCACTGTGCCTTCGGCGGATTGCAATCGAGACTTGGTGAGTGCACACGAGGCCACTGATCTTGCTTTACCAGTGGCTGCAGAGGAGCCCGTTGAACTTCGCTAACGTTCATTCAGCCTCCAATCAGCCTCGCCAAAGATTCCTCGCACGTTCGCGTATACGATTATGTACCCACACCCCGAGAACAAATCAAAGAGGTCCATGGCGCATCCATTGACAGAGACAGGGGCGGTACTATTTCCTCTTTCCGAATGCACCTTTGCGGCTGAATCTCATCTCTTCGCCAAGTGTTTTTTCGTCAGTCCTGATTCCCGACAAGCGGCCGGGCCAACCGGCGGAACCAGCCTCCTCGAACCGTCCCGGCGTCCGCCCTCTGGTCTCCTCTGGTACCAAAATAAAAAAGACATGCTGTAAGATGGAGGCACAAACCCTTCGGCTATCCGTAGCGGCACGACAAAGACGGTCTCCTGCCTTCTCCTGCTCCATCTGGTTTAATTTCTGTGTCACTTTCGGACCAAGCGATGGGAATTTTGTATCCGGGACCACTCGGCCGTGATTACCGGGCTTGTTTGTCGTGTAAATAAGCGCCCACGGACGCCCACGAACCCTTGTCTGCGTCTTACACTCATCCCGCGCTTGTTATTATCGACGATTGTGAGTTAAGCATTCCCTTGTTGCCCCTCAATCCCCGATTCTCTACTACCTCTGTAGTCAGCCTTGGGGTCTCGATCCTAGTCTCTCTCTCTCGCGGCGCTCTCCACGACTCCACGCCACATCCATTGCCTCTTTTACCTGTACTTGGTACGTGCGTCAGAGGCACTTGACTGTAGCCATTCACTCACCCGCACAGCTGGGCTGCTGTTTTGGTCATACCCCATGTCAGCTGCATACTCGTTGCTGGGTGCGTGGAAATGCGTCGTGCAAGCCCGCGTTGACTGTCTTTTAGTCCATTCATGTGAAGGGGTCCTATGGCTCCGCCGCAAGGCCCCCAACCTCTATGTTGTTGTTCAACAGGACGGCGAACCCGTACATCGAACGACGGTTGTCAAGCGCGAACTCGCACCCAAATGGGACCAGGTCTTCAACTTGTGAGCCTATTCACAACGAACTCGGCACCGGCTGATGTCATGTTCCTGCCTAGATCTTCCGAGTCCCCTATCACCCTGCGACTATGGCATGATTCCTTGCTTCGGTGCAGAGATGTCTGTCTCGGGGCTGTGCGTACCGAAATTGCTACCTTGCAGGAGCTAGCCGGATCGGATTCTGAATGTACGTACCCTCCCTACGTGATTTGTTCATAGACTAATGTGTCTTTTCAAGTCATCAAACTTCAGTTGACCCGGGAAGATAGAGATTTAAAAACACGCCATACAGGGTCACTCCTTGTGCACCTTGAACTGCCTACAGATGCTGCTATCATTGCAATTGAGAACACCCACCAAGCTATGTCAAAGCTCATTGTTGGTGACAGCACTCTCGGGGCAACCACTGGATTAGCGGAGAATTCCCAACCTGTAGCACAGACACTCGAGGCAGGGTTATTTATGCTGATGGCCAAGCTCGAAGTCATTGTTCGCATTGGGAACGAAATCGCCAAAGTGAGTATCATCATTCTTAACAAGGTTTGATCACTTATGATAACTTTAGATCCACCCATACGCAAATATTGCGTGGAAAGTTTTAACAGTGGTGTACCAGGTTAGCCACATGAACCCTGCTAAGTATCGGCTACTGATCGAGTATCAGGCTGCCAAAACCCAACAAGACACAGATGATAAGCTCCGAAAGCTTGTCAACACCATGGTATCTGTATATAGCTTCGTGGAAGAGACCACACCTTTGGCCGAGAAAATCCGCAAACTGGAAAACAAAGTCCTGGCTATCTTGAAACAAACTGTTGAATGTGCACTGTTCATCCGTGAATATACTGGCAATGGTTTCACTAGTAGGTACATTCTCCATGGATGGGTTTGGGACATTCAATTTCTTATCAGCTCGTGCTATTCGAAACACATGGGATGACATGGGCACGAAAATAGATGATCTCTCTGCAACATTAGTGAACCTCAAGAATTCTCTGGAAAGTGGCTTGACTGTAGAGGGAATATTACTGTCCATCCAAAAGCTTGATAATCTGGGTATGTCAACTTTTCATTTTGTTTTGTATAACACTAACATTTTTTTTTCCAGTCCAATCAGATGCTCTGAAAAAACTCAATGCAGTAGAGATAAATGCTGCATCCCGTCCAACATGTCTGGAGGGGACACGTGTCCAGTTATTGAAAGAGATTACTGAATGGCTCGTGGATTCCAGTGGGACTTCCAGTGTTCTCTGGCTCTCTGGTGTTGCAGGCTCAGGCAAAAGCACAATATCCACCACAATCTCAGATACATTCCGTGGACTACACCGTCTCGGGGCCTTCCTCTTCTTTGACAGAAACGACCCATCACGTAGCCATCCTGACCGGGTTATACCCTCTCTGGCTTTTTCACTTGCACGGTCCAACCCACACATTGGCTCCGCTATTTCGGCTGCAATTCAAACAAACTCGGACTTTATGGATGCACCACTTGGAACACAATTCAAGATATTACTGCTGGAGCCACTGATATCTGTGCAGCAGAACATGCAAGGCCCTATTCTTATTGTGCTGGATGCCCTCGACGAATGTGGAGACCCACACTCACGGAAAATCCTCCTATCTGTAATCTCAACTGAGTTCCCAAAATTACCTCCCTTGTTTCGTTTCCTCATCACAAGCCGACGTGAAGCTGATATTATCAATTGCTTTGCTCCCCGTTTTGCAGAACAATCTGTGGCAACAGCTGCTAGTCACCGTGATGTGCAACTATACATCGAACATGGACTGGAGCATATTCGGCAGAATAATGAATTAGGACAAACATCGTGGCCAAAGCCAGCCCAAAAACAAGCTATGATTGATCTCGCGGGCGGGCTTTTCATCTGGGCAGCAACAGCTCTCCGGTACATTGACGGATACAGCCCAAATGACAGAATGGAAACTGTGATCAAGGGAAATTTGAATACTCTCGACAAACTGTATAGCACCACTCTCCAGTATTCAGCTCCTTGGGACGATGCAAAGTTCACCAGAGATGCTCGGGCTGTACTAGCATGCCTTGTCTTTGGGAAGGTACCAATGACCAACGTGACCATTGACATGGTTCTAGGTCATGGTTATAACAGCTCTGAGGTGTTGAAACGGTTAGGGTGTGTTGTGCATTGGCGGCCTGGCTTTGTGGCGCGGATACTTCATGCTTCTTTTGCAGACTATCTCACCGATGAGATCCGCTCAGAGGGTCGTCCTTGGGCATTCAGCACAGAGTTTGGGCACTCTAGATTGGCACTAGGATGTTTGCGGATACTAAATGACCAGCTCCAATTCAACATCTGTGATCTGGAGGACTCACATTACTTAAATGCAGATGTACCAGACATTTCAACACGGGTAGCTCTTCGTATTTCTCCACAGCTCTCATATTCAAGCTGCTTCTGGGGTGCTCATGTAGCCAACTGCCTGTTTGATCCGAGCATAATCGAAGGCATTGACAAGTTATTTTGCCAAAATTTCCTGTTTTGGATGGAGGTCCTCAGTCTGCTCAATCAAGTCCCCCTTGCATCAGCGGCATTAGCTGCTGCAATCAGTTATGTCAAGGTTTGTTTTGATGTAGACTTGTGATTCTTCAGCTGACTTGATAATAGGGCCACAATGATGACCTGGAGGATCTCATTGGCGACACAACCAAATTTGTATCAACATTTGGACCAGTAATAGCTCAAAGTGCCCCCCACATCTATCTGTCTGCTCTCGCATTTGCACCACACAAGTCTTTGACAGTGGTTCGGTTTGGCAGGCAATATCCAAACAGGTTGGGTGTTGATGGACCAATGAGCATCAAATGGCCAGCTATCCAGAAACTTTTACGCGGTCATACCAGTACAGTCTACACAGTAGCTTTCTCTCCAGATGGCGCATGGATAGCCTCCGGGGCAGATGACTCCAATGTGTGCATCTGGAATGCTCATACTGGGGTACTCACTTGCAAGCCTCTTCTGGGCCACACAGGACTCGTTAATTGTATGACATTTTCCCCGGACAGCACACTGATTGCATCGGGCTCCGACGATGAGACAATATATGTCTGGGTCGCTCAGACTGGTGCACTGGTTGCTGGACCATGCTTGGGACATACAAACATTGTGCAGACCATTCAATTCTCCCCCGATGGTACCACAATTGCGTCTGGATGTGCGGATGGCACGGTCCGCGTCTGGAATGTGCAAACTGGTTCAATTGTTGCTGGTCCATTCAACAGTACCAGTAGTATCTATTCTGTCCACTTCTCCCCTGATGGTACAACAATCACATCTGGATCAGAGACTATGGTTCATGTCTGGAATGCTCAGACAGGGGCAATAGTTGCTGAATTGAACATCTACTATGAACCTCATGAATGGGATCCATGGACTCGATGTGTTAATCTTTCGCCGGATGGTACACATAT
The DNA here is from genome assembly GCA_029449255.1 of Mycena polygramma. Lineage (NCBI taxonomy): Eukaryota > Fungi > Basidiomycota > Agaricomycetes > Agaricales > Mycenaceae > Mycena > Mycena polygramma. Next base: position 225,045 of record JARKID010000022.1, read on the forward strand.
TGTGTCCGCTAGAGCAGGCACAGTGTATGTCTGGCATGCCCGTACAGGTGCATGTATTTCTACATTCGATGGTCATACTACAGCGGTGCGCTCCGCTACTTTCTCACCTGATGGATCACGCATCGCCTCTGCATCACATAGACGAACAGTGTACTTGTCAGATGCTCAAACAGGTGCACTGATTGCTGGTCCGTTCACAAGAGACATGAGTAGCTCGAATCACTATCAGCTTGGTCTTAATTGTGTGAATTTCTCACCGGATGGAAGCCAAATTGTGTCTGCTGACAGCAGAACAATCTGCATTTGGGATGCTTCCAGCGGGATAGTTGATGCTGATGCATTCCCAGGACATACCCAGCCAGTCTGGGCAGTCAGATTCTCACCAGATGGCAAGCATATTGCATCTGGCTCCTCAGATGGGATAGTCTGTATCTGGGATGCTGAGACCGGTGCCCAGGTAATTAGTCCGCTGATCGGGCTCCACAGCTGGGTTACCTCGATTGATTTCTCACCAGATGGCATGCAGATTGCAGCAAGCGGATTTGAGGGCCAGGTGTGTATTTGGGACATCCAGACCGGAGAAATGACCTGTGGGCCCCTTGCCCTGGACAAACATATAACTGGGGATACACTTGAAGATAAAGGTCCTTGTGTTTGGGATGCTCAGACAGGGGTTGTTGTAGTTGGCGAAGCTATAAGCACAACTTGCCTCAAGTTTTCCTTGGATGGGACCCAAATTGCATCTGAATGCGAGAATGCGGTGCAAGTCTGGGATGCTCAGGCTGGCACACACATTGGTGCCCCATTCAAAGGCTTCATCAAGGCCAGAGACTTCTTACCAGATGGCAGAGAAGTCATTTTTGATACTGAAGAAATTGCGTCCGGATCTGACACAATGTGTATCCGGGAGGTGCAAACGGGTACACTTGTTTCTAGGCTCTCTACAGGAGACACTGGCTTGATTCAATGTACACATTTTTCCCCGGACGGCAGACGGGTTACGTTTGGCTCCCGTGATGGGACAGTTCGGGTCTGGGATGCTCAAACTGGAGCCCAGGTTGCTGGGCCATTTGCAGGGCATGCTGGAGGGGTTCACTCTGTCGATGTTTCACCAGATGGCACAAAAATGGCATCTGGATCCGCTGATACCACAGTGCGTGTATGGAAGACGAGTCAAAACCGTAAAACAACTACCATTGCACCTCTGGATTTTGATGAAGAGCTTCTTGCATTTGACAGCAACTCCGGCTGGATTCGAAGCACAACAGGGGCCCTGTTACTTTGGGTCCCCCCCTTCCTCCGGATGGGATTACATCTTCCCCACAATACACTGGTCATCTCAGTCAATGGCCCGACAAAACTTGATTTTAGTCGCTTTGTCCATGGGACCGAATGGGTGAAATGTTATTCCGGCATGACTCCGTGAGTACCTGGTAGATTAAACGAGGTAATGTTCCCTTTCAGGTTGTTCGGATAGTGGTTAAACAGTCACCAGTGCTTGCTTGCAAGCTCGGAAGTCATGGGTGTCATTTTCCATAGCACAAAATAAACGAAACTTTGTCGGATCATCAGTTTGAACGTGAGGTTCGATTACAATTTCACAATGGAGGATGACTAGGACGACAAACGTTGCCTATGATTGGATATGACAAGAAAACGCAAGCTTGGAATAATTGCCATTGCATTGAAGCCATATCGGGTCAAACGCAAAAGGTCAGTCCCAGATAAGCTTCTTCTGGTAAAAAGTGTCATCCACGCGGAAGAACCCAGTAAATCCTTGAATGCGAAAGTGCACCAGGTCCCCGTGAACTTGAGCGAGTCCAGAGCATGTTGTGGTCAACGGGCATTGCCGGCCGCCCGGCCGGCGCTTGCGAGGGTGACGAGAGCGAGGAGGATGAAGTCGGGTCCGGAGAAGGAGACGAAGGGCGGGACATGGGGAAAGGGGACGAAGAGCGAGACGCGGGGGCGGTCGGGACGAGCAACGAGGCGCTTTTGGGGGGCGAGCCTCGACCCCGGGTGAGCTGCTCATGGGACGAGCGCTTTTCGATGCAGACGAGGTGGGTTGCGTGCGACGAGTCGCGCCAGCCTTGGGAGCATACTTAGCGATGTACTCGTCCAAGCGGGGCAGTCCTTAACACCGAAGCGTCGCACAAGGAGGACCTCTTGGGGCAGGACGGCCCGGACATGATCGACATCCTCGCGATCCCAGCAACGACCGTCGAAGTCGTAGACCCCGATTTCGTCGCTGCTGTCGAGTTCCATCTTCTTCAGCAACTCTGGGTATCTCGCCATGTTGAGGCGCAACGTCTTCAAGCCTTGCTGGCGAAACATCTCGGGCCCCGCTCCGTCCTGAATCTAGTGTTACCGCGGTCCGGTCCTGAACCGATATTGAACGCGAACTGGACCTGGACCGAACCGAAGTCCGGTTCAGTGGCTGTGGCGTTCGCTGAACCAAACCGAAGGTCCGGTTCAGCGTTCGGAAAATTTTGGGATTTCGTGAACGCGTTCGAACGCCGAACGCGAACATATTCCCGTCGTTCAAAAGTGAACCTAAAACCCCGTTTTAGTCGCAAGACCCGGAGTGATTTGGCTCAATCTCACTTCCTGTGCCCCCTGTTGAGTATCTACTCACTGGGCGGACAGAAATTCAGCACGAAGTAACTTGTTCGAAAGTGATGATGGAATCAAATGCCATCAGATAGAAACAGTTGAACGAGTTGTGGGGACTCGACACTCCACTGGGTCTCAGGTGAGTTAAAAGTGAGTCTGTCGTCAACAGAAATTTGTATATCGAGGCTGAACAGGTTCTGGAAGAAATTTGAGTGGTTCTACAGCGTGGGAAGAAAAAATACGTTCGAACGCGTTCGAACCTGAACTGGACCGCGAACGTCGGTCCAGTTCAAGGTTCAAGGGGTTGGCTGAACTGAACCGATGGTCCGGTTCGACGTTCGGGAAATTTGAGGCTGAACTGGACCGAACCGGACCGCGGCAACACTACCTGAATCAGGGTTAATATCAGGGCACGACAGAGATAGCAGAATGTGCGCCGTACATCAGGAAAATCTGAAATACTATATAGTTCCTGGGCTACTTTGTAGGTCTTCCAGGGTCTTTGTAGGCCTATGAAAGTTGGAGCTTTACTATGGGTGTCTCTGAGTGTCTCTGGTGGTCTATTACGAGTACTTATGTAATAAGTAATCGTCCATTTCAAAACTTTCCATATGAGGTTTTTGAGACCACCGCGAAAGTCAGTCCCGTCTAAGCGTTAAACCCATTTTAGTGGCTGTGTTGAAGTCTCTTTCAGCTTTTCATTACCTTAGTTCGTTGACTTTTTAGTGGCTGTGGCGAGCCCTTGGTAATCATCCATCATCAACGCCACGGTTCGATTCCCCAAACCGACTTTTATTAATTACTCACCTCACACTGTTCTAACCTCCGTAGCTTATTCAAATTTCCTCTGCCTAATCATTATGGCAATCCTCTCGCTGTCACTTCCTCTTCACGTTTGATAGTCCGTGTTCTCAATCTCACGCAATCCGCCAATCCAGTACTCAACTTTACAGCCGATCCTGAAAGTAATGAGAATCCATTAATTTTTTTGCGCATGTTCTGAAATCGGCAATCCCTTTTCGGGAGGTCGTGCGTTCGATCCCGTCGGCTCGCTATAAACATTTTGGTGGGTTTCTTCGCATCTACATTCGTAAGAGGCATGCAACGCAGCAGATACTGAAGCAACTATTTTTCTGGTCCTTTCTACAACCCTCAACATGCACGGAAACTTTTTTTTTAGTCTATGTACCAGTTACAGCTGTGTCGGTCAAGTTGAGACAAAACCAGTGTTCTTCACCCTACACTGCGTCAGTCACTACCATAGGGAGTAAAAACACAATGGGAACCAGTTTCTCCCTTCCTCCTTGGGGAAAGATTATGCAGCTGATGCTCGATTCCGAAACCAATCAATCAGTGGCCGCGCAGCAGACCAAAAGATTTTTCGACGCATTCAGACTCATCTAAATGCCCCGAATATATACTTTGGTTGTTTTGAATAGGATTAGAACTCATGGAGCCCCTAAACAACCAATACTGAGGTTGAATCCATTTAGCCAAGAAAGTGTTAGCTGTAGGAATCGAACTCGCGACCTCCCAGAAAGGGATTGCCAAATCCAGAACGCGCGCAAAAAAATAAATCGATTCTCATTACTTTCAGGATCGGCTGTAAACTTCTCGCCATTTTTTCTGCGTACTATAAACAATAATTTGTAACACTGGCATGTATCATATGTATGTATAGTGCAATCAAATCCATAGTTCAAGTTTGCCAGCTGCGGGCTCGCCAATCTCGAGACCGAGTGAGTCGGAGTCGGAGTGACAGCGAGGGATTATTTGTACGGAGTCGTTACTTGGTTTAAGGACACTAAAAAAGGTACATAAGTGCGAGTTTCTGCCGGGCAACACCACGGCCTTACACCCCAAGTGTATTTATGGCTCTACCTATGAGGGTCTTTCCCGCTCTCTCTGGGTGCCTTATCCGCTTTGAGAAAAATTAAGAAGAGATAGATAGTACTAGTAGTGCCGTGCCCAGAAAAGCTGCTGCAAACTTGAAGCCTTGAACAAGCGCGGAGCACTGAACCTTGAGTCGGCCGCCGTAACCGCGAACTGACTTGGACTCGAGGATGAAGTTGGAAAGTTCTCACGCTCGTGGAGCTCGTGATGCCTTTACGCATGGCAGATATGTTTTCTTCACCTTTGTCAGAGGTGGTCCGATGCCGCTGCGCATCCGTTCGGTGAGTTCGAGGGAGCGTTTTAAATGGATCAGCACAAGATTAGCGCCAACAAAGATTGCCGGTCGGCTACGAACACCGCCCGTCCACACCAACACCAAACAATGATGTTGCCACGTCGTCTGTTGTCGTCTTTCTTCCTTTCCCCCCATCTCGCCCTACCTTCCTCGCGGTTCTGCTTGTCCCCGCCCTTCGTGCTTCACACCTTGGCTATATCGCACCGTCTCCGTATCATCCTCGCTCATTTCCGCTCCTCAAACCTTCATCGGAATGCTACCTGGACTGTGGCGTGCGATGCATGGCTTCAAGCCCGTCTCGTTGGCGACACGGTGCCTCGTCTTTGCAAGCTCAAGCGGCCTCTCTCACCATGACCTCGTTCCGTTCCGTTGTGTTTTTCGTCTCCGTGCCGCCACATCCGCGCGCAATCGCGCACTCGCAAGCTCAAACCCTGTGTCAAGTCTGCCCAATCGTCCTCAAGCCACCTCAAGCCATCCTCAAGCTCTCCACTCTCCTCCTCAAAGCCGTCCTCAAGCTCTCAGCAAGCTGAGTCAAGTCAAGTCAAAGTCGTCTCCCGGATGCCCTCAAGCCACTGCACAAAATTTGCGTTGTGTTCATGCCGCTGGTTTTCCGTGCGTCATATCACTTTAACTATTAGTAGCCCTCTCCGCATGTACGTTGTCGTAGCACCACCGAATATGATTTTTTCTCCCGAAAAAAATCCTTCTCGAAAACTACTTGTGGATCACTAAGAACTATGAGCACTTTCACGACTATGATGCCTATATGTTTATGATAGACATAACCAGCACTATGGGGGTCTTTTCAAACCGCCCCTCCCACCTTTCTTTCATAGACACCGTTTACTATTGGGTCTATCATGTCTATCAGTGTCTTTCGGGGTCTTTATGGTGACTTCAGATTTTCCTGATGAAGCTTCTTGCACGGAACGGCCGCACATCGCGCTTTGCTGGCAGTCGGTGTATCTGGTTTCTGAATCACCCGAACGTGGTGCGTGCTCTGCATTGTTTCAAACGCTCAAGATATTCAACTGCGTTCGAAGGGTAACAGCCTGTGACGGACGGTCCGCACCTGCACCAAATAGAACTTCGTGAGAGTATGTATATCTGCAGGGCTGCCAATCAGGAAAAGCCTACCCTGCTAATTTGGCCAAACTTCACCCAAACTTCAGGTAATTTCCTGAGATTATCCTCGTTAGACGGGTTTGGCCAAACTTGACCCAATTAAGTTACTCCCTACCAATTAGCCGTAAGTTTGGCCAAACTTATGCGACGTTAGGGACCATTATCTCCCCATTATTCCTCATTTCCAGTACTCAATATCAAGCAGAAGTTGTGGAGAAACAATGCATTCAAAGTACAGATACAGTAACTATCTAAAGCTGAGTTACACATGCGCAAGGAGCTTGTCGCGGACTTGCAAAGCTGCGAATCGACGACGATGACATTAGCGTTGCGGAGCTTGACGGAGTGCGTTGCGGAGCTCGACGGAGTGTTGAGACTTAAAGACTCAGCGAGATGGAGATGACGCTGGGTGGTGTGGAGGACGAGCAGAAGGACTTGACGTGAAGCGAGATGTGCGAAGTCTTGCTGGAATGGAATTGAAGACGGAAGGACCTTGCGAGCTGGTTTGCGTCTTGAATGAGAATCTTGATGACATAGCCTCATCTTGAAAGTCTTTTGAAGGCTTGACAGTGATTGAAGGCGATGTCACAGGGAGCGGCACGGAGCCCACAACATAAGCTAGTCTCCCTAGTCAGACCATATATCAAGATTATTTTTTTTTGAGAAAATGAAAAGTGAAAAAATAACCTGATATATGGTCTGATTCCACTCGCGCACCCGAAGCCGTAGGTCAGGCTTCCGGATTAGGACAGGCCGCATTGGGCCATTCACACGCCCAATGCGGCCATATCCTTATGTCAGCAGCTCACTTTTTCCGTCCCGCCTCTGGGGACATGCTTTCTCTGCCCGCGGGATGGAGAAACTCGGGGCTTTAACGAAGCAGGTACAGCGACCCCTCCAGCTTTTACACAGGCAAGAACCTGACGGATTCCATCCATTTTCGGTTGTGATGCCATCATATGGCTCGAAAGCACAAGGAAGCCCGAGGAATAATTCCCTGAGCCAGATAAAAGTCTGGTTGGGAGGGAACTTGAAAGGAAATGTATACTGGAGGGTATACTCGGTGTCCAGCCCTCATGGTAGCAGGAATAGTGTTGCGCGTGGTGAAAAGATGGCCGTGTTTGGTTGCACGTGACTCCGGAGAGTGCCGGATCGCGACCTACGGCTAACACCCGACAAGTAAAACTAGACTAAACATAAGCGTGCAAGAGCGAGGCAGGGGTCGGAGGAGCATGCCGCGCGTGCAGCGGGCAGCGCGATTTGAGGCCGTAGGTGGGCATTACTGCTTCTGTTACGTTGGACGAAGGAGGTTGGCTACGGTCGCCAGGATGACGGCGGGGTGCCACGGAGGAGGAGATTTGGGTGGACAGCAACCAAGAACTTTGAGAAGCTTGAGGGGCTTGGGCTAGCCAATTCACCGCAGAAGGGCGGAGAGAGGACGACAACTGAGGGGCGGGAAGTGGGGGAAGATGAGGGAAGAGGAAGAAAGCCGTCGACGTGGCATGATCAACGTGTGGTCATGTTGTGCCCGGGCAGTGCTTCTGATAGCTCCGAATGATTGCCGATCGGCTACTGACTTAGTGCATTTTGCCAAACCAAATCGGAACGGTAAGTAAAGGTCCTTTCTTACTTGGGTCTTGCTGAATGATTTAGCAACGCAAAGCAACTTCAAGAGGGTGGTGTTTCTGCCAATAATCCTTGTCCCTGTCAAAATTATCCGGCGTTGCCCGTTGTTATTCCAAGTTTCATCAAATTTAGCCGAAACTTAGGCAAAATTAGGCCAACTTTGCCCAAGTTACACCTAATTATTTCGGGACAGTATAATCCTGGGAAAGTTTGGCATAATTGGCTCGGGAGGTTTTTCCTGATCAGTGCTCGTTCGACCCGAGCCTCAGGCCATATATCTCTGGATTTGCGGATTTTTTTCCGTCCGTGTTTCTGTCCAATCCATCTCAGGCTCTGTCTGCGCATGGGCAGTTGGCCAGATATTGATCAGGATTACGACTTATTCCCGAGGTATAGTCCGTTTTTCTTGTACATGACGCGCCACGTCCTTGACGAACTTCGAGAATCATATTCTGACGCACAGAAAGTTGGATTTGGTTCTTTTTGTCCGGATAGTTGCTTGACGAGCCGTAGGTCCCACAAGTGCCATCGCTCACCCCTTTTTTCTCAGTTTCGCGGCAAGAACGATGTGTCCGACGAGGCTTCCAGACCAGCGAGGAAACCAGAACTTGATGCTGACACTGACCCAGTATTGGATTCAGAGTTGCAAGGCCTGTAGCAGCCGGTCCCACCCGCAACACATGCTAATGTTCGGACCTCGTTCGACTTGAGCGCAGGCCATGAAATCTTCCGCCCCTTTTCTGTTTCCTCTGTCAGGTCCGCCCTTGCCCGCAATCTACTTGGGTTAAGTTTTGCGTCGATGCTACCCCAGGTTTTATTAGAATCATCAATTTATGGAGAGGGAGTGATCTATCTTGATCCACGAAGGCTTGTACGGGTCGTCTGTGCTCCAAAGAACTTTCGAGGAACTAATTCAATAATGTGCGGTGTCTTTTGTGGAGGCGGCCTATCCGTGACGAAACATTGATCGGAGTAAGCCTGCCCAGTATCAGCGTAAAAGACCAATGACATGTACCTGCACACGAAATCAGCCACCACTGGTTCTCACCATCGTCTCTTTCTCCGAGAGAACGCAGAGAACAACTCCACGTCACTTAGAAGGATCCGGCTCGGCTGGAAAAAGGGATTGGCCAAAGCTCTCAACGCCTGTGGTGGGAATCGAACCCATGTCTCTTCCCACGTGGGGATTGCACGACAGCAATGTAGCCTCATCCACACAGGCTTGAACTTGGTGGGGCCGAACTACCTGAGTACAGACAATCACGAGGCAACGTCGCGCTGTTGAAGTCCATCCCTAATCTTTTAATCCTTCCATTTAGCATGCAGTGGGAATGGCTCCCTTATCCCCAAGTAAGCTTTCAGAGAATCCTCTACACCGAATAAGAGCCTGCAGCCAGGGCCTTCAGGGGAAGCTTCATCGCCCTTAACACCAATTTTATGTGGCGTGACGCGTACACAATGGGATCAAAAGAGCATGTGATCGCGTTTGATCGATGTCATTCGCAAGCACGAGCAAACACCGTTTTCCTCTTCGCTTCCCTTTGCCTTCCTCCTCTCACCTGGGCCACGAATCTATGTCTCCACGCCTCGTCTCCGATCTGCACCGACACCACTTAATAACGCCGGCCCAACTTCCTATCTGGCAATCCCACCTAGTGATGTTCTTGGCTTGGCTTGAAGCCAACAAGCCAACAAGCCAAAGCCGTGGCTTGATCAAGCCAAGCCAAGCCAAAACTTTGGCTTGAGGTTGGCTTTGGCTTTGGCTTGAGATTTACAAGCCAAAGCCAAGCCAAGCAAGCCATGGCTTGAGCCGGGGGATAAAAACGAACAAAACCGCATCTCCAGGGCCGAAATCTGGCATTTGGTTGGTACGTTTTGCGTTGGACATCACCGAAATTGAGGTAGCAGCTTTAAACATGGCTTGGAACAATGTGTCCGACTCGGATCAACATGTTCCCAGGGTTCAAAAAATTCGGGTTTCATTGATCATGAGTTTTATCTGCGCTCCTGGGGACTTCGTGTTCCAGTTTTGGCTATTTCCTGTGCATAGCAATGATATGAGGTGATTTGGCTGCATTCTTGAGATGGTTGTTGGGAATTAAAAATGTTTGGTTGAAGCCATGGCTGAAGCCAAAGCCAAGCCAAGCCAAGCCCCCATCCATGGCTTTGGCTTTGGCTTGAAGAATCTGAAGCCAAAGCCAGACGAAGCCAAGCCAAAGCCAGGGCTTGCAAGCCAAGCCAAGCCAAAACATCACTAATCCCACCGACGCCCACGGCCGCCCGCAAAGCCTACAAGGGAGAGCCCGGGGAACGAGTGGATAGAGGGGAAGAATCTGGAGGGAGCCGGACGCAAGTGCGGTCCAGTTGAGAAGCGGATGCCGAAGACCGCTGAGGCAGATGACAATTGGCGAGCTACGGACAGGATGAGGGGACACACGGCCAACTGTGACGGCGCGCAGGTGCGCCCCTCTCCTCCTCCTCGATGCTCGGCTCCGGGAAAAGCTCTCTTTGGGTCTGTTTGACACTCTGACCCGTCCCCTCTGAGTCTACGGACTATGTAACAGCATTCTCCACTCGCACTCCTGTCCTCACGCACTAGAGTCGACATCCCCATTTCTGTCTGCTTTCATTCGCCGAAACGATAGGGGGCGTGCTGACTCAACAGCAGCGTACTCCGGTGTGCGCTGCCAGATCCGGACTTTGTTCCCATGGGTCTTGCACTCTCTATCTTCCTCGTATTCCGTCCGCTTGCGCTGTACGCTGGACCTTGCCCCCAGCCACGTTCCACCTGTTTCGAGATTCGCATCCGCACCTCAATGCCACTGGCTCGATGTTGAACCTACTCGCCATTCGTCTTCCGGTTCTAACAAGCTATGGTCTCGGAATCTCGCTCTCTGTCCTGTAGGAATATACATCCCCGCTACGTTATCCTACTCTTCCGCATTCTGTCCCCGGTTGCACTATCTACGGATTCTAATCCCATCTGCCAAGCGCCGGCTTCTAATCTCATCTGCCCAGCGCTACGATTTCCCGCGCTTCATGCTATATTTTTCATCTCCTGCAGTTTTTCCACGCTCGGGCCTGCCCGACGGCAAGCACGTCTCTTGCGCAATAACAGACGCAGCGCCCCTTGCGCTCCCTTTCGTCTCCGTAAATATGAATCCACGACATGTACTCTTTCCGTTCCCGCTGTGCGCAATCAGTCAGTCCTTACGATACTCCGCTGCGCACTGCATCCTACCCTGGCAAGCGCCCTTCACAGACGGTCCGTAGCGGAGGGTTCGCACCTGCAACAATTCAGAGCTAATTCGGAAACCGCTGGAATTTCTGCGGGGCTGCTCGTTCGACTCGAGCTCGGGCCATGTGGATCCCCCAAATTCTTTTTTACCCTCTTTTTTTTCTGCTCGCTGATCATTATCCGGGGTTAGCATTTTCCTAGATTGCTGGACGGGTCTCGCAATAAGGCCTCTGGGGGCCACGTTCAACGAATGGATGTGTCTGCGAGGCTTCTCATTCGGCCGAACTCGGCCCTTTATCTGTTTCTTTTTCACCTCGCCTTGGTGAGTTTCTAGTCTGCCTTGCCGGGCTGCTCATTCCCACTCAGCCCTACCTCTCGTCGGCGTGCGGTGTGTGACAGCCTTTTGGTTGCATTCCGTCACGGTCCAGTACATTGTCCTTGTTGGGGTTCAACTTACCACCTGCTTCGAATAGGTTATCATAATTCGATGCGTGAGAAGTTTGACGATAATTGCTCGCGCATGACTCTCCACCCGCCGCCCAGCGTATTTCGCGCAAATTGGCGGGCTCACATCGCGTGCGCGTTCACTCGGCAACGAGACTGGGCGGCGCGAAAGGGTATTCTGCTTTTGGTGCGCCCCTTGCAAATTGTATTCTTACCCCGATACTGTTGCAGCAAATATTGGGGTATTCGATCCCACCTGGTTGACGTTGAGCATCCTTGCCCAATATTTGGGTTTCTCATCGTTTACTCAATCCTGTTCTCCGGCTCTTCCAAGCTGTTCTGCGCCCTTCGGTAACCCGGTTCCCATTCTCGCAGGCGACCACAGAGAATCTATACTTCACTTCCCACTCTGTGAATTTACGTCTTTTCTGCGCCATTCAAGCTCGCCGCAGAAAAATCTAGCCGTCCGCTACTACTCGTTTCTGCCTGTGCTGATCTTCGAAATTATGCTGCACCACGCAGTTCCATTGAGGTTTTTCTTCTGGGTCCTTCGTTCGGTGCGTTGATTGGATGTTTGAAGTCTCGAAACTATCCTAGGTTTTTCATACGCATAGGAAAAAGGCCTGTGGCGGGCGCTCCGCACCCGCAAGCTGTTGAGATCGGTCAGCGGAGACAGCTTGAACCGGAATTTCGATAGTCGTCTTTTTTGTTTTTGTTTTTGTTTTCTTTTGTTCCCGACTGCAGTGATATCATGCGTACTCACGCTCTAAAAAAAGGCAAGTCCGCTTACATCACCGCTCGCTGATCTTGGACCCACACCACCACCTCACCATTCTCCGACCATGGACGTAAAAAACAGAAACGTCCCCGCATCTAAAGGTTAAGACTGGCTGCTTCAGAATAACGAGGTTCTCATGTAATTGTAGGCATCGACCCGGCCGAGGCCGCAGCTGCCGACGTCTGGGCAATCTACGTAGCTGAGGCAGAAAAGTACGACAAAGGGCTAGTCGAAAGCTGGAGTAGTGATATGCAAGGGATGCTCATATTTGTGAGTGTTCTGCATGGTGAAAGTGTATTTTGACCAACACAATGCAGGCAGGTCTGTTCTCGGCCAGCCTGACAGCATTCCTTATCGAGAGTTACAAGACTTTGAATCCGGACTCAGGCGACACTACGGTGAAGCTTTTGGCCCAGATATCCCATCAACTGGCCGCATCTGCACAGGGGAGTATGTTGGAGCTGCCCACAACCTCCACAGATTTCACTCCATCCCCCGCTGCATTAGTATGCAACGCATTGTGGTTCATCAGCCTCGGCCTCAGTCTATCCTGTGCGCTCTTTGCGACGCTGCTTGAGCAGTGGGCTCGGGACTTCATACATCGCACCGAAATCCGCTCCGCGCCCATCATCCGGGCGCGCATTTTCTCGTTTCTCTACTATGGGTTGAAACGCTTCAACATGCACATGCTGGTGGACATCATCCCACTACTCCTCCATCTGGCACTATTTTTCTTCTTTGCCGGACTCATCGCCTTTCTGATTCCAGTCAATCTTGGGATGGCAATCCTCGCTGGTGGAATCCTCCTCATTTTAACCGCAGCATACTCGGTCCTCACGCTCTTCCCGTTGGCTTACCTACAAAGCCCGTATCACACACCACTCTCCGGCACATTTTGGCGTTTGATTCGATATGCCAAGCATTGGCGCCACGGTAACTCCAATGCAGCCTCGATGAATTCACCAGGTGAAACGATCATGGAGGCGGTATCTCGCGTGGCTACAAAGGAATCGGGGGAGCGCATCGCCCGGGACAAGAAGGCTCTTGTATGGACTCTGAAATCCTTGTCGGATGACCAGGAACTGGAGCCGTTTGTGGCGGCGATTCCAGATATTCTATGGGGGCCGAACCACCCCCGGGATAAGTACACGGCCGTTTTCTGCAACCTTGCGGTAGATGCGGATCTCGGGCTCTGTTCTCGTATCGGCGGTCTTCTTGCCGGCTGTGATACTGGTGTTTTGCTTCTGGATGCGCGCAAGCGACGACAAATTATCTGCTATAAAGCTGTCTGGGCAATCACGGCCCTGATGCCAGATTCTCCGAGTAGCTCGGTCTTCGTGGACTCAGTGCCACATGTTTTCATTACCGACAGTGAAGTTTTTATGGTCGCAATTTCGGTCTGGGCACTGTTACAATGGAGCTGTTTTCGGGCAGATGCAGTCCTTCTGCATGAACATGAACAGTTTCTGATCGATTCGCAGAGGACGGACCGTGGAAACATCAGTGAGCCAGAGTTAACCAGAGTCTTGCATTCTATCACGCAGGTCCTCTCGCGAAGTTATGCCCGAAGCCACTATGCCCCGACACCGGTGGTGCATCGCACTTCCGAGGCCCATATTCAACTCATTCAGCGTCTTCTGATGGAAGGCCCGTACCGCATTCTTTTTCACTATATCTTGTCCGCGTCATGGCGCCAGAGGGACACCCTGCCCTACCGCTTCTATTTAACCAGCAAACTCATCCTACCATTTCCGCGGGCTGTCCCTCTGGGCATCAGCGATGAGCTGGATCAGACACTGGACGAACTTGTGTCAACTGTGCTGAAGGAGCACAATACATCAGATGTCGCATGTATGGATGAACTTATTTATGAGTTAATATCCTGCTGGTCACCCTCCAGTGCAAAGGCTATACCCCGCCCCCTGGTTCAATTTATTGCTGGCCGAGCCTCCGACGACGCTGTTTCCAGGCTGATCACGTCAATCTCGGACGTCCACCAAATAGGGGACTCGATCTCGCAAGCTCTTCTGAACGAGACTGCGGAAGCAGGACAGAAGCAGCTCATCACGGCCATCTGGCGTCTCTGTTACCTTTTAGGTATTTTGCAAGATTCGTCTTTGAGGCTGTTGCATCTAGTGAAGGACCTAGAGACTTCTTCCATGTCCCCATCCCTCATAGCCTTACTAAAGTGGCAGTACCTCAACAAATTGAACCGTGGAGTCTCACCACTTGCGGCGTCCGACTTCTCGGCCCGGTTCGGAGACCCACTGCTGCCCAGCGACACGGCTATAATCCCTGAGCCTTACGATGGGGGAGGACAAAGTGTGTCTGTTCAATATCGCGTGAAACTTAGCGATCGGATCACAGAGGCCAAAGTACTACTCGTGGCGGAGTTTCTGGAATCTTGCGCTGGCTCTGGCCCTTTCCCTTACATGGCCGGCGAAACACTGCGCCGTATCATCGGCGCCGTCCAAGACAATCTGTATCGTTATTATCCTGATCGGGACTATTATCCTATGGCTGTCCACGACACACACCAAAATCGCTTCGCCAATGCCATTCGGGATGCATTTTGCAGTCCCCGTTGCGCAGAATTGCGAAGCAGCATTATTCAACAGGCCATCTTTGGTATATATGAAGAGCCGCAACTTCTCGAGGAATTTGGGAAACCCTGGATGACAAACAGCGCAGCGCGAGAAACCATCAGAACAGCATTCACGGGGTATGCGGGTGAACTCGCCGCCTCCACTGAGCATGGCCTCCAAACAAATTCCGATCAAGAGCGCATCCGAGCAATTCTGCGCGGGTTTGATTTATTCCACGCTATAGAGGGTATGTGCTCACCGATAGCTTACTGTAATCAGTTGATGCTCAATTTTGTCCCAGCTGGAGCGGAGATGTAAGTTGTCGGTGTTTGTTGATGCACGAAGCCTTGTCAGGCATTCTGTGCCCCAAAAACCCTTCGAGGAATAATGTAATAATGTGCTGTGTCTTTTGTCGAGGCGGCCCATGCGTGATGTAACATCGTCGCAAGAGACTACTAGCGATATAAGATTCGTGCAGTACCGGGGTGAGATGTGATATATGCCTGACATTGGACTCGGCGGAGTACTCCTGCCCTGTGATACTCGGAGGATTCAGCGTTAGAAGCAATGTCATGTACCTGCACACAAAATCAGCCACCACCGACCGGTTCACACCATCGTCTCTTTCACTAAGAAGACACAGAACACACAATCACGTCACTTAGGAGGATCCGGCTCGGCGGAACATCTCTTCCCATAGAAAGTAGGCTTGTCCATAGCTGGACTTGGTTGGGCAGTGCTCCCGAATTGCGGACAATTACGCGATGAACCATGAGGCAACGTCGCGCCGTTGAAGTCTATTCCTGATCTTTCAATCTTTCCATTTGGTATGCAGCGGCAATGGTTCACTTATCCTCAAATGGAACTCGAACGAAATCCCCCACACTGAATCGGAGCCTTTAGGGCCAGCTTCATCGCCCTTGACACAGCATTTACGCGGCGTTCATGCGCGTCCGGAACGGGTTCAAATGAGCATGTGATCGCGTAAGTTGATGATGATTCGTCATCCGCAAGCACAAGCAAACACAGTTTCCCTTCTTCTTTTCTCCCCTCAGTCCTCGATCCCTACCGATCTACGTCTCCCCGCCTCGTCTCACACTCGCGCGACTTTCCTCCCCAGGCCTCGATTGCGGTCTCGTAACTCCCCACTCACCCAGCGGCCCGCGCCACGGAAAAGGCGGCGAAGTTTGTGCGGTAAACGGCTGGTGAAACTCAAAAGGCGTGTTAGACCAAGGGCTCAGGGGCGAGCAGATGAAAAGTGTGGGGAGGAGCGAAATATTGCTGGCTTGTCGCGCGTGAGGGATGTCGGGACAGGTATGCCACTCGGGCAAGTCGGCGACGCGCAGATGTCCGATGCCGTACACAAGGGGGAACGAAGATTAGAAAAAAAGATATCACCTACAAAAGTTTTTTTTCAGAGGGTCGGTCGACCCTCCCCCCCTGTTACCGTGGGAAATTGCCTTTTTGGGCCTGATTGCCGACGGAAATTTCCGCCGCCCTCGCCAAACCGCCGAAATCTTCGATAAAACATGGGGGGTCCCATGAAAATAACTTATATTGACAGGTAAGCACTGTACAATATACTTGACTAAGTCGGTAGCATGGTATTGTCAAATGAACTAAGTTGAACAATGATACTCACGAACAGATATTGGGGTTGAATTGAACAGGCATCGCGCTACAATTCTACATTCAACACTAATTCTTACGGCGCTTCGAAGTAGAGCAAGCCGGGCATACCCATGCCTTCGTGTAACGCTGGCCTGAGAGGCAATCACGATGATACTAACATAAAGGTCAAATTCTGACACGACACCGTGAAAACATGTACTCACCCAACCCGTTTCGCAGTCACCCTTGGAGCAGCAGATAGAGCGCATGGAATCCTCACGTTCGGACTCGTCAACTGCCACTCCGCAATCACACAGCCCCGACTCGGTTTCATAAACACGACGTTTGCGTCCCGATCGAGTTGTCTGCCCCGGAACCAATGGGGGATCCCAGTCCGCTGACCGGTTCTGCGGATCCCATACCGGCATCTGGATAACATCCTCGTCGACGTGGGCATTATCAGCCACAAAATCTCCCGATCCAGGTGGTGTATCTGCGGGTAGGAGTTCAGAATCAGTGTCAGTGCAGTCCAAGATAGCTGCTCTTTCAGCAGGCCGCAATTCAGAGCCGTCCGCATACTCGAGCTCATATGCGTCTAAATCGTCGTCCGGAGGGTACGACTGGGGAATTGGCCCGGGCGCGGCTACGGTGGGAATCTCGTAGCCAAACTCGTCGTCATCCGAGGGGTGGTGCATGTACTGCTCGTTGTCCTGGACAGGATCAGTACCGAATCTTGAGCCAGCAACATCAGGCGCGAGGAATTCGTCGAAGCTTTGGAGATCCTGGTCAGAAACTTCATCAGACGCTGTATTCGCCGCCGCCGCATCCCTGGATTCCAGCGAAATGAGACTCAGTGTGATAGAAATAGTGAAAGAACGCACCGAAGAGCCATAGAAGACTTGTGAGCTTCTGAGATCATAAAGATGGGCTTCGTCTTTTCTTTCGTACCCTTGGATGTCGACTTGGACTTCGAGAAACGGTTGTTCCATTTGATCTGCATCCACTGGCGCTCCTTAGCGGAGATCTCGTACTCGACGTGAGGCTTCTTGGCACCCGAAGCCACGTATAAGAATGGACCAGCCGTGCGATGGTGCTTGTTGCGGCAATGAGTTTCGAGGTTGTAAGTCCAAACCAATGGGTCAGTGTCTGTGCATAGTGAGCATTGCACTGGAACGTTAGAACACGGAGAATCGGCATCCTTGGAAACGGATGCGTAAGCCATGCTAAAATTGACCGGGTTAGCGCATGTCGAGCGAGACCAATCTATCTGCCGCGCTGCACTTGTACCGCGGCGAGGCTTGAAGTGCAAGCTGCAGAGCCCCTCGACCCGGAGACATGCACCGCAAGGCTGGTACACAGCGGAAATGAGGAGAGGGTCAAATAATATGTGACCCGCCATATGTTCGAGTATTCGTTGGCCGTTGGTGGTGTCCAAAACGACGGGTGGTGAACATTTGGAGCAGATCCCCGGGGTGTTGTCTGAGCTCTGGCGATCTGTGCCCTCATGCTCGACAAGGAAACATACGCGGCCTGACACCGGTCAGCTAGTGTATGCTAAATCGTTCAACCACTCACCTTCCGCGCGATACGGAAAGAACATTGATCTCTTGACTTTTGGGACGAGCATGAAGTCCTCAGGCCGCATCTGGCCGTGAATTTCGGCGGCTATGGTAACGAGCGTCGCAGACTCGAAGAGATAAGTGGGTTTACCGGCATGCAAGACGGAGATATCGGGGTTCACGGGGTGAACCAGATTACCATGAACATTGTGGCAAATAAACTCGAAGTTCAGAGTCCAGCGCCAATCGTGCTTTTCCGTGGGGTCGTCCGCAATGGTCGCACGAGTGAGGCGGAGAATTTGAACAGAAATCTTAGCACTAGAGTCGTTGAGCATGTCGAGGGGGACAGATTGAACCGCAGACGAAGCCACATTGATGTGGATGATCTGTGCGACGGCGAGAAACAGGTGTTCTTCGCAGGAAACAACCAGCGCAACCGGGTTCCCAACACGAAGTGAGGCTACACCGAGCGCGTCATCCGAGATAGTTCCTGCCCCTTCCATTGTGGGCTTGAAACTCTTGAGTCCTGCAACGCGTTTGAGGCGATCTGTGGATGACCGTTCACCACGAAAGCGCATGATGCCGCTCAACGCTTTGGACTTGGGAATTAATTTGCCGTTGATCTCGATCTGGGTTGAAAAAGTGTCTTGTGGCTCGGCGATGGCGAGCGCGTCTTCAATGTCCCCGTCCGGGCTGTACGAAGCGTCTGGGACAGCTGTCGGATCAGTATCTTCTGCGGCAGTAGAATCCGGCGCCGTGGAAACAGCGGGAGCCCCAAGTTGTGCGTCCACGTTTCCACTCGACAGGAGAGCGGGGTCCACTTCGAAATCCTCGGGGGACTCCTGGTCTATGTAATGGACGAGTGAGTTGCCGAGAGGGGAGAAAATGTCGTAACCCATTTCTTGCGCCCGCGCGAGAATTTGGCGACCATGTGGAATGAGGTCCTCAGCAAGTTTCTTGCCGAGTAACCAAGTCGTCTGCAGAGTAACATTCTTGACATGAACATCACCCTTCCAGGACGCCGGCGTGATATGGTCGGCATTAGGACTCAAGTCCCCTGCCTCGTTTATGATCATCGGCAGGCGTAGACGACGTGGGCTGCGATCCCACCCCGGGCGACTCGCGAGAATGATGCTCGTCTCCGTCAGATGGGAGGCACGAGTGGACAGCTGATAGATGTCGCAATTCGTATCAGTGCCCACCGCGGTGCGAATGAGGCCAAAGAGAACTTCGAGACGATCTGTTCCGAGTAGGATTATGAAGAACTCGGCGTCCGGGATGTCGATTTTGGTTTTTGCGATGCAGAAAAATACGTTCTTGATCATAATCATGAGGTTGACGTACGTCTGATTCGCCATGAAAGATGTCGCGGCGTTCCTGTCGGCGTACAAGATGAACAGAATATGGGCGGCGGCGCTGAGGTGGACCAATTGCTGCTCGAGGGAGAGGTCGATATATATGTAGGGGAATAGGAGGTGATATCCGAGCTGCCCAAACATTCGGAGCGCCTCGCGCGTTCGAATAAACGCGGGGTCCGAATCGGGAGGTGGGGCGGGGAGAGACCAGAGTGCTTTTAGAAGCTGGTACCCATAATAGACATCCTGGATATCGTTCGGATTGAGAAACGCGTGAACTTGGTCCGCTGAGTGTCCGGCCGCGCGAAGGTGTTGTTTAGTGAGAGCCGGTGTGATTAAACAACCAAGGAGTTTGATTCCCTTCAAGCGCATCAACAGAGTGCGAAGCGTCTTCAGGACATGGCGATAGTCCTTGTCCGCAGTTATATCATCCTCGCCGACCCGGAGATTCATCAAGGGAAGGACAGAAAGCATGGAATAGATCGGAGACTCGGGGCTCAGTTCGCGGGCCATGGCGAGTTGGACGAGGGAGGCACCACGTTTTGCCTCGCCATCGGACGCGATGGAGATTGTGCGGTATGTGATGTTGTCACGAGTGCGCTTGTTGTGGCCCGCCGTCAAGATTTGCTGTATAAATTTCGCATGTTCCGGCCCTTTCTCGTGCTTGTCGGTTCCCGAGATACAACACGGCCGAGGGCTATAAACCCGCGGGTTTTTCGAAAGCGCGCCAAAAGCCGCAACCGTTGCCTGAGAAGGATCGAATTCGTGAGAAAAATGCCACAGCTTTGTGCCTTCACTCACCTCACTCGCCAGATGAATGTCTTCAGCGTCTAGGGCGTCAATAAAAACTGTGAGATCAGCGGCTGTATTGAGCTGGAGAGAAATCTTGTGGCTGCATTCTCTGCAGACACCGAGAATATTGTTCGTCTTGTCGTCCCAACGCGGGCGCTGTTCGACAGCAATCTCGTCCAGCATGAGAATACGATGGACGATCACCGGCGGCCCTGTCGACTCTGGCTCGCCCTCCGCACATCCGTCAATATTTTCTTCGATTTCCTGGATGGTGGGCATCCCAGGCGAGGCACGAAGCGGTCGGATGACCGTATTGGCTCGCAATGTTGTAATACCTGGTAAACCCTTCGCGCGATGGACGATGCCCGCCAGACGCGAGCCACCAAGTCGCAAAATCAACAGGCCCAGCATGATATCGTCCTCTGTAAAGCCCTGTATATTGTAAACCTTTGAGTAGGTGAACTTGAACCATTGGACGTACCTTGGGATTATAAACCTCTCGACAAGCGCGCTGGTACCGTTCGACGATTCCTCGGATCCCCACGCCATTGTTGAGGCAGGCTTGGACGAGTTGGGCAACCCGCTCCACCCTCCCGCTCGCTATAGCCATCACAAACTGCTTGTGTTCATCGAGCGCGGCCATTTTGCCAATCAGTTTGCGAACGACATTAAGCTTTGTGAGCTTTAGTCCGCGACATTGGTCCGTTTTCTTCCGAACGACGTCGATGAGAGACGCGATGGGCATATAGATGAGGGGTGTGTTCTCGTTAAATCCCAATGCAATGCGCTGTAGAATGCCGCGCAGTACGTTGTGCAGGAGGAGGTTTTCACACGGAGCGCACACTTTTCCGGGTACCACCAATGGTCGACGACAGCTCTGGGATTGAACGTAGAATTGGTCCCGCTTTGAATAATAATCCCAGGGAAGCTCGAATTGGTGGTGAAGTGCGAACGGGTAGTCCAGATGGTGTGATCGCCCGTTGCGAAATCGGATGGCCATTCCACGACAAGGGACTGTCTCGCAAGTCACAGACGGGAAATCTTCGCTGGCCCTTGGCAGTGCACGATGTAGCTCATCGTGAATGTGCTTAGACTCGAACCGTGGACCCGCTGAATCTCTGCTCGTCGGGAATCTGTCAACGCGTGAGCAAACATTCAATTTTAAGTGAAGATAAAAAGGCTATACCGCAGCTCGATCCCTTGAATGAGAAAATCAAAGTAAGGCTTAACGTGATGCCCTTGGAGCTGACGCTTCGCGATAAAGCCTTCGAAGAAGGTACAGAATCCTGTTAGACCGTGGTCGCCGAGATGGATATAGGGCAATGCCAGAGATGGGTCTAGTTCGCCGACACCAAATGCCCGTTTGAGAAGAGGCAACAGAGTACGTTCCCAGTCATTGACCGGCTCGCAGCTGGGGGCAGGGCCGACACCAAACGTCGCGAGCGGATGATTCTCGTCAGCTACAGGTGCATGTGCAGGGATATTGGTGATTTTTGCGCGGAGCTGGCGGAGCAAAGTTTCGGCAAGCTCGCATGGCTCAAGCGGGGTCACAGCAGCAGTGTTTGCGAATTCAGCGTACCATGCGGGATCGACCTCGCCGCTGCTAGGGTCAGGTCCAGTTCCAGCTGGCGTGGCCACAGTGTCGAAACTAGAGCCCTGGACAGGTAGCGGTGCAGACACGGTCGACGGTACTAGCCGGGGCGCTGCACTTTTCTTTGGAAAAAAACTCGAGAGAGAGGCGAAGATCGGTTTTTTCTTCTTGGCCTCCTTCTGAATGTCTTCGCATTTGTTATCCTTGTGCTGCTGTAGATTTCCCCAGCCACCAAAGCCAACCTGGACAACGGTGTTACAGTCCGGGCAGACCATGGTGCTATGTGCATGAAATTTGTTGCCAGCCGCATCGACGCTTGGCTGAGTGGTCGAAGAGTCAATGAAAGTGGAGAGCGGTATCATCACAGCACTTACCCAGATTTTTTTCTTGGCCATTGATAGTTTCAGCGCGGTTGGAAAGACTTTTCTTTTTCGAAGGATGTGGTAGCACGCGACCGCGAAAGTTGCCAGTATTGACTTTGCAGGGTCCAGCCAAGCCTTGGACAAACATCTGCGTCATTCCTACGATGATGAGACCGTATTTTCGAAACAATAGAATCCGCAATAGTTGTTCAAAAAAAAAGGTAGTCATACGGAATATCTATTCCTCTTCCACATCTCTGAGCCGAGAGTCGTGATAAATCTGCTGCTGTGCTGTTTCAATGAGCGCGAGCACCTCTTTGACTGGCTTGCTATGGATGCGGATGGCAGCACCCAGCGTTTCCTTTACGCGTTCCGGTTCAATATGCGTGATTTGACTTCTGAATTGGAGGATCTGTCGCCACGTCAGCTACAGTTTCGGCGGCACTGAGGCGCACATACAGATTTTTCAGGTGGATTGTTGTCCGGACGCTCTAAAGGGGCGCTTGGAGCATCATCTGTCGTTGCATTCTCGCGTCCTTCGGTCCGCGCAGCCGCGAGTTTGACAAAGATAGCCTCAAGCACTTTCAAGGACATCGTGGAAGAAGAAGAGATGTCTCTAAACCCATCGGGACAATGCCTCTGCCAAACAGCTGCAACAGACGGATTTGGCTCGGAATTAGCCGGAAAGGTGATCGCGGCACCTGGAGTAACCGTAAAGTACTCTGAATGACCGTTCCGTGCTCCTGGCAAGCTCAGATCCCGATTTCGGGTTGTTTCCGGCACAAAAACTTTTGACCCACAAAAGTTTTTTTTCACGACCTCGCCGACCCCTCCCCCCCATACCCGGTGTCGGCTATTCTTATCTCCGTCCCCCCTTGGCCGTACATCTTTCTGGTCTCATGCCGCCAAGTGGCGATGGGTGGGTCCTCTCATTAGGTGCGCGTCAGTCCTACCTTTCCCGGGTTCGCACTCTCAGTCTTACAGATACTCGTAATAAATCTGCGCCTCTCGCAGGA
Source organism: Mycena polygramma (assembly GCA_029449255.1). Taxonomy (NCBI): domain Eukaryota; kingdom Fungi; phylum Basidiomycota; class Agaricomycetes; order Agaricales; family Mycenaceae; genus Mycena; species Mycena polygramma. The sequence continues at coordinate 247,925 of JARKID010000022.1, forward strand.
CACACACACAACTTACGCTCTCGCTCTCGCCCTCAGCGTCCGCGAATTCATGCATCGCGCTCGCCCGCTCGCCCGCACCACCAAGCCGCTCTTCGTAGCTGTTCCACAAACAGAATTGCATTGACAAAGGTGGAATATCATTAGAGGAGGTGGACACGCTGATCTTCCCCTCCTGTTTGCCGCTCGTTTACCGGGACAATAGGATGCCGATAGGATGCCATGCCGACGCAGGTTACTCCGGCGTACGGTGCAATGCAATGCTGCGTCATAGTGAGGGGATGGATGCACGAACATGGAGGAAGTCAGACGCGTCGATCCGTTACAAGTTGCGCCGGCCACTCCTTTCAAGACTCACAAGCCATCCGGCGCCCCTCTGTCCCTCTCGTCTTGCTCAAGGTGCTATGCGCACTCTCGCTCTCGCAATCTGCATCACCACTACCTCCGAGCTCTCATGTGCATTTCGTCCACTGGCTGCCGCCCCCCGAAAATTTACTATTTCCCGCTTGCCTCGGCTCTCAATATGCACAGTAGTTCTGTCGCTGCGGTATGCGAACCGCTGCAATGTCTTGCGCTGTCTCTCGTCATTCCCGCCACCCCGCGGCTTCAGCCTATTTTCTTGATAACCGTGTGCAGGATTTTCGTTCTCGGTGCGCTGACGGACACACACAGGCTCGTTCGGAACATTGCCACGCAGAATTATTGAGGTCTCCGCCCACGGATCCGGACTTCAGCGGCTGATCCTCGGGATTCTGAAGCGCCGTGCCTGGGAGCAGTCTGTGAAAACGTCAAGCTGCTACAGCGCTACTTGACTCGCGTGGAGGGTTGGACCCTTGAACGATACCAACTTACGTTTTTAGACGCGTAGCAACAAGGTCCGTTGCGGAGGGTCCTGCAACGGATAACGGTGAACCTATTGGCCTGACATCCATGCAGGGCTGCTCGTTCGACTCGAGCTCGGGCCATATAGCCATCAACTCCATTTTTTCCCCTTTCTGCAAATGGCAATTTGAGGCGACCGCGCCCGAGTGTATTTTTTGACGAAGGCGTCCGGTATGCCCCATGCACACGGAGTGAATGGGTTCATCCTGCTGGTATTGGTGCCGGCTCGCGAACAAGGTGCTTCTGCCATCCATTCCCAATCTCAGATGCCCATAAAAAGCCGCTTCTGGCAGGGTATTCACTGTGCTCTGGCGAAGTCCTCGTCCACCAAATATGTATCCCAAGGTCGAATTTCCGGTGTCGCAAAGACAGGTTACCGCTTATTTCACTGGGCACACACACTGTTTTTCGTGTATTTCTCATGGCTTAGTCCCGAATCGAACGGGTGTCGTCTACAAGATATACTGTAGCCGTGTGTATGGGTGAAACGTAACGCATAACGCTGGCATCGTTTCGTTTCAAAATTTTGGGTATGTAACGCGTAACGGAGTCGCGGTTTCACCCAAATTTTGCGTTACGCTGAAAGTTTTGAGCAAAAAAGTGAGTAAACGGTGCAAAAAATTAGGCTCTCAAGGTCCATCGTTTCAAGTGTAACCCATAACGGCCGGGCCGTTTCTGGTTTCAACCCAATTGTTTCAGTCACGCTCCAAAATCCGTTTCACCCATACACACGGCTACAGTAGTCGTCTCCGGGCAATGGAGTGCAGACGCGGACCGCCGCCTACCAAGCCCTATTTATCTGTCATGTTGCCGACCTATTAAAAAGTCTGCACACCATACGACCATAACTAAGACCCCATTGACACGGGATACTGAATACGAAGACGTACTTCCCACAACGAAGCGTACCTGTCCCTTTGCGCCTCGCCTTGTGGCGGCGATTTTGTGTAGCCTGAAGCTGGGGCGCTCACCCAAAACTCCGAAAGCGCCGCATAAAAAAGAACAAACTATTCCGCCACGCCTCGGACCCGAATTGAACGGACGCTCTGCAAGACATACGTAGTCCGAAGCTCTATTTAATGCAGATACGGACCACTGCAACCAAGCCTTGGTTGGTCCATCAGGAACCTCGTTTTGTGCGCCCATTTTCGAATAATTACAACCTCCGCGATTGCCAACAACGAATCACGCACCTTGCCTCCGTTCGATAACTCTCGAGATCGAGAGGATATTGGGGTAGGCGATAGAAGCGGGCCAAGCTGCATTTCATGCGCGGGGAAAGTATTAGACAAAAACACGCTAGACTCCAGCAATGGCTTGGACCCGGGTCGAACGGGCTCCTTCTGCAGCAACGGCGTATTTCTGAATGAAGGGCAGATGCGGGCCGCCCGCTACCAAGCGATATTAGCGTAAATCGAAGGTGAGTATTGGTGTATTCCTGATGTTACCGTGGGTGGCTTGCACGGGGAGAATCCGTGGAGACTCGCGGAAAGAGAGAGGGACCTGGTGATCGAACAAAGGTAATTCGTAAGGAGATTCGTTGAACGAGACAGACGCACATAAAATGCACAAGGAGAACAGAAATAATCCAAACCGATTGCTCCTCGATGGAAAGAGATGGATGCGGCTTTTTGAGTCGTACGCGGCAGAGGGCACAGATTCTCTTTCACCGCTCTCATCATGCTCCGAAGGGGTGCGGTCAACTTCAGGCGTGATGCAGCAAGCACGACCGCAGTCGACTCCGCCTTCATCGCCCAGCATCTCCCTTTACGGCGCTGACGATTCGACAAAGCTCAAGGGTTCTGTTCCACACCCTAAGCCTGGAGAGCGGCTGCCGGCACGGCAGAGACTTCTGTGCGAGTTTCTTTTCGGAAGAGCCACCTCTGTGTACGAGAATTGCGCGGTAACCTCCGCGCTTCGTCTGCGTTCTGCACGCGCCGTTTTCCGAAGGGACTGCAAATCAGAATACAAAACAGGTTGCAGCGAGTGGGAGCGGTCCAGAAACTCTGAGTCTGCGTGCAGGCGGACATCGAATGAATACTGGCGCCGGGTAGAGATTCGTTTGCCAGTGGAATCGCGTAAAACACATCGTGCAGGACTCATCAGCCATTTGACAAATAACTTGTCAGCTTATTGCCTTTTTGGGCCTTGTGGGCTTTTTGATGAGAAACTATCTCCTCACCGTCGGTCGGTCAGTGTCAAGCAAGTGCTAAAAATGAATGTAATAGCCCGCGTTCCGCGGCAGGGCCCGCTATCATAACTCCATCATCTGAACTTTAATATTTTCCCTTCGTCGTCTTGGCGCAACCACTTTCAAAATTCCAGTACGCACAATCGCCACCCTCACCACGAATAGACAAGTACTCTGATCCCCACAGGCTTCTTATGAAAACGTTTCTTCCAAGATTTTGAACATCGTGACCCAAATATAATACCGCTGTACTGGCGTCAGCGGACGTTTTTCAACAGCCAAAGCTTCACTTACGCGTTGAATCCCGCCAGCGGCATCAATGTCAACGCGCTCCATGGAACCAGTTACAGAAATCAAATTTCCGGCCTCCAGAGCCAATGCGGCCTTCGTTCGATGTGCAACCGTATCGCGCACGAAAACCTGCTTTCCATGAGCACTGATTTGTTCCTCCGCGCTCCACTGTAACGTACGTAGAAACTGTTCGGGGCCTCCACCCATTTTTCCTCAATCACAGAAGCATCAAACCACGATTGGACGGTTTCGCCTCCAAACTCCCGTTCATCGTCGAGGATTATGTCTTTCAAACGCATCTGCTGCTCCCCGTATACATCGCCGACCTCGCACGTCGCCCTCATTGGCTTTTTCAACCGGATGGCGACAACCTTGCGTGCTTGCCCGTCAAGGCTGCATGGCACCTTTTTCACAGCTGAGTCCCCTTCCCCTTAAACTGTGATGTGAAACGCGCTCACCAGGTCCGACACACAGTCCACTTCCCCTAGCAAGATAACTATCTTCGGTTGCCGACGGCATTGTATGGCGTCGCTGAGTTGCAATGTAGACAAGTTCGTATGGAGGAACAAGAAGTGAGACCCCCCCTCAATACTTCGCACACGCACGGCGTCGTAGTCTTCGTGATACCGTGCGTTCACAAATCCCAATCGCGCTGCGAGATCGTTAGACAGCGGAGTGGCCATTGCACAGAAACGAAAACAGGAGCAATTAAGTTATCGGTCCGGGTTCCTGACTCATAGGGCCCTGATCGTTTGGCTGAATTTCTTCCCGTTGTATGGGTAAGGAGCTCTCCATTGAGCGCCGCTCAATTCTTTTTTTTTTTCCATTCTATTACGGAGAGACAGTCCAATCGTACGAAGAATGCAGCTCCTGAAGTCAATTTTTTGCATATATAGCGGGGCGGACCACTCACCACGGTACGGTAGCACCGATGTACTTGCCTCCTGGTAAGGACAGCAGCCTATTCTCCATACTCGCCACTCATTCCCCTCTTTTCGCAGTCAAGAATTCTGTTAACCTCGGGCTGATCGCGTACGGACACGACTTTGCACCCACGCCCGAAAGACGCCAAGACCGCCCCCATGACCCGCACTCGTTTCACGTGTCGTATCTCTTCATGAACGGCGGCCATTTCGAAGCCTTGATCGTCGGAACGCTCAAAGGGATCGTCCCACTCAATGAACACGATACCGTATGTCTCATTCCCCGCTGACTTCCCTTCATTTGCACCAACTCAGCTTCGCCCCTTCAGCTATTGGTTCTTGGTCCGGCGTCTGACTCCGAGGAGGCCACCAAAGAATTTCAGGCGATTCAGGACACTCTGGATGACGTTGTAGACCACGACACTCTACACGCTCCCCGGGTACGTTTACATTTTGCCCGCCACACGGATGATGCTAACAGTCGCCAGATTTTGCTGTCCAACAGTTCGTGGTCCCAGAAGGACAACATCTTTATCACGGTCTCGACTCTGACCGTCAAGGTGCGCATTTTGCGTGCATTCTGACGCCCGACCTGATCACCCTACACAGACTCAGACAACTATTGGGGGACAGGTTTCAACCGATTTCTGTGGGACAGCGCGAGCGGGTGAGGTCATAAAGTGCACGGTGGTCCTGCAACGCGAGGACAGATGTCGTAAATTGGAGGCCAAGTGCGTCGAAGTCTTTGACAGGGTGCGTTCTTACAGCCGCGGAGGTATTCGAGTATTTAACCCAGCTTAGACGTACCGCCTCAAGGCCAACGCGACGGAGAGAGTCTATGATGGCACCCATGTTTTATCCTTTTAATTCACTTCGAGCTCGGTGTAGCGCTCGCAGTTAGAAATACTTTACAATGCATAATTTTTCCGGCACTTCGCGCTCTCGACTTCGGCAAAGACAGAATTTGGCACGTAGTGCAATTGAGTGCGTAGACAACGAGTAAATAATTTAGAAGCAAAACCGCGACTCTTAAGCGGGGGGACGGGCAACAGAAGCTAAAGTCGCGGTCTCGCGACGCTGCGTGGATAATCAGAATCAGGCTCTTCTGCAGGGTGGCTACTACTCACCCCATGGCACATGCGCTCGCCATCGCGAGATCTCCTTCACGTACGTCCACCAGCTGCGGGCTCATGCGCTCACGACGCATAACAAGGATGTTCCCTCTCCACTGACCAAGACCGGGAACACCTGCGAGCCATTGGTTTATCGGATGCAGGAGATCTTGGCGTCCCATAGGACGCTCCTGATCCGGGGAGAAGATCGTGAAGCTGATCTCTTCACCGTTCGGCGCCGTCACCTCCATGTCGAGGGATTCGAGGTTCGTGAGCGGGTGGGACGGATCGGTAGCCAGCCACGCCATGTACCGGACATTAGCGGTAGTTTTGGGCGCGGACGCGTCGATGACGGGCACTTTGACCGTAATCGGCTGGGTCGAGCCCGTTGGGAATAGAAAAGCAGCTAAGCACGTTTCCTAGGTGGGTGAGCACGCAATGCAAAGAACGTAGACGAAGTCGCGCACCCCAGCAGCGAAGCCATCGTGGACGTCGGAAACGGTTTGCAGTGTGGTGAGAGGCACGGTAGTGATGGGCATGGCAGTCGTTGATCTCTCCACCAATTCACAACGCGCTTTATAACGTTTCGGATCCGCCGATCGGATGCAGACGGCGGTGTGGCGATCGCTGGGTTTCAGACGGTGATGCCTTGTGACGTCGCGCGAATTTGCATTACCTGGAGGGCCTCGGCGCCGCCAGCTCAGACTGTTGTAAAGGGAGAGAACCCCCGTCGGAATATCGCGCGGCGGGTTTCAACTAGTAGTACAGCGCCGTCTAGCGATATTTCAATGGACGCTAGCGAGAGGCCTTCTTCGCCTCATTCTGAGCACAAAAAATGCAACGATTATTTCCACCTGCGCGGTCACAGACGTACCCGTCCCCGACCGTCGGTAAGCACCCGTCTTCTTGAAACTGGTACTCGGCCGCGTACATGGTGTACACCTAAGCTTCGTCAGCCACGGATTCTACAAGCAATATGGTTACCTTTTGCGGGGCGTCGACCGGGTGAAGGTCTCGACGTTCCAACGTCACCACGAATTGTACGACTTGACCCACGGCTTCTTTCGTGCAGAAATCCTCCTTGAATTGGGCGGCCGTGGACAGGGAGTCCGCCTGCACCATTACCTACCGACGCATTAGACCAGGATGTGAACACATAAATTACTCTAACGCACGTAGAAGCCGGATTGCTTCACCGGGACGCAGAACCCTTCTGTAGCCTGATCGAACCACGATATCTTAACCGAACCCTGCTGAACTACGTCGATTTCTTCTGTACAAGGAAAAGAAGTCGCGCACCGAATCCGACAACTCATCACGCACGATGTTGCGCAGTGTACGGCATTGCTTGTAGTACAACAGCTTTGCCTCGCAACTCGTGCCGGGAGGACACTGCAACAGCACACAAAACCGGAGACCGTCGTCCTGCCTTTGGTCAACAAACAAAGACGGCCACGCAGAGCTCCATAAACGCACGCAGATATAAGTTTGCTTTACGGCTCCAAATACCAAGGGCATGTACCGCTGTAACGCTTGTTTCTTGTCCGAATAGGAGTCGAATTGATAACGCGTTTCCTTGAAGCTGTACAAACAGCAATCCTCGGACGACCGATCCCTCGTGGATGCAAAATGACGACCGTGCTTCCCACGCGCGAGGGCAGAAGGTCCTGCAGCTTTCAGACGAGCGAGCATGTGGATCACAAGTAGATTGTAACAGACAGGGGTCGACAATTATTCAGTACACACGGAACACCCCACCGCGCCATTGATGTCGCATACGTAGCCATTGCGCACACGAGTCGGGAAATAGTCGGGCTCTCGGATATCCAGGCTCCACATGTCGATCCTGTAAGACTGGGAGTCGTCAATGGTAATCCAGGCAAAATGAAAAAGGAAGGGACGCACGCGCACAATTTCCTCGGTCCGCTCATCCACTTCGTCGTACCTTGAGAAGGACATCTTGGCTACCGCTTTCCTCGGGTTCCTCAACATGCTGATGAGCTGGGCTGAACGTTCCAACGAAACATAAAAGGAATGCGGAACGACGTCGATAGCCGGATGCGATGCGCTGAGATCGAAAAAAGACTCCTTGATACGGCCGCCCTGCAGACGAAATTAGCGCGAGCCACAGAGTAAGGCAGAGTATATAACCATCTCAAGATCATCGGTGGCCATTATTTCACGCATGACTTCTTCTTGGTCCAAAAAGAGGCGCGTTAGGGCGCAGGATGCATCGCTGGGGAGCCTCAGGCGCACAACCGCTTCGGTATCGCCGGCCTGTTGCACATTGAGCCACGCGGTAGGTTGGGAATGATACACTTACGAGGATAAATACTCGGTCTATTTCACCGAAAACATGTCCAGTGTAGTTGGCGAGTATCCCTCTGTGCTCGTGGGTGCCATTAAACATTATCCCAGGGACGTTTTTCATGAGGTAGAGCGAGCCGCCTCCGTCGACGGTGCATTTGCGCACGGGCCCAAAGTCGCGCCCGTATTTGGCACGAGCCACAGCGAGAACTCCGAGATTTTGCATACGCGACATCATGGTGGGAAGAGAGAGAGCCTGAGACAGGGGCGGGAACATACATAGGGCCGACGCAAAGGGAAAGACCCGCGGTAAATCATCATCATCGAGGTGGACGGAGAGAGAGATTGTGCCGCGTTCTCCCACGTCCTTGCCCGACGCCGAGGCTCACGCTGTCCCGAGCGGGTGAGCGGCCCGTGCATCGTCCCGTACTACGGCTCGCTGAACGGGCCGTGCTGCGGATTTTCCCGCGGCCTGCCCTCCTCCCTTCGTCCGTCGTAAAGCCAAGCAAAATCAATGCAATTCGAAGGAATAGGGATATGCCGCCGTATGTACACAAATCGTATGCAAAGCCAGTTGAACACGTCTACAACGACTATCCACGCCTGAGCTGGTTCTTTTCAAGTTTCCCGAGAAACTCTGCGACCAACATATACCGCTGGGAATCCGTCAGCTTTCCTCAAACATTCCCCAAAGGAAAGAAAACTCGCCAAAGTTGGAACACCGGACACTGGGGCGTCGAGTCTATGCAAAAAGCAATTGACCGCAACATCGTCGCCTTTTTTCAGCCTGCGCCATTGCTTTTTGTAAACCCTGAACCAAGTCATTAGCACCGGCACCAGGCTGCAAATTAAGCGTACGTGATGATGACCGTGGGCGTTTTGGTATCTACGTGACTATGGCCAGGGCCCCATATAACTTGCGGGAGTCCGTCCTAGCGACGTGAGCGTCAATATCACACCTCTCTGCAGACGAAGCTACGCACGGCCTCCGCTTGATCAACCCTCGCGATATGAGCCAGATCTTCCTCCTGCTGGGCGTGCCAACGTACTGCGTCGTCTGTGGCGTTCTCGGGAAGGCCGAGCGTCAAATACACCGCGCCTAACTTCCTGGGCTCCGTCCGTGTCTGGGGAACTTGAGAAGAAGCACACGAGGCGAACTTGAGTCTACTCACCATGGAGCCGTGTATTCCAACAACACAGCCGACCAAGGTAAAAATCCGGTTCAACAGCACCGTTTGTGCCTCAAAGTCGCCAAAGATGGCCCGAGGGGGCGGTTGCGACGTGCCTGTACAAATAGTGCGAGCCCTTGCCGTCCATAGTACTCCGCAAGCGATTGGCCTGGAAATCGACTTCGTACGAACTGAGACCTTTCGGCCGCCTGAATCGTATGTTGGTTAACCTGGTCATGGGTGGGTCAGGGAGCGGCATTCGTCAGTATCTTAAATTGATGTTCCTCCTTAAAGTCTTTTTAAATTTCAGCGTGTCAGCCAAAAGAGTTCGATCGTCCACGGTGACGGTGACATGATTCCACAGGTACAGCAACTAGGTACAGAGAGCGCATCCGCCCGAGGCACGGTCACAAACATAATTATCGCCTTTGCGCGGTACCTCCTCGCGATCCAACGTGATGGGTCTCCGAGCCACCAGGCTGTATATCTGCCGCACAAATTAAACATCATGTGGACATAGTAGAAACGAAACATACCAGCTCGTTGACTCCTGTGGCGTCGTTTGTTCGGTCGTTGCGCTGGAATGTCACGATGACATCGATCGTAGTGCCCACAGCACATCCTTGGGCGACGACCTGAGGATATCCCGCATAAAGCGGCTTCACGCGAATCTGTACTAAGAATCAGAAGAGGCCCCACAGCAACAAAGAGAAAGCCAAGCCAGTTCGACGCACCCAAAATCTTCTGTCAGAAGCCTCACGGACTGCATCAGACGTCGGCGACGTAAACCACGAACTCGCGCACGTTCCGTCCTGTTTAAATGATCAGAACCCACGAAAGAAAAGAAGCGGCTCTCAGCGGATGTCGCCGTACCGCGTTGATCATATCCAAGTCGATGAACGCACGCAAAGCTGCCAATTGCCGGAGATATACTTCAACGGCAGCGCACGACGCGTCTTCAGGGCAGCCCAATTCGAACACAACTCCCTGGCGCTTGTCCTGGTTTGATTTGTGGGCAGAAGCGAGCCTTGAGAGACGGCCACATACCAGGATGTCGACCGAGAGTACCTCCCCGAAGGCAATACAATGAAATTCTTGTAGATAGCCCTGTGTCTCCTCCGTTGCGGGCACTTCGCCCGTGATGGGAGAAAGGTCCTTGAACGTAAACTTGGATGTTTTCCCGTCTTCCAGGGAGCCGTCGCGAGTGGGAAGAAAGTCGACCGCATACCGAGCGTTAGACAGAGACCGCGAGCCACCTGTTTCGTTATGAAGCGCTAGGTAAGGTGTCGACATGGAGGGAGAGGAAAAGAAAGCAAGGGGCGTCCTCCGAAACAACGATCAAATGAATTACGTGAGAGAGGAGGGGGCAAGGGGAATAGATTCTAATACGACCTAAGCACACGACGGGCAACTCCCAAGTCCCGTATCACAAACATCTCCGACCTCCTTCCGTGGCATATCGCGGGACGTTAAAGTCCAGAATTCGGTGCTCCTGATGCAATAACTCTGGCAAAGAATCAGGCCGCGCCGGCGGGCAATCTCGAAATCTCACATGCGTGGGGCGAGCATCTACTTCACTTTGCGTTCTTGTAAGAGCCACGACCATCTCGACGTTGTGGTGCGTAGTGAACATGGGCTCGGAATTGTTCCGTTTCAGCTGGACCTAAGCAAATAGGAGTTAAGTATCGAGTCGCCCCTATGCAGAGAGGCCAAATCGCACATAGAAGCATCCTTGTAAAAGAGGGTAAGATACGCCGTCTATCGTGGGAGCAAACCAGCATGATTCCATTTGCCCTTCCTTTGCTCGGAAATCCGGGTGAGTTGGAGTAAGTAACCAAGGGAGAACGGCGCACCGAGTTGCACGCCTCGCCGGCAATGGCAGCGTGCAGAAGATCAAGCTGGCGGAAATACAAGCACCGAGTGCGGCAGCTTACGCGCACAGGACACCTGATTCTGACGATGTATCCGTTGCACTGGTAAATTCTATTCAGAACACTCGCCTCCCCTGATTAGGAATGGAATGAAGTTACCGATTTTGCGACCAAATCCACCCTCCCAAACACATGGGCGAAGAAGACGCGTAGTTGGCCTCGTGTTTCATCGTCGGGCTCCTCAGCATCGCATCTTTTGAATGTCCAAAGGCCCCCTTTTGCCGTAGTGCGGTCCCTGGTTGTGGCGAAATCCGAACCGTACAAGGTGTTGACTAGAAAGTGTTTCGAGCCTTGGTTCCGGTCCATGTCGAGGCGCTGCAAGATCGGGAAAGCCATGGTGGTTTTGGCCAAAGGGACTCAATGCAAACAAAGCCGATCGATTGAAATTGCAAATTAATTAAAGTCCTTCGATAGAGGCGAGTACAAGTTCATACGACACTTTTCGAATCACTTCCTGCATTTGGGACTTCCAGATCGCATCTTTGAAGCCACGGTTAGCTCACGAATCGGACCGGATAGGGTAAGAACTCACAGCCGTCGACTCTGCATCTCGCCGGACCCAAATTGCCGCGTCCACACGCCCTGCCATCTAAAGACCAAGACATCGCACTTCCTTCAGGGTACACAGAAAACGTCTCCGCGCGCAGGCCCATAGGAGGGGACGGAAAGAATGCGTTGAGACAACCCTCGTCGGCGGCGTGCCGAGGAGTCAAGGGGCACTCGAAAGAACTCCCACATACGTGAAGCTCTTGCAGCGAGAACCGAAAGCGATACTTTGCCGCGTACTCTCGAATCACGGCGCAGATGTGGTGATACGCTCCGCCGCCCGCGAAGTCCGTGCAATCCCGGTTCGGAAGTGAAATTCCCGCCCCGGTACTCTTCGGGTAGCCCATCCAAATCCCGTAGTGAGTGGCGGCCCAGAACAAATGCGAGAAAGGGGAATATGGGATGCAGTCTAAACCACTGTCCGTTCTGGAGCGCATGACTTGAATAAAAGCGTTAAACGCCGAGTGGTAGAAGGTTATTTTGTCCTGAACTCCATCGCGACGATGAAACGCGCGGTCTGGAAACGGCGTGTACCCGACGGCCAGTTCGAAGAAACGCAAAACCCAGGGATAGGCGAGATCGGGCACGTAAAAATCCAGATGCCCAGGAACGTGGTCGTAATCGACAACGGAAGCCAACGCGGGTCCGGCGATGACTGCCAATGTTGCGCTTTGCATGAACCGAACGTGGACGTAGGAAAGCCCAAAACGAGCGCAAAGTCGGCGCACTGCAGCCTGGAGCTCCCTGGCACGGAGCGCGCGGAACTTGCGCGAAGCGCCGCCGACACTAAGTCTGTCCGCGAACTTGACAGACGCAAAGATTTGCGGGAAGAGTTCCACCGGTAGCTTCGATAACATGTCGCGGGGACCCCCTAGTCGGACTGTAGCTCGTCAACACTTCGTCCACTCAACGAGGAACGAGCAACATACGTTCGTCCACGTGCCCAGAGTCTGGCATGTGCCGAGCAACATACTCCATTACCAGCCCGAAAAGCTGAGGCGTACTCATACCCAACTTGAAGAGGGATAGCCCGTCCAACCTGCGAAACACAAATTCCCAATGTTCACCGTAGGCTTGCCCGTCCATCATCTGAACCGCGACCTGTTCGTAAATCCCGAGGTGCGGCTCTGTCGCATCGTACGCTGGTAAGGTAAGTGGGGTGTCAGATTTTCTTCCCCCGTCGCTGTAGAGCTCTCACTTTGGTCCAGAGGAGTCAATATGCCGTCTGCGTATACTTTTATCTGCGTCGTCGGAGTCGGCATGTCTGTAACGCGGTTTTGGGATTGAATCTTTGCGAAAGCGAGAGCGGTGTGAGGAGCGAAGAGGAGAAACAGAGCTTGAGGTCGGATCAACAGGAATATATTGCAATACCGAATGTCTCAGTCATAGAGGAGCCAACAGCGATCAAGCCAGAACGAAAAATCGACGCGGACGAAGCCAGAGATAACGCATTGCGCGTACCCGTAGAACGCGAGGGAAATGCACGGCAGGTGGGCCAAACGAGTTGTGCGAGGAAACCAACATCCCGGCCACGTGTTTGCATCACTGTAATGCGGTCACAACCCGAATACCTTCGCAGCTAAGTCAACGGTAAATCTATTCCAGCACATCTGGTGAACAACCTCTCGCAAAGTGTTCTTCCATTCGAGATCTTCGCAAATAATCAGCAACTGGTCACGTCTTGTGATTCGACTTACATCCATCTCGTCGTACCCTCAGCAATGCATGAGATTCGGTGCGAAGACTGCACCGCCTCCCGCCGAGCGACCACGACATTTCGCTGCGTGCGGGATAGACCAGAGATGGCTTGAGCTGGGAACCAATAGGAGGCGCGGGGAAGAACAGCTGGAAGCATCCCTCATCTCCGGTGTGGCGTTGGGTGGCAGGGCAATTGAAAGATACTCCGCATTCGTGAGGGCGCGAGAGCTCAAACCGAATTAAGTGACTTCCTACTACCTCTCGTATGAGCATGTACAGCTGGTCCCGCGTACGCGGGTTACGCAGATTGAGTGACTCCCTGTTCGGATACGTGGTTCTGGAACGCATAGAATCAGGATAAGCGAACCACGCCCCCAAGTGCGTGATGGAGACCATGAGATGCGAAAAGGGAAAGTAGGGAATACAGTCCATGCCACTATCCGTCAAGGACTGATTGACACTGATGAAGGGGCCTACGTATGGCCGATGAAATCCTGTCCTGTGGCGAACCCCAGCATGGTCGTGGATGATATCCTCGGGCCAGCTTTCGTACCGGGTAGTTAGCTCGAAGAATCGCACAACCGAATCGTATGCCCAGTCCGGAGAATAAAAGTGCAGGGAGGTAGGGCGAGCATCGCGGGCCATGAAGTCGGTAATTCCGTCGCCGGCGATGACGGTGAAAGTGGCGGCCTGCATAAACCGGATATCGATGTGCCGCAGGTCAAACCCCAGCAACATGCGGCCTGCGGCGGCTTGCGAGTCTCGAGAACAGAGCGCCTGGTACTTCAAGGACACGCGAGCGAGATTGACTTTGTCGGAGGTGGAGAGATGCGCTGAGACCAAGAGGAGGAATTCGAACGGGAGCTTCGATAGTTTGTCCAGAGGGCCACCTCGCCGCACTGCGTTCAGTGGTCAGGAAGATCACGCGGAAAAGCAGGACGGCGCGCACGTTCATGGACATGAGAATGGGCGGGGCTCTGGCCTTCGATGTACTCCAATACGAGGCAAAACATTTCCTTCGACCGCAAGGCAAGCAAGAACAGCGTGCGGACATCCAGGCTACGGAAGACCCGGTCCCATCCGCAATTGTAAGGCTTCCCTTGCAGCATAGAGACAGCGACAGCATTGTACACTCCCAGAGGGGGGCCTTTGCCGAAATCTGTGGTTCCTGCGGCCGCGGCGCGATCAGAGAAAATGAAGACACCAAACGGGAACGATAGACAGGCTCACCAAGAAATCTCGAGTCCACCAACGGCCTCATTCTGTGTGAAATGGAGGATCGTGGATGGATGCGAGGGTCATCGTCTTAGGGGCTCAGTAGCGGCGGCTGAGTCACGCCGAGCTCTGATCGTGGTATCGCCGCGTAATCCAAACAAGGCACAGCCACGTCGCTTCTGCCTCCGCGGAGTCATGGCGCAATCAGCTGCGATGATCACAGACTCGCCTAATTCCCCCCATTACACTCTCGATGCGCACCAGGACGCCTACGCTCTAATCGGTTCCTACACGCTTGGCGACGACTTCGAGCTATGTCTCATTCCATCTGAAACGAGCGGGAATAAGTTTGTGTACAAGGCCAGGGCAAATTATCAGCCCTTGCGCGCCGTCGTACTTGGGGTGATTTTGGATGATACAACTACGGTAACCGCCGAGGTGTGTGTGCTGTTTTGCCGGAGAGACTTACGACGACAACTGAGACGACGATGCGCAGAATGAGACTGGTCGGCGGCTTGTTCTTGCGCGTTTTGCCCGAGCATCCGACAAGGCGGCAATATTTTTCTACAACGATGTGTGGACCCTGGCAAGGACGATGGAATCTGAGGATATGGAGGTGAGTATTCAGACATCACAGTCGACCGGTGGCTCGGGTCAACTGCTGTGCCAGGGAGCCGTTACGGCGAAACCCTGGTGTTACGAGGATCGCGACGAGGACGGGAATAGTGTGATATACGTGGATTACAGCGGGGATACTAGGGTAAGACTCCTGTTCGCCTTTCTTTTGCAGCGCGTGCTCACGACTGCAGTGCATAAACGGACAGTTTGGTATCGGCTCGAACGTGGTTGTGGAGGCTACTTTCCACCGCAGGGACGTGTACGTGGACGGAAAACTACATAGGGTACGCGACGCGAAAATATTTGGTTGAAGGAGTTTTCTGACTCCTATTAGTCTTACACTATAGCGGCGCACGAAATAGAGGTTGTCGCTACCAAGGACATTGAACTCGCTGGCCTTGTTGATGCAGAAGTAGCCCCCGAAGAATTGTAGAGAACGGGAATGGGATTTGATTGCGCGACGGGCAAATACACAATATGTAACATAGAGCATTGTACGAGAAAGAAGACTTGTAATACGAAGGGTTGAAGATAATGGATATCAGCTCCTTCGAGCGCGGATGGGTATGAGAAGAACGGGGAGGGGGAGTCGACGAGTACGAGAGTGGAAGGTCAAAAGAATGGCGTTATCTGAGAACAGCGGGGTGAAAACGAGTAGGAGCGGATGAATACTGAAAAGCACATACACGAAGCGAGGAAGGCCACATTGGAGCGCTGCAGGGTGCGGAAAGGCAAAGGGAAAAAAAAAAATCGGGTATAAGGGAGGGGTATAAGCTGCGTGAAAGTCCGTCAGAACTGCATTGCGGACATCGGGAAATACGTACCTCGCGAAGCGTTAAGCGGTGGGGTAGAAGGAAGAGAAGTAGTTGGCGCGGAACCACGGGCAGTGCTTGTTGGGGCAGTTGTCGCCGAGCCTCCATTTCATATCGTTGTCGGTGTGCGGGATGCCCTCCTGGGAACCGTCAGGGAATTTCCTCTCGCCCGCGCCGCCATAATGGAAAACGCCAACGCCGGCAAGGTCGCGAACCTGACGCCACAAGGTTGGGCATGACCAACCGCACGGACCGCCCCAACTCCCAGTGGAAAAAGAACTCCGGATTCGCCTGCGATTGATTTCCGTGGCCCGCGGGACCTCCGTGGGGAACCAGCCCTCGATAGCGCGCCGTTGAGTGAGTAGGTCGCCATACAACGAGTATATGTTGGCGGAGGTAGCGAGGTTGGTGCTGAAGGTCGTCGTGGCGCCGATGAGGGGAGTGAGTATAGAGTCATCGCGGCTCTCCGAAAGAAGGATAGTCAAGCCCTGCAAACCGTCAGGGACTGGAAATCTAGAGGTTCAGGGAGCGTACCAAGGTCCTAGCTTCATACACAACATGGTCGCCGGTCGTGTGACGATACTTGCGGTCCACTCCGGGCTGAACGGCAGCGCGACTGAGATTAAGGCCGTCGAGGAAGGCGCACCAGATTGGCATGCATCCCTGAGGCATGAGAACGTTGAGGTTCTTGAGCAACCAAATCGGAGGCCGGCGGACGCCAGTGTTCTTGGTCGGAGGCTGGTACAAGCCAGGCTCGTGGCGATACGGAGCGGTCAGAATTGCGGTTACGACCGACCCGGCCACGCCACTGAGAGTGGAATGGAGGAGGTTGAAGAATTCGGGTACGTCGTCCTGGTCGATGAACTGCTTCACCAGATACTCGAGGTTGCCGGAGGTGAATTTCTTGACGATGTCGCGAGCGTACTTGTCTGCAAGCGGGAATTAAAGATCAGCGGCGCACAGGAAAATCTTTTCGATACGCACTCATTTTGGAGATCGCGACAAGCGAACCCAGATCACAGTGAGGCAACAGCTCGTCCTGCAGCATCTCCGGCATGTTGAACCACTCGTTCGCCTTGGCGGTGACGCGGGCATGGCGCAACGACGCTCGGCGCATGACCTTTTCATAGCTGGCTCTTCTTGCCAACTTACGTTGCTTCTGCGATTTCCCACCCATCTATGAAACGCATGAGCGAGTACGGGACACAAATTCAAGCGAAATGAAACGCACTTCAAGTTGGTGACAAGGAAATATGAAAGGACGAGGGGAAAAGAGCGAGCGAGGGCGAGAAAGGTATGAAAGAGCGTCAAGTCCACCGAGAACAGAAAGGAGCGTAGGTCGGACGGAAAAGAGCGAGGGTGAGGCGGGTAAACAGCGATTCCTGGGCACGCAAACGGAATGAGACACGGTGTCCCAATCTTCCTGACGTACCTTTTAAACGTGTTTGTCGGAATCCTGAATATCGGAACATGGCTAAGGAGTTCGCCCGGAGAACTGGAAACTTCCAATGTTAGACAGCAGCGGATTCGTTGACAAATGCTCGGGGCTCCTTAATTGGCGGTTATTTCGGAAAAGTGGAAATTCTGTCCCATTGCAAAGCGACAACCACGCCGAATTCACTGGTAATTGCTCTGAGCTTCCGGATCGGCGGACGAGGGGCCTGTAATAAATTCAATAGTAATCGTTCGGTCCCTCCAGATCGGCGGATGACACACCGTTAGACGGGAAATGTATTCGGTATCGAACCCAACCGTTAGGATATGGACAGAGAACTCCTGACGCGTCGAGAATGCCTGGATAGAGATTCAGACAGGATATTTTGGAGAACTGGACATTCCAACCGATTGCACAGCAGCGACCATGAATTCGCTGGTAATTGCCTCGAGCTTCCGGATCGGCGGACAGAGTACCTAGGACTGAATTCACTCGAAGCTCCCAGATCGAAAGGCACAACACATTCATCAGCGACGAGGGACTGCTCCTGTATCGTATTCAATCCCAGCTGAGAGTCTCGGCAGCTCCTGAAAACCAAAACAAAAGTTGATACAGGACATTTCGGAGAACTGGACATTCCGACCGATTGCAAAGCAACTACCTTGGTAATTGCCTCGAGCTTTTGAATTGGCGGACAGGCTGAATTCATTCGAAGCTCCCAGATCGACGGATAGAACACATTTATCAGCGATGAGGGACTGCTCCTGTATCGAATTCAATCCTACGTGAGAGTCTCAGCAGCTCCTGAAAACCAGAATAAAAATCGATCCTAGGCGATATAGTCTCCAGACTCCACAGCTCCTGAGAACCAGAACACAACTCGATCTTGATTGAACACCACTGAGGCCTGATTACAATTCGATCTCAGCCGATGTGAAGAGCTTGAGACGCCAAGGTGCGAATCCCGGAGCGGCATCCGTGGCGCGTTCAGCTCCCAGACCCGATGGATCGGTTCTTTGGATGAGGCCGAGGGTGCAGACGTTCAAAGCTCCTAGAAATCCGAGGGACGGGACAAGGATCGGTGGAGGATCGAAGTCTTGAGATCAGCGCAACGAGGCTCGTGTTTTGCCGGCTCTCTGCCGGCCCGGAATGCCGGTTGCCGTCTGACCGCTACCTTTGAGAAAGATTCGAGGGAGGCCCGACCGGCGCGTGGTCTTACAATGGACGTACGGAGGGATTCGCAAAAGAAACCAAAGGGACATTGAAAGTCATACAGGAGCAAAGTGAAGAGTAATATACGACCACTCGACACAATTAATTCAATAGCTCTTCGTCAAGGTACCTGCTCATGATGTCAGGCGTGGTGTAGAGGCGGCAAACAGGAGGACTCACGCGTTGACAATGGTGTCGACCAGAGAGGCGTCCTCGGGCTCCACGTTGATCACAGGCTTACGCTTGCCGTGCTTGACGACGAGGATGTTGCCTCTCCACTCCACGTCGCTGCGCAGAGCCGCACATTTGTTGCGTGGGACGCGCGTGTTGCCGGGGCTGGTGGGAGGCACGTAGATAATGGAGAACGGGAATTCAAGGACGGTGTCGGTGTTGGGGAGTTTGTCGACAAAAATGCGGCCGACACTCATGTCGATAACACTGGACGATGCGATGACGCACGGCACCCATGCGTGGACGAAAAGGTCGTTGATTGAACTGAGCTTGTCGACACCGTAGTTGTACGGGATGGCCACAGTGCGACGTTTGGAGCTGCCCGTGGCGTAAATGAAGCCATACGCGAAGCCGGGGTACGCCTAGGGCCCGACAAGTTAGCCACGCAGAAATTCATCAATGTTGGGACGAACCGGGCTCTTGCGGCGCACTTCCATGTAGAGAGTGCTAACTTGCTCGTCGGTAGCGGGCACAGACATGTGTTGGGATGCGAGATGGTGGAGAGAGAAGAGGAGTGTTTGTTTGACCGACGATGGCAGCGGCTTTGAATGAGCCCCTGAAAGTCCCCTGTTGCAGCTTTCATGGCGTTCCTGCTCGGGCGAATAAACCAAAGGAACCGAGTTCACATTGAGCAAGTTCTGGCTTCCCCACGTGAAACTTCGGCGTTGTATACATATTCCTATTCGCCGGAGAATCGCGTGATTTTGCGCGGGAAAGTTGCAGCAATTCTGCCTCGGGCAAAGCCGTCGTCTGGGCCAGTGAGCATTCTCAACGATCGCGGAGGTTAAAGAACTAAGCCTGCCATAGGTCATCAACACCTTGTTTGTGCAAGCGATAAACGACGCGGACGGAGAGCATGCGGCCCAGCTGGATGCTTTGGAACGAATCATGGAAGACGACGAGGTACGAAAAAAATGCATAGAACCGAAATGCTTCCTCAACGCCCGTAGAAAATGGTGCCCCGTCTTCCAGTTATTGCCAAGTGGACTTGGAACGACAGAATAAGCGGACGCGGATTTGTGCTAGTGCAACACACCGACCTGTGCAAGGTGAACACGAGCACAGCAGTTTGACAAGCTTTAACAATCGACCAGACTGAGGCCAATGCCATCAAGGTCGACGATGTGCTGTCCATGGTTTGCTCGCTCCACCGCAGGGACGCCGAGGGCGGCAGGGTGTACGCCGTGATACTACACGCCTTTTTGTGACATCATTGTATTCAGCGTCAGACTGCTAATCGTGGGGCCTTGGTGCTATAGACAGGCGACAGAAAAGAGAGCAGTGAACACGGCGAATTCACCAATGGCAAGAGTCCGCGAAGACGCGTTTACGCCACGTGCAATGGACGTGATTTAGATGCCGCTGTCCGGCACGCGATGATGTCACTCAGCTGATCGGGAGCCACGGGCGGCTGAGGGCGGATCACCGCCTCAATTCTTCGTCCCTCGTCGTTCCTCGTCCGATTGCAATCCGATTCATTACAATGACGCATGCTCCCCGACTGTCTCACTAAGTGAAGGGCCTTCAGAGGAGATGTCTTGCCACGCAATCCATTTAAACGGAGCCCTCCTTCTCACAAGTCCCCAGTCTTACCATGGATTACCCACCTCTCACAGACTTCACCGGTGACAGCGAGTTCTTCACGCTTGCTGGATCTCGCCTTTTCGACGACTTTGCCCCCACACGGGACCGTTCTGAAGGAGAAGCCAGCATCTTCACTTACAAGGCCATGGCGTACGAAAACGAGAGCACTTCGCGGGGCCGAGGCAGTTTAGACAAGTACGTCGCGACCGTTTTCGGAGAAATGGACCATATAGAGGTGCGCTTTTTCACCGTGTATTAGAAGATAATCACCTTCCTGAACGAATTTCCAGGGAGAGAATCCGGCGATACTGAGGCTCAGATGCCCCCAGGCACTCAAATGCAGCTTCAAGGCCATCTACGCGCAGCAGGTGAATGCTCTCACCGCACCGTTGCGTTCGGATGACGCGGAGCTGGTAAGCGCCATTCCATTTGCACGAAAGCTTCACTCAGATGCATTCAGGGCGGGGTCATCGACGACAGCTGGCTACCGGACGCGAACACTGCAGGAGATGGTATTCAGGTAGGCGAGTACAGTACAGGAATACGACAGCGCTGATGGGCACCCCAGATAAATCTCGCAGCCGATCGTGCTCTTGAATCCAACTTCGCCCGCGACTTTGTGAAGGGTCAAGTAGTGGCGCTGTGGGTGGGCTTCAAAAGGGTGGATAGGGAACTTGAGGGTGAGCTGCACAGGGTAAGTGCGATTTCTTTTCACGCACGGCCCCGTCACTTACAATGAAACCAGGTGTATCGCCTTGAGACGGACTTTTACACGCGCGTCCACATCGAGCCGAGCGACACCAGGGCGAGATCGTACAAGTGCGACCGCGGTACCGCGAACGATTGCGAGTTTTGCTAGTACATGGTACTGTTTTTTTACCAAACAATAATTCAAATCGTGAATACAATATGCCTTATCAAACACGCTAAGGAACGACAGGGAATGTGAGGCCTGACCAGTCGTAGACAACGGCGGACGTGTCCCACTCGCCGTATATCCTGCGCACTAGAGATTCGACCGCGTCGATTCTAAACGGCTCTTGCGTAATTGTGGCCTTACACTGCGGGCATTCCCAATGCTCTTCGAGCCAGACCCTGATGCACGTGTAGCAATGACCGTGCCCGCATTTGTAGCTGCGGCAATAATCAGCGAACGGGAGAGGAAAAAACGGACGGTTCTTACAATACAGGATGCGATCTGAGCTGCAAGCAAATGGTGCAGTTATCTTCCACGGCGAGGGCGTTCAAGTGCGGTGGACCGGACCCGGGTTTCCACAGGTCCTCGACAGTCAACGCCTCGTCCCTTTCTTCACGCACCCCGGGGACAGCAGCGGTTTCTTTGACAACGCGCAAACTCCCTGCCGCAACTCCACGGGGGCGCACGCGGCGCATGAAGTCTGAGTTGTGTGCGCCGGGGATAGCCAACACGGTTGGGGGGTTCGTTCGTCCCGAGGTCAGGGCTTTCTTGCGTGCCGGTGGGGTAGGAGTATCCAGTGGTCGTCTGACGTTAGGGGGTAGATCGTGCTTCACCACAGGGAAAAAAGCTAGAAGGGTCCCGCCCACTGCAATCTGTAAGCGACGGAATCCGGCAACGGCGCACTTGGTACCTGGCGGGTTTGGAACCTCCTTGTTTTTTTTGCGGGCGGACATGGGTGAAGAGAGAAAGAGACAACAAGTCCTTGGCAATTTCAAATTGCTGTCGTCACTGTTTGAGATTGCCCGCGACTGGGACCCGGTGGCCCCAAGTAAAGGAATGGGTTCAAAAGGCACGCTCAAGAACGTCAAAAAAAGGTTATTTCTAGTGAACGAATCGTTTAACAGAGCTCGCTTCGGAATGAAAGAGAAAGGTTTATTTCACAAGCACACAATGTATATAGTTTGCGGGAAAGAGAAGTACAGTGACGTATCGAGAGAGGCGAGCGTGCTAACTGTCAAGGTGATGAATTAAAGTGAGAGGACAAAAGGGAAAAGCGGCAGAGGGGAGTAAAGGTATACGCGACCGGCGGAGAGTACGAACGGAGCGGGGAGGAAAATGAAGCGGTAAAAGGGTGAGAGAAAAACACAAGAACGTAAAGGTATATACTACCGCCATGAAGGCGTGGAGAAGGGAAAATGGCGATGGGTAGGAAGATGAGCAGCACAGAGGATATGTCAGACAGAAGAACGCGACGACTGAAGAGAAACATAAAGGGAAATCAGTCACAGGGATCTAGAAAAAAAAAGGTCGCCAAATCACGCACTCTAGTCCCGCTTAACACGCTTTCCTCCTCTGTGCCTGCTGGTTTCCTCGACTCCAGTCATCTCGTCGTGGTTGACCTCTTCGCCGGAAAGGGTGGAATGGGGCGATCCGGGGGCGGCAGCAACAGGAGGGACGACGAAGTTAGAAAAGGAGGAGATGGTGGGGCGTTCAGGGAGCTTCGACGTAACGCGTTCAGCGGAGTTGGGAGCGATGGGCCGAGTGCGCTCCTCGACGGATTCTTCGGACTCCGAGAGAACGCGGATGCTGTGTGCGTTGACTTGGTATATCTGGGGACGGAGAAAATGATCAACACGACAACATGAAGGGCATGGGGTTTTGATCACCTTGCGTTGCTTAGCCTCCTTCCCAGATTCGTCGTTCATGGTGAAACAGTGGAGGGAAACCAGGGCGAGGACCAATGTGCCAGGCTTCAGGGCGTCGTAAAACTTCCAAGGCGGGATGAGGTTGTTCTGCGTGTCGCGGACGTCCAGCTGAACGAGTTTGGACTTGATGTGATTGAAGTAGGAGCCACCATAATCTTGGAGGAGGGCAGGCTCATAATGAGCGCCTAACTTGATGTCCTCGGCTACAAAACGAATGTTAGATGCGCACGATGAAGAATTCAAGGAGATGGACGCACGAGCAGGCTCGGACGTTTTGTCAGCCTCAGGCTTGGTCGACGGGCCCTCGTCCGTGTCGACCTCGTCCAACTTGCGCTTGGCAGTACGCTTGACCTTGGGTGCTCCGGCCGCGGATGGAACCTGTAACAGTGAAGTTAATAGCGCCCCGAGGTACATCGAAAGGAACTCTCACCCCGTATTTGGGAAGCATTGACATCATGATAACGTCGTGATTCTCACTCCCTTCTTTGCCGGGCTTGGTCCAGTTTTTGACGAAGGGAGACTTTGGGGAATTAGCTCAACGGAATGGGAGGAACAAGAGAAAACTCACGCGGCCATTTCGAGAATCTTCGTCGGCAGACGCTTCTGTAACTTGACCGAGCGCGATTACTTGGTTGAGGAAGATATTGAGGAGCTTGACGGTAGACTGAGTGGGAATGCCCAGCGCAATGGTGTCCTTGATCTTAGACTTATCGTCGATGGGTTTGAACTGAGTGCAAGTGAGCGAAGGCCGCGCGCGAAGAATGGAAGATTGCGTACGTCATCCCCGTCGCGAGCGAAATAATTGCCGTGCGCGCGAACGATAGTCCCCATGGCGGGGCCCAGAATTTCCCCGACTACGGCGGTGCGCAGCTCGTTGCCGGCCTTGTCGACGAAACGGTGATTCTTCGACCAGTCCTCGATGCGGCGCGTGAAGTCGTCGGGGTAGTCCACGTTGGCGAGGGCGTCCTTGCCCATACCTTCAAATTTGTCAATAATGGAGTCATACAGAGTGCGCAGTCATACCTTGAATCTGGTCAGCGACGGCATCGTAGAGGCCAGATTCGTTGCGCTCGCCGTAAACAGCGGCGGGGTCGCGAGGAATAGAGGTATCGTCAACGGCAGGGGTGTTTTGAGAAGCGTCCATTTTCTTGGTAAACACCCCCTTTGCACGTCTCTCTTTTAAAGGCGCTAGGCCCGACTGCCGGGGTCGCCGTGAGGGGCGCCGCATCCAGAATGAACCACGCCAACACAGCGAACGATACCAGAAGTTCGGATTCCTAGCGAGATCGATTGAAAAAGTGAAATTCAGAGTCACTGCAAGGGGCGAGATAATACGGACCTGGCGTGCTCGGACCCCAAGTGGCGCTCCCAGAAGACTGGATTTGTTACGGGACCGAGCCAAGTAGATGACAGAGCAGTAACGATAGCACATAGGGAGACCACATCTATCAGCGACGAAACGTCGTGGAACGAATTGGCGTTCCCGATCGACTGGATGCTTGACGAAACGACAAGAAGATTTGCGACGAGGAGCGCCGCGAGCATTAATCATTCGTTCTTTATTTTTAATTTTATTCAGGGCGAACGGGTACACGTTTCAGATCAACATGGCGGCCGGCGACGTCGCGGCGGTCGGTCGCACGAGCGAAGGGAACGAAAAGACGCTGGAGTTTAGACGAGAGTCCGCGTCTTCGAGGTGGGCGTGGGCTTGAAGGACGAGGTGGGCATGACGGCATTATGATTTCATTACGTAACTATATCAAAGGGTATCTACGAGAAAAAAGAATAATGAATAAAGTGGCACGGCGAAGTACGAGCGGGCGGCCGAAGGTGGCTAATAAGATCTCGCCAGGCTATAGAACAAGGGGGAAAGACGTGCGACGCGGTCGAAGGTAGGGATATGCGCCGCAGCATGTCAGACAATAACATCGACTTGGACGGCGGAGATGCTGAAAACCTAAAAAAGTTTGAGCAGAGAACAAAGGCGCTGAAGATAACGCGTACTCTGAGTACGCCAGATGCCGAAGGAGAATAATCGCGACACTGCATGCGACATTTCAATGCCAGGAGATCACCGACTTGGATGGTGACTGGAGCGGAGAGGTCGGTGGAGGAAAGAGTCGAAGACGACGCGGTGGATGAGCAAGAGGATGCACGGGAATGGCGAGAGGAGAGGTCGCGGCAGCTGCAGCCAGGAAAATTTCGTTCCACCTGTGGAATATTAGGTCTGGATCCTGCACGAGACTGAGTTGCGGCGCACCGTGGCTGACGATTCAACCAGAACGTAGATATCAGCCAAGTCATCGTAAGGGCCGTCGCTCCACGGTATGACATCTTCAAGGACGATGGGCTGTCAAGGAGTGGTCAAACACAAGCGAATGCTAAGGGCGAGGGCACAAACCGAGGAAGCACGAAAACGGTCCACGGCGACGCTGGCTAGGCAGGCGACTTGGTTCCAGTAAAAGACGTCCATTTCGTGGGTGGCGTAGGGCGGGGTAGTGAGGACAATATTAAAGCTGAGAACAAGCAAAGAATATCCGAGCTAGTGTCTACTCACAGTGTATTCCACGGACTTCACGGTTCCCATAAGAACAGGCTCAAAGGCATCTCCGTCGGGGAGAACGTAGTGCACGTCGAAGCCGTGCTTGGTGAGGGTTTTGCGAGCCACGAAGTCGCGGTCCAGGGCAGATACAGAAAGAAGATAGGCGGGTATACTGAAGAGCCTGTCGAGCAGGCGGGAGTACAAGTCGTGCGGGGGATCCGAAGGCATCATGTAGGAAGAGGAAAGAGATCGAGGGTAGCTGGCTCCGTCAAATACATAGTTGGGCCAGCAGGAAGATCGTGTTAAGGGGACAGGGGGAGAGGGGGGTATCACGATCGCCGTCTTTTGGAGGTTTTTGGGGCGGAGGTATCATCGAGCTTGCGCTTTCGGAGGGCGGGGGGTCGTGTAACAGGTGGGAGGAAGACCAAGGTGCTGGTGGACGCGGCGGCCGGAGTGTTGATCGGGATTCGGGCCCGACGGACCGGCGCAGTTAGCGCGGCATTGGACCGTTGGAGCCGATCGAGGCGCTGATAGATGTCATCCGTGTCCCCCGCCACGGCGGTGTCGACGTCAGACGGGGGCGGCGCGGCGGCATTACGCGGCTTATTGTACGACGCCCGAATTTCTTCGGACGCGCAGGCAACCTGCTCTGGAGTGCCATACTTGACCGTCGTCTGCAACGCAAGGTACTCCAGTCTCCGAAACTCGTCGCGCACATTCTGGCTCTGACGGCTACAGATCTTGGCTTTTGGGAACGGGCAGAGGATAACCAGTCCATCAAGAGAAGTAGCGCGCGAAACCATAACGTACGGCGATTCCGTTCCGCGGCAGCCAAGAAAGTTGACCACGCACGCCCTCATCGTTTTGCCTTGAGATTTGTGCGCTGTGATGGCAAAGGCAGGCATGATGGGGAGCTGAGACCGTCTGATGGTGAGTTTAGACTTTGAGTGAGGGTGGGTGAACTTGATATCTACGGTGTCTCTGAGGCTGACAACGTGATGGTCAGGCATCTCCGCAAGAATTCCAGGGCTTGTATCCGGAGCTTCTACAACACACGAAAGCGCAAGGTGTTTCCCGTCTTCTCCAATGCGGTATCTGACGGATATCAATTTCCCAGTGCACCCGTTGACCACACCTCCTGGAACGTCGAAATTTTGGGCAATCATGACGGGCATTCCAATAACGAGAGGAAGCCTCCCAAGGCGAGAGTTGGTTTTTCCTGAGTCCATACGCATTAACTTGTCTTGCAACTCAGGACTAGCTACGGGTGTATTCTTGCGGTGACTGTCTTGCGCGTAGTACCAATGAAGGGGGCGTCCTGTCTCGGCGGCAAAATTCTGGGCCATCTTAAGATTCAATGCGTCCTTCATGCCATTTTCTGCAACGATGACGGGTGCAGAGCTCCAGACGTCACTTTTCCAGTCGATATCAAGTCTTGAAGCAAGTCGCGTGTTCAACAAAGCGTAGTCGGCCTCAGTACACCGTCCGTCGCGCAGTCGGCCGAGCAATTCCACGAAAGGTGCGTTTTCTGGTCCGCTTTGCCTCATGTTCTCCGTTAAAAACACTACAGTGCTTACAGACAGCCATAGTATCTTACCGAACATGATCTTTTGTCCTTTCGAAGTCCCGGCCTGGGCAATGTCCGCTTTGGTCAAATGCGCGTACAGTCTCTTCTGGCCCACAGGAGGCAATTGAGCGAAATCTCCCGCGAAAACAACGCTGATACCCCCGAACGCAAGATCGTTTCCTTTGGCGATGCTAAGGGATCGGCTGATATCGTACAGAAACACACATCCCACCATGGACACCTCGTCAATGAACAGGTAATCGACGCCCTCCCACATCGCCATGAGCTCTCTTTTGGATTTAGCGCTGAGAGACGACCGAAACTGATCGCCGAGCATGAGAGCAGCATGCAATGTCATTCCGGAGATGTTGCGTGCGGCGACGCCGGTATAGGAGGATAACCTGAACCTACGACTCTGGTCACGCGAACAGAAGAAGTCTTGAAGGGCTCCGATGACGCGGGATTTTCCTGTTCCTCCTGGACCTCCAAGGTGCATGCGCAGCGCGCTGGGTCCTTCTGCTAAACTGTGGTTTGCAACGATAGAGAAGGACAGTGCTTGCGCTTCATTGAGCGTGTGCTTTTGGACGAGGGATTGCACATCGGGTAACTCGGTGGGCGGAACAGGTGAGTTTTCTCGGTCGCGATTCAACAAAGTATCAGCTTCCCTGAGCACAGGTTGAGCAGGTGCCATCAAAATGTCACGAAACGCAGAACCATCTCGCAAAGACGGGTCGACAGCGCCAGTAGGATTCGGAGCAGCAGAAACGGACACTGGTTCGCAATTGAGAGCAGAACGCTTCCACGCTTGCTTTCGCGCATCGTAAGATTTCTGCCACAAATTTTCGGCGAGAGGATTACGCTCCTCAACGAGGGTATGAGACGAATGTCCATCAAAAGGTACGTGGCTCGGAGAAGCGTCCCCGAAAAGCCCACAACTTTCTGCAGACTCAAGCGCAGAAACAATGTTGGCGTTGCTGTCAGCGGCGTGATTGGACCTGGCGGATTCCATCGAAGACAGGTGCTCGAGCAGCGACTCGTCCGTTTCCTCCCCAAACTCGTCTGTTGTAGCACGCCAACCCCGCTGGAGTTCCTGGGTCAAGCCTGCCTTGCGACGATTACGGCGGTTCGCGAAATGGGCATCCCGGCTGTCCTTGCACTCGTACAGCAGTTGCATGTTCTTGATACACTGGAGTAGGTCGGGGGGGCAACTGGGGAGGAACTGCTCGTATGCATTTGACCATGTCTCGTTGGGGGCGCGCAGGTCAGTGGCATGTCTCCACGGCTTAAACAAGATCAACATTAACCTGGCGTGCTTTTCGCGCGACGCGGGAGTGTCGCTCCGCGGCAATGCAGGACCGATTGGGACTACGATTTTGCGACGCGAGGACCTATTGACCTTGATGAAGTGGGTGCTGTCTTCTAGATGCGTGGATTTGAAAGGAACCCGGGGAAGTGCACGGCCTTCGAAGTCAAGAATATTTTCTTTTGTCCAAGGGGAGTCTTCCTCGTCAACATCCACGATGTCATCCTGTCGTTCATTTTCTGCAGCGTCCTCTTCCTCAAGTTCATCGTCCCAGGGTTTCTTGGAGCCCTTCTTTTTGATTTTGTCCTTCTGAGTTTGAGCGACAAAGTCCCACACGCAAACGTCTTCCAATAGGTCGCCACGGTCCTGGTAGTCGCACGTTTGATTTGCCGTTGGCACTAACTTTCCAGATCTGTCTAGGGCCAACTTGATCTCATCCGCATCATCTAACTCTGCGGCCGCTTCCTCAATGTCCTCCAGTTCAGCTTCTGCGACGCGGTCGGGCTCTTCGGTGTCTGTGCGATCTTCACTTTCATCGGATCCAAGGTCCTCGGGGTTTTCGTCGGGTTCAAGCTGAACGGGCGCAGAAACAGGCTCGGCGACAAGGTCTTTCTGGGGATAGCATTCAGGGCTCGGGCTTTCCTTGTTGATGAAGCCTTCAAAGCTGGTCCAAAAGAGGTTCGTGTACTCGTGGCTGGTAAAATGGTCTTCGAAATCCATCAAGTACGACACGACCTGCTGCGCGGAAAGTTCCTGCTTGGAGATCATGGAATGCGCGCATTTCTGGAGAAGCTTCTTTGCTCTGAAGGTAAGGTCATCTGCCGCTGGATCGAATTCCCCTAATTTATTGACTGCTAATTCCAGGGCGGCGTAAGCTACGTGGGCTTGCAACTGCGACTTGGTGATGTAATCTGTAATATAGTACAAGATCGCTTTGGCTGCTGGGCCGGACCCGATAAACTTAATGTCCATGTTACAGCGAATCGCGCGAATCATGGTCTCATTAAAATTGTTCACAAGTCCGTCCAAAGTCCTTAAAGTGAGTTCACCAGTTTCTGGATCGAAAGAACTGACGGGGGTTTCGTTCGCTTTGTCCAGATCGAACCGGCACTCCTTGACTTCGGGGTACCCTTTCCAATACTTGTAGCAAGTGAAGCTGTGCCGATGCCGCTGGCATCGCTCGACAAGATTGTGCAAGTCGCGCTGTTTTGCGTCATCTAGGTCGGCTGGATCTATGTTAGGCCCTGGGCCCCGGGTCGCGCACGGATGGCATTTGGCGAGCGGCGTTTGGAGATTGTCGCGATCAATGTCGGATGGTACAGAGGTAGAGATCGTGTCCTCCAAAAAAGCTATTAATCTCTTCTGAAATTCCAGGTTTCCTCCGCCTTCCAAAGCCTTCTCTTTGATTTCGTTTGGATTTAAGCTGCCGGCGACCCAGATCATCATGTGACAATGCAGGCTGCCCCTGCCCTGCGCCTCGACCGTGCCGTAGAACGCCCTGACAACACCAAGAACCCCTCCATCATCATCGTCCGAGTCTTGATCATATCCGAGGACACATTTAATGAAGGCTTTCATGTAGACATTGAAAAAGCGGGCCACGACGGCGGGATTTTTGGCGACGGTGATAGCCTGTTGAACGTAGTTCGGTACGTCTTTCAGCGATAACGAGTCCAAATCAATCTCACTGCCAGCCAGAAATTTGACCAAGGGGTTGTAAACATCGGCTGGATTTATCGTGATGTAAAAGCTCGGTAAGCCTTTGGCGATCATGAGCGCGCGTATCTGGTTCCTCATCACAAGCTTGGACTGCGCCGAACCGGGAATATTGGCAGAAATGAGATTGACCTCCTTCATCAGGCGCAAGACACGGCGTTCTTCTGGAGTATTAGCGGTGATGCTGTCTCCCGCAGCGATTCGTTCAGACACGACGTGAACAGTTTGGGGTGAAACGGTACCGAATTGGGCAGCGACCGAGTCAAAGTTCGTCCGCTTTACTTTCAAACTGGTTCTCAAGAGCAGAGCTCGTCGTTGAATCATGTTAAAAGCTGTGAACAGGAAGGAATAGTGTTCTTGAAACCGGCGGTCAGCAAGATTAAGAAGATGCTTCACGTGCCTCTTGAAACTGAGTTTTGTGCGACGATGGGGATCCTCCATACCGCCAAGACCGTAGGGGAAAAGGGTGGGATACATCATCGGGAAAAGGTCAGGATTGTTGAACTCGTTCACCGGATGAGGGTCATGAGGAATTTCAATGTAGTTGGATCCAGCCTTGTTCATGTGTTCAAGGGCAGCGGAACGGAGCTCACGAGAAGGAGCATTTCCATCGACGTCTGTGACGACAACACTTTGGAAGGGGATGGTTGAGGGGGGTGGGTTCAAGATGTCAGCCAAGTTGGGGACATTGAGGTCTGGGTCAGGTGGAGGCTGAGCGGAGCCGGGTATGTAATCCGAGGTTGTCATGTCTATGCCACTGCTCGGAATGATATGCTGGATGTGGAAGGGGAGTATCGACTCCTCCGGCAATTTCTCCAGAGCGTCTTGATCGATGTTGACTTCGCGATAAAGGTGGTTATGTGTTTTGAGCCAGGCGAGGGCGCCCTGAACGCGTTCCTTTCGCACCACCAGGGGTGTAGCCTTTTCTTTCAACCATTCGGGCGTGGGGGACTTGGCTCCGACAAAAATGACGCATATGGGCGTAATAATGTCCGTAACGGAGGGGGGCAAAGTCTGAGCTATAGCAGATGGGCGCTGTGGATAAACAATGATATGGCCTCTGACTCCGCGCTGGGCAACGGGAATCGTCGTCTCCGAATCGTCCTCCCGAAGTTGGATTATCCAACATTTGGCCCTGCACAAGGCAATCATTGCCTCTTCAACGACAGTCAGATTTTGCAGCTCCACGGGAACCGGCCCAATGAAAGTTCTGTTCGCCGCCGATAATGCTGGAACCTTGCCCGACTTAAGGTCGCTGCTGCACCTCTGACATACCGCAATGCAAGGGTCTTGGGTTTCAGGGTCAGTTTCGAGGCTGGATGGATCGATAAGGAGGCTCGAATACGGGCTATTTTGCATAGGCATGGGCGGCTCAGGAAGCTCTGACACGAGCCATGGATGATCATCTTGGCAGTCGTCGTCGACGTCCATGTCACTGTCAGAGTCATCGGAGTTGGCGTCGGAATCCACGAATTCATCCGGGCGCTTCAGCAAATTCAGGTCAAACTCCTCGAAGGAGAGAGTTTTTTTCTGGTCAAGAGGACAATCCTCCGCGCAGCTGCCGCACACAAAAGTAGCCAAAGTACCAGGAGAAATTGCCATGTCAAAATTGGCCAAGATGCGGTCTTTGAGATGTTGCGGAATTAGCTGAGGCCACTCCTTGCGAAGTCGAGTGTGCTCCCGTTCCCTTGCGCGCCGCGCAGTACCAGTCAACGTCAGAACTTCTTCACCACACTTCCCCGTTATCAAACGTCTCAAGAAACGCTTCAAACGAAGTCTCAGTTTTTTTGCTTTATCCGTCGAAGTATAACCTACGTCGTGCAAGTCCAAGAGGCGTTTTAACGGACCGGCTTTCAACACAGGCGAGATTTGCTGGAGCAAATGGATCTGTAAGCGAGTAGCAGGATCGTCTGCAGTACCGGGTTGGGTTACGAACGGTTGAAGCTGGGAATCAGCAGAAGAACAGGCTAGATAAGACGACGCGGCTTCATGGCTGGTACACGATCCAGCTGCGAGGTGACGTAATATCAGCGAACGAAGTTGCTCAATGGTCGCCTGCCCGACGCGGAGCCCATGCGATTGTGCAAGAAACACCAGAGTTCCTTTGTTCATATTGCCCACTTGCTCGAATGTGTGGAGAAGGGAATGATCTGATTTGTGCTCATCCAGAAGAGACTGTCTCTGACGGGCAAGCTCCAGCTGAGAACGGACACGCGAGGCAAATGGCAAGCCCAAGCTAGCAGCGATTACGGATAAACGGTCGTCAGAGAGACGATCCTCCGAAGCGGATATGAGAATGCTCAAGACACTGAAGCTCATGGCTTGCACGGAAGGAAACACGCCACAAAACTGCTGGCAATGACAAGTGTGTCGGTCAACTTCGTCTGGAACGCAACTGCTGACGCAGGACCCAGAAACAAGGTGGGCGAGGAGGGCGTGACGGGCGTCCGTTGGAGAGAACCCAGACGGCGGCTGAATATGATGCATAGCCATTAATTTCAACAGAGACGCATCGTTCATGGAAAACAGGTTAGCATTGTTCTGGCTGGATAGCAAAAGCCGTTCAATTGCATCGACTCCTCGTCGCTCGAAGGACAACGTGATAGGTGCATTTTTGAGCCGCGACGGTCCAGCTGCAGGGCGGGTTGTAATCGGCGTGTACGGAACGAAGTCGCGCTTGACAGGAGGGGGCGGTGCACGGGGAGGAACAACGGGGATATATAAATTGGAAGCACAGGGATCGTACAGGGTACTCGAGGACGAACGAGGAAGAGAGGCGGAACGACTAAAATTTGAGGCAGAGTTTGGGTCATTAGTATTCAGAGTATCAGAGTTCAGAGTATCAGAGTATGGGTGTTGGCCGAAGCCGCGAGAGAGAAGGTCTAATAGTAGATGAGAACGTGGAAGAAATAGAAGAGAGAAAAAGGCGCACCATTCCTGACTCCAGGCTGCGGAAAAGGGGCGCGCGTTTCGGGCGGAGGCTGTTTAGGAGAAGGGCTCGAGGATGGAGTAACTGAGAGGATATTAAGCGGGGTACAAGGGGTAGAGGGAGTGGTAAGAGTACCGAGAGGGTGTGTCGGTAGAGAGAAAAAAAGCCAGGGCTGAAAGGTGTCGCCCAAGCGATACCCGGTGCTGACCAAGAACTCTCGAATGTAGGTGGCCCAGTCAAGGCCCAGGACGACGTGGAAGTCTGTCATGGGGACAACTTGGCAAGGCAAGGCAATGGAAGGGAAGGGATAGTTGTCGACGGTGGTGGTAAAGAGGAAGGTAGTGACCGAGGGGTGGCCGACGAGACGACAGAACTCAGCTGAGACACGAGTTTGAGGGGATGGGTGGAAAGAGACGCGGGGAACCAAAACGCCGTCGAGGTAGAGAGACATATTGAGCAGGTGTATTGGTGGTTTGCAAGGGCGAGGCTGAGTGTCGAGTTTGCGAAGACGATAGTGACAGGTTGCAAGGGGCGTCGTTGTGATTGGAAAATGATGAACAAAGTATGATGGAGAGATGGGTAAACAAGTGAGGTCATACATTTCCTTATTAGGCGTTTCGATCATAAGAAAGCTTCCCCCCAAAACCCACTATCAAATATAGATAGCGGGCATGAATTGAGAGCCCCTACGAATGTGTTCTCTTGCCCCCACAGACAATCAATTATTCCAGAAGTGGGTGCAAATGGGTCATTGCTCGGACTCGAACGCTCGACCTTGCGATTTCGGGACATAGACTTGCGAACTTTCTGGCTTGCGTGCTTTTCGGGCCTTTTTAAACCTTTTTTGGCCTTTTTTGACCTTATACAAGGTCACAAGTTATTTGTCAAAAGTCTGATGGAGATGGGGTGGCGGTCAAGAAAAAAGGAGGTTGGTGCTGCTTGGCGAGGGCGGTGTCGACAGCGCACCAGCCCGTACGGTCCGTGACGAGCGTGCAGGTGTCTGGAGCCAAAGCAGAAGAGCGGCAACAAAGCATCGGATTTTGAGATGGCGG
Source organism: Mycena polygramma (assembly GCA_029449255.1). Lineage (NCBI taxonomy): Eukaryota > Fungi > Basidiomycota > Agaricomycetes > Agaricales > Mycenaceae > Mycena > Mycena polygramma. Next base: position 281,810 of record JARKID010000022.1, read on the forward strand.
ACAAGAGCAGGAGTGTGTGCTGCTGTTTGCAATCAATCAATGAGGATGACGTGGTCGGCACTGCCACACCGCCTCTTGCTTCTCCCTCTCATCTCGCTTCCATCTCGCTCTCGTCTTGCTTGTCCGCCTGCCGTATCTGCGTATCTCACTTGCTTGATCCGCTCCCTAGTCCGCTCTTGGGGCTTTTCAGCGCAAGTACTGGCCCCGCCTCGCCACTGAGCTGAACTTTTTTTTGTATTTTCCCTCGCTTCTCCCTCGGACGACGGTCCCTCGACATCTCCCTTGCTAATGGGGCATTAGCCCTCTCAGGATCCTTGATAACTCTCAAAATCTGCTGTATTTTTCAAACCTTTGCTTTCGCCGCTCGGTACTCGTGATTCTTGAGTCTTTTCGCCGATGGCATTCTCGAGGAAGGCATCGCGCATGGTCTTGCCCTGGTTATTTTGGCTCCATACCAGATCTGAGCGTTTCGCAATCAAAAACGTAGTAACATGACTTGACCACGACGTCAGCGAGAGTTGCTCAAGTGGTCCGTGGCATTCACTTCCTGGGCGCCGAAGCCATCTGAAGGATCGTGCGCAACCTCAGCATCCGCGATTGTTGAAATGTAATACATTCGGATGTGATTTGAGGTTCTCACGCGTCTGCTCAACTAACATTTGGAGGTATGTGAATAAGGCCTGTAGCGGACGGTCCGCGCCTGCACCGTATTAACTCGTAGCGATTTCCGCAGGGCTGCTCGTTCGACTCGAGCTCGGGCCATATGTCGGTGAGAAACTGATTTTCTATCCATTGCAAACAGCGGAGCTCAACTCCGAATCACTACCAGCCTTCCTGCCAGCCAAGCTGCGTACGCGACGCTGCTACAGCGCGCTTGCGATACAGACGTTTACGTGCCGCGGTCAGTTATTCTTTCGTGCTCTGCGGAAGCTCAAACGCTCTGCATGCCAACCTGCGTTCACAGGGTTAAAACAAAGCCTGTGGCGGACGGTCCGCGCCTGCATCGCGTGGGATCGGCGAGGGAGCTACATGCAGTGTTCAATACAAATCCAGTGTGAAAGTTGACGTCCAATAGCGAATAAGTAAGAGGAAGAGTTGTATTGGGTTTATGAATGGGACCCAGAACGAATTCAACCTGAGGCCTGGAACCTGAATCTGTGCTCATGGAGAACGACGTCCCGCTCACTTCTGTTCAAATTTGATCTTTGAGCTACTCGGTGCTCTGCCTACTGCTGCTACGACGTGTTTCAATTTTTATGCTGCTGCTGTACATGTGTGCAAACTGGACACTTGAAGACCTGACCTTTTTCAGAAGAGAAATTTATTCTAGCTCGGCGGCCAATGTTCAAGTCCTTTGCCAAGCAAGGTCTCTGCCGCCGTAGTCGGAGCTTCCTAGTATTGACCATCCATTACTTTTCTAGCTACAAGTCTCATGTGTTCGGTTCGCTCAGCAAGACACCGAGTACGCAAAGGGTGGTACAAGTCGAAAGGGCCGATATGAACCACGGCGTAAGAAAAATTAGCATCACCACAGATCACGTTCTCAATAAGAGTCGAATACTAATGCTGATCGGCTGCGAAGGCTTCACAATTTGCGCAGCCGTGAACAATCGCGTCAAAAACCCTTGTGAGCGAGCGGGCTAATACTAACACAAAGTTTGGCTCGTGATTCGATTTTTATCGCGGGAGTCAGGCGAAATAATAGAAAAGACCGGCACTGTGTAAGTCCTTCCAGCTGTCAAGGAGGAAGTGGACCGTTTCGAACTGATAATAACCACAGATTGCCGCCGCGATGCAGACGAATTTCATTCAACAGTTGTTCAACAGTGTACGAGAAGTGTCGGGATGATGGATTTTTTTCGATCAAAACCAGACCGGGAACTGTCAGAATCTCAACTCAACCTGCCACAGAATGCTATCAAGATCTGCACAAAGGAATCAAGCTATACGACGGCTCACCTTGGCTATCTCGGCTTCCAGGCGGGCGGGCCACTGGATAGTAACGAATTTGCGGAAATTTTCAAAGTTGTCGCATCCATGACGTGTGCATCGGCCCTTGCCAAGAGCGGTATGCAATTCCGAGCCTTCGCCGACATTGGTGCCAGGAGTCTCGCGCAATATCTGCCGCATCGCCTTGAGGTATTCTCGAAGCCACACCGAGATGTACCCATATCTGCCTCCCTCAAAGATAACGGGAACACCGTCAGTTTTGCATTGCCCTTCCGTGCAGGACTCGAAGAGAGGACTGCTCCATCTTAGATCCAGAGTTGTCTTCATCGCAGCTTGGCCGCACATATAATGGTAATGCAGAAGATTGTGATATGCAATGGCCGTTAGGCCATTCAAGGCTGGTGGTGCCTGTGCATTGTGCGTTCGAATGGGACGTTTCAAGGACTCTTTCGCGGCCGCCATCGCGATGTCCTTCCACCCGTATTTGCAGGCCACCGCATAGACTCCGAGGGGCTCGGTTGCGCGATATCTCTCCAGACACTGTTGCGCCTTCGGAATCTCGCATTGCATGTCATATTTCGCAATAACGAGCTCGATGATGTCCCGTAGGTCTTCCAGCGAGTCAAAAACGGGATGTGCTGCGGGATAAATGAACCGCAGGACCTTGTCCAGAGTGGCGGCAGTCTCATCCATATCGACCACGGGGATCTCTGGAGTGGCGTCTGGCTGAGGTAGGCGGAAGATCGTAGCAAAGACGGGCGATAGGAGGGATAGAATCGCCCGCACAATGTAGAAATCGGCGCCATCGCGAGATCGGAGAATGGCATCCACGACGGGGCTGTTGGTAAACGGATAGGTGGGGACGAGGACGGATGGGCTTGACTCGATGCTATCTGGGTCGATGGGACACATGGTGGATCGATATAGAGTGCGTATAGGGTCCGTAACGAGTACGTATCCGCCGGCAGATGCCGAGACACAGCCTCATAGGGAACCCTCGATGCAGAAGAAGACCTCATTAGTGGCTCCTGGTCTGGGTCCGAGTTCTATGCCGAAGAAAGCCGCCACTCTTCCACGCCTCCCTCCCCCGGTAGAACTTCTGGAGCCTAACATATCGGACACAACCTGCACTTCGAGGAAGGGTTAGTCTCTCGTAGACAGACGCTCTAACAATTTGAAGCTCGTTCCTCGCTTGTTGAAGTGATATAAATCGCGGGCTTGTAGTAGAGAATAGTTTGCTCGCATAGGGGGAGCTGTGGATAAGGCGCAAAAAAAAAGAGAAATCACCACCATCAGAACTCCGTGCAGCAAGACAGGAGAATGGTCCACCTACTGGAGGTAAACACCCTGGTCGACGATAGGATCGGTAGTTACAGCTTGGGCTGTTACACGCCAATTTTTTTGCCCGGCGCGGATGCGTTGCGGCGGGATAAAGCGCGGATTCCTTGTCGATATGTGCTGGCTTGGAGTCAGATTGTGATGGATACCGGCACTTTTTGGCCTGTAGGTATTATATTCCCTTTTAGCCTACATGCCTCGTATTTAGTTTCATTCCCTCGCGGTTCAACACTGCCTTCCGAGCCATGTTCTCACGGCCTCGGGCTTCTCGGTGTTGAACTTCGGGATATGCCTCGGGGGCAGTGACCGAGTCATTTGACTCATAGTTGTGGAACCTCGTAGAATACTGTAGATACTTTGTACTCTATAAAAGAAGGCTCTCTCCTCTGTGAATATATCTTCTTCTTACCACCCAACTACATCGTGCTTTGCCACTCACTCACTGCTACCTGCGTGATTCTCTTACCGGGCCTCCAGCGCTCATCCTTCGTTTAGCCTTCATTAGCAGCCTTGGACCAAGACACGCTCTGGTTTAAATCTGAGACTTCTGGCGAAAGCTTGTCTTGACTGAGTATATAAAGGTTCCAGTATTTGGACCCGAATATATGTCAATATTCCCTCTCCTCAAGGATATCGCACACCCCGCGATACCCGTTTCTATTACACAGATTGACGAAAGGAGGGGTGGGCGTAGTTTGAGAACATACTTAGGAAGAAAAAAAGAGACATCAACTACTCCACGCCATCGGGGGGAGTCGAACCCCTGACTTTATCCCTGCAGCGATGTGTCGTCTTGGAGCCCCACCAATGGGAGGCGACCGCCGTGGTCGACGATGGCATGGATAGATAAAGCCACGGGTGCTTCAACATCCTTCACTTCAGATGTTTGCAGACGTGACACGGTAGAACCACCATTCCCTGCCGTGAAGAGTTGAGTCGAAAAGGTGAATAACTCGATGTGGGTTGACGACATACGCTGATTATCTTAGACTCGGGAATCGCAGAGGGCTATGTGAATGACGGGGATAGCACCATGCCATCCATTTGAAGCACTTGCGAACTTTGCGTTGCGTCAGAGGACCGGATTCGCTGAATCAATGGGTGATAAGGGCAAAAGCGCACAGATAGTGAGGAGCTCGACAAAAAGTGAATATATATCGAGCGAACCTATGCCGTCGGGTGGAGTCGAACCACCAGCCCCTCCCAGATGTGGATTCGGGCTCACTTGTTTAGATTATGGGGGCGACCTCCGTGGTCGACGGCGACGTGCTGCGAATGAATCCATGCCGCATAAGATAGTCTTGCAATTGGGGCACTAAGCTCACCTGCTAGTCAGTCCGACTCAGTCGGCATTGAATTTGGAAACGAAACCCGTATATACAATCAAATCCATCCGTCCCGCTGGTGCGACACAAAGTCTCGAATATCACAGACTTCGCGAAGGTGTTTTGGCTATTATCATGGCGCATGAGTATCAGGGCAGGAACGAAATCTCATAGAGCATGCGCACCAGATTATGAGTCTGGCACGATTTTCGGGGCACGGGAAAAAGACTGGGAGATAAACGAAAAGAACCGTTGTTCCAAATCATGCCGCCGGGTGGAGACGAACCACGAGTTCCCCCAGGATGTTCTCTGCGGGAAGTTGACATATGGTTGGGGCAACCTCCGCGGTCAACGGCCGCGTAGCGTGAATTAATCAATGCTGAATGAGATAGTCTTCCAATCGAGACAAAGCAGCGCTCATCAGGATAAGGTTGAGGTGCGCATTAGTCCTGCTAAAGAGTCAGCGTTGCAGCATAATCCGAAGCGCCCAGAGTTGATTCATTACCGAAGTACCCGACGTTTGAGAAGGTGTTTCGTCGCATATGGGGAATAGAAATAGAAATTAAAGTGTTGGGCGCACCAGATTGTACCTCGGGGTGGTTTTACACGGGACATCGAAAAAGAGGATCCTGCGCGTGGAGACTTACTCGGGTTCCACGGGTTGCCAGAGAGAGCAGAGGAAGCTTCTGAGCAAAAGAAGTGGGTTTTCGCTCATGCCATGTCCGGGAGTCGAACCCCGATCCTCCGTCCTGATTCGAACTGCCGTACACTGTAGGAGGTGACCGCCGTGGTCGACAACGGCTTGGCTGTTCAACTAAGATGATGCACGAATCTGAGGAGCTGAGTTTGATCTGAGCAGTTGCCAAGGGTGAATGGAGACATCGAGTCGGATCGACTTTGGAGGCTGGACCTGAAGCGGGACGCAGGAGAATGTGGCCAACATACAATGGGAATCAGCGTAAAATTGAATCCCAAGATCTTCGCTTTTCCGAAATTCACAAAGCCCGTTGATGATGGCGGTCAAGCTAGATACAAGCAAATGTCGGAATTTAGTCAAGATCGCAACAAGATCGTCCATAAGGCTCCAACCATTTCCATGTATAAACAGTTTTAAACGGTTTTAACCGTTTCCGTTTCCATTTAATTTGACCTAGGCGGCAAACAGTTTACAAACAGTTTTACACGGTTCAAAGGGTTACTTGCTGCGGGCATCGAAGATCCCGTATCTTTGACACAATTTTGGCTGAGGTATGTCTCCGTGAGTGTTCTGTGTTGATTTTTATGGTCAATTCAGTTACTGTGAGCAAGCAAAAGACTCACGGGCTGTGCGATTTTGAAGATCCTAGTCCAGATCAATCCAGTGCCTGTTGGAAGGTCTTGCAATTGACCGATGAGATTTTCAACTGCGAGTAAAGCCAAATATTTACTGCACTCAGACCACTTATGGCTCCTCGACGATAGGTCGCCGTTGCTTCCGACCAACTTCCGACCTACAGACGGTACCGGTTCCGAACACGATTCACATTTTCCGCTAATTTCCTGCGAGGCTCACACTTGTCGCAAACCACAGCTGGCTTTGGACTTGCATTTGTGCTCCATTAGGAGTAGGGACATTGGCCGGCATGTACATTGCGCCCTGCAGAATCGCAAAAAGGTCGGTGGAAGGCCACAGCGGTGAGTAATTGGCACCTCATACCTTGTTGAGTGGACCCCTCAAAAAAATACCGTTTTAAACAGTTTTAGACGGTTCAAAACTGTTTAAAAACCGTTTCCGTTTGATTTGAGCGGATCCATACACGAAAACTAAATGGTTGGAGCCTTAATCTGATTCGTCCAAAGATTGTCGCCTGGCCACACAGACTCCACTCCGGGCAGCCCATGTATCTCAGGCAGTAGAAGAGCGGAGCAGAGCAGCGGGTTTCCAGGGATCGGATTCGATGTCGTCCGAAAGAGCCGATGGTGGAGAAGAGCAGTGGTGTGTGCTGCTGCTTGCGATCAACGCCGATGCCGTGACAGCACTGCCACCCCGCCTCTTTCAAGTTTCTTCTCGCCCTCATCTTGCTCTCATCGTCGTGCTTGTGCGCCGCCTAACGTATCCGCATATCTATACTCGCTTGCTCCGCTTCCTGGTCCGCTCTTGGCGCTTGTCAGAGCAAGTACTGGCCCACCCTCGTCACTGATCTGATTTTTCTTGCATTTTCCCTTGATTTTCCCGTCGCTTTTCACCCCTCGGGTAGCAAACCCTCGCCATCTGCCTTGTCAATGGGGCATTTGCCCTCGCTGGATACTTGATGCCTTGAAGATCCGCTGTATCCTCAAAAACCTTCCTGCAGGCGTTCAGTACCTCTTGATTCTCGCCGATGGCATCCTCGAGCAAGGCGTCGCGTGTTGGGTCTTGTGCTGTTCCTGTCCTGGTTCCTGTCGGTTCTTACCAGCCTTCGGTCAGTTCAATCAAAAATGTAGTAACAAGACTGGAGCACGACGTCAGCGAGAGTTGCTCAGGTATTCCGTGGCATTCACCTACTGGGCGCCGAAGGCAACTGAAAGATCGGTGCGTAACCCCAGCATCCGCGATCTCTAGAATTCGATACATTCGGATGTGATTAGAGGTTACCACCCATCTCGAACCAGTGCTCAGCTAACATTTGGAGGTATGTATGTGAATAAGGCCTGTAGCGGACGGTCCGCGCCTGCACCGAATGTCGTCTGCGTACAATTTCTGCAGGGCTGCTCGTTCGACTCGTGTTCACGAGATTCTTTTTCCTTCCCTTGCAAACGGAGGATTCAGACGTGTTCAGTGTGGGGAAAAAACCAGCGGTGGGGTTCAACTCCGAATCACTAGGGTTTACACAAGGCCTGTGGCGGACGGTCCGCGCCTGCACCACATGGGGCAATCCGGAAAGCGCGAGTTCGAACAAAACAAGATTCCGGAAACCGTACGCCTCTGACGGGATTCGAACCCATATCTCTTCCATATATCCCGATGGCAGTATCCGCTGTTGGGATGGCAAACCGACGTAGTCGGAGCCGCCCGAGTTGTGGAGCGAGTAACGTGACGTGACAGTGACAGGCTGTGGAGCGGGACGTGACGGCGCAGTAACAGACTGCGGAGTGTCGCACTATAGTAGTGCGACATGCAGGCTGTGTACTGCGGACTGCGGATTGCTGCGCGTGTCGCCTTGGGCGACACTTTCTTGACACTAATGGACACTGCCTACGGGCGCACGGACCATGTAGAAAAATGTATATAAGGAGTAGCATTTTGGTAGTTTACGGTACTGAAAAATACTGAACTGCAACTGAATCTACGTTCTCACTCTCTAACTTCAATAGGTTATGGGCCCCGCCTGGAAATCTAATTTCTCCACACACATCCACTTTTCGACCTCTCTTCATCCAAGATGTCTACGCCATACTCGAAGCCCAGCGACTTCTTCTTGCGCATCCCCAAGTGCGAGGGAGACGGGACGAATTGGAGCGTCTACAAGAGTCGCTTCACATACGCCGCCGATGCCGCTGGTATGTCCGACCACTTGTTGGACACGTACATCGCTCCGACGCCTCCGACGACTGCGAGCCCTCCGACGGCAGCCGAGGCCGCCGCTCTTGATGCTTATGACAAGGAGCTCAAGATCTGGAAGTCGGGCCAAGCAATCGTGAAGCAGGCTGTTGCGAGTACGATCCCGGACGCGCTGTTTCTACGTGTCAAGGATTCAAAAAGCGCTGCGGAACTATGGAAGAATGTTTCAAACGAGTTCGAAAAGAAGAGCAAGATGGTTACTGTGGATCTGCGACGCAGGCTTCAAGACGAGCGCTGCAACGAGACTGGGAACGTTAGAACTCACTTGGAAAAGCTCCAGACACTACGTACCGACTTGATCGGTATGGGGGCTGATCCTGGCGACGATAACTTCACTGCTATTATCCTGGGTTCTCTTCCCGCCTCATACGAGCCATACCTCTCCGCCATCACGGCGACCTCCACGCTACTAGGTTCAACACTGAAACCCGAAGATCTCATCCGCGGCCTCAATGAAGAGGCCGACCGTCGTTCCCTCAAGAATAAGTCCAAGAAGGACAACGGCGATATTGCCTTCTCTGCTGGAGAAGGGAGTCGCGGCAAGAAGGGTTCGAAGAAAATGAGTGTCGAGTGCTACAACTGCCACAAGAAGGGGCATGTTAAAGCAGAGTGTTGGGCAAAAGGTGGAGGAAAAGAGGGTAGTGGGCCGAGGCAGAAGGGGAAGGGGAAGGCCAGGGAGAATGCCACCGCCGCCGCTGAAAAGGACGACGATGGGGTATGGCTTGCTACAGCTGAATCGAATGTCGAGCTGTACAAGGACGTGTGGGCAGGGCTCACTCAATTGGTTGACAGCGATTCCGCGCTGGACAGCGCGAGTGGTTGGCTGTTAGACTACGAAGACGACGAAGACTTTTTCGAGGACGAAGAAGATGGCGCCGTCAAGAATGCAACCGCAGCTCCCACCATGGAGGAATTGCTGGCAATTGCGAATGGCTGTATGTCCGACGTGGACGACAGCGACAGCGACTCGGAGTACACCCCCTCCGAAGCGGCCGGTGTTGCATGGTTTTTGCGATGCCTTCAAGAATCCGACAGCGAGGATGACAGCGACGACGAGTCAATGCCACCTCTGCAAGCTGTGTCTGACAGCGACGACAGCGACTCGGATTCAGACGAGGATGATGTACAGGATATGGAGGAAGATGACTTCTTCGCATATTCTGACTGCAAGTGTGATGAGAAGAATCACACCGCTGCACCGGATGGACCGGATCGCCCGTCGAAGGATTGCCGCGACGACATGGCCGAATGGGTCAAGATCTCTGTCGATCAATGGCTCAGAAATCAAGAGGACATCGAAGAGGAAAGTATCACCTCGTCCTTTGATGCTGCAATGCTCGCCAACGACGGGGGCACTGCGGGAGTCGAGACGGAGCTCTACGACTCGGGCGCGTCGCGCCACATGTCGCCGTATCGGCACAAGTTCCTCAACTACACCTCAATTCCGCCAAGATCCATCACCGCTGCCGACAATGGGACCTTCCAAGCTATTGGCCAAGGGGATATGCGGATCAGCATTCCGAATGGCAACAGCACGGCGACAATCCTCCTGAAAGGAGTTCTTTATGCGCCGAAGCTAGGTCTCACTCTGGTCTCAATCAGCAAAGTTACGGATGCTGGTTTTGCGACGCTATTCCGTGACAACTTCTGCAGGATTTTCGACAAGAAACGGAAAATTCTGGGAGTGGTCAACAAGACGAATGGGACTTATCGTGTACAGCACGAAGTAAGTCCAGAGACAGCCGCCGCCGCCGCCATCGAGACCGTTTCGATTGATGAATTGCATCGTCGGATGGGTCATATTGCGCCGGACGCTGCTAAACGTCTTGTCAAGGATGGTTTGGTCACCGGGATCAAACTGGACGCGTCAACAGAGATCAAGTCATGTGCATCCTGTGAGTACGGGAAAATGCATCGGAAACCAGTGGGGAAAATTCGGAAGGAGGAGCGCGCCGCTGCCATGGGTGACTTCGTCCATTCGGATGTCTGGGGACCATCACCGACGAAGACAATCAACGGCCGTGAGTACTATTCAAGTTTCACGGATGACCATACTCGGTGGTCTCGGTTGTACATCCAACGTACAAAGGACGAAACCTTCGACTCGTATCGCGCCTACGAGGCGTGGCTCTTGACACAATTCGGGGTCAAGATTCGGAAATTCCACTCCGACCGGGGAGGGGAATTTTGGAGTAACGAGTTCGACACCCACCTCGCAAAGATGGGTACGGAGCGCAGCTTCACTGTGCATGACACGCCGGAGCACAACGGTGTTTCAGAACGGCTCAACCGGACGGTCCTGGAACGGGTTCGCGCAATGCTACATGCTAGCGGGATGCCAAAGTTTTTGTGGGGAGAAGCCGTGGCACATGCGATTTATCTTAAAAATCGCACTTCAACACGTGCTTTGGATAACAAGACCCCATTCGAGATGGTTTATGGGAAGAAACCTGACCTCTCGCGGCTCCCGGAATTTGGCGCGAAGATCTGGATCCACGACCCGGATGGCAGCAAGTTGGACGGCCGCGCACAAGACGGCCGTTGGGTTGGCTTTGATGAAGTCAGCAGCGGGCATCGCATTTACATTCAAGGCAAGCGAACAATTGCCGTTGAACGAAGCGTTAAACTCGACAGAGATGACATTCTGGTGCCAATTCCAGGCGATCTACTGTTTGAGGGGGAGCAGGAAGAGGACAATCAGTCGCCGCCTGCAAATTCAAGCCCCAGTACGCACCAGCCCGCTGTTAACCCCGCCGCAACCACTCCTGCTATTCCAAAGCAGAGCCCACCAAATACTCCACCAACCAAACCGACTCCACTTCCCCCTTTGCCTTCTGTGGACAAACTCACGAAGGAGTTGGCACGCACCGACCCGCTTGGACCGGATTTTGAAGAACCGGAGGAAGAGCCTACGGGCCGCGGACAACGAGTCCGCAAACCCTCCGCATACGTTCAGGCACTTCGAAGCGGTGCTGGACGTACAAGCAATCGTCCATCCGATCCAGAGCTTCCGCAGGGCGTACGCATCCCGGAAACGGTCGAAGAAAATGCAGCTGAAATGGCTGCGCGTGCGGAAATGTCGGAAGACTGGGAAATGGTGGATATCGTGGAGCATGCTATGGCTGCTGCCATATCTAACTCCGAAGCACTCGAGCCGACGTTCGAGGAGGCCAAGAAGAGGCCTGATTGGGCGCACTGGAAAGTTGCGATCGACACGGAGATCACCGCCTTGAAGGATGCGGGCACGTGGTCACTTGTTGAAAGGCCAGACGGCCGCAACATTGTGGACTGCAAATGGGTCTTGAGAATCAAGAAGAATGCCGCGGGTGAAATTGACAAGTATAAAGCTCGACTTGTCGCTCGCGGTTTCACTCAAGTCCATGGCGTGGATTATTACGAAACCTTCGCCCCAACGGCGAAGATCGCGTCTATTCGACTCATCCTCGCCATCGCCGCACGCAACGACTGGGACATCGATATGTTCGACTTTCACAGCGCCTTCCTCAATGGTGAACTCGACAAGGACGAGCTCATCTATATGGAACAGCCACCGGACCACGAATTTGCGGACCGCCGCAAATATGTCTTGCAACTCAACAAGGCCTTGTACGGCTTGAAGCAAGGTGGTCGGAAATGGTACGAGACTCTCAGCCGTTCTCTTGCTGAGATCGGTTTCGCGCAGTGCGAGTCTGACCACGCAGTCTTCCACACGCGTACCGAGGAGGATCTCATCATCATGGCCATCCACGTCGATGACTGCACCATCACCGGCAGCTCTCCGAAATTGCTAGCGGACTACAAGAAACGGATCGGTGAACTATTCAAGATGACGGACCTTGGGCCTGTATCATGGCTGCTGGGCATTGAGATCAAGCGCAATCGTGAAGAGCGCACAATCTCGTTGTCGCAGCAATCCTACATCGAGTCCATCATCCAACGGTTCAACTTCACCGATGCCAAACCGCTCGCAATGCCGATGGACCCGAATGTCCAGCTATCCACCGACCAATGTCCCACCAGCATCAAGGACATTGCCTTGATGAAGCAGGTGCCATACCGCGAGGCTGTTGGCTCACTTATGTGGGCATCAGTCGGAACACGCCCCGACATCGCATTCCCTGTCGGAGTCTTGTCCAAATTCCTCGACAACCCCGGACCAGCTCATTGGGACGCGACAAAGCGTGTATTTCGCTATCTTGTGGGCACCAAGGATTGGCGCCTGACATACGGCAATGGGAAGAAAGGTCTGGAAGGATTTGCGGATGCCGATGGCATGTCGCAGGAGCATAGGCGAGCCATCTCAGGATATGCTTTCCTGATTGACGGTGGTGCGATTTCATGGAGTTCCAAGAAACAGGAACTCGTCTCGCTTTCAACAACGGAAGCGGAGTACGTCGCCATGACCCACGCTGCCAAGGAGGCTCTCTGGCTCCGCCAACTCATCGCCGAGTTGTTCCGCCCGCTCGAGCGCCCTATCACGTTGCATGGGGACAACCAGTCCGCCATCGCGCTCGCTTATTCCGATATAGGCCAGTTTCACGCTCGCACGAAGCACATTGATATTCGGTATCATTTCATCCGCTATGTGATTGAGAACAACTCTATCCGCCTTGTCTTTTGTCCAACGCAGGACATGGTGGCCGACACTCTTACCAAAGCTCTTCCCAGCGTGAAGGCTAAGCACTTCGCTGCAGCCCTCGGACTTCGTTCGGTTTGAGGGGGAGTGTTGGGATGGCAAACCGACGTAGTCGGAGCCGCCCGAGTTGTGGAGCGAGTAACGTGACGTGACAGTGACAGGCTGTGGAGCGGGACGTGACGGCGCAGTAACAGACTGCGGAGTGTCGCACTATAGTAGTGCGACATGCAGGCTGTGTACTGCGGACTGCGGATTGCTGCGCGTGTCGCCTTGGGCGACACTTTCTTGACACTAATGGACACTGCCTACGGGCGCACGGACCATGTAGAAAAATGTATATAAGGAGTAGCATTTTGGTAGTTTACGGTACTGAAAAATACTGAACTGCAACTGAATCTACGTTCTCACTCTCTAACTTCAATATCCGCATAGGCAGAAAGCGATCTATATTGATCCACAAAGGCTCGTATGAGCTTTCTATGGCCGGGATAACTCTTGACGGATAATTCAACAATATGCGGCGTCTTTTCTCGAGAGTGCAGCTGATAAGAACAAGATTACAAGTCAAAATTGAGTGTCAGAGACTGCAGACTCGGGCTGAACGCTCAGATTAACACCGGTTTGGTACAAGAGCAGAGCCAAGTTCATCCACGGAGAATCGGGCCTTGTGACAGAGAAATGGCGGGACACTGAGATAAGATTGAAGATATGAGATGTATGGCAATGCACGGGGTGAATTGACGGCAAGTAGGAAGGCAGACGTAAGGAAATATACTCGTCTTCATCGCCGCATGCGGTATACCACAGCATGGACCCAAACATTCTCTACCCGCCAAGTCACTCCACCCTAAACAAAACCCCCGTCTCGGCCGGCAAAAGGGACTCGCCGAACCTCGCATTCCTGCGGTGGGGCTCGAACCCACAACTCTCCCCGTAAGTGTTTCTAGATGTATCTGCACTGGCCAGGGAGCAATCTGACTTGATCCACACAGGCTTGTACGTAGTTCTGGTTAGCTCCCCAGTAGGTACACGCAACTACCCTATTATTGCGGCTTTCAGCTCGATTCCTGATTGTTGCTTCATTATGCACTGGGGAATGGGAATGGCTCAACTACACGCTCAATCGTACATAATTCAGTGAGGCGTCGGCCTCATAGGATCAGGCAGCTGAGGGAAAGCTCCTTTGTCCTCCCTCGCATAGATCAACGTCAGGTGATCGCGTTTGATGATGATTCGTCATCCGCAAGCACGAGCAAACACTGCTTTCGTCTTTCTTGTCTCCGACTCTCCTCTCCCGAGTCACCCTCTCCCCGCCTTGACTCAGACTCGCGCGACCAGCAGCACCGGCGACCCAACCTCCGTTCGCGCTCTTGCAATCCCACACGCACCGGAGTCTGGCAGTGCCGCAAATTGGCAGCAAAGCAGATTCAAGACAGGGTGTACTGCAAGTCGGAGCCCGGGAAGTGGACTAAGAAGAAGAATCGGGAGGGGCCGAGTGCGGAGGTGGGTCTCAGTAGCGCAAGCGCACTGGGATGGACGGGACTGGGCGAGCCACGGGTGTGGACGTCGACGCGACGGCGGCGCATCTCTTGTCCTCGGTTCTCGACTCCCGTGTGGTCGAGCGAAGGGCATCTCTCGTTAGGTGCGTCTCTGTCCTATCGTCTTGTCAGTTCTCATGCATTTGCTGATACTGATAATATGGGCGATATACTGTCAAAAAAATAAGTTTCACCGTACCAGGAAATTCGGGTACAACTTGCCTTTTTGGCCACAACTCTGCGGCCGGAGCGGCAACTTTACAACCGATCAGATACAAGCTACAACACGCGCCCACAACAACTTCGGGTTCTCACAACTTTGACAGCTGACAACTCTACCAGGCCACGTCACCGTGTCGACAACTTTCTTTCATCCCAGCGACAACTTCCTTGAAGACGCTAGAAGTTATCTGCAACTTTCTCTGGATGCTACTTACTCGAGGTACAACTTTCTGGAGAGACAACTCTGTGGGGGTACATCCTGGGACCCGGTTCGTCTCGCAGCAACTGTTCTGCTAGATACATCTACTGTCTTCGTTGTTTCGCCCTTTCAACCTCCCCTTACTGAGCTCAGGCTACTGCACCCAGACTTCTCCTCATATTCCTGCTGCTGTCTTCCAGTCTCTGCGACTTGCAAAGAATATTTTTGCCGGAACGGACGAAAAAACTCACAGATGTAGGATGTTCTGGCTTTCATTCCTCTTCCCTTCGACGCCAAAAACACCCGCTCCCCCCTATACCTTTTAAGGAATGCCGCCGGCTCGGTATTATCTCCAATTTTGGGAGGACATTATCTCAGCAAATATATAGCTGGTTCCCACACCTGCACTCTCCATCTTACCCAGAACGACATCCATTACCCACTTTTCGCATCCACCTCTTCCTCTTATTCTATCTACCCGTCTATCTCACCTGTCTCCTTCTCTTGGCCTCGACGGTCATCCCCCTGTTTTTGAAAGTAAGTATGGCACTCGTTGCTCCCCGTCGTCGATGCAAGGGTCTGATGCATTCCAGTACCCACTTTCTTTCACTCAATAGTTTTCTTTCTCGCTCCAATCACCCTCTTTCACCTCCCGACATTCACCACTCTTTGCCTCAGCCTTATTTGACGTATGTGTTATTCTCTGCTGCTTATTGTCGTGGCCTTACTCGCTCCATGTCAGATAATGGTCGCTTGGGACAAGCTCTCTGCCTGCCGCAACACTGCCTGCCCCTTCGGCGGCTCCTGCGGCACTTTCTTTCCGGCCTGCGGCCTTGATGGCCTCGGTAGTGCATGCAGCCTGGGGCTGAAGTGCATCTGTACCTGCTACGGCGTGCAGCATGTTTCGACTCCGCATACCCCCGCCGCCAACTCCCAACCTGCCGCGGCCAGCACCGAGGTATTTTTCGATGTCCTTCCCGGTCATCGTCACTGACCAGGCTCTTGTAGTCGCAGATACCCACATCCACCGCCCCTCCTGCGCCCCCACCTTCGTCTACGGGGAACGCCGCGCCGCCTCCCTTCCGCAGTTTCCACGACGCCGTCAATTCTCGCGCGGAGCGTCAGCAGGAGTCTGCAACCTCTCGCAAGGAACGTCAGCAGGAGGATCTTAAAACACATATCTGGGAGTATGCCTTCGATCCGTCGAAGAAGGTGTGTCGCCGGTCTATATTTTATTCTATTCACAGCTAAGACCGTTATAGCCGCAAGCTAGCAGCTGGTCCAAGCTCGCGGACCGACCGCAAAAGCGCAAGGCCAAGGGCGACGATGCGGCTCCCCCGGCCAAGCGACACGCATCGTCAACTGCCTCTTCCGCCTCGAAGCCAGCGCAGAAGCTGGTTCCATTCACCCTCGTCCTTGGTGAAAACCCGGCTCGCGTGCACGCAAATAAATACTGCATGCCGAATCAGGCAAAGTACGTCCCCCATATATTCCCTAAACTCCATCTCATGTTCCCATAGGATGCAGTCGCTCTATCGGGCGGGGAATATCAAGCCCATCGAAATCTCCCCGTCCACGACGCCCCAGGAGCTCGACGTCATCGTGAACAGCGCGTTTGCCGACCATCCCGACGTTGTATCCGGACGCAACACTCTGTACAAATGGTGCAGTTTGTCGAAGGTTTCAGTGTCGAAAGGGGCCCGTCCCTTGTTGAAGGCTCATCGCGAAGCTGGAGTAGCTTCATTTCAGGACTTTGAATGGTGCGTCGTCCGTCTTGAACCTCATTCTCTCATTATTCATTCCTCCCAAGGTCCGCGGAGACACATCGCCAGGCCAAGAATTTCAAACGATGTGTTTACCTTTCCCTCCCACGTTGGGCGTCCGCTATCAAACTCGACATCGATTCGGACACCGACGTGGAGAGCGATGCGTCCTCTGAGGAGATGAACGTCGACCCCAGCGACCTTCCGGACCCTGAGCCATGCTCCGAATTCGTGAGTCCCTATTTTCTTTGTTGTGTATCCATTTGACGCCGGATTTCAGCCTGAGCCCGCAGATCTGTTCCCCGAGGAACCCGCAGGTAAAGCCGTGCTTCTTAACTCCCCTTTCAGATTTTGAGTCACTGATTATCTGTACAGAGGATATTACGTGCAGCATCGACGATGTTGTCAGGCTCACGCTCAACATCACAAAAGCTGAGGCGGACGCTCCCTGGGTGAGTTTACAGTAAAGGTCGCAGTAATTTTTTGTTGATGATGTTTCGAAAGTGGCCATCGACCGTGCCCGAGGCGTACGCCCGTGTTGTGGCTGCGTTGCCAAACGTCCTTCGGCAGCTTGAGCGCATCGAATCCTCGCGTGAAACGTCGAGCTGGACTCCTCGCCATCTCTTTGATCTGGCGCAGGATGAGCTGTTTCCAGCCTTGACCTCGTTGGTTGACTTTGGCGACATCAACACGGAGGAAGGGCGAGCTCAGTTCAACCGCCGCTTTTGTCTCGGACCGTTCGGCCTGGCGCCAATCATTGATTTTCTTCGTCGTCTTCATGCTCTGCTGAGGACTTGGACGCCGCGACTACCGCACGTTGAGCTCCAAGGTTTCATTTCAGTTTTGAATAGCTTCTCCGCGCCTATCTTCGCCGCTGTGCTTCATTTTCGTAGCACCACCCCTCGAACCCAGTACGATCCCACTGGCTTCTCCACGCTGAGGGAGGCGTTGCATAAATACCGGCACAAATTCGGGGTAACGTTCACTCTGTGTTCATGTCGAATTGCACTCACGATATTTCTCTGTCGATCTAGGAAGCTGATGCTGTTGATCGTCTCGCTGTTCTGGATCTCCTCGTCACACACGACGATGTCGAGGCCTTCGTGACAGCCCTGGAAGCCGACTTTGGCAGTGCGACAACGGCCAGCGACATGCGCCCGACCGCGTTGCTTCTCGGCCCTTATGGGATTGACGGCTTCGTGGAGAGGATCATTGACCCTCTTCTCGACACCATGCCTTCCACCGATCCCTCGTTCCGCCCCCTGATGTCATTCCTTGCAAACTTCTGTGCAGAGCTCGCTCGAAAGCTGACAAACTTCACCAAGGTCAGTATCATGTTTTTAGGCCGTGGCTTTCTCGCTCACTCGTTCCAACCCAGACGCAAGGCAAAAAGAAATTCGGTACAACTTCGGCAAGCGCAGGCAAGGTATGGTTTTTCGTTGGAAGTCCTTCTCCATGATCGTTGATTTGGGCATTCAGGATGAGCTGGACAATGATAAGGGTGGAAGCGGGTACAAAACACGGAGCAAGAGCCAAAGCTCTCAGTACCCAACCAATTCTTAATAGCGCATAGAGATTCTGATTTGTTTTTGTTGATAGTTATACACGCTCTGAGGAGCCTCTGTTCTTCTTCCCTTCGGAGTCGTCGTCGAGCAGTGAGAGTGTCGCCGCCACTGAGGAGGAGGAGTCCGGAACACTGTCCGACTCCCCTTCGGTACGTGAATTCGAACCGAGTCTGTCCTTCTTTTTTCAAGGCCATTCGTCCTCTGCTGATGCAACCGTTCAGCTGAAAGCGACCGTGAGCAGTTTACCAAGCCACGTAGAGCATCACAGGAAGCAAGATCGTCCTCGGAGGATCGTCCTGCTTCGTTTGGTCAACGAGAGAAGTTCCCGTATCCAGAGGCTCATTCCCAACGCGAGCAGCCGTTTGATACACCGAGGTCGCCGACTCCGCCGCCTGCTCCCCGCTTCAAATCGCCGCCAGCATCCTCCTCCCGCCCCGAAACCCCGCCGGCTGCATCCTCTTCGAACCGCCCCAAGCCTCGTCCAGCTTACCGCGGACGACCTGCCGGTAGTGCACCCAACCCACCGCCTCCACCGCCTCCGGCTCCCGCAGCAGCGGCTGCTCCGGCGGCACCTGTTCCAATCCCGGGGATGGCAGCACTCTTGGCGCTCCCAAGAGCGCAGGTGTTGGCTGAGGCTCTTCGACGCTTCCCACACCCGCTGCCGGACCGTCGAAGGGCGTGGGCGGATATTCACGCTGGCAATCGGGATGATCAACGTCGATCCTGGCGCCAGATTTCCAAGGTTCCTACTTACTGCTTTCTGAAACTCGAGTATGCGCACTAACTTTACCCAGATCTATCATCCGGATAAAAACACGGACATGCCGGAGGGCTGGAGAAATATCTGCGATGAACTTACCAAGGGCCTCAATGGTATCTTCTCTGGTCGTTGAATATTTATTGCACCGCGAGTAGAGTAGTTTAGATGTAGCGCATTTGAATGAATCACCGTCATTTGTTTGCATTCAATGAGTGTGCCAAACTCATTTGCCTTCTTGTATCTCGTCCCTCATCCAGGCTGCATTAACTGGGCGGTATGTTGTTCGATGATGAAGTAAATGTTGGGCTCATGTCTTATTCCTTGTTAGTATTCTTATCGCGCCCGGATCAGACCTTACCCGTGTTCCCCAAAATGGCTGCTCGAGCTCGCGAGCAAGACGATCCAGTCCGTGAATTCTTGGTTCATTCGGACCGCATAATGCGGGATGCTCGATTTGTGGTAGACTCTCTCCCGAATGCCGAGATATTCGCCGTCGAACGTTCTCTGCGGCAGCTGAATGGCATCCATTATGTCCTCCTCAATCTGGACGATCCTTGGCTGTCACGATCCGATGTCGAGGGTTTAATCGACCTCGTCTTGCACACAGGTCTTGCACTCGAAGATTTTTTGAACAGCCCTCCTCCCCCCCACAATATTGGCACCAGCACTGTGCCCTCAGTGGGTCGCGGACGGCCACGCTATGCGCTCGATCTGGACCGTGCTATTGAGCTTCACGACTTGGGGAACACTTGGGCTGGCGTCGCTGATGCTCTCGGTGTTCGACGCCAGACCTTATATAACCATCTGGAACGGGCTGGGATGTCTTCTGGTAGACGGCCATTTACGACAATCTCGGACGACGAGCTAGATGAGCACATTGCTTCGATTTCTCTCCATCATCCCTTCGCCGGGAGTAATATTATGTCGGGCCATCTCGAGGCAATCAATATTCATGTCCCAATCCGTCGCATCCAGGAGAGCTTATGGCGAGTTGATGCCATTGGCGTTCTAGTCCGGTGTGTGCTTGTTTATGCTCATCGGTGCATTCTGACGCATTCTGATTATGAATCTTATTCAGGTGGAAGGGGGTTATCAAACGGCGTGTCTACAGCGTCCGTGGCGCAAATGCCCTTTGGCACATGGATGGCAATGAGAAGCTCCGACCATGGGGATTCTACGTCCACGGGTGCATAGATGGGTACTCGAGACTGATGATATATCTTGTCTGCTGCAATAATAAGCGGTCGGCCACCGTGGAGCTCCTTTTCCTCCATGCAGTTTCGATTTATGGATGGCCCAGTCGCATGCGGGCGGATTTTGGGAAAGAAAATAATGGCGTGGAGAGGAGGATGATTGCGAAACGCGGTGAAAGCCACAGGGCTTACATCCGAGGACGGTGTGTCTTGTCGCACATTTTGTTCAATGGATCTTGATAACTGACATTCAACCAGGTCAACACAGAACATACGGATGGAACGGGGCTGGCGCGATGTGCGGAAGGATACTTTGGAATTCTTTCGCGAGATTTTCATGTATCTGGAAGCGAACGGGCTCCTTGACATGGAGAACCCAGTCCATCGCGTTTGTCTCTTCGTTGTTTTCCAGCCGCGTATTCAGAAGTCTCTCGATGAGACCACTGCGTCTTGGAACCTGCACAAAGTTCGCACCGCGGGCAACAAAACCCCGCTGGCGATCTTCCAACTTAGCAGGGAGAAGGCCATCAACCGCGGATACTGGACGGGCGATCCTGGAGACGACATCAACACCGCGTCAGATCCGACTTATGGACAAGATCCTGAAGCTCCCTTGCCTCCGTTGGATGAGATGCAGAATGACCCCGCTGCCCCAGACTACGCTGAGTACCCTGACGTATCTGCAGAGCGAGAGGCAGGGATCCTAATCAATGACGATGAAGAAGTACAGGAGTGCAAGGATATCTTGTCCGATATGGACCTGATGTCAGAGGACGGGAATTGGGGCATTGATCATTATTGCCAGGCTGTTCTATGTGTTACAGAGTATTTCATGAATCAATCCTGACGAGTTTCACTCAGACCTATGTGAGCAGCCAGCGCGAGCCGAGGTCAAGAGCGCGCGCCAAGCGCAGGGCAAAAATACAGGAAGCATATGACAGCGGCGAAGAAGGCGCTGGGAGCTGACGGTGCCCTACGGGACGCCTTTCGAATATTTTTATTTGAGTTGTATATCTTATTCATGTTTGTATCTCATCGGACTGCTACCACAAGCAAACCCATCCTTTTGCGCATGACAAGCAAATTGAAGGAGAGTTAATTAGCGCTCAGCGACCGGTTAAACACACAAGTACCCGGTTTCGCCCCCGGGGGTGAAACCCCGACGCGACGTGACCGAGAGCGTGACAAACACGTGCTTTCATCACACCGCGGACAACCCCTGGGTTGTTGTGACAAAATTGGGTGACTGAGTGACTGGTCACCATCAAAGCGGAAACCGTTTCCGCCTTCACCCTAGTCTCTGGCAGCCAGACGCTCTAACATGGGGAAGCTCGTACCTCGCTTGTTAGATATACGGGATTGGAATTCAAAGCATCGTGCACGCTCAGCCAAATTTGAAACACGGATGTTGGCGAGCCCGCAGGAGCCACAGTCGCCAAATCTCTGTCAGTACACTTATATGTTCTTCAAATTTCGTAAATCATTGTTTGTAGCACCTCCCAAACATTGAAAGTGGATCGGACACCTGTGTCAGTGGAACAAACTCCTGTATGATGGACTGTGAATCCCCTCTATTGAATTTCTGCTTGAGTTTTTCCTTCGAATCCCAATGACCCCACCTAATCAGAATTGGTGTTTATTTCCTTTGCCCCTTGCATTCTATATCGCCGCAGCCTATCAGAATTGTTATGCATATCGGCCCGGAGGACTGTTCGGATTACAGACCTTATGCTCTCATATTTTAGAAGGATGTGTATCTGTAGGAAAAAGTTCTGGGGCTTGATGATTGCTCTAAAATTGTTTTTGTCACAATAGCTAATGAACTGCGTCCGCTGCGCGAATGAAGGGAAATTAGCATACTAAGCCGCTATCCGTCATAAGTTGAACCGCAATAAGTTCAAAGTTGTACTGGGAGAAAGTTGCGACCCGAGAATGCTGCCCCAGAGATGTTGTCTCCAGTAGAATTGTACTTCTAAGAAGTTGCCTCTATTCAAAGTTGCCATAGTTGTATCTGTGAAGTTGTCTCCGGCATGAATCAAAGTTGTCGTCACAGCATTTCCAGTTGCACTCTTGCAAAGTTGCCACTGGAGATAGTTGCAGCGATGCCAAGTTGGTCTTTGTATGTTGTCTCTGCCCCATGTTGTCGTCTTTCCAAAGTTGCAAACAAAATTGCTCGAAAATCTGTAAGTTGTCACTGCTTTCCTACCAAATTGGTCAAGTTGTATGTTTTTATTTTTTGGACAGTATGTGTGCCATATGATAATACTGTGTTCCTCGCCGGTCACGCACTCGCGTTCATACACCGCGCTCGGGCGCAACTACAACCCGCTTCTCTTACTCGTCTCAAAGCGGAACAACGAGGACGCGTTGAGTTGGTACGCGTTCATACTCCCTTCCTCCTTGATCGCTGATTGTGTTGCACTGGTGGTGGACGTGGCGCTCAATGTGAGCCCCGCCAATTCCCGCCTTTGTTTAGGCGGCGTGAGTACGGAGGGAAGGTGTAGGTAGCAAGAGGTACGTCTCTCAATTCATTCATCTATCTATTCTACGCTCCTTTGCGTCTGAATCCGCCACAGCTGGGCGATTCTTGGGCGCTTCAACAGTCTTTGTTTTCCGTGCGCTATACGCTTCCGCGCCACTCTCAACGGAGTCCGGTGCGTACGTTTATTTGTCACCTCCCACAGGCTGTGCTCTCCGTCTCTCCCTCCCAGATTTTTTTTGCTTCTTTACGTGTAATGAATAAACGGTCACAAAAACGCAATAGCAAGGAAACTTGTGGACACGAAGATCCTGTCCGCGTCGATACTTCCCTTCCACTCTTGTTAAACGATAGGATGGCACGCTGGGTCCCCATTGGCGAACTCCGGTGCACGGCCGCGTTCAAATGCGTCAGTGCTGTGAGTAGGATCCTGGGGCTTGCCGTTATATGGAGGGGGAGGGGAGGATGCAAGGAGAAGGTGCCCGCAATCTCCCCGT
This sequence comes from Mycena polygramma, assembly GCA_029449255.1. Lineage (NCBI taxonomy): Eukaryota > Fungi > Basidiomycota > Agaricomycetes > Agaricales > Mycenaceae > Mycena > Mycena polygramma. Next base: position 304,855 of record JARKID010000022.1, read on the forward strand.
TTCTTGCTCACTACTTCAGACGCGTCGATCCGTTACAGATCACCCTGGCCGCTCCGTTCAACACTTGCAAACCATCTGGCCCCACTCTCTCTCCCTAGATCCACAGTATTTTCCGCTCAAAGTGCTATGCGTATCCATATTTCCGGCTATTGCGCGCCACGTGCTCTCACTCTCGTTCTCGTTATCTGCGTCTACCTCCGAGTTCTCATCCGTGTCCGGTCTATTGGCTGCTGGCGTCCCGAACTTTACAACTACTCGCCTGCCTCTGGTCTCATCTGCACAGCAGTTCTGTCGCTGCAGTATGGGAAACGCTGTGATCCTCTGCGCTCCCCCTGGAACTTCCCGCAAGTCGCGCACCTCGCGTCTCTCTATCGGCGCGCCTCATTTTTAACCTTGCTTCAATCTTTCGTTCTCTGTGCACTACGATGACGCGCACACACAGGCTGGGTTGGCATGGTACTGTACCGTTCTGACAAGCGGATTTTGATTTTTGTGATCCGCCGCGCATCTCGACTATGACTGGTACTTTACTCAAGTGTTTTGCCTGGATGTTTGGAATTCCGTACTTTCTGGCAAGGAAAAAGGCCCGTAGCGGAGGATCCGCACCCGCATTGAATGCAGGGCTATTCTTGTCCTGTTCTTGTCCTGTCGGCGGGGCTGCTCGTTCAATCCGAGCTCGGGCCATATGGACGATCGAGTACTGGTGCTTTTTTTTTTTTTGGTCGGCTGGGCCAGTGACTAGTCCCCTCAATCAGCACCAACCCTCCGCTCGCATTTCTCGAGCAGTGTCTTCCTCGTCGACGACCAAGCTCGTTCTTGTGAAGAGAAGTTGGAATATTAATCGCCACTAGATCAAGGTTCACAGGTACAAAGACACGGCCTGTAGCGGAGGTTCCGCGCCGGCTCTCAATGTACATGTGAGATCTGCATGCTTTCAGCGGGACTGCTCGTTCGACTCCAGCTCGGGCCATGTCACCAAACGGAGGGGTTTTTCTTCCCTGTTTTGTTTCTGCTCGCTGGTAATCATCATATGTCAAAATTCAGTCTCGTTCATCGCCCCCACCATGTTCGCTCTTTTCTCGTGGTCGGGGTGTTTGCGTTTTTTTTTCTTTATGCGCTATTGTGATGTCCCACGCTCGCTGGCTTATTCGGGATGGCATGGTCCCTTTTCCAATTTCGTGAGCAGCGTACGGATTTAGGCTGACCCCGACAATCAACCAGCGCTGCGCATCCCGATGCAGCCTGTGAAATAATTCAATTCGGTGTGTTATGTGAATGTGTGTATGTAACCTTGGTATAATACTAAACTATGTGCTGCACGCATAGGAACAAGGCGTGTAGCGGAGGGTCCACACCTCCTGCACCGGATGACTCCCGGGTCTGGAATTCCTGCAGGCTGCTCGTTCGACTCGAGCTCGGGCCATAGCATGACCGCATTGAGTTTTTTCCTTCGGGTTTCTACTGCAGCCGAGGCAGAGAGGTCTGTTTTTCGTACAACAACGGCGTAAACCGGTATGTAGGCCTCGCTGTGCCTCCTCAAGTGCTACAAACCAGGATTCCCGGACACAGAAGAGATTCCCCGCAACTACATTGACGTTGCAGTTTCGGGAGGATGCTCGTTCCCGTCCATAACTAACCTGCGGAGGGCTGCCGGGTTGCTATACGCAGCGACGCTCCATCCTGCGGTTGACGACACTGGGATCTGAATAATCGGTCCCTATCTCCTTGTGTTGCTAAGCCAGTGAGCCCGTTCTGAATTCACAAACGCTCCGTAGCGGCGGCTCCGTATGCGGGAGTGCTCGTTCGACTCGAGCTGGGGCCATACCGCGATCGGGACCGTTTTCTCCCCTCTTTTTGTCTCTGCTGGCTGATCATTATCCACCTCAGATTGCTGCACGGTTCTCGCAATCAGGCAATTTTGGGTGCTTACTCCGTGGAGTGTCAAGCAGACGACAGTGTTTCCGCGGGTGCCTGCGTTAATCCCCGAAATTATGCAGTCCTTACACGATCCAGTCGTGTCCAAATTTCTACTTCCTTCGCCATGGTAAATAAACGGCATCCGCTCTGTCCACCAGGTGTGGGTTGCCGGTGTGCACAGTCGTCTCTACTGCTCAGAATGCTTAAAAAACTTCGTTCAGACCGTCTGTAACGTCGCACCAAATACTTATAAGGGTGTCACAACCCATGCATTTGCTGCGGGGCTGCTCATTCGACTTTCTTCTGATTTCTAATTTTACTCAACAGATATTTTACGTCGCCGACAGAGGAACTACCGATGCGTACAATATACTCATCTTCTTCAATCCAATGACTGCGTCGGGTCTCGTCCGGCTCGATGCCAGGCTGTATTCGCTGGCGCAGTGGTCCTTCTTTCTCTTATGTTCGTCTGTGGGCTGCTCGTTCAATTTGACCTGGGACAAATGAGAATGAACTTGACATTTTTACGACCGTATCCTGCGCAATACATGGCTCCACTAACAGCTCCCAAGCCTTTGCGGCGGATTTGCCGGCTTCTTTCGGTGAGCTGCCAGGATGCGGGATCGAATCCCGGCGAAGGTCTCCATATCGAAGCGGTCAGATTCTTTTTGCTTCCCCTGCGCCTGATATCCACAATGTCACTTCAGCACCATTTAATCGGTCTGCGCATGGCAAGAGAGCTAACTGTGCACTCCGCCTGGGTCCTCAATCCTTATCTCAACCCTTCACTTTTCTTCTTTTCTTCCGCCCATCGGCGCCTCTGCAACTGACACGTTCCAAAATGTCCACTCTTTACATCACACAACATGGCAGAGAAATTTTCCCTCAGAATCCAACCCACAATCACCTCGCCTCGACCGAATCTCCACGAAGCCAAAAAAAACTTCAAGCAAAGAATCCACGCCTTCAATGGGAGTCGAACCCCGATATGCATCTCCCTGTATCTACCCACGCTCATCTATAGACAGAAAACGATCCATCTTGGTTTACGAAGACTGACAGGCTGATTTCGAGCGCGCTGTTGGTTTGAGAATTCAATCGAACTAATTTAAATGGGCGGTGAGGTGAGCAGTGCTCTCAATTGTCTCGGGTTCAGTGTTTCAGCGCACACAATCGCGGTGCGTGTGATGTCCTCCGTCACAGAACGATGAGTGATGAGCGGGAACGGTACCACATTCCATTCAAGGGGGGAGGGACTCTTTCATGTGGACTTACGGATCGGATCACTTGCGCCCGTCGCGCTTGACGGCGTACTTCCTCGCCGGATAAGATAACAAACGGGACATGAAATGGCTGGCGTCAATCAAATGCCGCTCAATCCAAGTCGATCAGGCGCGCGCTCAATTTCATGGACCAAGGCCACAAAGGTGGCCCTTTCAACATTCTCAATCCCGGACACCAGAACAAAGTGCAGACTCGGGGATGCGGGAACACCACCCTCCGCCACCTCGGCGAAGAGTCTGTGTCCCAGAAAGCGTGTGAGATTGAGCTTGAACTTCCACTATTCAGAACTCCAAAAAGACGAGAACCTGTAGGCAATTATGCCTGAGATGGGATTCAAACCCAAATCTATTTCTTGTAAGGCTTTACGGCGCTTGCGTGAAACGGACAGCAGGCGATCTACCTTGATCCACCCAGGCTGTAACCGTGGCGCTGGTGAATTGTTTGAATACCCGATTCCGAATGAGTGCCGCGCTGTCGTAGGATGCGGCAATGCAATCGCCTCCAATCGCCCTCAGTCAGCGAGTGTAACCGGCGTGCGCCCGAAATTGCAAGCTTAAAGACTTTCCAAAGAAGTCTGCACGTGATCGCGTTTGATGAGCCCACATCATCCACTGTACACAGAGGCAAGCAGCGATTTTCGGCTTTTCTTTCTCATCCCTTGCTCGTCCCTCCAAAGACACTTCTCTGCTCTCCCCTGGATCGCCGGAGACATGCAGCCTCATCCTCATCAGAGATGCCGGAGCGTGCACGCGTTGCACCTAATTGCACTACAGTACAAGGGGGTCCAAGGATAAGGTTTTCCAAAACCGGGTCTGCGTTGGAGCAGTTTTATGTGCTGATCACGAATATGAGGTTCCCAAGGTGCCAGGGGAAGTCGCCGTGGAGCTTGAACCCAAAAGATTATTCCTATATCGGGCCTGATAAGAGCTGATAAGATGGAACAGCCACTCCCAATCAAGGAATTTATCACGTGTCGTGATCAACGGCGTGACTTGGAAGAAAAAACTTTCGTTCCACAACACCTTTTTATTTGGTTGAACACTCAGATACATGCAAACGAGCACCCAGAAGCGATTCAGCGAAAAAAATCGTTGAAATCAGTTGATTTGAGGCCTATATAAGGCAATTTCCCACGGTGGGTGGGGGGGAGGGGTCAGCGACCCCTCGGAAAAAACTTTTGTAGGTGATATCTTTTTCTCTTATCGTTGGACCCCCTTGCTACAGTACGCCTTAAGTATGCCCATCAATGCGGATTTCAGATTCCACACCCAGCGGGGGCGACGGTGGATGCGGCAGGCCGGGAATGGAGACAGGGACCGGAAACAGAGCGGAAAAGCGGAGCGCGCTGGTTGGGATCTGGGGAGGGAGATCCAGTGAGAGGTAGCCGTAGACACTAAGAGAAGCAAAGTGAGTTCAGTTTCGTCGATGCCCGCCTGCACCCGCATCTCTTTCCCAAGTTTCCCTGAGTATTGCCAGCCGTGAGATAAACGCCACCTCCGGTGATATCAGCTACCACGGACGCTCAATCCCCAGCTGTACATCGGCCACTCGCCAGCGGTGACTGGAACCACACTGGCTGCTATCCCTGCCCTCTCTCTTCCCGAAATCGAGCCTCCCGACATCGAGCCACCCGCGTATCTGCGCCTGTGTCCAACTCCAACATCGCGCGGTACCGACGTGCTCTTGGTCCACTCTGCCGCTCTGTAGCCGCGTGTACGATCAATTCGGGGGTGCTTTGGAACCCAACTTTCGGCGTACTGGATGAGAGCCTGCGTTCCGACTCTGCATTCTGATTTCTCTTTGAAGCCCAAATCCATTTGAATATATCAACAAATATGGGACTGATCCACTCCGTGCGTTCAGTCGTTGGTTTGGAACTTGGGCGTGTACGGCGCAAACCCGCTACAGAAGACTCGCCCTCGGAGTCGGTGTATCTAGCGTACAGGGTTCGTGCTCTGCATCTTCTCAATCTCAAACGCTGTGAATGCTAAGGCACATCTGATAGGACAGCAATAAGGCCTGTGAAGGCCGGTCCGCACCTGCACCAGCTGATAAGGCCATGTTGACATCCGAGTCGGCGGGGTTGCTCGTTCGACTCGAGCCTCGGGCCATGGGTCGCGGAAATTTGCAATTATTTTTTGTCATGATTTCTTTCTGATCCATGTCGTAGGTTCTGTCCGCGTTGACGAAGCCACGGTCCGTCGCATCGGTCCGTAAGATGGCTACTTTTCTGATCATCTGGCTTGATCATAGGAATCATGCAGTGCCGCACATCTCCAGTCAGTCTTGTGCAAAAACAGCAGTGCTCGACTCGATGCGTTGGGACGCTAATTTTCGATTCACACCAAGCCGTTTATAGACATAGAGACAAGGCTTGTCGCGGACGGTCCGCGCCTGCATCAGATGACACATCCAGCGTGTATCTTTCGGCGAGACTGCTCGTTCGACTCGAGCACAGGCCATACCCAGGGCATATCGGGCGTTTCTTTTTGTATCTACCTCGCCCTGGGATGCTCATTAGGCTGAAGACCAGCAGGCTCGAGGTGTCTTCGCGTGTGTGGGGATGTTCACTGAACCTCCGCTCTGCAATCAGCCGGGTGCTTCTAAGCCACAACATCCCTCCGAATTGTGCCGCCAATATAGTCCACAGATGCTGTTTTCAGGAACGGCCCGTAGAGGAAGGTCCCGCACCTGCACAGATTCAAGCGGATTTCGCGCTGCTCGTTTCACTCGAGTGGGTGCCATGCTCTGGAGATGAAGTTCTTTTTTTTTCACTTTCCCCCCTTCCTTACCGTATCTTGACCCTCTCCGAGTCTTCCCCTAGATCCCCTACAGGCGGATCGTCGTCGGTACGACGGCTTGCATTTCCCGGATGTGACCGCTGCAATTCTAAATTGCTCTACGCATACAAATTCGTCGACAGCAACTGATATCGACACCTATGTATGGGCTGCCACATATTTTCAACGGTACGGGGCGCAGCGTACAACTACCCTTCCCTGTGATTCAAACGGAGCGAGCCCAAACGGAGCGACGACCAATGGAGTGCCTGGCCAAAAAAACCAAAAGATCAGCACCTTCATTGTACACCTTCGACAGGAATTGAACGTCTGTTTCTTCCCATCCTAGAATTTCCGTGCGCTCGAATTCGCGAAGAAGCCGCACCCCAAATCATCTCATTGGAGTCCTGAGAGGCTGAAACATTTTTATCTGTGGGTGAAATTGCACATCTAGTGCATGTTCCGCTGGCCTTGTCAAAAAGACATCGCCACTTCCCTTATGGCCTGGTCCCGAATCGAACGGGCGTCTCTGCCAGACATGGGCGTCTCTAAACTATAGAGTGCAGACGCGGACCACCGCCTACCAGGCCTTTTTTGTCGTGTTATTAACCTCATTGTGCGCTTCTGCTTTCAAACAGGATTACGAACTTAATGTTGCACAGCGAATATTTTTATCTCCGATCTAGCAGAGGCTTCGGGGCGGGGACTCGGTTTGGACTTTGGGTTGAATGATCGGTTGACCAACGAATAGAAGGTGCGAATACTCAAGCGGTACCTGTCACTTTGTGCCTCCCCTCGTGAAGCCAAGTTGCGCTGCAGCCGGTGCGCCAGACTAAAAGGTCAGAAGAATGAAAAAGAGTACAGAATTGTTTCGCCATGGCTTGAATCCGAATAGAACGATTGCTCTGCAAGATGTCTAGATTGCTGGCCTGTCCATCTATTAACGCACGCAACCAAGTCCTACCTGAGTCCTCAAAAACCTCAAAGTTGTGTGCAGTCGCTTTGATACAACCTCCGCGATCGTCAACGACAATTCACGCATCTTGGCTCTATTCGATAACTCTCGAGATCGAGAGGATATTGGGCAGGAGATAGAAGCGGGCCATGCCTGGGGAACATATCGGGCAAAAAACACGTTGGACTCTACAAATGGCTTGGACCCGGGTCGAATGGGTGACTTCTGCAACAAGGGAGTATTTCTACGGGGTGTTTCAATCAAGGCAGATGCGGACCACCCGCTACCAAGCCATATCAGCATAGCGCGAAGGTGTGCATCGTCTTATTACTGACGGTAGGAGGGCTGTTTACGCGAAGAGGTCCGTAAAGATTCTGTAGAAATTGAGTTATCAAACCACCGCAGATTCGTGAGATGCAGATCCGTTGAAAAATGGCCCGAAGTACTACAGTCCTAGATGGAGCTGCCCCTTATTCGATGGAGATGGCGCTGCCTTTGTATTTGATGCAGGAGCGCAGATGTGCTTTTACATCGCGGATCGAACACAGCGCGAACCCCGGGCCTGATTTTCACGCGCGATACGACAGACTCCAGCACTGCCAGCTGGGTGAAGAATTTCATCCACGCAAGCAGCGACATTGTGGCTCCCATACGGATGGAAGACCAGCGGTTGTGACCCCGAAATAGGCCCAGGAGATTGGAATTGTCAGCCATTTCGCATATGCCCACAGGTCCGCCAGCGGAGTACCGTGTTGGCGATATCCAAAAGAGAGGTCGGAATGTCCTAGAGGAAGCGGCGACACACAGTGTCGCTCTGCGTCTCGGGGCCGCTCCGAAGAAGCTCAAGGGTTCTGTTCCACACCCTGAGCCTGAACAGCCCATTTTCGAACCATGGCTTGTAGAGACGGATTGCTCCTTCAGACGCTCGACCAGACAAAAAAGAACGCCTGCAATGATCGAACAGGCCGATTCTATATAACATGAAAGACCCTGGCACAAGTGTGGACCGTACCCACTGCATGGATCAGTGTACCATAAAAAAGTGCACGACCGTATGGATTGAAGCGAGGATGGAAGTGGAGACCACGAAGCCCTGGTAATTGCCGCCGGAGGATTGACAAAGATTCAAGACGACCGCCGTGGTCGACGACAGCATGGATAGATAAAGCCACGGGTGCTTCAACATCCTTCAGTTCAAATGATTGCAGGCGTGACATGGTAGAACCATCATTCCCTGCCGTGAAGAGTTGAGTCGAAAAGGCGAAAAACTCAATCATAATGTGGGTTGACGACATACGCTGGTTATCGTGAATCCGGGGATCGCAGAGGGCCATTTGAACGCCGGGGATAGCACCATGCCATCCATTTGAAGCACTTGCGAACTTTGCGTTGCGTTAGAGGACCGGATTCGCTGAATCAATGGGTGTCATGGGCGCAAGAACGAAAGGCGCACAGATAGTGAGGAGCTCCACAAAAAGTGAATATGCATCAAGCCAACCTATGCCGTCGGGTGGAGTCGAACCACCAGCTCGTGCCAAATGCAGTAGGAAATTTATTCCGCAGGTGATTGGGGCGACCTCCGTGGTCGACGACGGCGTACTGTGAATGAATCAACGCTGAATGAAACGGTGTTAAAATAAGGCATACCAGCCATTGATGGATTTTTGGGTCCAGTTGCTGCTAAACGAGGGTCGGCATTGAGAAGACAAATTAATCCATGCCGCTCGTGCGATACGATTTCTCGCATTCGACAGACTTGGCGCGCACCTGTTATCATAGCGCATGAGTATTGAGAAGGGACGAAATTGCATAGCGGACGCTCACCGGAGTGTGATGCTCGGGCCCAATTGTTGAGGGCGCAGGATCCTGCGTGTTTCCGCCCTGACGAGATGGTCTACGCGGGGAATTTTGACGCTTTGCCGGAGGGAGTAACGAAAAAGACAGGCAACTTCGACCCAGATAACGCCGTCGGGTGGGGTCGAACCACCGGTTCCCCCAGATCTTCTCCGCGGGAAGTTGACATATGGGTGGGGCGACCTCCGTGGTCAACGACGGCGTAGTGAAATGAGTCAATGCGCTGAATGACGTCCGAGTTGGAGGTAGCAGTAGCCGAGTAGCCGAGATGCAATGAGAATCAACGCGGAATCGAATGAGTTAAAATAGAGCGCCATGATCTTGGTCTCGATTTCATAGATGATATAGTCCGTTGGCGATGGCGGTCAAGCTGCACGCAAGATTTGGTCAAGAATCAAGATCGTCCAAAGATCGTCAGCCAAGCTCCACTCCAGGAAGCCCCAGGTATATGCCAGTGGGGACGAGGCAGAAGAGCGGCTAGAAGGCGGCGGGTTTTGCAAGATCGATGTCTGCCGGAACAGATGATGATGGAGGAGGACAAGAGCAGGAGTGTATGCGGCTGTTTGCAATCAAGGACGATGACGTGATAACACTGCCACTTTGCCTCCTGCTTCCTGCGGCCACAGCCTGAGCGACGGTGACAGCGTCCACTGTTTCGCCGCTCGTGAGTCTTTTTGCCTCCATTGTCTGTCGGCCAACGCCTTTCCTTCACCCATCCATAGCTCAGAACACTCGGATGAGCAATTTATCAGCTCGGTCTTCTTGCTTTTCTTTACTGGTCGTTGAAGTCGCGATTAGGGTCCTGTTTATTATTCCCTGGGAATTATAAACGGTTTATAATCTTCCGTTTATAAACAGGCTGTTTATAAACGTGTTTATAAACCACACACCAAAATTGCTCCCAGATGGCTTGCACGAGTAGCAAAATGATTTTTTCGCCTCCGTTGGTGAAAGCGAACCAACTTCGAGCAAGTTCCACCCTTTCGGACCCCAGAAAATGTGTACCACCTTAATCATGGCCGGTCGACGGGCGGGGAACGGTAAGACAGGTCCCTCCAGTCCCAATTCACACCATGCTTTCAGCCCAGGATATCTTTCCTTACACTGTTGGACGCCGAAAAGATGAATTTCAGTCCGAATTTTTCGCCGGTTCCCCCCTCGGGCCGAGCCACAGGCTCTTTATAAACCGGTGATTTTGCCCAAAGATTATAAACCGTGTTTATAAACCGCTGTTTATAAACCGGTTTATAAACACGACCAATAAACAGTACCCTAGTCGCGATGCTGGTGTCGCAATTGTGTCCCAATCGTGTTGCAATCTACTTGAAGTGACTGGCGAGGCTTCGCCCTGCGGCTGGCGCCGGAGTCCCTCGCCTCAGCACTCATCATCTAGATTGCCTATGCGACATACGCATCCTACTGGTACTGGCAGCTGCTCGCACATCCACGCATACTGTCAGCTTCTAATATCCAGTGTGCCCGAATTCCAGCTTTATTGGTCGCCGTCCGTACCAAGTTTCTTCGCGCCAACATTCCTGAGGGCATCGCGGAATCACCACCCCTCATTGCCTCCCGCAATCTCATCCATTTGACTTTATCTGTTGCCTATATACTCGCTTTTTTCTTACCCGCCATGTCTTCCCAAATCCTGCTTTCACCCCTCGCAGTCGCCGGACTAATCCAATGGTTTACGTCTCGTGCTTGCGATTCTCATTTATTGGCTCATGGGCAGGCTTCCCAGCAGATTCCTCTAGATGAGCGTTCCCAAAAAGCGTGAAATTCGGCGACCCATGCTTTCGGCGGGACTTGAACCCGCATCGCGCCCTAGAAAGTTATTTTTTTCCCTGTACAGGTCGGGCGTGACCTACATTGGTCGACGAATGCAATAAAGGTGAGTGAGACTGTCGTGCTAAGTGGCGCTGTTCTGACCGGACTTTTCAGGTTCAAATCCAAACACGCACACTCGTTCCTGATCCGCAGATTTGCAGAGCGCGCTCGGTCAAGCACACTGCACCTGAATCAGCAGTGGATTCGGTGTGAAGCACCGTGAAGGCGTGCATTAGGTACGGCATGTGTCCAGTTCAGTGCACAAGGATTCCTGAATTGTTATCAGAAGATTCAACATTAAACCTACGGCTCTCTGAAGCACCCAAGCGGACGCTCTCGATTCGGAATGGGATTCCTGACTCCCAAGGTGCCGGAAAGAAAGAAAGAAAAAATCAATTTTGTACCACGTCGTGGCTTGGACCCGAATCGAACGGGCCTGGTCTGTGTAACATGAAAGATCGCAAACAAAGCACAGATGTGGATCACCCAGCAAGCCGTTCCCATACAACTGAAACCGTCTTTTGGTACGAATGTAATTCTTGAGCCCGACTTATACTCATATGCGAGTTTTGTGGTGCCATCGATAGGACAATACCGAAAGGACAAGAACGCACTGGAGAAGAAGAGGGTAACTGCTGCATCATGGCGTGGTACCGAACGGATGACTGCGAGATAAGTAGCAGGCGGAGCATGCGGGGACCCTGCCTCGCACTGCTGACGCATATCTGGAATTTCGAGCGGGGTTCAGTGGAGACTATCCCAAAAATATTCAAAACGCACGGCATAAAAAACCGCCCAACCTCATGGACCGGGAATCATGGAGAACCGCCGAATCAAGTGGGTGTCTTCTGCGAAAATATTCTGCAGTCTCCTTTTTTTGTCAAACCACGGGCGGTGAGAACTGGCCGCGTTCGTGGATTTGGGTGATCGGCGCCCGAAACAGAAACAGATACAGACTCGAGATTCCTGGAGCTCAAAAGCAAAGAATAAGCAAAAGAAAGCAAGCGTGATCCACATACGGCTTGGCCCCGAGTCGAACGGGTTGCTACTGCAACAACCGCAAATGGTATCTAGTTAGAGCAGATGCGGACCACCCGCTACCAAGCCATATTTGCATAGCTGAACGGTGTGTACCGCGATGTTCTTGTTCAATACACCCTAGACAATTCGTCAAGCAAAATTGAATGGACATGAAGCCACGCGCAGGAGGGAGATTCGTGGACAGCAAGTGGATCAATAGGTTGAGCGCAATGGCCGCGACGCTTCTGAAACCTAGATAACATACGGTTAACGTGTATTCGTAGTCACAAGCACCCGTGTCTTCATTCTTCGTGCAAAACGGCGGAGGAAGCGGCACGAGCGAGTGGCATACAAAGAATCTGGATCAACATCTTCGTAGTGGTCGTAGTCGGCGGAGGGGGAGCCGCTGCGTTGTTACCATTGTTGAGGTGGCACGAATACATTTCAGCGCGTTTAACCCTGACAACGTTGGCCACGGGTGAACGGGACGTTCGGTTTGAACCGCGAGCTTCACCGAGTGTAGGGTGAGCGGGTCAGTGCGAGATCTATGGAAGGTTCCACACGAGTTTCCCTTCCCTCATCCGCCGTTGTTGTCCCTTTGGGAGTCGTATTAGTCCTCAGGTCCGCGACGATGAAGATGCCGAATATCTGCCAGCCGTTTAGGGAAATCACGAGGCTGATGTCGCACGCAGGAGAGGTGTACCAATTTATGGGAAGATCGCACTCACCCAGAAGGGTGGGCGTGTATTTCTGCGCTGCCCAGGTGACTGTCGAGGAAAGCAGAGACATTCACCACTGGAATCCAGATTCCAGATGACAAGTTTAAGCCACATGCAGCGGGAAGGGGAGAGTTGAGGCAAAATTCAAGATGGAAGGCAGGGCGCTAAGTCCCGATCCGACACAGATTCGCAGAGAGAGGGCGATGAGAACTCGATGACTCCGATGAGAGCTTGAGGCAAAAAGCAGAGTGCGGACCGGCTGATCCGCGGCAACGACAACGACAAAGACAGCGCAGCCAAACAGCTGCAACTTTGCTTCTGCTTTTCACCATCACTAGGTTCGGAGCAAGCCCGTGCAGCTCCGGCCCGGCGAGCCGGCACCTTCGCTGAAGGGCTTGCTTCAAACTGCGTCAAACAGAGGGGTTGCCGACTCCTTTCTTGTGGCCTCAAAACACGCTCTTTTTCTTAGGTCTCTTTTGAATATACTAGATTGTATCCATACCTCTCCCCTCCCATTTTTTTCCGCCCCCAAAGACCCCAAGAATTCTCGCCTTTTCCCGGTCAATCGGACCCTCAGTATTTTCTGTAAATCATGTCGTGGAGGTCTAGGAAGTCACCATTTCAATAGATTTTTGCGGAGATACCATGTTCTATACATGCAGGGAGTGCGCTCAAATATTTGTGGACTTAATGGTGGATCTATCGTGAATTGGTAGGCAAGTCGAGACGGAGGGGCCAAAGCAGTGTCACATTGTGTGACTTGACGTGACTTTCACTCGCGCTAATTACCGTCGCGTCCCATGGCTTCGCTGGACGGTATCGACGTGAATCCCGACTGGGAGACGCTCCTCTCACACCTCCCACCCTCTGTAAACCTCAAGGACCCTCAAACTCAGTGCCATCTGCTGTTTACCTTGCTCATTTTCTTCAGCCTGTCTATACGGGAATTCCTCGTCTTCCTCTTCGAAACATCCATCCCAGCTGTAAAGCAGCGAGTCGGCATCCTTATGGGCAACAGCCAGACGCATGGCTTCGGCCCTGCGTGCGTCTTCAAGGCCTGGCACGACCGCTTTCCCAAAAGCATTCCCCATCTCCATTCTAGACTCGTGACCAGTCTGCCACAGCAAATCTGTAGTGCAAGCACTATGCCGCAAGCACTATGCCGTAGGCAGACTGGTACAACTCGGGACGCCCAAAAGGGCTGCGCCCGGAGTTTGAATTTTTAAGCGGTGCCGATCCGCGGCATCAAACGGTGGCTGTGCAGAGCCATCATTTCCCTTGTAAAATGGGTGAACAGTACTCAACATCCATGGCCTCCGGTGAGATTCTGAACCAGCAAAATAAAGGATTAGGGTCATTGAATTAGATCCGGCCTTTGGACCTTATGAATTCCACTTAAATTGATCGAACGTAGCCAAGAAGAAAAACTTTCAAACTCCGGGCTCAGCCCTTTCGCTTAGCCCGAGATGTACCAGTCTGCCTACGGCACAGTGCTTGCACTGAAGATTTGCCGTAAAATGCAGACTGGTTACGAGTCTATCTCCATTCTACAATCATCAAACCTTGCATGCAAGAGATTGCGCTCATGGAGAGCGATCGGGTCATAAACGACTCTCGTCTAAAGGTCAAGCTTATCGACTGCACCCTCGAATACATCTGCAGTGTCCTCAATCCGGGTCTATTGCCCGGAATATACCTCGAGGATGCGCCGTACACATGGGACTACCTATCTGTCTTTACGACTTCTCCAAACAAATGGCGCAAGTGTAAGGGCAACCTCGAGGCCCGAGAATACTCAAGAGTCCTAGCAGGGGGAATCCAAAGATGAATAAATGGTAGCTACAGATACAAGATAACGCACCTAGCGGGGGGAATCCAAAGAGAAGAAACTCTGAGGATCCCCACGCTAGGCTGTGAGTATATATAGCTACTGCACAGCCGCATGTGACCGGAGTGATTGGGCAAGGTCCCGGGCCCGATCACACGCTAAGTTCCAGCGGAGGTCGTTCCAGCGGAGGTCCATCAATCCATTACCTAAGCTCGCCATTGGAATGGGAGGTTTAGTAATGCCATCAAACTTGGATTGGGGGCGACGGGAGGATGAAGGGCGGGAGCGGCGTGAAGCGGGGGTTCCCCTGACATCATCCCCCCCTTGGAATGCGGCGCCTCGACGCATAGACCGGATGTTGAGGGTGGTGCTTCGGAAGGGGAGGGAGTCGAAGGCGGCTGCCGAGATTACACGGGGCTTGGACGGATATTTCTCGTAGAATGCGGTGAGGGCTTCTGGGGCGAAGACATCGGAATGCTTAACCCACTTGTCGTGCGAGGGGTCATAGCCCTTCCACCGTACCCTATACCAAAGTGAGCCATACCGTTTTTTGACGTCCAGGATCTCCTCGACTTCCCATTCCGGAGCATCTCCAGGTGCGTCTGGGAGTACTGGAGGGGGCTCGGTATGCCTTGGTCGACCCGGGAATGGGTCTGGCTCAGCGAGCTCCAGCTTCACAACTGGAAAGACTGGATGGAGCTGACGAAGGGGGAGCGGCAGGTCCAGCTTGAAGGCGCCCTTTCCAACGACCTTAAGCACCTTAAAAGGGCCCAAGCGCCGATGAGCAAGGCCCTGCGACGGACGAGTAGTTTGGATGTCCGACGCGTCAAGCCAGACCCGGTCTCCGACCTTGATGTCCGGGGCAGGAGTACGACGTCGATCGTAGTAGCGCTTGTACTCCTCCTTGGCTTTCACCAGTGCAGACCGAGCTTCTGAGACGCCAGAGGCAATCCGATCGCGGAACTCGTTGGCGGACTCCACCTTCGAGCGCATACCGGTCGGCTCAAACCCCATGCGAGGGAGCCTACCGGTATCGGTCATGAACGGGACCTGCTGCGTGGAGGAGTGGATGTGGTTGTTGTACGCAAACTCCACGGCGGGAAGGAGGTAGTCCCAGTCATCCTGCTTGTAGTTAGTGAAGATGCGCAGGAACTGCTCCATCTCCTGGTTAACTCGCTCGGTCTGACCGTCCGTCTGCGGATGGTAAGCCGTAGACGTCGCCGGTTCGATACCGATGAGGCGCCACAGCTCCCTGGTGAACTCCGCGATAAACTGGGGACCGCGGTCAGAGATGTACCTCTCCGGCGTACCATGGTGCCTCCAAACGTTCCGGTAGTACGACCGGGCAGCGCCGACGGCGTCGATACACGTGGTGCACTCATTGAAGTGGGCCCGCTTACCGAGGACGTCGACCACGACCATGATGGCATCGTACCCATGAGCCTCTGGAAGCTCCACGACGAAGTCCACCGAGACCGTGTGCCAGTGGCCTGGGGGAACCTCGGTCGGATGCAGCTCACCAACCGGAAGCTTGCGAAGCGCCTTCGTCCGGCAGCACAAGTCGCAGGTCGCCACATACCGGCCGACGTGACGGGACATCTGGGGCCACCAGTAGTTCCGGGAGACAAGCTCCAACGTCTTGCCCGCTCGTCTCGGAATGCTGAGTGGAACGTTGCTGGCGGCCTTCTCTACTTCCGCGGTAAGGTTGTTGTCCCTCGGGACAAGGACCTTCGCCGCCGAATCTTGAAGCGACCGGCATGCCCAGCGACCCGCGTGTCATGGTGCTGCTCCAGGATTCGGCGGCGAAGGTCCTTGTCCCGAGGGACAACAACCTTACCGCGGAAGTAGAGAAGGCCGCCAGCAACGTTCCACTCAGCATTCCGAGACGAGCGGGCACCACGAACCTTGAGGAGTTCCCGAGCTGCACGAGCAACCGGATCCTCGAGATCGGGAGCGCCGGCAAGAGCGTCACGGATGTCGCGGAGGAGGGGGGCTTCCGGACCGGAGATGGAAATGCCCTCCAGCGCGCGGACGTGGAAGAGCTCGGGAGTCAGGAGCGTCACATCCTGATTATCCGAAGCTGCTCCATGGTCCGGTCGCCGAGAGAGGGCGTCCGGTCGACCCATCAAGGGCCCGGGCTTGTGGTGAAGGGTGAAGTCAAACCGAGACAGGTACGGCGACCACCGCGCCTGCCTGCGGTTGAGGTGCTGCGACTTCCGGAAGTACTCCAAGTTCTTGTGGTCAGTCCAGATCTCGACGGGGAGCTGCGAGCCTTCGAGGAAGTGTCGCCACTCCTCGAGAGACTGGACGATCGCAAGCATCTCCTTGTCGTGGATCTCGTAGTTGCGTTGGACTGGAGACAAGCTCTTGGAGAAGAATGCGACAGGGTGCCACTTCCCATCATCGGACTCCTGCGAAAGGACGGCGCCGGAGGCAAAGTCAGAGCTGTCAGCTTCGAGGCGATACATCCGGGTCTCGTCTGGAAGGATGAGAACCGGATCGGAGGTCACCGCGTCCTTCAGCGCCTGGAACGCACCGGCCTCCTTCTCAGTCCAAACCCAAACCTGGCCCTTCCGGGTCAGATCGAAGAGCGGACGAGCGAGGTCGGAGAAGTCCCGGATGAAGCGCCGGTAGAAGTTAGTGAAGCCTACAAACTGCTGCACATCCTTCTTGTTCTCCGGCGTTGGCCAGGCGGTGACTCCAGCGACCTTGACCGGGTCCATCTCGACGTGGTTGTGGGAGATGATCACGCCGAGATACTCGATCGACGACTTCTCGAACTCGCACTTCTCCGGGCGCAGGTAGAGCTTGTGCTCCCGGAGTCGCCGAAGGACCTCCCGGACAATCTCGCGATGCCGGGTGAGGTCCGAGTGCGCGATGAGGATGTCGTCGAGGTAGACCATGACATCGCCAGACAGGATGAGGTCCTGGAAGATGTCGTTCATCATGGTCTGGAAGGTCGCGGGGGAGTTGGTCAGGCCGAAGTACATCACCAAAGGCTCAAAGAGCCCACGGTTTGTACGGAATGCGGCCTTCCACTCGTCGCCCTCACGGATGCGGACGTTGTTGAAGCCCCACCGGATGTCGAGTTTCGTGAAGAACCGGGCTCCCTTCAATCGGTTAATAAGGTCGTTGATCAGAGGGAGTGGGTACCGGTTTTTCACGGTCATCGCATTGAGCGCCCGGTAGTCCTGGACGAACCGGAGCGCTCCGTCCTTCTTCTTGACAAAGAAGACCGGAGACGCCATCGGAGACTTCGACGGCCGGATACGGCCTGTGGCCAGACCCTCCTCGATAAACGCATCGAGCTCGCGCTGCTCGAGGGGTGAGATGGGGTAGACCTTACAGTTGGCCAGTTTCGAGTCCGGAACAAGCTCAATAGCGTGGTCCCAACTGCGACGTTCCGGTAACGAGTCAAACGACTCCCGGTTGAAGACATCCTCGAACTCGCGGGCCCACTCGGGAATTCCTTCCGTACCGGACGCGGAGTTCTTGGCGTGCGCCTCAGCCAGCTGTTGGGAGACGGTACTGGTAGCACGGATGTCCTCCGGAGGGGAGAATGTCGTGTAGAAGATCCGGTCGCCATCCTCGACCGGATCGTCCTCGTCGTCGGACTCGTCAGAGTCGTCCGGAGAGAGCTCCGGAAGCTCCTCGGTGTCAAACTCGTCATCATCATCCTCGCCGGAGCGGTCGTCCGTGTCAACCGTGCAGATGGTAGGGACCGGACCAGCCCGGAGCTGACGTAGAATCCGGGCAGAGGTCGCGGCATGCCTACGCTCGGTGCGCACCTCGTTACGACAGGTGGTGCAGACGGAGGGGCAGCGGCTCATCTTGACCTCCCGGGTCTCCCAGTCGATCTCCGGGTTATGCTTCCGGAGCCAGGAGAACCCGAGGATGAGATTCTGCTTGCCAAGGCGGGTGACAGCGAATACGACACGCTCGCTGTGAGACTTGTAGCGGAGGATGAGATCAGCGACTTCCCGGATGCCTCCGGCTTCGTTGGGAGTGCCGTCGACATTGTAGACCGGAATGGGCCGTGAGAGTTTGCGGACCGGAATGCGGTTGGCCGCAACGTACTCGGTGTCAATGAACTCGCTGGTTGCCCCACAATCCAGGAGTCCTGACACGGAGAGCGTCACTGCGTCATCAGTGGACTCAATCTCGACTGGAAGGAAGAGAGAGTTTGGGGAGGCGTCCGCCACGATGGTGAAATGCTTGGGAAGCTTGCGCTCCCACATCGGCTTGCGGCGGAGGCGATCCCAGGGAAGGTCAGGTTTGACCGGAGCTGGAGCAGGCTTAGGAAGGATGGGAGTGACCTTCGGATTAGGAGGTGCGTCTTCCGTTTCGAGCAGTGCATGAGATATATTGTCGGACTCATTACATAAAGCATCGAAGCGGTTACGGGACGCGATCGAGGGCGCACCGCTCACTCGTCGCGGAGGGGAAAATCCTCGGGGACAGTGGCAGCGGCAGCTGCGGCGTGCTCAGCCACAGCCTCGGTCGACGCAAGGCGTGCCAACAACTCCTCCAGAAGGTCTTCACCAAGCTGCTGGATCACTTCGTCAAGGACGTCGATCGACCGGACGTCAGCCGGGGTCGTGCAGTCCCGGGCAAAGTGGTTGGGATCACCGCAGCGAAAGCACCCACGGCGGGGCGCACCCCAGGCCCTGGTGCGGTCTACCTCCATAGGAATACCAGGTGGGAGCGCCGGAGCGGGGGCGCGTACCTGTGGCGCTGCAGCTGGAACGGGGGCACGCGCAGTGGAAGGGCCAGGGGGCCTGTTGGCAGGGAAGGTGGAACGCCCAGGAGGCGCGGTAGAGCGACCGGAAGGGACGTTACTGGGGCTTTTCCTTGAGATCGGAGGGACGGGCTCCCGCATTCTGAACACATTGAGCAACGCTGGCGTTTGCGTTTCCGTTACGACGATCGAACGTCTCAAGAAGATCCTCTCAGAGGATGCCGTCGCCTACGCGGTCAGCTTGATGCAAGGCTCGGGAATGTTGTACCTCATTTTCGACAACATCAACATCTTCCTTCGCAAATCCCAGCAGCGGTTATTCAACAAAAACTCCATGATTCACGCCACGAATGCTGCCGTTATCGCTCTCCCAGACGCAGAGCCTGCAGCTGCGGATTTCGGAACAAAACAGAACGCACGGGGGAAGCGTGCTGCAGCGACAGGACGGGACATTCTGCCAACCGAGGACGATGAAGACAAAATGCTGTCGTCATTTGTTGGGCTCGTTGGGCTCGTTATGACCCTCACCCTCGCCTATTGTCCGGGCAGCAAGGACTGGGAGGATCGGGATTCAATGCTGAAGGCAGCAGAGAAGTTTATGACATCTGATAGACCATTACCGGCGAAGAAATCGGACGGACGGCCTTTGGGGATTTTTGATGTCAACGAGGGCTCAAAGAAAAGGATTATTCAGATGCTCAAAGCTTTGCAAGAGATCAGCGGTCTGGACGAAACTGAATGGGCAGCTAAAGCACGGATCATAGTCGGGGATTGGCTTACCTCCAACAATATTCGGGGAGCTCGCAAAGATTGGATGGACGACATCAATCCTATGGAACGACTCGACTATGTCGACGAACTCAGTGCACTGTGGCATTTTGCGCTGAATGCTACGCATATGATCATGCAGCTCCATTTCGGAAATTCTGTTCTCGATCCGGGCTCCTTGTCAAAGCATAAGGGACTCTTGAATCGGACATTTGATGCAGAGAAGCCCAACTATGCAGACGCCAAAGCCCTCATTCGCCATTCATTGATTGCACGAATATTATATGAAGTCATGTAAGCTTAGCTATTTTTCCTCCGCACACCTTTGTTCACGCTCGACATACAGGCTGAAGAATGACATCAAACGATGGGCAGCTCTCGCAAAATGGAAGCCAACACTCACAGATTTAACCACCTTCGCTCAAGACTTCGTCAGCGATTTCACAGTGGCCATAAATTCAGAGAGCGGGAAGAATGTGAATGACGACTATTATGCGCACTCGCAGTACTTCATCCGGGATGCCTTAATCTTTTGTGTCTTTGAACACGCGGTAGCCTTTGCTGACGCTGGCGGGGTGCTCCGTGTTCTCAAGTACTGGGCACTGTCGTTCCGTGGAGCTGGCCTCCACAACTACGCCCGTGAATGCCTCGAAATTGTACTTCAATGGAAGTACGAGCTCTCACCTGAAGCACAGGCCGCAAAAGAGCAAGCTTGGTTCTTCAACCGATGGGGCATCAAGGGTTGAAGCATTGCCAGTGATCTGTACTTGGAGCAAAATAATTTCTGGGTCAAGGTAAATCATACTCTGCTACTTTACGAGACAGAAACTGACCTGAAATTTTCAGCGCGTCAATATTGCAAAGGGCTCCGGTGTCACTATAAAATACATCATCGAGAAGGGCTCAGCACCGGTGGAAGCATTCCGTGAAGTGAGCCACCAGTTTGCACGCACATTCGGCTTTGCAGACCGTGCTCGGAGACACAAAGAAGTCGATATCGGCCAGGACCTGCGTCTACTCACGGAGACAATGCTTGATGCTCAGCTTCACGTGTTGACTCCAAACCGACCCATTTATGCCTCGCTGAAGGTTAACAAGAAGGGTCAAGTAGCATCTGGCCCGCGCGTGAGCGCTATCGTTGATTTTTTCGATGTCGGAGCCCAAGTATTGAATGGTGGGAAATTCCACGAGTTCATTCGCGCAACTGCATGGGACCCGGCGGCAGGATATCCTGTTGGAGCTCCAGAGACGGGACCCGATGAGGACGACCCTCTTTTGAATGGATCCGCATTTGATCGCGTCGATAGTAACCCGCTTGGAAGAGACGGCTTCAACGACATGGATGATGGAGATGCTCATTCACAATGTTATCCAGGGCTTGGATCTTTAGGTGGTGGAATGGATTATCCAGATCATAATTAAATTTTGGTGTCCAAGTTACAATTTATCTATTATCTATTCTGACTTTGAGTATTGGACGCCGGGGGATAGTAGCGTGGAGGGAGGGAGTACATGGGATACATCTGAGGATAGAGGGAGCCTTGTTGAGGGAACATGTAGGTGGGGGGATAATACGGTGCATAAGCTAGGTTCGGAGGTAATCCGTGAGTCGAATGGGGAGTGAGAACGGTCAGATTTGCTGGATGTATCACTGGAGGGGGGAGTTGGGAAGCTGAGGGCTGCAACGGGGCTCGTTGCAGGGCAGAACCCGAGCGTGTACCCATCGTTCGTGGAGGCAAAGCTTGCGCGGAGGGAGGTGCGAAAAAATCAGCGTCATTTGACACTACATTGCGGGAGGGCGCTGCACCGCGTCCGCGTCCGCGACCACTACCTCGCGGACGACCTCGGGGCATACGGGCAGGTGAGAAGGAGGGTTGGGTAAGGGTCTGCGTACGCTGCGGTGCGGTGCTGGCAGCGCGGGGCGGGGTTTGCATGGTGTTTTGCTGCTTTTGGTGGTGTCCGCGTCGAGGTGTGAGACCAATCGCAAGCTGTGCATCCACTCTCCAGTCCATAATCAGGGATGCGACAGCTTTCAGATCGTCAAGCGACGCGAGGTTCCACGGAACAAACTTGCAGATTAATTCTGGAGTTACTGTCGCTTCACGAAGAAATTCCGGCCCGTGGTCTGCCAACTTCTTCAGCTGCGCATCCGAGAGATCGACGCGCTTGGACAGTAGGGAGTGTCCAGCAGCACGACGTGCTTGTTTTTCCGTCAGCCACTTGTCAAGCGCCGCCACAAGACCGTCACGCTGCTGCTGGGGAACTTGGACCTTATATGTGAAAGGGAGGAAGGCCGCGCGAGTTGGAGCAGCAGGAGGGTTGTCCCGGGACCCTGTAGACGACACAGAGTCCATCCGCTGGCGACGAGAGAAAGAGGGTATGGGGAAGAGGAAGTCCGATGCAAAAGCCTTGAGCGGAGCATCATGACGGTCCGATGCTGGGTATCGTGAGAGGATGTCGGGGTTACAGCGCCCACAACAGCGATCCGATGGAGGTGAGCGCTTGAGATCAAGCACTGTCCACGACAGCTCACGCTGAGAGGCTTTCGAACGCCAGCCAACTTCTGCTGGCTGACCGGAGGTTTGCTCGAGAGAGTAGTACGTGTCGAGGTCGGTCACCGGGTGGAAATAGGTACGCAAATACTCATGCTCGCAGTCTAATTGACATTCAGAGATGGTCGAAAAGTGTACGAACACAGCGTACCGGCATTCACGAAAGCCTCGATGGCTCTATTGAGTTTCTTGCGCCGTTCAGCGTCGGCATTTGATTCCAATTTCTTGGGAGGCCCCGACGCGACCTCGGTGTCGGTGGGTTTTGCCGGTTGAAAGGCCCACCGGGGCACAAGCAAGATGCACGTCCCCAGGATAGCGCGGTTTCGGGCGGTGCGTCCCCATCTCTGAGATTGAATTGACACTGAGTCCGGTAGATCACAGAGTATTGTGTAGATCACGTCGGGGACGTTGCATCCCATGCCTGCCACATCCGTTGCGCATAGAATCCGTATCTCCCCCTTTTTGAATCGGTCCCATATCTGCTGCTTCGCCGCCTCGGAGAGCGTCGACTTGAAGGTTTGCACAAGAGGTCGGAGATGTGCTGGAAGACATTTTCGAAGTGTCTCCACGGCTGTCGCACACGCTTCGATGGTGTCGAAGTAAAATAAGCACTTCGGTAGTGCTGAAGCCGGTGTGTTCTCGTCCATCTCCAGAGGGAAGATGTTGACGACATCGAGGATAGGGTTGGTAGGATTTTTTATGATGCGGGTCATGTAGACGAGGTTGCTGCGGTCGGTCCCAACGTCGACACCCCAAAAGGGCCGGCACCCGAATTTCAAGGACTTCCAGATGACATTGAAAGCCTCCGTGTCGCAAGTAGCTGTAGCCGCAAGAATAGGGGTATCTTGGCCAATATAATCTCGCAATTTTGCAAGCCCACTGTACTCCTTTCGAAAGTCATCGCCCCACTGCACGATACTGCCTGGACGCGATTGCGAAAGCTACGGTCCTGCCACAGCTGGATGAAGCTGGAAGAGAGCGCCATTTCGGGCGACACATAGTACAGGTTGGCGCGGCCTTGACGAAGGTTGGCCCAGACCGTCGGGGAGACAGTATCTTCATTGGCCATCACGGCTTTTAAACCTTTTGTCTCCGCCTCGTTCACCTATAATAATCGTTTTTAAAACAGGATGCAGAGAGGTGAAGACCAAAGACTGGCCTGATCCCTTTCCAGGGCTTTCAATGGGCAGATAACAATGACAATCTTCGCCTTGTTAAGCGCAGCAAGACCCTCAAATATTATGCTCTTCCCGTAGCCCGTGCCCGCAACCATGAGGGAATCGTACCCCTGGCGCAACCGCCGTATAAGCTCCCCCTGCCAATCGTCCAGGTCGAAATCGAGCTTGAGACGCTCGCGAGTTTTTTTCTTGACATCTTGCAAGGTCTCTTGAAGCTGCTTGACGCCGAGCAGGCGATCTGGGGCAGGGGTTTTGCGCTTCCGTGGGGTCGCTGGGACTTGGTGGCGAGTTCCATTAGGTACTATGGGAAGTCTCCCAAGTACATTCCGTGTGGGGGAGTCCATAATGAGTCGAAGAGGCTTTTTGAAAATCTGTGTCACGGTCGCGTCACGTCGCGACGCGCCTGTCACTCGCTGTGACATTGCGTCACAATAGCGCGTTTTGGAGTTGCGCACCCTCTGCCACACGGCCTCGCGTCGACAATGCGCAACTTCGACGCGCCATCCCTTCATATGTACTGGTAGTAGCTACGAATAAAATGTCCGGGGATTCTGACCAAAAGTAAATATTTGTGGGGGCCAACAAAAAATGAGTGTTTTTGGCACTCTTGCGCCTCTCAGGACTCACTCATTTCTGCATATATCTCCAGAGTGTTTTGAGCGAAGTTGTAGCCAGATTGATGAACTTCAATTTATACCAATCGACCCCATGCCTCCGATCGCGGGATAGCATGCTAGCGGGCGATCTCCAACCCCCACGATTTCGGCAGTCTGAAGCAAGCCCCTTCTGACGAAGCCGTTGTTTGGTGTATTTGTTCTGATGTTTGGTCTGTTTGGTCGCCCCGGCATTGAACGGCATAGTCAGAACGGGGCTTGGAACGAACCTACACCATCACCATTCGTTTCGCTGCGACACGTTTCTCCCTCCCAAATCCATCTAACACGCACAATGTATGCTTTGCTCGAGGCATGAACGAAATCCGGCGTCTGGGGCCTCGACTGGGTTCCCGTTGCAGAGCGCGAGGAATGCCAGGAAGACCGCATCAGGAAAAACTCCCTGGCCCTAGTTGCCCGGCTAATTATGTAGTCCGTGGTAGCTGCCATAGTCGGTGTAGCTTGGCGGCGCGTTACATAGTGATGTGTAGTCAATTGTAGTTGGGTGCATCAACTATGTAGTACAACATTGCTTGGCAGGTAGCTACATTCCACTATCCTGCTACACGCCCTACAGGACAGTATTATACGGTGAAGTGGTTAAACTGGACCGGTTTTGATGAGAAAATTGTCTTTGCGTTTGCGGCATAACAGATACAATTTTCCAGATATGGCTCCATAGGATACCTCCAGGATATGTACTTTGCATATTGCGGGGTTTGTAATAGCTCAACATAGAGGGGTTGAGCCTGTAGAATTGCGCGGTGCTAGCTTTACGATCAAGATTTGATTGTAAAGCTCTAAAGCTAGCACCGGACAGTACAGCCACCTTAAGCGCCTTGAGCGCTTAAGCGGAAACCGTTTCCGCTTTTCAAGATAAATTGCATTATGGTATTCGTTGCCTGGTAAAAGTATCTACAAGTATATAGGGATTAACATGAAACATAGCTGCCTCATCTAGAACATTAAATGAAGTCCATTTCGGGTCAATAGTGGAGCCGCACTTTGCCATTAAATGACAAGAGCGAACGATTTGGTGGACGGAAATAACGGCAGAATTCCGTTGGTGGTTACGAGTGGAACGGTGGGTGGTGAACATGCCGGAGATGGGGTCTGGCCTGTTGAGAGGTGTAAACCACTCAATATAGGCCAGCGGGTGCGCATATGTGCCGAATTGAGGCGGTAGCTTGAATATTGCTCAAATCTGCGCGGGACGAAGACCTGGTGGCCATCAGTCTCGGAGGATTTGAAAGAAAAAGGAGGTAAGACTTACCGGCGATCCCTGATGACGGAACATACAGGGATGGATCCTGGATAACAAGTGCCGTGTCAAAGACGGCGGGTGAACCGGGTGAGCGACCCTTTGGCAAGACTGCTGGAATGGTGCGGATGCGATTGGACCGACTCTGATCGCTGAGGTAGCGGTTCGCGGGAAGATGGATGGCGATTTACATTGGAAAGCCTTGTAGCTACGTCGCACTACAGAGTAATATATATTTGATGTGCTTTGCTACAGCTGACTACGTGAAGGGGGGTTAACGACAGCGCTACGCGAGCTATGCCGGCTACATCGGGCTATGTATACGGCTGGATTTTTCCTGATGCGCCGGCCGTCGGCGACGACTACGGCTTCAGAGTCGACGGCGAGCACCCGAATTAGTGTTGCTGCGGTCCGGTTCGGTCCAGTTCAGCCCCAAAATTTCCGAACGCTGAACCGAACCTTCGGTCCGGTTCAGTAGATTGGGCGAACGTTGAACCGGACCGTGCGTTCACGTTCAACGGCGTCCAGTTCACGTTCAAGAGGGTTCGAACGCGTTCGAACCATATCTTCTTTCCCACGCGGGCAAACAAGTACTTGGAAGTAAATCATGTACCTATCTATGCCGCCGTATCCATGTTATGCGTCAAGGGCCCCCGAAAAGTCAACCATCAACCTCAGTCTGGCCATTACTTACGGTGTAAAAGTATTTCAGTCAAACAATTTAGAAGTCAGTCCGGTTAGGCATATTGTTGCCATTAGGAACTCGTTGGAAACACACATTCAGGGGCAGCAAATTTTAAGCCCTGAATGGCTAGAATACCACGAGCCACCCTTGCGAGCGTAGGTCGGGGCATCCAATCTCTTCAAGTTACTTATGGCATGTTCCAATGGTGTTGTTAATGCGAATCAGGCAAAACAAAGAAAAGTCAACTGGAAGTGGCACTTACTGGAGCCTATCACTGGCTTGAGCGGTGGCCTACAGTACCATTCTTGGTCAAATCTATCGGATAAATGGCCCGGGCGACACAGATACCGAAGAAGACAACTTACTTGACCTGGTATGATCATTTTTGTCCGTTGAATTGGGGGCCCTGAGGATCGGTTCGGACGCGTTCGGACGCGTTCAGCGAGGTTCAGGAAATCCCAAAATTTTCTGAACCTTGAACCGGACCTTCGGTTCGGTTCAGCGAACGCCACAGCCACTGAACCGGACTTCGGTCCAGTTCAGGTCCAGTTCACGTTCAGTCGCGGTTCAGAACCGAACCGCGGCAACACTAGCCCGAATGCATCGCTGGGCCGGATCCCCACTGTACCCCGTTGGCTCGAGGCATGGAATATGGCCCTTGAGCTCCGCGGAAGCGACATGGGACGGATTCGATATCACTTGACAGCGGGGTGGCGTCTGAACTCGATGCTCGCAAGGGTCATTGCTTGCACATCTTCGCGGCTCAGACATAGACAACGCCGAATCAAATGCACTCCTTTCCGTGCGAGCAGTCGATATGTTCGATTGCTTGAACCAAAGTAGTGCTAAGGTCCAGTGCAAATCCATTCTGGCTGCGATTTCATCAGCTTGTCCTCTCCTCCCCTCGAATGCGGGAAGCAACAGATATGTACCCCGTGCTACGTTTTCTCGCTCTCGAATATCGCAAGGATACGGGCAGCTGTCTTCCAAGCCCGCAACCCCACAACGGTACTTTCTGGTAGACTGCTACTTTCCTCTTCGCAGGAAAGTCGCCGCGCCTTTCCGCGAGTCCTCGGGCATCCCTTGAACCCAAAACATTTCCTTGCTTCCTCGGTGGAGCCGCCGTGTCTGGTCGAGTAGCCAAAGAAGAGGATGGAATGGCAGAATCTGTCCACGCCCGATCCGGCCTGTCTAACGCTACTGCCTAACAACGCCAAACACCGCTACCTCCGACTCCGCGACCAGCGTAGCTGGTCCATCGGGGGCATCAAATTGGTGTGTTCGCTCGGTCTTTGCCCACCAGATTGGTTCCGGTGCATACCCCTTCCACCTTTTTTTCCTCCACACTTTTATCGCACCACAGTCTGCCAACACACCGCGGCGCCGATGCGCCGGGATCATTGGTCATCGCGTGAGAAGGCAGTGGCCTGGTGCGCGCCGAAATATTATCTCGTATTTCTGCTGTCGAGATGTACCGTAGTATTTCGATCAAATCGATAGTCACGCGTCACGCATCGGCCTATCGATATCGAAATTTGGTCCGTGTTACGCGTCACCCGGGCCATTATCGAATTGGTCTGGCGGTTCGGAAAATCCCCTTAAAATGCGAGTAAATTCATACACACATTTGTGAGCTTTCGCAGGCATAAAATACATGAAATCTGGCCTATTTTTATCCAGGAACGGCCTATGGGTCTTAAAACCCCATTTTCTGATGCCAAATCGTTGAAAAAAAACACGGGATCAAAAAATTCCGAAGGTATGGTAGCATACCCCCGGATATTCAAGGACTGTGCCAGGAGTGATTGCTACGCAAGCAGCGCGAATTGCACCGATTATCGAATTTTTTCTTCGTGTCACGCACCTTTCAGCCGCCTATCGAAAGCTCGAATTGGTTGAAGAAGTCACGTGTCACGCATGGGTTTGATTTGATCGAAATACTACGGTACCCCCCAATTGATGCTGGCAAGAGGAAAACAATCGAGCGCAGACTCCAGAGCACAGCGCAATCTCACCCACCTCCCCACGTTTCAGTTCCGCTGTGTGTCATATCGCATCTTAACCTCGCGGGCACCTGTTTACAGACGGCCCATAGCGGAGGGTCCGCACCTGCAACAAATGGAAAGCCGAAACTGCGCTTTATGCCGGGCTGCTCGTTCGGCTCGAGCTCGGGCCATATGGCGGGTAAGTTTGAGTTTCGTTTTCGTTTTCGTATCACGGCCTGCTTTGGGCCTCCTTACCTCTCTTTCTCAGTCGCACTCTCAAGTTATGCCTCCTTCTTTCACCTCGTCCCATCTAGGCACTAACAGATTTAGTCTCCACTCCATCAAACATCAGGAAAACTGTAAGGCCAACCTCGAGGCCCGAGAATACTCAAGAGTCCTGACGAGGGGAATCCAAAGATCAATAAACAGTAGCTACTCATACAAGGTAACACACCTGACGAGGGGAATCCAAAGAGAAGAAACTCTGAGGATCCACACGCCAGGCCGTGAGTATATATAGCTACTGTACAGAGACATGTGACCGGAGTGATCGGCAGAGATCCCGGGCTTGATCACAGGCGTGATGGTATCGGGACGGACCGGAGGGGCATTGGAAGGGGGTTCCCCTGACAAAAACCACCCCCAGCAATTTTTGGCAATTTTGAGAGAAAATTGCCAAAAATTGCTGCAGTTACAAGAATCTCCAAAATTCTGTGAAAGTATGTTCTCGTCTGTAATTTTTTCGAACTTTTGGCGAAATGTTGAGCAAAGTTTTCAGGAATGTTTGTTTAGAATTGCTTGAAATTGTACGGACAAAGCATGTAGAAGTTGTGTAAAAGAGAAGATGGCATTCAAATCTATGTATCTATGTAGCTACATGTCTATCAAATCTACGTACACCACCCTTTCGCCCTGACCAGTCTCAACGCCGGCTGCTCGTCCACAGAACCCGCCAATATGGGTAGGAATAGAGAAAGTCAGATAAGAGACACATATTGAAGAACGAGCACGTACAGTGTGGTAAAAAGATGAACGGGTTACACCGCTTGCGACTAAGCTCGGGTCATGCAAGGCTGAAGTCGAGTCAGTACAGACTCGAGACCATGGGGGAGAAAACACACCGTGAGTTTGTCAGTTGACGACGGCGGCGATGCGAGGGACAACGTCATCCTCCCGAGGAACTGTGATGGCACGAAGATCAGCACGGGACATGAGCGAGCGACGATAACTTACCTGCTGAACTCCTCGTCGTGAAAGATGGCAGTATCGTGCAAGGCGGAGGTCGCCAGGGACGGAGGCGAAGCGCACTGCGCGAGGTAAGTATTGCGGCCCAAAGACGCACCATCCGAAGTGAGCAACTAAAGCACAATCTGTTGTGAGCAAGCATAGCTTTCGCGAGGGACAAAAGCCAAATCTAGACGAGAGCCTGTCAATATTAGGAATGAGCTGTGAAGCCATGTACAGGAAACACACCACGTATTCCGATCACAAGACACCCATAATTGTTCAGCGTCGGCGGTGTAGATACGGACAGGTCTAGGGATTGAACTATTCACGATAGAAGACAAAGTTAGCATACGAAGGTGTGCATGTGGAACACTGAAACCCGCCCAGGATGGTCAACAGATACGTCGAGGTGATGGAGGTAAGTGGAGAGGTGCAAGGGAGGGATGATTCAGGCCAGAGAACAGTGCCGTGCTGAGGAACGACTTGATGCGATGGGAGGAAGATGAGGGGAAAGGAAGAGAGGTGTTTACTCTTATTGTCGCCCCATCAAAACGAACCATTTTTCGCGCTCACGTGCAGATGCTGTGAACAGTCATCCG
The DNA here is from genome assembly GCA_029449255.1 of Mycena polygramma. NCBI lineage: Eukaryota > Fungi > Basidiomycota > Agaricomycetes > Agaricales > Mycenaceae > Mycena > Mycena polygramma. The sequence continues at coordinate 334,685 of JARKID010000022.1, forward strand.
GTGATCAACCGGTGATCTTCGGACTTGGTGAATTTTGCCAAACGGATTGTTCGTAGTAAGTGAACCTGAAGCTGGTTTGCGCAATGCACATTCACCGTGCTGTGTACATGATGGTATGACACACAGCTGACAGTCTATGCATCTCCGAGTCAGAAATGTCGGACACCGAGTGCAATCGGTGCATCGTCTCGAAATTTGCTTCAAGTTGACGCCAAAAGGCGGGTCAAGCAACGAGATTTGAGTCATTTGACAGGTAAGATACTGCGAAAAGGGGGAAAAAATATCACCGAGGTTTCAAAAATTTGCCAAATGTTGTGGAACTGTTGACAATATTTCACAGAACGACTAAAATTTTCACGAAAATTGCAAGAATTGCAAAAAGTTTCAGCCCACAAGAAACTTTCATGAAAAATGTGAGAAAATTGTGAAGGAGGTTTTTCCTGATAGGCTTTTGACAGATTGCTTGTGATGCTTGTACAAGCATCACAAGGTCGCAAGCTCCCGCCAAAACTTCGCAAGCTCACAAGGTCACAAACTGAGAGGCTTTTTTCGCAAGGGCATTTTTTTCCCAAAAAGTTTTTTTTTTCAGCGGTTGATTTGGGCGTTATATGCAGTTTCGCACGGGGACTTTTTTGAGTTTTGACGGTTTTTGACCTTGCGAGCTTGTTGGCAAGCTCACAAGCCCCACAAGGCCGCAAGATTTTTTGTCAAATTGCTGATGTCGCACTCTGTTCTTCCGCTCACTCTGCTGGTACAGGGTTTTGCATAAATTCGTGAAAACACGAAATTTTTGCGCGAGGTCACGTGTAAGTATGAATGGATGGCCAACCCATGCCGTAGCATTGAGTTTAACGGTTCTACTTCAGAAGACCTTCAGATGTCTTTTTTACAGCCGTAAAACATGTCGATAACCAGATGCCGAAGCGATGCCGGAGCCTCGGCATTTGCCGAGCGGGATCAACCAACATTCTCCAGCTGTTTCGCTCCTTTACAAGCCTCCCTTGAGTATCATGCCTCCCATACCATACATGAAGGTTCGTCGAACTCGCCCCAATGCGCGCCGGAACGGTTTAACTGTGCACGTGACAACGTGTAAAATTTTCGCGTTTTCACGAACTTATGCAAAACCCTGTAATGCACCGCGCGCGCTTGCACTCAACTGGAGACGCAACGGCTTTGTGAAGGTACTTAGACGTGGTACGTATCCCCGTTTCCTTTCTGCCCTTGTTTACCGAAACGATAGGAAGGCACGGTGATTCAATGGTGCCGCACTCCGGTACACGGTGCACAATCTTGATTCGATTCAGATGGTCCTACAGTCCGACTCTCCTTCGTACGTAAGTATGTTGCACGGCACCGTTGTCTTCACGGTCAGAAAATCTACAAGGTTCCACCTGTTCCGAATTGCATGCCATGCCACATGCGCATCGACACCACTTGCTTGATGTTAAATGTACTAGTACTTGCCAGCCCGAGTTTAATGTGTACATCTACTTTCCGGCTTTACTTGCGTTCCCCGACTCTCGCTCTCAGCCCGCTAGGAATCTGCATTCCGCTGCGGACTTTTGCCCTCCCGCAGTCTGTCCTCTGGCTGCCCCGCTCAGAGACTTTGCAACTTACCACCGGCTCCAAGCTCTACTTGGGCTTGAGGGCCATTGCATGCGCATGGCAGACCGAGTTTGGTTCTTTTTTTCAGTGTGCGTGTCGAGGCCAGGCAATCAGAGACACCTTCTTCATATCCTTGTCATTCAATAAGTGCCATAATCTACCTGATGCCCATAGCCTTGCTCACCCTCGCCCGAGGTGCGCTCGGCTCAAGTTCGCCGGGTAAAGACTACTGTCCAAGAAATGATTTTTCCGACACATTGCTTTTTGGGATAATTCTATTTGTAAGCCCGGCTTACAGTGTTTTGGGGGTTGCCAAATAACACTTTTCGTAGAATGCTGCGAGGGCTTCCGGACCGAAGAAGTCGGAGTGTTTAACCCACTGGTTGTGCGCCGCACTGTAGCCCTTCCAGCTAACAAAGTAGTACAAGCTCTTCCAGCGAACCTTGGCGTCCAGAACTGCATCGACTTCCCATTCAGGAGCGTCTCCGGGTGTGTCCGGAAGTACTGGAGCAGGCTCGTCATACCCTGGGCGACCCGGGAACGGGTCCTCTTCTGCAAGCTCCAGCTTCACGACGGGGAACACCGGATGAAGCTTGGAGTAGTGTGGCGGTAGCTCCAGCTTGAACGCGCCCTTCCCAACAACCTTGAGCACCTTAAAAGGGCCCAAGCGCCGATGAGAGAGGCCCGGCGACGGACGAGTGTTCTGGATGTCCGAAGCGTCAAGCCAGACCCGGTCTCCAACCTTGATGTCTGGAGCAGGAGTGCGGCGGCGGTCGTAGTACCGCTTGTACTCCTCCTTGGCCTTCACCAGTGCAGATCGAGCTTCAGAAACGCCAGAGGCAATTCGGTCGCGGAACTCATTCGCAGACTCCATCTTTGAGCGCACTCCGGTCGGCTCGAACCCCATCCGGGGGAGGCGACCAGAGTCGGTCATGAACGGAACCTGCTGCGTGGAAGAGTGGACGTGGTTGTTGTACGCGAACTCCGCAGCAGGAAGGAGGTAGTCCCAGTCATCCTGCTTGTAGTTAGTGAAGATGCGCAAGAACTGCTCCATCTCCTGGTTAACTCGTTCGGTCTGACCGTCAGTCTGCGGATGGTAAGCCGTAGACGTCGCCGGTTCAATACCAATGAGCCGCCACAGCTCCCGGGTGAACTCCGCGATGAACTGGACACCCCGGTCGGAGATGTACCTCTCCGGGGTGCCATGGTGCCTCCAGACATTCCGGTAGTACAACCGGGCGGCGCCAACGGCGTCGATGTGGGTCGTGCACTCATTGAAGTGAGCGCGCTTACCGAGGACATCGACTACGACCATGATAGCGTCGTATCCGTGGGCCTCCGGGAGCTCAACGTTCCACTCAGCATTCCGAGACGAGCGGGCACCACGAACCTTGAGGAGTTCCCGAGCTGCACGAGCAACCAGATCCTCGAGATCGGGAGCGCGGGCAAGAGCGTCACGGATGTCGCGGAGGAGGGGGGCTTCCGGACCGGAGATGGAAATGCCCTTCAGCGCGCGGACATGGAAGAGCTCCGGAGTCAGGAGCGTCACATCCTGATTATCCGAAGCCGCCCCATGGTCCGGTCGCCGAGAGAGGGCGTCCGGTCGACCCATCAAGCGCCCGGGCTTGTGGTGAAGGGTGAAGTCGAACCGGGACAGGTACAGCGACCACCGTGCCTGCCTCCGGTTGAGGTTCTGCGACTTCCGGAAGTACTCCAAGTTCTTGTGGTCGGTCCAGATCTCGACCGGAAGCTGCGACCCCTCGAGGAAGTGTCGCCACTCCTCGAGAGACCGGACGATCGCGAGCATCTCCTTGTCGTGGATCTCGTAGTTGCGCTGGACCGGAGACAAGCTCTTGGAGAAGAATGCAACGGGGTGCCACTTGCCATCATCAGACTCCTGCGAAAGGACGGCGCCGGAAGCAAAGTCAGAGCTGTCAGCTTCGAGGCGATACATCCGGGTCTCGTCTGGAAGGATGAGAACCGGATCGGAGGTCACCGCGTCCTTCAGCGCCTGGAACGCACCGGCCTCCTTCTCAGTCCAAACCCAAACCTGGCCCTTCCGGGTCAGATCGAAGAGCGGACGAGCGAGGTCGGAGAAGTCCCGGATGAAGCGCCGGTAGAAGTTAGTGAAGCCTACAAACTGCTGCACATCCTTCTTGTTCTCCGGCGTTGGCCAGGCGGTGACTCCAGCGACCTTGACCGGGTCCATCTCGACGTGGTTGTGGGAGATGATCACGCCGAGATACTCGATCGACGACTTCTCGAACTCGCACTTCTCCGGGCGCAGGTAGAGCTTGTGCTCCCGGAGTCGCCGAAGGACCTCCCGGACAATCTCGCGATGCCGGGTGAGGTCCGAGTGCGCGATGAGGATGTCGTCGAGGTAGACCATGACATCGCCAGACAGGATGAGGTCCTGGAAGATGTCGTTCATCATGGTCTGGAAGGTCGCGGGGGAGTTGGTCAGGCCGAAGTACATCACCAAAGGCTCAAAGAGCCCACGGTTTGTACGGAATGCGGCCTTCCACTCGTCGCCCTCACGGATGCGGACGTTGTTGAAGCCCCACCGGATGTCGAGTTTCGTGAAGAACCGGGCTCCCTTCAATCGGTTAATAAGGTCGTTGATCAGAGGGAGTGGGTACCGGTTTTTCACGGTCATCGCATTGAGCGCCCGGTAGTCCTGGACGAACCGGAGCGCTCCGTCCTTCTTCTTGACAAAGAAGACCGGAGACGCCATCGGAGACTTCGACGGCCGGATACGGCCTGTGGCCAGACCCTCCTCGATAAACGCATCGAGCTCGCGCTGCTCGAGGGGTGAGATGGGGTAGACCTTACAGTTGGCCAGTTTCGAGTCCGGAACAAGCTCAATAGCGTGGTCCCAACTGCGACGTTCCGGTAACGAGTCAAACGACTCCCGGTTGAAGACATCCTCGAACTCGCGGGCCCACTCGGGAATTCCTTCCGTACCGGACGCGGAGTTCTTGGCGTGCGCCTCAGCCAGCTGTTGGGAGACGGTACTGGTAGCACGGATGTCCTCCGGAGGGGAGAATGTCGTGTAGAAGATCCGGTCGCCATCCTCGACCGGATCGTCCTCGTCGTCGGACTCGTCAGAGTCGTCCGGAGAGAGCTCCGGAAGCTCCTCGGTGTCAAACTCGTCATCATCATCCTCGCCGGAGCGGTCGTCCGTGTCAACCGTGCAGATGGTAGGGACCGGACCAGCCCGGAGCTGACGTAGAATCCGGGCAGAGGTCGCGGCATGCCTACGCTCGGTGCGCACCTCGTTACGACAGGTGGTGCAGACGGAGGGGCAGCGGCTCATCTTGACCTCCCGGGTCTCCCAGTCGATCTCCGGGTTATGCTTCCGGAGCCAGGAGAACCCGAGGATGAGATTCTGCTTGCCAAGGCGGGTGACAGCGAATACGACACGCTCGCTGTGAGACTTGTAGCGGAGGATGAGATCAGCGACTTCCCGGATGCCTCCGGCTTCGTTGGGAGTGCCGTCGACATTGTAGACCGGAATGGGCCGTGAGAGTTTGCGGACCGGAATGCGGTTGGCCGCAACGTACTCGGTGTCAATGAACTCGCTGGTTGCCCCACAATCCAGGAGTCCTGACACGGAGAGCGTCACTGCGTCATCAGTGGACTCAATCTCGACTGGAAGGAAGAGAGAGTTTGGGGAGGCGTCCGCCACGATGGTGAAATGCTTGGGAAGCTTGCGCTCCCACATCGGCTTGCGGCGGAGGCGATCCCAGGGGAGATCAGGTTTGACCGGAACCGGAGCCGGTTCAGGTCGGACCGAAACGACCGGAGCGTCGTGTAGGTCTGGGGGTGCGTCTTCCATTTCGGCCAAGGCATGAGATATATTGTCGGACTCATTACATAGGACATCGAAACGGTTAGGGGACGTGACCGAGGGCGCACTGCTCACTCGTCGCGGAGGGGAAAATCCTCCGGGACGACGACGGCGGCGGTGGCTGCAGCATGCTCAGCTACAGCCTCGGTCGACGCAAGGCGCGCCAACAACTCCTCCAGCAGATCTCCACCAAGCTGCTGGATCACCTCGTCGAGGAGGTCGATCGACCGGACGTCGACCGGAGTCGTGCAGTTCCGGGCGAGATAGTTGGGGTCACCGGGCGCGGTCGACCTCCATCGGAATGCCAGGAGTGAGAGCCGGAGCGGGGGTGCGGCAGCCGGAACCGGGGCGCGACCGGAGGGCACCAGAGGCCTCCCGGTCGGGAAGGTGGTGCGACCGGAGGGTGCCGCAGAGCGACTGGAAGGGACGTCGCGAGCCCGGAGCTGGGACTCGTACTGCCGGTAGGCCCGGACGCGCCACGCGACATAGTCCGTGAGCGAGGGAGGGTCGCTCGACCCGGTTATGGCGAGGTTGATCGCCGGGTCGAGTACGGTGCGGTACTTCGTGACCTTGACGATGGCGTCACTGAAGCCGGCGAGGTCGACAAGGTCTTCGAAGTCGTCGGTGTACCGGAAGACGTCCCGGTTGCCCATGTGGTAGGCGCGGGACTCGAGATTGATCAGGGCGTGGTCCTGCTCGTTCTCCTGGACGAAGCGCTGCCGGAACTCGACCAGGAATAAGTCCCAGGTCGGAAACGGGAAGGGGTTCTTGGCGGCGTAGCGCTCGGCCCAGCGTTGTGCCGTGTCAGTGGCCATAAAGTACATGGCGTACCTGACAACCTTCTCCTCCGAGGGCTCTCCGGCCTCAGTGAACGCTTCCGGTACGAGCCGGGCGTAGGACCGGACAGCGTGCAGGAACGCCCGGCCCTTGGTCCGGTCGCCGTCAAAGACGAACGGAGGGTTCGGTCGGAGGACCGTTTTCGTTCCGGGAGTGACGGTTTCGAAAAGCCGTGGACCCGGGTCCGGAGCCGAAGCGGCAAGGGATGGGGCAGGCGCAGCGGCACGTTGGGCGGTGGAATTTTCTAGTAGTGCAGCGAGGCGCTCGAGTGTGCCCTCGATAGCGGACATCCGGGTGTCGGCTTGTGCAGCGGCAGCGTCGGACATGTCGGCGTCAAGAGCAGGGACAGGGGAGGAGGGGGCAAGATTCGAAGTGGGAGAGGCAGGGGCACTGACGTACTCGTCCGAGCCTTCAAGTCCAAACTTCGCAATCTTGGCCGGTTAATCCCGTAGAGAGTTTCTTCTGCTGTAAGGGCAACCTCAAGGCCCGAGAGTACTCAAGAGTCCTAGCGAGGGGAATCCGAAGATGAATAAACAGTAGCTACAGACATTGAGTACCGCACCTAGCGAGGGGAATCCGAAGAGAAGAAACTCTGAGGATTCCCACGCTAGGCCGTGAGTATAATAGTCTACTGGACAGGAGCACGGGACCGGAGTGATCGGGAACGGATGCCGAGGTCACGCGCATGATTGCATGCCGAGTGCTAGCCGGCATCAGCATGTTCCGGTCGACCAGAGGGTTCCGGACGACCGGGACGACCGGAGCGACTGGAAGGGCGGGGCCAACGACCGGAGGGGGCGTGCGAAAGGGGGGTTCCCCTGACAGCCCCCACAGCGAAAGATAACGAAAGATAATGCTTATCTGTTTGGCGGGCCGCCCCAGCAATCTAATCCGCACTTTCCTACTTCCGTCCTCGGCCTTGAATAGAAACCTTACGGTCTGAAGTCAGTGTCTCAGAAACATGTATTGTAAGGGTGATACCGGGTACAGGTACCAGAAGTACCAGAATTCCGTCAGCGCATCCGAGCCTTGCGGAGGTTAACGGAGGTAACTGCAAAATGGAAGGCTCGGGGCGAAAAAAAGGAAGGCTCACCCAGTTTCATCGGCGGCTAAAGTCGGCGACACAGGGAGCAAAGAAAATCGAGACAGTGGAACGGTGGGGGCCCCACCAAGAAATCTGATAAAGCACCCCTCTGCTGATGAGTATTTAGCACGTCCTTTCACCGAGGAAGAGGCGCCGTATTCAGTCTTGTTCAATGACCTGTTTGAACTTTGAAGTTGTTCTTGTCGGATTTACTCACCGGACCGCTCAGGAGCCAGGTACTCTTATCTGGGTTTGGGACTGCCAGATTCTATTTGTGAGTGTAAGGAATCATATTTAGTATTTTCTTCCCTTTTTAGTTACTCTTCAGCTACGAATCAGATGTACGTAGATCAGATGATCTTATCTATCTTTTACCACAAACCACTACACACCCCGCCTTTGTGCACCAATTCCTCACTCGTCGAGTAGCTCCGAGCCCAGGGATAGCGCACGAGGCGACATCTATAGCATTTATAGGACTTACCGAATACTTACGACCCTACGTCTAGCGCCGTAGGACGATCCTTTCACGACTCACGACACCCTTGTCCTTTCTCTACTCTTCACGGATATCCGGTTGAGTCGGAGCTCGGATATACAGGAGCAGAGCATATCTCACTCCTTTCCGAGATCCTCAAGGGATCGGACCGTGCAAAGCAGGGTCTTCACCACATTATTCGGCTTATCGCTCGCCAGGGCAAGCGTACGACGATTACCCTTCTGTAAGAGCTCACGAAGCCTTACAGTGAGCCTCCCAAAAAATTGTGGGGCTCACATATAAGCCCTGCTGTAAGCCGGGCTCACAAATAGAAATATCCCTCGCCCTAGCTTTGCTCGGCTCGAGTTCGCCGGGCAAGGTGCGGAAAGCAGAAGACTGAAAATTTGTTGAATGTTGAACTTGCGTTGAACCAAATGATTTACTGAGAACGGCGAGAACGGCTAAATGTAAGGCCGGGATGACTAAAGATGACTAAAAAGTAGGGGAATGGTCAGACAAAACAGTAAAGTAACCGCATTGAGCGCCAAAAACACACGATAATTCCCTTATTAGGGTAAGTTTCCAACACCTTTGAACAACGTCATCGCTGCGAAAAACACCTACTCTGGCGCTAAAGCTGTGCATAACCGAGTTAAAAATAAATTTTTAAACTCGGAATCTGTATAGGCTGGATTCCTCTACGCTCTATGTGGACCTTCCTGCGCGTCCCGAGCCTTCCATATCTATGTATCACCTCAGCCACGCTCGGGCCTACCTGACGGCAAGCACCTTTTCTCCGTTGTTTATTTCTTGCGCAATGATGGACGCACCCCCGCAATTATACAGCACTCTTCATTTCTTCGTGTGGGCAATCGCTCAGTATCCACGCCACGAGTACTAGTCCGTTGCCTAACGTCGCGAGCATCCTGTTCACAGACGGTCCATAGCGGAGGGTCCGCACCTGCAAAAAATGAAATAATGCTGACTGCGCCATATGCGGGGCTGCTCGTTCGACTCGAGCTCGGGCCATGGCATAGATCCCAAAATGTCTTTTTTTTCCCCTCTTTGGTTGCTGCTGGCTAAGTCATGAAATCATTTACCTGTCGTTGGGTGGTTTGCCCCTCGAATTTTGGGGCAGCACTGATCTGATTGTAACAGCGACGAGTGGATAAATTTCTGAGATATATTCTCTGCAGAGAGCTTGTTCGACTCAAGTTCGAGCCATGCTATCCATGCCCCGTTTTTTTCTCCACCAGGCTCTGCGCTCGGTGCATGGATGCTAACTCGCTTTCTTCCTCTTCCACCTAGGCAAAAGGCTCGCAGCGGAGGGTCCGCAACTGCAACAAATTCCGTGTAATAGCGTATCCGGCGGGGCTGCTCGTTCGACTCGAGCGCGGGCCATTGGTCGGTCCTCATTCATGTTTTTGCTTCGCCTTTCTGGAGTCTCCTTGCCCTCCAGTCCGTGCCAGGGATTATAATCGATTATATTCTAATATAATCATATTTTTAGCCAGCCTTAGTCCGTGGTACGCACCACATTTCATTCCAATACCATCACAAACGCGACCTGGTAGGCATACGTGGATCAAGTTCCATTGTTTCCTCTACATAGCCGTTCTCAACCGGCATTGAAAAAGTTCAGGCTCAAACCCATTTCATTGTGTTTATGGCACCAAGACGAGTAAGTGAGGTGACGGCGGAGGCTTCAACCTCCTGTATTCCAGCTTACGCTGTAGACTTTGCACAAAATCGTTCTCCGGGAGACAGATACACTGCACGGGCACTGCCCCGGACTGAGAACACCAGCAACGCGAACAAGTATAAAAAATATGCTTTTGATCCTTTGCAATGTCTCTGCGAGAGTCGAACCTCGCCTGGCCAACATCCGACACACGAGACGCAGTTTCTCTCCCCTTTCGACGCAGGGGAAGCACAGTGTGTGGTACATTGTTCGGAAAAATTGCCGCGTTGCGCTTCATTGCGCAGGTAATCTAGCTGGTCCTTTTGAGGCAGGTATCCTATTCTATACTCCTAGCCTGAATAATATTTTTGCGAAGCTACAACATCTTTTCATGCTCGCCGTCGACGACGACGTTGAGACCATTTTGATCGCTGTGTTCCAAATGCCGTTATGCGAGCGCAACGTTCAGCACGACGGCGACAGTGGGATCAGCCATCCGATGGACATGTGCCACACCTTTGCCCCAGCTGGCCTGATGGATGGGATGATATATTGCGGCAGGTACGCAACGGTCTACCTGTAATACATCATGGCAGGTGGGACTTTGCCCACAGATGATATATCGCTCCCACCGACTGTGGACCCTCTCCAGAAGCGCGACCATCATTCGAGTCTGTTCACCATCTAACAATCTCACCCCATGCCGTCGGGACTCGGCCGATATCGCCTCCTGCAAAGCGGAATGTGCAAGGGGTACCCGTCAAAGAATTTCGGCACACTAAGACAGACACTATAAATGGTACCAGCTCGTACCTCGCTCATTATAGCACACAGGGTCGAAAAAGTGAATTAAGGGCTCGCGGACCCCACCCCCCCATTAGCCGAGGATCTCACGATCACGTGTGGCTCAAATCGGGTAATTTTCTGCGAAAAGTCGGATGAAATCAAAGTTTTTGGTCCGTTACTGCGAGGATTTGCTCGCCCGGAGGTGATCCTGATGGTCTTCTGGCAAATTTTTATGGCTTTCAAACTCGTCTCAGACCCCCCCAAAAAATTGGCATTTTTTCATGACCCTTCCAAACGTGTTTTTTAAACCGTTCTGGACAAATTCCAAAAAGTGAAATAAGGCGGTCTCAGACCCCCCCACCCCATAAGGCCGTGTCTCGGCATTCTCCGGCGGGTACCCCTTGGGAATGTGTCAAGAATGTGTACTCAATGCGTCAACAATGCGTACTGCAAGAGGGAACACAGGGATTGGGTAGCCAAGGAAGTAGAATCGGGACGCATTTAAGTCAGGTGGTATGTCAGTTGCGGAAGAGCGCCGGGACGGATGGGAACGTAGTACTCCACGGTGCGTCGTCAACACATCTCTTCATCCTCGCCTATCGCCACCCGTGTCGCCAGGCGTAGGGGTGATGGGTGCCTCTCATTAGGTGCGTCTCAGATCTATCCTTCTCTTATGCATTCCCTGATACTTGAAATACCGTGCTTCTCGGAGTCTCATGTCACGCACTCTTGGTCGCTCCGAGTTTCGCACCGCCTACGCTCCCTTTGTGGGTCCGCCTACCACACCGCATTCGGGCGCAACTACAAGCCACCCTTCTCGTTTTAAAGCGAAATAACGCGGACGCGTTGACCTGGTACGCGTCCATCCATACTCCCTTCCTCCGTGACCGCTGATTGTGTTGCACTGGTGGTGAACGTGGCGTTCAGTGTGAGCCCGACCAACTCCGACCTTTGTTTAGGCAGCGCGAGTACGGTTTTCGGGACTCTGGAGAGAACCCATAGGTGGAAGGAGGTACGTATCTCAATCCATTCAATTTATCTTTCAACTTCCTTTTGCGTCTGAATTCGTTGCAGTCTTCTTTAGTGTTGCCGCCGGCTGGCTACGGCTGGCTACGGCTGGCTCGGTTCGGCTAAGCCGAGCGAGCCGTTGAGGCCTGGCGCCCGTGGACTCCAAACTGAAGGTTTCCAATGCAAGAGGCGTTATTTGGGTCTCTGAAGTCGCAAGTTTTGAAGGTGGGTTGGTGCTAATTCCCGCTCAAATCAATCAGCTCGGAACCGGCTAGCCGCCCGAAGCCGAGCCGCGGTGAACGGGTTGCTCAGGGATTATAGCTTGAACTTCTGAGACACCAAAACTCGACGGTTTGAATGCAGAGGTAACAAAAGATACAACAAAGTTGGATCTTTTACAACAACCACAACAAACAACCTTATTCCAATGCAAAAGCCCTTGTTTCTAAGCTACAAAAGACCCAGGGGTTCGTCCTCAAGAGAGTAATGTGTCTGAGAGAAGCAGGTAGTTTATAGTTGCTTTGAAGCTTGTGTGTTTTTCTAGCGAACGAGGACTCTAACCGAAGTTATCGTGCTTATTCTCAAGATTGGATTTTAAAGCGTCCAAGCTATAGCCAAATCCCAAATGCCAAGTCCCAAATGCCACGCCTAATACTGTACCGGCGTGTTCTTAGGCAACCGCTCAAGGTGCGTTACGTTACGTAACAGGTCCAGAGTTAGCAACCGCTGACAAATAATTGCCCAATAAGGCAATTTTAAAAATTCGCCGAAAATTGCCCAAAATGGGTTCAAAATGAGATTTTAGGCGTTACGCTGGCGATTTAGGCAACGATTTAGGGCCTGCGTTACGCGTTACGTTGCCTAAGAACACGCCGGTACAGTACACGCCTTATACACGCCTTGTCGGTTCAGTCAGGTTCACAATCACGCCAGTAGAGTCAGGAGTCAGGGAATCACCACAGGGGGCGTGCAAATGTATTTTCAACTCGGAACGGAACTATCTGAATAGAGTAGTCCTGGGTGTCAAGTCCAGACTCAATCCGTACGTTAAGGAGGGCCGTGCAGGGGTGGCACCTCAATAACCGGGAAGGCTTCTGTACCGTTCATGCCAGTTCTGTACCCTATTTATACTGTACAATATACGCTTACAACTCGAGAATTACTGTGCTACGGATAAACGGAAAACGATAACGGTTAAACGGAAAATGATCTGTGACGAGCCAAGGTATACATGTGTTAAAACTAAATAGAATGAGTCAGAAATAAAATGATTAAGTGGTCACAGTTGAAATGGGTATCAAGAATAGGACCCCCTCTGTGTCCATCGGTCGCCCTGGAACTTATCTCGGACTTCAGGTGGTGCCGAAGTAGAGAATAAGTGATATGTTGAGAATAGGCCATTGCCCGCATTCAAGGTAAGCGGGGTTGGATTCTACTAGTCTGTAGCTTTCCCCTGATACCCCACACTCCTTGTAGAAGGGTTTGGAAGACCTTGTTCCTAGAAGGAACAAGATCGATCCCTTTTTGGTTCGATCGCGATTTGATTTGGAGCATGTTCCGAATAATCCCGAGTCGGTCTTACCCGAATCATGCTCTCGGCCAAATGCCGAGCCGGTCACGTGTTCAGACACGTCTCCTGATTTGATACAAAGAGTAGACAACATCGTTGTATCCTCTTTGTAGTGCCTCGTTCTGACTTCAAATAAAATCCCCTGAGTCAATGTTTGTTATTTTCAACCTTGGAGGAGTCCAACTAGTGCAACCTGAATCTTGAAAATAGGACCCAGTTTGAATTGCAACCCGTACAACAGCCCCGGACCAGTATGAACTGTTCTGGCCAGTGACTGCGGGTGAGTGTATTATTGCTGTTTGCAATAAAGTTGGCCAATGTGCCTTTTTGGGAAACATACGATTTTGAGTCGCGAAAAGTAATATCGCTCTAGGACACTCAATACATGTAGTATCAGCACATATCTAAGTTGTTTCGGACACTAGCGGAGCGTCCGCTTCTAATAGGCACACAATCTGGGCGATTCGGGGAAGCAAAAATGACATTTGGCAAAACAGTGTTCTCCCGAGCAAAGCTGAATAGCTCCAGGACTGCAATAGGTATCGACTAGCAGCGTTGACAGGGAGTCCATAGAGGGCCCTCTGAGAGACCCACGTCGAGATTTTGGACAAATAAGAACTTGTGGGTCGCCGCCGTCACCGCCTACATTGAGCGAATCCGGGACAGCATAGTATAGCGTGAAACGGCCGTTAGCAACATCGTCCAAGCAAGAAATAGATAGTATGGGGCGTACTTGATACCCTGGACCCTTCCTGGTATCCTCAAATCTCTCCAGCGGTGCTCAGTGCTTCATATTGGGCCGAGGTGCGACAACTTGAAAAGCAGTCATTCCGTGGCGGATTTGAGGCTCCTCATGCCCAGACACCCTATGGAACATATTGAGTAAACAGCTACAGCGCTTTCGGGGGCTTGGCGAATGCGTTGGAGGAGATGTAAGAGGAAGTAATGTCAAGACAAGCCTTGTCACAGAGTGACGAGACGCGAACGGCAGCGGCGGCAACCTCCCGTCAAGTTTTGGTCAAAGTCTCGACGTGGGGCCCTGCGGAAGACCCCAAGGATGCGCCCTGTAGTTACCGCTTGTCCATAGCTTGCGCCGTTGTAGAGTTATTTCGATTTTGGTGGGGACTATGCAATCTTTATCGAACTCACTCAATATTGGATGAAATCCTTAGATTTTCTGCTCATGGGAAGCGGAGGGACGAGTAGTGTCCGAAAATGCATTCATATGTGCTAATATGTAGGGTGTTGGGCGAGATACGGGCGGTACACTAAAACCGACGCAAAACTTGTGGTTTTCCCAAAAAGGCACTTTGGCCAACTTTATTGCAAACAGCAATAATGCTCCTGTATAGTCTGACTCAAAGCTTATTATATCCACTCGAGATGCGCGTCTTAAAGATCATAAAACGCGAAAAACCCTAGAAACAGGGCATAACCTGAAACCCGGCTTATCAGCGGCAACACTAGTCTTCTTGGGTGTTGTAACGGCGCACTGAAGGGTAGCCGTGTAATCAAAAGACTCAAGATTTCAAGAAGCGAAGCGATGAAATCACAACACAACCCAAAAAACCCTAAGATCTTTATTTTATTTTATCACAACTCAGGCTTCAGGTGTTAACCTTGCGGCGTGCGTATGTGAGTTCGGGGGAGGTAGGGTATGTATCACCCGTCAAGATTGTGTATGTTCAAATGTACAAGTCAAAGGACCTGGCGGGCGGCGAGCTATTTATATCTCTAGTAGCGGGCGGGCTAATCGAGCTAGCGGGCGGAGCACACTTCGATCGAGTTCAATTTTCCTTCTTAGGGTGCTCGCCGGCGAGGTCGATACTCAGAAGTGAGCAAGTACGATGCCGGCGGGCGACTTCAATTGGAACCACCGAATTGGCAGCGGCCGGACAGTTGACGAGGCGTCTTCAACTCAGACCCGGCGGACGGCTGTTTAGGCCGGCGGCACGGATTCGAAGGCTGCCCGACAGACAGCTTAGTCTGGTGAGGACTTTCTCTTACTCTGGCGGGGGACACTACTTCGCGTCGGCTGCTTCTCACTTCAAACTTCACCGTATATCAACTTCTTTTCTCTTCCGTCTAATTCTGGCGAGCACTACCTAATCCGCCCGGAGGTGGTACAGGGATTGACTAAGGAATCTACAGTACAGGCGGGGGTCTTTTATACATTTTACGAAACACAAACGGAGATAGGAAACCGGGCGGGAGCAGACATCTCAGTCAGCCGGCGGAGCGCAGCATCCAATGAGATTAACTGCATTCCGTTCTATGGGTATAATAGTCGCCGGGCGGGGCTAAACTATATGATTCATCATCTTGCGACAGTATTGCGTGCTTATTGCCAAGCCTTCCGGCCGACCCACACTCAAGTCCGTATGAGTGTAGAACTTCCCCGGCCGCTCCTAGGGAGTGGGTGGGAGAGTAACAAGTACCACAGAAACTGTCCTTCATAATCATCCGTCAACCAATATTTCTAAAAGCCAGCGGGAGCTCCTTCAATTGAACCCTGCAGCCGGGAAATGTCTGAGTACATCAGCAGCTGATATGCTCCGGCCGCAGCAGTTGCCGGCGGGCAACTGCCGCTCAATTAGAATATTGTTCTTCTGCCTTCATAGAGTTCCCGCCTGCTCAGTTTACCCGGCCGGAGGTCTCTTTATTTATGTCTTCACTTCTTTACGTCCGGGCGGGGTGATATACGGCCCGGCGGAGAGCATATCTATCGGGCGGGAACTATCCAATTCACACCCGGCTGACTCTCAGCGGGCGGGCGGATCTAAATAACACTTCATATGTTAAATCGGTCCGCCCGGACGGTCATGTAAAGCGGCCCGCCCACTCAACCGGACACTTCTGTGGTCCCAGCGGACAGTTTTTACTGGCCGCCAGCTTCTAACTTCTCATCGTGGTTCAAATCCACCACCCAAACATTTCCAGCGGCCGGATTATTGGCCGGCTGGGTTTGACGGTAGTTGGATATAATGTTCTCTCGACTTCAACAAGACTCCGCCCGGCTGGCGGTCAGCTCTAGGACCATGTAATTCCCCTTGTTCACCTCCGGCGCACAAGGAATCAGCTCTCAACTGACTCCCGGAGCCCAACGGTAAGGTTCATTTAGAGTAACTCTGACCCGGTGAGGTATCATTATTAAACCGATGAACTCATGTTTGCCCGCATCAACAGTATAGCGTACGACTCCGAGGAGAGTGTACACTCTGCATCTTAGTCTCACGTAGCCCAATTGATAGTTCAAAGGATGCGAAAACCAGTGGTTTTCACCGGTGGCTCGTCACCCGCCATATCAGCGTATCGAGAGCCATCCTTTGTTTCGTACGCTATATTTAGCGCCACTCTGAACGGAGCCCGGTGCGCACGTTTATCTCCCACCTCCCACAGGCTGTCCTCTCCGCCTTTCGCTCCCAGATAAACGACGCGCACGCTCCCAGTTCCCGATGTGAGCTACCAGTCCCTGTCTCGCCCTCGATGCTAAATTCACGAGCGCCCCGTTAACAGACGGTCCGTCACTCGCCCCAAATGCAAGCCAACGCGAGACTGCTCGTTCGATTCGAGCTCGGTCAATACAGTGGTGAGGTTGCCATTTTTTCCCCCTTTTGTTTTCCGCTCGCCGAGCAGTATCCTCTGTCGGGGAGTAATTCAGTTTTGTTCATCATCACGTTCGGTCTTCTGTCGTGGTCAGTTTGCTTCCATTCCTTGTTCTCTATGCGATGAACCACTGAAAGAGGCTGATCCGGGATAGTATGGCTCCTTGTCCAAAGCTCTTCAGATTACCGTCTTGCGGATGGCTGCGATGATCCCCACAATCACACAGCGCTGGCCATCTCGATGCAATCCTTGAGATTTCCTGCGTATATGTACTCGACTCGGTGTGTGTTTTGAATGTGTGGACCTCAAATTTCTGGACAACAAACTCAAGTTCTCACAAGCAAAGGAAAATGGCCCACGGCCTGTAGCGGACGGTCCGCGCCTGCACCGGATTAACACGTAGCGATCGGGTTTCTGCAAGGCTGCTCGTTCGACTCGAGCTCGGGCTATACACGGTGTTCACGACTTCTTTTTCCTTCCCTTGAAAACGGAGGATTCAGACTTGTTCGACTCGAGCCTCCGGCCATATGGCTTGACTTTTGTCGGTGGTTTGTTCTCATCGATGCCACGATACCAGGTTGTATCCCAGGTCTCCTGTAGTTTCGGACTAGGCGTGCGATAGAACGCTCACTGTGAGTTTAATGTCTCTAGCGTGCATGAATGACCGCCGGTGAGTGACTTGGTTCATGCCTTGCAACCTCTCAAAACGCTTTGCATGATATACTGCGTTCACTTTATGCCATTATTGCTTGCCATCGATTAGGAGCAGACTCCCCTAAATCACTCCAGTCACCCTCGAGCATCTTATATTGGTCTTCGTCCATGCCCAACCCCGTCTTCGAGGAATGGTACACTGACTCAAGAGCAGCGTACTTCATTGCACGGTGAAATGCTCAAACGCTGCGCAATCTTGCGATTTGCCCTGATGCGCAAGTAGGAGGTGAGTGCAGCCCGTTCCCTCGCTCAAATCCTGCGCGTGACTACATCCGTTGCAGGTGGCCCACTCTTGCCCACTTCCAGCCTAAGCGGCATTGACTCGTATCGGGCGCCACTTCCTCGACGGCCTGTTCGTCTGAGTCCGGTGCATACATCTATTTCCGATACGTGTCTTGTGCTCAATTTCCATGTCGGTGCATGTAACCCGTACGGAACCCTTGTCACCGTCGGGAACGCGCCTTCGGCTTCCCTGCATACGACTTTGTCTCTATCTATTACCTCAGCCAAGCTCGGGCCTCCCGCGGCGGACATTTTTTTTGCTCTCCTTGTTCTATCCGGCCGGGACCTGGATGATATAATGAATAAACGACATCCACTCTCCGCTCCCTCTTGTGGTTGACGAATCGCATCTGAATAATAAATCCCGATCTCTCTGTGTAGCGCATCCGACGCTTAACCCCAAAATCCAGTGAGCCGAGTACGGTGCATGCAAACTGTCTTCTTTGCCTTATCTCTATCCGTCACGTCTCTTCTCCATCCATGACGCCGGATAATTGGTCCGTTTCACAGATGCTGTGACGGTAGATGTAAGCCTTGTGCGGTGGGCCCGCACCCTCACCAGATAGCCAACCACCGATATACACTTGCTGCGCATGCGAACCTGCTCATTCAAGTCGAGCTCGGGCCTGTGGGGACGCTCCAGATATAAGTGATGTGCCCGCTTGAATGCGACACGACTGGGACCATGGCAAAATGCACGGGGCCGGATGCACTTTGATTGGAAACAAATTCGGCACTTCATAGGCATGGTGTGCCTGCCCAGGGATCAATCCCATATTCCGTTGTCCCCGCTGACGATGCACGGTGTGGATTTGCTAGCATGATACTGCTTTGTATGCTTGAGTAGCGGCAGTTGAATCTGTAAACTCCCATCGGCTTCGAGGAACGGAACATTGAAAAAAACCACGAACTTCATCAGTGATCACAATTTCTCAACCATAACATGTATTTCACCGATGTGAAGGAAAGACCTAGTCTCGGACCACTAATTGGGATGTCATGAGAGTTTGGTCCGAGACTAGGAAAGACCGGAGGAACCAGTACGAACAAAAAAAAAACGGCGTCGTTCCACTGGACGTCTGTGGTGGGACTCGACCCCACACCTCTTCCCTATAAGCTCTCGAGCATATTGGCAATATGGGGGGGAAGCGATCTGCTTTGATCTACACAGGGTTTCAAGGAAGTGCTCTAGTTTGAACGAGTTTGAGCATTCGTCGATTTCTCACTAGCTAGCACCCCCTCGGTTTCAATCGCGTACAGCATCGGGAAAAACGGACTAGTGCTTATGCGTTCACATGGAGCACCGGCTTTTCATTCCATCCTGCTGAATCCTGATGGAGAGCGGCGCCACGGCGTCACTCCTTTCACCCAGCGCGTCCATCTCAAACTCACACCAAGTTCGTTCGCGTCTGTAATCCGAATGAAAGCGGCACGTGGTCGCGCTTGATCCGATTTGTCATCCGGCATACACAACCAAACACCACTTTTGCTTCTTTCCTGCGTCTCCCAAGAGTCTCCCTTCCTTTCCTAGCTCTAGCCTCTTTCCTCCACCGTCGTTACCTTCCAGCCCGTGCCCTGCCGCCGTGCGCCCCGCCGCTCCCAGTCTTTCGCCCTTGCGCAACGGCAGCAGGTACACCGAGCTCCGCGTCAGTGATTTCAGTCTGGCAACACGAAGGGGTGGACTTCTGTGCGAGGGCAATCACTCAGTACTCATCTCCAGGTGCGATCCCTTCGCAATGCACATTGCGACTTACCTCGGCAAGGAGTATATACAAAACACGGACATTACTTACATTTTCAAACCCGGTACATATCAATCAGACACGGTACATTCTGCATAATGTGCCGTGTTTGAGATCAAACCCGGTACTTTCCATATTGGAATGTACCGTGTACCGTAGTATTTCGTTCAAATCGATAGTCACGCGTCACGCACCCCCCTCTCGATATCGAATTTTGGGTGCTGTCACGCGTCACCCGGCTCAATATCGAATTGGTTCAGAGTTTCGGAAAATGGTCATAAAATGGAGATAAATTCGGAAAATATATTCAAGAGACTCTGCGGTCAGTGTTAGGTCAGAATCCACACGGTTTCCACGTAGGACCACCAAATGACCGTTTCATCCCAACTTCTGGCGTGAAAACTTGGTCAAATCGCGTCAAGAAAGGTGTGAGGATAAGAAATGTTGAAGGCAGTTTAGCACGTAGCTGTATATTAGGTGACTGTGCTGGCACTAAGTACCAATGAAAGGGCATCGTTCCGGCCGATTGTCGAATTTTTTGTTGCTGTCACGCACCTTTCACCTGGCTATCGAAAGGTCGAATTGGTTGAAGAAGTCACGCGTCACACCAAGGTTCGATTTGATCGAAATACTACGGTATCGGCACAGCGGCTGACACCCCATTTGGATTGTAGCACGTGTACGATCCCCTGCTCACCCATCTTCTTTTCCTCCCACCACCACCCTCGCTGCCTCTCGCCGTCGACGCGTCAAAAGCGCGTCAAAAGCGCGTCGAAATGCCTGCCGATGCCAAACCACGATCAAAACACGCGCCTGCCGACCAAGAATACCTTGACAGCCTGTCCGCCCGTCAACTGATGGACTTCCGGAACTATGTACGTCTTCACCGCGGTGTGAAGGAGGGCTTCTTACGCGTCTGACCAGCTCTTTAATCCCACGTACATCGCCCAAAATGCCGCCAAATTCCTCGACCATGAGTGGGTCGACATTGGCGAACTTCGGAAGTATTTGCACCACACGGTCGCAATCGCGCCTCCCACACGCGTCAAACTCGAAGCCATGGCGCCGTTCGTAACCCCCGAGCCAGCTGGCGCTGTGAAAACAGAACCCGATGGAAGCACTGTCCCACAGGCGGTGCCTGAAATCAAGCTGCGCGCCCTGAATGAGAATGGTCAAGAAGGTGTGTACATATCCGGTGCTTCTATTCTTTCTGGTCTTGACTTTTCTCAGTTTTTGAGCTCCTCTCGGACTCGGATTCGGAGCCTGACGCCGCTGATTCGGACGTCGAGGTCATTGCCACGCTTCAGCCTAACTCTCGGTCTTCCAGTGTGGCTCCGCTAACCGGTATGTGGTTTATTTTCAGCGGGATCTTTTGTTCCAATGTGATTCCTCTAGATCCTGATCCCTTCACTGATGACGATGAAGCCGCCACATCTCTGTCCTCAAAAACACCTGGTGCGCAAGTTTCTCTTGTCTATTTCCGCCGCTGATATTCCTAGATGGGGATTATCATAGTGATGATGATTTCGACGCCAACCAACCGTCCGAAGGCCCCGAAGATGGTAAAGACGATGCTAGCTCACCTCTGATTCAACGCTGATTTTGTTTATCAGATGACACCTCCGATTTGGAAGAATCCGATACCGTGTGGCAAGATGACTGCACATCGTTCGTGCACATTGGGAAGTTTCGCGTAAACCAGAGGCTAAGCGTCGAGCGCGTCGAGTATCGTATGGGCCCGGCAGTCATTTATCCGATCCTTCGCACTCCTACCGCTATTGTTGTTAACCTTGTTAACACGACCTATCGAGACCCCAGCACCCATCAGTTGTATTCATTGAACACGATCATCATGAATGCTGTTTGTCTACGGTTCAAATTTTTACTGTGCTGATTCTGACTGTCTTGCAGGATAACGACTCGTGGGAGTGGTTAGGGGGTTCTCGCAAGACTGTCAAAATCATTTTTGAACACGGAAAAAAGGCTATCGACTGTAACCGGATTCGCTACCGGTGCAAAGGTGCGCCCGCCTGCAGTCAGCTCGATCCTGCACTTCGAAGTGTCCAACGCTTCGAATTGGATCCTGCCCCGCGCAACACCGTCATCGCAGCGCAGCAAGAGACCCGACGTCGAGAGGGAAACACACAAGAAGAGCGGGTTGCGATGTGAGTCCGCTTTCGTTTATTCGCGATTCCTTGCATAATCCTGTTGCCAGATTTTTGACGCGCATACGGGGCACGAAATGCCTGGCCATCGATTCGCTGGGGAACAAATGCCGCGGGGGACCGGTTTTGAAGGCAAAACGTGAGGTATGTGGTCCAAAACACCAGCTGTTACATCTCCGACCTTTCAACCCGGTAGGGCTCTTCGCGCGGTCAACAATATTTTGTCGGGTGCAGCGGTTGGACGCCCAAATTCAGACAAAATCACCGCTTCCACAATATTCCCGACAACGTCGACGAAAACCTCCTTGCGAACGCTCTGGCGGGCCGGCCGCTGAGTGATGATCGCACCAAGGATACGTGAGTTTTTAATTGACCCTTACGTCGTCTACTCACTGGCGTCCACCACAAAGATTGGTGGAGACATAAAGAGATGCACGCCTGGAGTATTCCGTCCATCGTCAAGTCCCAGTCACGCATTCCCGCGGACGTATGGGACTCGACTCCTTCCACGACGAACACCAATGAAGCGCAACATCACTGGACTAATTTGCAGACGGGAATACGATTGACGCCGGTCGAGGCGCTGGAAAGGTGAGTAAATATCATCGAGATCTTGTTTTCCATTGACCACTCTTTAGCCGGCGGAAAGTCGACGAGAACGTTGCGCAGGAAATCAAGATGTCGCTAGAAACGGGCATCCTCCCCAACCACAACAACGAGTTGTCCCATCGCATGGCACGCAACGGCCAGCGCCAATCTGCTGCTGCCCGCCGGGCACGCGAGTCCAGCGAGGCCAGCGATATCTCAAAAGATCTGCAGCTCAAGATAGCAGCCTCAATCGCTGCGACGAAGAGCCTTAAGGAGCAGCTCAAGGCGACTAAACCCAGTAAGCAGGGGAAGTCCAAAGCGAAGGCCCCCATTCTCTCCGCGAGCTCCAGCGGACGCGTCAAAACGGCGCGCACTAGGACAGGTAACTCCTATCCACCTTCGAGATATTGATCTAACTATTTTTTAGACACGCCTATACAAACGGGGCAGTCCGAGTCTGACAATCCTTCGACCACCACCATGCTCCCAGCTACGCCGACGCACCAGGAGACGCCACCGCCACCAGCCGATTGTGTGCAACCTTCGGTTGACCGCACATTCGGATTCGAAGACGATGACTTCGACTCGTTCTTGGCAAGTCTCGGGGGCGCAGAGACGGATCTGGCCTTTTTTGCACAGGATACATCCATGGGCCAGATCTCGTCGTACGATCCCACACTGGATCCCACTATCTTCGGCTTTGCGGGCGACGATTTTAACACCCTAATTCCCACCAACGCTGGTCTGCCTTTTGCAGCTCCTTTTGACGAGCCCGCGATGATCTACGGGTACTCTGGTGCGTTCCCTGACACCACCACTTCCTCCCTCGCCGCGTCTACTGGCAGTTTCGCTTCCGCTCTACCATTCGAGAACCAACTCCCCTCATTACCGCCACCTCCATCTGATTCGCCGCCGGTTCCCTCAACCCCTGCGGAACCTCGAACCGGAACCATCCAGAAGTCACGACGTGTTCGAAAGGAGGTTGATGAGGCAAATATCATCACGTCGACGCACTCCCGCGCTCCAACGGCACGTAAGCGCCTTGCAGACGGTGAGGATTCAGAGCAGCCCCGTAAAAAAGCGAAGAGCACATGAGGTAAATCTTCTTGTTATCAACTTAACTTCTACTTCTGACGAGACGATTCTCCAGGCGCACACCGACAGTTTCGTTTATAAAAATATCGTAGCGTTGTCTATCTGTGTTGGTTCGGTGATGAATGTGATGAATTATATTATTTCGCACATTCTTTCGCATATCCCAAGGTGGGGGACAGACAGCTAAGGGATGTTACACCACCATATTTGCTTGGATTCATCCTACGAACATTTAGCAAGCAAAATGAAGTGTGCAAGTGCCTTTGCGCATCGGCAGGAACAGCGAAGATTTTTGGCCAATAGGTCACGCGTAGTGTTGTTCGGGTCGGGTCGGGCCTGAAAGCCCGGGCTTGGGTCGGGTCGGGGTAGGGTCGGGCCTAAAAAATATCCTGAGCCCGACCCTAGGCACCAGGTAGGGTCGGGTCGGGTCGGGCTTGGGCCTGAGCCCGGGCCTGAGTACATTTTTCAGAGACTTGATCGAGTGAGTATTTTCGAACATGAACATGTTATACAACACAGTACTGACCTCATCTATCCTCTTCCATTCCTTAGTAGCCTGAATTTACCCTTCAACGAAGATTTGAACTATCATCATACATTGTGGACAAGTTCTGTCAAACCATCTGACCACATAAATGCTGTTGAACTCGATGTCAAGTGAGCGCCGCAACACAATCCACATTTGACGTACAAGAGTGAGGGGTAAAATATTTTTTCCTCACCAAAAGTTCGGTGGAAAGGGTACACAAACCGACCCGGGCTCAAGCCCAGTGAGAATCCCTGCTAGGTAGGTTGAGCTGGAATGAGGTAGATCGAGGAATCGAGGGAAAAAGAGGCGGATTGAGAATCAATCGAGAAAATTTTGTATGGAAAACACATGCCTTTTCCTCAAGCGACAGTTTCCGTAGTTTGGCACCAGCTAGTTAGCGCAGGGTCGCTAACTGGCGCTAAAACTGGCGCTAACTAGTCTATGTAATTTAGATTGGGTCCGTGCGCACCTAAAAAGAAATCGTACGATGTCGGAGTTTCAATTTGCTCTTCTTTTCCCCCCATCTCTTCGCTGGTCTGCCTCTGCCGCCGCGCGCCCCTCCTCCCCTTCGCATCGCACTATGCTGGCTCCACCCTCTGCTCGGATACGTCGCCACGGACCCGTTTGAGACCTCTTTCATTGCCCCCCGCCGACGCGTTGTCTTTCAAGTTGCCCCCAGCACCGTTCTTCCAGGAGGTCTTGGCTCGATGTGAGGTGTGTTGTGTACCGCCTTCCCTCACCATCGTGTCCTGAATTCATGTATCGCAGTCGTGACTCGCTTGTACGCAATACTAGACGGTATGTGTCGCACCACCATTCAAGGTTTCGTCTGATTAATATCTGATTCGTCGGCTCTGCAGCTCTCCGTCGACGTCGTCAGTAGTTAGCCGGGTTTTCGGTATGCAGATCAATGCTCCGAGACGTGCAGAGCTAACATTAAATCTCAGGAACCCCATTGCGTCTTCACCAGCATTCCGTCGCTCGCAATCCTCATTCTCTCAAGCATCCCGTCGACTTGATGCACAACCAGGCCGCCCCCTGCCGATGGCCAGCGCCTCGAGTCCCGGCCGCGCGTGCACTGTCCGTTCGCCGGCGCCGAGGTGCATATCGTCGAGCGCATTCGCAGGAGCGGCGGGCTCGGGCTCAATCGAGATAGGAACGGCGTCCGGGATGGGATTCAGGTGGGGTGTATGTACCGTTGTACCTGTAGAAGAACAAATATATTGTTTTATTGCATGGAACCATCTGTCCGTAGGCCTCTCAATTGCCCTCAATCAAATACCATTGCACCTCAATCTACCTCGCGGCGCCTCGATATTCCATCGAGGCACATCGCATATAGTCCAGATGAGCGAGGCAGAGTGAGGACCTCAATCTGCCTCTATCTAGCTCAACCTACCTCGCAGGGATTCTCACTGGGAGTGATGTCCCGGGCCAGGGCTTAGGCCCAAGCCCGACCCAAGCCCGACCCGACCCTGGCCGACCCAGGCCCGACCCGACCCTAGTTTGAGTCGGGCCTAGGGTCGGGCCTGACATTTTTCAAGACCCGCGACCCGGGCTTGAGCCCCAGTGAGAATCCCCGCGAGGTAGGTTGAGCTAGATAGAGGCAGATTGAGGTCCTCACTCTGCCTCGCTCATCTGGACTATATGCGATGTGCCTCGATGGAATATCGAGGCGCCGCGAGGTAGATTGAGGTGCAATGGTATTTGATTGAGGGCAATTGAGGGCAATTGAGAGGCCTACGGACAGATGGTTCCATGCAATAAAACAATATATTTGTTCTTCTACAGGTACAACGGTACATACACCCCACCTGAATCCCATCCCGGACGCCGTTCCTATCTCGATTGAGCCCGAGCCCGCCGCTCCTGCGAATGCGCTCGACGATATGCACCTCGGCGCCGGCGAACGGACAGTGCACGCGCGGCCGGGACTCGAGGCGCTGGCCATCGGCAGGGGGCGGCCTGGTTGTGCATCAAGTCGACGGGATGCTTGAGAGAATGAGGATTGCGAGCGACGGAATGCTGGTGAAGACGCAATGGGGTTCCTGAGATTTAATGTTAGCTCTGCACGTCTCGGAGCATTGATCTGCATACCGAAAACCCGGCTAACTACTGACGACGTCGACGGAGAGCTGCAGAGCCGACGAATCAGATATTAATCAGACGAAACCTTGAATGGTGGTGCGACACATACCGTCTAGTATTGCGTACAAGCGAGTCACGACTGCGATACATGAATTCAGGACACGATGGTGAGGGAAGGCGGTACACAACACACCTCACATCGAGCCAAGACCTCCTGGAAGAACGGTGCTGGGGGCAACTTGAAAGACAACGCGTCGGCGGGGGGCAATGAAAGAGGTCTCAAACGGGTCCGTGGCGACGTATCCGAGCAGAGGGTGGAGCCAGCATAGTGCGATGCGAAGGGGAGGAGGGGCGCGCGGCGGCAGAGGCAGACCAGCGAAGAGATGGGGGGAAAAGAAGAGCAAATTGAAACTCCGACATCGTACGATTTCTTTTTAGGTGCGCACGGACCCGATCTAAATTACATAGACTAGTTAGCGCCAGTTTTAGCGCCAGTTAGCGACCCTGCGCTAACTAGCTGGTGCCAAACTACGGAAACTGTCGCTTGAGGAAAAGGCATGTGTTTTCCATACAAAATTTTCTCGATTGATTCTCAATCCGCCTCTTTTTCCCTCGATTCCTCGATCTACCTCATTCCAGCTCAACCTACCTAGCAGGGATTCTCACTGGGCATCACTAGTCACGCGTGATTTGTCGAGGTGCCAAAAGAACATGGGGGGTCCCATGGAAAAAATCCCAGACTCACTCATTAATCTCAACAAATACCCATGGTGAATCCCTCCCCAGGTATAAGAACGGAGGTCGACGGGGCACTTGTTGATATTGCTGAAGTGTTAAGCGAGGCGTGGGAGACCATCACAGCGATCACCCTGCATGCGGCTCAAATGTACCGTGCTTTCAACAAACCCGGCACATGCCCTACGCAATGTACCGGGTTTGAAGGGAATGTGCCGGGTTTAAAGGGGATGTACCGGGTTTGAAAAGGTAAGTAATGTCCGAGTTTTGTTAATCCCGGATATTCAAGGACTGTGCCAGGAGTGATTGCTACGCAAGCAGCGCGAATTGCACCGATTATCGAATTTTTTCTTCGTGTCACGCACCTTTCAGCCGCCTATCGAAAGCTCGAATTGGTTGAAGAAGTCACGCGTCACGCATGGGTTTGATTTGATCGAAATACTACGGTAGATGCTTTTCACAAATCATGCAGGATCCACCATGTGCACATTTTCCATTTGATTGACGGTGATCGTTTCTTCAAGTTCTGACGCCCAAGCAATCATATAGCCATGCAGGCATTGTCCATATCAGCTCGGGGGACGTGATAAACATTGGTGGTAAAACAACAACCACTTTCCATCTCTCAAACAAACAATCGGACTTGGAATCAGGTACGAGGTGCACCCTGATGTATCCCATTACACCTCGTGAAAATCGCCTCCCGATGATCGCTAGTGATGTCCCGGGCCAGGGCTTAGGCCCAAGCCCGACCCAAGCCCGACCCGACCCTACCCGACCCTAGTTTGAGTCGGGCCTAGGGTCGGGCCTGAGATTTTTCAAGGCCCGCGACCCGGGCTTGAGCCCGGGTCGGCTTGATTGACCCTAACCACCCGACTTTGGGCGAGGAAAAAATGTTTGAGCAGTGACTTTGGGACGTGCAATGTAGATCTTGCTGTAGTTCTGATGTTTCGACAGCATATCATAGCATATCTGAGGTCAGTTAGTAAAACAGCACTTGTCGGTGAATTTGATGGCGGTTCAAATCTTTGTTGCAAGCTTATTTCGGTCTGCTACGCAGGGGAGAGGACCACATGAGGTGAGGAATCACTATAGAACATATTTATGATTAAAAAATCTCACTGAATCAAGCTGCCAAAAAATTCACCTAAGCCCGGGCTCAGGCCCAAGCCCGACCCGACCCGACCCTACCTGGGGCCTAGGGTTGGGCTCAGGATATTTTGCAGGCCCGACCCTACCCCGACCCGACCCAAGCCCGGGCTTTCAGGCCCGACCCGACCCGAACAACACTAATGATCGCCCACTTCGAGCGGGAGATCTGAACCTACTCACGCACCTCACAGGAAAGCGAATGGACGACGAAGGTTACAGGGGCGCTGAATGCATCACGGAAAGCACCGTGAACGAGCCTATATCTGCCCTGTAAGCCCCCGTTCTTAATTGAATGACCCTCATTTCACGGCGCTTCAGTTCCGCGGGCGCCTTTTTTCCACCTTCGCAGGGCTTCTCCATGTCGGGTCGCAGCTTCACCAGCGTCACCAATACCTATACCTTTCCCACTGATCCTTCTGGTGAACCACACCCACGAGCCCTTTACCTGCTGCCCTGACACATTTACATAGACGTTCGGAGAATTCCGCGAGGGGATATCGATCTAAGAAGGGAGATACACTTGCAGGACGCATCGGGTCTGGTAGACCGCTCAGATACACGATGCGGGGCCAGGCGAATTTATTCAGCCCGGCTCCGGGGCGAAGGATCCGATATGACGGTCGTTTTGTATCGAGGCGAAGGCGCAGATGAGAATTGGCGGCAAGATATCACAACATACTCTTCGCTTTTGTGAGTACTACAACCAGCTCCCGTTTCTTCTTCTTCTTATTCCAAGTTCCAGGGATCCGAATTTTCTGCAGATCTTTGGTGTAGCGGCGTTGCCCCAGACAGGGTCCCATGCCACAATTTTTTATGATGGTTCGTCTTGGTCCACATTCTTCACGACAGTCGTCATTGATCTAACCCAGAGTTGATACCCTTCCGCAATCTTCTCGACCTCTCTCCTCAATCATCCCTTTTGGCCATTTACATTGATGCATATTGTGTATGCACGTTCATTTCCTCTTTGTTAGTTTAGTTCACCTTCAACTCTGTTCGCAGGACGCGGATTTTGACGTAAGGAATGCCAGCTGATGCGATACAACTCGAGAGCCTGACTCCGTCGAAAGGAGGCGACACAATATCTTGAAGACCTGTTTGGAGAGGGGCTGGTTTGTTCCAATAATAATCAGCTTATTGATATCTTCTTGATCCACCCAGGACGAGGATAATTGCACATTCTGGATTCGTTGTTCAACACGTCGACTCTGTGTAGATTTTACACCATACGATATCATCCAGCCCGATTTCTACGTTCCCAAGATAGCGACGTCCAAGGACATTCTGCCATTCGACGACCCGAATGTGGAGGGTCGTATTATCGACCTCTTGCCTCCGCAGGAGGGTCATTCTCTCTTTTATTGGCACCTAGGCCAAACCCGGGAAATCACAGTGTCTTGTGAGGCCAGATGGAAACCGGGCGCGGTCTTATGCTGTCCGTTGGACTCCACGCTGGATAATCCGCATGAAATCGCCTCATTGCCTCCTCAACCTGTAGATATTAAGTGTTTGACTGCCCTGAACGGGACGGTTGGCGAAATAGCAAAAAATGGCTGGATTCGGTGAGTCCTTGATATCTTTTTCGTTATCATCAACATTTTTACGAATTGCCCCCGATGTCGAAGCTTCAATGCCGGTGACATATTCAATACCATGATCCAAACCTCGGTATCTCTCAGGGATTACAATTCAGCGCCTTGGCTCGCGCAGGCCCCGGATGTTTTCCGGCAGCTCGAGATCGCGTCAAACCACGAGGATTATGGTAGTTATGGTCCGTCGATCATTTACTCTGGTTGACTTGGTCTCAGTACTCACATGAATGATGGTTTTCCAAGTTGAAACTGCAGGCCCAACGGGCACTCAAGGTTCTGACGCCTACTTGTTCGTCCACCCAGTGCGACACTTGGCAACCGGGGAATACACGCCATCACCGGGGCCCGAGCATCTGGTGTTCTGGTCCTTCGATCATTCGGGTGACGACGACCTCAGTCCGCATGAGGCGGCGCAGTGTGGATTACCTTCCATCAGATGCAGGACACAAATTCGCGGAGAAGTATGGACTGCCGGTGCGTACGCTGGACTGGAAAAATTCAACCAAGGCAAGGAATTCCCTTCGAGGCCACAGTACGAGCTTTCGCGCACCCGCGGTGAGTTCGAGCTGTCGGAGTGCCACTGAAACTGACGCAGCAATTATTGAAGCGGAGGAACCCGCCGGTGCGGCTATATCGTCTCCTCGGATCACGAGCACGGAGCGTCCCAGAGCCGTGAGCGTCGGAATAGATAGAATTGAGCCAGACTGGACCAGCGTGAGCCCCGGGTATCTCCGCATATGGCAAATTTGTCAAAATTCGCGCCCTATGTCTTGGTCATTGAGATTCGAACCCATATCTCTTCCTAATACCTCAACGATATCATATTCATGGGTAGGAAGTAATCTATCCGGATCCACGAAGGCTTGTACGGGTAGTCTGTGCCCCAAAGAACGTTCGGGGAATAATATAATAATGTGCGACGTCTTCTGTCGAGGCGGCCCATCCGTCACAGGAGACTAGCGATATATGTACTTGAGTGGGATCTAGCATCCGCGCAGTGTATGGGTTGAATGTGATATCTGCCTGACATTGGACTCGCCGGAGTACTCTTGCCCTGTCCTCGCAGTGTTCAGCGTTAAAACCAATGACATGCATTACCGGTTCTCACCATCGTGTCATGATTGTGTCTTTTACCGAGAGGACGCAGAGCGCAAAGCCACGTCACTTAGAGCTTAGATATATAGAAGGACCCGGCTCGACCGGAACAAAGGACTGGCCGAAGAAAACCCACATCTCCTCCCATAGAGAGTGGGGAATGCATGAATACCCAGCGATGTAGCCTGATCCACACAGGCTGGGACTTGGTGGGGCCGAGCTCCTCGAGTACGGACAATTACGCGATGAACCATGAGGGGTAACGTCGCGCCGTTGAGTTCCATTCGTGATCTTTTCAGAGTATGCAGCGGGAATGGGTCACTTGACCTCTCTCAAGTTTGAAGGGAATCCTCCAAACTGAATCAGAGCCTTCAAGGGGAGCTCTAACACATATTTGACGCGGCGTTCATGTCCACAACGGAATCAAACGAGCATGTGATCGCGTTTGATGATCATTCGTCATCCGCAAGCACAAGCAAACAGCGTTTTCGCTTTCCTTTTCTCCGCTCACCTGGGTCCCCGATGGCCGCGAATCTGTGTCTCGCTGCCTCATCTCAGACCTGCGCGACTACCGGTGGACAATCCCATCGCAATTCGGCAATCCCACCCGCGCCGTCGGCCGATGTCGCGCGCTGCAAAGGGCAAGCAAGGTGTACGCAGGTGCGCCTCTCTTCTCCTCCGAGTCCTCGGTTCTCGGCTCCCGTGTCGCCAGGCCCAGGGGCGAAGTGCGTCTCCGCTCTATGCTCTTTCCAGATCCTGCTTCTGCTGCTTGCAGGTCATGCACTCGCGTTCGGTCCAAATTGCTGTGTGTCCGCAAACCTCTTCCACCGCCCCCACGCTTAACTCGAAAGCTGTCACTATGAGGGGAGGTCCGCATTCCCGTATTTCCCTCCAACCGGCCAACACTGATTGCGTTGTGTTAACGGTGAATGTAGGAATTGAAGAGACAGGACATCGTCGATAACTTCTAGAGTGGGATGAGGTACGCATTCTGGTGTTCGGCTCCCTTGTGTGTTACAGGCGGGCCATTCCAGTTCACTTCGGCACTCACATTTCCGGTCTATTCCGCGACACTTTCGCGAATCAACTCATCCCGTTCACTCGAGGTGTTCTACACAGTACCCTTTTCTGCGACGAACACTTTGCGGTGTGCAATGCCCTGTGCTCCGCACGTCCCGCGGCTTGGGCTTCGTGGATATCCATTGCTGATCTCGTTTGTCATGGTTATCCGTGGTTTCAATTGGTTGTTCTCTCCGTATGTGCCCTGGCGATGACGCTCGCACACAGGCTGCCCCGGGATGTCTTTTCAGCGTACTTCACAGTGTTGAATTATCGCTGTATCCGCCAAGCGGCTCCGAATTTCCGTGCGACGCTGAGGTGATCCTCGAATTATTGCCCCGATGTCGTCTATCTCTGACTTGCTGCGCTTAAGTGTGTTGTTTGAATGTTTGCAATCTCGTATTTGGGCCAATTCTAACCTACGTTTTACACCTATCCTGTAGCGGAGG
This sequence comes from Mycena polygramma, assembly GCA_029449255.1. Lineage (NCBI taxonomy): Eukaryota > Fungi > Basidiomycota > Agaricomycetes > Agaricales > Mycenaceae > Mycena > Mycena polygramma. The sequence goes on from JARKID010000022.1 coordinate 366,478, forward strand.
CTCCGCACCTGCACCATATGCGCATCAAACCTCCAAACCAAGTACTCCTGCAGGCTGTTCGTTCGATTCGAGCTCAGGCCATGAGGCGATCGATCATTGTTTTTTTGTCTGCCTGGTTAGTGACTACTTGCCCCAATTATCAGCACCAACCCCCGCTCAAGCGGTTCAATCAGTGTCTTCCTCGTCGTTGACTAACGTCGTTCAGTTCGAATTTTAATCGCCACCACAGCATGGCTCGCAGGCATAAAACACGGCCCGTAGCGGAGGGTCCGCACCTGCTCCTGATAGAATCGCGTTCTGGATTTCGCGGGACTGCTCGTTCGACTCGAGCCTAGGCCATGCGGCGATCTCTAGCACTTCTCCTCCCTCTTTTCTTCCTGCTCGCTGATCCTTAAGACCTCGCATTGCTGGACAGATTTCGCAATCAAACACTTGTGGATGCCGGGTGTCGAGCGGATTACCATCTCCCTGGAAGGATGCTTGATCAATGATGCCGTCTTTGGAACTCACCCTGGCATTGCGATGTGCGCAATCGACCCTACTAAATAATGCTCAGGTGCCTTCGACCAGACGGTCGTAGCGGAGGGTCCGCACTCGCGCCAAACGAAAGCATTACTTTTCGCACCGCATTTTCTGCGAGGTTGCTCGTTCGACCCGAGCGGCGGCCATGGCTCTCGTTCAAACGTCTTTTTATTCTCTTGCTGGCTTCTCTTTTCAATCCCAGACACAGGGCTACCGATGCAGAGTTTACGCGTTTGCTGTGATCCGATGAAGTACTGTGGCAACGAGCGATGATTTTCCCCTTGTTGCTCTCTTTTTGAACCCCAAGTATTGTTCTGAAACCGTCAGTACGCGATTGTGCCCCTAACCCTAACCCTAACCCTAACCCTAACCCTAGAGAAACCGAGTGATGAGCAATTCGACCTTTGGACGCGTTTTGACCATGAGCGCCAGGTTGTACTGTAAGGGCGCGCCAGCCAAGGTTCGGTTTGTGACCATAAAGTTTTAACGAGCGTCAACATAAGGTCTAAATATCGTACTACTTGAAACCCCTCACCTGGAATTCACCAGACGCCCAAGGTACCATCATACATGATTTCCGAGCCGGAATCACCGAACAAGTGTATGCAAACTTAAAGCTGGCAATAAATTTGAATTTACACCGCGATACGGGGTACCAGCCATAAAACAACTGCCTTCACGCAAAACGGGGTACGATCTTCGTCTTAAATTCCTCGACCGAGCCAAACTTTACGCCGAGTGCCACGAGGTCGGGGTTTGGGACGGGCGTGTCAGGGAAGGCACCCATTTTTGCGTGGAAGAGGAATCGCAACCATCGCGCTGAGTGGATGTAGATATAGGAGAGATGGGATACATACCAGAGTCAAAGGTGCGGGTATAACCCTTTTGACAACTCCTTGACGTTGGGGAGAGAGCTGAGAATCAAGATGGAGTGAGCTGCGTGAACATCGGCATAATGGGGATTCAACACACCTCCAAATGAAAAACTTCACGCCCTCCTCTTTCGCCGCATCGACGAGATTCTTCCCTTGCGTGATTTCCGCACTGCCCGTTCGGTCCTCCGCAGTGAACACGGCACTGTCGTAAAAGTCCGTCACCTGTAAACATTCGTGAGCGAAGTGTCTTAAGAACATAAATTTATGCTCACCCCCAAAACTGCCTCGCTTCCGCGGATCGCTTTCTTGAGCGACTCCTTGTCAAAGAGGTTGCCAACCCCCACCTCGACGCCTTTGGCAATCAGGGCTTTGCTCGCATCTGAGTCGAGGCTGCGCGAGACGCCGCGGGGAGTGTATTTCCCGTCAGCCAGGACAGCATTCAAAATAGTGGAACCTGCGCGAACGTCAAGTCATCGTTGGAAGCATTTGCTGAGTACTCACCCTGCATTCCAGTCGCGCTAAAGATAGTGATAATGGGCATCTTGTAAGTTGTTTCTGTGGGTTATGGAGCTCGGTGGACTCAGCGACGCTGGAATGAGCTTTATAGCCAAATGTCTTGTCATCTCGCTGATCAGAGACTCTTGGCAGGATAAGCACTCTTTGAAAGAAATGAACCCCCTGGGAACGGTTAGTCAGGAAACCTGTTTGTAAGAACGCTTTGGGAGTCTGAAAAAGGTTTTAAAATAGCGCAGCTGTTTCCCAAACCATCACCGATCGACGCTCGGGATTGGGATTTTGTTTGTGCTCGACATGCAATGTATCAACGCGACTTGCACGATCCGCCAGCAACGTGGTACAATTACGCCTATAGACTCGCAAATAAGAGCACAGCACATACCAGGATGATAGCGCAATGACTGGCTGGGACAACAGCGCGTTGGACAGTGGAACAACACGGGTAGAGGCTCACCATCATGGGCGATGGGGATGCTCGCTGAAATAGTGCTATTATTGGACTTTATTCGTAGTACCTCGCAGCTTACCACGACGGCCAAGTCCAGATAAAGCGGGAGTAACCCGGAGTGCGTTTACGCTGGCTGGCAATTGCCGTGCGGTGCCATTCTGGAGCCCAGTAAAAACATTTTGTGTTTCGAGATGAAGACTCAGAGGAGACATTTGCGCTTCTTTCTCAGAGCAGAATAGTCAGCAGTATGAAGCTCTAGTGCTTTTGCTACAGTCGTGCCAGTGTTGCGTTGCGGCAGATTTGGCAGATGCCTGCGAGGGCAGCTAGCGTCCTACCGCCGGGATCGGCGATTTCACCATGTCTGCGACTTCAAGGATATCGAAAGCACAATGTAAAGCGATGCGCGTCGATGGGACTGTGTGTTATAAAAAGCACTTCGGGGAAACGGTTTGAGGAAGCCAGAAACAGCGAAACGACCATGGGGGTCAAAAGAAAGCCAGGCCGGAGATTGCCGAGAGGCGATGCAGGCCAAGCACGACCAATCTGAGGTCCAATCAAGGATCCGCACTTTTTTCACCTTCCACCATGTCCATTCTTTTCGAAGCGCCCTTGGATTCGAGTAAGGACAAATGAGAAGAAACCGCTTGCACACATCGAAGATCCGTCCGGGCTTGTCTCCAAGCTTGTCTCAAGGTTTCTTGGACAACGTCGGTCGAGGCATTGCTGCTGGCGGTATTCAATGTACGCGACCTCAGGCAGCTTCCTCTTCTCCTCTAGTCTGCGCAATTTATATGACTGACATTTTGACACAGGGATACGAAACTCACCTCTAATGTCCACAATTCAATTCTGATATAGAAGTGGACCAACATTGTCAACAAGAGTTTCCACATTTACGGCTTGGGCATCCACTCGCTCCTACCAACATGCTACTTTGACCTCTATGCGATGATCCCGGCAAATCTGGGGAGCGGGAATTCAAGATTTCAGGTGCGGGGAAGTTTTACGTTTGACAAGCCGCCTTTTTTCAGACTTTCGAGGAAATGTTCTGAACTTCTGCCATGCAGTGATGCACGGCCCCGCGTAGCAGTGGCCTGATCTCCATAACACATATCTCAATCTGAATGAAGAATCGAAAAAGTACTAGGTCATCATCTAAAGGTCAAACACAAGCCGGTTCACCCGCTTCGCGCCGCGATCACCGATGAGGGTAATAACCATTACAAATGCTCATCCCTCGGAACGTAACCGCGACTTGCATCCCACTTGCGTCTCACCAGCATGAGCCTCTCTCCCCCATGCATCCCCGCTGAACCTGACATATCCGGAATCGGTGTTCGCGCCGCGATTTACGCCCAGAATCTGTTCAGCTTCATCCCCGCCATTTCTGCGCTCTCGCACGGCGAAGTGGCCCTGTACGAGCTCGACGCCGTGAAGTACCAGTCCACGACCATCCTCATCACAGCCTTTGGCATTCTAATCTCAGCCATGGTTCAGGCTCAAACCCTGGGCTTGCCTAACTTCCACGCCACCATTATTCTCAATTTGAGCTGGATGAACAACACGAACACGTTCATTTACTTCCTGCTCTATCTTCAGCACAAGAGTCAGCTTGGACCGCAGCAAATCAAATCGGACCTGATATCCTGGTTCAAATACGGCAAGACCAGTATTGCGGGCGCCGTTACATTGGACGGTATGTGATATATCCCCAGAGACCCCGCAATCACTGAACAGATTCTGTAGCACAAACGGATGGCGGGGATGCCGCTGACGGTGACGTGGTTCAGTGCCTTGTTGCGCAATGCGCTGCATTGGCGCGCGCCGACGGAGATTCTGTGGGATTTGGTACGGAGAGGGGCAGACGTCAACGTGCAGGCGGAGGGTATGCTTCTTTTCGGAGCTCAACCGTCCCCGCTCAACTTCGGGGTAGATATCTGATTCAAGCTGCTGCAGAGGGTGGTTAATTCAACTTTTCTACAATCAACTTTTCTACAACATTATCCTTTGCCGCAATACATGGCTGCACCTCGAGCCTCCAGATCTAAGCCTTCGCGGCAGGCCGATTTGTCGGCTTCTTTCGGTGAGCTTCCGGGATGCTGGATCGGATCTCGGTGAAGGCCTAGCTGAAAACCGACTTCCTGTTTTCTTGTCCGTGTAGCCGGTGTGCACCCGCAATTACAAATTTCAAGGTTGAGGAATTGCCGAGAAATCTGCAGGTGATCGTGTTTGATGAGTGCACGTCATTCACAGAAGCATTTCTTTTCTCGACCTTGTTGACCGTGTTCACGAACCGCAGATCTCGAATCCCCAGCTGTACATTGACCACTCGCTGTCTGGCGGCTACTATCCTTGTACTCTATTTCGAATTTCACTCACCCTTTCATCTGCGCCCGTCTCCGGCCCCAAAACCGGACTATGACGACGGGAATGCGTAGGTTACGCTTCTGGTCCCTCGGCCTATCCAATTCTGCCCCGCAGATCCATCTATATCTTTTTTTTTCTTTTGGTGGTACAAGATCGATCTATATCTAGACATATCAGTAATCCGATCCGCCAAACTCTGTGTACAGTGGGACCGCTACAGAACCCTTGTCGTCCAAGACGGAGCCCATAAAAAAGTCACTGGCCTTTCGCTATCCCTTCGGCGGCAGTTGAACCCGCATCTCCTCCGTCACGGTTCGAACACGGCACGTCGATACTAGGAGGAGGCGATCTGGCATTGAGCCACGAAGGCTGGTGACTGGCCAGATGTGATAATCCACAGTCGATCTTGATAAAACTGAACGCCCCATACGCCCACAAATCACCATCCACATCGTGTTGGCAAAAGCACTCGCTTTTGGGACCAAGACCCAGGTTCAGCGCGCCGCTTTCGTGCGTCTCGGAGCGGCATTTAGCAGAGCATGTCCCAAAACAATGCAAAGGCCCTGCCCGAGCCCGCATCCCGCTAAAAAACACCGTGGTTCGAGTCCCTGTTGCCTAAAAAAAAGCAACGGGTCCGTCACGGTTATTTAGCCGCTGCTCCCCAACAAAATGGCACGGTAAGCTGTATTGCCGGAAGGGTTCTTTTGGCTGACACTCACGAAGCAGCATCGGGCGTTCGGTTTCCCCCTTTCACATCAACTAGAAGCACGAATCAGCGATTGGGGCGACAATGCGCGACATCATGTGATCGCGTTTGATGAGCGCACGAGAAGAGGGTTGATTGGTCTACTGATGATGTGCCGTAATGGGCGCCAGAAGACTGTTCATGACGCGCAGAAGACCGCCGCTGTCAGCGCGTCAAGGCAGCAGCTCGCTCATCCTGCTGTGGATCCGAATACTGTCTGTATTCGTCTAGCGGGCGCCTCTTCAGCTCACCGTCCCAGACCATATCCTCGCGACCTCAAGAATAAAGCCCGACTCGAGCGTCCCAGACTTGGGCCCTTAACCCGGGACCGTACGGTTGACGAGACGGTCTTGACAAGATCCAAATACACGATATCGATATTCCTTGTTGCAGCCACCAATTCTCGCCCACACCTACCCCATGGCCTGGCTCGCTTGACGCGACGTCGCCGTCTAGGCAATATAGGTCCGTACTCCTTCCTTCTACGCGCGATACACCTATGTGTCTAAGTCCAGAGCAGCACCTTGTAGCTTGCGTTGGTGCCCCATGCGGAGATGTGTGCGCAGTTAAAAACTTAGCTTGCGTAGAGCAGCTCGGTCAAGATGTGTACCTTCTTCTTCCCTTTCTTTTTGCACACGGTGGGATACACCCCGATCCGTATCGCGTTGAGTCGCGCCGAGTCAAGCACGCGGGGCGTGTGAACACTTCTTATCTGCGATTGAAGACTTACCAGGATGGTCGCTCAAACCGAGTCGCACAGGAACGCAATGGTACTCTTCGTCTGCATGGCCTGGGAATGCGCGTGCACATTGTTGCTTGGCCCCGGGTCGGCTGGATCGCGACATGGAGAATGTATCGTGGTACCTGGAACGTCCTACCGAGTTCGCCATTACGCGGTCCGCTGGGTCTCGGTTTGAGCAGTCTTTCGCATCTTGATCACACGAATGTCGCCCTGTAATCCCATGGCTGATTCTCTAAAGGCCGCGAAACCCTCCACGAATCTGTCTATGCTGACAATCGGTCAGTCAGCCCAGTTCTGACGGCTGCGCCCCGCCGCTCCGTGCAACCTATCCTTTACGGGGTCCCGGAACAACCCCGCCCCTGCGTGCCCAATACCCTACCATTCAATCGCGGCAAGGCCAGACGACGATGTGTATGCCGTGCGCTTCTATGCATGCGTCGCATTCGTGCGCCCGACATAGAGGGGCGATAAGGCTCTACTGCATCTGCAGGCCGTGCAGCAGACGGCGGGACAACTAAAGACATGCGACAATTCAATTTTTAAATCCTTCGTTTCTGCTGCCGTTCGGTTTGAAACGATTGATAAGCTACTACACGATGTATACTAGCCATTTCCCAATCTATATTCTTTTTTGTCCTTCTCATTGAAGTTTTTGTGCTCGCCCTCGCGGACTGCGTCGAGTTTGATGGTCCCGGCCCACTGCGAATACTTACTGTGATCACGGCGACCATGAGCTCGACGCCGGATGGGAGCTGCACGCTGAATGCACTCAGGGGACACATCGCGGACGCCTCTATTCACACTCAGAGGCTAGAATCCTATGAGATTGGATTCACCAGTCTCAACAGCATCTGGTGGTATTTTCTTGCTTTTCAATATAAGTGTGTCCAGGGGCATTGACCATTAGATTCACAGCCTCGACTTGGGCAGAAAGCCGGCAGCATAAGTGTAATCGGAGTCTTTGTTGTGAGACTGGGTGCAGGAGCTTGCGCTACTTCTAACTTCGGTGCCACCACAGTGGAGGGTATTGGACAAGATACCAATGCACCAATTCTGAGGCACCAAGGTGTACGCCCAGATTTTTTCTCAACTCGAGCCAAATTCGGAGTTGAGGTGAGGTTACTTGGATGCTGAACCCCCGAAGTACCGGTAATTTTGATACTCACCCCAATTGCTTTTCTTGTGGCCGGATGTAGGAATAGCGCACGATGAGAGGTGAACAAGGTGCCATTTTCCAACGAGGACAAGAGCCATTTGTAGTTGTGTCCAGCCTCGAGGAATGATCGAGAGAAATAACTGCAGCTGGTGGCGTCCATCCGAGACCATGCCACGTCGAACCTAAGCTGCAGTATGATGCTCGTGTTAACAGTTACGCTCAACAACGATGACCGTCTCCACGCTGACTGAGAAATCTTGTTTGCAACGGACGAAGTAAGTTACCGACTGCAGATATTCGAACATCGCCGGGCACAGAAGAAAGAACCTACCTCCTGTACTTAGCTCACCGAAGGCTGTACATAGTTCATTCATCCACCTTGTCCTGAATGGTCCTGTTGTGCCAAAGAACGTTATGGAGCATCCGGACCCAGAATCTTGTCCACTCTACTGTTGCCCTTACGCCAGCTCAACGTCGGAAGACTTCAGCAAAAAAGACGAGCGATAGAGGCGTTGGGAGAAATTCCTTCGACCGGTCTCGTACCCAGATTCAGAGACATTTGCCAAAGATATATATGATTGAGGAAGGGAGCACAGGCACATTAGTATAAGAGCCTTTGTGGAAGTGGCGAAACGGCTGGGGTTTTGGCCGGGGAAGCGCACGGAATGCCGCTGACACTACATGCTGGGGGAGTGATGTATCACACATCTCTCGAGAGAGATCAGCCGTGATACATCCAGAGCTCTCGCGTTAGATGCGCAATGATGTATCACTTGAGAGTAACTGACCTTTTGGGTAATGAGTGCTCACACGCCCACCGGCGTTGCCAGCAGATGCGAGCTCGTCGTCGTCGACAACGTCGAGCTTATGTACCGCTGTTTGCCAAACTCTCCAGGGCGGGCTGACATAATGGGCCGAATTGAGCGATTCGTCGCTTCGGGCGATAAATCCATGCTGGGCGCATTTCTGGCTCGATTGCGCTGGAACTTTGGCAGCTCACGGATATTGACTGCGTATACAGTGTACGTACATACGGCGATATTATGGCCACTACATAATATAATACGGGCTCTTTTTACCCGCGCGCCAGGTCGTGTGCCAACCGGTTCCGCTAACAGAGAGTTCCCGAGCACACGGCACGCACACGGGAGACCTTGCACTCCGGCACCATGCCCCGTAGCTCGGCACGCGAGCAGTAGCACCGCGCACGCCGCGCAATACGGCTAGAGGAGGGGCACGCACAGCAGCGCGCGCACACTCGATGGGTACGTATCACCCGTGCTCGTAGTGCGTGGGCACGTGTCGCGTCCGCCGTGCGAGGCACGAAGAGGATGGACATGTATATGGATTCGGTATGGGGAGCGTAACAGCCGTCGAGTACTCGCAGCGTGTCTGCAGTACGTATGCAGCGAAGGAAAGGACGGGAAAAAAAAGGGAATAGAGGAATTAAGACGCACCTGGACGTCAAGCGGTGGCGGGGGTCCAACTCCTCTGCCCACCCAGCGATCCCTTCAGACCTAGAGCCCTGTCCTTCAAAAGATTGCGGCCAGGGAATCCACGGAAGGACACGAGCGGCAACGAGAAAATGACGGCGAGTGATCGGTCCATGGCGGACAGGGTCGTCCCGTGTGGCGTGGGGAGCGCGCGCCGAGGTTTGAACCGTGCCCAAGCGGAGGAGGCGAAAGGTAGACGAGAGGATTGTGGTGGAGAGGAAGAGACGTGGCAGCTTGGCAGCCTCGGCTTCGTCGGCTGTCACGACCAGTCGGCTGTCAGCCGGATGAGAACGCGGAGTTCTCTTGCTTTCCATCCACACTGTTGTTCTTATACCATTGTGAGTCAGTGGAGTCTCTTATATCCACAGTCCGAAACATTCTACGTCAAAATGGTACTTGTCCTGGAAAAACTCATAGGCCCAGAAATTGGCTTTTCTTCCGCATATTTAGGGAGAAACGACGACACAATAAATCCGATAAAAGCAGGGGTCCAGGTGGACAGCTGGAGGTACATCGTATCAAATTTCTGGGGTAAACGAAACTGTTTTAGCTGCCCAAAGAAATGTTTGATGTCGACTGATTGGACCACAATCAGCTTCGTTTGAACGCTGTTCCCCACCTAAATAAATTCTGAATAGGCAGAAGTTCTTAGAATCATGCCCTCTACCATAAGTCTTGAGGCTGAATTTCGGGTCGGCAAAACATATGAGCACATAGAAACTACCTTTTTTTGTGACATTCAGTGCCCCGTTCATTGAACTTTCGTCCATTTTTCAGCAACGGGAGTCCTTCCGATGAGTTTATGCTACTCAGATCCGGAAATTTGTGCCTAATACACAGTTTTAGGGCCCCCGCCCAGAAAATCATTATACGGTCAATATAAACGCGCAGGAGCATGGAAGAAATCTAGGAAAGTGGGGCCCAATGCGTGAATACAACCTACACAACATATCCAAAATTTAGGGGAAACGGAGCAGCGATGCCAACGGAATAAATTGACGAGTCAAATTTTGTGTGATGTATGTGAGCCCAAGTAGGCAATCCACGCTTACCACTGAAAACCGACTACCTCTCAAGACAAATTTTGACATCTTGAAATTTTTTGAGCAGGATATGATTGTTGTATAAGTGCTACGCTATCATTGCATCCCAGAAGCTATGTGCATGTCGTTGGGACGGCTAAGAAAACAACGGAAAGATTTTATTCAGCGTTTCGGCCAATTTCTCCCCACATCTTGAATTGTAGAACACGTTCGACCAATTTGTGTAGCTTGAAGCAGTGTATTCCCAAGCTACATACAGAGGTATACCAGGTGTAAGGACGGGATCGACGCGGGATACACACGAAGAGGGATGCAGTACAATGAGGGAGTAGGTAAATGGATGTACGTGAGCTAGGGTGATACGGGCGATCAGAGGCGGGACATCGCACAAGGCAGCAGAGGTGAGTTGTAGTAATTCCGTAGCAGCGGCGCCGCACGGCGGGGGCAGGGGGACAGGACCACGTATATATTTAGGACCGCGTGCCAAACCTGCCGCGGGCTGCAGGCGGGACACGTCGGCGACGGCGTATGAGCTGTCCGTGGCCAAGCAAACTAGCATGTGGGTGCCGGAGGTGGGGGCGGGGGCGGGATCCATGCGCCAAGCGGCGCGGATGGCGCGCGGTCTCCCACGCTACCGGTGGCCGGAAAGAGTGCATACAATATCGCGGACAACAATCAACGGAATGCGGCAGACTGTGAACATCACAGGGTAGCAGATGGAGCGGCGGGAATGCCGGAATGTCGCGGTGCAGGGGAACGCGGACCGAACTGAGGAGCCCAGGAGAAGCGGCAAGGGTGCGGAAGGTGGCAAAAAAGCGCAATGCATGCTGCAACGAGCCTAAAGAACGGCGGAAGGCACGTAGGACCGATGGTGGGGATGTATTCCGCCTGCATGACGCACAGCCCAGCGGTGCGAGGAGCCGGTCGGCAGAGCAAAAAACAGTGGGGATGACTGCATACAAATCTCTGTGAGATGCTAGGGAGGTGCCATAGGTCACGAACGCAGCGGAACGGCGGCAGAAGCAGGGAGCGGGCGGCGGCGGACAGGGCGGACTCAGATGGCGACGGAGAGCGGAACGCGCTGGTAGACGAGCCGAATTGGAAAGCAGGTTAACGCACGAACTACGGCGTGAGACAGGCTAAAACCACGTCTTAGTGGGTGAGAGCTAGGGCTCCATTGCTGCCCGAGCCGGCTAGGCGAGCGGGCGAGCGGGAGGGCGGCGACGGCAAAGGGGGGTGGTGGTAGCGAGCAAAGAGGCCTGAGAATCAGCAGACATAAACAACCTCATCACCACCCAAACCCGGCCAAATCGGCGCTCGGATCTTTGATTTTGTCAACGCAATGGCGTCGTCTGTGGCGGCTTTGAAGGTCCAATAAGACCGAGGTGAGTGGTAAATAGCACGAAGAACATATGCTACTGCAAATCATGAGCCAGAATGGCGCCGCCGGAAACTACCGTTTCGGGCAGTACGGGACGGAGCACAGCCACGCGCCAACCAGAAGCGGGGGGCAGCGAGCGGGCAAGCGCATGCCAGGGCGTTACCCGAGGCGTGTATTTTTTTGATGACACACCATGGCACATTGGTCGCGAGAGATGGGGATGTACCTTTACTGTATTATTTCGTTCAAATCGATAGGGGGTGTGACGCGTGACTCGTTTAACCAATTCGATATTTCGATAATCATCCCGGAGGCGCGTGACAGCGGAAAATTTTTCGATAATCGGTCCAAACGATGCAGGGTGCTCACGGAACGCCTGGAATCCACTGGGTTGATATAAAATCTGTGCGCCGTGATGCTCAAAAAAAAATTACCTGCCCTTGTTTTTATCACTGGTATTGCACCAGAAAATGACCTGATAGCTCATTTAGCACCGTATACACTCGGAAAACAGCAGGGAAGCTCAAAATTGGTCTCACGCATACCATATAGCATCCAACACTCACCTGCGAATTTACCGGGATTTTTTGAACCACTAGACCAATTCGATAATCCCCCGCGTGACGCGTGACCACGACCATATTTCGATACCGATAGCGGGGTGCGTGACGCGTGACTATCGAATTGAACGAAATAATACAGTACCGTGGGGACCCCTCCTGGATACGTGGGGACCTTACGTAACACAGTGGCCTGGGTACCCCGCTCGTCTGATTTCCTTTTTGGGCCTTGATAGCCGCTTTAGGCAGCGCCGATTGAGCAGAACGGTGCTTTTCAGCCCTCGATCGCACAAATGCCGAACCGGTGCTTGCACGTTCTGTTCAATCGAGGGTTTTCTGACTGTCACGCTGAACATCTCACAATCGGCGACTACAAAATGCTCGTTCTGCTCGATCGAGCATCTTTCTTGTGAGAACTTCTTAACCTCCGATCGGCGACTTGGGAATAGTCAATCGAACATTTATCTTGGGCCAATCTTGTATTCTCCGTTCGGCGACGAAAAAATGTCCGTTCTGCTCAATCGAGCCTTTTTGTTAAACTCTCCGATCGGCCACCACAACATGTTCGTTCTGTCCGATCGAGAGTTTTACTTGAATCTTCCGGTCGGCGATTTAAAAATGTTCGTTCGGCTAAAAAAAACATCCGTTCTGTTATCCACATTGTGCATTGCTCGATCGGCGACAGAAAAATGTCCGCTCTGTGAACCGATCTGTCTGGAACTTGTCTTTTGGTAAGCACAGGGGATGTCTCGCGTCCCTTCTCTCCTCTGCCCACCATGGAGCGAGCATACATCGAGCAAGAACTGTACGTCTCGCACTGTTTCCCAGCCCAATCTCATTTTTTTCAGTGTGCATTTGAGCCACAAAGAGCTCGTTTCCCTCGTTCAGCGTCAAAAGGACAGATGGCCCCTCACGTATAGCAAAATCCAAAAGGCAAATAAGGAAGATCTCAAAGCAACGCTACTGGATCCTCGTTACGCATTTACCACAAACGCACCGCCTGTTCCACCTATTGTGCCTAGTGTACCGCCTGTTCCCGCTGCCGTGCCCTCTGCTTCAATTCAGCAGTTGAACCCAATCCCTGGCGGTCTGTAATTGTCCACAGCACCTTCCGTAGCAGATGCTAACTTCACACACAGAGACGCTCCCCAACACTGACTCTCTTGCGCCCAGTATGTGTTTGTTGAGGTTTTGCGGGCGCTGTCTAATTATGGATTGCAGCGCATGTTCTCGTGGCTTCTCATTGACGATAATCGCTCGGCGGGCTCAAGCAGTACCTCCCAACGTATCCAGGTCAAGCTGATTGACCGTGACAATTGCCCAGAGGGTGAATGGCGGGCCAACACTTTGGACATCGTAGAAGCTTTACAGACCTCCATCGGCCGACTAGCAGGTGTGTTTTTGAATGAAAACCTCGCATAAATTTGACTCACCCTTACTCTTTTGCAGGCTCAGCACGCATCGGCGTCCCAGATCCACTGGACCCGGCATACACTGAATATTTCGTTGAACTGATAGCCAATGAACCCGTCAGAAGCCTTGCAGTTAATCCCGAACTGCTCATAATCCCTAAAGACGGTCGCTTGAACCTCCGTGTCAACGATGTTCGTTCTTCTTTCTCTGTCTGATAATCCACTGGCTTACAAGTATCAGATCGCACACATTGGGGCCCACAGTCAAATTGCAACTATTGCTCCTTCGACTCAACCTGCGGCTGCTACATCCAGTGCATCTTCTGCTAGCAATGGCGCTCGCTCTCGGGTGAAGGAGCTCACCACCGATGAAATGGCGTGGCTCAAAAAGCAATTGAGCACCCGTCCGGGGTATACAGAATTTGGCGCCAATCATAGCAAGGTTCTGCAGAACGTCGACCGTGTGAGCTATTGGAGGTTTGCTTCATATGCTAAGCGGGATTTGCACAAGAAAAAATGGCCGGATGCCGTAGGATCTTCCAAGGTTCGTTCTTTCTGAGCATGCATCCAACAGACTGAAAACTTGCACAGAAAATTTCAGTAGACGCGATTTATCAAGCGCTCGACATGAAATCGACGGCGTTCACCGAAGCCGTCCAAATGACTAAGATCATCGACACCTACACAGCAGCCGGCCCTCAATATAGCCCAGAGGTTGTGGCGGAGGTCGCAAAGGCCGATGAACCGGACCCCAATGGGCGCGCGCTTCGGAATTTCTTGCTGCAGTGGGACAAGGACCATGGCTCGGTTTCGAACGAAGATGATGGGTGACTGGGGACCCCTCTGTTTGATGCCTGCTACGCTTATTTTGAGCCATGCAGCACCGGCAGTTAGTATTAGACACTTGAAGTATCCCTCTCACTGTGCTTGAGTATTTATCACCTTTGAGCGAATTTTATTCCTGGCCAATGGGGGGTGTTATCCAGTGCACAGCAACCCAGTGTAATCAGTAACAGGGAGTCATTAGAACACTTTCTCTGTTTGATTCAGACCTTTCTCTTATTCGTTGTGTGTTAAAGCACGTATTCAACATGCCATCACGTACCTGGCGGTAAGTCCGAAATTGGATCCATCGCCATCTGAAAACTAGCCGGCCTTGGAGCGGACTGACTAGGAAGGCCCCCACATACACTTGGACTCGAGAATTATGGCTGAATATCTTGCAAAGTCAGAGAATCCGTCTTCTGTTTCGGCGGTACGGTGATTACCGGTACAATCTGAACCAAATAAAGTCGGAAAGCCCGCAGCAGCCACCACTGGTCCAATTCTCCTGGAAATATTTGAGTACACTCCTTGGATGGTGTAGAGAGCGCTATAATTGGTCGCTTCCGCGCCAGAATTCTTCTCAAAGGTGTCGGCGGACACTGATTGTTACATTCTTTCAGTGCATTTGTAGCTCAACTTTCCATCTCAACGTTTCACACGTTGCAGCACTCCAGATCGAAGTTCAGCTCAATTAATCGAGCACAAGAGATTAGGGATTTGATATGGGCACTCAGAACAAGTGCAACATAAGATTAATGTATAAAAGTACAAGATCGTTGAAGAATCGTACTCTGCAAATAATCGCAGAACGAACGCGCCGTTCGGAACTCAGTGCTCCCCTCGTACGTCTCACGGATAAACCGCAGAGCCAGCTCCAGATTCCAGTTCGGCTTGGAGGACAGTCGTTCAATGAGGTCAATCACCTTTGAACGGCGACCGTACTCATTTCTGATCGTACGCATATTGCGTTTCCACTTCGCATTCCACCCCTCGTTGAGCTCTCGAATGGAGAGGCAGCCGCCAATCCCCGACGCCCACTCCGTCCAGTAATCGGTGATCTTTGGGAGAATCCGATAGTTGTAGACGGGAAGCAACGACTGGGTCGTCTCGACCCAATCCCACTTATGCTTTCGCATGCGAACGTCGGTGTATCTCAGCGCCAATAGATTCCAGGCGGCTGTTTGGGCAACACTGAAGTTGTAGCCGGTGATAGGAAGCTCCGCCGGCGATGCTTGGATTGAGGGTAACGTCTGCGGAGGCAGCGGCGAAACAGGTGGCGGGAACGTGGGAGGGTATGGAGAACCAGAGCTCGTGTTGGACATCGATGGGAATGGTGCGGAGTCCTCACATACCTCGTCGGTTCGTCGGATGTCCAAGTTCGTCGGTCGATGTCCAAGTTCGTCAGATAGTGCGCAAGTTCGTCAGATGCCATTTCTGGAGTCGCAAATGTCCAAGTTCGTCGGATGGGAGCCAGAAGGACTCTCAACTTCCATCATCTTGACATCTCAACAAGGCGACCGCCATCAGTGTATCCCGCCGCCATCAGCTTTGCGGATCAGAACGGCAGTCCGTCTTGCGTTCAAGACTTCCAGCTTCAAGCTTACGTCGGTGGGTGACTCAAATGTCACGTAGTGTCACGCCGCACGCCGCGGACTCTTGGTCGGCGGCGCTTGCGCTGCACGCTGCGTAGCTATCCAACTGTCTACTCACTCACAAGTACTCTGCCTGTTACTACTGGCGTACATACGAACCTGAATGCAGTCGGATTTGCGCTTACAAAGTTTGTGAAATTACTTATGAGGAAAAAGACCAAGCCGTGGACTTGCGGGAGCGTAGACTCGCGCCTTCAAGTCGTTGCTACACGCGAGTCCAGGATACGGCGAGTCCAAAGAAATAATAAATAAAAGGCAAAGTTTTATTGGCGACCATGCGGTTGGATTGGACGGGATGGAAGGCGAGCGTTCAAGTCCGATCTCTGATCAGTAGGTTCACGAAGTTAAGTCTTGTTGCGACTTATTGAGAGGCTTGCCTTAGCGAAATCAACGGGGCATGGAATTGCCGAGGGTGTTCAATGTTGTACATGATGTATCTAGGACGGGTCAGCGCCAGAATCTGGAGAGCCTGCGAGGAAATAAAAGCGCACTGGGTATGGATGGAATACATGATGAAGTGGTTCTTGTGATTCGGAAATGTCTCAAGTTCGATCGTAGGGAATACCTAAGAGTAATCAAGTAACGGTTACTCCAGTACTGATTTTTGTCCGGTGGGACAATTGCAGTGCGCGAAAGATACAAGTCCTAGGATCGATGAAAAAAGGGTCAGTACACCTGAATCAAGTTGCGAGAGCCATAAAGCTTACCAACGAGATTGCTTAAACTCGATTTTGGGCCAATCAGTGCGAAGTAGTAGAGGCGGTTTTGAGCTTTGCAAGAATTGAAGGACCGTTAGTAACGGATGGAAGCAAGGGTACGAGAATATATACGTACATATTTGTGTGGTGCCAGATGAAGTGCTCGTTGAATCAAAGATTTCAAATCAGTTCAGTCTAATCAGTTCAGTCTCAAGGCAAACCAACTCAACCGCACGGCGACGTACCTTGAAGGAATTGTGATCGGGGTAACAATTCAATTACACCGAGGTCAGTACTCGTTCAAGATGAATGGAACAGCGGCCGCCTCTGCAACGAGTCCCAGTCAGTTCAGTTTGTAGTCCAGTCGAAAGCGACGGCTCTGGCTTGGAGCCTCAAAGCGTCTATATCTCAGCGAATCGATTTCACGATGAATTCGGGCGGTGCTGAAAACGTCAGTCAAGCTGAGTTGAAGACTGGTTGGATACTCACCTTGAGATTCATTCCAGCGGCACCAGCGCTCTTTCAGACGATCAGTAAAGCTGTTAAGTACAATGCTTGAGAGAATGACCAACACAGACAAGTCGATGAACGAGGTCTCTTGGATTTGTGGATACCCAAGCGAGGTCAGGCAACACCTATTGAAGGCGTTGTGAGTTAGATAACCCACAAATGAAACGAGGAAGCTTACTTGCCTAGCTGTGTCAGAGAAAATGCGAGGGTCCAATGCTGGAAGCCAACAGTGTAGAGGATTCAAGTCGCGGTCGATGAAGCCTTTGGGAGTCCGATCAGTTTGAATGGTTTGGATTGAGGCAAATTGATTGCAACTGCAAGAAGGTCAGTAAGGGTTGGATACAAGTGGATTGAAAATCGCCTGCGCAGTGAAGTCATTCCGAAATGAGTACAGAAGTGTCGCCGTGCACTTGTTGGATTACAGACAGCAGACCATTGGTCAATACCGTGTAGTAACAGAGATCATTGTATGCGTATTGGCCATCCATGAAAATATATGGGAGGGCCATATGGCGTTGTAACGGTGTAATATGAATGTTTTTCGTCCCTGGTCCACGATCACGTGATCAGGTTGAAATGCCTTGAATGACCACTGCACGCGCAATGAAGTACACATTGAAATGCGGGAGTCACGATTCACATAAAGACAATCTAGGGGAGGAGAAACCGATTATCTCAGCCTGCATATACATGAATGATATCTACTAGTCGCCCGACTTTGCACTGAGATATTCGAGGTACCGCTTATGATCCTTTTTGTAACGTTTAGCGAACTCCTCCGGATTACGCTCGACCCACTCATGCCCGGTCAGCGTCTCGCCGGTGTCGGGATCCTGCATCACCCACCCAGCGAGTGGATCCTCCATCAGGAAAACCTCCCCCAGCAATTTTTAGCAATTTTGCGTGAAAATTGCGAAAAATTGCTGTTATTGCAAGAATGGCCAAATTGTGCGAAAATATGTTACCGGTAGAAAATTTTGCGAACAGTTGGTGAAAAGTTGTGGAAAGTTTTAGCGCGTTTTGACAAATGTTCCTTGGAATTACTTGGAATTGTTCAGACAGAGGATGTAGCAAAGAAGAGAATGGCATTCAAATCTATCTAAGATACATGTGTATATATGTATGTACCCAGGACTGCACCTCAGCCGCAACCATCGCGACAACGACCGCTCGTCAATGCTCCATGGAATCCTTCGACACCGGCGGGGAACCTCACCGCAACTACGCGCGCGAGCACTGCAGGGTGGTCGTATACCTATAAAGAATGTCACGAGACAGATGACAGAGAGAGAAGAAAGAAAAAGACATAACTTAACACGGCGGTAGGAGATCAAGATGAAGGAGCGACATCACTTGCGACTCCGTTGGGCTGTATCCTGAAACTGAGTCAGTGCATGCTCAAGAGCATCGTGGATGAACTTGTACATACCGTATGCTCGGCACTTGGTGACAGCTGGCGACCAATAGGAGGGACGACACCACCCCTGAAGGTGACGACCGAATCGAGCAGCTGCGATGGCACATGTATCAGCACGGGGCTGGGCGCGAGCAGCGAGAACTCACCTTGCGCAGTGGCTTCGTGTCGTGGAACATGGTGACCTGCAGAACATGCGGCACGGTACGGTGCTTCCCATCGTCGTGCACGGTGTTGACCACGAGATGAAGGCGGGGAGGTATTCCAAGACAGCGGGGCACACTGCGCGAGGTAATCAATAGCCATACATAGCACTCAACAGTGCTATAACTCACCGTCCACAGCCGACGCACAAAGAAGCCGGATGTGTTGCGGCCAAGCACATGTTCGGCGAGCTACAAAAGCCAGAATGGAACACAGCCTGTCAGCATGGACTCGAGGGGCAAGCTACGACGACAGCATGCAAGGAAAGGAGGATATTGGGAACACACCATCCCGATCTCCACGGTAGATATGAACAGACGGCTACACAACGAGGTCCGGAGATTGGACTATTCACAGTAGAAGACAAGGTTAGCATACGGCCGTGTCGAGGACGGCAGGCACGTACCGATGTCGTGCGTGGTGCAAACGGACCAAGGGTGGTAACCACTGAGAGGTATGTAGGAGCCATGGATCGGGCCAGAGAAGGATGTCGGGCTGAAGAACGACTTGGTGAGGGAGGAAGATGGGGGGAAAGGAAGAGAGTTGTTTGCTGTTATTGTCCCGTCATCAAAACGAACCATTTTTCGCACTCACGTGCGCATGATGTTGATGATTCGTCCGGTGATCAACCGGCAATCTTCGGACTTGTAATTCTTTCGCACTCTGCCTTCAAGCCTGAGGTGACTCCGCCACATACCTCGTTCACTGCCAGTGGTTGATTCCGTGCAATCGGCCCTCACAGATACACAGCGATGTGACCGAAAGGGTCCGTAGTTTGGCCGTAGCTCCATGCGTGCTCCCACAATGTCGACAATTACAAAAGTTGAGTTCTTCGTCGAAAGTTGGTCAAAACAAAGAGAATTCAAACTGTCTAGATACTCTGAAAAATGACAGAAATTATCACTCAGATTTCAATGACTTCCCAAAGATTGTCGAAATGTCGGAAATCTTTGGATGAATGACCAAAGCTTTCATGAAAATTGCAAAGATTGCGAAAAATTTCAACCCATAAGAAACTTTCATGAAAAATATCAAAAAATTGCGAGGGAGGTTTTTCCTGATGTCGAGCTTCTTCTGGCGTTTACTGGACGTCACGGCGGAGGAGTCTGGTTGCGTGCGCTTACGGGATGACACGCGGCGTGCGTCTGAGACTGGTTCACCCACGATTACGGCCGATGGGGGCAGTTCCGATGGCAAGGTCGAGGTCGACGCGCCTGGTGTTGGCTCCGTGGTCAGATTCGACGTCGTGGGGGTTGTGTTGGCTTTGCGCGCCTTGGGCGCTCGAACCCGGCCTGAGGAGTTTGACTAACGCAATGTGTAAGGTTGATAAGCCCACAATAATTTAGACAGAGCGTACCTTGGCCTCGGCTTTGGCCAGTTTGAGCTTGCCTTCAATCTCGACGACGTCGGCTACAAGATCACGAATAGCGGATTGCTCTGTCTGTGTGAGTCTCAGTCATATGAGGGTGCGGGCAGCACAGATAGACCTTACGTCTTCGTCAGCGCGGGCAGTCTCAAGCTCTTCTTTCAATTCCAGCAGCTCCGTCTCCAAGGCGGCGACATTGGCGTCCGTAGCACGAGCACGTCTTCCCTTCTCAAAACCTCGCGACTGCCGGGCAGTCCGGTTAGCATAACGTTGAGATACTTCGTTATGTGAATTTCGAGAGATTGCAGTCGCCATGCGCATCTCGATTTCTGCGGCCCTGCGGGCGTCGAGTTCTTCGTATCTGGCTCGGATTGAGTACATCATCACGTCATCGGAAGCGAAAGGCTTACTTTTTAAACGACTCGATTACGCCCATCGATGTACCAGTCTGAGCGTTGTTCCAAGCATGCTGCGCTTCACCGAGGTTTGTGGTAGCATCCATGGAATTCCATCGTTCAAGTGGGATCCTCGAGAGACACTGGATGAACCCGGGGAGAAGCCAGGTGTGCATTGTCTTGTGCGTCCACCAGCCTAATATTATTAGCGAAACGACAGCAGTGGTAAAAGGAATGCACGTACGCTTCAGTGTTCCGTCAGGATCGGGCAGAGTCACAATCCACGTCTTGAATGCTTCAACTTCATCGACGGTCTTGGCATATTTGAGCTCGGAGATGCGCCTTCGGTCCGCAGCCGAGAGATGCAATAGCTTGGGGACCCCACTTGACATAAAAAAAATGAGCGCAACGAAACGAGAAAAGTCGGCGTAGAAAGACGTTACCGATCGTAGTGCGTATAACAAAGCCGCAGGACGAATAGCAGAAGCATCACTGCATCGGTTATTACTACCGCGCGCACCTCGTCAAGGTCCACTGTGTCAACGAGTGCGTCAGCAAATCCTAAAAGGGGCGCGGCCTCCATGTCAGCATTGAGTCCGAGGATTTTCCCCCCCTTGTGAAGCCCGATGAACTTGAGCTTTTTTCGAGTGTGTTTGACTACGAGTCGCTGGACCTCCTGCCAGACAGCCCTGTACGCGTCGCGGTCGTGAATCTCCATCCAGACGCGCATCACCGTCACAGCTACGATCAAGTTAGCATACAGCCCCGTTGCGCAAACAGAAATACGTACACTCGTTAATCGCAACCAACCAGCCATTGATCTCGAAAATCTGCATCTTCCCGACAACGGGTTTGAACGTGGTGTCACAGTCGAGGGTACGAAGGTCGTGGATGTAAGAAAGTAGTTTATGGTTCGCACCAAATATGATTCGCTTCCCGTCACGGGACTGAGAGCTTTGCAGATATCGCTCCTCGTCACTCAGTGCCTCCTGGTCAGCGAGGTACGCTGCGACCTCTGAAACGGGCAATCAGCGAAAGAATGACCCGCAGGATATGCAAAATAATTACGCTGCCTCGTGTTGGTCGTCGTTGACGAGGAAGCATTCAACTCCAGCTTCACCTCCTGTATGAGGCGAGTCTTGGCAGTGCGGCTGGTCAGCGCGAGGTGGAAAAGGCTGGGTGTCTTGCCGTCGAGAAGGTCCTTAGTCGATTGCGCTGTGCATCGTGAGAACATGTTGCACCGAGCGTCAAAACTGAGCCCATACCATTCTCAACCCTCGCGACGGTTGCCCCAAGACCAATCTTGCGAACACACTGCTTATACCGTTGCGCAACAGCCGGCGTCACTTTGTCGGGCGGCGGGGGTAAGGCTCGTCACGAGTTAACTCGCGAGTTGACTCGGACCCGTGGCACGAGTACCCGCAATGTTCGAGGCCGTACTCGGATCCGTGGGAAACCCGCCATCACGAGTACTTGACCCGCGAGTCACGGGTTTCCCACGGATCAACTCGCAGGTATTTTTTTGTTTTTGCTGTTTTCAGCCCAAAGGAACACATTGGAAACACTTTAAAAATTCTGAGTAAAAACTCGTTGTACCAAAATCCGAACCCGGATCCGTGAAAACCCGTCGCCACGGGTACTCGAACCCGCGGGTCAAGTTTCCCACGAGTATTCCCACGGGTATACTCGGGATGACCCGCGGGTGACCCGCACTCGTGACGAGCCTTAGGCGGGGGCGGGTGGGTGTGCCCGGAATCGGGCTTTGGGACTACCAACGCCATGCGTGCGAGCTCGGGGTGCAGCGACTCCCATGGGCAGTAGATGTTCATCTTCGCTCTGCACGTAACCGGTACGATTTGCGCGACGTACGGCAGCCCGTTCTTGTGATGATTGAACGCTGGAGTGCGTGAGTAAAAGGCAAGTGGTTGGGGGTAGAATAAACACACGGCATTGATGTTTCCCTTTTTGTCCTGTACGTCCCGAGACGACCCTCGAGCATGTGCCCTCCGCGTCGTCCTCCTCAATGATGCGCTCGCCGTTCATGACTTTGACAAAGAGGTCTTCAGAGATATTATCGTGAATCAACGCTTGGGAGTGGGAGGACCCGACGGCGAGAGGCTCGGTGCGTTTGGAGCACAACAGAATGTGTTCCTTGTGGTGAATGGGCTTGATTCGGGTTGAGCGCGGGAAAGGGGAGTGGAATAAAGGGACAACAGACCGTATTCAATTTTCGCAAGGCGATAGACCCCCCGCATCGCGCGCCGTCAGCGCGAATGCCCTTGCAGCGCCAGTCTTGAAGGGAGTGGTGAAATCTGAGCATATTGTGAGTCTTCAGCGGCGATGAAATATACAGTTGGAACTGTACGCAAGAGTTCGTCCGACATCAGTGTCGTCTTGCATTTCGCGTGTGCGAAGTACAGCTGCTGCAAGCTTCCGAGCTGGCTCTGGGTCGAGCGTCCGTCGCTCCTCGTTCAAAAATGCGGAGTCAAGGGCTTCACATGCCGATATACCACCGCAATACGGATCAGCGCGACGAACAGAGATTGTGACGGCGTCTGTGAGACCAAAGAATGAGCCAGGGATTTTGGCATCGGGCTTGTTGCGAGCTCCTGTGCCCCCAGTCCAAGAGTGAGGATCCTGTACCAGTTAGACTGTGATCGGCCGCCCAAGAAGGAAAAACTTTACCTGCCCACGGACCGTGTCATCTACCGTCATCTCTGGATCCAGATCGGCAATTTCGGTGAAATCAACAAGATACGCGGTGCGTTTGGGAGGGAAAGGAAACTGAGAGGGGCACCCCTTCACGCGATGAAGAGCATATATCTTTGTCCTCCCAGTGAGATAAATTCCGTTGGGAAATTCTACGACTTCGGAAGAGACGCCCGGATCCAACCACTTGACGTCCGATGGCTTCCACTGCCAACCGAGAAGCGCCTCCATTTCTGGTGCCTCGTCAACCAGATCAACATCCGGCTCCGGCGAGTGAGGCTGACTAAAGCCACTCGCATGACCTTTAGCTTCATTAGAATTGGTGGTAGCGATCAGAAGACGTACTGAGGACTGTCCGCGGTGGAGTTTCCGTCGTTCCACGATCCAATTTCAACAGAAACGGATGGCCAGCTGCGATAGCAACTCAGTGTAAGTCTTCAAAGATTCGCTTGGAATTACGAGCCTGTTTTCTTCGAACTCGTCGTACACACTTGAAGGCGCCGCCGAGAGGGGACGTGAACCGCTCGACGACCATCTGCTCAAATCATCAGCGAGCGAAACTCAACAGCGGAAATAGTATTTACCCGGATGCCCAATCATCATCAGGAATGCTGGAAGGAGCAGCGGACGTAAATCTTGAGCTCCGGTCGGAATGACTAGGGAGATACCGATGAGCGCGATTATGCAAACACTGAGATAATAATCACCTAACATCGCCCATCAGATGGTCAATGCTACGCAACATCTCAGTCGACCGATGGCGTAGTATAGATGAAAGGCAGTCTTACCCATAACCGTCGCTAAAACAGTCGCTTCCACTCGAACCCATGTGTGCTGGCGTCGACTGAAGGCTGGGCATGCAAGATTATTGTCAAAACAAAAAAGGATAGTGAACAACCTCGCACCTGGAAAGCAAATCATCCCAATACGCCTGCGCGGATGTTTCTTCCCACCGTGCGGGTAGTTGATCGAGTTGCTGCTGTTGCGGTAGCCAAGAGGACGGCCCAGCATATGTATCCCATGAAATTGACGCCGGGAACGCAGGCTGAAGCGGCGTGGCAGCCGGATATGCACCAGGAAACAAATCTGGGGAGATATCATTCAGCCGTGGTGATTAAAGCGGTAGCCTAAGCCTCGCACCTGGAGGTAAACTAAAAAGAGGTGCTGGCATGGCATTGGATGATGAGGATGAGCCGGGATCGACCCATCGTGCCGCGGAGACCTCATTGACTTGGGGGTCTCTAGATTTTGCATCAGCATTGACACGCCGCCAGACAGCTGTTAGGGATAATTCTATTTGGAAACCCGGTTTCCGGTGGAAACCCCTCCCGTTAAGGAGATTTCGTGGAAACCCGCGCAAAATGTTAATTGGAAACCCACTTACAGCAAATTTTGCGCATAGGGACTTTCAAGGCCGCAAATGATGCCGGGGAGCTGCATTTGACCTGCTATTGAGGTGAGCAGGCTTCGGCACATACCTACTAACCTTCCATATCCCTTCCAGGCCAGTTTTTGGTCCCCGAATAGCTTGACTGTTTATTTCCCTTTCAAGCCGAGTGCCGAGCAGTGCCAAAATCACATCATATGTGATGCCGGTGCGTGAGGTGGTATATTTGTTGCTCGAAAGGCTTGAACAGGCTCATATATACGATCTCCTGTGCAGCAGCTGGGGTATACTATCAGTTTAAGCACTGGAATCAAATATCTTGCGTTTACTCTAGACATGATGGGTATTGATGGGATCTGCACCCACGGCGGCTCGTGAGATATCAGGTATCGTCGGGGTGGACATGGGGCATGCCTTATGTGTCCAAGATCCACCGGACTGAATTTCTACGTGACGCAAACAAAGAAAGCAGACAGATTTCACCATACCGCCCCGGCCGATGCCTCGGCAGGTGCGGCAAGCACTTCGGCATTGGCAGGGTTTCTCGGCACTTATTCAGAATCAGGGTTTCCAAATAATGATGGCGGAAACCGGGTTTCCAAATAGAATTATCCAGCTGTTAGCGTACCGCGATTGTCCGTCGTCACTGGTGTCCCAGAAATGCGCTGAGAACATTGCATCGTCCATTCGCGTGCCGAAATGGGCAGTATGCTGGCACGACGCGGGATGGTGGCGCGGCGAGTACTAAGTAGAAAGTCGGATGGGACGAGATGATAGGAGGGAAGAAGCAGAAGCAATTGGCCGGCTGGGCGCTTGAGCGCGGCCCGGGATCGATGATGGGCCTGATCGATTGGCCGAATCAGGACATCCGACGAGCTTGCACTTTAATCTGACGAACTTGCACGGTTCTGACCTGTTCTGACGAGCTTTCCTTCGCTTATAGTGTTGCCGCGGTCCGGTTCGGTCCAGTTCAACACAAAATTTTCCGAACGTCGAACCGGACTTTCGGTTCGGTTCACCCAACCCTCTGAACGTTGAACCGGACCGACGTTCGCGGTCCAGTTCAGGTTCGGACGCGTTCGAACCCATTTTTTCTTCCCACGGCTCAGAACCACTCAAATTTTCTCCCGAAAGCTCGTCAGCCTCGATATACAACTGCCTGTTGATTATAGAGTCACCTTTAACCCTCATGGAACACCGTGAACTGCTGAATCCTCACAACCCGTCCGTCCAGTTCTATCTGATGGGTGTTTGATTCCATCAGCGGTGGCAAGTACTTCAGAACGAGTTCCTTCGTGTTCATTTTCGAACCGTGGGGTGAGTAGACATTCCACGGAGGGCCCATGAATTGATTGGGCTGACTTGCTCTGGGTTTTTCTACAGAAAAAATCCCTCCCAAGTTCAATTTTGAGGGACGGAGATATGTTCGCGTTCGACGTTCGAACGCGTTCAGGAAATTTCGAAAATCCCCGAACGTTGAACTGGACCTTCGGTCCGGTTCAGTGAACGTCACAGCCACTGAACCGGACTTCGGTTCGGTTCAGGTCCAGTTCGCGTTCAAAATCGGTTCTGAACGGGACCGCGGTAACACTATTCGCTTAACGGCGTCTGACGAACTTGAACCATCAAACGACGAGGATCTCCCATCAACCGACGAGGATCCCCCATCAAACGACGAACTTGAACATCCGACGAACCGACGAGGTACTATACGACTCAATGGTGCGTTCGTTGCAAGGCTCGTACTTTGCACAGGATTTTGTGCAGCTGGTGGATTCGGGCTCGAAAGGAGAGATGGTGGAATGAATACTGTTATCCTAATGAGCATAGAGTAACCAAGATAACAAAGAGAACACACCGGGCTCGCGCGGCTGCGCTCTGGAATTTCCGATGCGTCTTCCCGATCCACCGATCTCTTGGAAGTACTGCGTGAGAGTGGCCATTTGAGCCTCTAATGCAAGCATATAAGCTCGCGTCTCGTCGCGTGCCGCTTGCTGCGCCATGTTGAGACTGGAAATTGCGCCTTGAGAGACCTTTAGCATTTATAATAACATCGGTCACGAAGAGGTCAGAAAGGAGGAGGCTACGTGTGCTGTCGCCGCGAAACGCGACGGAGCACGACGTGAGAAGCATTGCTCGATCACGGAGGCCGATGTACGTTTGCGCAGGTCCCTTGAAATTGGTGAGACACCAGGACGCGCATCTCATGAGATCGGTGGCCGTGAAGGTGTCTGTGCAACGGAATCAGTGGTTTAGATGGAGCAAAGGGACAGTGAATACATACCGGCGTTGGTGCCCTTCGCCTTCAGCGTGTGCGCCATTTTCACGCGTTGTGGCTCCTTGTGTCACTGCGGGCAAAAGCCATGGCCGCGGCTTCATGGCGTGGGACCGATTAACCGTACTTTAACGAGATGGTGCGTAAGCTGTGCATTTACTCCATGTAGGCCTATCTCCATTTCATCCTCTCTGCTCTCGCTGTTGGGAAACAGATTCATTTACTCCATCGAGAGTGGTGCACGGGGGCTCAATGGGGTCCCTGTACCCCACTGTGGACTGCGCAAGCGTCGCCGAATGGCCACGCAATGCGGCAATTTTTTTTCAACCACCCCAAAAGTCCACGCTTCGCCCGTTGCGGGTGAACAGCTGACCGTGCGCAGCATTGGAGCTCAATGCAATGCAGCAGACACAGCCCTTCCGCAGAGAATTAGCCTGGTGGTCCTAAAGGGTTGGTTGCACACGCGACATGTTCGCAGTCGAACGCAGCAGACTTTCTCCGAAGATTCCCCACCATAAAAGGAGATCGTAGCCTGCCCAACCGCCTCCCTGCCTTTCTTCCCCCCTTCCCCCCCGCCACGAAATCCCGCAACCCGACACCCTCTCGCTCTCGCTCCCGGATTATCGAGAGGGATCTTATGGCTACCCATCAATTTGCCCCTCAACATTCATCAAATATTTCAACCCATTGCTATCCGCCTCAAAACTGCTCGCAATGAAGCTTGCTTCAAACGTTCCTCAGCGTCATGTCTGGTGTGCATCTAACTCCTGGGTCACCCATGTGCGCATACCAAATCAATCTACATCGTTGAGCTGTGCAGACTGCAACTCTCGCCGGATGACTCTGGGATTTTTGCAAGCAGGCTTACGACCGAACTCCGTCGGCTCAAGAACCGACGAGTCCGATGCTCATGTTCGCGCCCTCGACAGTCAAGAATGCATTCAACAATCCCGTAGCTTGCCTTTGATTGATCTACAGGGTATGTACGTCGTACCCTTTCATCTTTGGATGGTTCACACTAATGTTTTTGCGGAACACACAGCCTACGTCTTCAATCCCAGTGAAAAGTGGTCATGCTGGTTTCGACCCGCCCGCAGATTCTAGCATTTGGATCTGCTATAGTCCAGAATAAATGCTGAAATCTGACTCCGGACCGGCCCTCCGTCAGATCTCAGCAGAAATTCTGGACTATAGCAGGTTTCAGCAGGACCGATTTTGACTGGGCTTCAATTCTCACAGTTTATTTCCTTACATCTGTACGAATCCCGATGTACCACACAGTGGACCGATATGCGAATGCTTACCATTGATGTTCTTTGTGCTGGAAAATCTGTGTCTTTGCTGGGTGGTTCGTTACTGGCTCTTGAGACACAACAAACACCTCAAGGGTCGAACATGCCGGAGCGAAGCGGAGGCAGGTCTTGTACTTACCATGGCGTTGGCACGGCGTTGGCACGGCGTTGGCACGGCGTTGGCACGGCGTTGCACCGGCGTTGCACAATTCTCTTTGTCCTCGTTATCTTATCTTCTTTCAATCTATCATTGATCAATCAGCGGGCGCCGACCCACAGCTTTGCCCCGGCTCGCCTCAAACCACAACCGGACCTCAGCCTACCTCATCTATTCCCCTGGACATCACTGCGCGGAGACCTGGAGGCTATAATTTCATTCGTTGTTTTACGTCGCAAAAAGAAGATGTCCGAATCCAGGTTTCTCCCGACCACTTTGCGGCTGCCTAGGACACCGTGTCATGGGAAACGACATCCATCATACTAAGTATTCCACATGAGGATGAAACCTAATTTTGTGGAGTGAAGTCAGACTATGTATGGCCCAGCAGTATGGGTACCACTTGCCAGACTCCAGTGGCGCGTGCTTCTTTGCACGCAGATGCAATGTGCTGGCTACTTCCCTCCCATCATGGTCCCAGCCCATGTGTGCACATGTCAGTGCACAGGTGCCGATCTACCATACATGCGCGAGGGATATGCGATAATTATCTTGATGCCCGAGCCTAAATTACACCGGTCAGGACTCAGCAATCCATAATGAGAACTAAGTTGACCCCAAGAGTAACTCCGCCATGAGTCCGAGCTTTTGAATCTTCTATTCCTTGAAAAGGTTGTATCCCGAGGAAGCAACACACGTGTAATGAATTCGAACTTTGACCAACCTTGAATTTGGCGACTCATAGACAGTGGAAGCGAGCGAATGGCACTGAGTGCTTGAGTGGAAAGGGTGCGCCTGACTTAACTGGTGTATATTCCGGCCGATGTCACGGTAAGTACTGGCGGCGGCGGCATCGGAGTTGGCACAGACTTCGGAAAATCCTAGTATCCATAGCAAAATTGTATCACCTTGGATTAAAAGCTTGAAAGCCACCCAACGGGACCCTCGAGTAACAAGTTCAGTTGCGCAACAATGAATCGAACTTTGTTTTCGCCGGAAGCAAAGACCGATTTTAATCGCGTCCAAGATAAGATAAGATAGGAAAGAACAAAGAGAATTGTCCAACGCCGGTGCAACGCCGTGCCAACGCCATGGCAAGTATTCGTCCCACGCCAGTCAAACGCCATGAAGCCGCGGCCATGGCGTTTGCCGGCAGTGTGTGCAGCGGCACTTTCGAATGTCTTGATTCGGATGTCGAGGCGCAGCCCGACTTGCGCCGCGGGGACGTCCAGGTATTTGTGCTGATTGCTGAACCGCCAGTTCTCGAGAGCAGAGACGACCTGCTTCACGCCTGAGATGCCTATGGTGCCCGTTGATTCAGAGTCGTCCTTGCGCTTTCGTTTCTATTAAATCCAAGTTAGCACCCAAATACTTAAGTGAGTATGACGGCAGGAAATCGTCACCTGCGGACGCGTCGTTTCGTACTCCAGGTATACCGTAACCTTTGCGGCAGTGATAGGGAAAGCTGGGATTACTACGTGGGCCGCGTCGTCCTGCAGCAGCCGTGCTTGAGATAAAATCCACCAGGCTTCGTAACTCCGGATCTGACGCGCATAGGTGGCAGCTGTTTCTTTGTCTGACTGCTCCTCCGCCGCGACGGCCTGTCGAATAAGGTGGGAACGTGCTTCCAGCGCGTCCATGGCATGCTGCATCGCCGAAGCATCCGCCCCAGCCTGAGGTAAGGATACCGTTGCAGCAGGGATTGTCGGTGCAAAAACAGGTTGCGAGGAAACCGGAGGTGATGGATTGTCGACAACTTCATTGTTTGCGTTGAATCGATACGGCGAGTGGGGAAGTGCAGGTACAGAGCGACGGGTGGGTGTCGCAGGTAACGAGGACGAGGGCGTACAAACCAGCCGTGCCCTCTTGCGAGTCACCGGGGAAGCGGACGGTGAGTACGGAATGAATATGCTCGAATGAGCGCCGGGCATGATGATATCTACGGGAAGGAGAGGTTAACGGTGTGTCTGAAGGCGCATCTCGGAGGGTGGCAACGTACTGAGTTCCTAGGTACGCTCTGGACGACTTGAGATAACAAAGAATCCCTGTGCCACCACTCTAAAATGACTATGACGGCTTGATTAGTTTCGGGATCCGGAGAGCGACTTCGCGCTACGAAGCGCACCTGATAACGTCCAGGAGATGCGCGAAGAGCTTCCGGGCGAGCCAAGGCAATAGAACGAGGTAGAAGTAGCGCGATATGTCCCGTACGTAGACAAGTAACGGGGTGGCAATGAATTGACGGAGAATGAGGTTGGCGACGGGAAACGAGCGATGTGTGGTGTCCTACAGCTCAGAACAGTTTATAGTTGTCCAGCTGTGGCCACCAGAAGACAATGGGGCCAAGCAATACACGAGAAAGGAAAGAAATTAAGCGAATGTGGCCCTGATGGGACGAATAGGAGGAAGCGCCGTTATGGTAGAGATTAGCCGGAAAGAGTGTTTCCCGGTGTGAATTAGGTTAGTCGGGACTCCTGGGCTCGCGCTACGAGGGCCGGAAAGCCAGCTGCTGGGAGGTGTCGAGTGGCTAGCGAGAAAGAAGCCGACGGTGTCTCCCTTTTCGAGAAGACGCGGCTCTGATGGGCGATCTGCCGTGACAAGCCGGATCCGGGGTACATCGTGTATTGTGACTGGGTACCTCGCTTAGCCCCTGGGGACGTCCCCAGCGGATGTCAACAGTCGGACATATACTCTATGTATCACGACTGATCTCTCCCGAGAGACGGGTGATATATCAAAGCCCCACCTATACCTGCCGCTGACAACCCAAAGGACTTCTAGGAGAACCGGGTCAGGGCAATGCTACTTGAGCATGGGATTTGGGCTTCCTGCGGAGCGCGCAGAAACGACGACGATCCCGCTGCGCGGCGGCGCCAGCTGACGTGCGCCACTCAGGTCCGGGACAAGAACTGTCGGAATAGAGCTTATTTGCAAGTGGTGAAAAACAATTTTGTACTAACTTTTATGCCTTCTGATTGGCTGCTCCACAGTCTCCAGCCAATCAGAGCTGGTACGAAACCATTTCTCACTACCTGCAAATAAGCTCTAATGGAAGGCTTCTGGTCTATTACGGCACATCATCATTAGACCAATCAACCCCATCCTCTGAGCGCACGTCATCCGCACACAGAAGCAAACACCTTCTTTTGCCGACGAGTCGCCCTGGCTTCTCTGCTCTCCCCGTTGCCGGCACTCGAATCAATGCATTCTCAGCCTCCTTAATCACCTAGAACGCGAGCGCGACTGGGCGCCGGATGATACTGACAACGCCACGGCCGTCGCCAGTGACTCGCCACCCCCCATTCACACGCAGTGAGAGCGAGAGCGGAGGAATCGGGGCAGGGAGTGGAACGGCGGACGGCGCATCCTCAGATTTGGGAAGGGCAGGGTGTGTCTGAGCCAAGCAACTTGCCATACTGTGAGTTCCGCTCCAGCGATTTCCGCGCACCACACCTCCTTCGGAGTCCTTCCCCAAGCTTTCGTATATTACAACGATAGAAATGTAATTGCTGATACTTTGCTCCTCGCAGGTCACGCACTCGGGTTCACCGATAGACATACTGAATCCGTTGCGTTATCGGTGAATGTAGCACTTGGTGCAAGCCTCTCCAGATCTGGGCTCCCTCCGGGCTGTGTAAGTGTTGGGACACGGAATGGAAAGGAGGGCGCAGAGGAACCTGCGTGGGAGGTACGCATTTTTCTCGTGGATGAGCTCTCTCGCGTGTCCAAATCCTTTAAAGCCCCGTCTTGCCCGTTCCCGGCTTCGAGTTTCTCTCTTTCATACCCCACATTGGGCTTTCCCTTCCCAACCACTGGTTGGTCCGAGTCCTGTGCGTACATTCATTTCAGCCTCTTGCCTCTGTTGAGTTATCTTTTTCCAAGTCCTCTCAGACCTCGCGTAATCTATGGCTTCCCTCCACTCTCATTCTCGTTAACAATCCGCCAGCTGGATGTATGCCGCACCTTACCCTTGTCGTTGTCAGGAACGCAAACTACTGTGATCTCCTGCGCTGCCTCAGGCCCTTCCCTGCGCACGACCTTGTCTCCACGCTCGGGCCCCCACGGCGAACCTTTTTTTTCTCTTGTTTCTAGGTTCAATTGCAATGATTGACGCACCCTTGCAATTGTGCAGCGCCGACATCCTTGCTCTCCCTTTTCTATCTGGCCGGATGCTGGATGAGATGATCAATAAACAACTCATACGCTCCATCCTGTGGTTGACGACACTGGGATCTGAATAATCGGTCCCTATCTCCTTGTGTTGCGCACCCGATGCTAATCCAGCGAGCCCGTTATGAATTCACAAACGCTCCGTCTGCGGGAGTGCTCGTTCGACTCAAGCTGGGGCCATACCGCGATCGGGACCGTTTTCTCCCCTCTTTTGTCTCTGCTGGCTGATCATTATCCACCTCAGATTGCTGCACGGTTCTCGCAATCAGTCTCGCAATCAGTCAATTTTGGGCGCTTACTCCGTGGAGTGTCAAGCGGACTACAGCGTTTCCATGGGTGCCTGCGTTAAGCCTTAGTATTATGCAGTCTTTATGTAAAACTTTCGCTGTTACACAATCCAGTCGTGTTCGATTTTCTAATTCCTTTGCCATGGTAGATAAACGGCATCCGCTCTGTCCCCCAGACGATGTCGGCCTTCTTGCGCAGCAGAGTTGTGGGTTGCCGGTGTGCACAGTCGTCTCTACTGCTCAGAATGCTGAAAAAAACTTCGTTCAGACCGTCTGTAACGGAGAATCCTGTTTGGTTGCTAATATTACTCGACGCACAATATTTTGCTCGCCTTACAGACGCCCACCCATACGCCCAGGTCACCGAGTTCCCTCCATCCGACGACTGGACATCACGCTCGAGCTTGTGCTGTGTTCGCTGGCCCGGTGATATTCCTCTTGCTTTTGTTTTACCCACCAATTGATTAGTACTCTGACATTGTCAACACAGAGCCCGCTCTCGGGAGCCCGACCGAACACGGTCGACCGACGCTTGTACTCGCGTGGACGGCTAGTTTTGTCCAATTGTGCGCGGCCACAGCAATAACTTCGGGTTCAATGTCTGAATTGAGCTGCCAACAAGAGGCGGTGAAGTCAACACTATGCGTGACCCCAGTACATGGCTCCACCGAGAGTACTAGAGTCTCCCAAGCCTTTGCCGCAGGCCGAAATAAACATCCGCTATGGCGGTGCAAACTTTCCCCATTTTTTGCCTAGTCTAAACGCTGCCGCGGTGCAATGCAACTGATACGTCCCAAAATGTTCAATCTTCACATCACACAACAGGAATACAGATTCCGCTGGGCATTCAAGGCACAATTACTTCTGCTGGTCCGAATCTCGACGAATCCAGTGCAGCCAAAAAAAGTTGGGGGGAAGAGGCCACGCCTTCGACGGGATTCGAACCCACATCTCTTTCCTATATCAGCATCATGATACAGAGCTTCTCCGTGCAGAGGAAGCGATCTATCTTGATCTACGAAGGCTTATAGGCCTACTCTGTGGCCGTCATATTTTTAGGGAAGGAAAATGAATGAAGGAAGGTGAATGCTCGTCTTCTTCACGAATAGGCAATATCAATGCATGTAGCATACTAAATGCATTGAGTGGGAGCCCGAGTCTTTCGCAGCGAATGGTGCCAGTTTCCCACTCAAAGTGGAGTAAATTCTTTCATGTGGACTCGCGGAGGATTTACCTGTGCTGCAGCGTTGTGGGAACAAAAGATACAAACATGCCTTCGCGGGAGTTCCACCTTGATGAGACGTAGGTTAGACTGGTCCGACCAAAGCCTGGAGGTGGATTGTGGTCCCCTGGATCCCGGTCTCGGAATGCGCGTTGAATCCAACCCAGAATTCTCATAAGAAAGTACTAACCCCCAAGCTATGCCTCCACCCGTCCTTCGAATGGCATCTTATCGCGCAAGATGCCGACAAATCGGTCCGCGGCAAAGGCGTTGCAACTCACGATCATCTTTTGAATGATGCTTTACTAATTATGGGTAAGCCGGTGAAGGAGTTTGAAAGGGATAATGAGCGTCGTCAAAAGACGAGAGCAAGACGGTATAGAGATAATTGAAGCAAATGGAAGCATGGAGCCAGAACACCTCTGTGAGGCCGCCATAGAATTTATATTATTCAAAAATCTAAAAAAGACGAGAGCCTGGGCGAAACGCAATTACGGCTGAGATGGGATTCAAACCCGAATGCCCTCCCTTTGAAGTTATCCACCCCTCGTTTTCAATGGACAGGAGGCGATCTACATTGATCCACGTAGGCTGTAGCTGTAGCATTGGTGAATTCTTGGGTACCCGATTCCGAATGAATGTCCGTTAGACAGATCGCGCGGGTGGGGGATCGTATCAGTTTGGCTGCTGCGGTTTGGATCTGCCGCAGCGCGGTGAGATGTGACATGTCCTGCATCAGCAGGTGTGCGCCTGCAATTTGCACCGAATATATTCGCAAGACTACTTTCACGTGATCGCATTTGATGAGAACACGTCATCCACACACACAGCCGCAAACAGTGTTTTCCGTCTTTCTTCTTGCTTTGTTTTTGCTTGCCCCGTGCCTTCTCTGGTCCTCCTCGATAGAAGAGATACGGCCCCTGCCTCATTACGGATGCGGACCGAGCGACTGGGCGGCCGCACCCAGATTGCACCCCGCAGTGACATCGACAATTCGGATCCAAGGGGTACCCACCATCAGCAAAATGTTTTTGAGCTGGCTCGCCTGGCGCCAGGCCGACCAGCTGCAGCCAGCAACGCCAGCTCGCCAGAATATATGCTGGGAACATATTACGGTTACAAACGCCAGAATAAGTTCTGGCGCCAGAAATGGCCATATCTACAGAATATTGCGAATTGGAGGGGTCTATTACAGTGGATGGTACTACGATATGGGTTCGCGCAGATGTTGGATGGTAAAAAGAATTATATTTTAGGTCCATACATACTGCGTAAAGGATTGGGACGGGAAGAGGGGTGGTGATACATACATCTCCCATAAGCGCCATCGCGCCAAGCTGCTTGACTTGGGGTACTCGGGCGTGGACATTTTGATCTTAAACAAACATCAGACGGGGTGCGAGACATGAATGGGCCACGTACGCGTGCGAAGGTGCGAAGCGGCTGCGAGGGATTGGACTGCGAGTGCGAAAACTGATCGCGCGACAACAACGGGGACCTGCGAGAGGGATGAGGCAAGCAGAAACAGAGGGTGAACCCACTCACCTCGGTCTTCGAGGAATGTTAACTGGAACAAAAGAAGGGTTAGTGCGGCACCACGATTGAAGGGCCCAAGGGCAAGGAGCGTTAAAGCGTCCGAAGACAATCCGAGAGGTTCCAGAGGGCCAAGAGAGTCCAAGAATGAGTAGTACTTTGAGAACTAGCTTGCAGATCTTGCGGTCTTGCAAGGTCTTGCGAGAGGTCTTGCGGTACAAGCAGAGAAGAGCCATCTTGCGTTATAAGACCTAGATATCCTCGTATGGCCCGGGAATCCTTGATGGAGTGAGCCAGAATCCCAGAGCCAAGTGTCTTGGGGAGTGGATGAGTACGAGCATGGGGAGGGGGGTGGGGGAAGATGAGGGGCGAAAGCAAGAGACGTGGCAACGTGGAGCCATCAAATCACGCAATATCAACATCACGTGTGGCGAAGTTTGAATGACTTAGCCAAAGACCGAAAGGTTTTTCGATGCATTCACTCAACGACATTTCCAAAACATAATTACCTCCTTGCTATCTTGTCTGGGCAATTCATGACCTCAAACTGGACTTAAGAGAATGGATTGAAGAACCAATAACATCCATCAACAAAATTTGATTCTGGCGGTGGTTCTGGCGTGAGCTGGCGAGCTGGCGCCAGCAGCGCCAGGTGCACCAGCTCGGCCAGCTCAGCCAGGTGGAACACATTTTCCTGATGACCGGAAGATGCCGAGACACAGCCTCATAGGGTAGTATGTGTTTGGGACCCCTTATTTCACTTTTTGGACAAACCTTCCCAACGGCGCAAAACTGCGTTTGAACACACTTAAAAAAAATCCGTGAAAAAATTGACAAAATATTCGAATCCCTCGCTCCCGCCCCAAAGTTTGGTCCAAGTTTTGTCGAGACGGTGATGCTTCACAAGGCCAAACACAATCTTTTTCCCGCATCACTGACAGCCTTCTTCGACTTCCGCCACGACAATGTCGGATGCCGCTTCCGGGGAGGCAAGATCATTTACGTTCAATGCACTGTGTATCTGACCTGCATTTCTAGACTGAACGCTTCTGCGACGTGTGCAGCAAATTGGTCAAATATGGGAAGGGCGGCCATGCAAATTGGGACACTCATGTCGGAAGCGAGGGTCACGAAACTGCTTTAAAGGCTGCCGCTGCAGCTGGGAAAGCTCGGCAGATAACCAGCTTCTTCAGTGCTCGCCCACCGCCGATCGTAGCCGAAGCTAGCGGGGCTTCCTCCAACACGCCTGCGTCTCATGCCGTGCCAGTGCCGCCTTCTCCCAGC
This sequence comes from Mycena polygramma, assembly GCA_029449255.1. Taxonomy (NCBI): domain Eukaryota; kingdom Fungi; phylum Basidiomycota; class Agaricomycetes; order Agaricales; family Mycenaceae; genus Mycena; species Mycena polygramma. The sequence goes on from JARKID010000022.1 coordinate 403,118, forward strand.
TCCGACCTTGCCGACGTCGATATGGACTTGGATGATTCCTCCCCCTCCTTGTACTCGGGGCAAATCACCATCTTGTTGAGTCGCTTACGGGTGGTGATTTCTACTCTGCCATCGAGCATACCGTTCGCCTCGGGTACCGACCTCATTGCATCGTTCGCCAATGTTGATATGATGGCTCTCGTCGGACATGGCCAGGAGTTGGATCCTTGGCCAGAGATGCATAAGCTAATTCAACAGATGTTTGATTCTTTGTTGTGCAACGACGGCCAGCCTCGAAATGCCGTTCAGCTGTCTCAATTGATCCGGCGCGGCGAACTAGGGATGAATGGCTTCGCGGATTGGATCGAGAAGTGTTTCTTTACGTTCAATCTTCCCCTGGAAATGGGAAAAGATCATGTTGAACAAGTTATCCAGGCGATGCTTCTACTGTATGGTATCTTCATTCCCCACCATCATTTTGCTCATTCATTTTTCTAGCGGCGCAAAAACTTCAGAAGACTTTCCTCCCGAACCCCATGCTCCCATTTCCGAACCCTCCGCCAGCGCTCGACCCGACAACGTCCCGCAGCCGATAGGCTGTCCTGGCCAAGAACTCCCTTTGAAAGACGGAAAACCCTCATTCCTCTCGTACCCGCTGGCACTCAACGCCGAACGGGACCTTCCTTGGGGCGTCGAGTTCGGACAAAAGCTCATTGTTCGTTCCCATGGCTGTAAGCGGCATTCACAGGCCTCTGGCGTTTGTTTTCCTTGCGGGAAGCTTCTCCGAAATGGAGTTATCAAGGGCATCATTGAGCGCAATGCGCACGGAGTCCACCCAAACACGCCATTCACGTACCTTACCGCGGACGAGACCCTGTCTCGGCTGCGTGACAAGAACGAGCAAATCAACGCGCTGAAACTTGCTGGGCTCACACTTAGTCAAACTCTGCTCGTGCGTGCAACTCATCTTGCTGCGCATTCCCGACTGCAGCTGGCCGTCGGTCGGGGCGACGTGCCCCGGATCCACAGCATCGTTGCGAACTGCAGGAAAAACGGCGACAGTATATTCACCTGCATCGACAAAATTGGGCGCGCTGCAACGGGCAGCTTTTCGAATCAAAGTTGTACTCATGACGAGCATCAACTGCTATACCTGTTACTCAAGCTGGGTGGACACGCGGTCGCAGAAATCGGCCATCGATGTTTTGGTTTGCCTTCCATCACCACCGCCAAACGGCATATTGCGACAACCCCCCTTATCTCATCCCCCCGCGCTCCGACCATGCAAGAAATGTGCCACAATCTTGACACAGCTTTCCCTGTTCCACATCCCGCTCCCTCCGACGGTTCACGCGGACCAGGCTTCCAAATTATGATCGACGAGATCAAGGTCGAGGGTCGGATGCGCTGGGATCCACGTTCGAACATGATCTTGGGGATTTGTCGGGAACACAGTGCCAATTTCGAGCTCGAATTCAAGGGCATGGAACAAGCGGAAGCACTTCATGCTGGCCTCGCAAATAACTCGGTACATCTGGCTAGCGAGGTACGTTCTCCACGCGCATAGGTATCATATTACTCACATTACTTCCAGGCCACAGTCGCCGCCATTAGTTCATTCTCGGATGTACCCTCACGCAATATCGCACATCCATTCATTGTCGCTCCAACGTGTAAACGTGAATCGGCTGATGAACAGAGGATCCTGCTAGAGGCTGCCGTCGCTGCCGCTAAGGCAAAGGCGGGACGTATCGGTGGCCGTCTATACTGCTTCTCCTCAGACGGCGATAATAAACGGCGCCTCGCGATGATTTTATTCACCTTCATGCGCGAGGTTGACCGGAATGGGCCCTTGTTTCAAAAGCTGGGAGACCTCCCTCTATTTGACTATCACTGTGGCGACGATGATATCACGGCAAATATTGACGAGAAGCATGTCATGAAGCGCCTTCGAAACACACTCATTCGGCAACTTGCTTCCACTGTTAACGGGGCTAGGCTAATTCGCCGCGTCACATGGTAGTACCGCCGCGACCTGATACCACATCGCCGCGTCGCCGCGTGTGGTCGCCGCGTCGATGTTTACCATCGCCGCACACTACCGCGGCATTTGCATCGCCGATCCCCTACATTGAAGCCATGCCCGTTGCCGTGCACAGCATATCTCGACTGATGTTCAAGAAAATGGGCCGCTGCCCAAGCCGGGTTTATTTTGGCGTGCGCGTCAACACCACGCCGCCATCCACTGACTGCCTCACAATTTAATTTCTACCAAACAGACATTGCAATGGGACCCCTGCTCGCCTTCGTAGGTGACGAGATGTTTACACATTTCTTCGCACGGTTCGATATTCGGCCCCTTGCCTTCTTAGCAACACTCATCACTCCAAAGTTGAATGCAGCCACTTGCCAGAGACGGGACAATTGGTCGATTGCCCTACAAAATTGCAGCCGTCGCCAAAGCTGCCCGACTCCATAGACTCGGTCATTGAGCTTGGAGCAACGGCAACCTTGGACACATTCATTCTACGCGCTTCGACGGTCGAAGTGAATTCATTCATGGCCAGTGGGTTTCAACCTCGTCTTCTCTGACTGCCGAGCTTTACTCATAACAAACTCCCTGTTCAGTGGTTGAACACAATTTGCACACTGGATGTCGTTTTGGGACGTTCCACCCGTAGTTGTACACGATGCTGCGCCTCTTGAGCCTAACATTCTCGTGTCACGAGTGTGGACTGGACCTCCCTTGACCCAGCGTTCCTGCTGCAGTACGCACGAGTGGAGTCAGTTTCGCACCCAGCTTCATTGCAATATTGCGCGGCCCTGACGTTTCATCACTGTCGCTGGTCCGTGGATGTAACAGTTCGACCGAATATAGTGCTACCCGTGACTACCTGTGTGTGAGGTTTCAACAGCTGTTGCAGATTTTGCTGTTCAATGCGTCTTTTCAGACTGCCCAAGACTCGTTTTGGCTCAAGGAGATGGCAAGAGAATCCCTGTTTAATGGTTGATCCAAGGGGGCAAACTTCTCGATTGTGAATCGTCCAACGCAAGATACTAGACCCGCAATCGGGAAAGTGGTTATTATAACATCAGTGCTTCAATATCGAGAAGCCCTTGGAGGGATTTTTTGGCGGTTTCAAGTGCACGTCTAGCTGGTCCTTCCAAACCGTTGAAAATTTTGTAGTAGGGCTCCAATGGTTCCGGCGAAATGGTATTCGATTGTTGAACCGAGATGCTGCACCCCGTTGAGGTATATCCTACTCAGGCGTTAAGATCAAGCCTAGTGCGTGCTTTTGGGCTCTTTTGAACGGCCTTCACGACTGGAGAATCACCGCAGTGGTTCTTCGGATTGCCTATTCGGTCGGTCCAACTAAATGCGAAGAACATTCTGAGTGTGAGTTGTCCGGCGGCAAGGATCACACCTAGTGCGTCCCTCCCAACCGTTCGAGAAATAATTTGACTCCGGAGAATCGGTCTAGTAGTTCCGCTTGAATTCCCTATTCGGTCGACGACTGGGATTGCAACAGGGATGATGAATGGGAATTTCAGTCCAGATTTGTGGGGCAAGAACGAGGTATCATGGTTGTAAAACATCATCCCAACTTGAATTGGCATGTCTAGAAGGTCTGTTGAGAAGTTATAGCTGACGCGGCGCTGTGCTGACATGAGAGACTTCCCCACGCCGCGCCGCGCGGCTCATTCTCCGCACATTTCACCATATAGCGCCAATCTTATAAGTCAGTGAGTCGGTGGCTTCGTGCACACAAATCCTCGCCCACCGAGATAGCTCAACGGCGGCGGCACGGTGGCTGTGCTGGAACAACCCGTTCAACCAACTGCGAGAAGGGCTTTGTGAGCATGAGTGATGCGACAGCAGGTGTCAGGCCTAGTGTGCGCACGCTATCTGTTCACTAAGTCATTGGACTCCAGGCAATTGGTCCCGTAGTTCTTCAGTAATTGACTATTCGGTCGATGCCTGGGATTCCAACTTGGGTAATGAAAGAAAGATTGATTGAGGATTTTTTGTCTGAAAACAATGTTTTACAATTTTCAAAGACTCCCCAAGCACAGAATTTGGGTCGTTGTGCGAAAGTTATAGGTGACACGGCGAAGTGTCTCATCAGACACTTCGCCGCGTCGTGCCCCGCAACTCTTGCAATCCATATTTGCCTTGCACGCACCTGATTTACGAGCCAATGTGACAATGGCTTTCACCAGAACAATATCTAGCTGGAAGAATGGCTCAGAACGGGTTGCGGTTGAGTTCAACGGCGACTGCAAAGTGGCTGTGCTAGGACAGCTAGTTCAACCGACTGCGAGACGGGCTTTTTAAGCATGATCGGTGCGACAGCAAGTAGCAGTCCTAGTGCGCCCATGATTGTTACTTGATAAATGATTGGACTCTGGGTGATCGGTCCAGTGGTTCTTCAGAAGTTCACTATTCGGTCAGGCCTTGAGATCGCAAACTTGGGTTTGAATGAAAATTTGGATTGGGCTTTTTTGCCCGGAAACGATCTATCTCAGGCATAGAACACTACTCCAACCAATATTTGGATAAACAAATTGGTTGTGCTCAAGTTATACGTGACGCGGCGATGTGGTGCAATGAGACACTTCGCCGCGTCGCGCCGGACATCTCCAATATGCTGTGGATGACCTCCCAATACTTACCTTTTGAGTATTCGGTACAATAGCTTCGGTTCGGCGCAAGAATTAGGCGCAGAAAACCCCTGGCAGCAGGTGGTTGAGGTCGACGGCGACCGCACAGTGGCTGTGCTAGGACAACAAGTTCAACCAACTGCGAAAGGGCTTTTTGAGCACGAGTGGTGCGACGGTAAGGAGCAGGCCTAGTGCACCCATGATCCTTGCTCAATAAATCATCGGACTCTGGACAATCGGTCCAGTGGCACTTCGGAAGTTTACTATTCGGTCGGTGCTTGAGATCCCAAACTTGGGTCCGAATGAAAATTTGGATTGGGTTTTTTTGCCTCAAAACAATGTATCTCAGTCATAAAACACTCTTAGAGTCGAAATTTGGCTATATAAAGTGGTGGTGCCTAAGCTATAAGTGACGCGGCGATGTGGTGTAATCAGACACTTCGCCGCGTCGCGCCGCGTGGCTTGTTCATGGGATGTGTGGCTTTCCAATGCCCAAAATGTGGTTACTTGGTGAGGTAGCTTCGAGCCGGCCCAGGATTTGGGATAAAGAGTCCCTTCTGGCGGGTTCTTGACTTCAACAGCGGCTGCACAGTGGCTGTGCCGAGACAGCCGTTCGTTTGACCAACTGTTGAAGATGTCTTCTGAGCATGAGTTTTGAAACGAAAGGCAGTACGCCTAGTGCTTCCCCTTGATTCGTTCAATGATCATCGGACTCCTGATAATTGGGCCAGTACTCTTTGAGAAATTGGCTATTCGGTCAATGCCTGAGATCGCAACCTGGGTACCTCATGAAAATTTGGGTGGGGATTTTTTGCCTGGAAACAATGTATCACAGGGGTAAAATGTTCCCCAACCTGGAATTTGAATGGACAGAGAGATTTCACCAAAGTTATAGGTGACGCGGCGAAGTGTCTGATGAGACACTTCGCCGCGCCGCGCCGCGCAGCTCGTATATGTTATAGATGACCTTTCGGTGCTTATATTTTCAATAATAGGCTCAATACCTTCGAGCCGGCCCACAATTTGGCCCATAAAATTGCTGGCAGTGCGGCGTTCAGTTCAACGGCGGCGACTCAGTGGCTGTGCTGGGACTGGCTCCAGGCCGACCTCGTGAAGTGCTTTGTTTGAGGACGAGTGGTTCCCCTGCAAGTACAATTCCCAGTGCTTACATCCAATCCTTTGCAGAAGCCATTTGACTCAGAGTCATTGACCCCGCGCCTGTTCAGAAATTCCCTATTCGGCGGTTGGCAGGTTGAACTCGGGTATGAGCAATGAGAAGTTGAGATTGCATCTTTTGGCTGAAAACAACGTAAAACAGTTGGTGAACATCCACTCAACCGGAATTTTCATGCACGGATTGTTTGTCGGTAGTTATATGCGACGCGGCATTGTGCCGCAACGAGACACTCCGCTGCGTCGCGCCGCGCGTGTCCTGTATTCCTTATCTCCCTTGGAAAGGCCCCAATTTCAGGTTAGTTGGCTAATACCTTTGCCCAGAATAGTTTTGGCCTATGAAGTGGCTTAGCACCGGGGGATGGTTGAGTTCGGCGGCGGCGGCTATGCCATCATTGAACATGACTGATGTGGTCCTGTAGAACACTCACACTTGCAACAGGATTAACTGAGCTGCAATATATTCTCCTATTGCAGGAGACGTTCCACGCCGCTACACTGCCGCGCCGACCATAAACAACCCGCCGCTCATCGCCGCGTCGACAATGGCAGCGGCCGCGTCCTCCAGGAGACGCGCCGCGTCCCACTGCGAAGGCGCCGCGCCGGAGAGGTTGAGGCGCCGCATACTGCCGTGTCACGCGGCGGTATCGCCGCGTCAAATAGTCGGGACGCGGCGAAGTTGTAGCCATTTCGCCGCGTCCCGCCGCGTCCCTACTGCGTCATCGCCGCTTCACCGCCGCGGCCAAAATACTTGCGACGGCCATAACTTCGCAATGAGTGCTGCTACTGGTACCGACTCCTGCGCCATCTTATAGACATACATCGTGCGTACATTCTCTACTATTGGACCCGGGGGGAATTTTCACTCAGAGAGGAGAACGGCGCGGTTCAAAGTTTGAACCGCCGCGTCACCGCCGCGTCCCTACCGCGTCACAGCCGCGGCGACCCTGACGCGGCGAATTCGTTTGGCCCCTGTTAACGGCGTGGTTCTCCTGCAGGGGGTAATCAAGCAACACCTTCTGCGCGATAGTCGCCACAATTCCCCGCATCTCGACAAGCTCTTGAATCCCAATGATCGACAAAACGTGAAGCTCATGTACGACCTGCTCAGTGCGATAGCCATGCTTCCTGAATCCGAGGACACAGATTCACCTGCGTTCAAAAATTCCCGTCGCGCCCTCCGTCTGCTCGGCAGCCTGTACCGCCACATCCTCGAAGCCTACACCAATGTCGAACTATCCCTCCACGCGCAGCTGGTTCACATTAGTGCCTCGATGCACCTCATGCTGGCGCTGTATTCAATCGAGGCCGGTCGCTTTGTGCCCTCCCAAACCTACTTCGACTTCATGACTACCGGGAAAAATTTCTTCTTCTGTGTCGCAAAAACTCAGCTCGATGATCCAGATGGGAAGTTCTGGATTATTCAACCTGGCTCAGACCCGCTCGAAAAAAACTTCGGCCAAGTTAGGACCATCACCGGCTCAGACAGCAATACCGACATGTCTCAACTGGGCAGTCGACTGACTGCTGCAGCAGAGTGCGACAATATTCTGGCGGAACATCCCAAGTGGGCTCGTGATCCACGGCGGATTCGGTTACCTGTTTGGCAGGATGTCGCTGGGGATGTTTCGGCCAAAATTGACCACATCAATGCGACATCGTGGAAGGGCGACGTTCACGTCAAGAACGTGTCCAGCCGCACGACTTGGATGAGTGGCAGAGGTCTGGCCGAGGGAGCACTTCTGGCCGCAGGATTGGAACCTCCTTTCGCATCCATGGAGGCGAAGGGAGGTTACAGCATTTTCTGCCCGTTCGGAAAGAACAAGATCGTCCTCATTAACCCGCCCAGTCCTGGCGAGAGAGACGAGGATGATGACGAATGCGATGCAGGACGCGCTACTGACCTTGCTTCTACCACGGTACCCCTCCCCAACTCAACCACGGACTCGGACGCTCCGTTCCTCCCAGACCTTGACGATATGGCGCAAGAAACTGTGGCAGGTCTGAATTCCACTTCGAACGCGCCCGAGGCATATCTTACGATCACTGGCTCCGCGAAGACGCAACACAAAGCCACAATACTTCGCATCTTCTCGAGCCGTTTCTCAATTGCCGAGTCTCGAGATCGCCTCAAACGTGTCCGCGGTTTTAGCCGACACAACGACGCGGCTGCGAATTCCGTGGCACACGACGACGATGAGATCATCCCTGGTGAACCAGTGGTGTTGATTCAAGATCCAGCTGCCATCTTGGTGCGCTCGAACGGATTTGTTTGGCTGGCAGTTGTCGTGATCTCAGGAATTGCCTGCGGCACCAAGCACGTCGAGGCGCTGCCCAAACGGTTGTTGGGGGAGCCGAACGTCCGCGTGAAGGTGCAGATCATGGAGTTACTGCCTGCGAAGAACCCCCCTACAGCCGGAACGGAGGAGGGCGAGTGGGAATGGAGCGGCAAATTCATCGCCACCTCTGCGACTTCAAAGATGTGCGAGGTTGACGGATGTTCTATCCAGTTACTTGATCCCGCCGTCCTTCCTGCCAGCACCGCGTCAGAAAATGCCATGTCGACGTACCACTTCAAATCGGTTGAGCTGGTAGCCATTACTGCAGCCATGGAACTGCGCACGCGGAGCACGAAGAAACTCCCCGAGGTTGCATTCACCTCGAACTTTCCGTATCGCACTGCGGGCGGTCAGTTGCGTTCAAGTTAGATGATCAGAAGCTGATCTTTTATTTCCAGGTTTTGCGTGTTTTGTATGCAACAAGGACGGCTCGTCCCTGCTTCAGGAGGAGGGCCTGTGCAACATATGCCCCACCGCGTCACTGAACATCAAATCCCCGCACAAACTGGTCGAGCACATGGCGATTCATATTCTGTTTGATCAAGCTCCACCCATCGATCGCAGCGCAAGTCCGTGTGGTTTTTGTCTCAGTACGCAATCGTTCTGTTCGATTGTGTTGGTTAAAAACAAGGGCGGGGATGGCGCCATTCGGATTGACATGTCCAAATCTCGCTGTCCCAATCTTGCGAGCCTCGGCCTCGCAGCTGCTGTAAAAAGCTCGGAGCGAACCCCCTGCACCAACGCACCGATCCTATGCCCGGTTTTGCCCTGTGCCGACATCGTCTGGAAGTACAACCTAGAGTCGCACATTTCCTCGGTGCATCCGACAGCGAATCTCTCCCGATACAAACACCATTTTGACCTGGCCGACGGTGAGAAGGTCGGACTTAAAACCATTTCAACCGCCAAAAAACGAAGGTCATCAAGGAAAAGATTGAACTTCCGGATTTCTGACGAGCATAGCACTGAAGCGGCGCTGGGGTGAGTACTTCTTCAACTTCTTATCTATATATCCTACTGACATCCGTCAGGGAAATTTCCCGGGGTCGCGATGATGACCGCGGCATGGAGAGCGACTCATCCTCTCGCTCTCCAAGTCCTGACGGCGAACAGTCAACGACATCCCCAAGGGCGTTGACACCATTAAACGATGATGACGGTCTCATCTCACCCAGCGCGCTAACTCTGTCGTTGCCTCCAGTCCCTTCTGCGACGACGAGCATTCCTGAATGGGCTCCTAATCTGGATGTCCACCTCGAGACTCGATCCACGCCAAATTCCCCTGTTCCCGAGGTCAACGAAGTTTCTTCGAATACTCAAGCAGAGCGGCCCAAACCTCGCAAGGTTTTGAAGAGAAGGATAAGTTCAGTTGAATCGCCGGCGGGCAATTCAGATTTACCGAGTTCATCTGCTTCGGGGGTTCAGTTTGAAACTGCAGATCATCCCCAAGGTGCGGCGACTCGGCGTTCAACTCGAACACGAAAGGTGAGCAAAAAGCTTGTCGTTCTGTCGGACGACGAAGACGACGCTGTCAAAACGAAAACCTGTGGCGCACTGGGTTGCTCAATGACGGATGCGAACCTGCCGCTTATAGCTTGCTCGGGCCCGGCTTGTGATTCTCATGTGCGTCTCTTTGAATCCAGCCGCAATGTCTCTCATTTGCATTAGACACACTTCTGCTGCATTGGAGCCAAACCTGAAGATAATCTCGAATGGTTTTGCGATGATGATTGCAGCGATAATGCTGGGAGAAGTCGAAAGAAAGCGCGGAAAAGCTATTAAATGGTGTTTCAATAATTAATTAGACGTCTCTGAATTCTAACGTGACCTTATCTGGTGTACTTGCATGTTCTCTGGGGCCTAATGCGACCAAGGGCGTATTCAGGGGTTCGTTTGCCGGATTAGGCGGTGGCGGTGCTGTGGCGGTGCTCGGCTAATAGGTAGGGTGTGTCTGGAGGGTCTTCCTGCACTTTTCCGACCCTGTGTGGAAAATTTTAAGGGTGGATACCCCTTGTTCGGATCCCAGTTTCCACACCCTGCGGGAGTGAGGTCGGAGAGGAGAGGAGCAGCGGGCGCGCAGGCTGTGATCTGGCCGGGGCGAGAGTGTTTAAGAGGCAGGGGAGCTAGACGCATGCAAGGTGAGTAAGGCTCTGCGGCGCCGATACCCGCCGCGCACGCACCACCTTTAAGTTCACTGCGCCTCTTCGGTTGAGCTTTGCGATGGGACTTACGGCGCAACTACAGGCTAACCAAGTATTCACCGAGGGTCCCAGAGGCGCACAGCCAAGCAAGATGAACTCGGTGTCGTTTCGTCGATTCCCGCCTTCCCTGAGCCTTGCCAAACCTGCGACGATACGTGCGTCCATAGATGCTAGGCACTCTCCGCATCTCTCCTTTTTTTTTTGCGGTATCAATACAATGGTGCTGAAGATACATATTCCACTCGCGGGTCCGCAAGCTCAAGGAAGTTGACATCACAGCGCAACATAGCCCCGGTACGCATTCTCCCTCTCGTGGATGGTGCATTGCCTGCCAGCGCCGACTGGTGCAGTGAATATCTGGTACTGCGTCATGCGGTGCAGCAGTCTGCGCGCTTTGTGCGCGGGCGGCGTGGAAAGGCAACGAGATGTACTGAAAGGTACGAAGTGGTGTCCTCCGTCTGTTGCTTTTCAATTTTTGATATCGACGTGGCAGGAGGAGATCTCGCACTCAATCTACGTTCACTTGCTGCGCATTTGCGATACAAAGCACTTGCTCTGTTGTCTGTCCGTAGGCGCTGTGAATCGTCGATTCGTGCTCCAGTGCAATGCCAAATGTCTGAGACGTTAACCTGCGTGATACAGGGTAATAACAAGGCCTGTGGCGGACTCTCCGCACCTGCACCAGCCAAATCGGTGAGACTGCGAAGTTGCTCGTTCGACTCAAGCTCAGGCCATGTGATTTCAATTCGATGTTTTTTTAGGTCCTTCCCTCATCCTTCCTGTTAGGTCCGCCATACACGGCCAGGGGTATATTTGGTCTGAATTTCGGATCCATGCTAACACAAGTCTATACCCATAGGAAGGCCCGTGTTCGCGCCATATGTTAACGAAGTGTGCTTTCACCGCAACTAGTACTGCTTGTCCCTCTGGGAATTGGTGTCTCCAATTAGGTCCTGCAAACACTCCGGACACCAAACGGTGTTCACATGGTAACAGCAAGGCCTGTGGCCGACGGTCCGCGCCTGCACCAGCTGCTCGAAAAGGTGGTGATTTCTCTGCGGGTTTGCATGTTCGACTCGAGTTCTCGGGCCATAGTTCGCTTGCAAATTTATTTTTGTCGGTGTTCCTTTCTTACACATCTCGTAGGCTTTGTCCGCCGCGTCACCACGGTCCTCAAGATTGTTACTTGCATGCTTATGTATGTGGCTTGACCTGAAAGGAAGGAATGCATACCGCGGGTTTGCACTCGTCTTTGGAGTTTCGCGGTGGTATTCCAACGCGCTGCAATTTCTTCCTCGGGGCCTCTTCTTCGCACTCGTGGCGTGCACCGAAAATTGAACATTCTTCAGCTCTGGCAACTCTGTATATTCCTTCGCCGCAATTCGTTCTGCCCGGGACCCGTTTAAAATTATTGCAACGGACTTACCTGCACCCCGTGACGGGCGTATTCCAATATTTCTTGAATGCGCTGATCCTTGTAATATGTGGCACCTCGCATCTCCACTCAGTCCTCTGCAAGCACACTGATAGTCGACTTGGTGCGTTGGTCAAAGCCTCGAACTCTGGATTCACACTGAGCCAAGTTTTACAGACATGAGAACACGGCCTGTAGCGGATGGTCCGCGTCTGCATTACATGTAGCATTCGGTGACACCGTTTGGCGGGACCTTGGCTTTTCTGGTTGTCGCCGTACTGCTTGCCGAGGTGTTTGGCAATGTCCAAGCATCGAACAACGGAACTCCACGGGGGAAGAACAAAGCTTGCAGCGGACGATCCGCACCCGCAACTGAGATTGAGACCCTTTGCACTTTCTGCGATGAGGAAGTTTCTTTTGCCCTCGCCACGATCCATTACCTGTCAGATCTGCTCGTTCGGCAATCGCTCAGTGAATAATTCGTCGGAAGGAGAACGATGTCCCCTGTTGGTACGGGATTACCCACCCGAAAAAAATCATGAAGCGACCAACAGTTATTCCTGCGGCGGGAATCGAGCCCGCATCTCTTCCGCATGAGCTGGCCCTGAATGAAGCATGGGCAGGAAGTGATCTAGCTTGATCCACACAGGTGTTGATACTTATACTGGGGAGCTCTTGGTGTGCGGGTGATCATTGAACCTGGCAGTGTGAACGGGGATAATTCGACACGACGATCACGCGCGGCTCCACCGATTACAACCTACAAGGGGACCAGACCACCATTTTTGCAGGACCGACACGGTGGAAGCACAACAATTGGCAGGCTTTCCAAGGAAGTTGAGGCTAACTCCAAAATACATTGAATCCCCATGTAGTGCAATGTCCACACATCTGCCATCTTCTTTTTCACGACCAAGGAGCGAGTTCAAACAAAACAAGGACAAAACAAGAGGCGGAAACATATATACGCCTCCGATGGGATTCGAACCCATGTCTCTCCCATGCACGAACTTACAAGGTTTCTATGCAGTGGGAGCGATCTATATTGATCCACGAGGGCTTGTGCGTTTATTTTGTGCGTGATAGCTTTCGAGGAATGACAAGGCAATGTGCGACATCTTCTCGAGAGTAGATGGCTCGAAGTGGTCATAGCTTAACAATCATTCCCGCAGTTGCGGAGCAAAAGTACCGAATTGCTCTCAGAGGGATGGATGGCTTCCACCATTTAGTCTAAAACATGACAGTGTGCACTTGTGACCATGCCTTTGGTTTCCACCGGCAGTTCCTTCACTGTGAGGGTGCAGGACCCTAAATCAGAAGAATCCACCTCCCCTGAGGGAAAGAAAACCCTCGAACGCCTCTATGCCTGCGGTGGGGCTCGAACCCACATCTCTTTCATCTTTCATCAGTCCTCGCGGTTGCGCAAATGGCCAGAGCGTGATTTAGCTTGATCCACACACGGGCGAGCTCCTTGAGTACGGACAATAACGGGATGAACCGTGAGGCAACGTCGCGTCTTTCAAGTTTCAAATCACCGGGAGTGGCGCATCCATAGGTCAGTATACCATAAACACAGCGTCCCCATGCGATCAGAGCCGGTCGAGAGAAACACAACACCTTTCCTCCCAATTTTGCGCCAAGTTCATGCGCGTCAGAATCTGCGCGGCAGGTGATCGCGTTTGGGCTCTGGTGTTATGTCCTGGCGAATATTTGAATAGAAAGCTATTCAAATATTCGGGCCATCGGCAGGGTAGGTTGATTACTTGGGGAACCTCGTCAAATGGCCACCTCGCGTAGATGTCTATGACGCATTCTTACAGCACTCTTTTTGTCATCATTAAACACTCCTTGGTTCGAGACTTGCCAACGTATACCCTCGGAATCTTTTTCCATACGTATTGAATGACCCTCGCCCGCTCTTGATTCTGGTTCGATAAGCAAGTCATGTATTTATTCAGCTAGATGCCAATATGTATCTACACCCCAATCATGAGTAACATTATAGGCCGGAAGATCTGTATTTCTTTTCGGGGCGGCGCTACGCGCCGCCACCCAGCATGAACCTCATGTTGTGGGACTCGGGCTGCAAGTTGCAGGCTTGCGAGCAGCGCAGCTCATCTCACAACACCGCACACCGCACGGTGCGCGCAACGCGCCGGCGGGGTATGCACTTCCGCAGCGGTACGATGCTTCGCGACGCGGCTGCACCAACGACCAACCTCGAGTGGACGGGGTTAGCGCGAAGTCGTTTGGCATGCCCGGCTGGCATCAACCACCCCGCTATGCACAGCCGGTGTCGCCGTCTGCCGAGCGCTAGGTCCTGTAACATGTCTTTCCCGGCACCACGAGTGTGGGAGACAGTGCTGCTGAGGGCTCAATGTGCACGAACAACGGGCACAAGGCTCGTGTGTCACCCGTGCCATGCTGTCCCCTTCTCAGCTGGCCGAGAGGCCTCAGGCTCAAAACACTGAAAACAGAGAAGAGGGGAGGAAGAAGGCATACGTACCTCGACTCGACTCAGATAGTCAAGAAGTGCCATATTTCTAGCGTCACTTGCATGCAGAGGTTCTCAATAAAGGGTGAATGAGAGCAAGGATGATATGAGAACGCACCGTCAGAAAACACCCTGCGGAATTCCACTGGACTTTTCAAGTGCCGGCCCTTCACCTGCTGCAATCGACTCACTAGAACCTCGCCCGGTTTCGCGGGAATCCTAGTTTACTCCGCATTTTGGGAACGGAGTGGTGCCAATTTTTGCTCCGGGCGGCGCTATGCGCCGCTGCTTCGACAGACAACGCTGTGGTGTACAGCACGGCAAATGAGTAGCGCGACATGTGGATAGACAGCCAGATTGCGTGAGACGCAGCGTCGAGAAGCAGCGTCAATGAGAGACAAGATGTGCCAGTTGTATTGGCTCAGTTGCGGGATACCGGCACAGAAAAAGTCGTAATGTGTCGTAGGAGGCCGGTTACGCGTGGTCCAGACGAAGTTGGAGCTAAGCTGGGTGGGTAGCGTTGAAAGTGAAGAGGAGGGACAGCGGACGGAGTGTGGGAAGAATCAGCCCTCTTGCCCAAAAAAGGCATACTTATGTCGTCAGGGCACTGCACCAGAGCCCGCGTTTGATCATCATCAGTCATCGGCAAGCACGAGCAAACATTGTTTTCGCCTTCCTTTTCTCCTCTCACCTGGGTCCCCGATGACCATGAATCACTGCGTTTTCTGAAAAATCGCTCAGGGCGGGCGATTGTTGGGCGATACGTCGAAGGTCGACAATCAGATGAAAGCGACATCAAAAGCCAAGTAGTAGCCGGATTATTTTTCCAATCGCCCAACTTTAGGCCGTTAGCGAATCTATCTGGTCTAAGATCGGCGAATCATGGTGCTCACTCCGGCTTTAATCGGGAGGTACGTGTAGTTCAGCAAGCTTCCGTCGGAATTTTACATTGTCCCTGGATTATCTCAAGATGAGATTCATTACCAGTTCATCTCGACCTCTTCGACCTACTACAAAAGCTCAAGATGGGCTACGCGCGCGATAACACAAAGACATGTGAGCGTCGTGGATCAGCGGTCCTATCAATGATGCCGGCGACTCTTCAAAAGATGGTTGTCGATGCATTGAACCAGCACTTTGCTTTTCTCTCTCGACCTCCACCTTCAACTTAGTCCCCCTTTGAGGCTCTTCTCCAAGTCCTTCTCCAAGAACTCTTCAAGTTCTTTCCTTGCCTCTGCAGAGACCCTTCAAGTTCTTCCCTTCCTTCAAGTTGCTCAAGTTCAACGCTTGTGTTTCCTTTCTCGCCCTCCTCAAGCCGGCTATACATACCAAGATACCAGAGGCCTTGCGAGGGACCGGAGCCCGACGATGCGTTGAGGAGTTATATCCTAATTATCGTGCTGAGGCGTCTATGTTGTGCACTTTTTTTAGTATTTATATTGCGTAGTCTTCGATGCTGCAGTTAATACATACCGTCTTGATATCCTCTGCCCTGCCTCATGAAATCATCTCCCGTCGAAGAAATCGAAACCAGCCGCATTTGAGCCAAGGAATCGGCGGGGAATAGCCCGAGAATAGCGCCTTGGACTACTTGGGCTATTGCGAAAGTTCGAGGTTGGGCTAATCGGGCTATTGCAAAAGTTCGGGGTTGGGCTAAGGTGTGGATATTGCATTATCGACATCGGGATTACCTGGGGCGATGTGACGACGACAAAGAGTAGCTAGCGTGAGATAATCAAATCGCTTGACTCGGGCTTTCCGACTATTCCAAAAGCTATCTCAACGCTTAACGACCGATTGTTCAAAAAACGCAGTGAATCTGTGCAGCCTGCCTCCGCTCTCGCGCGACCATCACGTCGGCAACACTGCTCCAAACCCCTACGCCAACTGGCAATGCCACGCCCTGGGCCGCCGCCCGCAAAGCGTACAAAAGAGAGCGTGGGGAATGGGTGGATAATGATGGAGGGAGACGATGGCGCAAGTGCAGTCAACTTGAGTAGCGGGAGAGCGCTGTGACGATTGGCCAGCCACGCGCCATCTATGACGCCACGCAGGTGCGCCCCCTCTTCGCCTCCTTGATGCTCGGCTCCCGTGTGGTCAGGCACTGCGTCCCGGCTTCATGTTTTTTCCACATCCTCAGCCTGCATCCCTACTCAATTGTCCGTGCTCCTCGCGCACTGGCGTTGACTCCGAATTCAGCACGATCTACGCTTCCCTCGCGCTGCGTCCGAAAACTTCCCAAACTGCGGACGCTCGCAACTGGATGGTCCTCGCTATGAGAGCGGTGGACAGCTGTACACGGAACTAATGATGTGATGTACGCATTCTGCGCGTAGTTGCTCTCCGATCCACACATCACTCACCCTTTAATCGACCCCTTAATATCCGGCCTGTCCCCGAATCACATCTTTTCGACGTACCTTTCCTTGCGGCGCCCGCGTTCCCGCCTTGTCAGCGCAGCTTGCCGCCCTCGTGGAACACCCCAATTTCGCTGAATTCAATCTATCAGTTGCCGATCTGCCACTGCATTCGCCGTTCTTTTTAACCACTAGATCTGAAATCTCGACTCCACCGCGGTACCGCTCGTGCTCCCCACAACCCATACTTTTCGTCTTGGCCCTTTGTTGCTGCTTCCCTACTGTGGGCTTCGTGAGTATGGACTAGTCCAAACAAGACGTTTACATGCTTTCGGCGGGACTTGAACCCGCATCGCGCGCGGAAAAGTCCTTTTTTCCCTTTACAACTTGGGCGTGACCTACATCGGTCTACGAATGCAATACAGTTCAGTGAAACTGTGCTGTGAGGCGCTCCCCTGACAGGATTCTTTAGGTTCAAACTCAAAGACGCACAATCACTCCTGATCCGCAGATTCGCTCAGCGCGGTCGGTCAAACTGCGCCCGAATCAGCAGTGGAGTGGAGACGCTTAGGTACGAGGCATTGCACTCTCTTTGCTTCATTGCTTTGTGGTAATTTCTAGTGCGCACTCGATTCACGCCAACGCATCCTATTCGACTCGCGGCCCGTTGTGGTGGAAGTCTCGGCGATGTTTGCGTCTGCTTCCGCTTTGTGAATGTTTGGCGGCTTGTTTCTCCTACCATCTCATTCTCATACTCGCCCTCGATAGGTTAAACACTCACCTGGCTTCGACGCCGCTACAGAACGGTAAACCCACCCACCAAGTTATGATAGTCTTAGAACCTGTTCCAAGGGAACAGGGTTTCCTGCCGCTACCACATTGCGTGGCAGAACACTGTCCATGGAAGTTGGTTTATCCATCGTGCATTAATAACGACTGGTGAGTGAATGAACTGCTCTGCGCAATCCCATATGTTCGGCATATCGAACTGCGTTCACAGGGTAGCAGCAAGGCCTGTGGCGGACTAGGGTCCTGTTTATTATTCCCAGCGAATTACAAACGGTTTATAATCTTTGGTTTATAAACCAGGCACCAAAATTGCTCTCAGGGCGCGTGGACAGGCGGGAAACTTCATTTTTTTCGCTCCCTGCCTTTGAAGGTGAACCAACAAGTGTGCTCCATACCTTGGGGAACCAACTCTACAGATTCTGGTCAGTCGCCGGAAACTGTACGCTGTTGCAGGGTTTTTGGGTGTCACTCACGGCTATAAATTTCTGCCCATGGATACTGCCCTCTGCGAAGTTGTGTACGGAAGAAAATTTGGCCAAGAAAATGTGAGTTTCGACCTTGATTTGGCCTTGGTGCCGCCCCTTACAACTCTTTATAAACAGGTGGTTTGACCAAAAAATTAAAAACCGTGTTTATAAACAGCTGTTTATAAACCGGTTTATAAACACGACCATTAAACAGCACCCTATGGCGGACGGTCCGCCCCTGCACCAGATCATGCAAACATACAATCCTGCAGGGCTGCTCGTTCGAATCGAGCCTCGGGCCATCTGCTGCCGCATAGTAGATTTTTTTTGTGTCTTTGATTTCTTCTGAACCATGTCAGGCTGTGTTCACATGGACACGCGTCGGTCGACTATCCATCTGGGTTGCCGCGTTCCCCCAGCTGGATGTTTTCTTTTTGTGTGGCACACCATTGAGGCAATGCGCATCTTGAACAACTAAGTGATGCTAAGCCACCCTTGTCGTTAGTGCGTCTCATTCTTACTCTCCCCAACGGCCTCATTTGTTCGCTCACAGTTCCTCCCGCACCCTCCCGCTCGCCCCTCAGCCTACCACATCCATGAAACCTGAATCACCCTTTCCTCGCACACTATCAGCAGGTCAGCCCCTGTGCCCGCTCAATGGTGTTGGCGTTAGGAGCAAAAGCGTGTCATGTAAAGGGTGGGCACGTATCCTTTGTACATATATATGTGCGTGAACGCAGTTCACTTTTTTGAATAGAGGGGCTGATACGCGCCGTGCATATCTCTCATCTTCTCAACCACTGTGTCCGGCACTTCCACGCTTTACTCCCAATTCCAGTTCCCGCTCTGTGTTTGGTCTGACTGTAGTATGTATTTAGCCTGCCGGGATCTCTTCCAGGCCTCAACCTCGCGCCTGGTGAGTAAGTGTGTCTAGCTGTGCTGATCCTCGAATCTATGCCGTGCCGCGCAGTCCGAAGCGTTGTTGATCATTTTTCCGTGCGTTGACTGAATGTTTGAACCCTCGAGTTTGTAACAATACTGGCCTATCTCATACGCAAAATAGGAACAAGGCCTGTAGCAGATGGTCCGCCCCCACAACAGATTTTGAGGTCGATTGCCTTGCTGTGGCGGTTACTCGTTCGACTCGAGCTCGGGCCGTATCACCGATCTGTCCAAGTTTTTTCGATCCTCCTGCTTTCTGGCCTGGTGCTTCGTCCACGCCCATCCGTCTGACCCGGAATTTCGGTTCGACGCTAACATAACTTTCATACACAGGAGGGGCTCCGGACCCGCGTCAGGGATGTTGTCAATGTTTCTCCGAAGCTGCTCGTTCGACTCGAGCTCGGGTGATACGTTGACCTCATTTGAGTTTTTCCTTCGCGTTTCTGGCCCCGTTTTCCAGTCCATTTCACTGACTAGGTCCCATGCGACGCAACTCGGCGTTTGTTTGGGGAGCTCAAAGTAAACTTCGACAACACTTTTTCATTGAATGCGCAATGCGCAATGGGTGCATCGTGCGCAGCTAGAAAACGAAATAGGTCCGTAAGTTCCCCACATTCCAACTCCCCGACCCCGAGCGCTGATCGATCGGCAGACAGGTTTGTTTTCATGCATTTTTTTGTTTTGTTGCAACAACGGCGTAAACCGGACACCCCCGGAGCAAAGGAACGGAAGCCCCCTCACCGGCAAAAGAAATCGTGTACATGCCAGTCTCACGCCTTCTCCGGGATTCGAACCCATACCCATATCCCTTCCACGTCAGCGGATTGGTGGTTAGGTATGTTTGCGCGGCTCGGTCACGGTGTTTGTTGCAGGCCTGAAATCTCTCTTTTTGCTTCTTTCTCTCTTCCTTTCTCTTTCCTTTTTGGGCGCATTTTTTGCAATTCTTTTTGGCCGCAACAAACACCGTGACCGAGCCATGCGCAACGAGGAATAGAACCTGATCCAGAAGGGCTCGCCAATGTGTTGAATTCGACGGGTATGGTGGCACAAGATAAAGAAAGGGGGTGAACAGTGAAAATCCATAGGTTCGGTCAAGTTGGCGGAACAAGGAACATGCGTTGCGTGGTACTGACATGAATCCAAGGGTCAGAAGCAGCATACTCGCAAACCCCACCTGCTGCGGGACAAAAGCCGTAGAGGTCTTGCGGACACCTGGGGTGGGACTCGAACCCACACCTCTTCCTGAGGATGGGATCATTTGCGGTACGTGGAGGAAGCGATCTTCCTTGATCTACACAGGCATAAAGTGGAGTGCTGGCGGGGTCCTCGCATACGGCTGGTTAGGGCATCGTTCCGGAGTATCCGCGAGGCATTGATCGTGGGTATGAATAAAGCAGGCACCACGAATCCCAACCGGACCAACTCAGCACCTTTCCCCGCACTTTTGACATTCCGCCTCAGATCAAAATCCAAATCGGGAAATTATCTGCGGCAGCGCGGCACCATTCAGACTCCGCTGGCGCTGACATCTTGTTTGTTCTCTGCAAACAACCGTGTCAGCCTCATCCTCGCACCTTCTCCTTCTCCCTCATGTTGCTGCGCTTCCCGCCTCCCCCGTTGCATTCTTCGCTCCCTCTGCAACGCCCTCGCCGCCGAATGGACTCGCTGTCTTGACTCTTCACCCGCCGTCCCTCGCTCTTCACCCGCCGTCAGCGCGTGCTCTCCATGTAGGATTGGGGATGGAGCTCGAGGTCCAAGAGGCGCGTGACAGCTTTGTATGGTGGGACACCATGCTGTCATGGCTACTCTCATTGCCCAACACGCTGTTCGACAGCGTCCGTTGGCGGGCGAGTTGTGCCGGCGCTGCGGCGCATCAAACCCGTCCCGCGTGCTGTCGGGCGGCCTTCCCCAGAGCTTTCTTTGCTTGGATGCTACTCCCACGGGTCTCACGCTGCTTGCAGCCACGCAGCGTGTCTCGCCTTTGCGGCGCGTTGTGTACGCGTCTGTTGTAGTCACGTAATTATCAATCTGCTCCAATGTTTCGGTCTTCCACAATGTGCCCTGAGACTGTATCCTATTTGCACCTGTGCATTATGTGAGTGAAATCGAGCGGCTTCGACAGTGGGCGCCCGCGGCGTCAGCACTTGAGCACGCAGGATATCATGTAACGGCACGCTCGGCATAAAGAATAAGATGCCGATTGGCCGAACATAATTTCCCGATCTGGATTTTGATCTGAGGCGGAATGTAACCAACTCTTTCCCCGGGGGTTGTCAAAATAGGAGCTAGGTATGTAGATATTTTCGTCATCATTATTAGCTGATCAGTATTCACCATGCTGTCCATATGACCGCTATTGCATTTTTTTGCTGCGAACGTCCTCGATTCATCTCTGTCGCACGAAGGATCAATGTCAAACGAGGCGGACATCCATCGTAAATCTCTGCTCGGATAGACGGCATCATGTTGAGCAGGGGTGAGCGACAGTCAATGCGCAAGGCGTCTTTTGAAAAGATGCAGGGAAGACAACCCAGAAGACGCCCGCCTGCTGGCGAGAGAAAAAGAAACGGACTGGCGGCTTTGGGACGCCTGTGGTGGGACTCGAACTAACACCTCCCCCGAGAAACTGCCGAGAAGTTCCCGAGGGCAATACGGAGGAAGCGTTCTACGTTGAGATACACAGGCTGGAACTGTAGCGTGGCTAGCTCTTTGCCTCATATATAATACCTACAACATTGCTCCTGTCGTAATGTCTATCCGTGGGGAACATCGCGCGTGGATTCGGCCTTTGTGGATATCATTGAAGCATCCACCGGGAAGTCTTAACCACAGGCATCTGTATTTCGGGCACCACTATTCCAGGGAACCCAGGCCGGTTGCCCTCCATTTTGTCTCCATCCTAATTCCACGCGGAGTTTGATTTCGTTCCGCGATGGAGTCGACATCATGTGATCGTGTTTGATCCCATTCGTCATCCGCACACATGAACAAACAGTGATTTTCGTCTCTCTTTCCTCGTTCCTCTTGCGTTGGGCCGACTCGGATGGTGTACGCCCAGTTTGCGCCCAGTGCTCCAGAAGGGAGGTTGGGGAGGGAGTGCATAAAGAAGAAGAAGACTTTGGATGGAGCCGAAGTGCTTCACTCGCGGAAGAGGGCTGGAGCCTGGGACGGATCATGGATGAGGGACGGATGAAGATGGGCGACTCGCGAGCCACGGACGGGATGTGGGGGACACGCGCCAACTCTGACGGCGCTCAGAGGCGCATCGCATTTTTCTACCTTGTATCTTGACTCCCGTGTCGCTACTGGGTAGGGGCGAAAAGTACCTCTCTTTGGGTGCGTCTCAGTGGTACCTTTCCCTGTTTGGCACTCTGATTCGTCCCTCTACGGATTAACAGCATTCTCCACTTGCACTCCTCTCCTCGCTCCAAATCCGCGGGTAGGTGTGCGCACGCACTAGACTCGACACGCAACCGCCGTGCGAAGGTAGCCTTGGTGCGCATCTTTTCTGCCTGCTTTCGTTCATCGAGACGAGAGGAGGGTGTGCTGACTCAACAGCAGTGTACTGTACGGTGCCAGACCCGGACTTCGTTCGCATGGGTCCTACAGTCTCTCTTCCTCATATCCCGGCCGCTGGGTGTATCTTGCGCTGGGCGCTAAACATCGCCCCCAGCCACGTTCTACCTGTTCCGAATCCCATCTGCGCCTCAATGCCACTGGCTCGATGTTGAACCTACTGGCCGGCCCCAATGCCCAATTCGATGCTCGCATTCGTCTTCTGGTATCAAGTTATGTTCTCAGAATCTCCCTCTCCGGTCTGTAGGAATCCACATTCCCGCTACGTTCTCCTACTCTTTCGTATTCTGTCCGCCTTCTAATTCCATCCGCCCATCGCTGCGATCTCCTGCGTTGCCGCTGGACCCTCCTTCATGCTATATTCTCCATATCATGCAGCTTCGCCACGCTCGGGCCTGCCCGGCCGCAAGCACGTATATTGGACGCAGCGCCCCTTTCGCGCCCTTTGTTCTCTTTCGGTATCAATAAACGATACTCACTCTTTTTGTTCCCGCTGTGCGCAATCAGTCAGTCCTTACGGTACTCCGCTGCGCACTGCATTCTACCCTGGCGAGTGCCATTCACAGACGGTCCGTAGCGGAGGGTCCGCACCTGCAACACATCGAAAGCTGGAGCTGAGCCTTACGCGGGCTGCTCGTTCGACTCGAGCTCGGGCCATGCCGACTTTCCCCAACAATTTTCCTTCCCTCTTTCGATTCTGCTGGCTGGTCCTCATCTGGTGTTGGACGGATCTCGCAGTAAGGCGCTCTGGGACGGTCCGCGCCTGCACCGGATTAAATTCTGATGTCCACGCCCCTTTTTTCTCCACCAAGCTCTACGGTCGGTTTAACCTTCGCATGCATTGGTACTAACCCCTTCTGTTCTCGAACAGGCTAAAGGCCAGCAGCAGAGGTTCGCACCTGCAACACATTCTGCGTGGCTGCGTATTGTGCGGGGTTGCTCGTTCGAATCGAGCGCGAGCCATGCACCCTCAGATTCTTTTTCGTCCTTGGCCTTCTGTTTGTTTTTCGCATCCACTCTGTGGTACGCACCTGCACATGCACTGCGGTTGTTGAGCGTCTCGGGGGGAATATGGTGCGCAGGTGGCACGCAACGTACGTTTGTAATTTCCCCCCGTGTCGAACTACCCGCTCATCCATTCATTGCCATCCTATCACAGGCGCAGAACGACCTGGTGGCCTCCGCGATCGGATCAAGTTTCTCTCCATATCCAACTCTCAGAAAAGATATGGTTTCAAATCTCATCGAAGACGTACAAATGGTCCCTTGTTGGTGTTCGCTGTCGTCTATTCCTCGTGGATGATTATACGTACTGATATCCGTTCTCAAGAAGAGCTGCTCCTGGATCGCTGAGATATATAGTAGTTCGTCCGTCCCTGCGACCCCAGGCATTCGGGTTTGCTATGTATCGAACTCGTTATTCTCTAGGACAAAGTGCACCGCAGACCTGCGGCGAGGTGCACCACAAGTAAGTGAGGTGAAAGTGAAGGCTTCAACTCCCCGCGTTCCAGTTTAGCCTGCACAATCTCGCAGAAAACCACGCTGCTCCACCCAGAAAACAAAATGATACTTTATTTAAAAAAGGCAATATCCATGCTTATATGTGCGCCTCTGCGGGTGTCGAACCTCGCCTGATCGACATCCAGCCGAGACGCGAGCTCAGCTTGGTTAAGCAAGAATGGGCCATGCACGGTATACTAAGAAAGTACCGTTTTTTGGACATCTTTTTGTCTGATTGGTGTCTCAGACTATCCGCCGCCCAATGTTCATCCGGCTCGTGGATCCTTGTTTCTGGATGATGAGTTTTCTACTCGTGGATTGCGGGCGCCAGGACCTTGACACACTTTGAATTTTGGACTAACATTCTGACGCACAGAAACTGGAGGGCTGCACATACTGTGATGGCATCCGGGCCTATTTTTAGCAGCTCCTCGCTGTACTTGAGGTCCACAGACTTTCCCTCCGCGTCGTGGTCTTGGTCAATGGATCGAGCACCCTGCATCGACAGAGGATTCAGCTTTGTATCTCGGGGGTTTCGTGCTATTTGTTCGGCTTTCTTATAAGTCATACTGGTCATCTTTGCTCGCAGCTCTCCCATCGGGCTGTCTGATCAGGCTTTCAGACCAGGGAGGAAGCTAAAACCTCTCCGGGCCATGGTATGCCTCCAGGTTCCAGGTATGGGGTTCAATTCCGTTTTTCACCATTTTCATTACAAGGTAAAGAAATAGTGTCTGCAACTGCTTGCTCAACATTCAGCTTGACGGAGAAAGAGGAGCTACAACACCGCTCAGAATTGATCATAGCTGTGATTTTGGGCAAACCCACCTGAGCCGTGGCTTGAAATTGACCCAATAGGGTGTTTCAAAGTTAAGACTTCGGGTCCAACTTGAGGTCCAACTTGATGTCCAACTTCGCGAAGTTGGACATCAAGTTGGCGCCGAAGTTGGGCCCAAAATCGAAGTTGGATGTCAAGTCGTGCATAAGACCACGACTTGACATCCAACTTGGACCCCAACTTGAGCGCGCAACTTTGCGCTCCAACTTCGGCCCAGTTCGCGCTCTCACACCCGGATCAGCCCGTACTCATTATGTAATCCTGTATTTTTCCAGTCTCGTACCACCGCCAGCGCTACACTCTTTTTCTACACGCTCATTATCTACTCCTTCTTCTCCTCATGGCCCGAGCAGCCACCATACCCAAGGCCCCGGCCGCCAAACCGCCCAAAAAGCGCCGCTCCAAAAAAGACTCTGATGACGACTGCTCCGATATCGAGCTCGTGGACCCCAAGACGGTCAAAAAGAAGAAGCGGCAGTTGGTCAACTGGAAGAGTAATAGCCAGTGGACTGACATGGCTGTTGGATATCTCCTCGACAATCCAGAGTTCCGCAGAAAGCTTTTTTCGGACTCCACGGCAGAGGCGAAAAAGGAACAACGGAAGAAGTCAGTTGCGAAGGACGGCAAGGCTGTTCAGTACGCAGAGCTGGCCAAGTTCATCTTCGAGGAAGATCCTAAAGAGCAGGCTCGCTATGTTAATGACCCTGCTAAGTACGCAGTATCAGTCGAGACCCGGTTTCGCAGGTACCTTGAATCGTTTGAGCACTGGATCCACACTGACGTACTTCATAGGCTCAAGAAAGAGTACCAGGGCCATCTAGAAGAACTCGGTGCGACAGGAGCTGGACTCCATCCCGACGACGTCAAAGAAGACAGCACTATTGAGTCTCTGATCGGCAAGTCTTGTCTGTTACATCCAGGCTGTCGTAGTACTGACAGAGTCTAGGCAAGATTCGTGATAGCTGGCCATGGTGGGACGACCTCCATGCCTTTTGGCGCGAGCTGCCCAGCTATAATCCTATCGGCGTACAGTCTTCGGAGCCCGGGACGGATCACGCCAGTGCAGCGGCAAGTATTTTTGACCAGTCAGCAGCAGCCAGTGATGTCGACGCCGATGGGGAGCCCTCTAAGGAAGACACCGACAATGAAGACGGCCGGTCGGAAGCCTCGATTCGAATGGCTCGGGAACGCAACTCCGACAAGCCATACGAGGCTTCTTCGGACAGCGAGGATGACGATGAATCTATCACTGGGGTGAGCTCTTCATCTGACTTTCGAAGCATACCTTATCAAGACTATAGGTCTCATCCCGCCCTTCTAAGCGTTCACCGTCGCGCTCCGCAAGCCCACCGTCAGCCGTAGTCAAGAAGACGGCCCGGGCAGAACCCAAGGGCAAGGGCAAGGCTGTCTCTGGTCGTGATCTCGGGCTCGCGAAGGCCAACGCGCCGGGGGTAGCCAAAAAGAAGCCACAAAATGCCATCGACCGCATGAACGACATTCGAGAAGCAGAGTCTTCACGGTGATAAGCCGTGTATCGGGTTTAGGCCTGTTTCACGCGTTTTTCGCGTTTTCTGTTCTTTTTAACGCGCGTCTCAAGCATAATATCATATCTGATATTATGCTTTGAGCCTACTCTTAATGGGGACTATAATAAGTCCACCCGCAGGGGCTATTCAGAAAGATCATACTGAATTAGCGCTGTTGTACGGGTTACAATTAAAACTGGGTCAACTTACAGACGCTCAGGTTGTACAAGAGAGCTCCCTTATTCATAACGTACCTAGTGGGCATCTGGGGGATTTATCGGTTATGTCTTGAGGACGCCGGACGCTTGATTGAAGCCTTTGTTTACATCTCTTTGCATCGAAATGGGATACGCGATGGACCACGTGACCGGCTCAGTACTTGCCCGAGATCATGTTCCGAATAGGCCGATACGGAATTATCCGGACATGATCACATCAAATCGCGATCGACTCTCAAAACGGGGAGATTAAGGTTCCAATCCAGGAACTTGGTCTTCCAAGCTCTTCACAAGGGAGTGCGGGGTACTCAGTGGAAGCTACGAACATGTAGAATCCATTTCTGAGTATCTTATTCACGGGCACGGCCCTATTCAGAACCTAGGGACTAATCTCGACTTCCAGCACCACACGAAGTCCGAGATAAGTCCCAAGGCAACTAATGGACATTCAGGAGTTTCATTAATCTTTCTTATTTCAACTGTAACTGCTTGGCTACTGATATGACTCGTTTTTCTATTCATTTTAAACACATGTATACCCGATCGTCTGTCACACCCCTACTCCGTTTATCCGCAATCTTGTAATTCTCTCTGTGTAAGCGTTATAGTGTACAGTATAAAATAGCGAGAGCACTGGCATGTACGGTACGGAATCCCACCCCGGTTATTGAGGCGCCACCCAGTTACGGCCCTCCTTAACGCACGGTTCGGATCTGGACTTGTCACTCAGGGCTACTCTATTCAGAATAGTGCCGTTCCAAGTTATAATATAAATCTCTGCACGCCCCTGGCGATACTCCTGGACTCCTGACTGATTGTGAATTGTATTGAACCTGTGGCTTGTGAATTGGCTTGTGGTATAGCCTTTGATTTGGGATTTGGCTTGTGGTATAGCCTTTGGAATTGTGACCGGCTTGTTGTATAGCCTTGGGACTTGGAATCGTTACAGGCTTGTTGCATAGCCTTGGACTGGATACGTTTGGGATTTTTGGCATATAGCTTTGGACGCTTTACAATCCACTTTGCGAATAGGGTGCTATAACTTTGGTTACCAAGCCTTACTTCACTCAGATCACACGCGCGCTGCACACGTCTAAAACAGCAACCCCTTAATTACCTGCTCCCCTCATTACAATACGAACTCGGCGGTAGAAGTAGTAAAGTGTTTAGGATTAGGTTGTTTGTTGTGGATTAGATTAAAGATTCAACTTTGTTGTATCTTTGTCTTCATTCATATCTAAACCGTCGAATCTTGATTCCATCCGCTTCTCCTGTGCAACCCTTTCACCGGTCAAGGTCTATCCTCGCCGCCTTTGCCGCCTCGTCCTCCTCCTCTTCCTCGTCGTCGTCGTCCCCCTCCTCTGCGCCTGCTCTGGTCTTTTTCAGTTTCTTCGCCGCGTGCCCTGCAATCCCGCTCTCGTCTCTTTTTCTCTTTCCTGCGCTAACTCGCTTCTGCGCTTCCTTCCCCTTCTTGCCGCGTTTCTTCTTCTTGGGGGCGCCCTCCGAGTCCGACCCCGACGAGTCAGAGTCGGACGAATCGCTATCAGAGTCTGATGAAAGCTCCAGGTCCGAGTCCGCCGACTTCTTGAGTGCGTTCTCGTCGAAGTAATACTTCGCGTCGGCCAGCGATACGGCGGAGGGCAGCGCAGCCTCGGCACAGTCCTGCGTTGCTACAAGCAAACGTTCAGCCACTGCCGAAGAAGGAGAAAAAAAAAACCCACAGTACGCTGTATGTAGGTACTCGCTGAAGAAGCCCACGATTTCTCGAGCAAAGCGCGGCCTATTCCACCCTGCGAAGCCTACGGGCATGGGTGCTCTGTTCGTCCCCACGGCCACACTGGACACAGAAAAGATTCAGTCGGCTATCTCGTACTTACCCCGAATAGAACACTCACTGTGTAGTTCCTATTTCCCCGTTGTTCTTGGGAATAGGCCCACCGAACACGCACACTCCCTGCAATCCCGTGTAAGACTGGACGCCTTCCAGGATTGGCGCCAAGAAGCGCCCGATTTCATCGATACATCTGTCAGCCATTTTATCAGCCCAACTCCATGAATAACGACGAAACAACGCACTTCTGCCGCGCCGCTGGCTCCTTCGAAGGACCATTCTTCATCGCCGCTTCGTACGCGTCCTTCGCCTCCTTTGAATGCGCCAACGCGCGCTCTTTGAGGGCGACCTTCTCTTCTGCTGGCAGCTTGTCAAAGACCTCCCGTGCGATGAGCGACCGAAAGGCGGCATCGGGTTTCTTTGTATTCGCAGAGCCGTCCTCGTTCGTGGACTTGTCTCGTCGCCAGCGCTCTTCGACCAGTGGCGCGATCTCGGTGGTGTACGACTCGTGCATGAACTGCTGGTAGACCTGGCGAGTTTTTGGCGGTACCGTTACTCCAGAAATCTTGGCGAGTAGAACCGCGTAGGGATTGTTGCGAGGGTCTGTCTTCGTTGCGAATCCCTGCCGGAGGGCTTGGGCCCGATACTTGAGCCAACGTTGAATGCGCTACATGGAATGCTGAGGACGCGGTATGTCACAAGTCACGTCACGTCACTCACCGCATTGAGCTCGACGATTCGGTTCTGCCTCGCGACCCGCTCCTCCTCTGTTAAGTCTTCTGTGACGATTGGCGCGAAGGGGTCGTATTCGGGGAGCGGCAACTCCGGCTCGTCGTTGTCCCCCACCCGCCACGAGATACGCCCATGGTACTCGTTGCAGACTTTTTGGAGGTAGTCGCGCTCAGCCCTCCACCCCCGTTGAAGCGCGTCGGCGTAGGCTTCAATATGAGGTCGCAAGAGGTCCTCGCGCGCCCCCTCAGCCCACAGCTTGTTGTTCCGACGCTCTGCTTTTGCTTTCCTCTTCCACACGCGGGTTTTTCTGTGTTTTGTCGACGCCATTATCTGTAGCCTCCTCAGGTTACAATCTCTGTGGGACGAACGCCTTCCATACCTTATCCTTGGGCTGCAACGATTTTTCTTCTTCGAGGTGCGTGCGTATCAGTCTCAACAAAAACAGAAACAAACTCGTGCAAGATTGGTGCAAGATTGCTCTTGTATCCCTCCCCACGCACTCTTCCGGATCTCTCCGCTCGGCTCACCCCTGCATCTCCACCCCCATGTCCAACTCCTCGACCAAAGATTTTGTAAGTCGCGTCCGCACCCCCGTCCCCCCCGCCCCAAGACTCTTTTTAACTCTACCCCCAGCTCGTCGAAAAAACCGTCCGCATGTATCCTTGGGGGCAGCAGCCCGTCCTCAATCCGACCCTCCTCATGGACCCGGAGTGTCGCACCCTCCGCGACAACGGCTACCTCACCCTCTGGTTTATTCCGAACCCCACGGCGTGCACCCTGTGTGCCAAGCCCATCCTCCGGCACCCCTCTGTCCGCGACGGCGCCTTCACCATCCTCGTCTCCTGCCCGCACGGCACCGGCGACGACGCCTGCGAGGTCTTGTTTCCCAACAAATCTGTAGCCGGTATCATGCCCTTTGCCAACCGTTACGCCACATGCATGGGCAATCTGGTGGTCGTCAAACACCCGCTCGATCCCTCGGTTCCTTTACCCACTTCCAATGCCGACCTCCCAATTACTGATATTCCGCCGGTCGATTTTCCTTTCATAGATGAGTTGGTTCGGCGGTAAGTGCCGTGCTCAGGGCGGCTATCGTGTACTCATTTTTTTTTTCCCCAGGTGGTGCTACCACCTTTACAATCTCGCTCGCAAGGAGGACGCCGCCCAAGCTTCTAATCAGAACAGCTCGTAGTCCCACACTGAATAAATTTGCTTTTTTAAAAAATCTGCCCTGAGTCAATCTATCCTGAAGCGGACGCAAACTGATGAGCTCAGTTCGCGATCTCTCCCACGTCAGTTCGCCATGCTGGTTCCTTCGCGACATCTTTTCTAATGCCGTACGCTCTGGATCTTTCTATAGACGGCCGCCGACCAACGGATGCAATGTGGGATAATCAGATCATAAGGTCACCGTGTCAGAGCGTTGCAAAGAATCCCAAGTCTTTTTTCCCCCTCCCAATATGCCCCGCTCCCACTCCCCTCCCGTCCCTGTCTATGATATTGACGAGATCTTTGCTAGCTTCACCATCGAAGAACGATTGTATTACAACATAACCAGCGACGACGACAATGACATACCTCCTCCAGCGCGCGCCCGACATACAAACCACCCGACGCCCAACGCCGACCCGCTCCCACCCAGCCGACGGTGATGAAACTTTGATTTCGCCGAACCTTGTACCAACTGATCAAATGTCGCAGCTCTCGGCGTCCACCGCAGGCAGCCGCAGCCTCAGCGCGCGCCCAACGCGCAACCCCGGCAACGTCCAATACCGACCCTCCCCCCAGCTACGAAGAAAGCCAGAGCCAGTAAGAAATTGATTTCTCCGAAGCTTGTTAATCAACTGACCAAACAATCAAGGTCCCAGCCCGCAGTTGCCAGACCGAATGCGCCGAACGCACTTGGAACCTCTCCCCGCCCTGCCCGCCGGCGCATAGTCGCGTACGTCGTATTTCGGGGGCGCCGCATCGGCGTGTTCTACTCTTGGTCAGTAACCTGATGAAACCAGTACGCTTCCGCACCGCTGACGGCTCCGCCGCAGGCATCTCGTGCACCAGGCAACCTCTGGTCTTTCGTTCGCCCTCCAGCAGGGGTACGCGAGCACCGAGCTGGCGATAGCCTCGTTCGAGGTAGCGCAGCGGCATGGCTGGACTTTCCAGAGTGCGGCGCCGTCTCCCGTCACCTTGCCTCGCCACGCCCCGCTACCCATTGCCCCCGGCGATGACCTCAACGCCCCCGGCCTGTTTCCTCGCGAACCGAACGACCCGTACTACGTGGTGTACGCTGGCATCAATCCTGGCGTTTTCGGCACTTAGTACGTCGTCTTCCCTTGGACCCCTTGAATATATTCACAAATCCGTAGTCTAGAATGTGCTCTCAACGTTCTTGCCGTACCCTCCTCGTCCCACAAGCGCCTCCCCACTTATCCTGAGGCCCTCCGCAGCTTTCAAATCCACACGCGTGGTCTCTCTGCCCGTACTTAGATATCTGCATAATACATCTATCATTCTGTATCACTTCTTCAAAAAATTCATAGCTCATAACGAACCACAATTGTTTCTGGAAATTCAATAAGATTGAGACAGAGCAAAACAGAGACACGAGAAGATTAGGGACACTCCGATAAGATTAAAAGCGGCAGATAACAGACAAGACAGCAAAATCGAAAGCAATAGGGGAACCCCTGAGCGCTACACCCGCAACTCTCTCTGCCGCCGTAGCTCATCTATCCGCCTGAATTCCTCCTCGTGGCGGCGCATCTCCTCCATTTCTTGAGCCGCCGCTCGTTGGGCCTGCAATTTCTCGTACCGCGCCAACCAGGCGCGGTGACCGTGCTTGCGTTCATAGGCTCTGTGCAAAAGGCAAAAAACAGTGAGCAAGGGCCGGTAGAAAGGAACATGTTGCGCACTCCATCCGGACGATGCGCTGACGGTGGGCCAGCTGGGCCGCATGGCTGGGCAGCCATGGTGGGTTCATCAGCGGTCGGAGGGATATTAGGCACTGTAGACGTACGTTTCCCTGTATCTCTTGCTCGCCTCCCGGGCTCTAGCCCGGGCTTCCTCTGCCAGCTCCTCTGAGGCCTTAATACGTGCTCGATACCTATCTTCAATGAAATCCTAAACGTTACTTGAGACAAAACGGTGCACGTACCTAGCCATCCGTTCCCGAGCCTCTTCCCGTAGTTTGTCCTCGTTCCTATGAGTCTGTTGAGTGACAGAGTGAAGCTAGCCAGCGACAGTATCCACCGGGCTCGAAAGTTCGCCGAGGCGGCGCGCCTGGCGATGACAGTGGACGCTGGGCGTGATGACCGGCGTTTAGCTCGCGGAGTCGCTGCTGACCTAGAACTGTATCAATTGCGACCGGAAAGCAAGGGCAGGGGTTGCGGGGACACTGACGAGTCCGAATTCGACGAGTTGCCCAATGTCCGGGCAGTTCGAGGTGACATAGTCGTGGTTCCAGCTGAGATTTACACCTGTGATTAGTCTCGATCGGGCCATGATGCGTCGACCACTCGCATAGTACGTAGCTCTGGTGAAGAAAATACAAAAAATATTGATAGAAGGCAATTCACCTCTATGCGACTTTCTGTCTCCTCAGAAATGGAAATTTAGACTGAGAGCATAAGAAACCACCTCTCTAAAGGTACTAAGCGCTGACCATCAGTTCGCAATACTCGCATGCGAAGTTCGTGATACCATTTGAGCGCCCACCAAAATCGGCGTTCTGGAAATTTTGTCGCTCTGGAAATTTTGTCGCTCCCAAAAATTTCAGGATGTACGTGGTCTTCTGAGCACCCCGTCTTCTGAACACCTCAGACTCAAACTGACACGACAACTCCAAAATTGAATGGCAATTTTTTACGGACTAGTTGTAGCACAGTTGTAGCACGAAATTCGAAGTAAATACTCTACACTACATAGCGAACTCCCGGCAATCGCTTTGGGAACACGAGTCCATCCCATCTGTAGTCAACGCGCGACTGGTCGATGACTGCGCGTTCCGCTGCCGCAATTTTTGTTTCTTCGTCGCGGTCAACCGTCGGCGGGAAACGCATCGTGAGGCCGCAGAATTCGTCTGGGCAGTGCCACGTCTGTTCCAAGCTCAGACGAATACAGACGTAGCAGAAGCTACATCCGCACTGGCACCTTTTTAAAAAAGGGTACACCGACAAAATTTCCCCAGCTGTCAGCCGCCTGAAAATTACAGCTCTGCAGCATGGGAACTCAACCTGGCGGCCACCTACCCAGAATGTGGCAGCCAGGTTTCATATTGTATTGTCCCACAATGGCCCAGGTCCGCCCATTGTCCAGCCTCCTGGGCTTCGATCAGCCAGGTCAAACAATGGCCGGTGATTTGCCATCAAGCCATCGGGCGCTCTCAGTTGGACAATGGTGCCCGCTCGCCGGTGTGATTTGGAGATACGGGCAGCATGAGATGCTGGCGACTGAGATTATCATGAGCTTGTACGGTCGTGCAGAAATAGATTAATTTTGGCTACTATCAAATCAGCGGTGGCACCACAATTCTGAGAAGCCACCGTCAGGATTTTGAAACGAGAAAACACACGATGGGAAGAATGGAGGAAAATCAATTGAATAAATTGTGGTACAGTATATATGGTTCGAAGAAAAACTGGCCCTCCTCACTTTGGCTCGCTGCCCAAGGGGTCGCCCGATCCCGCAGGTGGCATCGAGCTCGAACACGAATCCAGATCCGTTGCTGGCGTGCTGACACGAGATTGGCGGCGGGTGCATCGATGAGGTCATTGACTTCTTGCTGGACGTCGTTGGTTTGAAAATTGATAGGCAATGTCGACGGCACTGTGGAGAGCCTTGTCGTCTGTGATGAGCATCCTAGAGGCGCGGTCAGTATACAGGCAGTATCGAGCGAGATCCAGACGTACCCGTCAACTGTATCGGGCCTTCGATTTGATGTGTCTCTCATGCAGACGAGAGCTAAGAAATGGCAATTAGATCCAATATAAGTGGGTGGCAAGGCGGTGGCGACATACTTTGAGCTTGGCAGAGACAGCAAATGGTGGTACAATGTTGCCGATACATGTATCTGCTGACACAGCGAGATCCAAGCAAAAGAGCTTGCCTTCGCAAATGGATTGGGTGTGCTGAGGAATGTAAGAGAAGAAAAGATATGGAAGGAGTCTGTACAAGGGGCCGCGTGAAGCGGCAGCTTTCATTCGGTCCTGGAATGACTCGAGCGGCTCATGGTGTGCGTGGGGGGGATGGCAGATGGAGGTGGAGGGGGAGAGAAGAATGCGACGCACCTCAGTCTTTATATATATTTGCGAGGCCACCATTTCCAATTTCGGAAATTTGGCCTTCATTGTTCTTGTGCCACCGACGCGTCGTTCAGCCTTGTGGCCGACTATGGCACCTACATCAAAGGATAAGGCTGGATCTCAACCGAGTGAAGATGGCAAAAGAATTCAGTGTCCTCACTCGCATAGCGGATTGTATTGCCTTGGCTGCGAGATTCACGATGGAGGGGCCTTGGAATGACATAAAAACTTTGGTGGACAATGTCAGCAGGGACATGGATGTACTTGCCACCTTGTAGTGTGTGGGCCGTCTGGTGGACGACAAGGCCGATCCGGAGCTATCTCCCGAAGAGTTCGAGTAACGGAACTTCGTCTTTGAGTAAATATATCTTTATAAGAGCTTGTAGAAATTTGCGCGCCAGAAGACATGAAAGAATAATAAGCAAGAAAGTCGTCTCAAGATTCTGGTCCGCATAGATGCCAGCTAGTCGCCATTCATTGGCCAGATTGCACGACAGATGGGACGCGACGATATGCAAGGATGGCCAGCAGCTGGGTGGATTGTGGCAGCCAGCTGGTTCGACAGATTTCACTTCCAGGTGGCGGCCAGGTTGATGAAAGGTGTACACAATGTGGCGAAAATGATGGACAAACAATGGAACATCACATAGCCGAATCATTGGGCCCAGTTGGCGGTGTAAGTAACAACGAGGTGGACAGAAGACGAGCGCAACGCACATGACTGGGTGCGACTTGAGGTTATGGCAAATACCACAAGCGTGCTTGGGATCTTTTGGGATAACTGCAGGGGGGCGATCCGCGGTGAGCCACAGCGCCTCGCGGGTCAGAGGCTCCGGCAGGACGGCGCGCGAACCCGGGGTGCTGTAGCGGACCCGCGTGCGTGCGCTCGACCAGACGCGAGGTTGCCCATTTCCGCGCCCGTTCTCCATTCTGGTCGGCTTGTAAAAAATGACGGGCCTGGCTTCCCTGCCGGCCTCCCGAATACGATGAGGGTGGTCGATGAAGCGATTGGGCTCGTTGGGGATCGTAGACATCTCCTCGATGAAGCGGGCCGCATCCTCGGCGCTCAGAGCATCCCGCGGTTGGGTGTGACCATCGTCGTCGTGCACCGCACGTTCCTCGTCGTGGCCCATCAGGAGGTCCAGTTCTTTGAGCAATTTTTCGTGGCGCGTGCGGAAGCGCTGGTGCTGCTGCTGACCGCTGTCGTGCGCTTGATGCCAGCGCCGCAGGTGAAGGATTTCCCTGGCTTTAGCTCGAACTCGCGCACGGTCGTCAAAGACGAAGCTTGAGACGGAAGCCATGTGTTGCCGTCGACCAGGCCAAGATAAGGTTGCCCTGTTTGGATCAGGGAGTCCAGCAGCCGAAGTCACACGTCATATTTGATACGGGGAGGAGAAGGCCGTTGGAGGAATAATTCGAGGGACATAGGACATTCAAGTTTGTAATCGAGAGGATATCTAAGTACGAAGAGAAGGGAGATTCTCCAGCTTGGTGAAGAGATGAATTGCCGACGGCCATCGGCCACGCGCCGCGGGGGGAGATATGCAGTACTGCGTAAGAGAGTATCGCGTTTCGCCGGGACGGATTCTGCCAATGGAGTACTGTAGAAGGGGCGGCAGTAACACCGTAGTACCAGCTGGGAATCTCAGGATGCGCCCTAGCGTCCACAGTATTAAATGGCCACCCAGGTCGGCGTCGAAGTCTCCGAGTGCTGTAAGAGCCGTCCAGCACCATCCTGCGTGGTGGAAGAAAATGCTAGGGCGGGTGACTGTCTGCGGGCCGAGGTCGAAAGTCCAGCTTGTCCAGGCGCAGATGAAAATGCGGGTGCGCGACCCTTCGAAATCGTAAAGCGCATCGGTCCGTGCCTTGGCGAGAGCGTAAGCCCCAGGAGCGAAAGTAGCAAAGAGTTCTGAGGAGGACTGATGAGCGGCAGGAACAACGCAGATGAGAGAGCACAGACCGTTTCCAAATGCGGCCAATTGCCCAACGGCCACGTGCCCGACAAGATATTCAAGCGCTCGAGACTCTCGCACCCCGCGCCCTCGAGGAGGGGGGCTGGCAGGCAACATCTGCAATACATCAAGCTGGACGGCACCAAAACGCAGCGTCACACGTACCTCGGTGTCCACTGGACGCAACCCAAAAGTTCGTATCCCGGCGGTAATGGATGTAAACTGGCCAGGCTCTGGTCGTCCGGCGAGCATCGCCGCTACCCCAAAAGCCACAGTGGCCTCTCGGATGATGCGATCGGCGTCCGCCTGCTGGCTCGCACCACCAGCTACGGCAAAAACCCACCCAGTACGATCAACAATTGGTAAAATTGTACTTGGCAACGTTAGCAGGGATGTCTGGGTCTAGGCGCACGACTTACTCCCCATACCAAGCGTCAAGCACGAAGGGGAACTCGGCCGCGTCACCCAGGAGCTCGTCGCGGTGGTATGGCCGATCTTCAGGAATGTATCTGTCGGCTTGCATCCGTTGCCGCATGGTCCACGGCGTGGGCGGTGTCAAGTCGCGCGGGAAAGGCTTGAAGGCTTCCTGGTAAGCAGCCCACCTCTCGCGCTCCTTTGGTGTCGTTCGCCGGCGCGCGGGCTTGACCCAGATAGGTCTTCCCTCCCGCGTGCGAATCCAGGGATCGTCCGAATCCTCGGACGAGGTCGAAGACGAAGCTTCACTGTTTTTTTCACTGCCTTGGTCGTCGCTGTCGCTGTCGCTGGCGTGGCGGACGCGGGGACGCGTTCCAGAACGCCGACGGTGTGCACGCAAAGCGTCAGAAATATCAAACGTCAGACCGGGGACAATGGCACTTCCGAGCGGCGGGAAGTGTGCGTGCGGAATTTCATGCGCCGATGAAAGTGTTGCAGCGCTCGACATCGTTAGCCCAGAAGAGGGGGAGGGGGTGCTGATTTCGGTTAGTCCGTGGGTGGTCTTTGGCGTTTCTGGGCTGACACATTGGGAGATTGATCTGCGGACCCTTGATTGCTATTCAGCTTCTGTACCACGACATGCCTCACTCGCCCACCTCAATAGAGCCGGAGGACGACGTACCGGCCCTCGAGCCCCGCACCGATGTCGGCGAAGACGAAGGTACGAGCCACCCTCGTACTCACGTCATCGCATTTCTCATTTCTCTTTTTTCCAGACTGCGCTGCTATCATCTGGACGCCCCCGACGGCCGAGTGCAAGCATTCGCAATGTGTACTTCGCAAAGCCTTGTATGACTGACCCCGCTTGCTCAGTCAAAGCCCGAGTTCGGCGTGAGCGCTGGGAAGAAGAAATGCTCCTCGCGGCCGAGGAGTCAGAGCGCATATTGCGCTGGTTACGCTGGATGCCGACGGTCCCAGGGCTTGTCCGCGCGCAGGCAATCCGCACAAACGCAGGGACGTATTGATTTTCCTTCGGCATTGCGTTCTATCTCACGACACGGACGAGTAGATTTGGAGAAGGGGATGCGCTGGGCGCCGAGGGAGTATAAAATGGCCGTCGCCCGGCTTTTGGCCGCCCCCCCGCTCATGGTTTACGATCCTCCCTGCACTTGGGTGCTCCCGTGCGTAAAGCTCATGTGGTACATGTCTGGGACTAACCGATAATGTAGCCGCTTTCATATGGCTGTACACAAGCAAAACTGCCAATTGTTCATTACGCCAAAAGGGTTCTGGGGCAGCGGCGACGCGGAGTACCGCGACGCGGAGCGGGGATGGGGCTTGGTGAGCGTTCTTTTGCATTTCCCCTCTCTTAGCAAACCTGATGTCCATCCGCCCTCGATAGCTTCAGGTACGAGCCAAACTGTGAACCGGCTCGCCGCCAAAATAGACTACAAATTTAAAATTTCAATACATCGTGTTATGTGTTCGCAACGTGGGAAGCCTGCGCAGCCGATATAAGTCAGCGCGTGATAATCTCCTCGCTTCCAGTTACCACCATGTCTTCACCGATGACTGATAAAGAAATCCTGGCCCTCCAACGCAGCTCGGAGTACATTGCGATGTCGTCGATGGTGCAAGACACCCGAAAGTTCCCGAAGATCCCTCAATACTGCAGCTGGTGCGGAGTAGAGGCAAAAGATGCCGACATGTATCGATGCGAGGAGGACATCTGTTTCGAGCGGCTCCATGCGTGCGGAAGATGCATTGTCCTGGGACACCAACAGCGCCCGTTTCACTCGCTAAGGGTGGGTGATGATCGTCCGTTGCCTTCGGCGTTAACTTGCTCCGACAGAAATGGGAGGGAGACAGGTGGTCGGCGTCCGGACCATATCTGACGGAATTGGGGTTCGTGTGGCAACTCGGCCACGACGGGCTTCCATGCCCTAGCCCCAGCCCTGAGATCAAGGAAAAGTACGTGCTTGGCGATCGCGAAGGGTGGAAGATCAAGCTGCGGGAGTGTCATTGCTGGAAGGGC
Organism: Mycena polygramma; assembly: GCA_029449255.1. NCBI lineage: Eukaryota > Fungi > Basidiomycota > Agaricomycetes > Agaricales > Mycenaceae > Mycena > Mycena polygramma. The sequence goes on from JARKID010000022.1 coordinate 441,851, forward strand.
GAGAGGGAGCAGACGGCAACGGAGATTGAGGCGGCAACGGAGCCGGCGATGGTCTTGCAATTGGGCGGGGAGGACGACGAGTAGGAAGGCGGCGAACGGCGGGGCGAGGGCGGCGCGGGAAAAAACTGAGCTTGCTGGGATGTTATGTTACTCCGAACTGACGATAGAGGATATCGCTGTACCAATGGGGAAGGCTGCCGTAAAATGAACACGTGCTTACACTGCCTTCTTCGTCTGCTTCCGAATGCCTAGCGCCAAACGAAACCAGCAAATCTCAAGGCGGCCGGTGGCCGGGCTGGAGCGCGACATGAGGTTATTATCACGGTCGCTCTCATCTCCTCTCTCTTGTCTGTCTTTCTTGCTGGCGACAAAATGGCCCCGCGGAACTACAATGTCCAGCTGGATGACGAGGTTCGCGACAACGCGTTTGTGGCCCATTCTGGGGTCCATCTTTCCAATGACGGCCTTCGGGTTGTTACGGAGGCGGTGGAAATTCGTCAGCAGAAGAAGGCTCGCCATAAACCAACAACGCTGGACGATCAATACGCAGAATGGACACCTATGGACGACGCCGAGGGGTCGGACCTGCATGCTTTTGCCGATACGGTCTCGTCTTTCGATATCAGCCCCGACGACGATGACGGTGCGAAGCGCAAACGCTACCTAAGCTCGGTGGGCCATCCTTTTTTTTTTTCTTCTCGTTTTGATGACTGACTTTAATAAATCAAGGACGAACCGATGCGTAACTGGCGTCCTCTGGCGCAAGAGTTCATGGACGCGCGGGTGCGCCGCGCAGGTCTGGGAGACTACCTGTACGCCCCAGCTTGCACTTGCTGTGGGCAGGCGGCGGGGCCCGGCATTCGCCTGTTCCGCTGCATGCAATGCGGAGAATTTCTCCAATGTGGACAGTGCGTGAAGTCGAGACACTCTTTAACTCCTCTTCATTGCATATGGGTACGTTTTTTGCGTTGGTTTGCTCTTCTCAGGTAGCTTACGGATAAACCAGGAGTGGAACGGGGATTTTTGGACGGAGGCCACCATGTGGGGGTCGGAGACGACGCCAAACGCGGCGGGGTTGAAGGGACTGGGGCTTGTATACCAGCTTGGTCACCACGGATTTCCCTGCGAGTTCCCCGGGGCCCGACACTCGATGGTGGTAATCCACGTGAACGGCATTCATACGGTCGAGTTCGACTTCTGCGCGTGCGACAAGTCCCGGCAGACGAACAACCTCGGCCAGCTGCTGGGCAACGCCTGGTATCCGGCTACCACCATAGACCCGGGAACGTGTGCTACGTTCGAGTGCCTGGAGGCTTTTCGCCTGCTGAACGTAGTGGGCAATCTTACGGTCTCGGATTACGTGGGGACCTTGGAACGGCTCACCGATCCTCTGCACCTCTCGACCGTCCCGGTACGTTCATCTACCTATCGTATGGATTCTGGCTTACATCGAGGATAGGATCGATACAAGGCCTTTTCACGAATGGCGCGCCAGTACAGCTACGTGCAGCGGGCGCAGCGCGCGGGCTGCGCGCACAATCCCGACGGGCTGGAGGCGACGGAGGACGGGGGGTTGGCCGTTCCCTGCTGGACGTGTCCACAGGAGGGAAAAAATCTGCCGGATGGATGGAGGGACGTAGATCCGAAATATCGGTACGATTGCACGCTGGACTGTGTGGAGTCGCATCACTGACTTGCGGGTAGTTTCCTGTACATGCTCATCCTCGCTATGGACGCGAACTTTCGCCTAAAAAACCGATTGCGCGCAAACGAGCATCAAGATCCTTCTTTGGCGCCGGGAAAGGGGTACTTTTGCACGCCCGCGCCGTACAAAGAACACCTGAAGCACTATGTCGCCGAGAAGGACGTACGTCTCGGGTTCCATATAACTGTGGTCTGCGCTAACGACTGGTTTTGGTTTAGGTAAGTTCTTGTATTGCCTTTGCGGCACTCCTCCAAAAGGAGACGCGTTTGACGACCGGGCTTCGCGTCTCGGGAGTCGGGGGGTGCGTGTGCGCACGTCATGGCGTCGTCAGGCCGCATGGGCTGGGGGATCTGCAAAAAGGCGAACGGTCAGTATATTGTCTAAAGGGGAATATGGAATTTCTGACTTCGCACCAGTTACGCTAACATGGATTGGATCTTCTTGGCCGCCATCGCCGGCATTGCGCTTCTGTGCCTCGCGATATCGTACGACATCGCTTGCCAGTGGCAAATCCATCTGAAGGAACGGGCGAAGAAGATCGCTGAAAAAAAATCCGACCATCACGACCAACCTCGACGACTTTGAAATACAATACGCACTCCCGGTTTGGCACGCCGTCGCCCACGAGACGTCGTGTCAGACTCAGAATTCGCTCAGCTACGCGGTGGGGGTGGGACGAACGGATGGGGAGGGGATCGAGAGGACGTGGTCCATCCTCAATCCTTTGGGCTTCGCGACGAAGGAGATGGGAGACGGGGCGCGGCACGACGCCATCGAAAACAAGGTGGACCACATCAACTACGAGAAGAATGTGAGACAAGGTAAGGTCCGTCATGGGAAGTCTCGAGCTAGAACTAATCGACTTACAGGCAGCACCTTGGCAAGGAAGCTTATTGTGGCGATCGCCGAGCGCGACAAGCAGGTCGCAGAGTTCAAGGAGGTCGACAAAACACTCGACAAGAAGTTGCGTGGGGACTGGAAAGAGCGGGTCGAGCAGTGGCAGAAGGACAAGTCGAAGCCCAATCCTTACTGTTTGGAGGGCGGGAAGAGCGGTGAGCGCCTTCGTGCCGCTATCGAAAATGATTGCTGATATGGTGTTCACAGCGGGCCCGAGTGAAGCGGCGGTGATGAGGGAGCTAAAGGAGGCGGAGGCGCTGGATGCTGCGGAGGGACGGGCGCCGTTGACGGAGGGGAGGTCGACGGCGTCAGCGTTCATCAAGGCGGGGCTGCAGCTGGAGGAATCGCAGTGAGTGCAATAGTCCGTACGCGTGCGGGAGTTATGACTAACAATTGCGGTAGGCGTCGTATCCGGGCGGAGGTCAAGGGCGTTACCCTCGTCACCGCGGACCGCTCAAGCCAAATTCAAGAACTACGCCTGTCCTTCCACAAGAAACTGCGGACGTTCGAGAGGCTGCAGGGTGTTTACATGCCTGGCGTGGCGGCGCTGCGGGCAGACGCCGAGGAGCGGCGCGATCCTGACCTGCCGCCCCCGAAGGCGGAAAACATCAAGCTCTGGCTGCCGTCCGACCTGTCGGCGGCGGAGCGGCGGTCGGCGTGCGCTCGTGGGGTGGCGGAGAGCGAGGCTAAGCTCCGCCACGGGCAGTGCGTAGATGCTCTGGAGAACGTGCGAAGCCGACTGCATACGCAGAAGCATCTCATTACCTGGCGGAACTCTAATTCCGTCGGGCAGCGGGCTGCGACGCGGTCGGCGAGTTTAATCGGGCGCGTGGGGGACAGACTGGCGCGCGTCGCTGAGAAGTATCGGCGAGCGCGGGTCGCGCTGATCGCGCTGAAGGGGGAGGGCTTCGCCCCGCACTTCAAGGAGCTGAAGCCGGGGGACATGAATGTGAATGCTGAGGAGGAAAGCGATACCTTGTCGAGGAAGAAATTGGGGCGTTTGGGGAGCAGAAAGCACACGCGCATCGAGCCGACGCACGCGTCGAAGACGTTCTCCTGGATTTGGACAGTGGGCGGTGGTCCGGGCGAGGATGAGGGACAGCTGCACGAGTGTAAGTGCATCTTTTCCTTGAATGTCGCAGCCACTAAGCCGTTATTTCCAGCCGTGCGTGTAGAGTGGTCAAAAGCGAGGGCGCGTCGAGATCGTTGGGTGGAGGAAGTGGAGCTATTGCGAGAAGAGTCGAAGCGGGTACTCCGCTTCTTGCGCTGGGTGCAGAAGGAGTGGGAGGGTCGGGCGGAACGCCGCACGGGCGTGGATCCCAAGCTGGCGGCGGGGCTGAAGGCGTACGCGCTCCGCCAGATGGCCGTACATCGTCGCATAGGAGAGGGATTCTTCACGGGGTGGAACGTCTCGGCGGCGACGGCGGTGCGCAACGTGGTGAGGCAAGACGGCACGGTTTACCGCGATCTGTTGGATGGGCAGGACATGGACGCGGCGCCAGGGGGTGGAATGGGTATTGCCGACTTAGAAGTGGAGGAGATGGTACAGACGGAGCCCCGGCGCTCTACACGACAAACAACGAGGGCGGGGGTAGCTTCGTCTCCACTAGTTACATTCGTACTGAGATTCCTCTTACAACGGGCGGCGCCCACTTCGTATCTACCTATTCAAGAGAGCCTGATCGAGTATTTATTATCTATTATTTGTGTTCATCTGCTGGATCTCGCGTACGGGAGAGCGTGTCGATTATTTACACGTGCAAGGGAAGACATTTATTTTATAGTGGAGATTTCACGCGCGGGTGGGTCGTGCGATCATTTTGTGATGTCGAAATTAGGCAGAGTTTGTCGTACCGATTGTTGTCCGTAAATGGCAATAAGAGAGGCCTCAAATCGCGCCGCAGAGAGCGTGGGAGAAGAGAGAGAGCCGAGGGAGTTTCAGCACGAGCCGCGTGACCCCACATAGGACTAAAAGGGCATTATAATGGGATAAGCAAAGGGACAGCCAGTGGGTGGCTAGCTCCATGTGTAGCGTAAACGGATTGCCTGGCTACAACGACAGCGAAGGCAAAATGCTACAGCCAGGGGTGCTAGCGTACGCGGGATTATCGGATGATCCCAATCCCTCTTCGCCACTAGACGAGAAAGAAAACGAAGAAGAAAGTAACGACAGCTTCGACGATGAGGACGACGTACAAACTCCACAAATTGGATGGGAACCTCCCCAAGGAACTGCAGAGGCACTCATTGCAGAGGAATCCGATGACGAAGAAAACGAGAACATCGACATTAATCTCAGAACAAACATGCGGACGACATTCATGCTTCAAAGTGCACACGGACGGGCTGAAACGAGCGGGTATTTTGACACGGATCCGGCCGCACTCGGACGTGCTCAAAAAAAGCTCGCAGATCAGTTGGACGAGATATCTAAAGCCAAAAAAAAAAAAAACGAAGTGAGAGCCAAAATACAGGCAGTCGTCCACGAATTGGACTCGATTGCTATCACTCGTCAGCACTTAGCTTCCAAACTTCAATCGTTGGATCCTTCGTCTCGTCGACAGAAGAACCGAACTCTGGCTTCTACGAACGAAGCCACAAATCATCCTCGATCACCAAACCCTAGCAATTCTTCCACAACAGCAATGGACACCGAGGAGACAGAGGCATGGCTTTCGGATATCATCCGCGTTTCTATCAGCGATATTGCTGTTCGACAATCGATTCCGTCGAATCAGCGTGTCACCGGCGGAAAAATGCCTGCCGCAAACGCATCTGCAGAAGAGTTTGCAACATGGATGCAGACTCTTAGACGAACAGATATTCGAGGAGTTCCTACGTCTGCTCCTCAATGGATCATCGATCTTCGTGACGTTCGAGGTCATCAAGTTATAGCGACTTTAGTTCCCCGAACCCGTGGAATCAAAAGTAAAATTGTACGACAACGACGGAGAACATGTTTTTTTGCTGTTCTTCGTATTTTGGTTGTTCCCGGCGAGTATGCCGCAATCGTCAAAAGGTTATCTCTTATAATTGCATCTGGACCTCTCTCTGCGATCGACTTCGATCCTTCACCAAATCAATCACAGGATATCACAACAGTACACTCCTTAGCTGCGAGTGGACTCGAGATCGTTACTGCAGACGATTGTTGGCAATTTTGTTGGAAATTTGTCGAAGCAGAAATCGTACGTAGTACTAATGCATCTGAAAAGATGATATTGGAACAATATATACATCACGCTAGAGATGTTTTACTTACAACTGGCAAACCGATGGGTATTCGTACTGTAACTGAAGATCAATTCCGTTGTAATTAAACGTACTTATGTTGCTACGATTACTTTTGCGAGGACGGAAAATTGACAGTCTCAACCACGTGTACGAAATATACATTGACTGAAAAAAAAATGCGGAAAGACAACCAAATTTCGGTAACAATAACTTTGCTTTTTTTCGGTACCAGCACGTTTAACAGACGAAGCACGACACACCAGCGTGGAAATTTCAATCGAGAATGGAATAGAACAAGCACAGTATCGACGACATGATCGAATCAAGACTAATGTACATACACGGAATTTAGATTGCACCCCAAGCTACTCCTGAAAACACGATTCCGGTTGACTGGTATAAGACGTACGTTCTGACGAATACGCACGCCAGCTATCGTTTTGAATAGTCTGCGAATAGGGTGAAAGACTGTAATGTCCTTGGACGGGTTGAGAGTGATCAGACGACTACAATCGCGTAAGTATATATTAATGTTGCGAATGGATTAAACGCACAGCGTATTCGTACTCTCCCTTGACTGGCATGTATTGGTGGTATTCTGATTGGGGATAGAATATCGAGTCGTGTGAAGCTATCGAAGTAGGTCTACTATCGATCGGCGAGTCCATAGAACACGTTTGAGCAGGCTAATGGGAGTAGAAGGGATGAATATGACCTTTGAGAGAACAAAACACTTGCCGAAAACGGGGGACTCGACGTCGAACTCGATTCTGACGGCGTACTTGGAATCCGGAAGTGCGACGAATCGTTTGAAGTGATCGTAGAGTTGTATGATTGGGAACCGGAATGATCAAACGGAAGAGCAGTCAACTGTCGAGATTGTGTAGACTGTATCATTAAGGGTGATAATCGCGAGAACGTGTCGTACGAATCGTACGACGATGCTACGGGGTTTTGCTGACGGGAAATCGTAGACTGCGGCATTATCAAGGGCGGTAGACGCGACGATGTACCAAACGATGATTCTTGACCCTGTTGGAAGCATCATATCAAAGGTCTGGTGTCAGACTGCGTCCAACTGTTACTCACGATACGTGAATCATCCTGTACCTTTCGTCGTTTATATTCACGAACACATTGGCGGGCTTCGTCCGATGAAGTAAGAGAGTTTCCTCGACCAACATCGTACTGAATCAGTCTTTCGCCAGTGGTGGAAAGCAGGCGACGTAGATCACTATTTTCTTTGAGGAGGCGAAGATTTTCCGTTTCAAGATCTCGGATTTTGATCAATGGTGAAGGGAGTACGGCGATCTCTTCTGCTGTGAAAGCTGAAGCCAGTTGGAGTTTCGTCACAGATTCTTCGAGCTACATGGCGTGTTATAGCAATAAACAGCGTTCAAGACCTCCTGCACGAACTTTTTCGACGTAAGCTTTTCGTTTCGCGCGGTGCCTTGCTTGCGCTTTGGCGTTGCGACTACGCTCGCGACGTTCGTGCTGAAGAGGATCGGACGACATGGAGGGTCGAATACGAGCAATGGGATCAGAAAGGATATCATGAGACCGATATTATAACCGAGTACGAAAGTCGTCCGTGGATTTGTATCTTGACATTCCTATATACAAATTAATTTTCTTTGAATTGCATTGGTCACTGGAATATACGAACCAATCGAAGCTGAATTATGAGTTAAAAAAACAAACAAAAAAGAACCAAGAAAAACGAAAGGAAAAAAATAAAAACCAGCCCTGAATTCTAGTTACTTCAGCGTCGTAATTTCGTGGCAAGTAACTTGGTCGAACATTTACTAGAATTTTTGGACCACCGACTTGTCAATATCGGTCCGTTGAAGATGATATAGTATACGCTTCTGGATTTCTCCAGAGACTGACGTGCATCAACATCTTTGGATTACTGATCGCAGGGTCGTCCATATTGCAATAATAGGTGGCATTAGAACGCGTATCCCAAATCCAGGTTATTAGTTTACTGATATTTCTACATAGCAAGAAGGTTTTCGTAAGTGGTGTACGGATTTACGACGAAGACATCTATACCAAGAGACAAAACATGTTGTTATTTCAATCGAAAGAATGGTGAAAACATCGCGTTCTTGCTGTCTCTGTAGATATCAAGTGCCCTGCACCCAACGACTTAGCGAAATTCATATCATTTTCGAAATCACCTTGGAAGCTTGAACGCAGGATCGATGTCGAAAGTGACGTTGAGTACGTTGGTAGTATTCAGTCAATGTTTTCAGGGCCATGTCGTGAGAGTGCTTCTAAAGAGGAGCCAAGTTTGCCGAAAAGACATCGTGAGAGACGATGCGTACCGTGATGCGGCCTACAAACCAAGATCAAACTTCGTCGAAAGATGATTCGATATCAATATCTCCTCCTCCTTCTAAAGAGCATAAAATACTGCCAAAAGAAAGAGTTTTTGTTGTTATTTTGCGTCAAGAAACTATAGGTAGTCACGTATCTCTGTTGTTGAGGTATGTAAGCTGGTTATCGAATACGAGGAAAATACGACAATGTGCCAAACTCCAAACTCGAAAACGTGATAATTACGAAATTACGTTCACGTGACCGAAACCTGTTTTTCTTTTATTTCTCTCTTTTTTAAAAGGTCACATTGTTTTTTTTTTGTAAACTTTACTGATAATTCCCACATATTGGAACTGTGCGCCATAGACCTCTGAAACTCAACTGAGTTCGTCATCTTTATCTACAACCGCTTGAAGTGCACTCTACTACACTGCCAATCTACGACTCAGGCTACGTAAATCAACATTACACCTCAGCGTATACGTTATGGTTGCTGAAGGACTCATCTGAAATAAGGAACAATGAAAACAAAACAAAAAATGCTTCATTCTCCTTATTCGCGTTCCATAGGTCACCTTATAAGCTCAGGTTAACCAGTTAAAAGGTGGGTCAATCCCACAAGGTGTATTGAGTTATTCCTGGGGTACTATAACATGTTATCTGGGGGGTCAGCGTTCTCGTCCTATGCCTTTGAACATCATTCCGGCATCGCTCCGGCACTGCGGCCAAAGTTCTCACGCCTCTGTGGGACCTGTATATTCGATATTTTCGGTTAAATATTGTATTTTCATGGCTTATTGCACGAAATAACTGTTATATTCAGGAAATAAACCTATATTCCTTCTTGCCTATTTTTCGTGGAGCCCGGCAATTCTCGTGGCTTTGATGGCTGCTCGAAAATTACCCGAAAATTGATGGGTGCCTGCGAGGCTCATGGAGGGGGTTCCACAGCTGTCCCCTGGTTCCTGGCTGGTTATTTTAGGTTGCAATTGACAGCTGGGTGCCTGGAATGCTGATATGGATCTGAAAAGCGCCGGCTTTGGGAATTTATTTTGCATTTTGCGGGCCAACGGGGCCACCTACTGAAAAATGGTTTCAATGAAACTTGTAGCCCTCAAGGAGCTCTACAAGATGGCTATAGACATCAGTGGGTTCGCCAGCATATTTCCATTTTGGGACACTAACGCTTTCATCCCAAAAAGGGAATTTTTCACATCAGGCCGTTTCTGGCCGATATTTGGGCCGCTCTGGCTGGTCTAACCAGGCAGGGATGTTGTTATATGTCTCCCAAAGACATTTACAGGGCATAAGACACTGTTATCCGATGGATATAGGGTCAAAATAGCGAATATAAATAGCAATGTAGCTGACCATAATATCCTGCGGATCCACACATAAAAAACTGTTGTAAGTGGTGTCAAAATGTTGGATTAGGCTACCGAGTCCCTCTCCATTCATCATACAGTACCTGAGGATGAGTACTGTTGCAATTTGGGCTGGATGAAAATTTCACACTTGAGCTTATTGTACCCTTGTCCAGGGTGATGGCTATGCAAAAACACCGTTGGCCACATCCTGGTGTTTATCAATATCAAAAATGTAAGTGGATGATGTAGCTGCAACCATATACACCATCCCTTGGGATGATTTTGCTTCATCCTCTAGTTTCCCATATTCAGCTATGAATATAGACATGGGTGGTTGTCTGAGGACCTAAAACAACATTCCCCAACTATATGAACAATTCCGAGCCAAAGAGACGGCCAAATAACAATGATAAAAGTTGAAAATGGAAAATGTCATTTTTGGCTTCTTTCATGAATAGGGCACTAATGGGAGCATATGGTGCGGAATAAACACTGGGAATGGAATCTGACAGTTCAAAGGAGTTGATTTGAGCTTTTGTTCAAGGGTTTTGCTCAACTTTTGACTGAGTTGAGTTTCCGAGAATAGTGCTTGAATTGGAGTTTTGGAGCTATGTGCCATAGGTGGACCAACTCGCCATTTGGTCAATTATTGACCAAATACCTTAAGGAAAAGCGCAATTCAGGTCGCCCACACTGTGTATTGTCAGTACTGGTGGTTATTTCGAACCCATTGGGCTTCCCTGGGTCCCTATTCCCCAAATCAGCGAAAAGTGAGATATGACATTTTCGAGTTTTCATCTGTGATATCAGCACAGTTTTTGACTCAGAGATGTTCATATAGGTTAGAAGATTCATTGATGGCTCACAGACCATCACACTACAGCTTGTGGCATACTGAAGATGTGCAATAAGAGGTGAAATGAAATTGTGTTCAAGCATGTTGTAGAGACTGCCCTAGGGGTATGTTGTTCACTTTTAGGCCAATACTAGATGATATAAGGGTATTGGGCTGGATTTTGGATCGTAAACACCATGCAATAGGCCATGATAAGGGCAAGGTACAATTTCCTAATATGCCCAAATTGCCATGCATTCCATGATCAGGATATGATCTATTATAGATTCCTTGTGGGAACACTGTAGAGAACATGTTCAGACATATTACAAGGGCTTTCATCCATTCACACCCAAGATATTACAGTAGGATCCAATCTATTTATATTCGGTATTTTGACCCTATCAATGTGCTGGAATACCCTGTAATGACCTCTAATCTACTTAAAAACACATAAGACAACATACATACCTAGTTAGACCATCATGAACACCCAAATTATGGGCCAGAAACGGCCTGATGTGAAAAATCTCCTTTTTGGGCGAAAAGCGTTAGTGTCCCAAAAAGGAAATAGGTGGACGAACCCACTGATGTCTATAGCCATCTTCTAGAGCTCTTTGAGGGCTATAACTTTCATTGAAACCATTTTCCAGTAGGTGGCCCCGTTAGCCCGCAAAATGCAAAATAAATTCCCAAAGCCGGCGCTTTTCAGATTCATATTGGTCATCTGGGCACCCCGGCATCAATGGCAACCCAATATAGCCAGCCAGGCACCAGGGGACAGCTGTAGAACCCCTTCCGAGAGCCTCCCAGGCACCCATCAATTTTCGGCCAATTTTCGAGCAGCCATCAATCCACGGGAATTGCCGGGGTCACCGAATATATACAGGCAATAAATATATTCATTTATTTGCTGTACCACGTGGATCGTGTGCACCCAAATCTATTGCGATTATTTTATTCATTTAAAAAACCATTTAAATTGACCTTGCAATCAAACTCTGATGCCCAGATCACCACCATCATAGGCCCCAGAACCCCTAGAATAACAGGTTATGGCCTTGGGCAAAACCCCTGAAATAACGCAATAGACCCGTGGGCTTTGCCCACCTTTTAACTTGTTATTCTGAGTATATGAGCTGCATAGGTTGGAATAACAGACGGAATAGTCAAACATTCAAATTGATCGACCATTCACAACAAATCTCACAAAAATATCATTGCTGTTGAATATTCCTCAATGACATCTACATCCAGAAAAACTTTCGACGCGGAATTGGAACGCCCACGTTCTCCGTATCCGTGTCGTTACAGCCGATTGTACCTTGAATTCTGCGCTATTCTACTGCACAGTATAATGACAGTCCGAACAGTCCCTCCATCCACACAACGGAAGATCGAAGGATCTTCATCGAGACGTGCCTGGACAGCGAACTTTTACATTCCCATTTCTTGTCACATTTTCTTTCATTTTCTTTCGTTTTCTTTTTTTAAGGTGAAATAAAGCAGTGATATACATCCTGTACGTCACAGAGTGGATTCGTATGACTTCAATTTTGGGTTTTGTCCAAAGCATTACAATGGTTCTCGTCAATTATGTCATGAAGCGGTAAAGCTCCGCTTTTTCTACAGCACTCTAGTGATGTTCTACTCCCAGCCTGTTTAAATACGAGGTAATCTATGAACTATTTTCCGAATTCCATGACATCTGACCAGTCACCCAGTTTTTTACCTTATCATTTTAACACTTCCATAGATAGAGCGCAAACAGGAACAAATATGACTTCATCCACGTCGATAAAATCCACTAGCTCTAGTAGCATGGAGTCTTCGACAACGTCTAGAGAAGAAATAGCCACCGACATTTTATCGCGCATCGGCTTTGTACCAGGCCGACAAGTTGCACATTCAGATACAGAGGAACTCCGAGTTTTAAGACACGATCTGGATGTACTAGCGACGGGGATGCCTCTATTGGAACATTCTATATCCAGTTCATTTAATCATCTTAATACGGAACTAGAAGGTTTATAAATTCAAACTTCAGTCTATGATTTCTCAATAACAACTCGTCGTAGAACTTGCTGCGCGGATTGTAGGCTTGACAGCCGATGTATTGGAAAATCATCCTCGCAGTCCAGAAAATATCACAATTATTCAGTCACTCGTAGCAGCAAATGACGAACATATCGCCAACTACTCCGCACTGGGAGTCGCTGTTAACGATTTACTAGGACGTCTACATAAGTTGGAGGTTACGAGTACCACTACTACTGGCCTTCAAGCGTCCATAGAGTCCTGCCAACAGGCTATACGAATTCTTATCAATCGAGCCAGCGCTAATTCCGGATCAATATCGTCAGCAATTTCGATCGAGGATGCAGCCGTCGTAGCTTCCACATTATACGACGAGTCTCGACTCCGCAGTCTAATCGAAGAAATAATGAACAGCAAGCGCATTCAAGGAGAGTCTCGTATTGGAAACGTTATTGGTCGACATCGCAAAACCACCATTAATCGTCCAGCATCGTTCACTTACAATGGATCTGCTCTCTTATCTATCGATAATAATCCATCTCCACGAGTCGAATTTTCTAACGCCATTCTGGAACTTCCCACCGCGACTAGGACAGAATCCACATTTGATGTTTTACTTGGACCAATGGACTGTATTACGATTACAGAAGGAACAGCTCGAGAGAGCATCGCAAGGGTTCTCGGACCACAGGGGGCGTTCTTAACACGTTACTCGTGGCGCCAGGGTATGGATCCGTCCTCAGTTCTTCTTTCCTTCGAATCCGCTGCACTCGCAGACTGGTTTATAGTAGTGTGGAACAGTCGAACACGCGCTATATCAACTTGCGTCGCTCGTCGCTCGTCCTAAATATTAATATAATCTGATGTTTAATCATACAGCAAAACGTACTAAGGCAAATATATATTCCGACGCAGTCCCATTTACAGCTGTTTCCGAAAACAATGAGACGCATCAATTTTTTTCTGTTGCTCAACTTTTTTTTGGAGTGATACTAGTAAGGATTACCTGTTTTGGGTCAGCCGAGGGTAGCCGAAGTTGATGGAGCCGGGGGAACGGCAATTCATTTTCCTATGGAGTGGTTCAACAGGACAGAGTGAAGGGCGCCCCAGCTCACTCGCGAGCCAAGTCACAAATTTTAATGTGCTTTGCTGGACGTTCCAAATTCCCTGCAGTTTTATAGGATTTGGCGACAAGGCCTGGACTGGGCCCGCCGTCGAGCCGAGCCCAATTAGGGAATCCTTATCACTCGAACAAAAAGTTGAGTAGCGGAAAAAAACTACGCGTCTCATTGTTTTCGGAAACAGCTGTAAGAAGCAGTCGGAATCTACATTAAATAAGTCTATTTGCTGATGCGGGCAGAATTTGAGATCAAACGATGGAAGATTTTATTCGTTAGAAAAAGATGTATATCCATTTACGTTTATTTTCTTGTGTCCGAGGTCTAGGGTCTTCGCCATTCTTAAATAAACGAGCCGTTTTTTTTACGTCGATGTTCTAATTGAAGACTTCTAATCGAGAATTAGACTTTGATAATTTGATTGAAGCAAAGACGGATGCGCCAACTTGTTGGGACTCAGAGATGGACCTGACAGGGCTGATTTAACGTCAAAGTAATTCACACACGATTTTTTTACCGGTCCGTGGTAGTAAGACATTGGACGGTCTCGTACTTGCAGACAATGCATACTCAATCGTATTATGATCTCCGGGAAGGAAAAAGAGGAGGGAAAAGCGACGTGTTCTTACATAGTCCATTGCTTTACTCTATTTTGTTAATAGTCGAAAAACATGGAGCCTGAGGTAATTTGTTCTCATCAAAGATTCCTCATTCCATTCCAAAGTGGATCCTCGTCCTTTAATATTCAAAACGGTAATTGACGTGAGCGTAAAGATATTTCAAATTCTCGTTGCCTTTAGATACAACTTTCATAACATTTTGACGACAAGGCTAGTGAATTCATTCGAAGAGAGGGGTCGAGCTCAGGGTTTGTTACGATATTTAGTTCGACGGTCACGGCATTTCATTTACTTTTTACGATACAGGACCGTCAGTATAGCACACACTTATTTTCCTCTGATTACTGGAATTTCATCGTCTTTTATTTTGTCTGAAAATCTACACGATAAGTTTACGCAAAGCCGTTGGCTTTCCTTTGTGTTTACAGCCTCCGTCAGTAATTCTTCACCTCTATTGACAGCACACACTCGACTACTCCTCGACCCTTTGACTGTATGACCTTCCAACTTCCGTCGTCTCGCGCTTCGAATTTTGTTTCTTGCAGCCGAGAATGTCAATTTCCCATTCACGAGGATGTTGTTTTGAGTTGCGATCAGGTTCGTTTATATCGTCCCTGCAGAACAGATACTGAAAGGAATCGTACAGGATAATAATACTTCCATAGTCAACGAGGTCACAACTTCGAATTCTACAAAAAGAAGAGGTTCAAATTCCAATACCACACACCAGTCAAATCTATACACGGGACTATATTCCGAATCGACATCGTCGTACGGCGCGATAGTCGATGCTGCTGATGATAACGACGACACCAACTCGAATAAGAATTCGGTGAGTTTTGCCAGTTCGAAAAAAAAAAAAAAAAAAAAACAGAAAAAACGATACTAATAATATCAAGGAATACGAACATTCGGACGAACTATCGTCAACGTTCGATTCTGACGACGATAGCTCCAGCACAGTGATCGCCGACATTTCATCGGACCGTGAACCTATCCTTTACGCACCACTCGCGAGACGCGAATACGAACTCCCTCAGGCTCTTCATTCTGAATCTTGGCATCACTCCGAATTGCCATCTTCACATCCCCGATATATCTACCCAGACAGCGAAGAGGACGAATTCAACGAGAATATATTCATGGAACCATCATTTGCTGTCTGGGGACGACGAAATAGTGGTCAGTCGTTTTCGATTGATCAAGGATGGGATTACAATTGTAATATCGGGTCCACGCCATCTCCTTATCGACGCCCAACGTTGGTGTTACGAAGTCCATCGCCGTTGACTCTCCTTCCACTCGAAGAACCTTCCAACCTAGTTGATTATGCTTCAGATTCCTCTGCATCGTCAGACTATGAAATCGAACCTTCTATGGACGGTCCCAGAACTGACTTGGAATGGATCTATCCTCCTCATCCACGTCCTTTCCTCACGTTACATACCCCCCATCATTATCCGGTATCCTCCGCTTCACTCACCAATTTTCCACAATACAATACGTCGACGCTCAACTCGACTTTTACTCCTCCGTTTGATCAGTGTTCTCTTCGATTCTCTTTCGACGAGCGTTCATACGAGAAAAGCGACACATCTCTCAGACCTAACGAACTCGCAGAAGTTAGTTCTGTCCAAACTCGGATACCAGGACTCCTATCGATTCCAATTCGACACTCTCTGGATGCTGTGCATCATTTCGCACAATTTTCTAGAACCCACATGGCTCCATATCTTCTCCCAAACGCGTCCAGATCAGCCAACATATATTTCGAAGGGCTATTTGAGTCAAAAGATTGGCAAGCCGCCGAAGTCGATTCGATTTTTTTACGCCGCGCTAAACATGGATCCATGTTATGCCTGGCACAAAAATCTCCTATCACAAGGTCGTCAAAATACGTCAACATATCCGAATCCGCAGATACAGTACAAAGTCACGACGATTATCTCGATTTCGAAAACTCCTTCACAAAGCGCAGAAAAACCGAAGGGTCGTCAACGGATCGGACTTCAGGATACGCCAGCAACACGCTCAAATACTCCATTGATCGCTGGCGTCCACAGATTTCAGATCTTCAGATTCTTCGAAACGATATCCAATGTGTTATCGACAACTTGACAAAAGCACTCGAAGAATTAGATCTTCGAGATGCGTTTCACCAAGTATTTTTCCCCTACGACAATCGATTCGCGACCTTCAATATCGCGGAAATGTATGCACAGGAACGATTGTCCAATCCGGACGGATATTACCGCCGCAGTTTATATCATGTAAACTGCCTGCTGCATGACGCTGAAGCCAACTTTATTCAAAGTTGTGTGACATTGCTCCGGGAGATTGGAATGTTCGCTGTCGTCGATGCTTTGGACATTTTGCTCGGTACGCGTTTCGAAGACGACGAAGGGATTCTTCAGCTGTTGTATGAAGGGGTATTGGACGATCCTAACGGATCCCTTCTCGACGCGCAACCATTATCGGAGTGTTTGCGAGAGAGATATTGGATGACTAACTGACGATCACGATTATTCGGGCTTTATGCCGATGCGCAACCGATGCGAGTGTCAATAAAACAATGTCCGTCTTTCTTCCTAACCATGATCATCGCTTTTCCTGACTCTTGTTCTGGCCTCAACAGAGTCCCATTCAACCTCTCGTTTTTCCCAACGACTTACACAAGTCCCGGCCCTCATTTTGGCACAGATTCGTCGGCACCCACGGCCCCGCTTCGACCTCGCACTTGTCTTTTCGCCCTCCTTGAACACCCCAGATCTAACAAATTAGCACTCACTTCCCAATTAACTATTCGTTGTCCTGATCCCCTGCATCCCTGGCCATCGACCGTCTGAGGCCACCCGCTGAGGGGCATTTGAGCGACACTTGACCTCAATACAATGTACAATAAATTTACTTCACATTCTTACTCGTATTCTTGGACTGATAAATTTTACGAAAAAAAAAAAAAATGGTCAGCTTACTATCGCTATGGGACAATCCGCCGTCACACAAACTACTACTGACAGCTTTTTCACTCGTAAAAAAACACTTAAACTTTTCGGATCGTAGTCTGTTCTGTCATAATTGGACGGTGACTGTACAGGTGTTAAAGAATATGGAATTCGAGAGAAAAGGCATGGAAAGACATGGAGCTAACGGAGAGATTTACAAGGGGGTACTGAAAGAAAGAGAAAGAAAAAAAGAGAGAAAATAAATAAATACCGTATGCTGTTTTTTTTCAAACCGACCCTTCCCAATGCCTCCTTACCACGTGACGTCCAAATGTGGTAATTTCCCACGTAGATGTGTCTGGACAACGTCCGGAAAATGCCGTTGCTCTCGACAAAAGTCGTCGATCACAGTCAAATAACCACTCGGGAGGTCCATTGAAGCTATTCAACCAGGCTAGACTTGTCATAGTGAGCATAATACTCAATAAAGGCTCAACCAACTTCAACTGAACAGTAACCAGGGTAAAAGCGATAAATTGTTGATTGGGTTAGTTCAAGTTACTGTTCAATTTGAACTGATCAAGAGTAGTTGCAAACCACCCTGAAAAGTAGGCATGCAAGATACAATGCCCAGCGCTTTATCGGCTTCTTCGACTACCCGATCCCATAAAGTATGGATCAACGACGGCAACGTTGTTTTTCGTGCACCAGAAAATCCTACGCGCAGCGAAGGAGAATATCGCATATTCAAGACATACATGGGTCTTCTAACTCGATCGTCGACCGTATTTGTACCGCTACCTGCGCCTCCGTACGATGACGTCCTCGACGGTTGTCCTTTGATCGATGTAACGGACGATGCGGAATCCTTTGAATTTTTTTTATTGGCATTTATCAGCGTCGAGCAAGTATTGCTAATTTTCAATTGATTGTAATTACACTTACAGTTCTTCAGGTCTGTACCTGCACGCGGTTACGAATTCGAAATGCACGCGTTAGCATGCATTTTACGCATGGCCAACAAATACTGCACGGGAGCGCTACAAATCCGTTGCATAGACGCCCTGGATCACATTTTTCCGACAAAATGTTATCATGAACACACAACGTCTTATCATGAACACACAACAAATATCAACTCACTTCGAGAGGTCTTGGCTCTTGCCGAGGATCTTGGTCTCCAGTGGTTGATCCCTAGCATCTGCTATAATATTATTAGCTTGACTGGTAAAATCGAGGGTCCATTGCGTTGCGTCCAAATGGATGTTATCCAGGATTTTCCAATGGCACACCAGCTTCGGATCGTTCAGGGAGCACCTACTGTTCTCAGTGGCGCATCCTTCATACTCAACGAGATGAAGAAGACCCTGGAAGAAGATACTTGTGTTACGGGTACGTGCGACGCGAACAAAAACAAAGTCTTAGATGATTCAATCGCCATTGACGACATCGAACCATTTTGCGTGGGCGAAGACGAGTTTTGGCCATACATTCGACGTCACATATGTGTTCGATGTGTCCAAAACTTCGAAATCAGCTTGGATAAAGCTCAGACGGACCTATGGAAAAGTCTACCCGGAGCATTCGGATTTCACTCTTGGAGACGACTAGAAGAACTACGTACCCACTGGCGATCGAGCACGTCTGATGGAATATATCTCACCTTTTTTCCCCGATGTACTCAGATGTACCGTGTCCTGTAAAATTAATTTGAAATGTATGACAATTCTTTCTTTCTTTGGAGGAGGAGAAGGAGGATATATAACAGCGGTGATGAGGAACAGACGGGTGCTATACCGACATACATGTTAGCCTCATATATGAAACGCTAGTCAATCTACAGCCCACGTCACGACTTTCCGACTATCCGATTAGGTCTAAAGAAATAGCATCTCGGCGAGGACAACGATGCCAAAGATCCATTTGAAAGGGAGCGCTTGTGTACGTCGGGAGGTTTTTCAGCAGATGCTAACTATCAAGAAAGCGTGTTAGACGAAATACAGGCATTGGAAATCAATGAAGTAGAAGTACTTTTATGCGAAAGTCACCATTGACAACGATAGCGACAACAAATTAAACGTCGTACGATTCCAAACTACCAGGGCCCTCCTGCGGGGATACCAGGGTTGATATGCACAGGTTAGACCAAAGGCTTACAACAGCAGATTGAGGAGAAAATCACACCTCGCTCAAAATAGCATCTCGGCGATGACAACGACGTCAAAGAGCCATTTTGAAAGAGGGCGCTTGAGCACTTCGGGAGGTTATTTGGTGGATGCTGGCCATTGAAACGTATGTTAGATAAAATATAAGCGTTACAAATCGATAGAATAGACTCACTTTTAGGCGAAAATCACCATAGACAACGACAGCGACAACACGTTAGACGTCGTACGATCCCAAAACTACCAGAGACCTCTTGCGGGGATACGAGGGCTGATATGCATACGTTAGACCAAAGGCTCACAATAGCAGATTGAGGAGAACATCACCTTCGTCTTAGAATACCGTATCGGCGATGACAAAGACGTCAAAAAGCAATTTCAAAAGGGAGCGCTTCTGTACGTCGGGAGGTTGTTCCGCGGATGCTGATTGTCAAGACGGTGTGTTAGACGAAGTACAGGCATTGGAAATCAATGAAGTAGACGTACTTTTATTGGCAGGTTTCGGCTGATTGGGAATTTCGAGGGAAGGGACCTTACTAAAGCAAGGTGATGATGATACGACGATGTATATGTCATCACAAGCTGGATACTAGAAAGCAGTGCTTGAGAGGGCTGGTTTGGCTGGAATTAAAGGCATATATTATAGTAGACAGCTCAAAAAGAGAAAGGAAAAGAAAAGAAAAGACAAATGAAAAATAAAAACAAAAATAGAATAAAAATAAGATAAAAGAGAGTACCGATCGTGAGTGGAGAAGGAGGAGGATGTATAACCGCGGTGGTCCCTATAAGGAACATACGGGTACTGTACCGACGTACACGAGCTTCATACATGAAACGTTACAGTCAATGGCTTGTCAAGTCTCACTGGTTGAACAATTTAAGGTTTTCGTATACAAAAATTGGGGAATCTTGTGAATTTCTCGTGGCGAATTCTCGTTGAAGGAAAAGATTCACTAAGTTTCCCATTTTTCTTCAGTGTGTTGTAAAATCCAAACTTCCGCCCTCCCAATTTTTGCGACGGAAACCTTAAATTGTTCGACCAGTAAGACTTGACAACCCAATGACTGAGTGAAAAGATCAGTTTGCATTTTACCTGAAAGCTCTTGGTGAATTTTCTGAATCTTGTGAATTTCTCGTGGCGAATTCTCGTTGAAGGAAAAGATTCACTAAGTTTCCCTTTTTTCTTCAGTGTGTTGTAAAATCCAATCCCTCAGAAAATTCATAGAGAGCTTTCAGGTAAAATGCAAACTGATCTTTTCACTCAGTCATTGGGTTGTCAAGTCTTACTGGTCGAACAATTTAAGGTTTTCGTCGCAAAAATTGGGGGGGGGGGGCGGAAGTTTGGATTTTACAACACACTGAAGAAAAATGGGAAACTTAGTGAATCTTTTCCTTCAACGAGAATTCGCCACGAGAAATTCACAAGATTCAGAAAATTCACAAAGAGCTTTCAGGTAGAATGCAAACTAATCTTTTCACTGAAAAACTTGAATTGTTCTCTGTGAATTCTGCTCCATTCTTTGGTGTTTTTTCTTTTTCGAATCACGTCATCTTTTATTTGTAATTGATAGCATCTATTGTAAACAAACAAATAAGTCATTACACACCGCTCCACCTTGACTACAACGACCATGCTGAAAAGCATGCCAAAGAGCATGGAGTTTTATGCCTCCAATCTTGCTTGTGGACCTTGGATGAGCTAAACCTGTGCTCTCGAGACAGGTTGGGCTCTCAGTATGAACCCTTCATCTACAGCCTGCAGGTACATGTAGGCCGAACGCCTCTAAGAGCGAGTCTTACTACTTGCGCACGTCGTCGCGGGTTTCGAGGCTTTTGGGCTCTGGTTTGCTGTGATCGCACTTGCGGGGTGCGTTTCCAAGCTGCTCGAAAGGATATTGGCGTGAGTCACCGTCCTAATCATGATCTCCGATATTGACTGTATCTTTCATAGACCGATTTGAGTCCTGTGTGTACCGCATTCACCCACAGTATGTGCATTCTTGTTGTATTTCCCGATTTATGTTTTGAATCGCTTTTTTCCCATTAATTTCAAGCTGGATGTCGATGGGTTCGTTCCATTGTGCACCGACGACGGACATGGCGGGGAGGCCTCCAGATCGTACAGGTGAGGTTTTGTCCACCTTCGTTGATGCATGCATACTAAAATTGCTTAGATTCAGATGCTCTATTGCGTGTATGTCGGGTACGAGGAATGTATAGCTTCCGCGACGTTCACACGATCACGAGTTGCACGTGGTGCATCGCCCGTACTGGTTCGACCGCGATTGGGCTGTCTCGAGTGTTCGGTCAGTGCTTTGTAGGATAGCTCTGCATGCAAGCTGTTTACCATTTTATTGTAGATGGTTGTGCCTCGACGTAAACCGGACGAAACGGTGGTGAGAGTTCAATAAACGCCGCACTGCACCGCGTGGTGTTCGATACGTCCGCCCACAACGGCAGCCAAAATGTGCAGTGGGTTTGCTGGGGAAAATCAGTGGGTTAGGGCTTTTTCAAAGGCTCTGAATGAATACTTATTTTTTTTCTTTCAAGATGCTAGGTTTTGCGATCACGGGGGGCGGGATAACACGTGACTTTGCGCATTATTAGCGCGTTTGTGACGTGACGCGTGACGATCAAGCCAGAACAGCACACACCCCAGTCCACCAAATCTATCGCAAGAATTCTCCAGAATATGGTTAGCTTTGCAACGCTTGTATATTGGCCGCGGGCCCGGACGGTACTAACGTTTCGCAGATCTTCAGCCCTAAGAAAATCATCGCCAAGATCAGCGGCGCAGCCAAAGCTGCAGTGAAGAAGTGGAGGACAGTGGTTTCGCGCGCGTCGACGCAAGCAGCCGTTACGAGCTCGACGCCAGCAGCCGCCACGAGCTCGACACAAGCGTCGGCGTCGTTGGCGGGCATTCTGCTCCCTTACGAGGACTTTTACGAACCCTATGAGGACGGTACGTCTTTGATTGAATGCGTTGAGGTAGTGGGGCTGACGATCAGGACGGCAGACGTGGACCCCCTCCCTCTCTACGTCTATGCCGCCCAAGACGACTTCAATAACTACTTGGATGTGCCTGCTTACGCTTGTGCGTTGCGATACTCTTACTAAATGTTCGCCGTTCTTATCGAATGCAGGATATATTGCAGAAGAAACATGCCTACGAATTACTGAAGAGGACGAGACGCGCACTTACTCATGTATGCTTGTAGTTTGGAATCCAGCTGACGATTACCGTGCCTATCCTGTGATCGTGAGTGCGATCGTTGTTCTTCGATGATAACGGCCAGCGCAGCAGCAGCGTCAACATCACGTTGAGGACGGTGTGCGCTTCGCACCTCTGCAAGCATTCCACACAAGTCGCACGCGAAATCCTTTCTCTGTGCTTGCACCTCGCATAATGCGACTGCATCGCAGTTATCTTGTATTCATGGCCGTATTTCACCGTCGTCTGCGCACTCGCAACTCTTTGAGCAACGACATAGCTCCGCGCCGGGTCGACTCGCAGGGTTTGCAGTGCTTCTATCGTCGACGCGTCGTCCCTTCCCAGTTCACGCCTGCGTCCACGCTCCATGTCCTTCAAGATGCACTCTGCTATTCATCGCGCGCAGAACGCCCCCGTCAATCCCCATGCCCTCTGTCGTGCGTTTCCCTCCCTCTTATCTATTGTTACTAACCTATTTCCTTCCAGCTTACATCTGTTCCTTCTCGCTCTCGCGTACCTTCTTGTCAACACATAGCAGCAAGTACGTGTTTGCTCCGTGTCGTTTGTCCCCGCTAACTCTTCTCTGTTTTACAGCCCCCGTCTGCAAGACTACGTCGTACCCGCCCGCTGCGCATCGCTCAGCCCGACTCCCTCGACTTGCACGCACGGCGGGGCTGCGTCGAGAGGAGACGCATAGTGTGCGTAGTTCGTGTCTGTATTAAGTGCACGGCAGTCGACTCGGAGCGGCCTCCGCGCTCGTTTGTCGGGACACGTGGCGCAACGCACTCGATGTGAGTGCGCCGGCGTCCGCCGTCAATCCGTGCACGGAGTACAAGCTGCGAGTCATGACTCGCAGGCTGCACTCCGTAGACCGCGAGCTGCGAGCTGCAGCGCTGTTGTGCCGTGCTAGCTGCGCGTGTCGTGCGGCCTGTCCTCCTGGGACCCAACTCGCTACTGCGTACGTTGCAGTCGCTGCACGCGAGTCGTTAGCGACGCAGCGCACCCGCAACCCTTCCTCTCAAACCCGGCCTCAAGCCGCCATCGCCTACGTACCGGCCAACCCGCACCTCACCAGCCCGCACTCCACCACGCTCTTCCCGCTCTTCGCAGCGCAAGCGACAGGGCGCCAACTCGACCGTGTCGGCGTCGTGCTCCCCAAGCCCGGGCTCTCAAGCCGCCATCGCCTACGCCGCATACGACAAGCTCGCACATCGGGCATACATGGCGTCGTATCTGTTTCGCCCACAGGCGCCCCGAACGCAGACTTGCCACACCGACTCGTCGTTCGTCGTATGCAGGCTCGGACCTCCGCGACGTCGAGGCGCAAATTCAGTCTTGCGATGATCCCGGCGCCACCTCACGCGGACTCGCGCGAGTTATTGTACACGAGTGGACGCCGCCAGTCAGATTTGGCACCGGCAGCGTGGGTGGTGGACGGCGTGTGCGGGACGATTTCCGTTGCCTTGAGCAGCGCGGACGCGGAGGAGGCACAGGAAGGCCGAATTGGTCGGCGTAGAGTAGGCGTACATACCAATCTGAGAATGGATGGCGTTCGTGTAGTTTGGTCGGCCAGAACAGAGGCGCAAGAGGAAAAAGTAACTTGAGTCGAAGGAAATCCAGTGTTTTTTTGTGAGATTAGTAACACGCAGGTGGGTGACCAGGCTCCGCCCGTAGGGCAATACCTGGCTATGCGATTGATTGATGATCAGATTGATGTGGCAGTGCCTCTGATCTTGCCCGGACATTTTTGGTGCTCTAAGCACAAAACAGAATAAATTCTGTTTGTGAACCTGTCTTCGAAAGTGTAACCCCCCGCTCATCTGTATGCATCTGCGGGTAAAAACAACCTGTACTTTCCCAACTTGTTCTGCTCTGCGTCTGACCAGCTTCTCGTTTACTATGTGCGCCGCGGTAGTGATGCCCAGGGCCTGGCTTGGCCTGAAAGCCAGGGCTTTGGCCTGGCTTGAGCGGGCTCGGGCTTGAGAATCCTCAGGCCCAAGCCCAAGCCCGCCGCCAGGGCTTGGCCTGGCCTGGCTTGGGCTTAGGCCAGGGCTTGCACGCCCGATTTTGTTTTGAATGCTAGGTACTATGAGATACATCTGGTGAGCTCTCAAGGCTGTATATGCGTATAGATTACTCACTTGTGTGTATTTCTTGAGCTGTGAGTAGGTTCTGGCCATATTTGTCTTTTCAGGTGCAAGTAGCTGATGGGAAATCGTTTCAACTCCACTGAGTCGGCGCTGAGGTAGTCAAAAAATCCCGAAAAGTTGGTTTCAACTCGCGCTTGCAAGCCTAGAGACAAAGTAGAATAGTGCTGAGCCTTAAATGTGAGCCTCCTATTATTTTCCGCCCCAGTATCCAGGCCAGGGCTTGCGGGCTTGGCTTGGCTTACAAATTTTCAAGCCCGAGCCCTGGGCCCTTTCAAAGCCCGACGGCGGGCTTGGCTTGGCTCGGGCCTGAGGGGGCTTGGCTTGAGGGCTTGAGGGCTTCAGGCCAAGCCTTGGGCATCACTATGTGCGCGTAGCATCTGGACCGAACATGAGCCCCTTTGATCCTGCACAAGCCCTTCTTGAACGCCCTGAACGCGTCGCTTAATATCCTTGATTATCTTGACTGGAGCTGGTGCTCACATCATCCCAAGCTCTTCTATACCCCACGAGCTGCCTAACTGACATGTTCCATTCCCTCTTCATGATACAGAGATGCGCCGTATGTCTTCTATTGGAGCCTGCACTGATATTTCTCACATCCTCTGTTAGTGTCGCGGGAAATAGGTCTCTGTAAATTACATATGCAAATTAGCCCGGCTAATTAGCTGCTAATTTACCTATGTGTCGCTGGTGAGCGAAATGAGGGTGTAAATTACCTCGAACAGTCGCATGGTTCCAGGCCGGAATCCTGCCAAGTTCAGGTTGTTCCAAGGGTATTGAGTTCAAAATTCTTCCGGAGGACGTTATCGGAGAGTGATTTGAAGATTTGAACGTGCTACACACACGGGCGGGGCTTGGCAGCAGCTCCTTGACCGTTGAACAGTGAAGAAAAATTGCGCAAAAGAGGGTAAAATAGACCGTAATTTACCGCTGTAAAATAGGATAAGACTGTGGATAACATTAAAGCCCAGCGTGGTCCCATTTCGGAACGTGCCAGGGTGTAATCTACAGTACATCGGCCCAAATATAATGTACTGGACTACGCCATCATGCAATCACCGTCGACGAGCTCACCTACAAAGAGGCGGTAGATCTCGGGCAACCACATGACAGCCAGAAAGAATTACCGAACAACTTACACGCCTTCTGGCCAGACCATCGGCTCCTCGACGAAGATGTTGAAAATTTTGTGCGCCAGCTTCGCAATTTGACAGACTGTGTCCCTTCGGAAAATCAGCGCTTTCAACACGCTTGTAGCATTCTCCGGAGTCACTGCGAGAGCTCGGGGCTCCCTAGCACGTACGCTGTCCATGAATATGTCACGGCAGGCAGACAACCCCGGACTCCCGGTGCAAAGGAACAGGGCGTGTTCCACTGTTTCCACCTCGCCACAACCAAAGCGACACAGACGGCGGTGCCGTGGGACATCCTCCCGGTGGTAACGCTGCTTGTACCTCATCCGTTCGACAGCCAAGGGGTGCTGGCTCATGAGAAGACGGGTTAGAG
The DNA here is from genome assembly GCA_029449255.1 of Mycena polygramma. Lineage (NCBI taxonomy): Eukaryota > Fungi > Basidiomycota > Agaricomycetes > Agaricales > Mycenaceae > Mycena > Mycena polygramma. The sequence continues at coordinate 467,966 of JARKID010000022.1, forward strand.
CCTTACGGTGCTTGGCGTTCACCACGAGCTCCAGATAGTGCCTCAGCACCAAGATTATCTTCCGGGGAGCCTCATCTTCTAACGGTTCGAGTCTGTCGTGGAGGAGATAAAGCCGTGCTGAGTTCTCCAGCTTGGAATCCAAGAACTTCATGGCCGAAGTGTACACTGCTTTTCCGAGCGCGGTGCACGACTCCGACGTCAAAGCTGTGAGTGGAGGCAGCGTAACCGGAAACGGGAGGTTGCGGAGAGCACAGTGGAGATCCATCCAGTACCCCTGATGCCCCGCGCAGAACAGTAGGAAAGAGTCTTCGAGAGCTGCACGAGCATAGTGAGTGTCTGTCAAGTTGATCAAATAGCCGAGATATCTAATGGCTAGAATGAGACGGCGGTAGCGTATTGGGACCAGCCCAAGTTCGGTAAAGAGCGGCGCACGAATGGAATACGGTCCAAGGCCGAGTATCCGACGCAGGAAAGCAGTTTGAACCTTCTCCAGATGAGCCAATGCGGCATCGTCAACATCTATCACCACATCGGCCCCACTCGTGAGATGTGAGTCGATGCAGCCCATGTAGAGTAGGCGGGCTTCCTTCGGGGGTAGATCCCCCACGTAGGCCTCGACACCCAGAACAGCGAATCCAGATTTGCGCGCCTTAGAGGCCTTGGATATATAGTGAGATTTGAAGATATTACGATGCGTGGATTGATAAGTTATACCGACATAGCAAAAACAGTCCGTATATTTGACTGTATGCTTGTTGAGAGTGAATATAGGAAGAGACTGAGGCACAGGCCCAAAAACCATGACCCACGACTTGGACGCATTAGCCTCGAGCAGGTTATTGCCGCACCAGTGTGCAAAGGTCTTGAGATGCCGCTGCAAACCGTCGGAGGTGTACGAGACAATTGCCATGTCGTCTGCGTGCTCAAGATGGGACATCACAATGTTCAATAGAAGGACGTCGTTCGAGTCAGCAGCTTGAAGTCGGCAAAGAATAGGTCCCAGAAAGTTGGCGAGATTGGGTCTCCGATCAACACGCCGATGTTCGATGCGAACGGCTCCGACTGGGCTCCACCCATGGTCACCACGTACTCCATCCGTCCATACAGCATTCGCATCCAGTCGAATAGTTTCCCCGAGATGCCCATATTGTATAGCTTGACCCAAAGCAAGTCTCGATCCGTGGACGGGAACGCGTTTGTGATATCCAGGAAAGCAACCCACAAGGTACGACCTTCCGCCCGCGCTCTTTCAATCATACATCGCAGGACGAACCCATTGTTGTTCGTACGGTACCCCTCACGGAATCCGTTCTGAGAGGGAGGAATTATGTTCTTCTCCTCCGCCCAGGTAAAATAGGTCGCCGCTGGGACCAAATGTAAATTACCGATGTCAACCAGCCACCGAAGCTATTTCCCGCGACACTATCCTCTGTTTCGTTCAGCCCCGTGTCGATGGTACCTATAAGCTTCCTAGATGGGTCTCGATGCAAGTACATCAATGTTCACACCGAGTTTTATTAAAGACCAGCCCCCGGCGCGTACACTTCCCCGTCTCACCACCATGGCGTCTGCATTCAACCTCACGCTCGGCCCCATCATAATTGCCGGATTCTTCGCCGTGTTTTTCTTCGGTTTGATAACGATGCAGACAGAAGAGTACATCCGCAACCACTTCCGGAACGATCTGCGCTTCGTCAAATATTTTGTGCGTCTCTATCTATCTGTATCTCTTTGCGCTCATTCTCTGGCCGCAGGTGGTTTCCCTCTGGTAGGACCCCTTCGAAGCTTGCCTAAGTTTTCGTCGACCCATCCTAGGTTCGCACCCCTACTCTTTGTGATCTGTATCTGCGCAGGCGTATACACGTTGAGCGTCACCGACTTCGCCCACACGATCGAGCTACTGTTCCTCCCTTGGGGTCTGAACGCCGCTATAGTTATCGAGAGTTATCGGAAACGTGATCGACCACGCCGTGCAAGTAAGTAGTCTCCGCCTCAGTTGCTTCGTTGATAATTACATTTGTGTAGGCCTTCTTTGTGACTCGCGTCTACAGGGTCACTGGCGCCTTGTATGTCTCGATCGGTCTGTGGACAATGGTCGCGTTCCTCCAAGCCGTTGGGCTGAAGCTGGCCCAAGAGGCCATCCGCGTCGACTCGATCCCCCTCGTTGTACAGAGTTCAAGCTGGCTCATCTCCGCGTTGTTTTTCGGAGACGCATCGTTGGACGTTGTGATGGCTTCGGTACTCATCTACTATCTAAAGCAGCAGAGCCGGTCGTCGTTCGAGAGGTGATTGACATCATCCCAAGATGGGGACATACATTGACTATCCTTCTAGTACAGCTGCATTACTCAATCGTCTGGTGAGATACACAATCCGTGAGCATAAATCCTAAGGTCTTCAAATTCTGACTTTGACCCATGAAAACAGAGACGGGCCTTGCAACGAGGTATTGTCGCAGAATAAAAAGTAAAGCCTCCATTGATGTTCCTAGCTTCGTCGCAATGGGGGCCGCGCTGTCGGCGAGTATCCAATCCTTTTTTTGGCCTGGGTCTGATCGTTTCCATCACAGTTCAAATTATCGCCCAATACTTGTAAGCTTGGACTTTCCCGTCGTTTAGGCTTACCAAAAAAAAAAAACGTTCGCAGATATCTGGACAACATTCTTGATCTCCATGCCCGGATGTACGTTATGCACTCTGCAAGTCGACTGCCCTTTTCATAAACCACCAGCTTTCACAATTGCGCTGCTGGCAAATATCAACGCCCGGCGGAGTCTCATACAGCCAAAGACGGTCACAACAGCCAGCAACCTTGCCGAATCTGCAGTGGTGATAAATTACTCTCGCAGCGTTGTGGTGTGTTCATCGTCTATTTTGCCGATAAGAGCTCAATAGATTGTTGTGTAGTATGTCCGAGACCCCGTTGATCCAAAAAGACCGCAACAGGATTCAGAGGACGGAGTGGTACGTGTAACGTGTTGCGCGCTCTCGTGGTCTCAAGCTGAATGGGATACCGAGGCTGAACAGAGTAAACGTTCTGGGGAGCTTAGTTTCTTCGCAACAGGTAATATGCATGTAGTATGATGTGTTTTGTGGATTGGAAGAAAACACTGGAGGTTCTGGAGTTGTTTTGAATTCGGAGTTGTATGAAGCAAAAATGTATTTTTGTGTACCATTGTGTAGAACCTCTCTCAGCGCTTGCTGTCATCGGCCGTCTAGCTCAGTTGGTTAGAGCGTCGTGCTAATAACGCGAAGGTCTTGGGTTCGACCCCCACGATGGCCATGGAAGTTCAATCATCATCTTTTGTAACGTGAAGGTTCTTTTTTTCTTTTTTTTCTGCCGGACTCGGAGCCACCCTGGACTTTGCGTTCACTATCTATTCGCCGGGAGAGCATATCTTTGTGCTTGGTAGCTTGAACTCGGAACAATATTCGAAAACGGCGGCCACCAACTACACATGGTGAGGCCAGAGACCTGAGTAGTATACATATAAGATCACATTCGAGCCCGCGATACAAACGTTCGAATCTACATGAAGTCAATGGCCCTTTTGCGTCCTTTTGGGGCTTCAGACTCCGGAGGCACAGGAACAGAAAACTCCTTGACCACTTCTGGCGGAGGTTTCTCCACCCACATGCTCTCCTCTTCATCAGGCTGTTTCTCTTTCCGGCGTTTTTTCTTCGGCCGATCCTTGACTGAAATCTGCAACGGGCCACCGTCCTCCTCATCCTCCTGGAACGACACGAGGACCTTCTCCTTCTTTCTCTTCTCCTTCTTCTCCTTCTTGTCCTTCGCGCGGTCAGAGTCCTTCTTGGCCTTTCCTTCCCGCGGGATAAAGGTGGGCTTGAAGGTCGCGACATCTACGACGCCCGATTCAACGACCGCTTCAGGAACGTCCGGCATTGCGATGTCTGGGACGGGGGCTGTCTGAGCGGGCGGGACAGTAGCCTGCACGGGCGGTGGGGGCTCATTGTCTTTATCTGCTTCGACTTCGTCGTCACTGTCCTCATCATCGCTAGCAAAGATAGCTTTGAACACATCCATCGCAGGGCGTTGGTAAGTCAGCGTATCGCGACCTTGAGCTTCATCATCCCCCAATCCAATATTGGATAAGTCGCGCCGTCCGCCACTCGCTGTCGAGGTCCCAGCGGCACCGCCATCACCAGACGGCACAGTAAACTGATCCCAACCTGCTCCCGGTGCTGCACCCGCAGGCTCCGCGAATCCAGCAGCTTTGGGTGCATCGACCGGCGTTTCCGCGGGCGGGTTGGGATCTTTCACTTTGAAACGCTTGCACAGCAGCTTTGCCGGCTGCCATGGCTGCGTCTCGCGCGTCATCGGCCCATACATGCCCATCCGCGCCGCATGCACCTTCGGGCTGACTTTCTCCTCCTCGATCCGCTGCAGCTCCGCGTCTTTCCTCGCGAGATCCTCGGCGGACGGTGTATACAGCCCTTCGTTCAGCTGCGGCCCGTGCTCGACGATGGTGGCAGAGGTGAATCGCCCGGCCATTGCGCCTGAGAGGGGCTTGAAGATCAGGGCGGCTTTCGCGTAGTCTTCGAGCTCTTTGTTGAACTCGTCGACGTTCTGCCCCGGCATAGGCTTTGGCGCAGGAGGGGGAGCATCAGACCCGGCTTGGGACTCGAGATACGCAGTATAACGCGCTTGCTTGGTCGGGTTGGTAGCGAAGGGGACGAAGCCGCCCCGGAGAGCAGCGAGAGCGATGTGCGGTTCGGTTCGAGGGATCGTTATAGTTGATGGCAAGCGAGGTGTGGGTGCGGAGTCGGCAGCCGCGGCCTCTTTAGGTGGCGGCGGTCCAGCAGAGGCGATATTCTTCAACCGTTCACGATCCTTTTGGGACATGTACTCGAAGACAGATCGCGGCGCAGAGGGTAAAGGTGTTTCCCCCAGCAGCGTACCGCGCTGGTCCGCCGAAATCCCGGTTCTACTCCATTTCTCTGGGGTAGGTTGAGACGCGCCTTCCGCTTTCGGAGTATTTTCTTTGTCCCATACGCGCCTCGGATCTGGCTTCCAGCCTTTAGGAATGTCGGGTAGCGGAAACCTATCGCCACAGATGAATACAGACAATAACTGAAAGGAAGCGGGACAAACCATCGGTCTTCGGCAACAGGTTTATCGGAAAGCACGAAACCCGCGAGTACAGGTTTTCCGTCATGGAACGTGTGCGAGGAGGACGCCGGCATCGTACTCGGTCGATTCCGGGAGTCAGTCTTGCCCCCGATGGATATTTTTTCTTCCTCTTCTCGATCGATGATGTCGTACGCAGTACGGTTTCTGCTTTGGGCGAATCCGCCGTCGTAAACGTCGAGATCATCTTCGTCCGCATCGTTGAGGGCACCCAAACCGAACCCAGCTTTATGCAAGCGTCAGTGAAGGAACATCTAGTATGCAGAAAAGAACACGTACAGGCCAGCTTCGGTCCAGAAGCGGCACTCTTTCCCCCGACACTTTCGCTGAGACCCATTCCCGGATGATATCCCAACCCATGGGAATTGTCCTTGCGCTCGACCAAAAGGACGGTGGTGTCACGAGGGGCGTACATATGCTTTGAGGCCTCCTCATCGTCATCCGGGGGGAGGACAATATCTGCGTCGGCGACGCGACGACCAGACAAAGCCTGCGCATCTTGAAGCTTCCGCTGGCGCAGCGTCACACGAGGCCCAATCCCCTGGCCTATACGCCACCCCATCTTCTTCAGAATCCGCGCTCCAGCAGAGTCCTTTGCTGCAGGCAGCATAGACGCCTCCAGCGCACGCGCGACAGAGCTGCGCTGTATTGTTAGATATGCCGAAATCGTGCGGGTTGGACGTACTCTTGCTTTGCGTCGTCGCCGTGCCCGGTTTTCATCCCAGACGCAAGGTCCATCTCGTCCGTGGTGTCAATAAGGTCTCGGCCATCTCTCAGCTCTTGGAGATCCTCCTCGTCCATAAAGTCCTCCGGACGCGCCGCTTTCTTCTTGGAGCGGTCCCCACGAGAAGATACGAACGTCGAAGGCGTCCATCCTATGCATAAATGAGAGGAGATAGTCAAGGAAGGAGGAAAACGCACATGCCTTCCTTTGAGCCTACAGTGTTGTAGTAGCCTGCAGAAAAGCCACCGGTAAAGGCTCCGTGCAACCGCCTGCGACCCTGTTCATCCCGAACCTAAGGAGAATGAGCCTTGCGTTCCCAAGTGCCTTGGAAAGTCGTTACATCTTGCTTCCAGAGGGGGACAAACTCGCCGTTGTCTTTGGACTTTTCGAGCGGTGGTAATGGGGTTCCAATCTGGAGAAGATGAGATACGGAGAGAAAATAGACTATCTTCGTACCAGACAGAAAGACTCATTTGCCCGAGCGCTCGAGGGATCTATGCCGAGATTTCCCAATTTCTTCTTCAATCGGGAACTCATAGGTCCAACTTTTTGCGCGAATGCGAGTCGTACGAGGCCCACCGAGGTGTCCTACGCGAAGCCTCCAATGGTCTGTCGATACCGGACTTGCTGGGCACCGAAAAAGGATCAAGGCGCTCCTCCCAAAACTCCGGAGCTTTCACCAAGAGGACGAACGCGTTAAGGGGGTGCCTAGTCCGACTTGCGACGCAGAAGACGAAGAGGAAGACGGAGGTTTACAACGAGAGAGGACGATTGAGGACGGCGCGGTTAAGGTTAGGGTTAGACACCGTCACACGCTTGACGTGCCGCCTCTTGTCCACACCTCGATCCTTCAAGTTCTCGTTCACTCGAGAACACCCTCGCTCCGACGCTCTCGCCTCTGGTGCAGTCAACACAGCTGATTGCAACGCCAACGATGCGCATAAACGCGTGTACAACGAACCTAGGAAACCAGGATGTTGTCTGGAAGCGGAACTTCAATTTCTTTGGGCTCAGATCGACCGACTGTGACCTTAGGGGCTGACGCGCCCCAGCGTCGACGAAACATCACAGCCACTTGAAAGACCCGTCCTCTGCCTCTCTTCTCTTCTCGCCCGACTCGCTCGCCTTTCCCCAAAACCCTCGTCAGTCGTTACCCTCTGCTCCGTGGCGTCGCTGACCACAATATCTAACCAGCAAGGTCGACATGGCTTTATATTACACCTGGAACAGAGGCTCCGACAATCATCTAAACCGCCATCTGGATTTCCAAAGCAGCCGTCTCCGTCATCTGTATACTGCTGGAGAATCAATTCTTCAAGTTTACCACCGACTAATCGGCCGACTCTCGTCAGACAGACTCGAGCCCGACAAGAGATTGCAAAATGCGTTCGCCGCTGCTGTATGGGATGTTTCCGAATCCGATTTCATGGCCATGAACGATTCGGAGTTGGCCGCACTTCGGGCCAGAGGAACCGCACAGATGCTTTTGCCTGAAATGGCCCCATCACTCGTCATTTATCTCGGGGGTCCGCGGCAGCAAGCCATCCATTCCTCCCCATCCACATCTGGGCAACTCACCTTTGCCTCTGCGGAGGAAATCGCTGCGCAAGATAAGGAGAATCCGCCGGACGAAGACATAGATGGATCCCCTTGGGACGGGGAATGGGACAAGCCTGAAGGTCCGTGGCCATGCCCATGGGGGTGGCACACCCGGGCGGTGAGCGCGAAAAGTTCGCTCATCTACCTGTCCGGGGCCTACGTGGTGTGGCCGAACCTCTGGAAAGGCACGGAAACCATCCTTGAAGGAGGTCGTCTCTACCAGCACATGTCGATCACGCTCTTCCACGAGCTGGTCCATTACGCACGCACTATCGTATGGATTTCGTTTCTTAACTCTGAGCTCTGCTCACCCAATTCCTTAAGATCCACGGTGTTCTGAAGAACACTCCCCCTAAGACGGTAGATCACGACTCCAAAGTCGTTCGGAATACTGGGGAGGCCGGCAGGTTTGCCGAAATGTTGGCGTTCGGCGGTGTTGTTGATTTAGTGAAAAGTTCGTTTGTTCGCACGCTTATAGAGATTTATGAGGCTCACGGCTATTGCAGCACGCCAGAATAAAATCCAGTTGTTCACCACCGACCCGAACCGCAAGGTCGGAGAGGGTGACTTCAAGCTCGACGACAATCTGGTCGACTTGCTGTTTCGAGACCCCAAACCTCCTATCGATTTCGCATCTCTCGCGTCTCGACAACAACAACTCGCAGTCCCCGAGTATGCCCGGACGAAAGGCGGTGGCTGCTGGGAAGATACGGCGGAAATCGTCGGCGAGAGGCATAAAACTGATTATTGGAAACCCACTCAAGTCAATCCATCCGGGCTCATCCCCGTGACGGGCGAGCTGAAGCAGTACATTGATGACCACCGCTCGGAGTTGACGAAGTGGCGGTGTGTTGAGTAGAGTTGCGCTGTTTAAATAGAGAGGGAGGAGCTTCAGAACGGCGGCTTTAGGGTTAGGGTTAGACTCACACGCTTGACGTGCCGCCTCTTGTCCAACGCCTCGATCCTCCTTCAAGTTCTCGTTCGCTCGAGAACACCTTCCCTCCGACGCTCTCGCCTCTGGTGCAGTCAACACAGCTGATTGCAACGCCAATTTAAAACGATGCGCATACAACGAACATAGGAAACCAGGCTGTCGCCAAAATTTGAATTTCTCTGCATTGCCTTTTCTTCTTGGCCCCTGGCAACTCGAAGAATGCTTGGAGAGTTACATTCTTCGAAACCCAACATGGCTTGAGGAACTACTCGCCATCTCAGCAATCAGTCGCTCGCATCAAAAGTTTTGCGTTGCCGACGGCCGTTGGTCCAGGTCAAATTGAAAGGAGCCGACGCCGTTGCTGGACCTCCATGTCTCTCTGCGCAAAATTGGCGTACCGTGCGCATTGCTCGAATCTCGTGTTGACCCAACACCTCTGTTTTTGGAGGCAAAGCATCGCGATTTGACCAACTGAACTGAACGAGCGAAGGAACGAACAAGGTCATCGCCAACCAATCAATAATCAATTATCGGCGGCCAACGACGGTCAGATAACGATAGCCGGCAAATAGTACTTGTACTCGATACCGGAGGCAAAATGATCTGCGCGCCTTTCCCTTCCTCTTCTACGCGTCACCTTTTTCCTTTTTACTTTCTCTTTCATCATGGACAAAAAGTGGCGGGCCAAGTCCTCTCAAGAAATCGTCGAGACTGTGGACTGCGACGATAGATATGATTTTGATTTCCACGACTTGGATCGTGTACAACGGCGGCTGAAGCAGCGCCATGTGCAAATGTGCGTTCCCTGTGGTTGAAATAAGCTTGTGTGCTGACTTGGCCGACATAGGATTGCTGTGAGCGGTTTCTTCGGTTGCCCAAGTGTTATCGCTTACCTGCCAGTGTAGATTGCTGGAACCATTGGAACAGGTTTGTTCCTTGGATCCGGGAACGCCTTACAAGTGGCCGGTCCTCTAGGGGCGTTGATAGCATATGCACTGGTTGGCACAGTTGCCTATTCGTGCGTCACCGACTGCGCTCTTTCTTTCTGGATGCTCAAGATATACTACCAGGTCATTGTGTTGCATTGCCGAGATGACCACTTGGGCTGTATGTTGCTGCACCTTTTTTCGAGTCGACTAGATACTTATGGTTTCACGCGCAGCCAATATCGGGCACCTTCCCTCATTACGGTCAGCATTGCTTTTCTCGTCATGCATGCGTTCTCAATTCAGGACAGCGTCGCGATGGGTCGACCCTGCATTCGGGTTTGCAGTTGGCTGGGTACGCACGCGACTATCGCTCTCTGCGCATCGCATTTCGTCTAACGTTCCGTTCAGAATTATTTCTACGCCAATGCGTGAGTTCCCTGTTCATTCGGCATGGGATACAACAGCTAATTTACATCCAGCGTATCTGTGCCTGTTGAGATTTCCGCCGCTGTAATGCTGATGACTTTCTGGGACCCGAATGTGAATAATCTACTGTGTTGTCCTTCGTCAGTCTAACCTCTTTTTCAGACCGGCCATGCAGCTTTATATACTGCTGTGCGTTCCTTGACCAGTCTAAACATCTGCGCCATAAGTAAACTCTGGATAGATTGTCACTATACTGGTTTGTGCGATAAACATCTTTGGCGTGCGGTGAGATTCGGTGTGTCTTACTCATCGAATCATTCTCATATGCCTCCAGATACTTCGGAGAATGTGAGGGCTGCCCCAATAACTCACCGCCGTTTCTATATTAAACTCCAATCAGCGGAGTTTATCTTCTCCATTGTCAAGCGTACGTCTTGGCGCCCTCTTGACGCCCTCTTGAAAGCATGCCTCAACCATCTTTCCAGTCATCCTCATTATCGTTATTCTCTTTGCTGGCCTTATTCTGGATCTTGGAGGTGGGCCGACGCACGAAGTCATCGGATTCAAGGTGTGTACCTCGAGATTGCTTCTCTCCTTCTACCTTCTGAGCGCATCAAGTTTTGGGCAAATCCTGGCGCAGTAAACCGCGCACACTTGGTGGACGACCTCGGCGCCGATCGCTTCCTCGCTATCTTCAATGTCGTCATTCAGGCTGCCTTCTCGTTCCAGGGCATGGAGCTGGTCTGCATCGCGGCCTCGGAGACGGAAAAGTAAGAGTCCTCGCCAATTGTTCGCCTAGGCAACTGACTGAACATCCAAGCCCCCGACGCAACATTACCAAGGCCGTTCGCAGGGTCTTCTACCGGATTGTGGTGTTCTATGTGACTATATCACGTTTCTTCCTAGCCCAGCCATTCAGACCCGTCCTAGCTGCTTGGCATACTCATGATCGGAATGCTCGTTCCATTCGACCACCCTGAGCTGCTCTCCCGTATGATGCCTCTGTCCGCATCTTTTCTTGCACTTGATTGACTTGAATCGCAGGGGTTGGTGCGGCTGCTCAGTCGCCGTTCGTTATAGCCCTCAGCAGTGCTGGCATAAAAGGTACAGTTTCCCTTAGACCCGTTTATTAATCCCTGACCGCGTTTTCCAGGCTTCCCACACCTTGTAAATGCCGGCATTTTCACCAGCGCCTTCTCTGCTGCGAGTAGCTACCTCTTCTCCAGCTCCCGCGTGCTGTACGGTCTCTCCATCCGAGGGCAAGCGCCGAAGTGGTTGGCCCATACCACGAAACAGGGGTTACCAATTGCGTCTGTTTTGACCACGGTTCGTTACCTACTGCATCGTTGACTCAACGACACTGAAATGCGTGTAGTCGGTGTTTGCGCTGATGTCTTTCATGACCGTTACCGCCGGCGTCGAAACCGTCTTTAACTGGTTTGTCAATGTCGTCACGACTGGAGGCTTCATTGGTTGGTTCTCGATCAACCTCACCTATGTGTTCTTCCGTATGTGCTGGTCGGCCGGCTCTTCCATGATACTTACCTGCTGCAGATCGCGGGATGACTGCCCAGGGTTATGATCTGAAAAAGAATGTTTACAATAATCCTTTCCAGTGAGTCGTCGCATGCGCTTTCAAATCCAGCGTGCTCACTGCTTGCTCTCGTTCAAAGACCCTACCTGGCATATTGGTGCGTACAGATCATCCACTTCCTGTGATCTTACTGAACCCGGTCATCAGGGGCATAGGGTGGACGTTGCTATTTGTTTTCATGAATGGCTATGCCGTGTTCTTCAAGTTTGAAACATCTCTGTTCCTGACCGCCTGTGCGTCCTTGTGCGAGTCGAATCGGCTAGCCGTTAACAAAGTCTTTCGCTAGATATCAACATCCCGATATTTGCCGCTTTATACTTCGGTTACAAGATCATCTGCCGCACAAGAGTGTGGAAACCACTCGAGATGGACTTCGTCACTGTAAGCTTATTATGCGACACGAGGTTTCGACCACTTCTGACAAGCGTTTGCAGGGAATTCCCACCGTCGAAGAAACGGAATTGCCCCCAGACCCTCCAGTCACATTCCTCGAGAAGGTCGCAGATATGTTGTTCTGAACGCGCTCGTGACGGTCGGCTCGTCTTGCTTTGTATCGGAACTGCTGTATCAACAAATTCATCATGTACATCCGCTCTTTGTGTATATTAGCTGGTATATTAGCTGCACGATAAGGTCGACGCTCTCATATCAGATTCAATCGAGGCGTCGTTCAAGCAGTCGACTTGGGGGTCGGCTTGAACCAACCGGAGAGGTTGGCCTGTACTTTCTGCGGCTTTGCGCCGGAATCGGTTTCAGTGGGAGGAGGGAGATTCGAAACTTTGCGGCTCAGAGGGAGAGGTTTGGAGGCCGGAGTCGACGATGCAGCGGGTTTTGCTACCGGTTTTTTACTGCTCTCCGCGGCTGGCTTGCTAGCCTGAAGACAGTCCGAAATGAGCTTGCCAAATTCGCGCTTAAGAAGAAGGGCCCCGTACCTGGCCAATAGGCTCCAACTTGGGCATGGGCATGTCACCTCGCAGCCGTTTGTTCGCGGTCTCCGCGTCGTACATCGATCCAGGTTCGTTGGCCTCGACTTCTTGGAGCTTCCGCTTCGTCCCAGAGCTCGACTTCCACTTGGCAGTCGCCATCTCGAAGAGAAGACGGCTGGTAGTCTCCTCCAAGCTCTCATCCTGCGCCGCCTTCTTCGTTGTCTTTTTCTTCGGCGCTGGCTTGGAAGACATTTTATGCTCATTCAGGATTGCCTGGAGCACGATACCCAGGCTGCGTGACCCTGACCCTGACCCTGAGCCCGAGGACGATTCTGCCTTTGCGGTGGATGTAGAACCCGCTTTACGCGTCGCCGCCCTCTTCGCGGCAGTCTCCTGCTCTTGTTTCGCGACGACGGCCTGGAGAGCCGCGCTGGAAAATCCAGCGTTGGGCCCCTTGCCCCTCCCCTCCTCGATAGCCAAATCCCTCTCCTTTCTTCTCTGCTTCTGCCGCTTCTTCGACTCGCGACACTTGTCGCACGTCAGCAAAACCTGCGTCTTTGGCACCTCCCGCTGGCACTGCGTGCACGGACGCGTGGTCGAGTTCGGGTTGAGGTTGCCTATCATCATGGCGATCTCGAGATTCGAGGGGCCTCTGCGGAAGCTCATGGTGGTGGTAGGAAGGAAAGACGCGTGCGATCACGGTGTGACCAAACGCGTTGCGTGACATGTATTTTAATTCAAATTTTCTATGAAATGCCCCACGCGAAGGACCGTGTCGTCGCAGCCCCATTGACCGACTACGCTGACGCCCACAGGCCATTCTTCACCCTGGCTTTTGAGCGGCACACTTAGCGCGGGCAGCCCAGCGAGGGAGGCGGGCACGGTGAGCACGTCCTGCACATACGTCTGCAGGTCATCGCTATCCACGGCTTCTAAAGGAGGAGCGGTGCGGATGGCCGACGGGTGAATCAACACGTCAACACCATCAGGCCGTTCTTCTCCAGTCGGGGAGGACAAGACATCCGGGACACGGAAAACGCCATTGAAGTCGTCTCGAACGAGCTGGCGGATTCGTTGCGCTTGCAGGAAGTAGTTGTCGAATGCGCTGGGAAAGATGAGATGGGTAGAGACGGGAATACAAAGGGCTTACTCGGCTGTGAGGGCGTACGTCCCGAGAAGTATACGCTTTTGAACTTCAGGGCCGAAGCCAGCGGAGCGTGTTCGGGCGTACATGCTCGCAGAATTTGTGAGGTCGGCCCCAGGAGGTAACGGAACATGCAGTCCTGAGCAGCCGTTGAATAAACGTCTTGTGGGAACTCGGCTGGAACGCACCATATCGGACCCCGTCATATCTTGCCATATTACTGCTCGCCTCCGCACTAGAAATCACGTAGTATGCACTGAGTGCGTAAGGCGTAGAGGGCAGCGATACGGGAACGATGGTCGCTCCTCGCGATTTGAGGCCCTCGATGGCTGCCCGCACCGGAGTCCGAACTTGGTCGGATAACTCTGACGGGAAATATTCGTGTGGGATGCCTATCCTCAAGTCAGCTAGAGAGGACTCTGGCCAAGCATGGGCTGCGGCTTTGGAGGCCAATCTTCTAGTTTCAGGCGAGGCAGATGTAGGATCCTTCTCATCGTAGGCGTTTAATATATCTGCAAGCTGTTAGATCTCTGTAGCAAAGGAGGGGCGCAGCAACTGACCAAAAACACGTTTTGTTCCAGAAACGTGCTTGGCCATGACTCCGACACAATCGAGACTATCTGCGAAGGATATGACACCCCATCTAAATCATTTTTAATACAAAATGAGACCGATGGTAGCGAAACTTGCCTGCTTATGAGCCCATAAGATGGCTTGAGTCCAAAAACGCCACAGTAAGAGGCCGGCAACCGCGTCGAGCCGCCAGTGTCCGTCGACAAAGCACTTGAGAAGCGTTCCAGCAACTTAGGAGGTTTCAAGTGTGTTGCTCACGCATAACACATGCCCGCGGCCACAGATGCAGCACTACCACCAGAACTGCCACCTGCAGACCGCTTTTCACGCTCCGCCCATGGAACAGACGAAGATGCAGGTTGAAACGGATTAACAACGGGCCCGTGAACTGAATGGACGTTCAGCGACCTGCGTTCTTAGCCAGATGCAGAGTAAGAAGAAAAGCAGCGCACCCCATTCCAAACTCGTCGCAATTCAGTTTCCCGACGATATCTGCCCCTGCTTGACGCAGCAAGCTCACAACCGTGGCATCAAACGGCGAGGTGAATTCTGCTCCTCATTAGCGCCAAAAAAAATTCCCGAGAGATATGCAAACCTTTGAGCATCGCGGAGGAGCTAGTTGTCGGCATATCGGAAGTACAGATGTTATCCTTGACCCCAATAGCGATATTATGCAAAGGCAGATGTTCTGGTGTAGGCTTTCCCGGCGGAGCGAAATGAGCGAACGCATTGACACTCAAATCCTTCTCGCGGATCGCGTTTCTCCAGGAAGATATCTGACGAGTCCAGAGACGCGTTACATTGACGCGCATTCGAAGTTCAAGGTCAAGGTTTTTCGTAAGTTCCTTTTTGGCTTTCGTTTTGGCCTTGTTGAAACCCGAGGGAATCGAAACCGCATTTTTCTCCCGACCATGCCAAAACACGCTTCGACGAAAGCGCCGGAACGGGTTGTAAAGAAAGCTAGGGTGGAAGCCCCAAAGCTCTCCGCCAGTCGAGTGAAGGGCTCTCCTGTGCCACAAAAAAAGCAGCAAGCTGTCAAACCGAAACCCAGCTTGAAAGGAAAGGAAAAAGCAACCGCTCCTCCTCCTCGCAAACGAAAATCCGCTAAAAAAGAGCCCCTCATTGTTCTTCCATCGACCTTCAAAGTTGTCGCTGGCTCCTACGAAAAGCTTCTCTATGGGCTCGAGGGAACTGTCTCCTACGATTCTGACACTTCTGCGCTTTCGTACCATCTAAAACCCGTCTTTATCTTCCCCGCACACGTCTCGTGCATAAAAGCCGTCGCTGCGTCGCCGCATGGTGGAAAATGGCTGGCGACCGGGAGCGCGGACGAGATCGTGAAAGTATGGGATCTCCGGCGGCGGAAGGAAATCGGGGGCCTGATGCACCATGAGGGTCCGTTAAATAACTGGTTTACTTGGGATAAAGGGTTGTTGGAGTCTAACTGTGTCGTATCTATCAAGGTTCAATAACGCACTTGGAATTTCCGTCCCGTTCGCATCTACTGTCTGCGTCGGAGGATGGGACGCTGTGTTTATTCAGAGCGCGCGACTGGGCGGTGCTTCGTGCGCTGCGCGGCCATAAGGGGCGGGTCAACTCCGTGGCAGTCCATCCGTCGGGCAAGGTCGCTCTGAGCGTGGGCAAAGACAGGACTTTGCGGATGTGGGATTTAATGCGAGGGAAAGGATGCGCAAGTACGAAACTCGGCAAAGGTACACCCATTATTATTTGGCCAAACCTCTACTTCACTAATAAAGCGTTCCAGAGGCCGAGCTCGTCCGGTGGTCGTCAGATGGCTCCCTGTTCGTGGTCCAGGTGGCCTCTACAATTGATCTGTACACCACCGTAAGCCTGAAACTCTACCACCGCCGCCCAGCCTCATTATGTCTTCCAGGACATGAACCTCATCCACACCATAAACCACCCCTCCCGGCTTCAAGACGTCAAGTTCGTCAAACGCGTCAACGGCGACGGCGACGTCCTCCTCGCCGGTGCCGAGGACAAGAAACTATCCATCTACAACGTGTCAACCGACCCCGAAAACCGACCCCGCATCATCGCAGCCATGATCGGGCACGAGAATCGGTGAGCCTTCCCCTCTCCTACTACCCACCCTCTCACAAAACTGATTACTCCCCATCTGCAGCGTAAAAGCGGTGCAAACGCTAGCGATCGCACTGCCAGCTGCGTCGGGCCGCGAGTCGACGACGGTGGTGTGCACGGTGTCGTCCGACGGGAAGATACTCGTGTACGACCTCGGGGCGCTGCCTGCGCAGCCCGGGAGCACCGTCCTGGAGATATCCCCCGTGGCGGAGTACGACTCGAAGGGGACGCGCCTGACGTGTGTGACACTGGCGGACGGGGAGATCGAGGAGAGCGGCGCGGTCAACGGCAAGCGGAAGCGCACCGATGACGAGGAGGAGGGCTCAGAGTCAGATGAAGAGGAGGAAGCATGGGGAGGTGTGGGAGAGGTTGGAGCGGCGGCAGGAGATGATGATTCGGCTTGGGAGGACGAGGCAGAGGACGAGGACGAAGCTGAAGTGGAGAGCGAATAATATATTCGTTATCGTGTAGCCTGCAACGAGCAATGCGCTTCGCTCACGCTCACTACTACAACAAAGGTCACATAAGATAAAAGCCGTGTATCATCGCTAAACCCAGTGAAAGAAAAACTACAAACGATACTTAGTGTACGCTACGTGCTACTATTCTACAACAACCATTCACTGCAATCCATGAAAGTTCCCAATACATATACTATACACTTCTTCGCTATCACGGTGATCCTCAAGTGGGATTTTGTTATCTTGATTCTTAAGGTCTTATTCCGGTCCATATTAGGTCCATGTTCACACAAATTCGTCGGCGCTGGCATCGCGGACGCTCCCGGCGGCGCTGCTCCCGCTCGCAGTGGTCACCGCGTAGTCGTCCCCGTGGCCCCAGCTGCGCCGGAAGCGGTTTCCGCGGTCGAACGAGCGCGTGGACGACGAACGGCGCTGGCCCGAGCCGAATCCGAACTTGGACTGCGGCGGCAGCGTCGGGGAGCGCAGCGCGGGATTGCTAGGGAAAAGACATCGTTAGCCGAGGCGACAAACAACGAGAAAGCAAGAAACGTACTTTGCAGCAAGCGTCGGCCCCACCGCGAGCCGCGCAAAGTTGCTGGGGAAGATGGGGTTGCCGGGCGCGCGGTCAGCCACGGGGTCGTACGCCGGCCCATCGTTGGACGACGACGAGTGCACGCTGCCAAAGGAGCCCGAGCGGCGCAAGCTGCTGGACGAGCTCGAGCGCGCAAACGTGGGCGAGTGCGAGTCGCGCGCAGAGAACGACGGCGAGCGCAGCGGCGCGCCCGTGGTGGCGGAGCGGAGGCTGGGCGAGTGCGGCAGCAGAACAGTCGCGGGGGTCGAGATGCGCAGGCCATGTACCTGTGGCGTTTCCTTCTCTGCTGCTTCGCCGGGGGACGGCTGCTGCGCGGGGGTCGTGCTCTCGTCTTCTTCGTCCTCTTCGCCGATGTACGTCAATTCGCCAGAGAGGGACGCAGGGAGGGAGAGCGGGGGCGGATTCAGGGCTACGTCCGAGGTCGCAATAACAGGCTCAATGATGACGCCGTTGCCGGATGCCAATTCGCTCGGCGAAAACGTGAAGTAGGTATCGTCGTTGGAAGGAGTGGGTACTTGAGTGAGGATAGTCGGCGTAGAGGATGAGGACGTCCTCGTAGCGCCACGAGACACGCCGGGAGACGAAGCAGCGGACCTGCGGTCGAGGACCGGCGAGTCGATCGTCGCATCCCAGTCCTCCCAATGACCCACAGCTTTCCTGCCCGCATCTTCAGGAATCTCGTCGCCGCTCTCCTCGTCGGACTCGAACACGTCGTTATACTCCGCTTCCGTATACTCGACATCAAGCTCCGGCGGCACGCCCAGCGCACCTTTTAAGCGTTCCCAGATGAGCTCCGAATGCAGCAGGATGCACCTGCGCGCGGTCTGCACCCAAAACGAGTCAGATGCCTCGTCGCGCGTGGTCTCGGTTAGCCAGTGGGAAAGATCCGCAAAGGTCCAGTCTGCGGTGTTGGTCGGCAATTCGTCCGACTCGCGCGGCGGCACGTTTTTGGGAAAGGTCTGCGCAAGAAGAGCAAAGAGTTTGGCTGACGGAGGCGAGGAAAGCAGAGCCTTGACCTCGGTAGGACGATCAAGGAAAGGGAGGTACACGTCCGGCGGGAGGGGAGTGAATGTCGCGGGGGCTACCGGCGCACACTCTGGTTGCTGGGGAGAGCTGGATCGCGGGTGCAAGATGGGCGAATGAGCCGCGCCCGAGGTCGTGACAGCAGGCGAGGACGGAACAAATCGTGGGTTAGTCGCCTGTTTAGCGACTTCAAGGAGCTGCTCCGGGGACAGACGCTGCTTTGAGAACGCTGGCGTCTGCGCCGTGTGGTGGGGCGATGCAGGACGCTGACGCGGGGACGCGCCACCTGGGCTGGGCGGGCGATGTGGCGCTCCAAATGACGAAAACGCGAAACTCAAACGCCCCGATGGCGGATCCGGGGAACTTGGACTTGGCACCGGGGTATTGGGATTGCTCCCGATCCGCCTGTGAGCGCGCCGGGGAGATGGTGGCTGCTCAAGAGGGCCAGCGGGGGTCGTCGGGGTAGAAACTGGCGGGGAACTGACGCGAACTATGGTCAGAATGCTCGAGGATTCGCGATTCAAGTGGGCATTCTTTGCAAAGGGATCCGGGGCGGTAGTTGAGCCACGGCGGGCGGACAGTCTGCGAGTGACGGCGCTCATGGTGGAGGGAGGGAAGAAGGAGGAAAATATAGAAATGAAATCACGATGTCGGGTGCAACCGCGAGGCTTGTACGTACAGGACTGTACAGGATCCCCGTGTGTTCAGCGTGCGTTCAGGTCAGGACGATTATTCGCGCGAGCGACGGTGATATAGCGCCCGGTGACGGTCGCTGACGGTGCCACGGAACATCGACCAGGTGGAGCAAGCAGTGGGACGATGAGGTAGCTTGGAGCAACCTGTCAACTGGTCAAAACAACGCCCGCGTCCATATTAGGAAAGTAAATCGGGGACCTCGATCTCCGCTTGTGAGGGGATGCAAAGAGGGAATAAATGGCATCGGTCGGCCGCTATGTGAGAGTAAGGGTGGAGGAGGGATCCGAAGAGGAAAGGAAATGGTGTGCACTAGCCTGGGTCCCGACGCGCCACAAGTGAGCGGGAGGAAAAGCACCGGCGGTACACAACCGTTACACGCCAGAGGATGCGACACCGAACAACGCACATTGAGCGACTGACCCAAGAGCACAGGGGCGACGACTCGGGGTGGCCCGAAGACCCTAAACAGGGAGGAAACTCGGAGAGACTTGATGATTATTGAACGAAAGGCAAATGTCCTCAAGCCGCTTCCAATAAACCAGAAAGCAAAGTGGGGTCTAGCCGCCGAGCCTTCACGCCAGCTCGAGTCAAGTCCGACGGCGAGGGACATTTTGAGGAAGAAAGATCCAGACTTGGAGTCAAGAGGCTCTTCAGGTACTAGCGTCTCTGGATGGGAAATGGAAATGCTTGATGAATAGCACGGCACTCGAGATGCTCGAACACGAATGCAATGCGGTTTTCAGACACAAGGGGCGCAATGCAATGCGAATTTGCGTATGCGAAATGCGGATTCGGAAACGCGAATTTGGGTTTGTGGTATTCAGACGCAGATTCGGGCGCAGCCGCGCGTGCGCGGATACTTACGAGGATGATGGAATACTTAGTATTACTTGCAAGACAGGGGATGCCAGTGGGGACACTGGGGAGTCTGAATACGAGCGAGATGCGGGAATGCACGCCCGGGTAGTGCGAGCTCGAACATGATACAGCTGCAGAACAGGTAGAGGCTGCGATGCGATACGGTGGGGAGGAATGTGGCGAGGGAGGACGCGTCGTCGCGCGACGGACGCGTCCAAGACGCGTCGAGAAACGTGACTATAGTGATCTGATCTGATCATGTGTACATAAACAAGCGCCCGAATATTAGAATAAGCGCTCGTATCATCTCAGTGCAGCTTACAAGAAATTAGCTAAAACAAGACGTCTACTACTGAGCATGAATCTTCTCCAGCTCCTCGTTGATCACCTGCAAATCCGAGCGCCCCCAAACCCTCCGTTTCAGCTTCAGCAGTTCGATGAGATGCGTTACGCGGGCGGCCTCCTGGTCGAGCTTCAATTTCTTGCGCTCAAGAGCGACGCGTTCCCGTTCAAGATCGGTGTTCACAACTTCTAGGGCCAGGATCTCCTTCTCGACTCCTAGACGCTCGCGTTCGAGTGCGATATCGTCCTTCTCCGAGGCGAAGCGCCGCGGCTTCAAGTTGGGGATTTCTCGCTCAGGTCTACCGGAATGCTCGTTCTTGTCGCTGCGCCTCAATTCGTGCCGCTTCGTTTCGGGGTTCTGCTGGTATCTAGGTCATCGAACTGCTCGCAAAGTTGAAGAGAATGAGGACGCACGCTTCCTGCCCGCTCGGAAGCCTTTCTAAGGCTCGGCTCCGACCGCCTGATCTCAATAACCTGCAGAAAAGCGAGTGAATCCTCTACGCAAACGTACGACCAACAAGCACAAACCCCTCCACCCGCGAACCCAAGCCGCTCAGCTGTGACCGTCTTTTCCGAGCGCGCCGAGTCTAAATCGAATGCGCAGATTAAACTTCTCGCATCGGGGCTATGCGAGCAAGCAGATGCACGCACCGCGGTCAGACCGTGCGGCGCGCTCCGTTGGAACGCGAGAGCGCGACATGATAACTATCTAGACGCAGACGAGTTTCAGCCGGGAGGGTTCTCGCAGGGATGGGCGTGAGACTAAGGAAGGACCTGCCCAGTCGATTATTAATTATTATTAATCGAATCTGCTGGACGTCGATAAAGAAGCGTCCATCCTGAAACAGGACTCAGTACGTTTCCTTCCCGAAACGGCCATCGGACGTTTGCGATTCAACTGTAACGGTAACTGAAGTGGAAAGGACCAACAATGGACTGTGGGTGTTTTTAAGCAATGCCCTGGTCCATTTCCAGGCCCCAGCATTAATTCTGCAGGGTGAGGGGAACCCATAGAATGCCTTGTGTCTATCCACCAATAAGTAAATTGGAACCAATGCGCAGAACACACGGAGAACACAGTTATCTGATTGCTCTGGCACTGCCAGTGGAGGGAAAGAAGTCCCGAGTTGCACCCGACCAAGCGAGCCTGGATCGATTCGTCGAAACGCCGGCGAATGATCTTGGATGGTTGGATGTTGAACCCAGCAAGCTTAAGGGCAAGTCCGGTACGACGGCAAGCTAATGGTTAGCCGCCGCAGAGACGCACGCTAGATGGCGTGGAGAAAAGAAGCTCCGGACACCTCCAACTGTTTGACGCACTGTTAGATTCGCTCAACGATGATCCAACGAGGGACCTGTGCGGGGTAAATATAGGCTGGCTCCCGAAGATAAAAAATGTTTGGACTCTGGGATCTCGTCCCCACCGCCAAAAGAGTTCCAAGTAAACTGCCAACGACCTGGAACCGGAAAAACGTGTGAAGTGAAACCAATAGAACACGGTGAAAACATGTTTTTTTTACCTTTCTGGCCGCTATGCCACACTTCCGCTCCAGAGAAAAAAGCAGTGTGGTAGTTCAGCTCTGAGCAGATTGATTTGTCGAAGGACCGGTGCACAAATTTTGTGTCGGATAGCTGTTCGAACCTCGCCGAGCCTGGCAAAAGCAGGAAGGCGGCCCGTTGGAACTCTTTTATCGGCTGAGTGTTCTTACCGATTGTCGGGGAAAACGGAAGAAGTTTGCCGATAGCTTCAACTGTGCAGCACCTTACATGTATGTTTCAACCTTCGAACGATCTGACAAGAAGGCATCAGCGAGCTGTGCGGTGCAAATATAGTAGACTTCAACGATATCAGATTCTTTCTTGCTTCGGGATTGCCAATCGCCAAAGATACTAACCGGACGGAATCCGTCGGGACTTGAACGTCCAACGTTGTCCAACGGGCCACGACGCCGGGGACCGGGGTAAGTCAGCCACTCGGTTGGGAGATGTCACCGCGAAGATACTTCTAGCAACTCGGATACAGGTTTCAAACCACGGATCAAGATTATGCCATGGAGACAAGATGAGAGGACATGCAGAACGGAAGTTCATGACTGAAAGGCTCGAAGTTTCCGATCTAAGTTCTTCAACCCAGTTGTTGGATCCCCTCTGGAATTAGAGATACAGACGGTTCCAATAGAAAGCCCAGGTGAGGAAAATTTCCAGAAACTTTGTCTGACTCTTGTCGTGGAGGTGGAGGTGGTGGTTTGGGTTCAAAGGGCAAGCGTGGCTGTGCTGAAAGTGAACGGCTTGGTTCCGCCGAGATGCCGACGTCGGAGACGTTTGTTCCCGACTTGTCATCCCGCTTCGCCTCCCGCTTCCTCCAGCACCAAGTTGCCACGTTACGCCAAGTTCTGACTTTCAATCGCGCTATCCATCGTCTTCTCTGGCTTCACTTTCGAATTCGATTTTGACGGCTCTCAGGCTGTGCGGTGTGAACAGTTCGGGTGCTGCCACTCAATGCCACTGGCCAGTTCAGTATCATCATCGCTGCAATAAAGCTGCTTTCGGGCATCGTGGGCCGTGCTAACTCCAGGCATATGATTCAAAATCTTTATCGGATACTGTACCTTGGGACGGCCTGGAGCCAAAATAGCTGCTCAAGATTAATCTGTTAAACTGGTATCGTTTCACGCCGCTGCGTCAAAAAAGTGGCTATACAGAGTGATGAATTGCCGACCGGACAAGATTCTTGCCTTTCCTACAGCTTGATACCAGACTGAAGCCATAAACTCGAAGCCCTTGTGTGCAGCGCTTTTGAACCCTCGCCACCCATTTCGACCTTCGCCGCCTATCCACACGTAGATCAGCCACTGGTTTAAAATACACCTCCGGTGTTCCCATCTGCAAACGTCCGGGATCCAGCCGAATACTTCCTCGACAGCCCATCTTGGCTGCAATGATGATCATTTAGTCTTCCCTCAGCCTGCTCCAAACCGTACCAGCGAGCACGACGCAGCCTCTCTCGGGCCCTGGTGGCACGCCTCCCACTCTTTTCTTCGGACACAAGCCATCCGCGCCTTTCGAGCAGGTCCCCGCCCAACATGCCCATTCTCAACATCACGATCGACGACGCTAGTCCGTTAATTACATACGACGGCTCTTGGACACAGGCCGTCTCAAACGAGTAAGTCCGTCTCTCCTAAAATCTAACTCCGGCCTCATGCATGACGAGCAGAGCATACGCCGACGGTTATACTCAAACTACCTCCCAAAATGCATCCGCAACGCTGGAATTCTGGGGAACATGGATCATGGTCAACGGATCGAAGAACGACTTCCATGGAGGGTATACGGTTATACTGGATGGTTTCCCTCATGCGTTGAATGGCTCCGAACCGTATCCTGGCTCCTGGAAGACCCCGATATTTATTTCCGACCATCTTGACCCCGGACTTCACACCCTCACCATTTCGAATGACGAATGGGCAACGCTAGACATCGACTCGGTGCGTCGAGCCTTTACCACTCATTGGCCCTGGACTCATTATTACTGGCAGATTACATGGTCCTGCGACATTGGCCCGCACAATGATACCAGCTCCTCAATGCAGACCAATACTGTTGACGATGTAGACAAGGACGCTTTTACATATCTTCCTCATGGGTCTTGGGACATGAATCCACCGAATCTTACAATGTTTAGCGAAGGCACCGGACAGTGCGTCTTGAATCTTTCCTCTGTGATCTTACTCTCATATCCGTCGTCAGCTCTACAAATCAGCCCAATGCCTCGGTCAATTTCACCTTTTCTGTAAGTGTCTCTCGTGGTCTCCGTCGTCTCCCATGTTGAGCCTTCTCCTAGGGTATATACGTTTCATTAGAGGACATCCCGATCTGTAGCTAACGCACCGGTAGGCGATGCTGTGTCTATATATGGGACGGCAGGACCAGGACATTCGCGGTACAGCGTCTGGCGACCCGATCAGCCGGGGCAGGAGTT
The DNA here is from genome assembly GCA_029449255.1 of Mycena polygramma. Taxonomy (NCBI): domain Eukaryota; kingdom Fungi; phylum Basidiomycota; class Agaricomycetes; order Agaricales; family Mycenaceae; genus Mycena; species Mycena polygramma. The sequence continues at coordinate 492,020 of JARKID010000022.1, forward strand.
TTCTGCCACCCGAGATATGTTCTCCTCACAGGTTCTTCTGTATACTGGGATAGGCTTCGGGCAAGGTAACCAGACCGTCACCCTGTTGAATGAAGGCCCTGGGCTTTTTCAAATCGACTACGCTGTTGTCCATACTGCGAATGTGCTATCTACGACGTACGTAGGCCTCCGTCTCCCTTCGCGGATTACGATCTAACTGCTATCAGTGCTCCTACATCCCAAGGGAGTCCAGTTATCCCCCCTGACTCAAACAACACACTTCAGAAAGGGCTTTCGTAGGTGCACGCTCATTGGCCTTTCCCCGTGCCCTGACCCGCTTACAGTGCTGGGGTTATCGTCGCTATCACTTTTACTGCTCTCCTTTTGGTTTTTCTCCTTGCCGCTCTTTTGGTGCATACCTTTCTTCCAGCGTAACACGTTCACTAGCTGATACCCTCTAGTTTCTTCTACAACGAAACAAAACTCTCTGGTACCGTCTCCAACGAGGGTACAAGGTGCAATCCCAATTTGACATCGGGACCCCACCCAATGGCGTGACGCCGTTGCTCTACTCCACCCCACCACCTGCGCGAATCAAAGTCCTTCCCGGCGCAAATAACGACGGCGACTATTTCGAGGCGCAACCCTTGAACAGAGCCGCGACGATGGAGTCTCATCTCAGCGCCTCCACGCTGGTCGCCGACGCCGGCTCCTTCATGACAGAACGTGGCTTCCCATCAAAGGTCAGCCCGCCGTTGTCTTGCATCACGGTTCTATGCTCATTGACTCCAGGCACTACGGCTCGCTTCAAGATGGGGTGTTGGCTCCCCGTCATCGTCTCAAGCGACGCTATCCCAGTCACCATCCACTCGGCATTCGGGGTCGACTGGGCATCTGTCGCTCCCGCAATCAACTCGCCACCTGTCGCGCGCACCGTCGATTCGACCATTACCTTTGAATCAGGAAGAGTCGCATTTTTATGACCCGTCCGCGGCGGCAGCGGCGGGTATTGAGGAGGTACCCGAGGACGGTGTTGAAGAGCTTCTGCGGCATCCGATTCAGCAGACGGGAACAACCGACCGCTATGATTGGCAGTCGGCTCTTCCGTGACTTTGATTTTTTGGACATGCAGAACCTGTATATATTGTGTATTTATATCAAGAGTATCGGGCATTCAATAGGTTGAGCACACGCACGCTGCCACAAAACACCGCTCTGTCCTAAGTACTTGAAAAAAAATGATGGAACAAAATGAACAGGGAAAAAGAATATGCTACGATATCATACAAAATGAATTATAACAGGTAAAAACACTTTGCTTTGACATCATGGCCATCGTGGGGGTCGAACCCAAGACCTTCGCGTTATTAGCACGACGCTCTAACCAACTGAGCTAGACGGCCGATAGAAGTTCAAGCTGGCAGGGCATAAGCAGGTAGCCGTACACGATGCACCACTAAACGGACAATCATCTCCGAGTCCGGCGTCCAATCGGGGGTTGCCTTTACCCTTATGCTCCCTTTTCATACCAGGCAGACCAGCGCGGGGTTTCCTCCCAAGCGGAGCGTGTTCTCTGTGCAGTCCTTCAAATTGCTCTACAGCAAGCCTGTGCTGCGCTGGTTGCCGTATCTCTTTGGTCTGGTCCTGACTCTCTGGTTGTTTGCACCGTTTCTCGTCAGCTATGGCCGACACACTTTGCCAATTCTCCCGCATGACGGACGACCAGCTGCCCCGGAAGTTCTGTCTGCGCGTGCGCAAAGCGTCAGGGACGCGTACATACATGCCTATTCCAGTTACAAGCAGGATGCGTGGACGTTTGACGAGCTCAAGCCAGTTTCGGGTGGAAGCGATAACAAGTAATCATCTCTGAATGTCTAGTTGCATCTGCTAAAGGTCTGCAGCTTCAATGGCTGGGGGGTCAGCGTGTTTGATTCCTTGGACACCATGTGGATCATGGGCCTTTACGATTTCTTCGAGGACGGCCTTAACGTCGTGTCGAACACGACGTTCTATACCCCACCGGACGAGTTTGTCCCCTTCTTCGAGACGATAATCCGCTACTTGGGGGGTCTTTTGTCTGCGTATGCCTTGTCCGGGGAGCCGATACTGCTCAAGAAGGCCGACGAGCTCGGGGCGTCGCTGCTCCCCGCATTCAAGACTCCCTCGGGTCTGCCCATGTACGCGGTGAACCCCATGACGTGAGTCTTCCGGCGACCCGTTTGTCCACCCGTCATCTTAACGCAGAGGCAACACGCGAGGCGGATGGACTGGCGGCGTTTTGTGGTCCGAGGCCCTGAGCAACCAAATGGAATAGTGTGTCTATGTCTTGTTTCTTGTCGTCGCTGAAGCTCCGTGAAAGCAAATATCTGGCTCATTTAACTGGCCGTTCGGAATATTATGAAAGGGTGATTCTTTATTTTATCTTGGTGGCAGTTCCTCATGTGTCTGCAGACAGAGAAAATCATGGACATAATGGCCAACGCGACCATCACTGGAGGCCAGTTCCCGACCCAGTGGGACGCCAGTACCGGAAAACCATCAAACAGCAAGTTTTCCGCGTTCTATTGTCGCCTGGGCTGACAGCACACAGGCCACTTTTCTGTCGGAGCCTACGCCGACAGCGCCCACGAATACCTCCTCAAGCAGTGGCTTCTCACTGCGGGGTCCGAGCCCAAAGCAAAGGATCTATGTACGTCTCCCCTCCCCTTTCCTCCATATCTCCCTCATGATCGCCCAGACCTCCGCGCCGTCGAGAGCATAATCGACACGCTGCTCTACGTGACGCCCACGCGCAACCTGCTGTACGTCACGGACGTCTCCTCCGGCAGTCCGAGCTTCAAGTTCGAGCACCTCTCGTGCTTCCTCCCGGGGATGCTCGCGCTCGGCGTGCACACGCTCGAGCTCCCGCCCAAGACGAGGGAGCTGCACGCGTGGGCCGCGGAGGGCATCGCGACGACGTGCTGGCTCACGTACGAGGACCAGAGGAGCGGGCTGGGGCCGGACGAGATGATGATGACCCGCCCGCCGATGCCGTACGAGAATGGCAAGTGGACGACGCTGCTTAAGCAGTGGGAGGCGGATGGGAGGCCTGGGGGCGTGCCGCCTGGTCTGGGGAGCCCCAAGCCTGAGCGCGGTGCGGCGGCGCGGGATTATACGATGTATAAGACGTCGTATTTGCTCCGTCCTGAGGTTGGTCGGTATGGCACAGACCGAGACGTGCGACTGATAGTGTGTTTTCAGACGGTGGAGAGCTTTTACATTCTTTGGCGGACGACCGGCGATGAGATATGGAGGGAGCGGGGGTGGTAGGTGTTGAGTAAACTCTCGAATGGGCCACCGCTCAGTTGTTCGCAGGGCCGTTTTCGAAGCTATTGAGAAGCACGCGCGGTTGGAGCGCGGATACGCGAGCATCGTTTCCGTGGATGAGACGCCGGTGAAGCATATGGACGAGATGCCCAGGTCCGTACTCCGTCTCCTTCTCCTTCTCCTACACCTCACCTCTGACCTGGGTCCGCTGCAGCTTCTTCCTCGCTGAAACGTTCGTCCCTCATTGCTGTCAGCTTCCTCCACTACTGACCACTTTTTTTGTTCGGTTATGCAGGCTAAAATACCTCTACCTGCTCTTCGTCGACCAAGAGATAATCCCGCTCGACCAGTGGGTGTTCAACACCGAGGCGCACCCGCTCCCCATATTTGAGTGGAGCGCGAAGGAGCGCGCGCAGTATAACATTCCGCCGAAGTCTAAGGCGGGACGACGCTAACGTAGAGGCTGTCGTTAACGCTAACTTATCAATGTATCATATAATAACACCGCGCTGCGTTGTAGAGACGGGATCGTGTACCTGTGCCATTAAATCCACAGCGAGGACGACCCATTGTAGGCGCCTGCCGAAAACCAAGTCGCAGGCAACCGGTAATGGATGGATCCGGAGATCCTAATATTCAGTGAGTCGGCCATTTCGGGCGACTAACCGCCAAGATCTCACAAAGGAAGGAAATCCCCTGTCCGAAAAGAGGACGATATACAATCAGATCAAGGTGTCGCCGCCAGCCCGTGAATCATACAAAGAAATACACAAATCAGACACTGCCGCCCTTCGGCCTGTACTTTACAATCCACGGGTGGCAGAGCACCTCCGTCAACGGGAGCCGCTTCTGCGGGTCGTGTTGCAGGAGCTGCGGTGCTTTAACTTCATGTTGTCGTGCGAAGACTAGACGCACACACCTTCGAAATGAGATCCTTGGCTTCTGCTGATATCGTCGCGGGGAACTTGAGATCCACTTTCGCGATCCGGCGGTATGTGTCTGCGGAGAATCAGCGGTGGTTCTCGAGGAGAAGGAAGAGAGCCTACTTTTGACGCTCCCGCGGTCCTCGAACGGAGGCGCGCCAATCATGAACTCGTATGTCAGCACGCCAAGCGCCCAGTAGTCGACCTGCAGCACGCCTGAGACCAAGTAGAGTCACGCCTCAAATGCGCACCTTCTCGTTGTGCTCCTTGCCTTCCACCATCTCTGGCGGCAGGTAGTCCAGGGTCCCGCACAGGGTCATCCTTCTCAGCCCGGGCGCGTGCACGGACCTGCAAGCGGTCAGATTCCCGAAAGATTACATGAGATACATACACACCAGCCAAAGTCTCCGATCTTGAGCTCGCCGTTGATTCCGAGAAGCAGGTTCTCGGGCTTAATGTCGCGGTGGATAACATGCTTGCCATGGAGATAAATGAGCGCGTCGGCCATCTGGTCGATATACCGGGCGCTCCGCCTCTCTGAGAAATTGCCGTGCTTGCTCAGCTGTCTGTACAGCTCGCCCTGCCCCGCAAACTCCAGCATCAGGAAGATACGTTTCTCGTCGTGAAAAAAGCCGTAGAGGCGGAGGATGTTGGGGTGGCGCAGGTTCTGCTGGATCTCGATTTCGCGGCGGGTCTGTTTCTCGACTTTGTTTTGCACGAGCTCGGATTTGTAGAGGGTCTTGAGGGCGAGGATGTACTTTGGTGCCGACTTTGTGCGGACCATGTATACGCGGCCGAATTTACCTGGGAAGTCGACTTGAGGGGCAGGTATGGATAAGGTCCACCCGAAACGCACCCTTCCCTAACGGTCGACCTATGTCGAACGAATGGAGTGACCATTCTTGGGTCGGATATGTACTGCATGCGGGTGAGCGACAGAATAATCAGGACAGACGGCGGCGGACTTGGACAAACTAGAGTCTAGCGCCAAGTCTTCTGCGGCTTCCCCGGTGACCGCCGACCCCCGTTTCTCGTTCTCCGTCTCGAGCCCTCCGTCATACCGACCGATATCAATCGCGGGTTGGGTGGTGGCGCTGCGAGAGGTAGATTTACTAGGGTGAGGGTTGGGTGCCGCGAATTTCGTGAGTAATTTGGCCACGTCGGGCTGGCTGGGTTGCTTCGTGTGAATGGGTCGCGTGGAAGATGACCCTGAGATCTCGAGGGAGGCAATTTGGCGGGTAACGGAGCCTATGGTGGCCATGATGAGGAACGCAGCCCGGAGAGTTGGACGAGAACGAGGGGGAGGACGAGGAGGAGGAGGAGGACGAGGAGGAGGAGGAGGACGAGGAGGAGGAGGGCGTTGGGACACGTGATCGTGTTGATGCTGACAAAGCTACCCTGCCTTCTCCGCGGCGTCTTCCTTGAGCTCTTCCTTGGTTCTTCCGTGCCCTGGACCCCTCCAATAACGAAGACCCGAATTTGAATGGCAGTTGCACCTGAGCCACAAGTCTGGATGATCGCATATGTACAAGTCTTGAACGTTATCGCCTTTTTTCCCTGAGGATTGGGAGACCAAGGGAGATCCAAGTCAGCCTTCGAAGAAACCGTGAGACGAAGACGGACAACCTGAGGCTTGCATGAGAACCACCGAGCGGCATTCGAGCTGTCTGGCATCTGGAGCGGAGATCCGAGAAAGTCTCGACAAACGTATATCAAGGAATGGTTCACGGTTCTGGTTCTGAGCACTGGGTTCCTCATGACAGCCATTCCTTCGATTAAATTGAACACTGGAGCACTCATTCCCGCCATAGGTTCGTTTCGTACCGAAGCCCGTGGCTGCGTTAATCCGTTCATTTGCTTCAGGGCTTGGAGCGGGCCCAGATGCGTTCACACCTGAGGCTATGGCCGAATCCGAAAAATGGCTCCTCACCGGTCTCAAGGCGAGATAGTCTATAGCATAGGCTTGACTTGGTTCTCTGACTGGGTGATCGTTCATTGCCTATTCGCAGGCCGGCTATCGACACATCGACACGGCCTACATATACGGTAAGCGTTTGGGTTGTGGCGTCGTTGTATGGATGTTGATGGGCACCAGGCACAGAACCTTATGTCGGAGCTGCTCTGCGTGCCTCTGGAATTCCACGCGAAGAGGTTTTCGTGACAACGAAGCTTGCGTGAGTTTCTCTTCCGCTTTTGCACATTCTGCGTTCCGTTGACATTACAATCGAGATGGCACCACCCGAAATACCTCACGCGCTCATTCGACGACAGCTTGCGAAGGCTGGGTTTCGATTATGTGGATTTGGTACAGTCCCGCTGGTTTTGTGTAGATTTCTGTGCCATCTCATGTTTTCCACGCACTGGCAGTACCTCATCCATCTCCCTCAGACCATCGAGTTCCCGAGTAAGTCATCGGTTCGCTTCCTCGAGGATACAATCAATCGTGATAGATGGATACGACGCACCGTCTGGCCTTGACCAATTGGCGAAGCAATTGAAAGTTGTCGAGTCGCCGACTTTCAACGAGACCTGGGCCGAATTTGAGCGTCTTCATGCGAGTGGACGGGCAAAGGCAATTGGCGTGAGCAATTTCTCCATCAAGACGTGGGTGCAATCGATTTCCTGTGGTCTTCTCTAATTTTCTTTGTCTATAGGCTCGAACAGCTCTTCAAGACCGCAAAGATTGTGCCAGCCGTGAACCAGGTTGAGTGTGTATCTTTCTATCTATATCATTTTTAACTATGCAAGTAGTGAGCGTGGCAGAACTGTTTGGGGCCAGTTCTGCCAGTCTGCCAGGCAGAACGGCAATTGTCAGGGCACGGCAGAACTGGCAGATCAAAATGCGGAAATTTGTCCGACGACTTTCTTTTGACCATTTCGACCCTGATTTTGCTTTTTTGAAGGCTTAAAATGCACCTTGCGTGGTCAAAACGTACCGCCCGGCCCCGGAGTCCCCGAAATTTCACTCACTTGAGCTGTTACACTCTCAAAGTGTGCCATCTATCGGCAGAGATGAAGGATGATCCGCCAAATTTTTGTTTGATGTCGTTCTGGGCAAGGTTTGCCCTTTTGCAGACCGCAATCAGGTCCAAATCACCCCCGGCTGAGCCGGCACCCCTTATGTTCTGCCAGGTTCTGCCAGGTTCTGCCCAACCCCCCGGCCATTCTGCCGGCAATTGCCAGTTTGGCAGAACCCCCGTGGCAGAGTTCTGCCAGTCTGCCAGCCACACTATATGCAAGGGACTGAAATCGGGGCACAGAATGCATCCGTACCTCGCGCAGACCGAGCTGCTGGAGTACTGCCGCAAGAAGGGAATTGTGATCACCGCGTTTAGCCCTTCTGGGCATGATCAGGTCCGCAGCGACCCAACCATTGTAGCCCTCGCGGAAAAATACGAAGTCACTCCCACGCAAGTCATCCTCGCCTGGCATCTCGCACGCGGTGTAGTTGCTATACCCAAGAGCTCAAACGAGGAACGCCAGAAGAAGAACCTTATCGTATGTCTGTCCTTTTGCGTCTCGGTGAAAGTATGGGATTTGGGATAACCGGCGATCGCAACGGGATCAAAACCGGCGGCAGCACCGGCAATCAGCACTCGATAATCTACAAGAGCCTGCTTGCTTTCGAGCCACCCACACCAATTTATAGACCAGATAGCTCATGCAATCATTTGCCTCGATGCATCGTCCGCTGCAAGCAGTGGCACATGGGGAAGTAATCCACAGTATTTCCGTAATCACCTTATTGCACGTTGGTTTGATTGCGATTGATGGCCATGATCGGGCCAGGTACTTCCTGCTGCATTACAGGCTTCAACTGGGGGGGCATGCACAGTCAGGATGCTTTCACGCATGTCTGTGGATGTTGAAGGACGATTGTCTGAGACCACGCGGATTTAGGGGTTTGTTCAGTAGCGGCAACTGTAATAAACTGGGTCAATCCATTGACACTATGGAGGCAAATCTGTAGCGTGTACATAGCATGAGCATTGGAAGAGGTCCAATACATACCACCCCGTGTGAAGGCACGCAAAGGAAACCGACAGTGGGTGAGGCCTAGTGAGGGGCTGTGATCGGCACTAAAATGCCGAGAATGCCGTGGTGAGTGATCCCGTTGTTGATCCCGCTGTTGATCCCGTTTACGATCGCCGGTAATCCCATTTCCCATTTGTTCTCGCGATGTTGAGATCATTCCCGTAGTTGCCCATTCTGAGCGTGGAGGATGTGGCAAGTATAACAGCCTTGGATCGCAATGAACGGATGGTCAACAAGATTGGACCCGACGGGAAGGTGTGGGGTTGGACAGCGGAGCAGTATGGCTGGTAGAAGATTCGAATTCGAGGTCTGAGACATCGTATTTTTGTAACGATGACTCCTATTTGAGCATTCCTTTCCGGTGCTATTGTCGTTCCAGTTGACGTGCCATGCAAATTGGAACCGGCCTGGACGAACCGGAGACCTCGAGACTGAAACTTCCATAGAGCTGACGGAAAGCTAGAATTGAACCACGCACGTGACTATGGTTCAAAAAATTACCAGTCGCGTCGCTTAGCTGTGTGGAAGGTTCATCGCCTCTTAACCGTGCGACCATTCTTTGTACGTCCTGACATAATACCAACCAGTGAACCACATCTGGATAGTGATTTAATCTGCTCCGACAATTACGCATTTTCAATGGTGTCTCTTGACTCCTCCCTCGTCAAAAACACCCTGTCCCCTAATAAAGGACAGTACATACGCAGCCGTTTGGTTCAGCAGTAGGCATAGCGCAATAGTGCGTCAACACTCAGCTGGAGGCTGTATGAGAGGCTGTTAACTTCGGGCTATCTTGAGCCAGCCGAGGTATCTTGATACAATCCGCGCCGCATGGCCAATTAACGAGTCAAATTTCAATGCTCAGCGCTGATAGACAGCGATATTTAAGGGGACCGGCCGTGTAATCCTACCTACCTACCTACCTACCCTGCCGCAGGGATGATAATCCAATCCGACGGGTGTACTGGGTTCCACAGTGGAAGCGATACTCCGTAATCTTCCTGACAGTGAGACATCCGGCCGTGAGTGCCATGCGTCAATTCCTGTATCGGCTATGTGGCATATAGGAAGGTCGTACGGCGGGGTGGCAGTTTCTTCATACGTAGAATGACCGCGGTTGAATTAAAGTTGAACTACTCGCTCATCAATCTCCGTAATCCTCCTGACGAAGCGGCAGCCAGACGTGCCATTCGGCCGTTCGTACGCACCGTTTGTACGTGAGCATAGTTACTATATGGGGCCTCGCGAACAACTGGTATAAAACAGTCGTTGCACAATGATTCAAGCACCCAAGAACCCACTGCATACTCACCATTGTGCCTCAAGTTCAAGATGTCGACCGAAAATAAGTCTTCGATCAAACTCAGCACCGGCGCGCTCATCCCCGCGATAGGTACGTTCTGTTTCGTTCAATGCAACGTGGATGGTGTTCGTTTTTGACGGGGTTCATTGCCAGGACTCGGTGGGGCCCCAGATGGTTTTAACCCCGAGGCGATCGCAGACTCCGATTTCCTCACCGCGTTCAAGGTGAGTTCATTATCGGCATTTTTTTGAACATCGTAGTCGTTGATTGATTTTTCTGCTTTGCGACAGGCAGGTTATCGGCACTTCGACACGGCGTACATATATCGTAAGCTGGTTGGGTTTCGAATTTAGTATTAAAAACCAACGAAATCGTAACCCATGGCCAGGGACGGAGCCCTACCTAGGCGCGGCCCTCCGCGCCTCGGGCGTCCCGCGCGAGGAAGTCTTCATCACGACCAAGCTCCCATAAGTTGTTTCACCTCGCTTGCCCGCTTTCTGTTCCAGGAGTCTGAATACAAATGAAGATGGTGGCACCCCCGGTACGTACAGTGTTCCTTCGAGGACAGCTTGAGCAAATTGGGGTTGGATTACGTGGACTTGGTATGTCCGTCCGAGGCGCACTGGCAGCTGCACGCACTTGATCTTGAACTTCTGCGCAGTACCTCATGCATTGGCCCATCACCGCCGAGTATGCCAGTAAGTCTCGTTCCCCGCTTTCGGCTAGTCGTTACTAGTACGTATTCCCAGATGGCTACGATGGCCCCGCCACGTTCCAGGAACTGCTGGAGGACTTGAAAGTCGTGGACACGCCGTCGTTCAACGATACCCGGGCCGAGATGGAGCGCCTTCATGCGAGTGGACGCGCAAAGGCCATCGGAGTAAGCAACTTCTCGATCAAGACGTGAGTGGTCACTACTCACTGGTACTTCGATTTATCTGTTTCTGAACTCACTCTGATGGCCCAGACTAAAACAGCTCTTCAAGACCGCCAAGATTGTGCCCGCCGTGAATCAAGTCGAGTGAGTATCCATTCATGCTGATATTCCAAAACAAAAGTATTAAATAGGTTAACAACAACAACCGCAGGATGCACCCCTACCTCGCGCAGCCCGAGCTCCTTGAGTACTGCCGCGCTAAAGGAATCGTCGTCGTTGCGTACACCCCCTCGGGGCACGAAACAGTTCGCAACGACCCCACCATTGTCGCGCTCGCCGAGAAATACTGCGTCAGCGCGACGCAGGTCATCCTCGCGTGGCACCGTGCGCGCGGGTTGCCGTGGTACCCAAGAGCTCCAATGTGGAGCGCCAGAAGCAAAATCTCATCGTGCGTGCGCGTCCAATGGGCCAGCGCTTCAAGGCGTTTTACCGATGTTTCGTTGGATGGTATGTAGTTGCCCAGAGCGCAGAGGACCTGGCGCGCATCAGTGATCACGGTGCTTGACTGCGGGGATTGCATCTGGGGTTCCCAGGCACCGGAGGGGTCAGGATTCACGAAAGAGAGATGAAAGAGAGATTGGGGTGGTAGAAACTGTGCAAAGAGTAGGAGCAATTCCAAATGATTTAGGAGTTTCCTTTTCGAGATCTCGGCGGTTAGTTGCCCAAAATGGAACTCTGTGCCGAATTCCTCCGAAAGACATTTTGCAGGTGAAATCCAAGTGTATTGATTCCAATTCCGAGGTCATGGCCCTGCCGGGCGGCGCCTGGATACCCGGGTGTCCACGATCTGAGAATCCCACACGCTGGAAGTGGCTTGTGGTTGCGGATGGTTTCCTACGAACGAATAACACCGCCGCATTCCAAATGGTGGAGATCCTGTTCGAGCTCTGCAAACACTCGCCAGGGTCAAGATTGTAATGACGTCACCATGATCCTCGGTGTCGCGTGCGTCCGCCTCTTGACCCAAACCTGCCACAAGTACGTGCTTTCCTTTCTTTACTCTTTACGCGACACTGACAGGGGCTACCTAGACACGCAAAGTCGCAGCGACGGGCGGCATTTCTGAGCAGATTCTGATCAAGGAGGAGGAGAGGGCTACAACAGCCACAATAGTCAAGCTGCGCCATGGCCTCACCGGCCACGACGGGACATGGACCGCGCACCCCTACCGAGCAGATCACGCACCCATCTTCGACAAGCACATGCTCCGTTCGAACTATGTGTGTACGTACAGTACCCTTTCCCGCTCTGTCCTCCTATTACCGTTCTTACGCACACGCAGCACCGCATCCGTCACCGCCGCGGAGGTACCGGGCTAACATGGTCTCCTCCTCCCCTCGTTCTTTTTCACGCCAGCACGCTCAGTCCACTCCACGTAGACGCCACTATGAGGTATGCAGACCATGCCTCTCTCTTATTTCCGCTTCCCTGTTCTGAATGCAGTTAGTAAACCCCGACCCCAACCCAGGATCTAAAAATCACCCGTCCTTACAATCATCTCAATTGGCAACACTAGAATACACAGTAGTGTCGACGCTTCTGAAAAGTGGCTTAGAGAGAGGGGAGGTCGATCGCGCGCGCGCGCGCTTAGAAAAAACAGCTCTGCCCAGGTTGAACAAGGTCGGTGCCTGCTTATCCAGGGATCGCCAGAGTAGCGTCAGTACTTTGAAAAGTGGCGTTCGAAAAAACCCAAAAACTCAATGTGGCGGTACTGTGGCGGTGTTTCAAGAAAGCGGGTGCAATATACTATAAAAGGAAATTTTTCCTTTTCGGGAACAACCATGGTTGATTTGTTGTGTTTTGAGAACCCAGATACTAAAGTATCCAGGCATTCTAAAATGAACTTCTCTTCGCTTTGTCACCTTGAGTTGGCAAGACCCTCACGGCGGTCACTGCAGACAATTCAACGCCAACAACCTTACACATATGCCGAAGCCATTCACACTGGAGCTTCGGGCAATGCTTTCACAGCACTAGGAGGCACCTCCTGCTGGCGGGCGACGCACCCAGTTCTGAATGTTGCCGGGCCGTAGATGAGAATGACCATATTTACGCTCAAAAGCTTACGTGATAACGGAGAAAAAGGCCAAGTCCAGCAATAATTCGCTTACAAGCCTACCCAATATGAAAGGAAGATACGGACATCTCTTCCAATTGTATGCCAAGGAAAAACCTGGAAAATCGAGGAACGCCTATATAAATTACCGGTTTGAGTCGATCCAGAGCACCAAGAACTCATGGCATCCATTCCTTCGATCAAACTGAACACTGGCGCACTCATCCCCGCCACAGGTTTGCTCCGCACGAAGACGAGTTGCGTTGATTTACCCTCTTACTTTAGGGCTTGGAGCGGGACTTTGGGTTATCACGCCCGAGGCTTTAGCAGACTCCGAAAAATGGGTTCTCACCGCCCTCAAGGTGAAAGACTCCGGATTATTAGTCTGCCCGGTAGCTGATCTCTTATTGGCAGGGCAGTGGTTACCGACACATTGACACGGCTTATGTATACGGTGAGCATTTTGAGTGTGGCAGCGAGATATTGGAAGTTGACGAACACCAGGCACGGAACCATATGTTGGCGCAGCGCTGCGGGCCTCTGCGCTGCCGCGCGATGAAGTTTTCGTGACGACAAAGCTCCCGTAAGTCGGCTCTACGCTTATTTGAGGCACTGTCCGGTTCTATTCAGCTCTGAATAAAGATGGTACCACCCAAAATACGTCGCGCGCTCATTCGACGAGAGCTTGAGCAAGTTGGGTCTGGATTACGTCGATTTGGTAGGAAACCGCTGGTTGTCTTCGTCCCCATCTAATATCTCGAACGCAGTACCTCATGCATTTCCCTCAAACCCTCGAGTATCCGAGTAAATGTTCAGTTTTATCTCACATTCATTCACTGTATGCATTGTGATAGATGGATACGACGCACCGTCCACGCTTGAAGGAATGGTAAAGGAATTGAAAGTTGTTGAGACCCCGACGTTCAACGAGACCTGGGCTGAGATGGAGCGTCTTCACGCAAGTGGACGGGCTCGAGCGATCGGAGTGAGCAATTTTTCGATCAAGACGTGAGTGCTTTTGAAATTTCTCGTGCGTGAACTTACCCACGTGTTCTTCCAAGGCTCGAGCAGCTCTTCAAAACAGCGAAGATCGTGCCAGCCGTGAACCAGGTGGAGTAAGCATCTGAGTTACGTCAATTCAAACAAGTGACTAAAATGGAGGACACAGAATGCATCCATACCTAGCACAGACCGAGCTGCTGGAGTACTGTCGCAAGAAGGGAATCATTGTCACCGCGTACAGCCCTACTGGGCACGAGACAGTTCGCAGCGATCCAACCATCGTCGCCCTCGCAGACAAATACAAAGTCACTCCCACGCAAATCATTCTCGCCTGGCATATCGCACGCGGCGTTGTCGCTGTGCCAAAGAGCGCAGACGCCGGCCGCCAGAAAGAGAACATTACCGTGCGTGCTTCGAGTTTCGAACGAGAGATAAAAATTGACGCTGAAGGGATAGTTGCCCACTCTGAGCGCAGAGGACCAGGCGAGCGTGACGGCTTTGAACCGTAATGAACGCGTCGTCAACAAGATCGGTCCGGATGGAACATTGCTCGGATGGACAGCAGAGCAGTATGGATGGTAGAAGTTGAATCACGGGCTGGAAATCGGTTACGAGGAGTTAGTCTCTCGCAGCCAGACACTCTAATAAGGAAGCTCGTACCTCGCTTGTTCTTCAGGACTCGGAGTCGGCCTCACATGTTCGTTGTGACTCCTATTTCGAGAATCGAGATTCCTGTCGCCGTCCAGTGTCGTTGTTATTTTGCATCAAGTATGCCATGTAAATCTTGATAACCCCAGCCTAAGAGAGAGAGAGCAACAAGAGCCTTTCGATGAGCTATCGGAAAGTAAGTACTTGATGGTGGAAGAAGAGTTGAAGATTGAAACTCCGAAGTTGTTTGTCTCTGCTGACATGCTTTCACGTTTTCAACCGCCACCACCGTGTCGAAACTTCCTCCCATTCCTCTTCAGGGCATACTCAGTTCCTCCGCCTACGCGACCATGGCCGGGAAAACGAGGAGCAAAACGGGCTCTTGAGATGACTTGGGTGTCGCGCGAACTAGCATTTCTCTTGCGCCACGGCGCCAAAGCTGCTGGTTTGCCCATTCGTTCGGACGGTTATGTGAAAGTAGAGGCGCTGGTGCGTGCACATACACATATACTCTGCGGCCTCTGTCTAAGTATGCAGATAGTTGGGCCACCGGTCGCTCCGTGGAATCGACTTCACGAAACTTGAGGCCATTGTACAAAATGACCAAAAGTCGCGCTACCACCTTCTGAATGAGGCCCGTCTCGGAGAAAGCGACTCGTGGTGGATTCGGGCAAACCAGGGACACTCTATGCCGGTTGGTATCCGCCATCCTTAGGTGTACGTAGCTGCGCTGACCGTGGTTTATCGCCCAGGAGATATCGATCGACTTGAAGCCCATTACCTCGGCCAATGAGATCCCCATGGCTGGTCACGGAACCTCGGTAAATGCGTGGAAAGTCATCTGTAAGCATTGTCCTTGCGCGCAGTTTCTTGATCAGCTCAATTCCTTGCCAGCAAAGCAAGGGTTATCCCGTATGACCCGAAATCATATCCACTTGGCGCAGGGCGTCGTGGGCGACGTAATAAGTGGTATTCAATCTCAAACTCTCGCGGCTCCCGGCTGAACCGTTGTACTAGGCATGCGCAAGTCTTCCCAGGTGCTGGTGTTCATCGATGTAGCGCGCGCGCTCGACGCAAACATCAAGTTCTACCTTTCGAGCAACGGCGTCGTCCTTACGCCTGGAAACAACAAGGGATTTCTCGAACCTCGTTTCTTTTCAAAGGTTCAAAGTGTCGGCGGCCGAAAACTGATTCCAGTATGGGAGAAGGAGGGATGAGGGGGCAGGGGAAGTGTATCACGTACGCCTTGCTGAGCATATGTTTTGCCTCTTTTGCAACCTCGCGGAGAATTTGCTAACACACAAAGGTCGTCCAATGTGGCTCTGCATCTCGAATGTAGAATTCTTCAATCCAGGTACCTGCATGCTAAATGAGGTACTTACCACGCATGAAGCAAGGATTTCTAACTTCCATCGATGGCAACCGCGCAGAGCTTGAACGTTGCGGAGTTCCCTGTCGCCTTTTTTGCTTCTTTCTCCAGTTTATTTCGGGTCCCAAATCCTTTTGCAGCGTCGAAGTGGCGAAGCTGGTAGGCAGCGCGAATGCTCGACGGAATGAAGCCAACATCGCCTTGCTGCTTCAAGCTGTTTCCTCCACCAAAAACAGCCAGTTCAGCCTAATATATGTCGCCAATGGTATTGGTAATCAATCGTCGCCAGAACTTGAAGCCCGGTAATCTGTGGCTTACATATCGGATTATATATCGTATGACAAAGAAAGGTCGGTAGGATGCTTGTGATTTATCCCGACATCCTTATAAGAGTTTGTAACTTACGCGGTAATAATAAAACACTCACTCATGGCCGCTGATATTCCTTCAATCAAACTGAACACTGGGGCACTTGTTCCTGCTATAGGTCAGTGTCGTTGAAAAACTTTAGCCTCTTGCCAATGCATTGTTGAATTCTCTCAGGTCTTGGGGCGGCGACGGACGAATTTTCAGAACAGGCCATCGCGGACTCAGAGAAATGGATCCTCACCGCCTTCAAAGTGGGTTTTCCATCTGTTGAAATCTTCACCTCTGGGTCATTAATTTATAGCAGGCTGGTTATCGGCACGTCGACACAGCCTACTTGTATGGTAAGCAGCTCCTGGCTCACTCGTATTAGAGCCTGACGAGCTCCAGGTACGGAGCCCCGTGTCGCTGCAGCTCTGCGCGCCTCTGGCGTTCCGCGCGAAGAAACTTTCGTAACGACCAAACTCCCGTACGTTCATTTACTGCTGAGGACATTTTGTCCAGTTTTAATGACTACTGGATCTGAATAAAGCTGGCACCACCACAACTTGGAGTACACTGCACGCTCCTTCGATGAGAGTTTGAGCAAGTTGGGATTAGACTATGTTGATTTGGTCTGCTTTGTTTCAACCTGGGACGTCCCGCACCACCTGATCTCCCGCTCAGTATCTCATGCACACTCCTCAAGCCGCCGAGTATCAGAGTAAGTTTTGTCTTGCATCCAACGTTGGCATAATGTATATCGTCTAGGCGGATACCAGGCCCCGGCCTCTTTTCTCGATATGGTAAAGGAGTTAAAAGTCAGCGAGACCCCGACGTTCAACGAGACCTGGGCTGAACTCGAGCGCCTCCATGCCAGTGGACGGGCTAGGGCAATCGGTGTCAGCAACTTCTCCGTTAAGACGTACGCGCAATACACTCGGTTTTCCTAGCTCTAATCTCTCCTCTCCGTAGCCTCGAACAGCTTCTCAAGACCGCAAAGATCGTGCCAGCCGTGAACCAGGTTGAGTGGGTCTCTAAATTATGGTCATCTCGCAATTGGCTGAACTGGATTGAGCAGAATGCATCCATACCTCGCCCAGCCTGAGCTCGTTGAGTACTGCCGCAAAAAAGGCATTGTGCTCACGGCATACAGCCCTTCCGGGCACGAGAAAGTTCGCAGCGACCCAACCATCGTCGCGCTTGCGGAGAAGTACAAAGCCACGCCCACGCAGATCATTCTTGCCTGGCATGTTGCACGCGGTGTCATTGCTGTACCCAAGAGCTCAAATCCTGGCCGCCAGAAGGAAAATATTACTGTGCGTTCTTTGGATCTTTCTTCGGAAATGGAGTTGACCTCGGTGACAGCTGCCCGCTCTAAGCGCGGAGGATGTGGTGAGTGTGACGGCGTTAGATCGCAACGAACGCATTATGAGTAAAATGGGTCCCGATGGGAAGTTATTTGGCTGGACAGCGGAGCAGTATGGATGGTAGAATATTTGTCCCGGTTTCTGTCCTTATCTTAATCTTCGTGTCCAACCCTCGAGTAATGCAGGAAAGCGGTGGTTTAGAGAAAAAGCAGACCTGGCAGCTGGGTAGAAGCCGGTGCTAAAGAGCGATTAGTATAATCGTGCTGGCACGGTGCTCTGTAGTTGCATCCTGAGAATTCAGAGTTCGACCATTAGTTGCACTGTTGACAGACCGACCATACATTTGGATCCAGTCAAGCTGCGGTTCGCCTTGAAGTCAACGCCGACTTGCGACCATAATGATAGATTTCAACCATGCACGTGACGAGTGTTCAAAAATCTCGGTCGCTTCTTGTCGCTTCTAATTGACTTCATTGTGAAGGATTCATCCGGATATAATGCTGACAAGTCCCTTGGTCTGGTGTGTACGGCAGACATGAATGTGTAAGACATTTATTCAATGTGCTCCGGAAATCAACCATTTTGGCGAGCACGGTAAGTGTGGCTCTGCTCCCTTTACAGTGATGCTCTCTTCCTTGAGGAATCAAAGGATAAACGCAGAAATATGGCTCGTCAATAGGACAGAAGGAAGGCCAGAAGGAAGGGATGGCGCAATACTGCGTCAACGTTTAAGACTCCGATAACTTCGGGCTATCTCTCCAGCTTATACATCTTGATCCAATTCCCAGCCATTACTGGTTGCTCAGCGCTCAGTCCCGATAGACCGCGAGAGCGACAGTACTGGCGAAAAGGCCCATCCGCCGGGGAATCCGACGGTTGTATTTAATTTCGGAATAGAAACGGCCCATTTGTGCCTCCGTAATCCTCTTGACGCGTCTCGGCTGCGCGTGTGCGCCATTTGTACGTGAGCGTATTTTAGTATGTGGGGAGGTGTGCCTGGGAAAGAGCAGGTATAAAAGCAACTCGTTGCGCAATGATTCCAACAACCAATAATTAACCCACTGCATACCTTTTACTGTGCTTCAAGTTCAAGATGTCTACCAACAATGCTTCGATCAAGCTCAACACCGGTGCCCTCATCCCCGCGATAGGTTGGTCCAATGCAGCGTTGGTAGTGTTCGTTCTAACTGGGTTCATTGGTAGGACTCGGAGGGGCCCCGAACGAATTCACCCCCGAGGCGATCGCAGACTCGGAGCACTGGCTCCTGACCGCGTTCAAGGTACCGGGATTTTCCGAATCCTGATCGTTGGTTGTTTTTCCTGCTTTGCGACAGGCGGGCTACAGGCACTTCGACACGGCCTACATTTATCGTAAGCTTTATGGATATCCAAATCAGTATCAAACACTCAACGAGACCCAGAGACGGAGCCGTACCTCGGCAAGGCCCTCCGCGCGTCGGGCGTTCCGCGCGGGGAAGTGTTCATCACGACCAAGCTCCCGTAAGTTATTTTACCCCGCTTGTCCGCTTCCGTTCCAGGAGTCTGAATACAAGTGAAGATGGTGGCACCCCCAGTATGTGCAGCGTTCGTTTGAGGACAGCCTGAAAAAGTTGGGGTTGGATTACGTCGACTTGGTATGTCTTCACACTGGCAGTTGCGTATCCATGCGCCGTGTACTGTATTCACATGGAATTCCGCGCAGTACCTCATGCACTGGCCCATCACCGCCGAGTATGCCAGTAAGTCTTGTTCTCCGCTTTCCGCCGGTCGATCCTAAAGGACTCGCAGATGGCTATGATGGCCCGGCTACGTTCAAAGAATTGGTGGAGGACTTGAAACTTGTGGATTCGCCCACGTTCAATGATACCTGGGCCGAAATGGAGCGCATCCACGCGAGTGGACGTGCAAAGGCGATCGGCGTGAGCAATTTCTCGATCAAGACGTGAGTGGTCACTGGTATTTTGGTTTATCTGTTTCTGAACTGACCCGAATGGTCCAGGCTGGAACAGCTCTTCAAGACCGCCAAGATCGTGCCCGCCGTTAACCAGGTCGAGTACGTATCCATTTCATGTCGCTTTCCCCCGGCAAAAATGCTCACTGGGGTATCCACAACGACAGGATCCACCCCTACCTCACGCAAAACGAGCTCCTCGAGTACTGCCAGTCCAAGGGCATCGTCGTCACCGCATACACCCCCTCCGGCCACGACAAAGTCCGCAACGACCCCACCATCGTCGCGCTCGCCGCGAAGTACGGCGTCAGCGCGACGCAGGTCATCCTCGCGTGGCACCGCGCGCGCGGGGTCGCCGTCGTGTCCAAGAGCTCCGACGTGGAGCGCCAGAAGCAGAATCTTATCGTAAGTGCTGTTCGAAAAGTTCTAGGTGGTTGCTGACGTTTTGTTGGATGCAGTTGCCGACGTTGAACGCGGAGGATCTGGCGAGCATCACGGCGCTGGACCGCGGGGAGCGTATCTGGGGGGTGCAGGCGCCGGAGGGGTCCGGGTGGACGAAGGAGTTGATGGGGTGGTAGAAGCCGTGCTGCGTAGAGCGGTAACGAATAAATATGAATATGTGGTGCTTTGTAGTGCACCTTCCTTTTTGGTCGTGAGGCGTTCTGTATCCAGATCGGGCGGCGGTCTGCCCGAACTCTACATCCGGAAAATCCGGGGTGTTCAATGAGAGCCCGCCACACCCAGTTCTTCAACCCCTGAGACCTTGTCAAAAAAAAAAAAATCAGCAGCAGGATGACCCGGTGGTCTAGACCCACGACGGCCGCCAGAAAAGCTGTCCAGAAGTCAGAGCAACGGCAAATTAGGCATACGCATCCAGTCCCGCACACTCTGAAATCAACGGAGCACTAGTGGCATTCAACGGCGCTTTCGCTTTGGTTACGGAGTACAGCCTCGAGGGAGAAGGATACACGATGAATGGTGTATCAGGAAAGGGATACATGATAGATTGGTGTAAGATAGGTAGATGGTGTAGGGATAGTGGTACGCCGGAGCTGATGAGATGTACAATGAGATATTCCGAGAGAGCGAGATAGCGGGAAAACAAGAGGGAGGGTGGTGATGCCGAAGCAGATTAAAGTCGTGTGATGGCTTTCGAGTCCATGGGCATCCCTGAGGGATCGATCCCGTTCTGCGCAAGGATGCGGTTGTGGCGAATCAAGCGCGCCTGGTCGAAACTTTGGGTGCAGCGTTAGAATGCATTACACCAAGAGAAACAAGACGCACTTGACACGCTCCCTGCGCATGATGTCCATGATCTCCCGCGTGCCCTGCTCGTCGAGCCCCGAGCGCGAGTCGGCGTCGCGGATGTTCGCCTCGAGGTCAAAGTCGGACGAGGTCATGCCCGCTCCGATTTGCTCCGAGAAAGTGGCGAGCGGCTGGTAGTTGTTCAGCGTCGGGAGGAGCTGCCTTATCCGTGCCGGGATGTGCGGGAGGAGTGCCGCCCGGTAGCGGATGGTGACTGTGAGTTTATCAGCGAAGGTTAAGCTTTGAGGACAATGGGAGACGGACGCGTGAGGAGCAGCACGAAGAGGGCTACCAGGGAGAGAAAGAAGAACATGGTGGTGTTATATAGGATGGAGAGATGTGAATCGGGGGAGCCAAGGGGCGATACAGTTGCTAGACAGGACAAAAGAGGTGTTCGAGGCGCTGCGCGGGGACGCAGCTTAGTCAGTTATTTGGTCGTATTAGGATCCGCGCCGCAACACCTCACCGTCAAGCCCCTCCCCGCCCTTCCCCTTTCGTCGCCAGCGCAAGGAGGTCGAATCGACAGTACAGAGCACCTCGTACTGGGGCATGCCCCGTGGCGTCTCCCTGAGAATCCCTCTGTCTTCTTAAGTTCTTCTCCTCCTTGAGCCCTTCCGATCGGCACCCCTTCCAACCTCACTCGATTTGCATCAGCAGTCGTCCCGTTCCCCCGTTCCCCCTTTCCCCCGTGCTGGAATTCCTCAATAATCACCGGGTCCGCGTCTTTTCGAAGCTTCGGACGAGATGAGAAGCTAGCATGAAACCAGGCTGAGGGTCGGCGACAGGGACACATATAGGCCTAGCAAACGTCGGTTCAAACGCCTCCACATCTTGGCGCTGCTGCTCTTTTTGGCGCTCATGGCGGAGACTAAAACCCGGGGAAGCAAGCATAATGGGCATCAAAACTTTGTACTTGTGGCGCTTCGAGATACCCTGCGGCCAGGTCGAGTACCGCTGGTGGCGCGGGTGTCCGCACTTCTCAGACCCGCGGGTCAAATACTCGTCGGCGAAGCGCTCTAGGATCTTGGTGACATCGGCTCCTTGAATGAAGTTCAGTTGTGCATAACTGCTGGGCGGCTCAAGGAAAGTAGTTACCTGACCAACCTCACTTCCACGTACAACAACTTTGTGCTGTTTGCTGCTCATGCAGCTGCCACCCTCTCCCTCTTCAATGATGCCCGCCCATTCAGCTCCATCCCACAGATATACACCGACCTGAGCCGCCCCCAGTGCAGCATCTTCACCCAGCTGTGTACGTCTCACATCGGTCTTAACACTTTCCTCTTCCACTGCCTCCCCCAGCTGCCCCAATTGCTTCATACCGGAAACGGTCTCACACTACCCCCTCGCTTGCCCTTGCTACCACCGGGAACGCCTGAAGCTCGTGCTCAAGCTCGGGCCCGCCTGCTAGCCGCTTAAGCCGACCACAAGCCCATCCTCGCCTTGGACGCTTTTCTCGCTACTCTCTGTGACCCACTCTTCTCATTACCTCTCTCATCCCTCTCTTTTCTTTCCCTACTTAACGTCGCGTCGGACTCTTAGACAATTAGCTATTGACATGTCTTCCAAACCAAAACCACCCCAGACCCTCATAACACCTTCCCGAGCTGAACGCCGTCGATTATTAACTACCTACCACTCTTCCAAAACCCTCCATGAACGCTGGAATATTTTACTTGTGCTACGTATAGTGCCGCATGCCCTCAAATTGAATAATGAGTAACCTTAGGGTTAGGTCTAGAGTGATCCCTTTGACACGGCCCAACTCACTTGTCATCTACCACCACAGACTATTTCTGCGTTGTACTCGTCGTGTACATATACCCCCACACACTATACTATTCAAATGGACCCAATCTTTGAATCACTACAGGTGCGATGGGCCCGCAGAAAAACGGACAGATTCTCATCCAGTGGCAGCGAGAATTCTGTCCGCCCCTCGACTCGTCTCTCCTCGCAGCCCTGTTCGCCGATATCGACCTGGACTTGGAGGACGCGCCGGACCAAGTAGCCGCACTGCGGAGCACGCTTATCGAGCTCGCCGTGCACGCCGATGAATCCCAGTCTGGCGCAGATGATCTTTCCTGCTCCGACGAGACTGGCAGCAGCTTTCCCGACTTTTGTACGAATACGACGACGACTTCGGCCTCGGATTTGTCTCGCAGCGCACCTTTCGACTCTCCACTTGGTTTTTTACAAGGTGTGCTGCCGCACATCCCAACCGAGCGCCTTGTGCGCGCGCTCGAGGACGGCGACGAACTCGATATGTGGGGGATCATTTCTACGATTCTTTCCGAGGAAACGGAAAAGGAGATGCGCGAGCGCGACCTCGACGAAGAAGACATGAAAGAGTTGGCCACCGAGGGCGCATGGGAGACCGTCGAAACCAAGCGTATCGTGCGCAAGACAAAGAAAAAGACCGCGAAAGGCAGCAAGATTACCCTCTCCGACGTCCGCCAGCAACAGCACGCCAAAGCCGGCCCCTCTTCTCCCCGCCCGCGCGTCGACGACCCCTGGGCACAACTCGCCTCGCTCTCCTCACACGTCGCCAATTTTCTCCCCCCGCACCCCGCGTCGTTCTTCAGCTCCTTCTTCCACGACCCCGCGCACGCCAGCACCCCGTACGCCGCCCTCTGCGCTGCCCTCTCCGCCCTCTGCGCGTCCGAGAGCGACACCGACGCACACACCGGCACGCTCTTCAACCTCCTCGACATGCTCCTCCCCGCCTACGCCGACCTCCCGCCCGACGCGCGCGGCCGGCTCGTCTCCGACGTCGAGCTCGCGCTCAACGCCGCGTGCGGCCGCGGCGAGGACGCGTTCGAGCTCGTCAAGGTCCTGCGCGACCTCGACTCGGACTTTTCCGACGGGCACTTTGAGATGGGGATGTACCACTCGTCGCCCGCCTCGTCGCCCACCACTTCGAAGCCGTTGCCGACGGGACCTGCGCCGACGCCGCCGCCGCCGAAGCTGAAGCCGCCGTTAGCCGCGCCGGGCACGGGGAAGCCGAGCCCGTACCACTGGCAGGCGGTCCCCGTGCGGCGGCGCGCGAACGTTCCCGTGCCGTCCGCGCACGCGATGCACATCCCCGCGTACGCAATAAACGTGAACGGCGTGCGCACGGTGCGCGGCGGCGGCGCTGTCAAAGACGGCGAGGTCGGGCTCGGTGCGTACCGGCGCCGCGTGGGGGAGAGCATGCGGCGGCGGGACGAGCTGCTGCGCGAGGCGGCGCGGATGTGGCAGCGCGGGAACAAGAAGACGCGGGGTGGGGAGGTGGCGTTTTATTTTGCGGAGAGGGCGAGGGAGTTTCAGGAGGTGGCGAGGAGGGAGGCGTTGAAGGCGGCGAGGATGATGGTTGAGGGGAAGAGGTGCGTCTTTGTCTCGTTTCTCCTCCTCCTTCTGCGTTTCTCCTTCTGTGCATGGTGCTTATGATTTTTGTGGTAGGTCGACTGCGCGCGATCGGGACACGGTGGATTTACATGGTGTTACGGCCGCAGAGGCTGTTGTGATCGTGAACGATATCCTCCGCGAGCAGACGTGGTCTTCAGGTCAGTGTCGTTCTCTTCATTCTCTGTATATATTGCTCCCTCCCTCTCTCTGCTATCTCCTCTTACACCGGAGGCGACCATGAATCTAATGCATGTGCAAAACGCCTGACAATAGGTGCCTTGGCCACTGTCTCCCATATTACTTCAACCCCTTCCCTTTTCCTCCCGCTAACCCGAACCCAGACAAACCACTCAAGATCATCACCGGCCGCGGTACACACTCCGCAGGGCAGGTGAGCGTGCTCAAGCCCGCCGTGCGTCGGGCGCTCGAGGAGGACGGGTGGTCCGTCGGGGCGTGGGATGGGGGGCTAACTGTGCGCGGCAGGAGAGGCAGGTCGTAGCGTGCGTGCGTGGTCTGCATTACCTGCAGAGGACCTTGGGGCTCGGTATTGTATCGATCACATAATTATTCTATTCTGTAGCCAGTACGCACCACATCTATACTGTAGCGCCGCCTTTCCTTCTTCATTTTGTAGCCTTGGTTGTATTGGATTTCTTCGGGGACAATTTGTATATAGGACGCCGTTTGACAGGAACTTGGGATCACCGTGATATTCGTATTTGCCAACGCACCCTCCCTTCCACCACCACCACCACGACCTCTTTGCTTCGATGGACTGGCGGCAGCTGCAATCGAGCCTGAACAAGGGCATCTCCACGAGCGTGCAGGCGACCAAGGAGCGGCTAGGACAGGTCAAGCAGGATGAGATTACGGAGCTGCCGCAGGGTATGTGCTCCCTTCTCCTTCGCCGCTGCTGTAGGATCTGGAATCCGATGCATATTCGCAGAATATAAGGACCTCGAGGCGCGAGTCGATGCTCTACGACAGGCGCATCTCACCCTGCTCAAGTCCGTACTCGATGCCCGGAACTGCACCCTTATTTATAATAACTCTGCGTTTGCTTTTGCGCAGGATAACCAAAGTCTACGAATCCGAGGCGTACGACTACCCCTCCGCCATCCAGGAGTCCATCTCGGAGCTCTCGACGTCGCTGGGGCACAACCTCACCAGTTTCGCCGCGGCGAATCTGAAGGGCACGAAGCTCCCGGCGCCGGCGGCGCCCCCACCGCCGCCTGCGCCTGCGCACAAGACGCTCCCGCATGCGTTGGCGCGCGCGGCGACGGGTGCGGCGGCGGTGCTTGCTGCGGGGCCGCAGGGCGAGGGGCATGTGCTCGCGGACGCACTGGGGGTGTATGCGCAGGGTATAGAGAAGGTCGCGGCTGCGCGCGTGGACCAGGTACGAACGATGTCCCCGAGTGAGAGGAAGGGCGGGAGGCTAACGCCGCGATGAACGCAGGACGCATCGATCCGGCTGAACTACCTGCACCCCTGGCAGCAGACGCTGACGACGTCGATCACGGTCGCGATGAAGGCGCGCCAGGCGGTGCGCACCAGCCGGCTCGAGCTCGACGGCGCGAAGCAGACGTGCGTGAATTTTTACGTTGTGTTGGGTGGTAGCTACTTGCTAATAAGTGACGGTGTGTAGGCTGAAGACGGCGAATCCCGCGAAACAGGAGCACGCGCGGCTGGAGGTCGAGAACGCAGAGGACGACCTCGTGCAGAAGACCGAGGTTGCGATCGCGCTGATGGAGCGGGTGTTGAAAAATGTACGGTTCTTCCTCTTCGTGTCTTACTGAATCTGACGGTTTGTTCGCAAGCCCGAACCCATCAAGCACCTTAACGAGCTCGCCAAGGCGCAGGTACGCTTTGTCACTTCGTTCGGGTCGATAGATACTGATTTGGCCTTGCAGCTCATATTTTTCGCGGTTGCAGCCGAGACGCTGTCCAACACGCAGGCGGAGCTCGAGGAGCTCACCATGGCGGCGGACGAGCAGAACAGGTAGACGGCCGTCATTCAAATGATTCCTTTATCTGGCTGGTCTGCGGGGAGCGCGGTAGGATTCGGGGATGACGGGCGAGGATTAGGACTGGGCGAGGTATACCTTTCTGCTTTCACTTCAGCGCTGTGGATACGTCGCAATGTTTTCGGAAATAATTAACTTCGGAGGAAATAATTCGTTCTGGAGCGCAAATCTCGACACCACTTCACCGATTCGACTTGCGAGTCTAGTACCGGATCTGAGTCCCACTCCTTACTGACTGCAGCTAGGCCTTGGCTTCCCTTGTTTTCGACCCGCTGCATCCGGCTTAGATCTCCATGGACAGACTTCTGCGTCGAGAGAATATACCTGGGAGGCATCGCGGTCTTTTAATGATGATTTGCCTTTCGCTAGCTGGCTTTGTTTTTTGCTGCTTGCCAGGATTCTAGTCCTGGCAGCTCAAGCTCTGCAGCCAAGGCCAGCCAGCAGTTTCGTTCTGGGCAACGCCGCGGCGTTTGGGCGAGCATTTGTTGGAGACACGCCCTGTTAGTTATTGTCTTCGTCTCGAAGCCTAAGGAGAAAACCAGCTTTGATTCGTGAATGGGGAATTGCCAGTAGTGGTCGCCTTATTAGATGAGCGCCCTTCTTTCAATTTTTTTTTTTTTTTTTTGCGCGGCGATTCACGTTCACAAACAGAACTTTAGTTCTGATTGTGCTCAGGCCGAAAATGTCGCCTTAAGTGTCACGTGAAATGGGGCATCAATTTTCTAGCACAGCCTCGCGATTAGATTAGATTACTCCCTCAAGAAAATGAAAATGCTTCTACTGAATCCAGCTCATCTATATGACGTATCAAACGTTGCATAAATGCAACCACAAACATAAATACTTTTAGGTTGAATATATTCTTTTCCCGTTGCTCAGATTCCTTCGGTATTGCATAGGTACATCCCTTACCTATGTAGTATGCTCCCCCCGAGTCGATTCCGGTCGTAGGCAGCCACAAAGGACTCGGAAGAACTGTTTTAAGTCTGTCGGCATTTTCCGCACCAAATCCGGTAATCATTCTCGGTAACTTGTTTGCTCCTTGTAAACAAGCGGCTGTCAGCCTCAGCTTCCTTTCCTTGCCCCATCTCGCTGCGCTCCTCGTCACCGTCGCTTTCATCGCGTACATATCGCTCCATCATGCCCCCGCCGTCGACCGCCATTGGTGCCGTCATCACCCCGCCATCTGTGCGTTGGGCTTGCAGCATCTCCGCCGTGTAAGGACCGGTGTCCGTGATTGAGGCTTGAGGTGAATCGCGTCGCGCTTCTTATCCGAGGAAAAGGCAGCGGCATGTCGTAATGACCGCTTCCACCCACCATCACGCCAACCACCTTGGGGGACCGCGTCAGCCGGCGGCCGCGCGGCGAACGGCGCATTCGTCCCCGTGCGACCTCGTGTGCGTGATGTGCGTGTTGGCTGCCCCTGCGTGTCGCCGCGATACTATTCCCGCGGCTTACATGCAGCTCGCTATTTGCACCCTCTCTTTATGGTGTCTGCACGACGCGTCCAACCTGCTGTACCTGCTGCACACCTGATAATCCCATATACCCGGTTCTAATAGACCGGTCATCTCGGTTAGATGACCGTTCTGTTAGAAGGGTCTTTTAGGGCATCTACCGCTATTCGCAATACTCTCCTCAATATCCTCAAAAAAAAAATCTTCAATAACCTTCAATCAGTATGCCGGGGGACTTGGTGAGATTTGGGGGGTAAGTGGCGGTGTTTGCCGAGCGCGCCTTCGCGCTCGTCGTCGACGATGTCGGGTCAAAAAATACATATAAAATCCAGATAAAATACAAGAAAATCGTAAATAATCCGCCGGCCTCGGCGCACTCATCGCGCCCCCACGCGCCATCAACGCGCCCATCGTGCGCCCATCGCCACCGATGTTCTCCCGCCTTGACCCAAAAATGGACCCGAAAATCGTGGAAAATCAGCATTAAATCAAGTTATATACATGCAAGCAAGGCGCACATGCGCGCCGTGATCCGCCGTTGCCGCCGTCACTGTGGATTGGCATTCCGACACTATCTCAGACGGATAATCAAAGCCCGTTATCAACTATCAGAGTTGCCCGGGATCAGCGATCTCGGATCCGGATCTATCGGACCGAGTCACGTGACCTGTCAACCAGCCATTTGCTCTCGCTCGCCTTTCGCTTCCACCACCCGCATCCACGTCGTTCTTGCCTCCCTTCCTATCCTAGGGCCTGTACCCCCCTCTCTTCTGTTCTCTCTCTGTCCCTCTCCCTTTCTCTGTCTCTATTTCTGGCCCTCTGTCCCTCTGTCTGATGTCACCAATAAAAGAAGATCCCCACCCTTGGCAGCGTCATCCAGCCCCTCCTGCTGTCTACTCGGCCTGTGATATGGTCACCCACGTTCCTGGCACCTTCTCCTATGCGAACTGGGACAGCAATGCCGCTAGGCACTATTGGCTCGTGTATGGCGCTGAGGAAGAGGGGCTTTATTCGACCAAGTGCGTGTTTTTGCCATGCTAACCCACTTTCATTCTCATTTTCTTCCCTACAGAGCATTGTGTTGAACCGCGTTTGACGGCCGGCAGGCCAGCTATGAACATTTCGATGTTTACAAAGATACCAAGCCCGCCTGGCGAAAGTACTGCCATATCGAGCACCCGAAGTGTCCCCGCCACCCTACTGTGTGCAGCCGGCACCACCGCCATGCCGCCTGCACGAGCACGTCACGAGGGCATGCTCGAAGGCCAGCGCAGTGCCAGCATCGCTTCCTCCCGCGGACCTCCCTCTTCCACCCCTGCAACGGGCACCTCTGCTCGCGGTTCCATCTGCGGGGGGAACTGGGCATGGCGCGGCCGCCGCCGGGTGAGACCACCCTCCCCGTCCGATCGGGGCACTCCTATCCCCCGGGAGTTGCACCTCCCCTCGTGGTTCCTCGTACCGCCCGCAAACTGCCAGCCGTGCTGGTCCTTCTCGTCACAAGCTCCCACGCCGGTCATCTCTCCAAGGCCCGTCCTTCTGTCACCGTCACACATCTGGGGACGATAGGTCTGCCCCCGAGCATGTTCTTGCTGCACATGCTAGAAATGATGAACAGGGGTTCTTGTAATTTCACTATGATGTTGATATGTCCCTACAAAATTATTTATCTGTGTGCGTCTGTGTGCTCAAGTCAAGTCCAGCACGTCCGGCACTAGAGAATCACTGGTGAAATCATCGGCCGAACATCCGATGTGCCCTCGGCTGTTCAGTCTCATGAGTCGAAAGAAAGATTCTGTGGCATTCAGTTGGCCTTGAATGTGGCCCACATTTTTTTAGAAGGGCCAGATACAATGCATAAACAACATGTTCAATAATCAGGGACAGGCAATGCGAGACAAAAAAGAAATAAAAGACCTTTTCAAATTATCGCGAACACGTCCAATGAATTTGGGCTTTCTCTTCGTTCCCTTGTAAACTCGGACTATCTCTTGTGGTGCTAGACACATCCAATGCTTCTTCTGTATCACGGGCATTGTAGAAGAGTTGTTTGAATTGAAGTGCCCACCCAACATGGCATTTGAAGCGTAAGATGGCCAAGGTTTACATGGTAAACACTGGAAAGCCTTCAAATGATGGATGAGTTCGCGACAATTTGACCGATTGAATTATATCTTTTTTGTCCGAAGTCTTTGGCTCTACTTTTGCAATATGTTGTTTAAGTAGGCTAGATGGTGCTGAGAGTAAATTGTGAATGAGATATCAGCATTAACACATCTGCTATGAATTTTTCAAAGCATGTCGGAGGGGTAGCCGAAGGCCTTTTCGGAGGTTCGGCCGACATAGACTTGGAGCAAATCGACTCAAGAACTCACACTAAAGATGTATAATGCATGGAAATTTAATTCTATTGGTAGATACAGTAGAGTAGATGTCTACACCCTTCTTCTGTCGAGGCTCAGACATGGCTTCACACTCCTGTTTCTCTGCCAGACTCACTGTGGTCGCGAATTGCTCATCAGTGTTGAAGCGGTTGAGGAAGGGGGGCAGACATAGAGGTAGAGAGATTAATCCAGAAAGGAACACATGAATAGCATAGCAACAGAATTCCGCTGGCTCATTGAGTTGCCCAGTAGCCTCCTGTTCCGACATATGTATGGAGAGCCATTTTAAGACGTTGAAAAAACTCAGGAGGTGGGGAGATTGAGGCGCCTGTGACAATGGAAGAGCGATACTGGGCAAGGGAGGAGGCTAGAACACCCAGATTTGGAGAACTCCTGGTCATTGCAAGAATATAACGGAGGGAAGGGGAAAATCATGATGTGAATATGCCACTCTCAAACACGGATTCTGCCATAGTTCCAGGGTCGGATCTCAGCTCTCCGGTGGTTTACAGAGGAAGGTGGAAGGTAAGAAGGAAAGCAGACAAGAATGCCACTCTCAAACGCGGATTCGGCCATAGTTCCAGGGTCGGATCTCAGCTCTCCAGCGGTTTACAGAGCAAGGTGGAAGGGAGGGAGAGAAAGGATCAGGAAAGACCGGGTGGCACACTTACCCATAGCTCAAAGGGAGACATCCAGACACACCTGGGAACAGCAGTGGCAAGAAGGGAAACAGAGACCCTAGAGAAGCCTGAGAGGAAGGGAGATAGAAGCAAGAAGGTGTTGGAGACTCTAGAAGGACAAGTGGGCAAAAGGAGAGCTGGATGATGGTGGTAGAAGAGAAAGAGAGACGATGCCCAAATACCGGGTGTCAAATCACGTGATATGTGATGTCACGCGTTCGTGACACCCGTGATCCATCATTTGGCCAAACCAGCACTTTGAGAGGTTTCTTTACAGGCAGAATGAGAGCCGATGATGAGGTGGAAGTACCTGCATACCTCTCTATCATTTCCTGGTCTTTTCCCATTCTTTACAACCTCTTTTCCGATCAACGGCAGGCCAGTGAGCCCTCTGGTGGCAAGCTGACGGTGTGCAGTGGTGCATACCTGTACTGATATATTGTGGTTTTTCTGTGTTTTAGGCATCTTTCTTTTTTGGGTAAGGCAGCGGTGATGGGCGCACTGATGCGCGTGATGGCGCGATAGGCGCGCTGCACTCACATTTCTATTTATGATTTTACATGTGTTTTTTGAGCCCTACAGCCGGCAACATCGGGGACAGCGAGCACGAAGGTGTGCTGCAGCAGAAGGCGGCAATGATAGGCGCACTGATGGTGCATGATGGGCGCACTGATGGCGCATGATGGCGCGATAGGTGCGCTGCACTCGCATCATTATTTGGGATTTTTTGGGATTTTCTTATGATTTTACATGTATTTTTGAGCCCGACATCGTCGGCGACGTCGGGGACAGTGAGCGCGAAGGTGCGCCGTCGGCCCGCCCGGCGGGCACCGCCACTTACCCACTGAATGTCTTTAAGTCCCTGGGCATACTTATTGGAGGGTATTGCACATTTTTTTTTGGAGATATTGCGAGGTTTATTGCGAATAGCCCTGAATGCCCTAAAAGAGGCTTCTAATAGAACGGTCATCTAACCGACATGACCGGTCTATTAGAACCCGGTATGTGGGATTATCAGGTGCTGCTGCACTACTTAGAATCCAGATTTGTTATATGAAATTCTTACAATATATATGTGCGTGCCTCATGAGTTCAGTCAAAGCAAAAGCCTACGATTCACTACGAAGGCGGGCTCGCGTCGGGTTGGGCTCTGGTGCTCACCATGTGTGGCGGCAAGTTCAGCAGAAAGACAGCCGACCGGATTTGGTGCTTATGTTTGAGGCGGAAAATGCCGACAGACTTAAAACAGTTCTTCCGAGTCCTTTGTGGCTGCCTACGACCGGAATCGACTCGGGGGGAGCATACTACATAGGTAAGGGATGTACCTATGCAATACCGAAGGAATCTGAGCAATGGGGAAAGAATATATTCAACCTAAAAGTATTTATGTTTGTGGTTGCATTTATGCAACGTTTGATACGTCATACATCTACGATTATTGTGTAAGAAATGCAAAAAAAAAAAAAAAAAAAAAAAGTGGATGCTCAAAGGGACATATTGGGATAATTCTATTGAGAAACCCAAGTTGCACACGAGACAGGATTCACACCTCCTAATTTTGCCACGAAGGCCCACACAGGTTGAGTAGGAATACATTGAGGAATACCGCTCATTGTGACACATTCTCAGGCTCACCAACATATAACATGCAATTTGGTATCTGTTCCAGGAGGACTTTGTATCAGAAATCACAACAACGTCATCATCAAGTTGAAACATTCATTGAAATTATTGTTGAAAAATACCAGGACAAAGGGAAAATAATTGAACTACTCAGCGGAAAGGACCCCTTCCTAAATCTTGACTGTTTGTGCACCACCGCTTGCCGGCAACCCATTTTCATTGTGCTCAGGGTACCGAAAATGTCGCCTTAAGTGTCACGTGAAATAGGGCATCAATTTTGTGGCACAGCCTCGCGATTAGATTAGATTACTGGCTCAAGCAAATGCTTCAAACGCTTCAACTGAATCCAAATCGGCCACGATTGTTGTGTAAGAAATGTAATAAAACTGGATGCCCAAAGAGACAACCTGCGACCGAATTTTCAATCTAGACACTCGCAAGTTGCATACGAGACAGGATTTACACCTCCTACATAATCCTGCCATGAAAGTCCACACGTATAGAAATACCGTTCACTGTAACAAAATCTCAGGTTTACCAACATGTCGGAAAAACCCCAGTTCGGTTGGAATGGAATGGGTCGGCTTGCTGGCTTGGGTGCGATTGGAACCGGTTGCAAGCCACTGGCAGGGTGGCTTGGAACCGGTCTCAAGATGTTGGAAGCAGCTCAAGGTGATTGAAGGCTTGGGATGGCTTTGAACGGGTTCTGACTGAGCGTAACACAACAAATGATTGAGAGCAGTAAATCTTGTTCATTCATCCGATATCCCTTCAAACCTGGTAGTACGTCGAGGAACAAACTCGCTGGGCTGCCAGTGCCATCGAGGAACGGATGTGGGGCGAGTGACGTCATATATTCACAGCATGATATAAATCACGGTGAAGCGACTCCGTGACTCCACCTCGCTTCCTTCAACCACCACCACCACTCTCGCTTTTGCCTCGCCCACAAGTCCTTTTCGTCCCTCTGGCCCCGTGTCACAGCCCGCATGTCGCCCCGACCCTGCTGGCCCTCTCACAGCTGCCTGACATGCGCACACAGTGCCCATCAAGACCCGCTCCGCCGCAGACACACGCAATGTCGAAGCGTCCCGCACGAAGAACTGTGAGGGGAGGTTACCTTTGACGCTTTGGGGCGCTTTTGGTATGTCCTTTTTTATCTTCTTTGGGACTCCGACCTCCGTTTGTACTCGTTGTCGTACCTTCCTCTGGCTGAGCTGCCAAGGTATGTACGTCTGTGCACCGATACTCTACGCATCTGAGCTAGCACCAGCACTTAGGCACCAGCACTTAGGCTAACAACCCGAGACGATGCCAGCGAACGGGCGACATAGTGACCCTTGCGCGCGAGAGCTCGTGTCGTGATGATTCTCAGCTGCTGTCCAGCCTGTCGTGAGGCAGCCTCAGTCGAGTCGGCTCAGCTGACGCTAGTAGTTACTCGATGTACTGCTAGATTTGAATACAATTTTTTATTTTATTCGCGGCGCCCGTGCCAGTTGCAACGGCTTGGGATGAGTCTCAACGTCCGAAGCCGTCAGTTGGCTTAGAACCCACGGCATGGATTGGAACCGGTTTGATGAAGTTGACCTATGAGTCCCAAGCCACGTAAACATTTTGACCTTGGAACACCTTCGAACCGGTTCAATGGCGTGCGAACCCAACCTGGATTTTTCCGACACATATATGCAACAGATACCATGCGATCCTGGATTTGTTGCAAGAGGAGTTTGTATCGAAAATCAAAACAACATCAAGTTGGAACATTTGTTGAAATTATCTTTGAGAAATGATACCGGGAGAACAGGAAGATAATTGAGCTACTCAGTGGAAAGGACCCCTTCTTAAATCTTGACTGTTTGTGCACCGCCGCTTGCCGGCAACCTATTTTCATTCTGATTCAGAGTGTGGATCACGTGAAAAGGGGGATCAATTTGTAGCACAGCCCTGAGATTAGATTAGATTACTCACTTTCGAGAGATAAAATGTATCTCTATCTCATTCACGGCGAGTCACAACAATAAAAGAAGCGGGAAGGAAATTTACATGCAAAGATGTGCTCCTGTTATATGCGTCGTGGAGGACAGACAACTGATGCCAAAGGGGGACAAGACCGAATCCGTCAGCCGAGTCGGACATTCGCCCAAGGTCAGAGCCGAACCAGAAAACTAGGAATCAGCCATCTCGCAAACACCACAGGTAGATTAAGGGTGTGCGACTGTCTAGCCTTTGGCTGCGAGAAGAACGGAAGGGAGGAAAAGGGAGTGGTGAATGATCCGGACCGGAGCCGGAGCCAGGGCCGAGCCGAGGACTGAAGGAGGCCAGAGGTAAGCCGGGCAGATGGTGAAGTCGCCAGAGCGGACAGGAGCACCGAGGGACAAAGACCCGAGGTTGTCCGGACAGAAGTCGGAGGTCGGACCGGAGGCGAACCAGAGGTGAGCGGAACCGAATCGAAGTGACAGTTAAGTCAATAGAAGTAAAGGGGAAAGATATCCGGGCAGGTTGACTTGAACCCGGAGTCGAGACGAAGCAAAGAGGCATCAGTCCATGATAGGAAACATGGAATAATGTTAATTATACAACTAAGGTACAAGGATGTAGCTAGCTGCTTAAATACGGAGAAGGTAATTGACTAATTGTGAATACATATATGGTAATATCATGATGGTCCAAGCGCAACAATAGCAAGTGACCAGAAGGGGAAGGAGAAGTAACATGAGGGTGAGACAATAAGAGAGACGGACAATAAGAACGGATAAACGGATATACACAGTAAGCCTTCGTTGCGTGATAACCCGATGACTCCGAGGGCTGCCGAGCATTCCGAAGGTTTCGGAGTGGCCAGGGCGGCCGACTCGGCTGGATTGATTGGAATTGGCAGAGGAAATGCCGGAGATGGTGAGTCGGGTTGCACAGATATAACAGCTCCTAGGAATAGTATCTGAACAAGCCGGTGAAGCCCGAGTCGTGCACAAGTCTCAACTTGGTATAAGTTATACGCTATGTTCAGACAGTGGAGACAAATTGTGCAAGTAGAAGATGCAGCTACTGTGAATGTGGTTAATACCTCACCAGTGAGTACACATTTAATGACATAGATACATCATACATGGCACTCCTCCTCGAACACTTACAAGAAACCATCAAAGTCGTTGGATTTTATCACCATTCTAACTCAGCTCAAAAGGAAACTGGATAAAACAACACTCTCTTTCTCTCCACATGCTTCAGAAAAAGACTGGCCAAGTCTGTTTGTGCCCCGCCGCTTGCCGGCTACCTCCCTTCATTGATGTCGCGAATCCCTTTTTGGGAGGGATCTCACGTGACGGCATACTTCTTGATTCTGAACCGCGACGAACGAAATTACACGGTGGATTTAAACGGGAGCGTCAAACGCTAGTTCCTTGGGGTCTCCGCAACAAGTGAAAGCGGCGGCCAATGTCCTCCGATGAATCAGAATATGATGACGATTCAAATGTCCGAAAGGTCGCAGCTCTCACGTCGTTTCTCGCGTTGGTGTGCTAATCCCTCCCCATGTTGTAGAGGAAACGTAGAAAGGGAAATGATGGTTTACCAACATCCTCGAAGGACACCACTTTCTCACTGCAACCCCTTGTGGATGGGCTTGAAGACGTTGAAACTCCGCTCGAGGACACCATGGACAGCTTGTTGCAAGAATACCTTCATGACAGAGCTGTCCTCCAGGAGAGGGAAGCTGAAAAAGATACAACGGCAAGTCAACGTCGAGGCACCATGTCCCCATGTTGAACTGGAGCAGGGCCAACTTCTCCGCCCTTTGACAAGATCGGACATTTCGTCGTTCGTCGATGTAGCGGCGGGGACTTCTGGCTCTTGGTCCGTCTCCCAGGCGCTGGCCCTACGTAAGCTCAAACTCGTCCAGGTATGCCATTTGGAAATAAAGGTGTGCGCAGAAAACAATATTTTCTCACACAGGAACGTCGGCGTACGGGCTACACGGAAAAGAGCATTTCGAGTTCTGCACCACCGAACTCTACCGATACCGAACCATTACCGGCGGCGTCTGCGCCTCTGCCCGAACACAACACCATTATCGAAGCACTCGAATCAATTAGAACGACTCCGTTCGAGAACTCCTTTCTGGCACGTCTGCATGGCGTCGCGCGCGGAGCTGCCATTCCAGGCCTCGTCTCGCTGGATTGGGAGACGGTCACACCGTGGATGGCTCTCATGGGCGATATACGGGACCATTACACTTTCGCACAGTACGTCTCCGTTGTTGGATCCCGATTTTTTACTCAGTTCCGGCATCCTTATTAGCCCCGAGCGAGATCTCCCCTCCAGCACAGTGTCACCTATCACGTATAGCTCACTGCAACCGTGGCATCTAGATCAGGTCCATGATTTGCTGAGTCGTGCGTTCTGGTCTGGGATAGATGGTTAGTTTCGATTTTTGCGCGACTTGATTAATTGTGGCGGGCTGACGCCCATTGCTAGTGAGGGATTCGCTTGACTACTCACCAGAACGGTGCACGATCGTAGCAGCTTACAACCGCCTGGTGATCGGTGTCGCTATTATCAGTTCTCCGCGTGAAACGTATATAACCTTCCTTGCGGTGCGAGCCGGGTGGGACAACGCTCAGATCGCAACGTGGGCCAATACATTCATTGGATTCACAGTCCGTTTTTTTCTGATTCTAATGACTACAGGACGATGCTCTACCATTTGATAACTCTGAACCCGCATCAGGACATAACCTTACATGTCTCGGCCAACAACTCCGCCATGGTACGCGTTTGGCTCCTCGGGATGGCATCGGACTCTTACATCTGCATTCTCAGCTTCTGTACAACCGTTTTGGCTTCAAGGCCGAAGAGTTCGTGGCTGGATTCTATGATGCGTATCTAGACCCGCAGTCGCGCGCCTCCAAGAACGCATTTCGTCTACGGCTGCGACAGCATTAACCACGGGCCTTTTTTTTCGACAAGATACTGAGGGACCGGCGATTCCCGGCTGCCAATGCCAACTATTCAGTGAGCCCGATATTAGGCCGTTATCAGATGCGTACGACCACTGAAACCACTTCTGGTTAGACTCGTCGTCCCGCATGCACTTACGTCGGCACGGCCACGCTGATGTGATGTCCATACGAGCAACCAGGCGTCTAGGCGTCTCTCCACGACGTCGAAGTCCCCGAACGAGAGATGACCACGTAGGATCGGACGGCGTGCCTTGTCGACGTGGTGGCCGCAGTTTTATCGTGACAGTTTCAGACTGACTTTGCCTGCGAATGCGTGCAGGAATGGATATTGGGTTCCCGCGATATGCTGTTTACATGAAGCTCTTCACCTCTCCGCCGACAGGGAGCATGCACTCGTCATTTCCTTTTTCCCTCCCGCGGAATTTCCCTTGTGCCCTGTGCCTATTCTGTCTGTGTATCTGGGAATTTTACGCACGACTCTTCCGCACTCGCGTCGCATCTGACAGCTGCACCGTTCTGTCCGCCCGCATCCTGCTGTATCATTACTATCTTGTCCCAGAACCACCTTCCCCCGAGAGCCACCGGTTCAATGATAGGCACTCCTCGGTCCCGTCGGCTCCAGCACCTGGAGAATCGTCCATATGCTCTTTTTCTTTTTCTGGCTTCTCCGCTTGGCCCTGGCCCCGATCGCTGTTTTCTCCTCTCGTCCGAGACCCACCGGTGATCCGCTGCGCATGCGTCCTCGGTGGCCGACTGAGTCGTAAACAGGACCAGGACCAGCCGACCCGCATCGCGCCCAGAATCAGGCCAGCCCAGTTCAGTTCGTCTGTCTCGTTTCGGATCCGGCGACGATGGGTGGCCGTGAAGGATAGATATCCCACCGGGCGCCCCGCGAGATAACATGAAATGTCACCCAATCGCGTCAGGCACCTGCGGCCAAGATGGTTCTGGTCTTCGTACCTGCTCGGCGACTTTGCGCCCGTTCGTCGAAGACATGATGTGCGCGCTCTAGTCTTGCCGGATTGCGCCCATATAGGGCACCCGCATTTCCATTTCATGATTTCGGATGCAGGGACTGGCTCTTGTCCCGAGCATTCCGCAAATGAAGGGTTCCGGCTGATCGCCTCCTCCGTAAATTCTTCATGATCTGGGTTTTAGAAAGTTAGCCATCGCGGGCAAAGGAAATGCGCGCCGGCAAATGAAAAGGTGGCGTGGGCTTGGTGTGAATGCCGTGGTGCTCGAGGTGTTCCACGTAGTGAAGGACAAAGGCTCCAAGCCAATGTCCTGACCAATCGCTCTTCAATTCTTACAGGCGTTTGCTTGTGCGTGGATGGCATTTATCGCTCCAGCCTTCGGACCTCCTCGGCGACTTTGTGCGCGGTATGCTACTAGCCAGCTGTGACGGCCGTGATTTTAGACATTAACGGGTCTAGGGACTGGTCACGGACATTCCGCAAATGAAGGAATCTGGCTCATCCGATGGTGGAGATGCTTGGACATGCAACCTCCGTTATTCCTCTTCATCTGTGTTTGGGAACGTTGGCCATTGGCCACGGCTACCGAGAATGAAATGCGCGCAGGCAAATGAAAAGCGGGCGTGGGCTTGTGAATGCCGAGGCAGCTGCATCTTCCGTGTCCTTTAGGTCTCCTGGAGACTAATGGTGCGGGCTTGTCTCACATATGTAGATCAAATCCAACGCCAATGTTCTGCCCCCAAGATTCTTGTCCACATCAATATACATGTACAGTATTCCGCTCAGGACGCTGCGATCACTTGAGTGGTCCATTGTACAGATCGTCTGTTACAAATTTCCTTGAATTGAAACAATCCTCCCCGACATCCAGCTCAGAATCCCATGCGTCCACCATGTATATTAGTCCCCGTTCTTTCTTCCCGTTCCAGCTGGACCGATATGACCTCTTCAAACATATGCGGTGGAAGGACGCCATTGGCGTCCCCTGTGGTGAGCACCGTGCCCCGCGTCGTGCGGAACAGCTGTATACCCGCCGCTAGCATTTTGGCGACATCGAGGAAAATGCAGAAGTTCCCGGCAACTGTAACGGTCGTAAATAAAAATAAAAAATTGTGGGGTTAACGTATGAGTGAGACACAGACGGTGGCTGAAGTTGTGGTTTGCAGGCGTTGGGAGAAGGTGGATGAGATTATCTGTGGGGCTGGGATGGATGCCGTAGTGGGCTGGTGGGTCGGGATAGTTACGGTTAATCTGTCTGCTTCTTGCAAAAAAGATACGTACATGCGTTGGTCCACGTTTGGAGGTCAACGGCCTGGTAAGTGGCTGCAGAGAAGTCATTTGGAGAAAGGACTCGTTTCACAGTCAGGTCGACCGCCTACGGACATACATATGACTTAGAATGAATGACTGGACAGCAAGCAAAATGAGAATCCTACCGGGATGGCGTGTCCCTTCCTGGCACGTATCCAGAGTGCTTCAGTGCCCACGCGGAGATCATAGTCCTGGACGATTTTGAAGCGCTTGGATTCGTCGCGCTCGAGCAGCGCATTGAAATCAGGCTGCGAGAGATTGCGAAAAAGCGAGTGATTCCGCTAAAAATTCGGAGACACATGAGAAGCCAGCCAATTTGCCAGTTGGAGCGCTTCAACGCACGATATCGCTGAGGCGGACGAAACCGTCGGGGCGGATGGTCATGAGCGGCGGCATAGCGCCGTAGCGTAGAAGCCAGTGCAGTCGCCTCGTGAAGAGCCCAAATTCATCCGCTTGCGGTGCACGTTGCGCGGACGATTGGAAACGTCGGACCGTTGAAGCTTGAACATGGTGCGCCAAAGGTCCGCGAAAGTTCATGTGAAGGCAAGAGCATAGGTGCGTTGTTTGTGCGTGTGTCAATTCCGCGCCTTCGCCCTGCTTGCGTGTGTTGCATCTGCACGTCTTCGCCTTCTGCCACGCGACGTGGCTTGCTTTCGAATTCTACCATGTCCCACTCGCATACGCACGCCCCGGGCGAAACACACTCTCACTCTCATGGCCCGCCCCAACCCGCACAAGCCCCCCAACAGCCCGTCGCAGACCCCGCGCTGCAAGCATTAATCGACGCCGATTTCGTACCAACCCCAATTGTGCTTTCGGCGGACAACAACCTCGCGCTCTGCGCCCCGCACAGTCTAGAAAAATGCGCGGACTGTGGCGTCGACTACGTCAACCTGAATCGGCTCTCGAAGATCCTCGTCGGGAACCCCACGCTCCTCTGTCCGCCGCCGCCGAACGTTGGCAATTCGCTAAAGCTCACGCAGATGGTAACCTCAACGAAGGACGAGGGGAATGTGCGCACTCCTCATTATCCAGCCCTGGTCCACGTATACTTATTCGCGTTCAGGCGCTGTTCAAGAAGGGAGACCACATCCAGGCGATACAGAAATACAGCATGGCCGCGCTGATCGCGGTGCAGCGCCCGCCGTGGGAGGTGAACCAGTTTATGCGCGAGGAGCTCTCCACCGTCATCTCGAACCGCTCTGCGGCGTACCTCGAGGGGCGCGACTACATCGCGGCGCTCGCCGACGCGGAGATGGTCATCTCGTTGCGGAGAAATTGGAGCAAGGGGCACTTCCGGAAGGCGAAGACGCTGGTGGCGATGAGAAGGCTGGCGGAGGCGGCCGATGCGCTGAAGCTTGGGCTCGCGTTCGAGCCCTCGAACGCGGTACGTGCAACGACGCGCTGTGTCTACTTATTTGATCTGACATATTGCAGGAACTGCTGGGCTTTTTGGCGGAAATCGAGGCGAAGCGGACAGAGGGCAAGTCCGAGAAAAGCCAAATGGCCATTGCGGCCAACTAGGCGCATCGACGTACTTGGGGGGAAGCAGGATCGTGAAGCCTTCGTGTGTACACGTTATCATAATCTCGTTTCTAATTTATCTGGTGATTGTGTATTTTTAATTAGCGCTCGCGACTGGGACCTACAACTGAAATCTGTAGCGAACTAGAAACTCCTTTTTTAGACGCGACATTTTACGTATGTGTAGGCGCCACTATGCCTCTCGTACTATTCTGCAGGGACAATCGCGCTAGGAACGATGATAGATGAGTAGTTCCCCTCGGCTAGAGGAGAGCAGTACTTATATGGAGCGTCTATGAGGAGGATGGGTAAGAGCTGAGAGTTTTCTGCTACAAATTTCGAGCTCTGTCAGTGGACGGCCCACTGAGCAACTTATCATTCGTTATTCTCCATGGCGCGGCGGGCCGTAGCGGGGCAGTCAGGGCAGCAATTCCCATCGAGCGCAACGGGCCGCGTGTCTCCCAGATCTGTGTGAATGTTTTTGAATGCGAAATTGTAGAGCCTGAGGGCGCTTCGGGGTTAATTAGGTACGACGCTGGGGAGGAAGAGTATGGATCGTGGCGTGTGCGGAGGGGAAATACGCGGCGCTCAACGAGAAATGAGAATATCTTGGGTAGTTAATGTCGTGGTCAAGTTGTGAGGGAAAAGCCGACAAACGACAGGTCGCGTGACGGGAAGTTCTTGCTTTGACCTCCTGCCGCACTGCTCCCTCGCTGCGGCTTTCTCCTTGGCCCTTGCGTCGCACCGACAAAGGATTGCGCAAGACTCCGCCAAGAAAACCGGAGACTCTCAACCGCTTCTGTGATCCAGGTTGCCATTCAATTGTTAGGTTGCGGAACAAATCCTCCATATGCTTCTTGGCCTTCTTTACTGCTGGTGGGATCATCATGCCTTCTATTCCGGACGACCTCGTGGTGCTCTGGCTCATAATAAGGCATATCGCATGCTCAAAGATAACAATGATTCTGGTATAAGAAGCTGCGGCATCCGCTATGAGCTCTGTCGCCGCCCCCGCCCGACATGTTGCTGCTCCCGACGTTCGTCCTCCTCCTCGCTGGGCTCAGCGGTGCCAAGCCTCTCGCCAGCAAGCGATGGAACGATCTTGCAGTCAAGCACTCGTGGGTCGAAACTCCGCGCGGTTGGGAGTTCCAATCGACGCCGCCGGCGGATCACCTGCTCGACATGCGCATTGGGCTGAAGCAGAACAAGCTCGAGGAGCTCATTTCGTCTCTGTACGAAGTCAGTGATCCCGCCCATGAGAGGTATGTATTTCGGTCCAGCGCTTGAATATGTTGCCTTACATCCTCAAGGTACGGACAGCACCTGTCCAAGGAGGAAGTGGATGCGCTCGTCGCACCCCACCCAGATTCCGTGGAAGCCGTCGAGTCGTGGCTCCAACATCACGGTATCAACCCCGCCGATGCCCACTTCCGTTCTGCCGGTGGTGAATGGATCACGCTGCGCATCTCTGTCGCGCAGGCAGAGCGCATGCTGGGCACCAAGTACGGTGTATACTACCACGCTGCTTCCGGATCCTCTGTCGTTCGCACCATGGAGTACTCCCTGCCCGCTGAGCTCCATTCGCACATCGACGTCGTCACTCCGACCACCTACTTTGGTACTTTCCACAGCATGCGTTCGACGAGTTTCATACAGCCGCACACGACCTCCGACGACTCGGACTCGTTTGCCGCCGAGATTTCGCCTCTGGCTGTTCCGGCGAGTTGCGGCAGCACAATTACTCCCGCGTGCCTCCGAGCTCTGTATAATACCACTGCCTATGTGCCCAAAGCGACTGCCACCAACAAGATCGGCATCTCCGGGTACCTCGAGGAGTTCGCGAACGACGCGGGTAAGCGAATTGTCGTCGTTCGGATGCAACCATTGCTGAG
Source organism: Mycena polygramma (assembly GCA_029449255.1). Taxonomy (NCBI): domain Eukaryota; kingdom Fungi; phylum Basidiomycota; class Agaricomycetes; order Agaricales; family Mycenaceae; genus Mycena; species Mycena polygramma. Next base: position 534,760 of record JARKID010000022.1, read on the forward strand.
CGTGACGTCCCTTCAGATCTCCAGACTTTCTTCCGGTCGTTCCGGACCGATGCTGTCGGTGGAACCTTTACTCACGTCCAGGTCAACGGGGGCCTAAACACTCAATCCGACCCTGGAGTCGAGGTAAATGGCTACATCTCTTATGCGATACTTCGTATATTGATCTATCGGATAGGCCAATCTTGACATCCGTAAATTTCCAGTTGTATATGCCGACCTGAGCATGATTAACCAACGTCTTCAGAATACACTGAGGGTATAACATTCCCGACCCCCAACATCTACTATTCGACTGGTGGAAGTCCCCCCTTCAAACCGGTATTGTTCCTTCATAGTCGCCGCTGTAGTTTCACTGATCTTTCGCCAGGATACCTTCACCACTACGAATACTAACGAGCCCTACCTTGACTGGTTGAACTTTATTCTCAACCAGACCACTATTCCTCAGACCTTTGTAAGTGCTGCCGAGTATTCATCGGGACCATAATTAACGTCCTTCGCAGACGACATCCTATGGTGACGAATAGTCTCTTCAGATAGACTACCCATTCGTAACCTCATTACACAGGTGATGACGAACAAACAGTCCCCCAAGATTACGCGACTTCTGTCTGGTATGTTCTCACGTGTTCGCGCGATTTTTTCCCCACGGTTGATTTTTTTTTCTGAACAGCAATCTGTTCGCCCAGCTTGGTGCTCGTGGAAGCAGCATTATGTTCTCTTCTGGCGATGAGGGGTTGGTCGTCACTTTTCTTTCGTGTGTGTAATTGACACGGCCGCAGTGTTGGAGGAGGCGATTGCCTGACGAATGATGGCACCAACAGGAAGATCTTCCAGCCCGCATTCCCTGCTAGGTACGTACTTCACCTTTCCTTCGAACACGTATGTATATTTACCATTACTTTCAGCTGCCCTTTCGTCACGACCGTAGGAGGAACGACCAAGGTCAACCCCGAGGTCGCTGTCAGTTTCTCTGGCGGCGGTTTCTCGAGGTTAGACATTTTCCAAGTCCAGATTGAAGAAACCTAACTTGCTCTGAACCAGATATTTCGCACAGCCGTCTTACCAGAGCGCCTCCGTCTCGACTTTCCTTACCGGTCTCGGTACCAAGTTCTCCGGGCTGTTCAACGCCACCGGACGGGCGTACCCGGATGTCTCTGCTCAGGGACAAGGTTTCCAGGTCGTCATCGGCGGTCGGGTCTCGTAAGCTATCCACTGTTTAGCTCTCAGCGCTTCGAGCTGACTGGGTACAGCTCCGTGGGCGGAACCAGTGCTAGTTCTCCTGTACGTGATATCCCCGCTCACCGACAAACACCCTAATAAAGCCTTCGTATAGACCTTTGCAGGAGTCATCTCACTGCTCAACGATTTCCGCATCTCGGAGGGCAAGGCGCCCCTGGGTGAGTACCTTTCCGTTCTAGAACGAGACGCGGAGCTGATGTCTCCTTCTCAGGCTTCCTGAACCCGATCCTCTACTCGACGGCAAAGGGTGGTTTCAACGACATTGTATCTGGGTGCGAACAGTTGCATTTACGTGTATTTCTGACAGAAACTGATGCGCGGTTTAGATCCAACCCAGGTTGCGGTCAGACGTACGTGCTTTTCTTTTTCCCGATTTGTGATCGAGAGGTGCTGAATATTTCGTTTGCAGCGGATTCACTGCGGGGACTGGTTGGGACCCTGTGACTGGTTTGGGCACTCCCGACTTCCTCCGACTCCAGGCTTTGGTTGCTTGAACTGTAAATATTATCTGGTAGCGGTGGATCAATTGGTTTGGCTTGTTTTTCGGGACTTGATTCTTGTAAAAATAAAACACGTGGTTGAAAATGGGGCACTTTGAAACGGAGAACAAAGGCTGACTAGGTTGCAGTCGCTTTGGGCAAATAGGCAGTGGTATTATACGACTCGGTACACAGCCTAGTAGAAGCTGTTTACCCCTTCGCAACTTCCAGAAGCATTGTTATTCTCATCCCGTAGCATGCGATAGTGTGTAACTCACGAGGTACAGCCTGGTGGATAAGATGAACTCCTCGAGGGGCCACCGCCGATGACCGCGGCGTTGGGGCCCTCTCAAGTAATCTTGACGCGGGGCACGAGCGGCTTGAGATTATCGTAGCATCAGCGTTGGCAAAGTTGTCGAAGAGAGTGGTGAAAGGTAGGTGAAAGATGGGACGAGCCTGTGACGGACGCGACTCGGGATGGGTCGGCCGGTCGGCCACTCTTTCGGTTCAATACATCGAGTGAATTCTTGAGGGGGTTTGTTTCGTATTTCTTTTGACTCTTTCAAGGCTTTGGCTCGTATTCAGAGGCGCTGAGGTCCGCAAGTGTATTCTACCCGCGGCTTCAACAAGCCGAGCCACGACAGCCGTTGAAATGTTATCCATCGCTTTCTGGTCGTGCGTCAACGCGTCAACGCCTTATCTCTCGTAGACACTCTAACAATATGAAGCTCGTCCCTCGCTTGTTAGAACTGCAACCAACAAGATTGGAGTCTGCGGATACCTCGAGGAGTTCGCGAGTGACGCAGGTAAGCAAATTATTGTCGCTCATACAATTCATACGAGTACATACAACTTTAGTAGCGTTAGGCATTCATCAACGCCTATTGATGGCCCCGAACGCCTACTTATTGTCTGAGCGAACGCCTATTGGCAAATTTAAGCGAGGCGGGCTTGCCATCAGGATCAATCAATCGATCATCGGCGGCATTCCTTTGCCGATTCACGGTATTTTGGGTTGATTATGGTGTTTGAAAGGTAAATTTATTTCTGAGGGGAACAGTGTTCCCCCAGACCCCCCTCCTTCTGCCTGATGGCACGTAAGGATAATTTATTCGGGCTTTGTCCGAGTTCGGCATTCTCAACGATTTTTGAACACGTTGCGGGCGCCGGCCCGGACGGCTAGGGTTTCCACCCCAGACCCCGACCGCTGGCGCGGCGCCTTACGCTCGCCGCTAGGCCCACTGCGTGGTGCTCGTGCTTGCTGCGGGGCCCACTGCGCGGTGCCGGGCAGGGCCGGGTTTAACAGCTTTGATGTAACGATCGCCGACCTGCACTTGGGACATTCAACGAATAGGTGTTCGGAGTCCATCAATAGGTGTTCGGCGCCATCAATAGGTGTTCGCGAACGCCTAACGCATCAACGCTACTAAAGTTTTCGTGCCTCAATTGAGTTCATACTCATCATGATCGTCCCTTTAGATCTTCAAACTTTCTTCCGGTCGTACCGCACCGATGCTGTCGGTGCCAACATTACTCACGTACAGGTTAATGGGGGCATGAATCACTAATCCAACCCTGGAGTTGAAGTAAATGACTGCCTCTGATAGTCTCGGACCAAACCCTCATGACACCATCTGGAAACGCCTTTGGCGCATATAGAGCCCGGCCCGCGCCATAGATCCCCGGTTACGACATAGAGCCGGATAGAGCCGGTGACTCTATATAGAGCGCCATAGACACCCCGCTCTACCATGGACACGCACATCTACGCTCGAATACTCCTGCTACACCGCTCGATGTAGGGACACGGGGGCCACATGCCTTGTTGCTGACAGACCATCACCGACGGCATCGCGACGGCTCATAAAAGAAACTCCCAAGTCATCAGCAGTGCGCCCACTTGTTCTTTCCCCCCCTTCCATCTTCCCCTCTGCTCTGAGCTTCATTTCCTCCCTGTCTCCTGCAGAGCTGTCCTCAAGCTTCAATCATTCTTCTTCAAGTCTCTTGCTTAGGCCATCCTCAACTCAAGCCGTTATCCCTCAAGTCGGACTCAAGTTGGCTATTACCCGTGGACGCTCTCGAGAATCAAAGCAAGATCAAGATGCCTGGATCTTCAAGCCTGCTTCTCTTGGGACCGGCGTAATCCACTTGGCATCCTGCCCAGCCTGTCTTTCCTCACGAGCCCCGGCTTTCATGTTGTTGTTACGCTTGTACTCGCTTTTTGTCGACGTCGTCTGTATTTTGTAGCCCTGTTAAGGCATCAATTTTCCAATCTTGATCCTTGTGATATCCGTGTGTTCTGGATCAATATCCATGCAACGCGCGCGCGTGGTATGCCTTTGCCGGTGGGTCTATGTAGAGAGCACGTGTCTATGTGGCTCTATGGCGCTCTATGGCTCTATGGCTCTACTCATCTACAGACCTACAGCCCTCTATGATAGGGGGTACATGCCTCTCCACCTACAGCTCTACTGGCGTCTACATAGCTCTACATAGGCATGTGGTGTTTTCCAGATGATCCCAATTTGGGAACCCTGTCATGAGGGTCTGGGCGTAAGCCAACCACGTAACCGCACCATTGCGCTATCATTTTTTGATGGCAATTCCTACGGTCTCGTTTGCTGTACCGTGCGTGTTTGGTGCAAATAAAATAAATAAAAATGGAGTTCTTGTTGCCTGAGCTGTGTTTATGCCTTTCCGGCCAAGACTGGGGTCCGAGAGTTGAAGAATCGAATTTTGAGCAGAGATACACGTGATTTCAAGCCATTTCCGCGAAGGGACCGAAAATTCCCCAGGGATGGATGGGAAATTTCAGAGAGCTCTGGAGCCATATTCTACGTTCATTGTGTCACTTTCAGGAGCGGAAAGGGTGCATACAAGCACGATACTGGTTTGCGAATCGTGGTAACTACCATCAAAAAATGATAGCGCAATGGTGCGGTTACGTGGTTGGCTTACGCCCAGAGGTTTATGAATATGTGTTGTATTGCGGTGCCCGCATACGTGAGGGGGAGCTCGCTAATTCAGAGTTGGCACGCAGGCAGCGGACACTGCCACGAACCAAACATACGCAACCCGTGAAAGTTCCACGTAGTGATGTTCTTGGCTTGGCTTGAGGCCAACAAGCCAACAAGCCAAAGCCGTGGCTTGATCAAGCCAAGCCAAGCCAAATCTTTGGCTTGAGGTTGGCTTTGGCTTTGGCTTGAGATTTGGAAGCCAAAGCCAAGCCAGCAAGCCGTGGCTTGAGCCGGTGTATAAAAACGAACAAAACCGCGGCTCCAGGGCTGCAATTTGACAGTCAGTTGGGTACGTTTTGCGTTGGACATCACCGAAATTGAATTAGCAGACCTAAACCTAACTTTGAACCATGTGTCGGACTCGGATCAACATGTTCCCAGGGTTCAAAAAATTCGGAATTCATTAATCGTGAGTTTTATCTGCACTCCTGAGGACTCTATGTTGAAACGTTGGGTGTTGTCCTTGCATAGCAATGATATGAGGTGATTTTGCGGCATTTTTGAGATGGTTGTTGGAGATTCAAAATGTTTGGTTGAAGCCATGGCTCAAGCCAAAGCCAAGCCAAGCCAAGCTCCCGTCCATGGCTTTGGCTTTGGCTTGAAGAATCTGAAGCCAAAGCTAGACGAAGCCAAGCCAAAGCCAGGGCTTGCAAGCCAAGCCAAGCCAAAACATCACTAGTTCCACGTGATGCGCAAATCGGGATCCCTTAATAGAATAGGGGGAGCAAGCTCACCCAATTAGATCAGCTGGGTATTATCTGCCAGTGGCTGTACGGTTATCTGCCACGGCGGGCTGGAACTTCACAACCACGAGCTCTAAATCCTTGAGAATGATAAAGGAGTCGTATAAGCAGATACAGAACCGTTCTATGTACGGAGATAATTAAACTATGTCTGGTAGCTCTTGAAATTCTGAAGTGGCAAAATAACCGTGTGACTGGCAGATAATTTGGTCACGTCACAGTTATCTGCCATTCCGCTACATCCACGTTGCGCGTTCTGTCCTACACTCGATCCTCTCTGGCTACAGGTCCCTCTGCTCTCTGTCCTGCTGTCTTTCTGAACGCCGAAACGTCTGTATTCCCCGTCAAATGGAGCCAAATCTCAAGCATATCAGCTCGGCGACTGAAACTGGACAAAACCCCGATTCTAAGACAAATTCCCGTCTATGGCCTCGGGACATTCTACCCTGAGACTGTCTAGGGTGATTTATGGCACCAGTGTAATGTGTTCATCGATTCTGAGCTCTGGCATGCAAACTTCCGGGCTTAGACCTGGGACAAGAACACATCCATCTGGGATCTGGATGGCGGGGAGCCACAGAGTGAAGACACCCACGAGGATACAGTCCTACTGTCTCTCAGCGTCTACAGGTTCCTTGGTATGTGACTCGTGCAGTGGCTCGCATCTCACTTGCTCACGCGTCTTTCTGTCAGGTGCGCAACGGCTGCAGCTTCCTCCTGCTGCCTCTTGGAATGTTGTGCCCATACCATCCAACTTTGTCTGTCCCCAGCCTCAGAAGCAGACTCGAAGTAATCACCATGTTCCCTGCCGTTGAGTCAACGGCAAAGTTCTGGGCGGGTCATGTGTTCATCCGCGGAATACCTCAGCAAAATTCTGATTCTGAATGCGGCGGAGATCATGCTCGCGATGCGTAGGGATACGGTAAGCGCCGTCACATATGATATTTCGTTCCGTTTGGTTTGCATGTGTACTCTGTACGATTGTCGTGCTAGACTAGTATGAAATATATTTCTCCACCTCAATTGTCCCACTCGATGCTCCTGATGCTCTTATGGTGACCAGCCGAATCCTGGACAAATTCTCCTTCTCCCTCCCCTCTCTTTCCTTTGTCGATTTTTTTTCTTCCTTCGGCCCGGGACACCCAGTACAATGGTTCCAAAACCCGCCCAGACCCTCATGACAGGGTTCCCAAATTGGGATGTCATGAGGGTTTGGTCCGAGACTATGCCTCTGTGATATTTTTCGATACTCATCAATCGGCTAGGCCAACCTTGACATACGTGAATGCACAGCTGTGTTCGGCTATCCATCTGTCCTTAACGGCCCTCTTCAGAATACTCCATGGCTATGTCATTCCCGACCCCCAACATCTACTATTCGACGGGCGGAAGTCCTCCCTTCAAAGCGGTATTATCCCTTTATAGTTGTCCCGGTGGTATCGCTGAATTTTCGCCAGGATACAGCTACCACTACGAAGCCCTACCTCGACTGGTTGAACTTCATCCTCAACCAGACCACCATTCCCCAGACCCTCGTAAGAGTGGAATATTTATCGGGTCACGCCTAACATGTCCTTTGCAGACTACGTCCTATGGTGACGACTAGTCTCTCATAAACAGACGCTACAACAGTTTAACTCGTACCTCGTTTAGGTGGTGACGAACAAACAGTCCCCCAAGACTACGCGACCTCTGTCTGGTAGGTTGTCACATCGCCGCGCAATTCTTCCCACGGTTGATTACCTTTTTTGAACAGCAATCTATTCGCACAGCTTGGTGCTCGTGGAAGCAGCATCATGTTTTCCTCCGGTGATGGGGGGTTGGTCGCTCAAGTCTCATTAATGCACAGTATTGACCCCCCACGCAGAGTTGGAGCAGGCGACTGCCGGGCGAATGATGACACAAACAGAACGATCTTCCAACCGGCATTCCCTGCTAGGTACCTCTTTACTCTCAAAAATATGTACATTTATCGTTCGTTTCAGCTGCCCATATGTCACAGCGGTAGGTGGCACCACCAGGTTACCCGAAGTCGCTGCCAGTTTTTCTGGGGGCGGCTTCTCGAGGTGAGAAGCTCTCAAGTCCTAAATCAAGAAATCTTATCTGTTTTGCACCAGGTATTTTTCACGGCCCTCTTATCAGAACACATCTGTTTCCACCTTCCTCGCCCACCTCGGTTCGGAATATGCTGGGCTTTTTGACGCCACGGGACGGGCGTATCCAGATGTCGCTGCTTAGGGGCAAGGTTTCCAGGTCGTCATCGGCGGTAGGGAGACGCAAGTTACCCTCTCTGCAACTCTCGCCACTTTTTGCTCATTGTGTACAGTACCGTGAGCGGGACCAGTGCCAGCTCCCCCGTACGTCTTGCACAAACTTACGAGGTCATCCACGGTAACGAAAAGCCGGTACAGACCTTTGCAGCAGTCATAGCCCTGCTTAACGATTTCCGCATCTCTGAGGGAAAACCTGCTCTCGGTGAGTCCCTGCGTTTCGGAGCAGGAAACGAACTTGATTCCCTTTTCGCAGGTTTCCTTAACCCGCTGATCTACTCCACGGCAAAGGCCGGTTTCAATGACATTGTATCTGGGTGCGAATGCATTCACATTCATCCTTGACGGAGACTGATGTGTTATTTCAGTTCCAATCCAGGTTGCGGACAAGAGTGTGATTTCCTTTCTTTTCCACCCTGGGGTACTGAATTTAGCGGTCCATAGTGGGTTTACGGCGACACCTGGTTGGGATCCTGTGACTGGTCTGGGCACTCCCGACTTTATGCGCCTCCACTCGTTGATTTGAGATAGAACTTCTGCGTAGTCGTTGCATGAATCAATTGGTTGAAATTTGTTTCTGCACGCCGGCAAATAATAACAAAATGATAATTTATAATCATAGTTAAGCGCGGTCGACTCTGCTCTGGCTACCGCACACTGTGTATATACTATAGTCTATCTGCTGCAGTCGTTCATCTATGGCATTAAATAACTGGTCGCTTAACCCACTACTGCTTCTTGTCTTTCCATTACGATCCGCGAAAATCTGCTGCGCGCTCGAATCGCGGGGCCGTAAAAGAACAGTATGAACGGAATGGGTACCATAACGGCGGCGATGAGAGCGAACATCGTGTTCGCCCAGTTGTACCCGAGCTTCGCGAACATCTGCTTTGTAAACAACGGGAAGACTGTGGCCATCATATTTCCTACGACAAATATTTGAGAAATTGACAGACGAGAAGTTAGACGCAACTCACTGCAGAGACTTTGACCTGCCAGGGCCGAGGATGCAAATGGCCCGTAGCTGACAGCTAGATTGAAAAGGGAAAATCGGCGAATTCAAATACGCACCAATCGGCGAGGTAACTGAAGACGGCCAGATATACAGTAAACGTTGCGGCGATATAGAGCTAAGAATATGTTGAGGTGATTCAGCATTCATACTCTGGTTTTGGTGCTTACGGTGAGTGCGATTGTCAAGGAAATCCAAGGTACATGCGGGAAAGCACACCACGCATAGATGAACATGCTAACTGGCAACATAACGGCAGCAGCGCATGACAAAATGAGGCGAGCCTCGGGACCTCTGCGCTCGAAGTGTTTGCTAAATAACAGTCAGTCACTGGGCAAATGTACCAAGTCCTGCAACGTACTGATACAAGTGGTCTTGGTAGAAATTGAACGCGAAGCCGAGAGCAGTCCCAACTCTGTGCGAAATAATTCAATCAACGGTTGTAAAAGAATAACAGTGCACTCACACCAAGGACGCAAAAACCGTTCCCTCTTGGCCTATACTAAAGCCATGGAGATCCCGAAACAGTCCAGGTATCGATTCAATCATGCAGAACATAACTCCCCAGAGGAAACCGATCCACAGCTATTGCATGGTCAGAAACGAAAGTGACAAAAGGGAAGGAAAACTACACTGAACGCCGACACGACAGGTTCTGTTAACAGAAGATCTGGTTGAAGTTAGTTTCACCGCTGTAAGCCCAAAATGTACACATACGAATCGGGCGAGTACAGGAGATGAAAATCAGGGTAGCAAGACTGGTTCTTTCGTCTTCGATCCTCGCACGATATCGGCGATCTCCAGTGTCTTTGCGAATCCGTTTGGCCAATCGGGTAAGAAGAATGGATGATCTGGTTTCGCTCATTACAAAGGGGACGAAAAGAGAATAAAAGCCGGTGATTCTATCGGCGAAAGATGAGGGCTTGCGATACAAAGAAAGTGTGACGCACATCATTTGGATCCATTGTATCCAGCGCCATTCCAGATTTGGATTCATTTCAACCCAGCCGGCAACAAGCGGTCCCAGTCCAGTTCCCCCAAGGGCGGCCGCGGAGAAAATAGCCATGGGTAATCCTCGCCTTGAAGCAAGCATGTAAAGTTGAGATCGATAGAAGCAAAATCACACTGACTCGCGTGGCGTCCAGAGGTCTACGACCAGAGATCAGCATAATTCAGGGGATGATTAGTGAACGAAACGAACCCGCTATTGTGCCGCCGACCTACCAAGTGAAAAGTAAGGACTATCGAACAAACGATCTCTTGCAAACTCACCATGGTGGCCCAAGTCGATCCGAACGCTCCCTGAAGGAATCTGGCAATAATGACAGTTTGAAGGTTCTTTGCTCTACATTATCGGTAGTATCAAAGGATAGGGCTTGATCAGTAAAATGAACACTCACAATGCAATGAGCAGATACATGGAGGTGAACCCAATTGCCGAGCCGATATAGAGAGGTTGCCGTCCAAATTCCTCGCTAAAACTCGACGATACCAGAGGCACAAGGCCAAAACCCAGTGTGAAAACAACGAATCCAACCGTGGCTTGGAATTCAGTACAGTTGAGGTCCCTCTGTGGGTCGGATAAGGAACTGCATCGACCTGGAGATGCTGCTTGCTTTACCGTCATAGAGGTAAAACCCATATTATACGCAGAAGAAGTTGAGGCTAAATTTAATGGTAAGGCAACAAGAACTTGAGGATGGTGGATTTGTACCGGCGATTAACGTGGAATAACAAGCCAGTAAGGTGATTGCCCATTTTTTGGAGCGGGGAAAGCAGGCCGGATTTCGGACATCCCCGGCTTCAAAATCCACCTGTAGAGCATCAATCAATTGATTCTCGAAACGTTCAGTAAGGAATGCTCACGTATAAAACTTGCTCAAGCGGTTGGGACTTCTCCGAGTCGGGGAGATGGCGCTCATTGTGCAACGAGCGCCGTACAAAGTTGCTCAGTCGCCGTGATAGAGGGGTATCGAGCTCGCCTGCTTCCGGTCTGGAAGAGAGACTTGTTCTGGGATCGAGGCTAGGTTCGTTGATATCCTCCAGCGACTTGACAGCGAGGCCCTGCTTGAAAACCGTGGCGGAAGAATCATGGTTTTCAACGATTCCCAGTGCAGGACTCATGTTGCCCATGGTGGTGGTGGAACTGGAAAGAGCGAATGCAGGTGGATAAGCGGCTCAGCGTTAGCCCGGCATTATTCAATTTCGAGGCCAAAGGATCAACGCGTCAACGATGAGGACGGAACCAGATCCCCTTTGGGGACTGGGCTATACTGGCGGGACAACATTGAGTCGCACTGATGCGGAAACCCACGTGTTGTCACGACCGGCTGGTCTGCCGAGCGCCTGGCGGGGATAATAGGGTTATGGTTGCGCCTGTCCAGTGTCCGGACGTTGATTTCGATGCCGGCGGGGCGTCCCGTTCAACTCAACTGTTTGATGTCGAAACAATTTCGTTTTCAACCATGGTCACATGTTCAATGTTCAACTTTTATTTCAGGCTTACATAATGGCGAGTTGGAACAGGTTGGAACACGACAATTTTTCTTAGGGCCAGGAGGAGGAGGAGGAGGAGGATACACTGGCGCATCCCACAATTGGAACAACCAATTCCAGTGAATACTTTGCCGCGCCTCGGGCCATATGTGGTATCGCCGTAGGTGAAAGGTATCAAAAGTGGTTCAAGCATATTCAGTGCGAGTACAGGACAAAAGTGGCAGATAAATGGTACAGATACAACAAGATGTGGGGGTCAGCGTAGTCAAGTTCAACTAAAAAACGGAAGCAAAATTGTTGCCGCAAAATAGGCATCGAGAAACCGACTCGAGGAACTCCTCCACTACCCAACTGTGCGCGGAGGGTGGCAGCCAATTTGGAGCGGAGGCGGGACTGCGACTGGACAAAGGAAGGAAAGCCTTGCGAGTACATCCGACACATGTTCTCACGTTCGGCGTTGATAACACGAATGTTGTTACAGAACACCGACCTGCACCCAGCCCGACATTAAGATGGCATACAGAACAAGACGGAAGGGGCTCACTCCATGAGTGTCCTCCAGAACAAGTCCCTTCGCTACCACTCTCTAGGTATATCGCGAGGCCACAGGCAGGACACGTCTCCTCCATCGCTTGTTTCTCAGCAGTTTCCCTTGAGAAAGACGGAATTTGAGAGGCAAGTGCGTCCATGAGAGTTTTAGCGTCGGAGCAGAGGTCGGGTGGTGCGCTGGGCAGCGATGCTTGCACGGCGATCCGCATCAAGAACGGGATGTCGTTTTCTGATCAGCGCCAACGTTAACGATACCCTTAAGTAAAATCTCCGCATAAATCACCTTGCATGCAAGTGGCGACAGCAGACAAGTGGCGGCAGAGGGTTCTCAAGACGATAAAAGATATGATTCGAAGAAACTGCCGAGCGGCCTGGGCGTATTCGTCTCGCTTCGAGAGGTCAGTTGTGTGCCGCTGCAAGGAGCCCATTTGAGTTAGCTATATAAGAAAAAGGCGATGTGCGATTACTTGCCCAGCAAAATTCAGCCATAGAAAGCCTCAAGCGAAGAGAAAGTAAGATATCGCATCCGTACAGATGCTGCTTGAGGCTTCTTCGGAAATCTACTCGTAATATATCAGTATCCCCGGACCACGATGGTACGACGGGGCTCGGGGGGTATGTATCTGCGTTCGCTAATAAGATTTCTAGGACACGGGGCTGGAGTTCAAGAAGCTCTCGAAGATGCAAAAAAACTGGACGAAGAAGATGGAGAGGCGTGGACCCATAGCCTAAGCGCCAGTCAGCGAATGTCAAAAGAATAATACCAAAAGGCATGGCGCACATGCTTTAGCGGAGTTCAAAATAGTACTGAGCTCGTCAAGGACCATCTCGTCCGTGAGAGGTTTGCATAACCGAGCAGCTGTGAGCACAGCAACTGTCAGGAAATACCTCACGATGCGACGAATTGTAACTTTCCTACGAAAGTGCTTTCGTGTAACACGTCGTATTTGTAATCGAAATTGGCTGGTTGTGAGGACCTTACGACCAAAGGTTAACGCAAGAACGGCGTACGGCGAAAGGTCCCAAATCTAAGACTTACTCTTGAACCCACACAGCAACCGAGTAGTCGTCGTAGGGTATCATCCCACTTATACGATTCACATCACGCTTGGACACTTTTGCCTTTTCCGAACGAACAAAAGTGGAACGCAAGATGCCTGAGAGTCCCTCGCTAGTTTGATCACCCAAGCTCTGAGAAACATGGGAAAGCTTGGGTTCCTCTGTCAGCGATGTGATTACATGGATCGAGCCGTCGAAGAGGGAAACAAAAAGCGCGTCTTCGTGTCGCGCATAGTGAAGTCCCGAAACTGGTTGAAGCGAGGAGGATCCAACGGACAGCTTTGGCGTACAAAGACGAAGTGAGCGGTGGCCGGACCAGCTCAGAGTAGGTGAAAGCCCGGACCACAAAGACACAACGCCAGGAGTGGCCCGTACAAGAACCATCTGAATAAGTTGCGATCAATGCACAGTCAAAATACCCCAACTCCGACACTGACGTTTCCAAGAGGCGAAATCCAAGACAAAGCTGTGATCCCGGTGTTATTTGGTCGAAAAATCGCTGGCTCGATTTTTTCGACGCGTGTTGCGATAGTGTAGTCAAGAAAAAACCCAGACGAGGATGGAGCCGAACAGAGAGTTTGAACAATTTTGACTAGCCCCACCGAGCCATCCGCACCGCCATAGGCCAGCGTGATTTCGCCTGCGCGGGGAATCAGTAATTGCTCGGTTAGTAACGCGTCAGAAGTACTTTCGCCCGCTTTGACACAAGTCCAAGCTGACAATGCGAGGTGCGTTATCCATTCGCTGGAGACCTTAGCAGTAGCAACATGTTCGAGCAATGATCGATTGAACCTGTATCCGGTTAGACGCTATGGGATGATAGATGTCAACCAGCCGTTATTTACCTGAATAGTATAATGGTTCCAGCGCGAGTCCCGGTCACAAGCAGCGAGCTATCAAGACAAGGAGTGGGTGTGATATCAAAATCCGCATGGCTCGACCACAGCAAGCCTGTCAATGTAATGAGTACGGGGATTTCGTTATTCTGAGTGTGTTACTAGTGATTTGTGACCTAAGGGTCTGTTCGGTTTTCGAATGCGGCTCCTGGCAGGCCAACTCGGCGATGAAGGGGGTGACTTCGCAAAGCTTGGGCGCATCAGCGACGACAGCATGAAACACGCCGAGAATCGCATACCTTGGCCCATTCTCCTTTGATGGTATTTTTGGCTGCGTGCCAGAGAGAAAGATCCATGTTTGAGCTCAAGATGGCCGCCACGCATCTGCTGCAATTCCAGGGACATGTACGAGAGGATATGTAACGCACGTACCCCCCGTTCCCCGTCAGGTTGCTGGGCGAGCATGACATCGCGCGAAGGCCGACATCTAAGGAGCCCAACGAGACCGAGCCCCATTCTAGACATCCCGAGTGGTCAATAAAAATACATGAATCGGCATAAACCAACCTTGAGTGTCCGCTGGCCAACGGTGGACGTCCCGTGGGTTAAAATCAATCATCGTGGAAAACCACTTGACATGAGAAGACCGAACATCTCCTGGGATTTCAGAGGGTACGCCGCGGTCTGGAGTCTGATGTGCCACGGTATTTCGTCAGTGATCGGCGAGGTTCTGGGATAGAAGAGACGGGACCAAGATGTAGACGGAGCCTTTGGAAAGGAAGAAGACCTGTCCGTCTCCGGACCACTGGAGGCAAGACGGAGAGGGCCGCGAGGTGACGGTGGGAATGCTCAGAGCAGTATAGATAGGTGCCGGAGGTGGAGGAATCATGACCGACGAGTGGAGAGGCAGGATCTCCGTCCGCGCTCAGCGGGACGACTCGGAGAAGGGATCGCAACGCCGGGTTTTATTTTGCTACTTATCTGTATCAAAGGTTGAATACAGTGCACTGCATGCCGGAGCGCTGAAAGGTTACAGAAGCGATTTCGACGGACCACGGAGTTACCCAATACAGTCTCTGAACCTCGTGCAAGCGTGGGTGGGAGGTGAAAAAAGACTTTACGGGAGGAAGTACGTGGTGGAGGAAAAGGAACGACGAGTCATGAACGGATCAAATGATGTGACTGTGACTGTGACACAGTTCATCTCTGTTTCGGCCACCATGACGGTCCGTGCGCGGTGCTGCTTCGAAGCATTTCACGATGTTTACACCCATCTAGGACCTTACTTACTGCTACTTGCATATGTCAACATACGATCTACAAGTCCTAGACACGCTTGAGAGCGGAGAATATCTGAAAGGCGAACTTGCCAGCGACGGTGAGTTATTTTGTTGGGCGGACCCGAATCTCCGTGGGTTAAGCACAGTCTCCACAGATCTCAACATCCCTGCGCACATGGTCCCGCCTGATCCTGATGATTCTGATAGTATGTGGCAATTTTGTCTTTTCGTCCTTGTGCTGTTCATTTACTAACGGTTTAAATAGTATTGCCCTCTCAAGCGCATCCATCATATCCATACGGAAATCCAACCAATGTTAAACATCCCGCCTCACGGCCCCGTCCGCCTTATGACCCATCTTCTCGCGCGCTATTTGAAGATATGGGTTACGACGGCGGCGGTGTCAATGGTGCTCTAAGATGGAGAGATCTCGCGATGGAGCATCTATTACCCGTGGACGAAGAGAAAGAGGAAGCGAAGAGGGCCATCGAGGCACGCAAGATGGCCAGTGGGGCCTCGAACGCTACGGCACCGCAAGCAGGAATGGGACAGGATCAAACCGCGGACGAAGACGACGAGGAAGAAAACGACGAAAACGAAAATGAAGACGACGACGAGGACTCTGACGAGACGGAAGGTGATGAGGAAGAGGAAGGTTGATGTTTTACTAGGTTTTTTGTGTTACCTGGATCTTGTCGACGTTCAATTCTCAGAAGGTGTGTGAAAACCTTTATTTGGCATTTCGAGTCGTTCACACAAAGTTCACAGACTGATAGTTTGCCAGAACAAAAATACATTGCTACTGACAGGTACATATGCGATGATCCAGTTTTCACGAGGAAAAAGCGATACCCCATCGACTCAACAGCTCTTGGCAATGGCATGAATGTTCGGCCTTCGCGGTTAGATAACTCGACGCCTGTACAATATGTGCCGAGGTACTTACTTAGCGGCCTGGCCAACTCAATAAATCCAGTGAAAATTTGCCAACAACCCAGAGCGCTCTCAGGATACAAACTCAGAACCTCCGGCGGGCTATGAGCTGCTTCCGTCCGACGCCCGGAGCAGCATTTATTTACAAAGAGGAAATAGACGATGGCCACGGACGATCACGGTGACAATAATCTATTAGCTCTTTGTTGGCCTGCCTCCCCGACGTGAAAGCGGGAAACACAACACAGTGGCGGCGCGAGGGTAAAATCTTGCCGGTAATGATTTCCCGCATTTACTACCGCGGGATGATTTCAACCTGAAATAATCAGATTTTGGTGCCGCTCGCCTGGGGCCGCCTGTTGCAACTTGTGGAGGGCGGGGACGTGACCACTTTAGATGGATCGCCCGCAGTCGCCCGCCTGGTCCATCGAAGGAATTGATCCGCCGGTTTTAACCACGTTGATTCCTCGTGGTTATGAGAAGATCCTCGGGGCGTCCTGATGTTGACCTCCGTCGAAATATACGCGTGCAGTGCATATGGGGAAAGAAAATCTCCAATACGGGGACTTTATATAGCTGATCGTCGACGCGTGGATTGCATAATATACCACGCATTCCCACCGTTGATAAGCTAGCGCCGCCCATCTAACCGGAGAATCGCCTCGTCTAGACTTTGAGTTGCGGCCACGTGGGCATCAAACAGGTACGCTCGCGTCGTTATTCCTGGCTGATTCCTGGAATAACTTTAATGTGCGCGCCTTAAGCGCCGGGGACCATGTACTACTGCTGCCGAGCGCCACAAAAAACGGGGAGGTCCACTAGAGGTCCCGGAATGAAACATTGAGACGTTGTCTATTGGCTAAATACCAGTTACTTTTGTAAGGAAGAGGGATTAGTCGGTAAGGAGTAAAAGTTCGACAGCAGGGGGAAAGCAGGAGTCAGTATGCTACAGCAGAAGCAGCTACAAGGAATGAGTCTGAGCGTAAAATATTGGGGTGACAGTAAGGCATCTAAGGCCAGCAACGAATCGAGGGTTCTGGATCAACTTCAGGCAAAAGGCAAAAAGGTAAAGTGAGACGGCACTCACGCGAAGGATATTCACTGGTAAGAAAGGAAATACGCCGACAAAGCGGGAAGGTCGTTGGACCCTGCCTCTGTATATCCCTGGCGACGCGACCCACTGAATTTGAAGGCGACGACGTTGCCATACCAGGGTTTGGACGCGGCTCCGGAGGTGATGTGGTAAATCGCGCGGTTGATAGGCGACCTCTGCGCAAGCGCGAGAGGCGAGTAAAAAACGTGAAGTGGGAAGCGCAGGAGCTCGCCGTTCAGGCCTTGGGTGAGGACGACGCTTTCGGGTGGCGCGTCAAAGTATGGCTGGAGATGGGGGACGGGGCAAAGGCCATGCGAAGGGCGATGTGGCGGGCGGCATTTCACGGTGATAATCCTTGGTCTGTCTGCGACGAGGACGAGTCAGAAAACGCGTTAACTGGCGTAAGATCGACGTACCCTCATCCGAGAGGAATAGTACGGCGTGGACCGAAATGTACTCGGGCTCCGCTGGAGGCGGCGTCGCGATCATGTTCGAGCTATAGGTAAGGGAGGGTAGAGGGCGACATCTTTGGCGATGCTCTGGCCAATTCTGGGGGCAAGTCTGTAAGCTGATCGACGCGCCAAGAGAGTAAGGAATGGACGCACGTCACGCATGTGCTGCTCCGAGCAATAGAACGCGTTATGACAGCGGCCACACCACTGTGTAGTGGGCCGGCGACAGACGAGGCAAGGTTGGTTGGCAGCAGAGGGATTCATGATGGACCGCGAGAGATGGGCGGTGGATAGGTAGTGGATACACGGAGAGGGAAGGGAACCGGGAAGAATACAAGTGACGACAAGAAGCAAGGGACCGCCCTTTATACGTGCACATGTCGGTGAAACCGGGCGTATGTGGCAAGATAATTATTTGCAGCGCGGACCGCCTAGTCGGGAAAGAGAATCGATCGAGATGAAGGTTGGTGGGTCCAGGCACCGTATTGGGGGACAAAACAAAATGGGGAGATCGTGGTAAAGGGAATATGGATGAGGTTTCACAGATCGGGATCAGCGCGTCGTCCGCTAAGGTGACTCCGCCGTCACGCTTGAAAATCACCAAATCAAAACAAACGGTCTGACCTGGTTTGACTCGCTGATGATTTGATAAAGACTCGTGGGATGAAGATTAGGCGGGGACCGGACGTAAAAAATAGGCCTTGGTCAAGCAACCGTTTATCAGGTGTTTACTCGGTGAGGGAATGTGATGGACAAAAAGCCTCAGAAGATGGATATCGATACCACTAACAGGCACATGTACAGGTTTGTCTTGGTTTTGTCCTGGTTGAGCGTAGCACAGATAGTTAAAGAGATCAAACCTGATGAAGGTGGCTTGGAATCAGAAAACTGCTGCCTAATCGCAGCCGCGGGTCGAGTGTACCCTAGAACGACAGATGGTAAAAACATGCAAGGCTGCAGAGACTTGTGGGCTACAGTTTCCTGTCTTTATGAACTTCGAACTTTCTAACTGGCGAACTTCTTCTTGATCCAGTGTTCGAAGCTTGGAAGTTGCAGAAAGGAAGTTTAGAGGCACGTGTCTGCTGAGGTAAGACGCACTATCCGCGTTTGTCTTGCCTTGTGCCTTCAAAATGTCCGACGATGAGATGAATATCGACGATGGTGCGTACCATTCGCACAAGTCAGACCGAACTAACCAACCACTCCCGTAGTCGCTGCTGGGGGAGCAGTCAGAAGACGCGGCAGAGGTTTTCAAAACACTGGTATGTGGGCGAAACTACTCAGCTGGCTTGAGCGTTGCTGACCTGAACTGCAGGCGGAAATGACGGGACCGTAACAACAGAACCCACCTATGACCGTGTGGAGACCTCCCATGTCAAGGATGCGGATACCCGCGCTGCCCGATGCAAGTACCTTTTGGCGAAGAAAGCACAATAACTCATCGTCCTTCTAGCCGTCGAAGGTTGGATAGTACTCGTCACGAACGTTCACGAGGAGGCCACAGAGGAGGACGTGACCGACAAATTTGCAGAGTTCGGGGAGATTAAAAACCTGCACCTCAATCTGGATCGGCGAACTGGATACGTCAAGGTGTGTCCACAATCGTTCGACTGGGGCTTTCTTGACCATAGGACGACCACAGGGTTATGCGCTGGTGGAGTACGAAACGATGAACGATGCCCAGGCCGCCATCGACGGGGCGTCGGGGACCATGCTGCTGGAGCAAGCGATCCAATGCGACTACGCGTTCGTCAGACCACCTCCGACAGGACCGAAAAAAGGCAGAGGCCCTCGTGGGCGCAGCGCCAGTCCAAGCCGTCGCCGATGAATAGTGTAGATTTTATTGTATTAGCACCCATATCTTGACCTTTTTGCTTTGCCTTTCTTGGAGCGGCGCGATTGGTTTACTGATTTCCCACGGCCACTGCTCGTCAACAACACTCGCCAGAGGTCGCCCCACGCTATGGCCCCAGCGTCTCCCGTTCCCTCCAGCGTCAGCGATAGTGAGAAGAAAACCAAAAAGAGGACGTCCCCTTCCAAGTCGAAGAAGGAAGAATCGGAGGTTGAGGACAGCGAGCCGGCCCAAAGTGGCGCTGAAGACGACGACGGCGACGAGGACGGCGATGAGGAGGTCTATGAGATCGAGGACATCCTAGACGCGAAAAGAGGCCACTTCCCCAAGGTATGCTCGCCGTCTCGCGCCTGCGCTCGAGAAACGCGTCGAAGGCTTACTCATTCTCGCCCGTCAGAACAAACTCGGATTTCTCGTTAGCTGGAAGGGTTATGGGCCTGAACACAACAGCTGGGTCGCTGAGGAAGACGCGTACGTGAATACATATCCGCGACATTCAAGATCGTCTAATTTTTTCGCCCAGAAACGCGCCTGAACTCATTGCAGCCTACTGGAAGAGAAACCCAGACAAGAACCCGAATAAAAAGAAAGCGTCTGAGACCCCGTCCAAGCGCACCTCTACCTCGGCGCGCAAGGCCATCGCAGACGACGCCTCCGACGCCGGCGGCTCTGCGTCGGTGGTCAAGAAGCGCGGGCGAAAGTCGGTGTCGGAGAAACCCGCCGCCAAGGACGACGACGAGCGACCAGCAAAGAAGCCGCGGAAAGTGAGCGAAAAGAAGACTGCCGCTGCGCGCGCCTCCGCGTCCGAGGATCCCATGCAGGTGGACGAGGAAGAGGTCGGGAACATGTCGGAACACATGCAAGTGCCGACCTGGGACCAGCTCATCAAGCAAATCGACACCGTCGAGCGCGTAGACGATACGCTGTATGTGTACTTTACACTGTACGTACTGCTATGTTCTTCGTCTGCTTTCGTTTCTCAAACGCGAAATCCAGCCAAACAGGCGAACGCATGCGGGAAGACTCGAAGATTTGCGCGGACAAGTTCCCTAAAATGGTGCGTCGTCACGAACTCACCAGGCTCATTGGCCGCTGACCGATTGCAATTTTTTTCCAGCTCATCAACTTCTACGAGTCCAACCTCCGCTGGAAGGAGGCCGACCATCACTGACCGAGTCGTCCCCGCGTCTTTCCATATTTCCTCGGTGCACATATATTTACCTACTTTCCATTCATTTCTTGCCACGTCCCGCTACTGCCCATGCGATCATGCACAGGAGGAGGAATTCCCATCGGACGCGTATGTTTCGTCGCTTCAAAGTTGTCACTCTACTTCAAACCAAATAAACATACCTATTACTTCACACCTCGCCGTCCTCTCAGTGGCGCGACCCGACCATCGCGCGAGCCGGTTCGGAGATCCGCAAACGATTTGCTATGCTAAGAAGACACTTCCTGCATGCTATGCTCGGAGCGGAGCCAAAAAGTACCCACAAAATCTAAAGCCGCGCGGTAACATGACCACGACGAAATCTATTGAACGGAGAATATCCATTCCATTCCACCCTGCTCCGCACGATCGACGCCGATCGACTGACCTCCGACATAGCAGCCGGACAGCAACTGAGCAAGAAAGAAAATCCATCTAATGCCGAGCACGGTGACTTGCCTTACCCGTGGAATGGACAGGCCATTGAATCCAGAGCGCCCGGGAAACAACACGAAGAGCCGGGCACTTGAACGATCACAGCGAAACCCAGTTCGCCGTTGTGGCTGAACCCAGTTCGCCGTTGTGGCTGAAAAACAGAAGCGAAGTGCCGGAAAATCTCCTCCCAATGCATTGCAACTTATTACATCACGGGGGAAGAAGTAATCCCTGAGCCGGATCACCCGCGTATACATATGTTGCTATGTGGGTCCACCAGGGTCCACCGTCGCATGGCCGCCACGCGACGGAGGCCCGGCTACGACGAGCCCCCAAGTTCGCCGGTATAATACTCATCTCGCGTTGTGTTTCCAAGTTCTTCCCTAGCCCCAGCTAGACTCAGTGGATATTGGATACTCAATCTGTGTTGCTCAGGTACATGGCGCATCAGCGACTTGTCAGCGACGGGGAAACGGAGGAAAAGCAATTGGACTTAGCCTGAGAATTCAAGCCAGCGGACCAGAGGACTGTTTCAATTCGAGACACTTGAGAAAGCAGAGCTTTTTGCGGCGGTCCAAAAGGTAGTTTTCGATTGCTAAAATAGGGATGCCACGACCTGCCACGACCACGTTTTGGACAGCTCTTTGACGCGCTGAGAGCGAAACGAAATAAACGAAAAACACATGCGCGGTCAAGTATATAGCTGTGAATACACACCGGGTCGGACGCCGTTCCGAGGTTACGACACCGGCGGAAGAGAAAAATTGAGGCGAGCAGCTATAATTTACCACAACCGATGCTCGCGCGACGCTCGCGTGGCAACTTCAATATAAGCATTTCGTGGCGCAACCGGAACACAAAGTTGCTAAAGGGACTCGTTAATTTATGCCGTACGCAACTTTGGGTTTTACCGTTTACGAGAAGACGCGGATCTGGAAGGTGAACGGATTCAGAACCGGGATCGCCGCCAATGTTCACAAAAGAAAAATGATCCCCAGCTCAGAACTCGGCGAGAGGCATTCATTCACAAGTTGTACTCTTTGGTTCAAAGCAGTCGACTGGCAGTCGTTAAATCAAACAAAAGTAGCGGTTTCAAGTTAACGCATATTATGGCAGAAGATCCCTGGTTTGAAAAATTTGCAAGAGATCCAAAGAGATCCAGGACATGAGGTCGGAGACGAATTTCACCGCCTTGAAACGAGGTGCGAGTCTTTTTACGTTGAGGGGATGCCCAAAAACTGTGATTGCACCGGGGCCGATGGCCGAGTACCAGACGGGGCGAGACGTAGGTAGGCAAACGGGCTGGGTGGTCAGGGTGCGAGACTGGCTAGCCAGGGGTCCAGTACAGTCGTTGCATTGGGAACTAATTGCTAGTTGCTGTGTAAAATCTGGAAGAGCCCTACTTCCCTCCCAAAAATCAACGCATGAGTATAACCAGAAAACAAACAGTTTGCGATGTCGCGAGCAAAATCCCCTGCCTGGTATTACAGAGGGACGATGGTCTGTCAATGGCCCAAAAAGGAAGCATTGAGTAGGAACATACTTTGAGACAGAGTTAATAGTTCCGCGAATGGAAATGAATCAATCTCCCACCGCGCCCTTTGGAGTGCATCAGAAGAGAAGAAAAAAATCACACTGAGCGTCATGAACCACATCACTAGGGGTTTAGTCGGGGTCAGTGCCTGCCCGCTTGTTCGTGGTAACGTCCCACACGGCCGCTCCGCGTCGCAAAAAAAAAAAAAAAGGAGAGACAATCACAGTTCGGTCCGTGACAAGCTGAGCTGAGCTGAGTCGTAACCACCAAACTGACATACCGTCAGTTACAGATCGGGGCGGAAACGGTGGCGCCTCTCAGGGTATGCAATCGCAGATTGTCAATCGCGGTATCGACAAGTGTAATGTGGTGTATCATGCTGGATAGTGGCGTGAAATAGGGGGGTATCTTGGACATCCTAGTGCTTGGGAGCCTGCCTACCTATGGCTACAATCACCCAGAAACGACTTGGGGAGTGAATTTGCGTGAAACGGTTCATAAATCTTGACACGGCATTCGTATCTTGGGGAAAAATTCAAGTGAGTCAAGTTCAGGTTGAAAGAGCGAGCCTACGTAAACCGGCGGCAACCGCTCGGGCGCAGAGAATCAAATTATCGGGCAACTGCAAGGGCAACTGTAAGAAATTTGGTAAAGCCTCGAAGCCTGTTGCACAATAATAGTCGCCGCGGGAGGTACAAGTTTTGCGAGATTCGAAGATCTGGACCACACAGGCGAGAGATGACAGAAGCAACTGCGTCGGCGCTGCGCTACAAGGGCGACTCGAACCCTGTTACCTGTAATGAAATGTGTGAAAATTGGAAAGTCGCACTGACGCCGGTCCCCACCGAGTCGTTCAACCTGCAAACACATCCGCTACAAGTTTCACTGTCGAGCCTCTGTTAATAAGCTGCTATGGAGCAGGTCGAAGGACCCCTTTGATTCAGATTAATTCGTCCATGAAGGGAAGGAAGAAGAAAACACGGTCATATGACTCGGTTTCAGTTTCAGCCAAGATCCCGACAAGTGCGCATTTGCGCACGAGTTCCGAGGGCAGAATTTTCAGCCTATTTCACCCGTCGATTCCGCCGAGTCGGATGATCGGTCGACCCAACTCGACCCCCCATGGAGAAAGGAGGACTTGTCGACCGACTGAAGCTTGACTCGGAGGAATTGGAACTATGAATTTGCAAGGAATTTGACCGACTCGGAAGGGGCATTGTCCGACTCATTGACACGACTTCAAGGATCTCAGGAACGGTTTGAAAAGGCTTGGAAAATGCTAGAACAATAGGAGGGGAAATGAGAAACAAGTTAGCATGGAATTAGGCTGTTCAGAACTTACTGAATCCCGTAAGTAGCGCGTGGCGGTCGTCAATCACCTGCACTATCCAAAAAGAGTAAAAAGGAATATAAATTCTTGTATATACACCGCCGGACGGGGCCATATGTATGTTGTACTGTATGTAACTGGGTAACGCACACCGATGGAAAGAAGAGAAACACAAAGCAAATAAGTTACTAGCTGACGACCGATGGATAATGTATTTGCTCCCCTCCCCATCCCTGCTTCCTCCACACTTCCATCCCTGCCTCCCCATGAAATACGACACCCGCCAGATCAAGCAAAAAACTTGAAGGAAGACACCGAAACAACCTTACAGCTCCCCCGCAGCCCGCATCGCCTGCACGACCTGCTCCGTGCTCTTCCCAATCACCACCTGCGCGGGGTCGACGATTTCCGGCTCCGCGGGCGCAACGGGCTCGATGGGCAGGATTGACACCTCCGGTTCTGCTGCCTCGGCTTCCCCCTCTTCCTCGTCTTCGCCCTCCTCCTCTGACAATGCCAAGGATGAGGGAACATCCGCGACCGCAGGATTCACAGCCCCCGCAAATTCCGCCCTCAGGCTGTCAATCCTCCCCCCAAGCTCTTGCACAAGCTCCGTGAGCGCATCATGCGCCGCCTCGAGCCGCACGAGGAACGGATCTGCTGGCGGGCGCGGGTGCTTGCCCGATTGGATGTCCGAGGCTTCGACTTGGAAG
The DNA here is from genome assembly GCA_029449255.1 of Mycena polygramma. Lineage (NCBI taxonomy): Eukaryota > Fungi > Basidiomycota > Agaricomycetes > Agaricales > Mycenaceae > Mycena > Mycena polygramma. The sequence goes on from JARKID010000022.1 coordinate 559,292, forward strand.
TCTTCGCCGACTGTGAAAAGAAAACCGGGTTAGATAATTTGTTCTCGGTAGAGAGTGATATGGAAAGGAAAATGAGAGGAAGAGAACAACTCACTCTTCGCCAACGAGTGATACACCTCCCAATCCATCGGCGTCACATCCGCGAGCCAGCTCAGATCCATCCCCACGTCTCCCTGGGCCTGAGAGCAGGCGTTCTTCACCTCCTTGATGATGGCCAGTCCCTCTTCCACCTCCTGCGCCTTCTCCTCAGCGTGGAACGTCTGTAACACATTCTGCGCCTTGCCGATGCTCTCGCGCAGCTTGTCCTCCACACGCCCGATAACCGTCTCGAAGCGCTCCGTCCGCTCCTTCACGTCCGCCGCGTCCAAGTCCTCGGGCGTCTTACCAGCGAGAGACTTGAGCTCCTTCCTTACATACCCCTCCAGCCCCCCGAGCATCTTCTCGCCCTCCTTAGCCACAGTCTTCACCGCGCCGCCCTCCAGTGTCCGTACGTCATCCAGCCTCGCGACCGCCTTTTTCCGGGTAGCGACCAACGCCTTCCTCAATGCCTTATTCTGCGTCTTGGCGAGCGCATTGAGCCGTTCCGTGGACGCAGCCATCGCCGCGGTGAGCCGCGCGCGCTCCTCTTTCGTGCGCCGCTCCTTGGCGGCAGCCTGCTGCTCCGCCTCGAGCACCTTGAGGTTGTGGATCTCCGAACGCGAGAGCTCGATGTCCTCGTCATCGTCGGGCACGATGTCGCCGATGTCAGAGTCCGAGGGCGAGTCAGCGGGGGTGAGGCCGAGGTCATCGAGGAAGTCGAAGAGGTCTGCGTCGTCGTCTTCCTCTACAACGGCGGGGGCGGCGGGTGACTCTTCCTCCACGGCAGACAAGGGCGTCGAAGTCGGCGCGGGCTCCTCTACGGCCGAGGCGGCGTCTGCCAAAATTTCCTCGACGATGGGCGACTCCATACCGTGTGCGGACTGGATGGCGATGGACGCGGCGGCAAGGTCTTCCAGAACGGACTCGGCTGCGAGATCTTCTAGCACTGCGGCAGGTGTGGTCTCGGCGGGTGGAGCAACAGACGAGGTAGCTTTGACGGGGACGACAGGCTCTGGAGCAGCGACAGAGGACGCCTCGACGATTGAGGACGCCTCGACGACGGGAGTAACAGAAGACGACGCGGTCTCAGTAGGGGCCACCTCTGGCGTGGCAGTCGGCACATCCACCGCAGACGGCGTAACAGATGCCTCCACCTCCACGGGCGTCACCGCCGCCTCGACTGCCGTTTCGCGGACCACCGCCGCCGTTGTCGCGTCGTCGCTGCTCGCCGCTGTCGCCTCAGGGACAGGCACAGGCTGCTCCGTCGCGCTACCCACGGGCCCCGCGCCACTCAGCTCGAGTACCTTGGCCCAGATGCGCACGACGTGCGGGTCAACGTACACGTACCACGCCTTGCCGACCTTGTCCACCGCGAGCAGGTACAGCCTTACGACGTGCGGCTTCGCGGTACGGTAGCCACGCACGACGTGCGGTTTGCTTGCTGCGTAGACGCGCTTGGCAAAGGGCGCGACACGCGTGCTGTAGGTCTTGTGCAGCACAAACGCGGTACGCTCCAGGGTGTGTTGCGCGCGCAGGGCGTACGGCGTGGCACGCGATATGTACGGACCGGCGTGTTTGTGCCATTGAGGGACAACGTGTTTTTGCCATTGCGGGAGGACGTGCTTGCGGTACTGGGGCACGACGTACTTTGAGAAAGTGGAGACAGCGACGCGCTTTGCAGCGGCAGCGTAGGGTGCAGTTTTGTCGAGTACGGGGCGGACAGCGGTGCGCTCGATATGCTGGGCCTTTTCGACGTATGGGGCGACAGAAGGGTGCTCCAGAGCACGGTATATTGGCGGGAGGACATAAGGCTCCAGGACGTGAACGCGGTATTGGGAGAGACCGCGACAGACTGGACTCGAGAGCGCTTCGTCGGATGGACATTTAACAAAAGCATAGAGCACCAGCAGCGAGAGAGAGAGATACACTAGTCGGTCTAGCCAACCCCCAGATGGCTGCTTTGATCGGTATCAGTACTTGCAATGCATACACACAAACCACACGGACTTTTGGGTGTACTTTGTGAATCCGACTTCTATGCTTGGATTTTGATTGTGTTTTCGGAGTCGCCGCCGCCTTGAAGCACGTCAATGTAAAACCAGTAGTAAGTGACGGAAACGCACGGATTTCGCAGCGGCCTCCTTGTCCTTCTCTGCGGACAATGATAATGTTGATTTTGGCTTTACAGCGCGGGGTGGAGGTTGGGATGAGTTTGTGCGCGAGGCCGGAGGCATAGGCGCGACCGGGACCTTGCGAGTGACCACCATCGTGAAAGGGAGATAAAGGGAGTGTGTAAAGAGCTTGTCAATAAATTACGACTCCAACAAGAAATGACGTGGAACAAATGTTGGCCTTGTTTGCCAAGGTCCTCCGTTGGCCTTTGTTCGTTCCTGTGAAGGCTTTCTCTCTCTTTCTGTGAGGTGTTGGAGCGAGACCAACGCGAGACGGACTCCGATTGGAAACAGAACGTGATGTGGAGGAAGAAGGGAAGTTTCGGATCGAAACACTGGAAATAGCACCTTGATAGGACCGCAAGAAGAGCGAGGCTGACCTCGTGTGAATCGCGACGGAGCGGGTGTACAAAGGTTAGACAGATACGAGGCCGAGGCAAGGAAGGGATGCCTGGAAATCGGACGATGTAAGGGCAAAGATTAAAGGGGGAATAAAACTGTCAATGGTGAATGATGCGCGGGGCTTGGATGCAGAGAATTAGTCGGGATTATCATCAGAAACCAGCTATATTATTGGACGCAGAGTCGCTGAAAAACCGGCCATCTACCGCACAAGATCCAGACCAAACCCAGACACGTAGAAGCAGAGCAGCGCAGCCTACTGTACAGAAATGGCACAGAAGGCACGAAAAAAAGTTAGGAGCTCAGTATAGCGCAGTGTGAGCCACTGTGGCCGGAATCCATGAAACAGAGTTGCGCTGATGCTGGGAAGTGCTGGGATTCGGGAAAGAGACGTATGTTACATAATCGTCCCGAAACGGACTACTCATCCGCGCGTCCCAATCGGGAAGCTCTAGTGCATTCTCGGACTCTTGAATCCGTGGCAAGGCATATAAGGCTCCAAAAAAATCTCAGGTATTCTCAGAAACAGGATTGGTCGTGGTTCGGCGTAAATTCACACTGGTGTTCTGGAAACAGATGCGCCCGCGGGTTCGGCGAAATTCTGAGCATCTACCCTGGGTTTGGGGATGCCGGGAATGCGTTGTATTGATTTTTTCCAAGTGCTTAGAAGGCAAAATACGCCTTCAATGGACATTCCCCACAGGACTAATGAACAGCCGTGTAAACGAGACAATGTTGAGTTTTAAATTCCAGAGGACATGAGAGAGCGTATAGAAAATCATCAGCCCAAAACCATTTGATTGAGCGTAATTTACAAGAGCGCATAGAGGAGGGCTCGCTATTTTGTACCGGTCGCCATTTTGCAGAGCAGAACTAAGGGACATCACGCCGAGTCCAGCGCATCTATGTATCCGTCTTTTCCTCGGCCTAGTTTTGGTTTTGATGTCCTGACTCCAGATCTCCGCGCTATGCGCCGTTTTACCGAAAGATTACAAACCATAAGATTATGAACCAGGCTTACCAACCACAACCCTGGGCAGCGGCTGCACTACCTACGTGATTATTAAGGCATCCACATCCAAAAACTATATAAGATCTGCTTGTGCTTTCAAAATTCACAATCAATCTGCACTTACCACAGAAGCCACGAGAACTTGAATCCGAGATGACAGTCACCAACCTCGTCTTCGTTACGCGCAAACCCTCCGTCTCCTTCGCCGAGTTCGTCAAATACTCGGAGGAAGTGCACGTCCCGCTCACCACCCGCATCGCCGGCGACACAATGCCCAAGACGTTCCGGCGCCACTACACCGACTCGTCGAACCCGTCGTACGTCGGCCCGAACCGCGGAGTGGACTGCATACTGGAGATGGTGTGGGAGGATGAGGCGGCTGTTGGTGAGTTTTGTTTTGCATTCTCTTTATTCTTGTCGCTTTTCTGTTCCCATTTGACTTTTCCTGTTCTTTTGGGACTCGCACAAAAAAGGGAATGACGCTGATGGCGATAACAGGTCGATTCCTGGCGAAGCTGGGGGAGGGCGACAATACCAAGGTGCTGCAAGATGACTGGAAGCACTATATTGACGACAAGGGAGAGACGGTCGTGGGCGTGTCGCAGACGTTTAGCTCTTGAATACCCAGTGTCCGATCGAGAGTCAATAGCAAGGGCGGGAACACTGACCAGGAACCGAAGTGTTTTGAGAACCAAGATTTGGAACAGAAAACGAAGACGAGGATCTGATGCTCTTTCTGGACGTTCTGTGAGAGCTACTACTAGTAAGCTGAACTTGCTTCTTTCTTCGCTGCGTTTGTCCCCGGACCCTAAGCAGATATTGAAGTGGAAGCAGCGATGAAGCCTTTCATGAAATTATGCGCAAAAATTCAGGGAGGTGTGGATTCTTGAGACTCGAGTACGCCAAGGGGTAGGAGAGGAGACATTGTGGTGGTGAAGAGGAAGAGACGACGGAACTTGCCGGTTCTATACTCTCCCGTCTTACGAGTTGACAATTGCTAAGCATAGGGGTCGTTCGCGTCCAACTCAGTCTCAACTTGAAGATGTCATCAGAGTCCACAGACCTGGCGTACCTCCCACACGATGCATGCTCTTATAACTGGGACACTTCCTTCCCCGAGCGATACCTCAGCCACGCCATCCGCGTCCTACACTACAATAACTACCCGACCCCCGCCTCGCGCACGGAGCCTGACCTGGGGCTGCTGATCGGCCTTGTCTACATGTTACGACAATATTTTGTGCACTTTGGGGTCCCCGAGGATGAGGTAGACGCGCGGTTCGAGGCGATGGGGATGGGGGCGCTCTGGAAGGAGATTGAGCCGGGGATGTGCCCGGAACTGTTGGAAGGTATACCGGTGCGCAAACCAGAGGAGTACGTTCAGAAAACAGATGAAAGCACAATGCATACTGACTTCAATTTGCTCCCCTCAGACCGCTTCCTGCAAAATTCCGCTTCAGTAAATATTCTAGCTTCCCCATTCCTCCAAATTCCCTTGAGAACTAGTATCTATAGTCTCATTCAATGTGTATCTGCCAGAACCAAAGTCAGGCCGTAACCTCAGAGAGAAGATAGTTTGTGTATATTCATATTACAACGTGGTACAAAGGATGCTTGCTGAAATAACGATTATTTAAGCGTCCGCGGTATTTAGCTGTACTTAGTCGGCCTTCCACGATGGCCTACAACGCCCACGCGCCGGCCCCATGGCCACCGCCCGTCCGCCTTGCCTCCGCCTCGGCCCTCAACGCCTCTCGCTGTTGCCGCAGCCTCTCCGTCTCCCGTCTCAACATCTCCCCATCCTCCCTCAACGCTGCCTCCCGCGCCCTCAACGCCTCCAGTTCCCGCGTCCTCGCCGAGATTTGATCCTCTTGCGCCGTCAGCGCCTCCGCCTCCAACCCCGCCGCACGCCCTGGCCCCGACCCCGACGCCAGATTGGCCTCAGAGCTTGACGTCGTCAATGTGTCCTTCGCATCCACATTCGGAGCCTCCGCGGCCTTCGTGGGACTGACGACCGGCCCCTCCTTCTCCTTCGGAGCCTCTGGCTCCAAATTCCGCAACCGCATCTCCACCAAAAACTCCTTGTCGCGTATCGACTGCGACCACGTCCCCAGAAGCTCGAGCATCACCGCGCCAACCCGTATGTTCGCGACCAAGAGGAAGATCGCCGGATAGACTTCCATGACTGCGACACACACGAGGTGAATAAATGTAGGCACTGAAAAGAAAGGGAACATACACAAAAGCCGACTGTTCTTCGGGATAATCGGGAGGAAGTGCTGCGCGAGGAGGAACACGCCGCCGGGGAGGAATATCATGCCCAGCAGGCCGAACGTTACGGGCCCAATCACCTCCCGCGTCGCGGTGACCGGCTCGGGATGCGTCCACCCGTTGTTCGTTATCTGCGCCATCCATGGTCAGCAACTCTTCACGAATATCGAAAACACGACAACTTACATGCTGTATCCCCCTTGTAATCGGGTTCGTCGGCTGCGCCCGGTTAATGTGCAGCATAATCTTCGCATAGAGCAGCCCCATTGCCCACTCGTCCACAATCCGTATCCGCGGCACGAGCGTCGAGTCCAGCGACAACCGGATCGGGAGCACGATGTACAGATCCACGACGAGGGCAATGAGCGTCGGCACCACCACGCCCAGGAACAGCACCATGTACGCAATCTTCGCGCTCCACAGCAGCCCGCGCTTGACAACAAGCAGCCGCAGGTCCGCGCGCGGCTCGTCCCCGCCGCGCCGCTGGCGCCGCTTGTCCAGACGGTCCACCGCGCGCCCGATAAGGTAGCAGCCCCACAGCAGGTACGCGCCCGCGAGGAATGAGTACCCGTCGTGCACCGTGCGCGGGACGAACAGCCCGAAGAAGCTGCGGCCCAGTTGGATCGGCAGCGCGAAGACGACGCCGAGGAAGACGGCCCCGAGGACCCAGAGGATGCCGATGAAGGCCAGCACACGATAACGGAAGTTCGGCGGGATGTAGACGATGATGTAGTCCTCGTGCGGCACGCGCTTCGCCTTGGTCGCCTCGTCGTCCTGTTGCACCATGAGCGCGCGCGCCTCTTCGTCGACAGGCTCGCCGAGCTCGTTCACCGCGGCGGTTGCCCGCATGTCCCGGGGGAGGGAGATGTTGTCGGATGCGGGCACGCGTCTGAACGAGCCGTCCTTGATGTTCGTCGGGTCGTCGAGGTCGTCCTCGGTGCGGACCAGCAAAGAGGACCAATGTATAGCCGTGTACTCTTCGTGGGGGTAGCGGCCTCCGAAAAAGTATGATGACAGTCGCAGCCGGCTGGCCAGGAACCTCCACAGCGATTTCGAGACCCGCTTGATACCTGTTCGTGGTCGGAAGTAATGGGTCGTGTATGGTAGGACCACATGTAAGAATATGAGGTCGACCGGGACATCGGAAAGAGGCTCCCTGCCAATCGTTGAGTTGGAACGAGGAGGAAGAAGGTGGAAACGGACCTGTTTTTCCACCGGAAGGGAAGGATTGACTTGCTTCCAACGAAGAGCAGACCGGCGACGCTGCCAACCACGCATGCGACAACAAACGAATACATGACACCGCTCACGCAGATCTTTCTGAGTTGCGTCAAGGTAGGGCGGTCAAGTATGTCCCGAATGGGGTGCGAATCTTGGGCCTGTGGATCCTTTATGAACCACATGGCTCCCTTTCGCAAAAGCGTTCTGCATCCCGACAGCAACACTGCGAACGAATACCTAGAAGGGATACATGAGATTGTGCACTGTCAAGGCATGCAGTCTGGCTCACATGAACATGGTCCCGGCGACCCAGTGATAGAACATCGCCGTCAGTGGCGCCTGCTTAAAGAAGGCCACCCGAGAGATGAAACTAGCTTCGGGGAACAGCCATACTGTGCAGACATCCAGAACTATACCGCAGCCAAGCGGGAACGTCACAAGCTCGATGAAGATGAAGGTGGCGACCTTCAAGACAAGCAACTGCTCCCGAACAGCCGTCCTTACAGCGCGGCCGGCGGTCTTCATGTTCCCGACAGTGAGGAGGTTGAGATAGAGCGAGACCAGGACCATGACGACGACATAACCGAGGACAATGGCAAAGACTTTCTCCTTGGGCCCTTGTCCTAAAGCCAGTTGCGTCCAAGTCATGCGAAGCTGTACGGTGCTGACCCGAACTTCCTGCCCGAGCGCGGCAAAGTACGGTTCCGCAGCATCCACGACGGTGGTTTGGAACGCCGAGGGAGCAGAGATTTTCGAGGGAGTCGGCTCTGACGACGACGACAGCGAAGTCCATGCAAATAATTGCTCCAGCGGCTTGTCCGAGAGGCTATGAACCCGTGAATACTGTGAACGACTCCGTTAGATATATAGAGTGTAAGAATGAATAAATGCATACCACCGCGGAAGTTACTTCAAGTGCCTTGTCCGCCTTGTTTTGCCCAAAGATCACTGAAACGAGGAAAATGACACTGAGGAATAAGAGGTTGGCCACCCGGAACAGCGACCGGCCGATTAATGGGAGTAATAAAGTCATGATGATATACATGACTGAATCGACGATGGGGTCGGTGATGATGCGCATAACCTTGATCGGGAGGTGTATTATTTGGAGAAAACGGTGAGGATCCAGCTATCGGGAACACGGTCAGACGTAGTCATCAATACAGGACAGTACTCACTGAGAGTAAAGCCGTTGATTTTCCCAGTGTGAAGGGTATCCACACCAATAAGCCAATGGCCGTATCGAGTACGAAGATCATTAGCGCGGCCTAAAGCGAAGAAAATCAGTTCTCCAGGATATCGAAACGTGAAGGACGGCACAAACATTCTGGACAACTCCGTAAACTGGTCCCCGCATGCCAATCGCTAGAAGCATCTCGGTTATCAGCCCGAACTCAAGTCGATGATCAAAACATGCCTTCCATGGCGCCCTCCATATCATCCTCCACATTCCCGTCCATGTCGTCGTTCAGGTCGAGGACGCCGTCCGCCAGCCCAGCTTGAGCCGCCGGCGGAACCGCTACCTCAAAATCGTGCTCGGCAGCACCAGCATCCATCTCCCCATCTCCGACTTCCGCCACCTCCTCGTCTTCGATCTGAATGGCCTGCCAGATAGGTGCCTCCGCGTCGAAAGGGACTCCGCCATCCTCTCCATCCTCATCATCGTCCTCACCCCCTTCGTCCTCCTCCATATCGAACTCCCCATCACCGTCATCATCGTTCTCGTACTCGTTCCGCGGGCTGTATGCCTCCTCCTCCTCGTCATCGTCCGAGTCACTGGGAGGCTGTAGTTTCGGCATGCCATCCTCATCCTCTTCGTCGTCCTCCGCATCAGCGAAATACCGGGCATGTTCCGACTCCATGTCCTCCATCTCCACATCGGTATCCGTGTCGTCCGCCTTGGCCTTCCCTTTGCGATCCGACCCACTTGACTGCACATCCTCATCGCGATCGAAGTACTCGCGACGCCGCGAAGGGCCGGCGTCGGGCGACAGCTCCTCCGGCGCACGGTACGTCGCCAGCTTGGGAGAAAGCACGGGCGATACATGCGGGGACAAGATTGCCGCCACACTGGGGTCATCCGCGACTATAGTTGGCGTGGTGTTGGGCAGCTCGGGGCGACGAGAGCGAACCTCCGTGGCTGTTTGGGGGAGCGCGCTGGAGCCTTCTAGGAAGCTCCAAGACGATGTTGACGACTCGCGGCCGTCATCTGAAGATTGAGGTTGCGAGGAAGGAGGATTAAATTTGGCTGGTTCAGCCTGATCCTCGTCGGTCTGGCCCTTGAGGAGCGCAAAGGGGAGACTTTCGCTGGGACGTTCAAGCGTAACGGATGGGAATGCGGGTACCACAGGATTCGGGGTAGATATCCGCGGTACCGTGTCCAAGGCAGGAGAGAACTTGGTTATGGACGGCGGCTCGGAAACACTTCTTCTACTGAGGCTGCTATTGCCTGGGGGGAAATGAGTGGCCGATCTGAAGGTGAACTCGAAGTTATCGGAGTTGTCCAAAGCAGAATTGTCGGGGACGGAAATTCCTTGTCGATGAAGGTTGCGGGATAGCCGCGCCTGCTGAAGACGTCGGTGACGCAGGGTCTGCCCATCATTCTCGTTCTCCTCCTTGCGGGTTCGTCGTCGGCTACCGCTCGCAGCGGCGCTGCTGGTCGCAATGCCGCCGGCTTCCTCGGGCTCCTTGCCTTTGTGAGAAAGACGGCGTTTCCTGTTTGGCCGCTCGGGAGCCGGGTCAAATGTGCGCATGGCATCCATGGCTCTGACAGCATCCATCTGCCGCTGTGCCAGGGCGATCCGGTCGTTCACATTGGGATTCGGATGCGGCGGCGGCACGCGGGGCGGCTCTAAAAGCTGCTGCTGCTGGGGAGGCGGCGGCGGGAGCGGCAACGGTGCTGGCACGGGTTCGGGGTCCTCGTCCTCAAACACGCCTGGCCGGGCGTTCTGGGATATCCACTCGCGAAGGAGGAAGACGGCTACAAACGTAAGAACCACGAGGGACGCGATGATTTGACCCGTGAAGATATCCGATGATAAGGAGATCCAGAGGGGATTGGTCGCGACTCGAGCAATGAACGTATCTGGAGGCGGGACGGCGGTCGGCTCCGAGTAGAAAGCCAGGTAGAAAGGGCTAAGTTGTTCAGGCGCGTCAGGGGGACGCGGACGATCGCTGATCCACCAAGCACTGCAGCAAATTAGCACCGCGCAATCCATAGATGAACGGAAACACACGTAGAGTCCCCCATGGAAAAATACATTCTCCATGTCATCACAGTGACCCAAGGCAGAACTGCGAGCCATATGATGGCGACAGCTACTGCGCGCACAGCGAACAGCATCGCAAAGAACGACTGCTGCGCTACCCGTCGCAGGAGAAGCACCGGAGGCAACCTGGTCGGCATATCCGTTGCGTAAACTGGGGAGACATAAGAGCGAGAAACTGCAAAGAAAAAATTCAAACGCACCTTTCGTGAACGAATACGGATGCTTGCAAACATCGCAGGTCTTCTTCTTGCTATGGGCCAACCAAGTTGTCAAACTGGATGGAAAATAAATTAAATTGCACATCATTCGGAGAGAATACCCACCAATCTTGGTGGATGTACCGAATGGTACCGGAGCATTTACATGGGTAGAAGAGAGGCTGCTCCGCCTCTGCGGGAGCGCTGCAAATTCGACATGTGTCTGATACAGGACGTATTGGAATCCGCGTCGAGTGCAAAAAAATTGGACATACCTTGTTCCTCAGCTTCCTGCATATGACGGAGACTTGTGGATACTGCTCAATCAAGAACGGAATCCTGAACACAACGATGGAGAATGTAAAAAGGTGGTTGGAGCTCCAAGGCGTCACGGCGAATGCGGAATGAGTCCGAGGTGTAGTCACGCCTGTCACACCCATCGGGGACAGCAGCGTGACTCGCGTGACACGGAACCAACTGAAACACCGACCTCAAGGCTCAGTGGTCCCAGATGCTTGGCCCTGCTTGCGAATGACGCCCGACTCTTTCCACTCAACCCACTCTGCGTGCCGGCAACACATTCTCTTCCGCCTCAACGCGCCTCTCACGCCGCCTGTCTTTTCTCCGCCCTCTGCTTAGATCCGCTCTCCGCGCGCAACTCAACACTGCGCACCCCGCCTCGCGCTCCCTCCGCCGCCGCCGCGCCCGGCCGCCTTGCGTACTTACTATCTCTATTTACCCTCTTCCTTGCCCGCCCTGGTGCATTTCCCAGTGCGCCTCTAAGGTACGCCCCGTCCCTTCTCCGACTTTTTTCGTACGCTAATCGCCATCGCAAGATTCTCAGACGCTGAGCTACATGCACACAAGGTACGCACCTTCCCTCCTTTTCCCTTTCCTCTCCCCTCCCTCTGCGCCGTCGGAGTTGCTTGGGTCCGCACCCCGTACGTTTTCCTTGCACTCAGTCATTCCCTCACTTACTCATCCGCTACAGTTTTGTTAGTCCGTGAAGGATCTAAAGGGAAAAAAAAAACTTACCGTCCTCCCTCTGGCCCGCACTGTGCCCCAGACAGGCTCAGATCTGAGATTTGTCGGTGCGCACCTTTCCGCCTTGCTTATCCTCATCGCGCATCTCACTCGCGCTCGCAGCACCGAGAGCACCAATCTCGTCTCAGCCGCGCAACTTCCCGACACCTCCACTGCGCCCGCGCCCGACATCTGACAGCTGGTTAGCGCGCATGCACGGGACAAGACGAATCAGGCGCTACACACCCGACTCGCACGCCCTGCCGCATCCGCATCCTGCTCGCCTCCCTCTCCGCCGCTCACCCTCCCGCCCGCCGAATCCGCTATGCAAGAATCAAAGTCAGCAAAGGCTCAATCACTGACACCGTCGACCTACCTCCAATGCGACGTACGCAACCCCCCGCCGATGCGCCTCGTCCGTGCGCTCCCCCTTCCACTAACCCAACCTTGATCTCATGCTCACCCGCTCCTCCACGCCCCGCTCGCGCTCGCTCTTCAATCCCATCTCGACCCATTGACTCGTCGCAAGATCTGTCTCCAAAGTCAAATCAGCAAGATAATCCACGACGACTTCGGGTGGCTTACTTACCTCCGACCCACGCGCGCGCCGCCTCTAACCGGTAAGTAAGTAATCCTGGCTGTCTATCCATCTCATATGCGACGCTAACGCCCCGCTTCCAGAAAACCCGAAAATGAGTCAGCAGCGGCGCGTATACGTTGCCTGCCCTCGCCGCGCCGAGTACACCACCCCGGACTCGACACCTCCGATGCGCCCGCTTTCGTCTTGTTCGGACTATCCCAAGTCGACGCTACGGAGCGCGCTCAACTCGCCCGTCCCTGCCTGCTGCTGTGCTGTCGCACCGACGCGCACGCCGGATTGCGCTAGAAGGAAGATTGGCAAACGCCTCAAACGTCGACGGCGCACGAGGACTTACCTCCAGTGCTCCCTCAAAACGCCTCGGAAGAACTGCAAAGAAAAAGCGCAGTGCACGGCTGCTCGGCTCCCACGCACGTACCTTCCCGTCCAAACCCGTCTCGCTCGCTCTCTCGCACTCGCTCGCCAGCCTCCGATCCCGCCAAGTCGCGAGATCTGTTCCAAAAAGCAAATCAGCACGATGATCCTGGTCCACGAGGACTCGAGTCGACATACCTCTAGCCGTCGAGCCCGCGCCCGATCCGAGGACACTGGCAGGTACGTACGTATCCAGTTATCTCCAGGTGCTACACTCTAACGCCCGGGTCTTGCAGAATATTCTGGAAAGGAAACAAAGTCAGTGTCGGCGCGGTGAGGTACGTATCGCACACGTACCTTCCCTTCCCTTTCACGCTGCCCCCTTTCCTTCCTTACAACCTCCGAGCCGAGTCGAATGGAACCAACGCGCAAGTCGAAGGCGGCGTCGAATCGCACCTGTCAAACGGATTAGGTGAGTAAGTACAAAATGCGGTGTAGTTGGGTCGCGGCTTACCTATCCCAGGCAGGTTAAATGGTCTCGTTCTGGACGAGCGCATCTGAATCTGAAATACTCGGTCAGGGACATAGTGGGGAGGTAAGATGAGAGTAGGCACGTACGTACATTTGTCTGTATATCTGTTTGAATACAGAACACGTTTGCAGCCCCGTTTGTTTCTACCTTGAATGAATCGCAACCTGAGAGGAATGTCTTGAGGGCTCGACCAAGTTGAATCGCCGGTGAACGCCCTGATGAGAAGGAAAAGAAAGTCAGTAATATTCGGAAGGGTGGGGACTGACCCGATTGATCTCGTGAGTTGGACCCAGTTCAATCCTGGATATCGTTTTGAAGGTTGCAGGTTGAATTCTCGCCTTCTGGAATCGAGCCTTGCGGGTTGGGATCCAGACTACGAAACAAGGTCAGTCCGATTGGAATGGAGATGGTTTTGAAAGACTCACGGGGGTTTTGTGCAAAGAGTTCAAGTTGACGCGGCAAGGTTGATCAAGAAGCTGGAGGAAATGTGTCATTGTCAGTCCAGCAACAATTGAAACGAAAAGAATGTGCACATACCTTGAACGAATCGATGCACCCCTTTTACTGTTCAGGCCCGGTCAGAAAAACGTCGAATCTCTTGAGGCTTTGAAGCTGAAGTCGTTTATGACTTTGTTCAACTTGTAGCTGTAATGTCGAATCAGCACAATGTAAACAAGTAAGTAGAATAATACCCTACCTCCCGCGATCCACCACATTTCGAGTAAGCTTGAGAGACTGCAGCGGTTGGCTCAGCGCCGTGGTGGTGAGAACAAAAGAACTGGTGTTGAGTTTCGGCTTATCTGGAACGCGTCGGTTAGATTCAAACAAAATCGGGGAAAGAAAGAGGACTTACAGGTCAATTAGAAGGTGTAGGGTATACGACTGCAAAAGCAGTGTGTTGGATTCGGATAAGACTTGAACCAACCTAAGTTCAAACAAGCAAGAGTAAGTCAACGGTTTAAAAATGAGGTTGAGGTTAGCTTACCTTGGCAAAGACAAGGGCGGATCGAGACAAGCTTGAGTAGAAACTAGGTAAGGGTGCGATAGGTTCAAGTCAACTGTGATGGGACCAGCCAATACCCAGCCAAAATAAAATGAAGGGCAGGTACCTAAAGTCAAACGGGCATAGTCTTGGGCAAGTCTTGGGTGCGGAATAAATTTGATTCGTCACGGTAGTCCGAGGTTCTGAGAGAAAGGCAGTGAGTCAAGGATAAGTTGAATATCGGATTGAAGGTGGACTTACTTCAACCTTGTGTGAGTCGAGACCGGGTAAAGCTGCGATGGCTTGATTGTGTGTTGAATGTTGAAGGATAGTTGAAGTCTGAGAGAACGGGTCAACAACTTGAACCAAGTCAAAATAAAATGGAGCGGGCACTTACCTCGGGCCAAACGGGCATAGTCTCGGCGTCCTAGGGTCACGAAATTACATCGTACAAATCCGGGACCTGACGAGCAACGAATAATGGTAAGTTCAAGTGTATGTTGGGTAGTTTGAAGACTAACTTACCTTCGGCCTCAAGTTCAGCCTATACGTCTTTGAAGTCTTCAGTCAGGCTCGTCCTAATAAGAGAGTAAGTCAGTCAGTCATTGAACGAACACAGAACTTGGGGCACACCTCGAGTAATATTGGCATAACTTCGGCCTTTCGGGCATCGGCGAAGGGACAAAAGGACAAGGGTAAGCATTCTGAAACCCAATGATACACGAGTCAATATAAGTGTCAGTCGAGTCAACTAAGTCTCACCTCAGTCCGAATGAACTCCAACCAAAATCAACTGGGGGTTAATGTAGAGCCTATGCGAAAAAGGACAAGTCAGTCAACTGAAGGCCAGATCGAAAAATGAAGTCAACGTACCTTGATGTAGACGAGCAGTCTCTCGGCGTTCAAGTAGGTGGCGCGAGAGTGGATAGGCCGCATTGAAGGACAAGCCAGAGTCAAGTCTAATGAAGCAAGTCAGTCCAGAATAAGTGCCCAAGAGATTTGAACCAAACGCACCGAGTGTAATTTGAACCCGACGATAGTTTCGGTGTTTGAAGCCGCGGCGAGTGGGCTGGTAAGAAAAGGTAAGGTCAGTGAGGTTGAGTGAAGTCAGAGTTCAACGCGACATACCTGTTTAATGCAGGTATAGGCTCAGTGTTTGAAGCAACTGCGAGTGGGCCAATACACATCTAAGGGTAACAAAGTCAGTGAGGTTGAAAGCAAGTCGGAGCTGAATCCGACGCACCGGGCGCAACCTGAAAATAGCTATAGTCTCAGCGTTTGAAGCTCGAGGAGGCTTGTAAGAATCTAAGTGCGATGAAGTCAATAAAGTCAAAATGGATGCAGAGTTGAAGCCCACACACGAAAGCTCGGCCGGTCAGGATCTAAATGAAAGGAAGTCAGTAAGGCAAAAAAAAATCAAGGGAGGCTCGAATGGGACGTTCCTTGTGGATTTGAAGGTAATCTTGGTGCTCGGAGGCTCGGCGAGTTAGGCGGGTATGAATCTATGTATAAAAAAGTCAGCGATGTTTGAATTGAGGCAGAATGTAAGTCAACACACCGTATAGTTCAGGGACAAGAGTCACGACTTCAAGTTTGAACTTGAACCCTAGAAATTGTCAGTAAATGAACGCTGAAGTGAAAGTGAGCCAGGCGCACCGCGAGCCCGTGATCCTTCAACTTCCGATCGTGAATTCATAATCTGACAAGAACATAAGTCAGAAAATTGACTGGTTTGAATAGCGGGATAAGACTAACCTGAGGCGTGAGTCCAAGGAGAGGCTTCAAAATTCGAGTATGGCGTGAACGAAGCCCTGAAAAATGTATCAGAAAATCCGATAGCGAGAAAACAAGGCATACAAGTGTTCAAGAGCATTGCGTCTACAAATCAAAGAAAAATGGTCAGTCGGGTTGAAATTGAACACAAAAACAGCGCGCACCACTACAAAGCTCTCAACAAGGTCAGCCTCGCAACTGCGTTCTATTTCAGCTTCTAAGATAAATGGTCAGGAAATTGAAGCGAAAAAATCTAATAAAGACACACCTGACCGATTCAACCAAAAATTCAACCAACAGTCCCGCGCCGCGCTCTGCGTGGTTGAAAATTCCCACAAGCACTCGTTCGGTGGAATTTGAGCGGCAGAGTCGAACAAGCGCCGCAGATCGCAGCAGTTGTTGGTATCGCGTCGGGAGGGGCGGCATCACGGGGGATGGTGGGCGGGATGCTAAAAAATGAGTCAATAATGCAATCAAGATGCAGAAAAGTGAATTCACACCCCAACGGACCCCTGCCGACCATACATCCAATCTAACCATCGGGGCGCAGCCGGACGCAGCGAGAGCGAGCGCGGGCATCGAGGCGGGCAGAGGCGGGTATCTGAGGCGGCATCAGAGTGAAAGGTTGGATTTGATTCAGAGTGGTACGCCATGTTGAAAATTGTCGTATCGTGTCGGGAACGGCGGCATCGCGGGCGGCGGCGAGCGGGATACCTGAAAACAGGTCAGTGGTTGAATAAGAGAGTAGCAGAGTAGAACCGCACCCGAACGAGCCCCATGAACCCAGATATTCAACCAAGACTCAGCGCGCCGCCGAGGACGGCGAGAACGACACGGACGGATCGGGGAGGGCGGAGCAGGCATCTGAGAGGGGAATCAGCAAGGAAAGAGCGGCAATGTTGAAGTTGGTTGAACTTACCACTCGGTGGCGCGCCATGTTGAAACCGTCCGGAAGGCGTGGGGAGCGGAGGGCGAGGGCAGCGGGGGTACTATGGAGGGGTTAGAGGCTGCTCAATGAGGTATTGGAAGCATACCTTTGAGTGGGCCGGAGTTGGTTGAAGTCGTCGTCGCCGCCGCCAGCAACCGGGGCGCGAGCCCGATGGTCGCAGGGCCTCGGTAGAAGGTGGTTGAGGGTAGTGGGAGTGGTAGAGGAGCACCGGAGGTGTTTGAGGTAGTAGAGGTGGAAGTGGTTGGAAGTGGGCGGTTGGAGGATTTGGCTGGTTGGACCTGGTCCTTATATACGGCTGGTCACGGGGGTTTGTTGAACTGACCAAAACATAGCCAACTACACGCGACGCGTTTGTTGAATCGTCGAACATATATAAGGGGGAGGTCCACACTCACCTTGCTTTCCTTCCCCCCACTACCTCGCCCCTCTGCTGCGACTCAACTTCGAGCTCAACATGGTCACAGGGGTCATGTTGAACTCGCCGCCGCCCTCCCCCCCACCCTCGCTGCCACTGTGGTCGTCGTCGCCGTCGCCGTCGCCGACGTCGTGCATGTCTTCAAAGTTGTCTGCCTTTCAACATCGAGGTGAGCTCCCTGTCTTCGGGACCCCGCCAACCCTGCTTACCTCCCTTCAGTGCCCGCCCGACGACCCTCTCTCCGTCGTCGCCGCCGACGCCGCCACAGTGTCGATGTACATCCCAGGACCACTACAGTTCACTGTCAGCTCAACCACCGACACCATGGCGGCACTCACCGTGATCAACGAGACCGTGGGATTGTCATGTTCAACTTGCTGATCTCGCCGCCGCCGCCGACAACGCCCAACCAACATCCTTCAACTTCCACCTTCCGACACATCCTGGGGCTCGGTGAGCTCGTCTCAACGCTGTGGGAATGGTTATGGGGGTCCTGGGTGGAGTGCGGTTTTTTTTTCTTCAGCGGTCGGCGTCGAGTTGTTGGCTGCGATCGGAATTTCGATTGAAAATTACGAGCTGGCATAGCGTAGCAATTCTCACTAGAGATATGGTGTATCCTGGTTTATGGGGGGTAGTATGAGGTTGTGTATGCTCGAGCTGGCCATGGACTTGCGTGAAACCAGAACATACACCGCTGGGTGCTGCAAAAGACAGAAAATTGAGCTTCGACGTCCATCACTGAGCCATGGGAGTAGTCGCGTACCTTTGTTCACAGAAACTTGACGTAGAATAAGTGAATGAGACCCCCCAGAGAGCGAATCCAAGAGGATTTGAGTCAGCGATCCACAGCAATGAGCGGAACGAGGGAGGAAAAAAAAATCGGATTGCTGGCTCCGACGCCGATATTATTCCCACACCAATTAGAAGCCGGAAATCAAGGAACTGACCGGAATGCGGAGATGAGTGCGCCAGCTCCACGCACAATCGATGACTCTTCTTCACGCCCACGACCTGGCTCCATCGAATAACACTGCAACCTACCTTTGGCGCCGATTTCGACCAAATCGCGATTCAACATGTTGAACAATTGCTTCTAACCTCGTGAATCGACCCCGAATCATCAGTGAATCCGGTTCACATATAGATTTCGAGTCTTTCAACAGGTGTCCTGGCTCCCGAGTCCCAATTCACTATTCTAGAATATACTCGTTGTTCTTTCGGGGATCGAACCTGGATAAAACCGCGAGGGCAACATGCGTCAGGTTCAGCATCAGGCTCTCTCAACATCTGAATGCTGCAACTCCCCCACGGTGCGCATGAACATATATTGGCCTGAATCACTTACCATCTTCATAGTTCATTGTCACAGCTGAATCCTGCGTTCAAATACAAGCCCTACCTACACGAAGTCGGATATAGTCCCAAGTCGAAAACATCAATAAAATCCTCCCGGACGATACACGACACAGTGTTTCTGTTTGGTAACAAATTCTTACTGCCAACATCCATCTACGATACAACCTGAGTATTGAAGGTCATCCATAATCATCATACTAAGCGAGCGTGCACACGAGAGTTGGAAATTTCAGTTGAGGTATATTGGAGGCGTTCACAGCAACCTGAGCTTAGAAGTGGTTGCATGAAATCTGAATTCTGCGAGACCGAAGAGATTCAACGGGAATGGTGTTGGTGCGTTGTAGCGCGGGCGATGATCGAAATCAAATTGAAGCAGGACACTCGGCGGGGTTGATGCACGCGGGGCTTGGGCTCGGATGGGCAATAAGCCACGGAGATGAGGACTCTGAATGGGAGCGGGATATGCGGCGGGTGTCGATGTGCGTGTGGCAGGATAATCTATGCAGTAGAATGTGTATACGAAGGAATGATAAGGGCCGAAAGATTCTCCGAGTCCATGTCAGCAACTTGAATCCTCCGCACCTGGAACGAGCTTGATAGTAGGTCAGGGACCTCAGGCTGAAAGCGCCAGATTTCTGCGAGGGAGAATGGCAGAGCTGGATGGTAGCGAGAGGCAGCGTAAACACACCGTGTACTCCGACCCAATCTCAGCGAGCGAGGTCCAAACATGGTTGAGGATTTAGCGTCTACGGCCAGGCGACGATACAGAGGGCCAGAATACGGAGGGGAATAATGCGGGAGAAGAACAGGCTGTGCATCAACCGAGCCAGGGCTGCTTATGGAGACGCGTGCCGGTGGGGCTGTTTCAACATCCAAGTCACGCCTTGTTGAATCAAACAAACAATACAGCTGGCACCAAATTCCCACAGCCCTCTTCCCAACCACCACTATGACTCTCCACCACACATTTTTCTTCCCCGCCATCTCACCAGTGCCGCCCTCCCGCTGCCGCCCTCGACCTTCGACCTCGATCCTCCCTCTTCCAAGTTCCCACCACACCTCCTCGCCGTTCCCGACTCCATCACTCGCCGCCACCAGCATGCGCCTTCACCGCCGCCAATTTTGACACCGCCTACACCTCGTACACACCGCCTACACCAACTTGAACCTTTGTTTGACCCTGCATCGCCGACCTCGCCGACGCGCCGCCCCACGTGATCAACGTTCAACGTCGACAAGTTGGATTTAGTTTTTTTTCAAGCTCGCCGTCGAAGTGGTAAGCTTAGGTCAGCTATATAAGAGTCTCATGCTGATATAATTCCTCAGTTTTTTTCTCCTGCGTGGCCGCCGTCGCGCCATCAATACCCGACTCTCGCCGCCGTTGGCAGCGAGCTGGCCGAGCTCGCTCATTTTGCCCAAATTCCCGTAGCTAACAAGGGTGGGTAAGCTCGTTCCTACTCATGTTGAACCCCCCGCTGATACCGTGTTCTATTTTAGACCTTGCCATCATATCGCGATGGCGGCACCGCGGCGCGAGCGCCGCGTGATGTTTTGGTTGAATATTTCGTGTCCGCTGTGGGTGGGTTTTATTTTCGTGGATATTTCTGGTGTTGAAACTGACACATTTTATTCAGATGTTGTTGCCCGCGCGTGGTACCGCTTGTCAAAAAAATGTTAGATATCTGGTGTTCCGGCCGAGGTAAGCACCTTGTTCAGTTACCATTCACCATGTACCGCAGCTCTAATGCGAGGTCCCAGACATCTCCCGGCGCGGCGGCACTGCGCACCGCCATCAAAAATTCGAATCAAGTTCTGGTGTTCCCGTGAACAAGGTGCATACATTTATCCTTACCTTTTTGTGCAGCTACTCACTTCCGTCTCTGCTAGGCGTCCACGCAGCCGCGGCGCTACGTGCCGCCCGGCCAATTTCGTGTCTGCCAATCATCCTCACGGAACTCGGCTGCGCCCTCAAAGTTCCAAGTCCAGATTTGGAACTTCGGCGAGCGGGCCGGGTACGCCGCTTCCCTTCTTCCCTCCTCCTGTCCCTGTGCTCATTCTTGTTGCAGCTTGTCGTCGACACCTAATGCAACCCACCGTCGTTGCCGGCGCTTCGCGGCAACTCGGATATTTTAATTCAAGTTCTGGAGTTCCCGCGAGCGGAGGTACCTGCCCTTCATTTCTAATTCAACTTAGATCCATCCCAATCCACTTTCAGACCCAATTCACTCGGAAGCGTGCCGAAGTGCCACCTTGCTCAATGTAAGCTTTCATTTCTTTGAAATTACCTTGATGCTTCCCGCTCACAATTCAACCAGGGCTCGGGCATCTCGGGGTTCGAATTCAAGTGCAGGTAAGTCACGGTCTGTGCTTTTTTGCTTCAATCAACTAACTCGTTTACCTTAGTTTGCGCCTTAAGCATCTGCAAGGTTCGTCCCATACATCCTCATCTATCCCACTGACTTGACATCTAAGACTTTCTCAAAATCAACCACCTTCGAGCATGTCGGGTTGAACTTCAAGCCAGGGCAAGTCCCTGTGTGTTCGAGCGTTTTTGTTGAACTGACTCGTTTCCTTTAGCCTTTCCCTCAACATCGGACTCCACCACCAAGAAATCTTGTTAATTGGCAAATTCAAACCCATCCGGAGTTGATTCACGCATCGTAAGTTTCATTCCGTTCATTTCCATTCATTTTGCTTATTGCTCGAGCAGGTCTTGAAGACAAGGATATCGCGAGTCTGTCCTTTGAATCTCCTTCAATTTTACTGACTTCCAAGCCCAGATTTCCTCGAAAACAAGTCCTACATATCTACCGTAACTTTCCTGTATTCCCACCCTTCACCCTATACCAAACCCTGCTCACCTCGATTGAAAAATTACCTTCGGGAACGGCGAAGCTATGCTGGAGGGAAATGGGTCCGAAGGACCCGCAAAATGTTAATCTTGGGCGCGGGGTCGGCTTACGTAATCGGGAGTGTAGACAAAGGAATATATTCATTTCGACTACGGACAGGCAAGCTAACAAGGCAGGAGACGGCGGAAACGCTTCGTCTGCCACTGCCTGGGGGGAAATGAGTGGCCGATCTGAAGGTGAACTCGAAATTATCGGAGTTGTCCAAAGCAGAACTGTCGGGGACGGAAATTCCCTGTCGATGAAGGTTGCGGGATAGCCGCGCCTGCTGAAGACGTCGGTGATGCAGGGTCTGCCCATCATTCTCGCTCTCCTCCTTGCGGGTTCGCCTTCGGCTACCACTCGCAACGGCGCTACTGGTCGCAATGCCGCCGGCTTCCTCGGGCTCTTTGCCTTTGTGAGAAAGACGGCGTTTCCTGTTTGGCCGCTCGGGAGCCGGGTCAAATGTGCGCATGGCATCCATGGCTCTGACAGCATCCATCTGCCGCTGTGCCAGGGCGATCCGGTCGTTCACATTGGGGTTCGGATGCGGCGGCGGCGCGCGGGGCAGCTCTAAAAGCTGCTGCTGTTGGGGAGGCGGCGGCGGGAGCGGCAACGGTACTGGCACGGGTTCGGGGTCTTCGTCCTCAAACACGCCTGGCCGGGCGTTCTGGGATATCCACTCGCGAAGGAGGAAGACGGCTACAAACGTAAGAACCACGAGGGACGCGATGATTTGACCCGTGAAGATATCCGATGATAAGGAGATCCAGAGGGGATTGGTCGCGACTCGAGCAATGAACGTATCTGGAGGCGGGACGGCGGTCGGCTCCGAGTAGAAAGCCAGGTAGAAAGGGCTAAGTTGTTCAGGCGCGTCAGGGGGACGCGGACGATCGCTGATCCACCAAGCACTGCAGCAAATTAGCACCGCGCAATCCATAGATGAACGGAAACACACGTAGAGTCCCCCATGGAAAAATACATTCTCCATGTCATCACAGTGACCCAAGGCAGAACTGCGAGCCATATGATGGCGACAGCTACTGCGCGCACAGCAAACAGCATCGCAAAGAACGACTGCTGCGCTACCCGTCGCAGGAGAAGCACCGGGGGCAACCTGGTCGGCATATCCGTTGCGTAAACTAGGGAGACATAAGAGCGAGAAACTCCAAAGAAAAATTTCAAACGCACCTTTCGTGAACGAATACGGATGCTTGCAGACATCGCAGGTCTTCTTCTTGCTATGGGCCAACCAAGTTGTCAAACTGGATGGAAAATAAATTAAATCGCACGTCATTCGGAGAGAATACCCACCAATCTTGGTGGATGTACCGAATGGTACCGGAGCATTTACATGGGTAGAAGAGAGGCTGCTCCGCCTCTGCGGGAGCGCTGCAAATTCGACATGTGTCTGATACAGGACGTATTGGAATCCGCGTCGAGTGCAAAAAAATTGGACATACCTTGTTCCTCAGCTTCCTGCATATGACGGAGACTTGTGGATACTGCTCAATCAAGAACGGAATCCTGAACACAACGATGGAGAATGTAAAAAGGTGGTTGGAGCTCCAAGGCATCACGGTGAATGCGGAATGAGTCCGAGGTGTAGTCACGCCTGTCACACCCATCGGGGACTTACCCGCAGCGTGACTCGCGTGACACGGAACCAACTGAAACACCGACCTCGAGGCTCAACTGCTTGAACAACTCTAACGGAAGAGAAGTCTAGGACTTTTCAGTTTATACCGAGCCTCCAGCGCTCTGACACAGCGAAAACGATTGCTCGCTCCGTGTTGAACGCCAAACTTGACTTCAAAGAGACGTGGTCTTGAGGGCCATTGCTCCGCATGGCAGTCCGAGTTCCATCGTATGAAAATGCCAGCGCTCAAAAGTTCTGAGTCCAGATAATTATTCAAGTATGGTAGGGCGATACTACAAAGTAGCTGCGACTTAGAACCGTACGCATATCGCGCCATGGCGTATCATACAGAAAAGGATGTTGACGGGCATTCATTATTCATTTGGGGTGTACATTGTCGTACATGGCCAAGAGCTCGGAACCCTCGCCCGACCTCTCGCCCTCCCTTCGGTCGGGCTTCGGTCGGCTCGAGTTCCTCGGCAAGCCGTAAAACGTTTGCGACTAAGAAACACTGCATCGCACCAAGCTCGCGACAGCATCAGCAGCCAGCCATCGCGGATTAGGTTGTCGTACATTCCATGGCAAAAAGCTCGGGACCCTCGCCCGACCTCTCGCCCTCCCTTCGGTCGGGCTTCGGTCGGCTCGAGTCCCTCGGGAAACCGTAAAACGTTTGCGAAAAAGAAACACTGCATCGCACAAAGCTCGTGAGAACATCAGCGCTCAGCAGCCAGTCGTCACAGATTAAATTGTCATACATTCCATAGCTTGAAGGCGGAGAACGTTTGCTGGCCATACGTTACGTCAATGGCGCCCCGCTCGTGGACCACGAGAATTATGTATGACCATGGAGCCTTTGGCTGCATGTGAAGAAAAGACTGGGGTGAGACCGAAGAGGACCCAATAGAAATGGTATTACCGCAGGTCTCCAGCACGGAACACGTCCACGTCCAAAAAAAAAAACCACATGCATGATGAACCAGGATGAACCCCGAATTCTCGCGCAGCCATCAGCTCATCAAGAATAGATCTGGAGGAGGACAGATGAAATGAGAGTCGGGGTCAGAACAATACTGCATAGAGCTCGGGGAAGAGAGCTGGCACACCTGGGTCAAGTTCCTGGGATGACTGAGAGGAGAATCGGACACGACACTGTCACACATCTAACGCGCCCAAGAACGCGCCGCCGACTCGGACGCGGCCCGAGGCCTAGCGAGACAGCGCATATACCGCGATCCAGAAAGACCACCCATTCGTAACACGCTGCACTCGCAACTCGCGTAGCCACTGCCACACTGACGTGTCGCGCTCGATGTACAAGGTGTAATGCCTGTTCGCTCCAATGTTGGCGGCCTCGTGCATGGCCTGCGCAGGCCGCGCTAGATGAGTCTGTAGTGCTTGGTGCACCTCTGCTTTGGGACTTCCACCGCATACCTTACGCCCGATGCAGGCAGGTTGCACGGATGGGCTGCTGAGGTCAATGGCGTCTTGCACGCGGCGGACTCTAATTCATAGAATATAAGCAGAGCATCGCGCGGTCGCGCGCACGCATGCTCGGTAGGTCGAGGCTTGGGGTGCAGACAGGTACTGCCGGAGTAGAGCCAGTGAGGGTTCAGCGAGGAGCAGGCGCCGCAAAGTAAGGCGCTCTCAGAGCACCGCGCACACGAGCACCGGGGATCGGCGGGCTCGCAAGGCTCAAGCTGCGCAGAGAGAGGCGCTCCGAGTTGGTCGCGAAGTTATTTAAACACACAAGGACCTGTGACCCCGGATAAACGCCGAATCAACACCAACTTCCCAGGGCTCAAATCAATGATGTGCTGAAAGTGC
Source organism: Mycena polygramma (assembly GCA_029449255.1). Taxonomy (NCBI): domain Eukaryota; kingdom Fungi; phylum Basidiomycota; class Agaricomycetes; order Agaricales; family Mycenaceae; genus Mycena; species Mycena polygramma. The sequence continues at coordinate 584,246 of JARKID010000022.1, forward strand.
ACAAAAATTTGGCCCTAACGACGATGAAAGAACGAGTCCAATAAGATATTGGAACTCGTAACTCGGAGAGAGACAAACAGTCCAGAATAACGGTGTTTCGAAACAGCACAAATCTAACCCAACAGACATCTCAAAAAAGCCTCCACAATCCGGTACAGAAGGAGTGCGCGTAAACTTGTTTGACTTGTCTTTTCGCGGTTCGGTTCGGTTGTACCAACCGCCAGGTTCAGGTTGCTTCTAAAACTCAACAATGTGGCACCAAATACGCAAGCAGAGTTCTTCGAAAGAAATAATAGCATCTAATTTGCTGAAGCGGAATTCCGTTCAGTTCAAGCCGGTTCGGGTCGAAGTCACTGTCAGGGGAACCCCCCTTTCACACGCCCCCTCCGGTCGTTGGCCCCGCCCTTCCGGTCGCTCCGGTCGTCCGGAACCCTCCGGTCGACCGGAACGTGCTGATGCCGGCTGGCATTCGGCATGCGATCATGCGCGTGACCTCGGCATCCGTTCCCGATCACTCCGGTCCCGTGCTCCTGTCCAGTAGACTATTATACTCACGGCCTAGCGTGGGAATCCTCAGAGTTTCTTCTCTTCGGATTCCCCTCGCTAGGTGCGTTACTCAATGTCTGTAGCTACTGTTTATTCATCTTCGGATTCCCCTCGCTAGGACTCTTGAGTACTCTCGGGCCTTGAGGTTGCCCTTACAGTCACCAATACATTGAAACTATGGGAATGATGGCGGACAATGGACAACGTCGGACTCCATCACTCCACCCCTTCCGGCATAGTGCTTTGGTTGTAGCTAAACGTCCACAGCATTCTCGTTCAAATGAAATACTGGGTTGCCTCAAACACTTTTCTTTCTCTTACCGCCGGCCGACAAACCGTCTTTCTCTTGTTGACCCACCTATTTGCGGCTAAAAATCTGCACCTGTGCTGTTTCGACTGTAGCACAACCGTCAAAACTGAATGTCTGTACATAAAAACCTTTGGCCATTCCATTACATCTATTTGGGTGCAACACTTCTGCTATAGCTGAAGAGCTCTGACGAGAAACGCGTACATGAACACCTAGAGCTGTTTCGGTGCAACAAATCATTTGTAGCGGTATCGCTGCACATCAAAGCCTCGAAGCTATGTACTCAAAGAGGAGATGTACAACTCGGCGGCCGTATCGGGGTCTGCATCATCGTAAAGCGTGGCGCGCTCGCAGCCTGAGCGTCTCGATGCCCGCCTTTCGCGCGTCTTGACGCCGCTGTATGAGCCGTCCCAGAGCATTCTGGGGGGGGGGTGTGGGTGGCAGGAGGGAATGGTGCGGAGACGGCGGGCATACATTTTGGACAGCTGGGCGAGCTTCATTGTCCAGGCAATGGCGGACGTTGTCGCATTGCGCTTGGGTGGGGCAAAGGGACGAGTGGATCGAGAGACGGATGGTGGAGACTGGGCTATGGTTTTGTGGGGAAAAGCAGTGTACTTGCGAGCACAACGATCCTCTCTTCCGCGGAGCCTCCTGGTATATTGTGGCTTCACAGAGATGAGCGCAAAGAAATAGAGGCCCGACTCAAGGCGAGCAAGACGCAGTCTGGCAGATGATATCGATGCTGCGGCAGATTGGACTTGGCAGGGAGGGCGTGCGCCGACCGCCCGAAAGCATTCCATTTGGAGCGAAAGACTATATATGTGGCATCAAAGGGTTGCAGCGCTTGAGTTACAGCTACTTGGTCTCAGCAAAAGACATTCAGCTATGTTGTGATCACGAAATAGGGGATAATTCTATTTGGAAACCCGGTTTCCGACGGAAACCCTTCCCGTTAAGGAAATTTCGTGGAAACCCATCCAAAATGCTAACTGGAAACCCACTTACAGCAACTTCTTAGGCATAGGGACTTTCAAGGCCGTACATGGCTGCAGGTGACATTCTATCAATGTGAGCAGGCTTTGGCACATACATAATGACATTCCATGTCCCTCCCGGGCCAGTTCGTGGTCGCCGGATGGCTCTAGTCTAGATTTAGGTCACCCATTAGCCGTAAGTCCCTATTAGGATAGACTTGGACGCACTGGCTTCATCCAACCAGGAATCGCCTTGAAAACTACCCAGAATCCTTGAAGGGTCAATCCAGTAGGTCCCTAGATTTTTTGGGCGAATTATCGTGCTATGGTTACCGTCGGCGGGAAGTGCAAGGATGATTTGTGGTTTTTGATCGGAGTTTCGGCACATTGTATTCCCAATATAGTAATTTAGATAGACACAACAACACGAGCACGCACCACAGCCGTCACATGTTACTTGATCTCATACATGACCTTCGCGACGGCGGCGGCGCGTGTGGCGGGGAACGATGAGCGGTGAAAAAGGGGGATGTACGGCGGGAAGAGAGCAGTGGACGCATCAAATATTACTATATTGGGAATACAATGTGCCGAAACTCCGATCAAAAACCTCAAATCATCCTTGCACTTCTGGCCGACGGTATATGGTAGTTCCGCAAGGCTAGTATCGTGTGAATTCTGTGCACAGCCACCTCAACGGCAAAGCAAAAAAGGTGTTCTCGACACAAATTTGCACTTCAAGTGACCTGTTAGGAAGATTGAATGCCCTGTCCCCTATTTATCATGTTTTTAGTCGAAACTGAGCTAAAATCGGGAGCCCATTTCGATATTTGCTCCCCAGAAAATCTCCATTTTGGGAATTACCATATCCGGTATTTGGGACTTACGGCTTTTGGTGCGCAAGTAAAATCAGACCAGTAAACCGGTTTTTTCCACCTCCCTCAAAAAAAAAAAAACTTTAGTTTACTGGTCTGACTAGGGAGACTAGGATGGCTCGGTTGTTGATTTCCGCTTCATGCCGAATGCCGAGCAGTGCCGAAATCACAGGATAGTGATGCCTCCACCACAACGGTGCGCGAGGAGGGTGTTTGTCGCTCATAAGGCTTAGGCAGCCTCAGATCAATCCCCTGTGCAGTGTCGCAAAAGTCCGATTTGGCTTATAAGCCCAGATAGTGAATTTCTGAACCTTATAGCCCAGGCTCAACTCAATCGGTGCGTACATTATCAATATCGGATTTGGAATGCAACCAGAGGGGGGTCCTTTTGACTTATAAGTCCGGATAAGGGCTTATAATCCTCTATGAGGTTGTATAAGGATGCCCGTTGGCCTATAAAGTCCAGAGATTCACCATCTCCACTTATAAGCCAAATCGGACTTTTGCGACAAGTACCTAGTGTCTAACGTCAATTTAGGCACTGGAATTAAATATTCTGGGCTTACTGTACATGCGTGGGGGCTGATGGGATCTGCAACCACGGGGGCTCGTGAGATATCATAGTGTCAGGGCGGACGTCGGGCATGTTGTATGCGTCGAAGATCCACTGGACTGAATGTTCCTTAGTGACACAAAGAGGCAAGGCAGAGAGATATCACCGTACCGCCCCGGCCAATGCCTCGGTAGAAGCGGCAAACACTTCGGCATGGGCAGGGTTTCTCCGAACTTATTCAGAATTAGGGTTTCCAAATAAGGATGGCGGAAACCGGGTTTCCAAATAGAATTATCCCGAAATAGGAGTAACGAAAGTGCTGTAGCTGGAGTGCTTCAGCGTACCAGCTGTAGACAGACAGCTATATCGATATTACTACAGCAGTTTATCTATAGACAAATCGCTGCCGATGTCCATCGTCCATTGTCCATGGACATCGATCAACGTTTGATCCCAGTACTCTAGTCCCTCTCACAAGTCACTGGCAAGGATCGAACCGAATTGCCGAACCGAACTTTGTCGGCTATCCTCAAGCTTGAAAACCTTGCGCTGACATATCCGTGGTCAGGACTTGTGAATCATCTTGATGAAGCGTATAAAGTCTACTGTCTGGAAGGTAGGTCGGAACAACCTATGGCCGCTATCAATATCCCCTCAATGAAACTGATCACGGGGGCATTTATTCCCGCCATAGATCAGTTTGGTTGCAGAACCTCTTGAGTAATTATTGGACTCATTTTCTACAGGTCTTGGATCGGCGTCGGCAAAGATTGTGCCGGCGGTGAACCAAGTCGAGTGCGTACCCAAATTATGTCGACCTCCGCAGATAATTGAGATTGAAGACAGAATACACCCCTACCTCGCGCAGACCGAGCTCCTCGCGATCGGGTACTGCCGCAAAAAAGGGATTGTTCTTACCGCATACAGCCCTTCCGGCCACGCGACAGTTCGCAGCGACCCAACCATCGTTACACTTGCGGAGAAATACAAAGCCACACCGACGCAAATCATTCTCGTTTGGCACGTCGCACGCGGTGTGGTCGTTGTTCCCAAGAGCGCAAACGCCGGCCGCCAGAAGGAGAATCTTACTGTGCGTTCATTCTTTGATTTTTCTGGGAAATACAGAGATGGGATTGACCTCGAGCCATAGTTGCCCACTCTAAGTGCGGAGGATGTTACAAGTGCGACGGCGTTGGATCGCAACGAACATGTGTCCAGTAAAATCGGTCCGAACGGAAAGTTGTTTGGGTGGACAGCAGAGCAATACGGGTGGTAGTCGATCAGCTCAAGAGAAACCTGGCAGCGTCTCCTTGTATTCTCCCTGAAGCAGAGTGGATCAATCCGGAATTCGATCCATGTTGATAGATTATTGTTCCCTGCGTACTGCATCATTCGGCATATAAGTTCCTTGGATTGAAGAATCGTGACCGTCCGGACTGCAGAGCAACGTCTGATCCAAATTGGGTGAGCTTTGCGCATTTATAGCAAATCCTCCGTCAGGAAAATGCCTGCAGATACGTTTCAGGGCTCTGCGGGGCCCTGCGCAATACACTTTCTCTGACTTATCATCCCTCCTTCTCCCACGCTGGAATTAATTTCCGGCCGCCGACACTTTGAACCTGCGAAAAGAAACGAGGTTCGAGAAATCCCTGGTCGTTTCCAGGCGTAAGGACGACGCCGTTGCTCGAAATGCAAAACTTGATGTCCGCGTTGAGCGCGCGCGCTACATCGATAAACACCAGCACTTGGGAAGACTTGCGCATGCCTAGTACAAGGGTTCATCCGAGATCCGCGAGAGTTTGAGATGGCATACCGCTTATCACGTCGCCCACGACGCCTTGCGCTAAGTGGATATGATTTCGGGTCATACGGGATAACCCTTGCTTTGCTGGCAAGGAATTGAGCTGATCAAGAAACTACGCGCAAAGACAATGCTTACAGATGACTTTCCACGCATTTACCGAGGTTCCGTGAACAGCCATGGGGATCTCATTGGCTGAGGTAATGGGCTTCAAGTCGATTGATATCTCCTGGGACGATAAATCACGGTCAGCGCAGCTACGTACACCTAAGGATGGCGAATACTAACCGGCATGGAGTGTCCCTGGTTTGCCCGAATGCACCACAAGTCACTTTCTCCGGGACGGGCCTCATTCAGAAGGTGGTAGCGCGACTTTTGGTCATTTTGTACAATGGCTTCCAGTTTCGTGAAGTCGATTCCACGGAGCGACCGGTGGCCTAACTATCCGCATACTTAGACAGAGACAGCAGAGTATATGTGTATGTGCACGCACCAGCGCCTCTACTTTCACATAACCGTCCGAACGAATGGGCAGACCAGCAGCTTTGGCGCCATGGCGCAAGAGAAATGCTAGTTCGCGCGACACCCAAGTCATCTCAAGACCCCGTTCTGCTCCTCGTTTTCCCGGCCATGGTCGCGTAGGCGGAGGACCTGAGTATTCCCTGAAGAGGAATGGGAGGAAGTTCCGACATCGTGGTGGCGGTTGAAAACGAGAAAGCATATCAGCAGAGACAAACAAGTACAACGGGCGATCTTCAACTCTTCTTCCACCATCATCTACTTCCAGATAGCTCGCCAAGGAAAGGCTCTTGTTGCTCTCTCTCTCTTAGGCTGGGGTTATCGAGATTCCACATGGCACACTTGATGCGAAATAGTGTAACAACGACACTGGACGGCGACAGGAATCTCGATTCTCGAAATAGGAGTCACAACGAACATGTGAGGCCGACTCCGAGTCCTGAAGAACAAGCGAGGTACGAGCTTATTATAGTGTCCGGCTGCGAGAGACTAACTCCTCGTAACCGATTCCCAGCCCGTGATTCAACTTCTACCAGCTCTGCTGTCCATCCGAGGAATGTTCCATCCGGACCGATCTTGCTGACGACGCGTTCATTACGGTCCAAAGCCGTCACGCTGGCCTGGTCCTCTGCGCTCAGAGTGCGCAACTATCCCTTCAGCGTCAATTTTCATCTCTCGTTCGAAACTCGAAGCACGCGCGGTAATGTTCCCTTTCTGGCGGCCGGCATCTGCGCTCTTTGGCACAGCGACAACGCCGCGTGCGATATGCCAGGCGAGAATGATTTGCGTGGGAGTGACTTTGTATTTGTCTGCGAGGGCGACGATGGTTGGATCGCTGCGAACTGTCTCGTGCCCAGTAGGGCTGTACGCGGTGACAACGATTCCCTTCTCGCGACAGTACTCCAGCAACTCGGTCTGTGCTAGGTATGGGTGCATTCTGTGTCCCCCATTTTAGTCACTTGTTTGAATTGACATAACTCAGATGCTCACTCCACCTGGACACTGCTGGCACGATTTTCGCTGTTTTGAAGAGTTGCTCGAGCCTCGGAAGAACACCTGAGCAAGCTCACGGACGAGAGATTTCGAAAGCACTTACGTCTTGATCGAAAAATTGCTCACTCCGATCGCTCGAGCCCGTCCACTTGCGTGAAGACGCTCCAGCTCAGCCCAGGTGTCGTTGAATGTCGGGGTCTCAATAACTTTTAATTCCTTGACCATTCCTTCAAGCGTGGACGGTGCGTCGTATCCATCTATTACAACGCATTTAGTGGATGAATATGAGATGAAACTGAACGCTTACTCGGATACTCGAGGGTTTGAGGGAAATGCATAAGGTACTGCGTTGGAGGTATCAAGTGGTGACGAAGACAGCCAGCGGTTTCGTACCAAATCGACGTAATCCAGACCCAACTTGCTCAAGCTCTCGTCGAATGAGCGCGCGACGTATTTTGGGTGGTACCATCTTTATTCAGAGCTGAATAGAACCGGACAGTGCCTCAAAGCGGCGGAGAGTCCACTTACGGGAGTTTTGTCGTCACGAAAACTTCCTCGCGCGGCAGCGCAGATGCGCGCAGAGCTGCGCCAACATAGGGTTCCGTCCCTGTCCCCCGTAAACTTCCCATATCTCGCTGCCACATTCAAAATGCTCACCGTATACATAGGCCGTGTCAATGTGTCGGTAACAACCCTGTCATCAAGAGATCCAGTGTAAACTAATCAAGAGACTTTCACCTTGAGAGCAGTGAAAACCCATTTTTCGGAGTCTGCTAAAGTCTCGGGTGTGATAACCCAAAGGCCCGCTCCAAGTCCTGAAAGGTGGGTAAATCAACGCGACACGCCATCGTGGGGGATAAACCTCTGACGGGAATGAGTGCTCCAGTGTTGATCTTGATCGAAGGAATTGCTGCCATGAGTTATTGGTGTTCAGGACCAAGGTAAAGCATCGACTTTATATGGAGTTCTTCAGTGCTGACATACGTGCCATAGTCTCCCGTTCTTCCGGCGTATTCTCAGCTTACAATCCAGGTCGACTTGTTAGCTCAAGAGACCCCGACGGGTCGGTGTTTGCCATGTATCCTCAGAAACTGATGACCATCAGGTTGAGTTTCTAAGGACACTGTAAGTCCGACTGGCTTCGCTTCTGTGGGCTCTCTTGACTATGGCCTTTCGACACTGACCTTCACCGTTCCAGAGGCGCCCTCAATGTGAACGATTCAAAAATCGGACGCCAAGTTCATCACTCCGATGCCAGTTTTCTAACCGCCATACTGCTGCCACACTTTCCTGTCGGATCCCCTGCGTACGTTCGATTTTTACTCCTCAAATCCTCTACCAACCATACTGCTCCGCCGTCCAGCCCCAATTTTTTCCGTCAGCTCCGATCTTGTTGATAATCCGTTCGTTGCGATCGAACGCCGTCACACTGGCCACGTCCTCTGCACTGAGAGTCGGCAACTATCACCTGGGTGTTAGCAATCCCTATCTGGTCCTGAAAACTCCAGGAACGCACGGTGATATTCTCCTTCTGGCGTCCGGCGTTTGAGCTCTTTGGAACAGTAACTACCCCGCGCGCAAGGTGCCAGGCGAGGATGATTTGCGTGGGCGAGACTTTGTACTTTTCCGCGAGAGCGACGATGGTGGGGTCATTGCGAACTTGCGCATGCCCAGAAGGACTGTATGCGGTGACGACGATCCCCTTCTTGCGACAGTACTCTAGGAGCTCGGTCTGCGCGAGGTACGGATGCATCCTGTGCCCTTCTTCAGTCACTTGCCTCGGTGAGTATGATACTATATGATACGCACTCGACCTGGTTCACGGCTGGCACGATCTTGGCTGTTTTGAAGAGCTGTTCAAGCCTAGCAACGACCCATGAGTAAGTTCTCAATACGAACAACTGGAGGGCACTTACGTCTTGATCGAGAAGTTGCTTACTCCGATCGCTCGAGCCCGTCCGCTTGCGTGAAGACGCTCTAGCTCAGTCCAGGTGTCGTTCAACGACGGGGTCTCGACAACTTTCAAGTTCGTCGCCATTTCAACTAATGTAGCAGGTGCGTCGTATCCGCCTACCCCGCGCATTCATGGTACGATTCAAGTGAACAGTTTAAGGACTTACCTGGGTACACGATGGTTTGAGGGAAGTGGATCAGGTACTGTTAGAACAGGTCAGACGGCGCATAACTTGCACACAGCTAGCAGAACCCTACCAAATCAACGTAATCCAAACCCAACCTGCTCAAGCTCTCTTCGAATGAGCGCGCGACATATTTTGGGTGGTACCATCTTTATTCAAACGCTTAGATGTGACCGGACACCACGTTGAAGCAGCAAAAACAACTTACGGGAGCTTCGTCGTCACGAAAACTTCCTCGCGTGGCAGCCCAGAAGCGCGCAGAGCTGCGCCAACATACGCTTCCGTGCCTTGTACTTGTCAACATCGAGAATCCCAATGCCACAATCAAAGCGCTGACCGTAGACGTAGGCTGTGTCGATGTGTCGATAACCAGCCTGTTCATAACAGATGTATTCTGGGACAGGAATTGAAGGAAATGTATTTTACCTTGAGGGCGGTGAGGACCCATTTTTCATAGTCTTTATAAGCGTCACCTGTGAAAACATCCGGGCCCGCTCCAAGTCCTAAAACGAATGAGTGATCCAATGCGACACGTTTTGGTGAGGGACAAACCTATGGCGGGAATGAGTGCTCCAGTGTTCAATTTGAGTGAAGGAATAGCAGTCATGATTGCTTGGTTCTCAGGATCAAGGTAACTGGTCCTTTGTATGGAGAAATTGGGGTTTTGCCACAGGTTTGATGAGGGCAGGTGGGTTACAAGCGGATGTACAATGAAATAGCTGCTTTTATACGCCTTGCTTATTCATCCTCGGGCCTACTCCGGAACCGCTGACTGATCTCCTTCCCGCGTTTAGCCGAGCTCCAATGCTCGTCCCGCAAAGTTAGCCGAAAATTCCGGGTTTCAACAATATCTTGAGAGCTCCAGCCACATCGATGCGGTGTATCAAGAATTCCACTGAAAGCCTAGTTAGAGATGCCTCAGTCACTCATGGACAGACACGAAGGCCGGAAGCTCTCACCTCGTATAATAACGCATAGTTCCCTTCCATTTTGGGCGACTAACCGCCCAAAATCCCAAAGAGGAAACCCACATGATCCAGTCTCTTAGAGATTACACCTCGATATCCAAGATATTTACCCACATGGGAAAAGCTTAACCACCATGGAAACCATATGCAGGTCAGACTCCGTTACCTTGATATCTATTGTGCGGGAAGTCAGTTTCTCGGGGAGCAGCGATGATTTTTATCATTGATAACAGCGGCGGAAACACACCGCCGTGTTAAATTGTGTCAAAAGGCCGAGGAAGCGCAGAGGGTAGTCGATATATTGAACAAGACAAGAACACTTCGTGAGCAAGTCCGCGAAAAGCAACAGCTCAGCAGGGATCGAGGTTAACTTTTGCGTTTGGACCGAGTCGCAGATGAAATGTAGCGACGCGTATCACAGGTTAAGTCCATCCATCTCTATCCGCCTTGTGTAGCTTCGTGGCGCGCGTGAACCAACGGCGAGGAAGGATGGCTAGCGGCCTGAACACACCGCCGTGTGAGATCGGGGCCCCAAACCGTCGCTGTGCGTGCACTGGGCGCCTCTTGAGGAAACAATAAAAGAGGTCAAAATCCATCCATCCATCGCAACCCAGACCCGACCACGAACAGCATGAGCGGCCTTCGATACAACCCCACGACCGGCGAGCCCTTCCTGCGCCTCCCCGCCCCGTTCACCAACATCATCATCACCCCGCCGCGCATGAGCGACGTCGCACCGAGCGTCGCAATCATGAACAACCCCGCGGTGGCGACGTGGATGGGGCCCAACGGCCCCGCCAGCGTGTACACACCCGCCTTGGCCGAGGGGTGGCTCACGAAGGTCAAGGCGCAGACGGACGCAGCGCTGGGCGAGGTGCGCGCCGTCGAGGCCACGGAGCCGCGCGCGCCAGTGGGTGCGTGTCCCGTACGCCATATACGCGAGGAACAACCCGATGGGACGGACTTGTTCATCGGGGACGTGGGGCTCGTGCGGTCGAGCTGGACGGAGGTTCTGGACGCGGAGGAGCGCGCGCGCCTCGTCGCGGAGAACAACGCACGCGTCGCGGGAGACCCTGAGATTGCGTGGCATGTTGGATGTGCGTGTTTTCTTGTCGTACAAGGTTGCTGGTGCTGAAGAGCGCTAGACTATCTCGCCCCGAGCCACCATAAACGGGGACTGATGACCGTTGCGGTCAAGACGCTGATCACAGAATTCGGTATTCCGTGGATGAAGACAAAACACATTCGCTCGTCGGCTTTCGAGGGCAATCATGGCAGTTTGAAGGTGCTGAAGAACAACGGATTCGTGGAGGCGGACATTTTAGTGAAACATGTTAAGATCGGGGAGGAGATGAGGACGCTGCATCTTTTCGAATGGAGCGGGTGAAAAAGAAACCAGTAAATGTACACGCCGAGTCAAAATATTTCCGCATGACACTAAAACAATTCCATGGTGGCTACAATACTTCTCGAGGTATCCTCGTTGTCTAATTTTGTTCCTGGACTGCTCAAGGGCGAGCGCCATACACATCCTTGGCGGTGACGCCTGCCTGGCCACGACGAATGTTCGCCTGCGCCCATCTGAGGAGATTGTCAGCAAAGTATCGATGAAAACGGGGCCACACGCACTTTTTAATCCGAATGGACTCGATCTGGATGAACCCAGTCGTATCCGTCGGCTCGAACCCGCCCATCTCGTCCATCGAGCTCTGCCGCTCGTCATACAGGCCCTCCGAGCTCTCCCGCCCTTCGACGACAACGTTGCCCTTGTACAGCTTCAGCCGCACAAGCCCGTTCACGGTGCGCTGGCTCGCAGGGATCGCGCTGACGATGAACTCGCGCTCTGGCGTGAAGAAGTGCCCGTTGTAGAGCATCCGGCTGAGCTCGACGGTGACGAACTGGTCCCGCAGCGCGCGCACGTTGCGGTCGAGCGTGAGGCCCTCGAGGTCGACGTGCGCCGCGCGCAGGATCGTCGCGCCGGGCGACTCGTAGCACCCGCGCGACTTGACGCCGATAAAGCGGTTCTCGACGATGTCGATCCGCCCGATGCCGTGCGTGCGCCCGAGCGCGTTGAGTGCGAGGAATATCTCGACGGGGTCGGTGTAGGTCTTGTCCGTGGCGGTGACCTTCGTGGGGAGCCCGCCAGTGAACTCGATCGAGATGCGCTCGGGGTTTGCGGGTGCCTCTTCGAGTGCGGTGGTTAATTTCCACATGTCCGTGGGCGGGGTTACGTTCGGGTCTTCGAGGATGCCCGCTTCGTACGAGATGTGGAAGAGGTTCTCGTCGGTCGACCAGGGCTTGGAGGCGGTCTGAACAACGGGGATGTTGCTCTTGGCGGCGTATTCAAGGAGGGCCTGACGGCCAGGGAAACGGTTGTAGAATTCTGGTGCGTATTAGTTTGATTCTGAGGTCTAGAACAACGAAATGCGCACCAGGCAGACGCCATGGGGCGATGACCTTGATGTCGGGCTTGAGGCCATAGAAAGCGAGCTCGAAGCGGACCTGGTCATTGCCCTTGCCGGTGCAGCCGTGGGATACGAAGCTGGCGAAGATGAGATGAAGAATCTGGGAAATATCGAGCGAGCGTACTTGCACCCTTCCCGGTCTGCAACCTCGATCATGCCACGAGCGATAACGGGGCGAGCAAGAGACGTCCCGAGCAGGTAGACGTTCTAGTTCCGCGTCAATTCGGGTCGAAACAATCGATGAAAGGTACCCACCTCGTAGATGCAATTCGCCTGCACGGCGGGGTAGATGAGCTCGGTGACGAACTCGCGCTTCAAGTCCTGCAAAATCGGTGAATATCAAAACACGAAACGAACGCGTTATCCACCTGCAAGAAAAACTTCTTGGCGCCGACTTTGAGGGCTTTCTTCTCGGCGGCAGCAAAGTCCTGCAAGGATCCTCAGTACTTCCCTTCAAGCCCAAAACGCAACAAACCTACCTCCTCCTGGCCAACATCCGCCATGAACGCGTACACCTCGTATCCCTGCTCAATGAGCCAGGCGAGGATGCATGATGTATCTGCCAATGCACAAATGAGCTCTGCACGACATTCAAACGAGATATACACACCAAGGCCACCGGAGTAGGCAAGGAGGACACGTCCAAGGGAGGCAGGCATGGTGGGAAGGGAAGAAAGCAAAAGCTGTCCGAGTCATTTTATTTTGGGGTCCAAAAAACTTCCGCTTACGGCATCGCAGGATAAGGGCCAGTGACCGAATAAGTCCGAAAGGGGCGCAATGGCTCCCGAGGCAATTTTGGACGCGACTGTGGGCGCTGGGACGCGTCGGAATGCAGGGGGATCCCGTCAAGTCATCTAAAAACCTATCGCTGTAGAAATTTGGGCCAAAACGCGCGATTAGAGTAGCGTTCGACGCGTTAAACAGGATAATCGATTCATGGGCGCCGGGTAAAGCCTCGCTCGTTTTTCCGTCGATCCAGCCACAAGCCAACAGCTAAATAGCGCAGGATGCGTTTTATCGTCGTTTGATCACCCTAAGAGCGACCCTGAAGAGGCGGGCCTGGACACCGCCGTGACAGAGGGGGCGAGGCAGGACATCGACTCGGAGCAGTCCCCGGTACCAGAGGCCGACGACGGGTGCGAACGCCGGTATTGCTAATTTGGGGGCTGTCGGAACTCAGGACTGACGCCAGCTGAGGTGAGCCACTGAGCGTTCAAGCAAGACACGATCACGTGACTTGTGACACAACCAAAGCGGAATTATTTTTTTCCACATGCCATCCAATATCGGCATTCAGAGAAATTGAACACCTGAATACCTTCCCTCTCAAGATTCGCTTGTCAACTTACCGCACTCAGCAAATATAGTGAATCACCTCTCATTCCAGCCCAACATGCGTTGTACTGAGTACTCCGCACGCGGTAGTGAGAACACGGTGAGGGAAAACCCATACTTTTCCGTACAGGGTATTGGATTACCCTCACCCCTTTTGAGAATCAGGCTGCGGAACGTGGAATACAGAAGGGAGACACGAAATTCTAACAAGATATGACGCTAACAAGTTGGGGTTCGTAGAAGAAGAGAAAGTCCTGAGTCCTGACAAATGTTCAGGTCTTTATCTTGAGATGTGGATCTTCTCAGCAGGGCAACAGCAGGGTGTAAATTCTATCCAAATAATACATAATAAATATGCATACATATCCGCGGTTCATCTAGTATGGTGCCCTCTGGGTGATGGTTATTTCGTTGGTCTGGATGTTGAACGTCGTGACAACGTTGTGGAGAAATACGTCGCCTCTGCAGGAACCGTTGAGGAAAGGCTCGGTCAGTAAGAGTTTAACGCACAGAATGAAGAGGTCAGGCCCGCCCGAGGGGTCGTCCGTGGCGGCTTGCGTGCCCGAAACGCAGAATACGGTGCCGTCCTCGTGGAAATTCTGGACGATCTGGTCACGGGCATCAATAGTGAAGCTCTGCCCGCCAAGCATCACCGAGAATGCGGGCACACTCGCATTACATGCGACAGTGTACAACCCCACCTGCGTATCGAACGTCGCCTTGGGTACGAACTGCGCGTTGTAAGCCTCGGCGACTTTGCTCGGCACGACGTTCAGCGTTGTCCCCGAGTCGAGGATCGTGTTGTTCGAGGCGGTATCGGCAGCAGTGCTGCCGGGGAAAACGTATGCCTCGACGTCTACCGTGTAGGAGAGGTATACGGCTTCTTTGCTGTTGGAGGGCTCAGCGATGGGCACCGTGTCGCTGCCAGTGATGGAGTAGCCTTGAATCGGGACCGTGACAGTAGTGTTGCCGAGGTCGACAGGGGGCGTGCCGCCGAAGGCGATGAAGCCGAGGTTGGAGTCCTCGCTAGAGTTACCGTTGGCGCCACGATTGAGAGCGAGAGAGAAAACTGTGTAAATGTTACGACTGAAAATGGTTTGTGTAGAGTGAGGCTAACATGGGCTGCTCAAACCCTGCTTGACGGCGGTGAAGAAGAAGGGGTCGTAAGGGATATGCTTAGCCACTGACGCTTGGGTAGAGTCGGTGGTGTTAAATACTGCCAGTGGATGTTACATGGATGTCAAGAGATAGCAGCGAGAGACTGACCGCGCGTGTTGAAGGGAAATGCGAGACCAAGGATGCCGGAGTGGACCCCATCGCCCTCCCACGCTACAACGTCAGGAGTACCAATCTCCTGCTTAGTGACTGTGAGGCCGCCAACCGAGACGGTGTCGAAGCCAACGGGACCAGAGACGAACTCCTTATCGCCGTACGTGACGTTGAAAATGACGTTGGGGAAAGGCTGGAACGCGGAGGAGGCAGCGGGGTCGAAACCGTCGCTTCCGAAGGCGCAGGTGGCCGCAGATTCGGGGGCACCAGTCAGATTGAGACAACTGAAGCCCTTCTTTACCAGCCAGGTATCGGAACTGCGACAATATATTAACCACAGAAAAAAAAATGCGACGCTAGCAACACACCTTCCTGTGTCGACTATGACTTTGAAGTTCTGACCACCGACGGTGATGTCGGTGAGGTACTCCAAGTCGTGGTCACTGCCGACCAGGGTCGTGATATTGTTTGGCGCAGCCCGCCCCCGCAAGGCGGACATGATAGTTTTTTTCGACTGTCTCCGGGGCGCTTTCGAAGTGATGGGAACAACGAATCGAGCGGCCGGGATAACGGCGGGCTCTACGGAGCGCGCAGCATGGGAGACATGTCGCACGATGTTGACCTCGGCAGCAGCAGTGCAAGCGAGTGAGAGAACGGAGAGAGCCACGAGAACCATGGTTGGACGGGGATTGAGCAGAAAAATACGCCGAGGTATTTATGCAGAGACGGGGAATCGACCATGCAGTTCGCGGGCGGGGTCCACTTCTATTGTAACTTCGCGGGTAACAAGCATGAATATGCGCGCGGCCGCAAGTGGCAAAGCATCAACGGAACCAACATGCTGTGTTCATAGGTCAATGCTATCATCGCTGTTGGCAGTGAGCGGTCAACCCAGGTTTATGCGAGCCCGCTGACCCCCGATCAATCTTAAGTCTGGCTGATAGCTATGGCCGGAGCCCGTCGCCCTGGCAAGCCGCATGCATTTTGGCACACGAATTCGGGCGCAGCCTTTGGCTTATGTTAGCTTGCTGCTTGAAAGACGTGAAAAAAGGATCACCTCACTTTGCCATCGATGTTCAGCGAGCTGAAAAGTTAGCTCCACATTGCGCAACATGATCGGTTCATTATATCCTTCGCGAGTAAACATGGGTCAGTTGGATCCTAAACAAGGAGAAAGATGGACACTACTTTCTTCCCTTCTGTTTCAGTGGGAACGATGCATTTTCCCTCTCTAATGGAGGTCAGAATTAGGACATTTGTGGACTCGTGGTCGGCGGTTTGAAAAAGGGCCATGGTTTCTGCGCTGCAAAACGACTCGTTTTGCACCGCGGATATCTTGGCGTTGTTCATTGAATCTTCCGAGTCCCGCTGGTCGGTCTTGGACTGCTCATGCTCAATAACTGTCAGCTGAGAGCTGGCAAGACTGAAAGATCTTGCCATCGGTGTCGATGGTGTGAATTCCAAGCAGTCTCTCATAGCCGGACGCCCTAACGAATGAAGCTCATACTGCGCTTGTAAGATTCCAAGTTCCGGACTTCAAGCTGCAAGTAAAGCGAACGCTTGAAATTCCGGTAATCGCGAGACTTCGTGTAAACGGTTCGGGCAGCCATATACAGCGATTGAGTGTGTTCGATTCTGTCATAGTCCTCAGCACACCACAGGACGACACGAGGGTAGGAACCATGATGAAGTTGGCCTTATTTGGCTAATGCCTTTATTCGGGTTTCTCTCTCATTTCATTGTCCTACATTGCTTTCCCATTTTCACGCTGCTAGGGCTTCGCGGGTGAGCTTACATCTACGGGGACTCAACCCAGCTGGACTCTAGACTCACGTGCCGACGACAGGTTCATATTCCTTTGACATGAGTCGGTCAGAGCGAGGTGGCATTGCGGTGAATCGGAGTATCAAGAAATATACAACGGCAGTGCCCAGCACACGCACCCAGACGTTCTATAGCACCGAGAATTCTGCTCAGCGCAGCAAGTCTCGTTCCCCGTCAAGAAATGGCTCGGGTTCACGCAGTGATCCGTTTACGCTTTCCATTTGGACCAGTGGCACAGCGACGCCTGTAGTCCCCACTGTCAAGCGCAAGCGGTCGGATGCAGCGTTCCCTGCTGTACATGACAATGACCGCGGGCAGCGCATCATGCCGAAGCCCTCTGGGTCCGGAGAGCGCCTCGTCCCCGTGCTGGCCAGCTCTTCTGTTCGTCCGAAGAAAGAGAGGGAACGAGCGAGAGCCCCCACTGAATATGCACAACGTTTGCATGCACCAGTCGATGCCCCATCAGCCCGCAAAATTGAGGAATCGAAGCAAGTCATTGCAGTAGATGCATATTGCGGACCAGCCGAGTACGAGCTAATGCGAAGGGAAATGGAGGCGTTGAAGAAGGCGGTCCTGGATGGCAAGAAGCAGCTCAAGAAGCAGAACAAGGTATGTTTTCTTTACGCCTCTTCGCATGGCACTCATTGGAAAACTACAGACCATCAGCGAACTCAAGGCCCAGGTCGTTAGCGAAACACTGGTACGTTTGTCGTCTCTGTCATTCCACAACACTACTGACCTCTACGTTCAGGCTCGGGAGGCACAAGAAAGACTGGTGGCAACGGCTTCATCCAAGTCCCGAAAAAGTGAGGAACTCCTCCAGACGATCGAATCGTCTCTCCAATGCCAAATCTGCATCGAACTTGTGTCCAAGCCCAACGTGTATGTCTCCCGCTAACGTCCCATCGTCAATCTCACATCTTGTACCAGTTTAGCGCCCTGTGGTCACGTCTTCTGTCTCGAATGCCTGCAGCAGTGGTTTCGCTCTGCCCCTGGTGAGAGCGACGGCGAGATGGATATGGACACCCAGGAGCAGTACATCTTGCACCGCGAAAAGTCGTGCCCCTGCTGTCGCGCAACGGTCCTGCGGCGGCCCGTGCCCGTGTTCGTGGTGAAGAGCGTCGTGACCGCGCTGCGCAACGCCGCCGCCGCGCCCGCCGCCGCAGCACAAGCAGACGAGGACGCGGACCCCTGGAAAGGGCTGTTTTTGCCTGACTACCAGTCGTCCGATAACGAAAACGTGGACGGATACGATTCGTCCGAGGACGATGGCGAGTTCTTCGACCATTACTCGGACCAGGAGCTGGAGGACTTGGACGAGGTGGCGCTTGCGATTGGGCTGGGCGGGTTTGAGCAGCAGTTCACGCGCTTCTATGCGAGTGCCAGCGAGAGCGAGGAGGATGGATTCGGGTCCGATTCCGATGAGGAGCAGGGGGAGGAGGAAGAGGAAGACTCGGACATCGACATCGACACCACGTACAGTTTCGCCCGCTGGGAGCCACCCAGACATGTGGTGCGATCTGAACTCGTGTCCCACTCGGTGCGGAGGCTGCTGCGCCGTGGGTGCACGCCGCAGCTCATCGCGCTGTTCAATATGCGGTACACCCACGACGAGGGGCTCGTCGCGTATGTCTCTTCGCTCGAGGTTACACACTATGACGACGTGAGTGTCGGACTCAACCGGCTCTACCTCGGGTGGAACATCGACATTGTGCAGTCGGATGAGGAGGGCGCAGGCGAGGGCGAGGCCGAGAAGATGTACATCACGCACCAGCTGCGCGACATTCGGTGGCACCCGGAGCGGTGGATGGTGTCGGAGCGGCCTGGATTTCCGGGGCGGGGAGTTATGGACGCGCGGCGGTTGGCGCCGGTGGTGGAAGATGCGGAGGACTATGACAACTCGGAATCAGAGGCGTACAGCAATGGAGAGGAATTCATGCAGCACATTTAATTCTCGTGTATCATATCATATCACGCCCAGTGCGCGATCACGCTTTGATCAAAACTGGCTTGTCCTAAACCCTCATGCCACCTAGCGAATCCGATGAATCCGACGCGTTTTCCGACTCCTCAGAGGTCGAAGCGATTCTTCGAGGCAAAGGGAAGGGGAAAGCGACCGCTACGAGCCCAGACAAGCGCGCCATCGTCCAGTCTTCGTTCGACGCCTATTTTGCGTTATCCGCCGTCAAAGCCTCGACGTCTTCCAGTCTCTTCTCTGCGCTCATCCAGCCACTCTCCGCCGAGGAGTACGCCGAGTCCGTCGACGTGGACTCACTCGGGGCGAAGCACTTACAGTCAAGCATCTTGCTTGAACCTGCGCGCTCGACGCTCTTCTCCCGTCTACTCTGCGAACTGAACGAGGGCTTCAACCTCGTTTGCTACGGCTTTGGATCCAAAAGGAAGCTTCTCAATGACTTTGCGTCTTCGCGGTGCTCCAAAGCCGGTCATGTCGTCGTTGTGAACGGTTTCCAGCCCGAGCTGTCTGTCAAAGACATGCTCAACTCGATCGAAAATATTCGGGGTATCGCCTCGCTGCCGCTCCCATCCAATACCGTTGACAGCCAGGCGCGCCGAATATATGGCTTTAGCAGCGGCACCTCTACCTCGTCATCCACAACATCGACGCGTTCTTCGTGCGCGCGCCGAAAGCCAAGGCGTGTCTCTCCCTACTCGCCCTCCACCCGCACATTCACCTCATCGCTTCCGTTGACCACCTCAATTCGCCGCTGTTGTGGTCGTCCTCGGAGGCTTTCGCGCGGAAAGACGGTCTCGTCGCTCCGGGGAAGACGCCGCCGCGTGGGTATGCATGGTTGTGGCACGACCTCACCACGCTCGCGCCGTACGATTTCGAGCTCTCCTTCGCAGACCGCACCTCCGTCACCGGCGCGCACTCGCGCTCCAAGCAGCGCGCCGACGCCGCCGCCACGCTCCCAGCGGGGACCGCCATGTCCGAGACCGCGGCGAAGCACGTGCTGGCGGCGGTCAACGAGCGCGCGCAGAAGCTGTTCAAGCTGATGGGCGAGCGGCAGCTGGAGAGCATTGACGCGGGCGACCCGAATGTGGATGGCCTGCGCGAGTTCGCGATGCCGTATGATGTGCTGTTCCCCCTTGCGCGGCAGAACTTCATTGCAGTGAATGATACTGCGATGCGAGCGCTGCTGGGAGAGTTCCTGGACCATGGATTGGTGGTTAGTGCGCAGGCGGGCTCGGGCGGAGAGGTGCTGTGGATACCGTTGAGGAAGGAACGGCTGTCTAATATTCTCAAGTCGCTAAACGTCTCCTAATGAACGTCTGTGTACACATCTTGGATTACGCTCTCCTCACAAGGTTTTTTTTTCTGTTCTCGTATATTATATTATAGTCAATCGGAAATGTGGAACGTTGGCGAGAATACATTTGGCTACCCAGTCCACATCCAGCCCGTACGGGCAGATTTCGGACAGACGGGCACTTTATTCTCTGTGCCGGCATGTAACCTGTCAATCCGAAATTTTCCTTTTTGAGATCTCGGCGGTTAGTCGCCCAAAATGGAAGTCTAGGCCGAATTCCTCCCCCAAGGTCATCTTGTAGGTGAGATCAAAATGCACCGATCTAGTGGCATCTCAAATTGCCTTCAAGCCGGTCTCCCGAGTATAACACTCCTAGATGGATGATTTCGTCACTTTCGGTTGACAGCAGTCCCAGTGCCCTACCAATAAGAATGGAGACAGTCTTCACACATACGGTGAATTTATCTGTACCGGGCTTCGGGCAATGCTTTGACGGCACTGGTCTGCCGGTGCGCGACGTACTGAGTCTGAATGTGGCCAGGCTGTAGTTGAGCAATGAACATTTCTACGCTCACAAGCTTACCTAATATCGGAGGAAGATACGGGCATATCTTCCTGATCCAGCGATACTATCTATGACTATGTCAAAACTTTCATACATGACAAACACCGACCACTGTCGGGCTATCTCGAGCTCACAAATACTTTGTTCGGACGTCCGACCCAATCATAGTGCGCTATGACTTCACCTCGAACCGTGAGTTTGCTGTCGGTTTCCGGCCTCGACTATTCTTGGAACCTCTCTACTAATAGTAGCCTTCGCACGCCGAAGATGAATGACATACACCGGCCGCGTCGGGCTATCTCAAGCTCACAAATTGTATGCCGAAGAGGTTACGGGGTATGTCAGCCCTCAAGCAATACATATATAAAGGACCAGTTACCTTGATCCTGAGAACCAAGCAATCATGGCTGCTATTCCTTCACTGAAATTGAACACTGGAGCACTCATTCCCGCCATAGGTTTGTCCCTCACCAAAACGTGTCGCATTGGATCACTTATTCGTCTTAGGACTTGGAGCGGGCCCGGATGTTTTCACACCTGCCGCTACAAAAGACTATGAAAAATGGTTCCTCACCGCCCTCAAGGTTGAATACTCTTACTCTGATTCCTATCCCAGAGTTCAATACTTATGGACAGGCTGGTTATCGACACATCGACACGGCCTACCTCTACGGTCCGCGCTTCAATCGTGGCAGAGTAATACTAAATATTGACAAGCACCAGGCACGGAAGTATATGTTGGCGCAGCTCTGCGCGCATCTGGACTGCCACGCGAGGAAGTTTTCGTGACGACGAAGCTCCCGTAAGTTTTTCCTGCTTCGACACGCTGTTCGGTCACATTCAAGCTTTGAATAAAGTTGGTACCACCCAAAATACGCCGCGCGCTCATTCGACGAGAGTCTGAACAAGTTGGGTATGGATTATGTCGATTTGGTAGGGCGTCGCTGGTTGTGTACAGGCTATGCACCCGCTGATATGTTCTACGCAGTACCTCATACACTTCCCCCAAACCATCGAGTACCCGAGTGGGTCCCTGAATTGTTTCCTTGAATCGAATAATAAATGCGCTGAGATAGGTGGATACGACGCACCTCCCACATTTCGTGAAATGGCAGAGAACTTCAAGGTCGTCGATACGCCGTCGTTCAACGACACCTGGGCTGAGCTAGAGCGTTTTCACGCAAGTGGACGGGCTCGAGCGATCGGAGTGAGCAATTTCTCGATCAAGACGTGAGTGCTTGCGAAGTTTCCCGTCTCGTGAACTTACTCGCGCGGTTTTCCTAGGCTCGAGCAGCTCTTCAAGACAGCAAAGATCGTGCCAGCCGTGAATCAGGTGGAGTGCGTACCTATCATGTTCAGCCAAGCAAGTGGCTGAATTGAAGGGGACAGACTGCATCCGTACCTCGCGCAGACCGAGCTATTGGAGTATTGTCGCAAGAAGGGAATTGTCGTCACTGCGTACAGCCCTTCTGGGCACGATCAAGTTCGCAGCGACCCAACTATCGTCGCCCTCGCCGAAAAATACAAAGTCACTCCCACGCAAATCATTCTCGCCTGGCACCTTGCGCGCGGGGTAGTTGCTGTTCCAAAAAGCTCAAACGCCGGACGCCAGAAGGAGAACATCACCGTGCGTTCTTGGAGTTCCGGAAACCAGATAGAGATTAACGCCCAGGCCATAGTTGCCGACTCTGAGCGTAGAGGACGTGGCCAGTGTGACAGCGTTGGATCGCAACGAGCGGATCGTGAACAAGATCGAGGCTAACGGAAAAAATTGGGGATGGACGGCGGAGCAGTATGGATGGTAAATGATTGCGGAGTGCGAATTGGCTAGAGAATCGTCTGGCCCTTGTTCATAGAGATGACCGGCAGGAATGTTGGAAGTCGTAGATTAGAGTCGAGACTCGATTAGATTACCGGTCCGGATGTATCACATGACCATTCACTCTCTTGTCTTTGTACTCGTCGCACCCGCTGCTTCACCCTCTGGGATCCAATCTCCAACAGGTTATGGGCCTATAGCTCCACTACTCATTGAAGACCACCATCCTCCCCTGTTAATTGTTCGCTGTTACGATCAGCACCCGGTTTTCGCCACACTCGGATTTCTTCTTTGTCTCATTGCCACTCGCACTTTCCGACTCTCGTTCGCCATGGTTAAGCCATCGGATATAAAGGAGTTGGAAGGAGCGGAGAACTATTGGACTTGGTTGCCAGATGCGAGGGCTATGTTGTTGACCGACGGTACTTGGAACGCCGTCGATCCATTGGTTCCGGTTCCAAACGGTGCGGTCCAGATGCGTAATTGGGCTGACCAGAATGCAAAGGCTCACGGTGCCCTGTTCCTCACGCTGAGCCGAGCGGTGAAGGACAAGGTTAGCAATTCGGGCATTGGGGTCAATGGACGTTTGCTCTGGGCGACACTCGAGTCTTACTACACCACTGCCGACGCCGCTACCCGCTCTATCCTCATGTCCCAGTTCCACTCCATCTCCCACGACCTCTCCAAGCCTGCGGACACGTTTCTTCAGGCTGTCGTCACTGCCGAACGTCGTCTTACGGCCATTGCCGCCTCCTTGCCTGCGCACATGGTTCAGGATAAAATCCTGAGCGGTCTTTCCTCCGCCTATTCTTCTATCATTACCTTGCTCCAGGTCGAATCCCCTCAGCGCGACGTGCCCTCCATGATCAACGCGATCAATGCATGGGAGCGAGCTGATCTCCAGCGTGCTGATTCGGTCATCAAGGCTGCGCGAGCGGCCAGGGTTTTTGACGACACGAATCAAGGGGGTGAGTTCGCTGCAGCTCATCTCTCTCGTTCCTCTCGTCATGCGGACTCCTCGCATACGCATTCGCACTCGCGTTCCTCGGCCGGCAAAGACTTCGATTGGACCAACACCAAGAACCGCACGGACGTTTGCTACCGCTGTGGCCTTCCCGGTCATTTTGCGCAGTACTGTGTCTCCGTCATGCCAGACGATGTGCGCCGCCGCATCGTTCGTGATCGCGAGCAGCGCGCTCATGCTGCCGAAGCGGAGCAGGACTCGGATTCCACCAACGAAGCTTCGAACCATGCCATGGCTGCCGTCCTTGACCTCCCCACCGAGCTGCACATCGATTCGATGGATCCGGACGTCCGCGAAGCGTGGCTTTCCACCCTTGGCCCAGATGCTCTTCATCCCGTTCCTCAGCTGTTCACCAATGTCGCAGGTTTTTCCGCTGTCGATCCAGACCCTTCTCCCCCATCGCCGCCGCCCACCGCTTCCAGTGTCACGAGCACGCCCTCCAAGAAGAAAAAGAAGAAGAAGAAGAAGAAGAGCGCCACTGTCAGCGAAGTTCAGGCGGCGCTCGAAGGGATGTCTCTCCAGGACGATGAAGATGAGTTCTCGATGTGATTCAGGGGGTGTCTCGACTCAGGGGGTGTGTTGGAAGTCGTAGATTAGAGTCGAGACTCGATTAGATTACCGGTCCGGATGTATCACATGACCATTCACTCTCTTGTCTTTGTACTCGTCGCACCCGCTGCTTCACCCTCTGGGATCCAATCTCCAACAAGGAACGGAAAATGAGTCCCGAGTTGACGAGATCAAAAAAAGGCGAGACAATGACAAGTCCTGTTGCAGACAGACAGACAACGAAATATTCCGAGCCGGAACTCTCCGGAGCCACAACAACGGTAAATAGCCTGCTTTTGCCTCTTGCCATCCAGGCGTCCAAACCGAGTCCAAACTCTGCAACCATCCCGCCGGGCTGGTCACAAACCGCTATGACACCCATCCCGCAGGAAATCATGGACAGAATCATCGATGAGGTGGATGCACTCGATGCAGAAACTTCACCGCGAATGCGCCGAGCCTCCGAGTCAAGTCTCATCTCGTGTTCGTTGGCGGCGAGCATGTTCCTTGAACCGAGCCAGCGTCGGCTGTTCCAGAGTCTCCACCTACCCCCAGGAAGCAAGAAACTCCAAAAAGTCACCGAGAGTCCGCATTTGGGGCGTTATGTTCGCGATCTGAACGTCAGTGTCGACGACGCCGGCGCCAAGTCCGACCCGGACCTGTTGGCATCCGTACTCCGTCTTCTTGTTGGAGTCCAGCGTTTGATCATATTTATCTCCTCCTCGTGGTGTAACTCGAACTTCACCGCCAACTACAGAGACGCGCTTATCTCCCTCCTCTCCCTTCCGTCCCTTCGATCCGTCACCTTTTATTGCACTGGGGTGCCCTCCTCTCTCATCCTCCACGCCCTGGCATGCTGCAAGGAAGTCGGCTTACACATGATACTCGAAGGCCCTGTGGAACTATCCACCGCGAAGGACGATGACCGCTTGGCGTTCAATTCCAACGTGCCACCGAACGCGCTGCTCGCTCGACTAGTGCTCGACTACATCCCGGAAGAGTCTCCGGAACTCCATAACCTGTTCCTTGGTCAAGATATTAAAAGCTCGCTGGAGAAACTCCGTTACCTGGAAATAAACGCAGGCAAAAGTTCACTCGGTGGTTTTGAGAGTCTCGTACTCAAGTACGCGCACTCGCTACACCATCTGGCCTTCAACTTCTTCAGTGAGTCGCTAATCAATCTCTCCAATCGCGAAACTCAGTCTTATACCCTCAACAGTAAACCTAAATCGCGAAGCTGCCAACGCCCCACCGTTCGAACTCCCATCTATTCCGACTCTTCGTTTCCTGACGTTCAAGACCGACTCAGAGATGAAACAGATCCAATTACCCAATTCTCTGATGTCGACCATCTCTAGTCTCCCGACATGTATGCCGCAGCTCGAGGTGCTGACTTTCGAATTCGAGGGCAAGGGGGAGGGACGGGCGAGAACGAAACACCGGGCCGACGCCGATAAGGCATTGAAAAGCCTCCCGCACCTCCGTCAAGCGCAGTTTATCGTTGTGGCGCAGGCTTTCAATGGGAACCTCGAGCACAGTGTGCGGCAGCAGCTGCCTCTTTCCAGCGCTGCGAACCTGATCATATTTTCCTATATCGATTACCCCAAACCGCAGTTTTGCCCAGATTTTTCCGCCGCTTAGTATATCTGCTCTGAGTCTGACCTCTTTCTTGACCGCACAATCCACTTTCAGTAACGAAACCAATGGCATTTCTTTTGGACTGCTGAAGGTTCTGTTGCACAGCTCACAAGCGGTTTCCATGTCTGCGCGCGTTCGGTCACCAGTGCTCGACTCGTTGTGGAGCCCTCCTTGACGTCAAGCAATCCTCGTGGGTTCAGTATTGATAATGCATTTTCCACTTGAAAACGGACTTCGATTCATACGGACGGTGGTTGTGTCTAACAATATGGACACACCCAACAGCGTGCTTGTAGGGACAAGCGGTTTAAGTAGCCGTGGGTGGTTGGAATTGAATCTCGTTTATGAGAGTAGGAAAGACACGAATATTCAATCATTTCGTCCGTCAGTGGGTCAGCGCTACACAATCGGCACCCAAGAATAGTCCCCTCCATTATTTGCCAGTAACCATACCCCCTGTTTCTTCGAACTGGTCGGCTGTACCACCATTGGCGCGGCCCCTGTCCTGTTCAACCGTTCCGCTCTTGAATTTTCCAAGTTATCGCTCAGCGATCTACGAGCAAAAAATCAGTGTGTGGCGCAGAATGTAGAATTCGGACCTTACATTGGCGACGACTTCGGAATCTTTGCTTGTGCAAATTCTAATGCGCTTTGGCACTGTCTTTGCAGGGCCGGGATGGACGTGGATTCTATTGCTTTCTGGTATGACTTGACGCTTTCCTGGTGCTTCTCTAAACCCTATGGACAGACAGTTCGATACGGAAGCATGAAGATTATTCTGAGTCTCACATCTTCACATTGGCCTTTGCGGTACCATTGATTGGGTCCAATTCCGTGGCCTGGAGGGGTTCGTACGTGAAGCCTCCGACGCCCGCATTCTCGACCAGGATGTCCAGACGACCCCCGTCGCGCTCGAACTTGTCCGCAAACTCCTTCACGGACGCGAAATCCGCGAGGTCAACGAGCCACAACTCTGCCTTCCCATACCCGGTCTCGGTTTTGAGTTCTGGTGCTGTGCGGTGAGCTGTAGGGTAATGAAAATCGGAGTGAACGCGTACTATTCACCGCGGCCTGTCCCCTGCTTTGGCTTCGACCGTAACGCCAAGATGAGTCCTCCGGCGTTCATCGAAGCAAAGTGCTTGGTCGCCTCGAATCCAAGCCCAGTGTTTGCTCCGAGGACAATGACGGTCTTTCCCGTGAGATCAGCTTTCACCACAGGTTTTGGCGCCTTGAAAAGTTGCCCCTTGACGAAGGTCCCAAAGGTGAGATGCATTGCCGTAGATGGAGGAAACTGAGGATAATAGACTTGACGACCTGAGCGAGGGGTCGGTATTTATAAATTTGAGTAGTCCATAGTCTCAGCACGAAAGAGTAAGTGGGGACGCGATCGTAGGCCGATCAGTCCAACCCGGGGATTTGTCATTTCTTGTGGCAAATGCGACCTGCGACTATTGTGAGAACCTAACACGCTTCGTCACACCAGCACGTGGGGTGACTCCGTGACATCAGCCACCTCACTCAGCCACCTCCCCTGCCAACCTCGTACATCGGACTGGGAAGCGTAACGATGACCACTCAGCCTGTCCGCGACTACCTAACAAAGCAGCTTGAAATCGAGAAGAACATTGTCGGTTTTTTCTTCTCACGATATACTTTGGTGGACTAAGTAAAACTCAGGTCACATATCGCTCCCTCAGCCGAGTCCTCGCCCTCAACGTCAATGTAGCCAAAAAGTCGGTGAACTCCTTTGTGTGGGAACTTCTCTAACCCGACTTCGTGGCGGATACAGCGAACTCGCCGAATTTCATGCCACCGATGGGCAGAATCTGGCAGCGACGTATCTCCTCAGTGGGCAAACTCAGAAGCGCTACGACGAGGACGTAGATATGGACGAGGACGACCGTCACCTGTACGACGCAGACTATGAGGATGACGGCGAAGAAGGCGACTATGTGCCACAGACCGAGATGGTTCTGGTCAACGAAAGCGACCTTGAAAGTGAGTCGTCTTCTATGTTGCTCGTTCAGCCCTCTCAATTTTGCCAGGCGCACAGGCGCAGTTTACCGTTCTGGATAGCATCCACGTCTACAGCTTATCGCCAGTCGCAATACGGGCAAGTTCGCCCTCGTTGCCTTTGTGCGCCATCCTCACTCTGTGTTACAGGACGATGGACTACTCTGCACGCCCACCCACATCGTAAGAGACCTCGATGCCAAAAAGGGCTCTGAGCTGGCGACGGCCGTGGGCAAGGTGATCAGCGCGCAGGTCACGGTATGTCGTTCCCTCAGTTTCGATTCGACGCATCTCACCGTCTACAAGGTATCCAATAAGCCGCTGCCGAGCTGGGGCGGCCGGAAGCCTCCCGCGCCAGTGGCTGGGCCTTCCAAGGTCGCCCCTCAGAAAGACGATCCCAAGCCGAAAGAACAGGCAAAGCCTGAGAAACCCAAGGCCACTGGGAAGCTGGACTTTAGCAAGGCAAAGACGAAGCCGGTAGAGAAACCCGCCAAACCCGCCAAATCCAAGGCGGAGGCGAAACCCAAGGCGGAGACGAAACCCAAGGTCGAGTCCAGCGCTCCGTCGGTGGCGAGCACGATCGGAGAAAAAGTGCAGGCCAAGATGGAGGAAAGCAAGGTCAGTGACTCGTTCTTGAGCTGAAGCCATATTCATGGCGATGTAGAAGAGAGGCACGAAGCGCAAGTCTGCCCTTGCGTCGGACTCCGAAGAGGAGGAGAAGCCCGCCAAACCTGTGGCGCAGGCGGAGTCCTCCGTGCGCGTCCGCAAGGGCGTGATCCTCTCGGACGACGAGGACGATGCGCCCCAGCCGGCTCGCAAGAGCAAGGGCAAGGGCAAGGCGTCGGCGCCTCAATCCGACTCGGAGGCCGACAAGGATTTACATGCCATGATGGACATCGACGACGACGCGGTGACGCGGGCCTCGCGCGACGCCGAGCCCGACGTAGAGCCCGAGGACGAACCCATCGACGTCGACATGGACGAGGTCATCTCCAAACCGGCGCCCGTGAAACGCAAGCCGAAGAAGGTCGTCCCGGTGGGCAAGAACGGGCTCAAGAAGAAGCGCATCGTCAAGTCCAAGACGCGCATCGACGAGAAGGGGTACATGGGTGTGTGCATCGCTTGTACCGTCTGAAGGCCACTTCCGATGAGCGTCCGTAGTTACGGAAGACTACTCCGAATACGAGTCCGTTGACGAGGAGGAGCCGGCACCGCCGCCGAAGGGCAAGGCGAAGGCCAAGGACAAGGACAAGAGCGCAGCGGAAGCTGCCCCTGCGAAGCCGAAACCTGCCCCGAAGGCTGCGCCTGTGAAGGCAAAGCCCAAACCCAGTGGGGGGTCCACCAAGGGCGGCCAGCAGACAGGGCTGGCTAGTTTCTTTGGGAAGAGCAAGTCCAAGTAGGATTTCGATTACTCTATTGTGCCCTTTTGTCGCCAGGAATAATCTCTGATTTAAAAGGTAGCCCGATGGGTCGTATTTGGTGCTGGCTTGGTTCTGCGTCGACACAAATACACTCGAGCTTAGAACCACACGAGGGTCGGAGCAGAGCCAACACACGAAGTATAAGATTGAGGAAAAACGCGAGCCAGGCCAACTTAGCGAAACCTGAAGAGAGCACGTAGTTCTGTGAAGCGTAGCTCTCGACGTAAAAAGCCAAACTCCAGGTAATTTCATTGTCGATGTAGACGCTGGACGTGCATGTTAGAAAGTAACAGTGGCTTTGGCTTTCACCGGGGCCCGGCCACCAACCTTGCCGGCTGTCCAAAGCGGGCGATAAGCGTTGCGCTATTAATAACCTTCCATCGCTTGACTGAAACTGTCATGATGTGGATGCTCTGAGGTCTTAAGACCTGCGTACCGTGACTCTACTTTGCGCCCTCTTTTTGCCCTTGAATATGACTTGCTAGCGTTCGCAGACATGGCCACTTACACTGGCGATCAATCAATCTACCATGCCTCCTCATGCCTCCTTGTCGAAATAACTTGGCAACGAACGCAGATTGCTCCGAAACGTACTTGTGCCTCTAAGTATACTCGCCTCGCATTCGGAACTTTGATTGCTCTTCACCGGCCTCACCGCATGCTGATACTCGTAGCGATAAGGTGCATGCGTCCATCCACATACACATTCATGCTGCTGTTACTCGCGCACTGCATGGTTGCGATACCGCGTCTTTGTATAAGTACTTCTAGATGTCCGCCTTGTTTCTCTACTTACTTGCCCCTCATCCAACCATGGTTCTCGCGGCCCTCTCCGTCCTCTCCCTCGTTTGCGCTACCACTGCTGAGTTCAACGTCGTGCGACATGTCTCGCATGCTCCCCGCTCCTTAGAACTCGCCGTTATCCCTGCGGCCCAGTTCGTGGTTCCCATCACTTCGAGAGCGCCGAGAAGACAATCGAAGAAATCTAATCTGGCCGCCTTGCGCGCGCACGCTTCGAACAACACCGCGATCCTGGCCGGCGCCGATCCTGGCCGGCGCCGATCCTGGCCGGCGCCGATCTCGACGAAGAGTACCTCACCGACATCACCGTCGGTGGCCAGAACTTCACCGCCATCGTTGACACTGGAAGGTGTGTTGCCACCGCTCACACATCCTTTTCTGGGGCTAATATATTGTCACAGTTCTGATACTTGGCTGGTAAAGAAGGGCTTCAGCTGCTTCAATCTGACTGGTGCCCCCGAAGATTCGGCCACCTGTGGCTTCGGAAGCGACGGATTTGACACCGCTGCCTCCTCCACGTTCCAGACGTTCCCGAAAGTCAGCTTCAACATTACTTACGGCGACCAGGAGTTTGTCTCTGGTCCCGTCGGCTTCGACACCGTCTCTGTTGGCGGCCTCACTGTCACCAAGCAGGAGATTGGCATTCCGGACCTTGCGGCATGGAATGGTGACGGAGTCAACTCTGGTCTCCTCGGTCTCGCATATTCTGGGATAACGAGCGGTCAGTGTCTCGTGCCTTGCCGTGGATGTTTGTTTAATTTTTATGCAGTCTACAATACGACTGACCCTACAAAGGCATCAGGAGCCAACCACATTCCTTACGACCCCTTCTTTGCCACTGCCGTCAAGCAGGGCGTTGTTAACAACCCATGTTGGTGCCTCTCCAACCAGTGTTATATATATTAGTCTGATCTTCATCCAGTTTTCTCGCTCGCTCTCAGCCGTGGTGCACTCGATACTAACGCTACCGTTGACCAGAACCTTGGGTTTCTCGCCTTCGGCGGCATGCCCCCTGTCACCCTCGACAAGACCGCTGTCACCGTTCCCGTTCAAGGCTACTCCGCGAGCACAGGGGAGCCCTCGAGCACTGATGCCGTATTCTTCTACTACACCATCGACGTTGAGTCGTACGTCTTCCCCGGCAGCACCAAGGTCTCGACCGCCTCGAACAACACGATCGTCGACTCGGGCACGACGCTGAACCTCGTGCCGAGCAAGGTCGCGAAGGCGTACAACGCGCAGTTCGTGCCCAAAGCGACGCTCGACAAGGAGTCGGGGCTGTACCTCGTCGACTGCAATGCGACGGTGCCGGCCTTCTCGGTGACGCTCGGCGGGAAGAGCTTCCCAGTGGATGCGCGTGATCAGATCTTGGAGGCGGGCACGGACGACGCAGGCAATGTCGTGTGCATGTCCGGCACGCAGGATGGAGGTGCAGATACGCCTGACAATGTCTTCATTCTGGGCGATGTGTTCCTCCACAACGTCGTCGCGACATTCAACATCGTGGCCAACGAGCTGACAATTACGCGGAGGAAAAAGTACTAGACAACTGGCGATTATCATGTACATGTAAAATAAATGGACTAATGGGATTAAATCTTTTACTACCAGCCATTGACCAGTGAGCTTAGAATTTGAACCGTGGTACTTAGAACAAAAAGCACACGGACGTGATGGCATCAAGTGCCAACATAACTTGTCCCGGACGACGACGAGGATGTACAAAACCCGGAAGATACTTACATTCAGGATGAAGGTACATTCACATCAAGCCCGGCACATTCCATCGAATGTACCAGCCATCAGTTCAAACGCGACACATTCCCGAAATGGAATGTGCCGGGCAGCACGTGGCAACTCCGCATCACCGCACCCTCTCGACGAGCCCCATCCTTTCTTCCTCTCACCACCACCACCCCGCTCGCGTGTTGGCCCCCCCCTGCCTCCAAAGCGCGTCAAAATGTCCAACAACGCTGCGGAGCACTCACCAGCAGATTGCCAGCTCACTGACAGCATCTCGAGGCGTCAACTGATAGATTTTCGGGATCCGAACAGCGACGCGTCCGCTGCGCCGACCCGATGCACCGAGGGGGGAAATGGCGACTGAAAGGACACCCGTGGGTACTTACACCCTTATCTTGCGCACAACTCGTATCCGGTTTCCTTCACGATACTGGGGTGCCTCATTTAGAGGCCGATATCAGCTTCAAGGGCACGCAGGAGGGGATGGATGTATGGGAGGGGGTGATCTGGTACAAGGGTACGTCCATATCTTTCAAATTGCCGCATGAGCGATTAAACATTTCGACATAGATGTCACCGTAGCACGCATCTACGGCTGCGGCACGGAGTCACCCAGTGCTCCGATCGGACCTGAGGCGCCATGACCAGCCGCTCGGACTCGCCGTGTACAGTCCCAGGGTCAAATGTGTGTACAGTAAATACATACATGTAAATATGCACGCCCAAATAATTGAATCATCCGTATACTGTACATCCAGTTGCTTGATGCCTGTTTTGAGCCTTATTCCCCAATTGCGCGCTGATACATATTCAGCCCGTTATCAGATCTAATGCCATGTTCCCGCGCCATACCGTAGTAGCGTGTTGAACTAAGGTGTCGCATACCTCTCTCCGAGTCTACATAAATATACTGTGTTCAACTCGTTCAGTTGCGCGGTTTGAGCCGACGGCGGAATGTGTCTGGTTTGAATGCCAAGGCCGGCACATGAGGAATCCTAATGTGTCTGCCGCTGCTGGATGTGCCGTCCTTCGGACGGGATGTGTCGGATTTGATGAGAGTGTAAGCGAATGTATGGTCCGGGTTTTGTCCATCCCGGACGACGACCCACCATTGCCAAGACCAACACTTCTGATTTTGTCTTCAAACCAACTGCAATCGCGACTCCACCAAGATGTCGGTTTGTATGTAGGCTTAGCTGCCTTTGAAGGGACGGCTGATAACTAGGATTGTAGCCAATGCATCCGAACCTTTTGCAGGGCCTGGCAAGAAGATTCACATTCTCCGCCATGGCCAGGCCATCCACAAGTCCGTGGTCACCATTATTTGTAGACAGTAGACTCACGGCGTACGATTAGTGTCCAACGTGGCTACCCATTTCCCGACCCTCCCCTTACAGATCAAGGCCTCGACGAAGCCCGCGCCATCGCACTAAACTTCCAGCCGGACCTCATAATCTGCTCGCCAATGACTCGCACCATCCAGACCACGCTTGAGGTTTTCCCTGATCTACTCTCCCAGTCAGTTATCGCTTTAGAGATCTGGCCAGATCTACGCGAGGCGCACGATGCTATCTGCAATAAGGGTGTGCAGCGCTCGGAGCTGTCCACGGCGTTTCCGGGGCTGGACTTCTCTCGCTGCAACGAAGAGTGGGACTACGAACCACATTCTCATGAAACTGCGACCCGACGCGCAGAGTCGGTGCGCGCTGCACTGACTGAACGCTCTGAGCGGAATATTCTTCTTGTCGGCCATCGGGGGTTTATCGATTATCTCGTGGCCGGACCTCAATTTGTGAACTGTGGTACGCAAATTTTGGTCTCTTTTGACTGTCTTTTTGACGCACAATCCAGAGCTGCGATCCTATACCTTCGGACCCGACAATGCCCTTGTTCAAATATTGTGATTATCGAGAACGGTTCCAACGGTACAAATCATACTCTACTCAGGTTTCTTCCCGAAAACTGTTTGTTCCAACACCTTCCCGTCTTTGAGCACGATCTTCTCCGTCCCGACCATCACAACCGCAATACGGCAGACCTCTTTGGTGCGATTGTGCCAGGCGTGGTTCGCACCGCGCTGGACCATAAATTCCCCAGTCTTCACAGTCTTCTCCTCCCCACCCTCCAATTCGAGTACGATCTCGCCCGAGAGAATGACGCCATAGTCGATGCTCTGGGTGCGGTGCATCGGCGCGCTGCCGCCGGGCTGAATGTCGGTGATGCAGAAAATGACGCCCTCGGGCGGGCAGCGGGGAAGCACCGTCGCGAGCTCGGGGTAAGGCGCGGTGTTGGATGCCGGGACAGTGGGACTCGCGTGGAAGCTCGTAAAGCGCGCGCCTGCGGGCCCAAAGGGAGTGAAGGGTTTGCGGATCTCGTCGAAGGTGAAAACGGAACCGCCCTCAGGCGTGTGCCCGGTCACAACGAGGCGGGCGTCGGGAAGCTGTGCGGAAGTGGATGAAGACATTCGGTGCTTTGGAATGTGGTAGAGATTTGCGGGGGAAGAGTTTGTTTGCGGGATTGGCGTCTGGTGAATGGTGAATAAAGGTAAAGTCACTTCAGTTTTATACTCGTTTGACGGGAAAACGGAGGCTACCGATTTCCATATACGGAAAGGCAATGCATCATCTGTTGATATGTTGTCGAGGGATACGGAAAAACGGTCTTGCCTTGTCCTCTTCAGGTTAATTTAACCGACCAGTCGATCATAGGGAAGTATTTGTTTAATTTGTTCTCGGTCGCAACGGTCGCGAGCCTTAGGCTAACGTGTGTACAGCTTTTCATAGGTTGAAGCCTTAGACAAAGAATTGTCGTCGTTCGGGCAGGAAATCTATCCTCATAGCAAAGCTGTCTACAACTTTATGGGTTGAAAGGTTTGAACTTCTATACTCCGTCGCAAAGACGGACTTTCCTGGATGAGGCCAAAGGCTGTTCAATATCCGACACCTGGGGAAAAAATCCCGACGGTCATCCGACAACTCTCTATAATGAGCGAGGTACGAGCTGGTAACATTATAGCGTCTGTCTTGGAGAGACTAACAACCCTCTGTATTGTGATCCACCAGCAAATCATCCGAGTCGTCGGTCGGCACCGAGTCTTGGACGCGGTCCTCAGACTTTGTACTTCATTGAAGTTCAACTGAAATAGCTCCATCCTTCGCCCTACTTCCACACCCTCTCATAACTTCCTATCCACATCCCCCAGCCAAGCACCTTACCGACAATAGCGTCGGCGATCTGCTCCCTCGTTGCTTTGGAACTCAGGAGTTTGGGGTCGAGCGGCTCCTCCAGCGCGATAACTTCGTAAAAGTCTCGATGGAATATTCAGTTGAATACCTGCGCCATCCCACAAAGACTTACATCGATGCGGCCCGTGATCCATGAGAGGCCGAGGCGGTATGTACGGGACGCCGCGCCTGGTCACGCCGTAATGGAAACCTCCCTTTAGCAGTGCTTTGCTCTCGTCTTCGATCTCAAAGTCTCGGACTTCAACGCTCGTTTTGGATGGAGGGATGCCCCCAAAAATTCTGGAGCCACGCAATCATCAGCACCATACTCCGCAGGAATATCCTGAAGTACACACCCGTGTGCAATCGGCGTTGGCAGCGGAGCATCAGGGTCCTCCGAGACAATGAGCCATTCTTTGACTTTGCTTGCAATATCCGGTGATGCGGTCCAACGCAGCCCAGGAAATTTCCCGGAGCCATCTGCGGTGTAGTCGAAACCGAGCTGCGACTTGGTGGGGCCGCAGTCGGGAGAGGTAACCTCGATCGTCTGGTCGGTATGGGCGGAGAACGCTGGGCGTGTATAAAAGCATTTCGCGTCCCGGCCTTTGGCGTTCTTGAACAGCCAGGACACCGTGGCTTCCAGTGCTGTTCCAATTGACATCCCGCTCGAGGTTTTTGCTTTTCTGTTTCTGTGGGGCTGGTTGGGAGAAAGTTGGGAAACACCGTCGAAACACCGTGGTCCGTGATTGGCCGTTAGTCACGGATCACTCGGACTTCCCATTCTCGACGTGCATCGAGCGTGCATACCGGCTGCTACCTGCCCATTCCTTATCTACCGACGTACTTGCGGGCACCAATGTCTTCAGATCCGAAATTTACTGGATGCCCCAATAACCCTTCGATGGCGTTTCATTTTGAGAAAGACATTGGAAAGACGTCGGAGAGGTATCCGGATATATGACACCCAGTTTGAGTTTCACTCGACCCGGTTACGCATCCGAAGTGACCAAACTGGCAATCGGATCCCCAATGCTATATAAAGAATCGCAACCACTTCAAGTTCAAGCTGCCTACTCGTGTTTTCTTCGAGTTCCCTTCTATCATCATGCGTTACGGATTCTGGTCATCGTTGCGGACCAATGGGCGACACAACCACCTGTTGTCAAGGTTGATCTCACTGGGAAAACCGTCATAGTTCTGGGAGCCAACACTGGGCTTGGATTTGAAGCGGCCAAGCATTTTGCGACGATGAACCCGGGACGCCTTATTCTCGCGTGTCGAAGCGAAAGCAGGGGGCAGACAGCCTTGGAGAGTTCGTACTCTCACCGTCTTTAAATTCACTATCTAACAGCGCTGCGTCAGATTTGAAGGCGAGCACGGGCTACCTGAAGGCAGAGCTGTGGATCATCGACCTCGCGAGCTTTGACTCTGTGAAACGGTTTGCGGATAAATTCGAGCGCGACGGCGGCCGACTGGATATTCTTGTCGAGAATGCGGCGATTGGACGTGCCAAACCAGAACTCACCAAAGACGGCTGGGATGTCTCGTTTGTTTTCTCATCCCGCCCCTCGAACAGAGCTGATCCGATCCTAGTGTTCAAGTCAATCACATCGCTACCTCTCTTGTGGCCCTTCTTTTGCTTCCCGCGATGATCAAAACCGCCCAACAGCATTCCACGATTCCCCGAATCGTCTTCGTTTCGACTGGGGCGCACTATTGGACAGATATCGAAAAAGGTGTCCGTGAAAATCCGGATATGCTTAAGACGCTTGGAGGCTTAGAATATTGGGAAACCATGGGAAAGTGCGTCGTTCCGCACATGTTTGAGACAGATTGACTGATTGACCTCCAGGAAGAGGTCCATATATCCCCTCACAAAGTGTATGTTACTGGAGTATATTCCCCGCTAAGATCAATTCCTCAGTCCTCAATGTCTTCTTTTTTCGGGCGCTAAATGCACGTCTGCCGCCCTCAACGCCACTCATCGTCAATGCTGACAACCCCGGATGGATATTGAGCGCGTCAGTTCCGAAGGCGCGCCTGGGTGTCCTGCGCTCAAATACTGTACTGCACTAACATCAGCCGATGCCTGAGGTTGGTCAAAATTTAAAGAAGCAACAGGTGTTCGTATGGAAGCTACACCGCCGTTTATTTGAGTGAAAGCAAGCATTGCAAAATATCTCGTACGTGCTTTTGCATTACGTCGGGATGCCATGATCATAACTTCTCCGCTTTTCTTGAAGTCAACTTGAACGTGGACTAAAGTTGATTCTGATTCACAAACAGAACTTTAGTTCTGATTGTGGTTAGAGTACCGAAAATGTCGCCAAAAACGTACATGTGACTTGGGGCATCAATTTGGCACAGCCTCGAGATAAGATTAGATCAAGGCGATAATCCCACTTTCACGTCTGCACTTCGTCCACGTTAGCATACATATTACAGTGAGCAGAAAGCAGAAAACTGGTGGCTAAAACGATACGCTGTTTCGATCGAGAGATGAATGACTCGCCAAACTCAACTCAAACGGCAACATGTTCGATCGTTCAACCTCAAGTTTGGTTCAACTGCGTATGTATCGTTTTCAAAATTCAAATGGTGTTGAAGTCTTCTCCTTCTTCAGTATCAATTCAACAGAAATACTTGGCATCAATATTCAAGTCCCTCCAACCAATTCCCAGCACATCACTCGTTACGATCTGGGACCTCGGGAAAAAAAAAATTGAGCAACTCTCTGTTCAAAGATCATCCTATTTGTTTCTCAAAAACCCTTCAAATATAAGTCTGTTTGTGCCCCGCCGCTTGCCGGCCACCTCCCTTCTTCTGTTTGAATTCTAGGTTGAACCATTGTCATCAAGGTTGAACATACGTCACGTGACGGTGGTTCAATTTCACCGCCGTCCGCACGAAGGCTCACTCGCTCACCGAGGTGGATGAAAAGACCATGATAAATTTGAGCCATTAGTGATGCATCTCACGGGCTATTGAAGCATGAAAAATGTGGCACATGCCATTGTAGCTGAAAACCCGGTTCAATTAATTTGATCGAGACTATACAACCCAGTAGAAGAATCGACAATGCTCTCGTGATCAGATATTTCCTCGCTTCAGTGAGACTTCTGTTGTTCTGGGTCTACAGGGAAATGGTATATTGCTGGAAGTCATCATCTCGTGGTGCCGTTCACGGACATACTGTATGCGACACTTCTGAGTCCTACGCAATGTGTTAGAGATTGGTTAGAGACATCGTGTTTTACGGAGATATTCTGGACATACCTTCATATGAGTTCTAATCTTCAAGGGTGGCAAAGTAGTCTGCGAGGAGTAAAGGCCGCAGCTGTTAAGTATATTTCTCGGGATGCGAAGGCACACGCACCATTCGTTGCGCCCGAGCGCCGTTTCTTCACATGCCTGTCCGCTGCGTCCCAGAAATCTTCACCACCCCGCACGCGTGCCTCCCATCCCATATCGTGGAAGTAATCGGGGACAAGAAGGAGGAGGAACCGCGGATCGTCGGTGACGGGAGGCCGGTTTCGAGCGACCAGAAATCGCGGGTCGTGGGCCGATCTGCCTCGTGAACTGTCCAGGGGCTCCTTCATCAACTCCATGTGCGACGGCATGGTGCACGACACAACGAGTACTTGGAGAGACTTGCTATGCTGTAGACACATCATGATGATGAAAATCATGGTGTGGAGTTCGTGGAAGCAGAGATGTGTGAGATTTGGGATGAGAGAAATGCCCTCCCAGCCGCCAATGACTTCATCGTGTTCGCGCCAGTCACGAATTTCGAGATGGGTCAGGTGGGTGAAATTCGTGCAGGAAATCAACATCTGTCGCTTGGCTTCAATAGGGAAAGCGTTCATCCACCATACAACCAGGCGCTGCATCGGTAATGGTTGCAGCAACCTCAAGATATCAGCCGGCATCCCGAGCATTGGGAGCACGACATCAACCGAGGCGCTGCAGATAGACAGGAGCTGGCCGACGAAGTGCGGGGCGCAAGAACCGGGGAATCGGATATGGCGTACATTGTCGCGTAGGAATGACTTGGGTTGCGATGCAAGCAATTTCTCGATAGAGGCGAAGGAGTGGCGGAAGGCGATGCCTGGCGGGGGCTCGAACTCAGGCTGAAAGGCGGCAATCGACAGTACACGGTACAGCAGCGGTTGTATCCTGACTGAATCTTAGTAAACGAATGTATGTCCAGAAATGATACCGACCAGGTCCTGACGCGTTGAGCGACTAGAAGGAGTGTTGTCATCGACCTCGGATGGAGCAGCGCGGTAAGCTCGAAGATAACCTTTTCAAGCTCCGCAGGAAATTTGGGCTCCATGCTTTGCGCCGACTCGGTGAGGAGGTTATGTGTGCGGAGAGTTCAGAAGCTCTAATGGAGAATGTTGGGTGCCAATAGCCTAGTGTTCAGTTAGCCGTGCCACCCTTGGGCAGAGATTGGGCTGAGAGGAGAAGGACAAAGAACGAGTGGCTCCGGCGCGCGTATCAAAAATCGTCAAAGCGAGCACGTGCATGCGCCCCTTTCCTCTTACCACCACGATCAAAATCGGAAACTCGGCGGTTTTTATACCGTGCTGACCTACGAAATATGGCAAGAGGGCTAGAAGCTGAATGGCGCTGAGCTCGAGCAGTAGCAGCTTACATACCCGGCGGACTCTCTTTGAAAACCGACGGCATCCCCGACTCGCACTCAAGGCCAATAATCGCGTCGCTCGGTGTTTGGTTCTCTGGTCCTGAAGTGCATCTTTATGGTGGTGTTCTGGTGGTGTTCGTATTGTCCTACCCAGTCCTACCCCCGGTTTTCCGTGACTTCGTTGTGTGTTCAGTGTTCACTATTGGCGGTTCGTACAGTATGACGAGAAGGAATCGTGCTCGGCGCTCCCGGCCGGATCGCTGCTACTGACTCTCACAAACCGGACGGTACTAGTCTCTTCTCTGGATGCAGGAGTCGTCCCAAACTTCAAGCACAAAAGACCAACTGTAGAAGGCTCCGGGCTATCCAAACGATCGGCAATGCCAGTTGCTGGCCTGGGCTGTTCCGGGAACCAGCCTTTAAGCCTCATGAGATGTCTGGTAATCATCGCCCTTCGGTGCCTTTGGCAAGACTTCTATGCCTGACAAACACCGACCACGTCGGGCAATCTCAGGCTTCCTCAGCGAAATGAGAATGGACGGGATATATGTCAGCACTCAAGCAACACGTATATAAAGGACTTACCTGGCCATGGAGCGCTAATAATCTATGGCAGCCATTCCTCCGATCAAACTGAACACCGGGACACTCATTCCCGCCATAGGTCCGTCTCGTCGCAAAACAAGTCGTGCATCGGTGTGCGAATGTATTTCCTTCAGGCATCGGGGCGGCGCCGGAGGCATTTTCAGAAGAGGCAATAGCGGACACTGAGAGATGGCTTCTCACCGCCTTCAAGGTAAGATTTGGGATTCTCAGATGTTTTATCTCTGGGTTCAAATCTCATGGCAGGCTGGTTATCGCCACTTCGACACAGCCTACTTGTATCGTAAGTACATGCTGGTCTCACGTATTATCAAATACCGAAGATTCTTAGGCACGGAACCTCAGGTTGGCGCAGCGCTCCGCGTCTCTGGGCTTCCTCGTGAAGAGGTCTTTGTGACGA
This sequence comes from Mycena polygramma, assembly GCA_029449255.1. NCBI lineage: Eukaryota > Fungi > Basidiomycota > Agaricomycetes > Agaricales > Mycenaceae > Mycena > Mycena polygramma. The sequence continues at coordinate 624,533 of JARKID010000022.1, forward strand.
CCAAACTCCCGTAAGTCATTTCCCGCCGTCGATAGCTTGGTCCATTCAGGATCTCGATGAAGATGGCACCACACAAAATACGTACGTCGCTCGTTCGACGAGAGCTTGAGTAAGTTGGGCCTGGACTATGTTGATTTGGTCGGTTCTATTTTGCTCCCCGAGATGCTCCGGCCTGATCTGTTCCACGCAGTACCTCCTGCACTGGCCTCAATCCGTCGAGTACCCGAGTGAGTCCTTGATTTGCCTCCTGACTTTTCAAATAAACGCGTTGTGATACTTAGGCGGATACGACGCGCCGTCCGCGTTTGATGAAATGGTGAAGAAATTGAAAGTTGTTGAGACGCCGACCTTCAACGAGACCTGGGCTGAGCTCGAGCGTCTTCACGCAAGTGGTAGGGCTCGAGCGATCGGAGTGAGCAATTTCTCAATCAAGACGTAAGTGCGTTCGCCTTTCTCGTCTCGTGAGCTCATTCCCGTGTTATTTCTAGGCTCGAGCAACTCTTCAAAACAGCCAAGATTGTGCCAGCCGTGAACCAAGTCGAGTGCGTATAAATCATGTTCATCTGGCAAGGGACCCGGTCACGAAGGGGATAGATTGCATCCGTATCTCGCGCAGACCGAGTTGCTGGAGTATTGCCGCAAGAAAGGAATCGTCGTCACCGCGTACAGTCCTTCTGGGCATGCACAAGTTCGCAATGACCCAACCATCGTCGCTCTCGCGGAAAAATACAAAGTCTCACCCACGCAAATCATTCTCGCTTGGCATATCGCACGCGGAGTGGCCGTCTTACCCAAGAGCTCAAACCCTGGCCGCCAGAAAGAGAATCTCACTGTGCGTTCTTCGACTTTTCAACACGAAATAAAATTAACGTCCGAGGGATAGTTACCCACTCTCAGCGCAGAGGATCTGGCCAGTGTAACGGCGTTGGACCGTAACGAACGGACGGTTTATAAAATGGACTCCGACGGAAAATTGTGGGGATGGACTGCAGAGCAGTATGGGTGGTAGAAGACACACCGTCTTGGATAGAGAATTGAGGGGCTCATTTCTGTATTGATAAGGCCAACTTTCACCTGAGCGCAAAGTAAATTTCGCAGAGAATGGAGGAAGCTGCATATGAGAGGGAGCATACTGGAGCGCAGAATTGACGGTGCAACATCCTGCTAGTTGGGGAACTTTCCCCTTTAACAAGCATTGCGATAACTGGCACTAGGATATCGATCAGATAGAAAATGTTGAGACATCGTATGGCACATAAAACCGTGTTTCAGTGCTGGGACTTCTCGGCGGGAAATGATTCTCATAGAAATTATCTACATATTTCATAGCGAGACTGTACAACGCGCCGTAATTTTAGAAGACAAGGAGGCTTGAGCCGGTTGAAGGCCCGCTTACTCCGAACTTTCCTATCGCATTAGTTAGAACGTAAACTTCTCGCCGATGATTTCCTCCGTAACGTTCCAAAGCTTCTCAGCGTTGGCCTGGATGGAAAACACCAGGCAGAGCACGAGTAATGATATTCACCACACTCACCGGATCTGCACTATGCTTTCCGATAGCCTTGGTCGCGTCAGCGGAATCATCGAGATATGCCCCAGGTACAGCTGCGAAACCGACGCATAAGATAGAGTATGGAGCCAACACAGTCGGGGAACGAACCCGTTGAGCCTGGGATCAAACGCTGGTGACAGTACTGGATAGAGAGTATAAGCTTCGAGGAAATTCAAACTGTAAAACTCGGTCTCACGTTGCCGCGCCCTGAGGGATCGTCTTCCAATTCTCGATTTTCTCCTTGCTCGGCTGGATATCGGCGCCAATGATACCTGAAAAGTGCCAATAAATATGGCTGGTGACCGTGTTGTATTCATGAACGCACCCATCTCTTGCAGGTATGGGATAGATTCCTCTTTCGTGCTCATGTTCGTAAAGATAACTAGGCGGTTTGAAATTGGACCCTGCAAGACTTTCACGGAGAGAGGGAACACACCACCGGGGTGAAGACTGTACGCGTTGATGCGGCCTTTCGAACGCTTTGAGAGCTCAATGGCGGTGAGGATGTTCGCGCTCTTCGCCTGCATGTACGTCTCGAATGGCACATAGGACGCCGGGTCCGGGTGTCCAATCGTCTTGAAATTAGGTCCGGTTCCCCACGCTTCTGCGGAGCTCGAGACGAACACGACATGCGGCGTGAAGCCCGGGGTGCTGGAGGCCAGAATCTTCGGCGCAATCAGCTTCGTGAGCAGGAACGGCCCGATGTGGTCGGTCTGGATCTGGGACTCGAAGTTGTCGACAGTGAGTTTGAAGGCAACAATGGCGGCGGCAGCGTTGTGGATCAGCACCTGGGGATGGCTCGGCTGTCATGATGCCGTTCGGATGAAAAGAATAAAATTCACGAAGGTGAATGGGCTCGGGGTACGCGTTTATTTCGGCGGCGGCCGTGCGAATGGCGGCGAGGGAGGACAAGTCGAGCTTGAGGCGGCGAACATTCGCGGTGGGGACTTCTTGTTTAATCGCGTCCTCCGAGAGTTTCAGCCTAAAATCCATCAACATTCAGCGGGACTGCGTAGGAAGCAATGCGTACCTCTCCAGATTGTATCCAGTGATGACCACGAGATTCGCGTACTTGGCAATGACGCGGGCAGCCTCGAAGCCGAGTCCATTGAGCGAAGTGCCGGTAATCAACACTGATCATGGTAAGGAAGGGATTGAGTCGTCTGAACGATGTCTCGCACCATTTTTGCCTCGGATCTCGTCAGCGAAGGCGGTAGCAACCTCTTCGGCGGTGGTAGAGAAGGAGAAAGTTGGGAAAGACATCGAAGACTGGAGGTAAAGTGAAGTATGAACAGGTCAATGTCTCCTCATTTTATAGAGGTAGATTTACCAGGGTTCACTCCGATTGAATTTATCATCTTAGGGATGAACTAGATGCCAGATCAATCCTAAAGTTGTTTTCGTATTTGTAAGTGAGCCGTATCATTTCAACTCTACCACGACAAAGGACATTCCAGATCAAGACGTCGCCATGATTCAGCACATTCGTAGCTGGTGGGTGTATGGCGTAAATGCTTACGCGCAAGTTTAGGGTCTCCGGCGGCGTACGGCCCGATGGTCGAAAAGGGCTCGTCGCGTATATCCGCGGCTCTCTCTTCTACACGAGTGATGTAAGCCATGGTTTGCCCCCCCGCCATGCAGGCCAGTAACTTAGGACTCGCTTCTGAAAGAGTTGAACCGTGGGAAGGTACATCACCAATCGAAAGTAGGTAGTGTCGTTTGTAAGCGCGGTTCGAACTCTTCGTCACGTTCATGAGCGTAATATTCTTTGGCGAGCAGCGTCTGTACGCAGCTTCGCACCGCCTATAAGTACCAGTTGACAAGGTATCCTCAATTTTAACCACTCACCTTCACAATGACAACCACAATCAAGCAGGGCTCCCTCGTCCTCGTCACCGGGGTCAACGGCTTCATCGCCTCGCACGTCGCCGACCAGCTCCTCGCGGCGGGCTACAATGTCCGCGGCACCACGCGCTCTGCAGAAAAGGCCAAATGGCTCTACGAGCTCTTCGACAATTGCAAGAAGTACGGGCCCGGCCGCTTCGCAGCGGTCTCTGTCGTCGATATGGGCAGCGACGGCGCATTCGACGAGGCGGTCAAGGGCGTAGACGGGGTCGTGCACCTCGCCACCATCGCGACCTTCAGCGACAAGGTCGACGAAGTTGTGCCGCCGACCGTGAAGGGTGCGCTCGAGGTGTTGAAGTCGGCCGCCAAGGAACCGCGCGTCAGGTCTGTCGTGTATACTTCTTCGTCGGCGGCGGTTTACCTGCCGGAGGCGGGGAAGAGGACTGTTGTGACGTAGGACAGCTGGAACGAGACCGCCATCGAAGAGGCACACAGTAATGCGAAGGCGGACGGATATACTGTCTATTCGGCCAGCAAGGCTGAGGTCGAGAAGTACGTCAATTGCGCTGTTTCCTTCCGGAGAGCTGACTGGTATTTGCAGAGCCGTGTGGCAGTTCTTCGAGCGCAGCAAGCCTCACTTTCAAGTCTTCAGCGTCATCCCCGACATGAACTGGGGACCCATTCTCCAACCGGGCGGCGAGGCCAGCTCCAGCACCGCATCCTGGCTAATCAACCTTATCCGCGGCGACAACTTGCAGAGCGTTCTCCCGATCCCCCCCGCAGTGGTACATCAACGTCGTGGACACCACCCGCCTGCACGGCGCAGCATTGATCGACCCTTCCTGCAACGGGAAGCGCATCTTCGCGTTCGGCGCGACGTACAACTGGAACGACGTTCTCGCGGTGTTGAGGAAACAGAACCCCGGGCGGGAGTTCATCGAGGATGTTCCGGGATTGGGACGGGACTTGAGCGAGATTCCGAACCAGAGTGCGGAGGCGTTGTTGAAGAAGCATTATCAAAAGGGATTCACCGGGTTGGAGGAGACGGTGAGGGAGAATAGTCGTGGGGTAGTTTGAGTTCGCAACTGAGATCCACCGCTAATTATTGGGAGCGTTGTATTAGTCGAAATACTTACGTGTGCATTGAAACGAAAGCTTTCGTCTCGGAAAATGGCATTGTTGCGACAGTGTCTAGAGCGCCGGCGAAAAATAGAATCCACTTGGATCCGAAAACAAAAGCCAACGAACCCAAGGCGAGCCAGCTCACAAACTTGACTCGAAAGCCCGCGGCATATGGACTAATGCGCACGGGGAAACGAGCGGGTTGGATCCGAGGACTCGCAGGGAGAGCGGGGACTCGATGCAGCGCCGCATCGGGCGGCCTGCGGCGCACTGGGGCGCAGACTTTTGGCAGACTTACTGCAGACCCGCGCACAGCTGCGGTGCGAGGTCGGGGAGGGAGAACTTGAAGTACATTCGAGCCGTGAGCAGGCGATGGCGTTGGATGAGCGCGGTCAGCGAGGTAAGTAGGACATGCGAGGGGCTCACGCCTCAAGATGAGAGGTTTAACTCGGAGCAAACGAGGCGCGACTTTCGGCAATCAGACCTTGATCAGACGGCTCGGCGCGCCGGTACAGACTCACTCTCGGCCACCACTCACTGCTTGAACATATCGATCAGAATCAGCATATGCGTCTTTCAGACGCAACTATCGGGCGCATCTTACAGAATCCGGGCTTTTTCACGGTGATATCTCCGCGACTTGTGCGTGGACGCACAAACCTGCTCTTGCCTGTCGGCGTGCTAAGTACTGGCAGTACTGAATCCAGCAAGTCTTAGCAAGAATTCAGTTGACTACGTGGACCTGCGCCTCGGGGTGTGCCGGGGCCCGGGGGGTCTTCAAATACATTTCGGGTTGCTCTGTACCTTTCTTACAGCGTGGCCCAGGAATAGACCTTGGATTCATGGTGGCACGGCCACCTCTAGCTCCTGGTTTCCCCAGCTTCCGCTCACCTGGACACGGTTGTGAAGCCTTAACCCGGTCTTTATAGAATCTCCGTCCATCATGTCAGTGGCACACATCTGCCGCTCTAAACCAGCCAAATGCTGTAACCTCTACAGCTTTCCCAGAATACCAGACGCAGAGCGGTTTTCGCACTGCCCTTGCAACTTCTTCTCTTGCCCTCATCTCAGCGAACCTCCACATGTCGGACAGCGAGCTCTATAGCCGACTCCTCTTTCCAAAGAAGCAGGGGTACCCATTGTTTCATCCAGCGCCATTCGATGACCTCCCAGATTCAGTTCGGAAAATTGGCACTGAAATCGGAGACGTTGGCCGGATCACCCAGAATGGATCTTTCGACCCAATCTTCAATATTTGTCGTACCAGAGACGATCCCTCCAACCGATTCGGTGTTCCCCCCGCCTTCGAGCAAATCCCTCTCGGACCTGACGCCATTGCCACCAGCGCTTTGGCGCATCTCCCAGGCTCTCACATATGCAATACGAGTATCAGCAAAAGGCGCCTCGATGTGGATGCTGGCCTTGAGAACGTGTGAGTACTTTTGCGAGTGAGTCCGACACATTGACGCTCATCTAAACACAGCTTTTTTCCTTTCGGGGCAGGCGCAGTGGTCGAAGTGTCAATAGATTCGAAACAAACTGGACTGCTGTTATTACCTGATGGCGCATCCCGCTGGGACTTGCGCCGCCAGGGGCTGTTCCGCGATTACGCTTTGAAACACGCGCAGAACTGGTACGCATTTGTCAATGGCGATCTCCAGTATATGGTTGGAAATGGTGACCTCTACCTTGTCACTGGGGTCACCAAGTCGACGTCTTGGAGCGTCGCGGCGGTGGAAGATCACTCGAGCGAGGGGAAAATATCACTCAAGCTCAAAGCCGCACAAGCTGGCAGTGCAGGTGCCGCATGGGCATGGGAGTCGGAAAGTGGGGGCTCGTCCGTGAACTCTGGTCCCCGGCGCCGCTTGGGGGAGGAATCTTGGAAGGACAATCAGACTGTATTTCTCCGGGGTTTCAAAGTCGCTGTACGTTCAAAGCCAACACTGAGGCGAGCACCCAAGATACGTGATATCGTGAACTCCAAATGGTCCGATATACCCTCAAAAGGCACCTTCATTCCATTTTCCACGCCGCCCCCTAAATCGCCAACCGGTCCCAAAGATTCGATTAGCTCCCTAACCGCGTCTAGGAGTACAAGTGATAGTGATAGCGGAAGTGATGATGAATCACTGAGCTCTTCGGAAGCTTCCAAGGTGAGCAGTGAAATAACATTGTCCGTTAATTGACTGAAAGACTCTCAGTTCTATCACCCTTCAACTGTAATCAACGAGTTTCTCCTTGACTGTGTGAGAGAGCCCTTTCCTTCCGATTCATCATCTCTAATTCAGCTTCGGCCACTCTGAGGTTGTCGACGCAAAAGTTGCGGTCACCCACGACAATGAGTGGGCGTCGATCTTGAGTGAAGTACGTAAATCACCGGCGATGCTTTTGGACACTGATTCCTTTGCAGGAAGAAAACGAGATTCCCGGCGACAGTGAGCTCATCAGGCGCGTGTTAAGGAATTTCCGGGTGAATAATTTTAATGGTACTTATGCAGCATTACATATCAACGAGTTATCATTAATCGTGTTCCAGGGGGGGCGTGCCTGCAGGCGTTCAATGAAGACGCAGAATATGTTCCCATACAAGCTGGTCGGGAGACGTCCCAAGTTACACCTTTGAGCCCACCGAGTACTCAAGTCCACGCTACCGCCGCGCATCGTTTGTTGCCTACCTTCAAATACCTATGGCTTGTGTCTAAGAATGTTCTAGATCAGGCAGCCTCCCGCGATTACAATCCTGTTCAGGCACTGGGTTTTATCCGGACCCGCGGCGCGAAACTGAAGGGGTCAACCCTCGATGACAGCGATAAAAGTTCACCGGCTATCACCGACCTGCCTCAGGGGGGGAGGGGGCATATATCATACTCGCGCGGTCCACAGGCTAAACAGCGTACGTTCTATGTGATACTCATTGTGCCTTCAATTCAACAAAAAATCAATAGACTATAGAACTATGTTGAATAACACCGCACAAGCCTGGGGCAACACGATAGAATACACTGATAGTCAGGTTATCGGACATGGGTGGGATTCTATTGCTTATGGTGAGTGAGCCCGGGTTAGACCAAATTTTCAAGTTCTCTGGATGCTCTGTCCTTTCCGTGGCACAGCAGAGCGTTTCTCACGAAATTCCTAGTGGATCGCGTTGAGTATGGCCGTGGCAGTGGCGAGAGCAGAGGCTCCGCTCGAGAATGCGCTGCCCGGATGGCATTGGTCACACTGGGAGTCGTGCAGGTGTAGGCATGGAGAAGGGCGACGAGACCTTGCAAGCAGCTCACCCTTCTATGCCGGTCACGGTGTCACCAGTTCTGTACTTGATGATACCTGCCTGATTACCGAGTTTTATATGCATTGACGACTTCACCCAATGGCACCCGTGCCGGAAGATACGGTTCGGAAGGTTTTTTCCCTTGGACCGGATTTGATCCACCATATATACAGCCGTTCCGGTCTCTCGAGGCTTAGAATATGTGCTTGAGCATCGAGAGGTATTTACGGTGTTTATTATATATGTTTGAGGCGACTTTATTTAGGTGGGCCCGACTACCGCCTCCATCCTCAGGCAGTGTCTTCATTTCTGTATTCTGATCGAACTATTTATCATTGCACACTAATCAAATATGGCTGCACCGAATTGCTGTATAAATCGTCGGATGCTTGAGAAATACGAAGTTGCACACGAAACACGTGACCTTGGTTCAATTCCAACCGTGATACCGTTGCTCCCTCGGCATTCGTCAACTTCAACGGTCAAGGCACATTTATTGCACAACGGAGTGCATAGGCCTTTCCCGTATGACCGTTTACGAGCTTCCGCCACTTTGTAGGTGAGTTATGGAGCTCTATCTGTGTTGGATCCACAATTTTTGAGGTGATCGAGAGAGGCCAGGAATCGTCAATGTTCGTCCCAACGTCTAGCTGATTATACGTACTTCCGTCCAGATTCACTTGCTAAGTACCAAAAGCTTACGGTCTCACATGTCAGAGCCTCAGCTTCGAATGGACCCTTCCGAATCTCAGTATCTTCCGGGTTGCTCTTCGTAATATTTTCTTCGTGATCTAAAGCAGTAGCTCTGTCATAAGGAGTCGTCTCGCGTTGCTTAAATTTTGTATGTCTTTACCGTAGACCGTACATAAACCCCGGCCCCCGCCCATCCAAAAGACGAAAAAAGACCTCAAATTCAGTATAGCCAGCCCTTGATTCGAACAAGGAGCTCCCTCGGAAAAGCAGAAACTTGGATACCATAAGAGGGCGTGTTACTGTTACACCACCAGGCCTTGAATACCCTTGGCACTTTCGGGTAATACAAGTGTACCGGTACCGAGCTTGTAAATCTGAGGTTAAATTAACAAGTTTGGTTTGCTTCAGTTTTTTTTTTTTTTGAGAACATAGTCAGTAGGGAGGAGGCGGATCAACATTGAAAGCAGTGGCCGTACAGAAGGGCTTGAATGGAAGATAGCTTCAAGCATAAAAAAGATCGCCGGAAAAGATGTATGGCCTAGCCTTGATTCAAACAAGGGGCTCCCTCAGAACCTAGCCTATGTACTACTATCAAGAGAGGGCATGTAACCACTACACCACTAGGCCATGAGTATTGGGTAGCATCACAGCATAATTATGGGGGGTGTTTAGATCTTTGAGTGGAGATTCTTGGATGAATTGTTGAATTCAACTTGCACTACTCAGCTGTGGTGCAATAGAACCTTGTTCTTTAGGAGAATGAATGACAAATATTGGACGAGGCAGGACGAGCGAGTGGGCTTTAGGAGTCGAAGCCGAGCGAAAAAAAAAGAAACAAAGAAAAAATAGGAAAAAATGTGCAACCAGAGTTACATGGCTGGACCTTGGTTCGAACAAGGAACTCCCTCAAGACCAAGGCTTGACACCTATAGTGGAAGAGTGTGTTACCATTACACCACCAAGCCTATAGTCAAAGTCAGCACTAGAGAAATGGTCATCTTATTTGGTCCAAGTGCACAGATCCGCCGCTTCGGGTTCATAAAGTTGAACTCAACCGAAAAAATGCCGCATCTACAATTCTCTTTTGTATTTATGAGAACGAGTTGGAATGAGAGATATTTCCGTTGTATAACCAGAGAAAGGGAGGGGCATCAGGCTGGGCACGTTGCGTTTCGGACAAAGAAAAAAGCAAGGAGAAGAACAACAACATTAACAAAACGACAGTCAGAAACTATGGCCTGACCTTGATTCGAACAAGGAACCTCCTCAAAAGTGTGGTCGCTGCGCTAATTTGAGAGGATATGTTACCGTTACACCACCAGGCCATGCTTAGTGGGGTGTTTCCGGGGTTTAGATTGGAGTTGCGGATGTGAAGGAATCCGGCTCCGCGACAGATTGGCTGCTACGGGTTCACAAAGTTGAACTCACAATATTCAATTGGGTGTGCAAGAGAGTTGATTTGAGAGATATTTCGAAGGGTAGTAAGCGTGTTGTTGGGCGAGAAACAGAGGGATGACAGGGGGTGCAAGTAGGGGTTCAGAAAGAAAAAGAAGAAGAAAGAAACCAGAAATAAAAAGCTGCTCTCTCGGACACATGGCCTGACCTTGATTCGAACAAGGGACTTTCTCAGAAACCTCGGTAACAAACATGTAATTTAACAGGATGTGTTACCGTTACACCACGAGGCCGTGCCTAGTGGGGTGTTGAGCGCCATTGTTTAGATTAGAGTTTTGGGTGTGAAGAAATCTGTTGCTTTTGTCTGGGTTGAATATCGGGTCGGACTCGACTACCGCAAAATGCTATGTATGAGTGGAATATGCCTAATGTCTCCATGTTTGGGGATACGATACGAATGGCGATCCAAAAGAAAGACCCAAAAAGGGGGAGAGAAAAAGGGACGGCCTCACCTTGATTTGGGACCAACCAGACTCAGATAAGACCCGCAGTGGACGGTACTAAACACACAGGACTTCAGTTTTGTATTAAGCAGAGGCGTGGTATACAATAGTAAACTAGTAAACAAGGATCACCCTCATACATTTGCTGCGAATGAGAATTATTAGAGGAGGGTGTGTTACCATTACAAGGGCCCGGGAAGCTCCTGCAAAGGTTGGTCCCAAAAAATCCCAAGATCCAGCCTAAAAAAGCCACTCGCTTTCGCCAATTTCAACCCCAAAAAGCCACTTTGGGACGGGGGGTAGCCGGTGTCGACAAAATTTTTCCCCCGTGCAGCCCGGTCATCGAAGCGGCTTTTCAAAGCTCCCGACTTGCTCCCGACGACCTGAAACATCCCTGCGGTCGCTGTCCATCGAGCTTCATCGGCATTGTCGAACATACGGAAGAAGGAGCTGGGTCGAAGCAAAATCTGGAAATCCGGACTCGAAAAGCCACTTTTTGGACAAGGGTCGCCGGATTTTGAGCGTGAAAAAGCCACGTTTCGGTCGAGGAAATCGTGAAATTTCGGCCTCAAAAAGCCACTTTTCGGGACCAACCTTTGCAGGAGCTTCCCTCCATTACACCACGAGGCCACGAGCTGTATTGAGTTATAGTCAAGGGTATGGTAGAAGATTCAGCTTTGTTTCATCCAAGCTCTCTGCCAATCCATCCGTAATTATCCTACATATATTCCGCGGAAGCTTGGAAAGGTTCGCCAGAGGGAGGCGGGAGGCGATTTATGTGCAAGCCATGGACAAGACACCGTTGGCTCAGGAGACTCGGCATGGGCATGGGCATGGGGAACAAGGAGACCCCGGTTTAGTCCCGTTCATTGAAATTGGTTCAACTTCACTCCCAGATAGACAGCGTAGACTCGGCATGATTCAGAGGCACAAAGTTAACCCCGAGTTGAAAACGAGGCGGCCATGATTGTAGTGCGGGACGCCGTTATATGTTGGCAGTGATGCCCATCTCGAGGCCAGGACGTACCCAGGCCGTGAATTCAGACAGAAAGAGCAACCAAAGAGCATTCATCGTACCCGCAAAACAACCTCTTTCACCGTGTCATGAGTGACGCTCTTGATACCGTGGCGTCGACAGGGCTAGACACGGCCTATCGATGGGAGAACTCCAACGAAAGAACGGGCTGGAACGCAAGTTGTGGGGAAAGGAGATTGTATTGGTTGAAGAGTGGAAATAGAGCGGGCTTGAGCGGGGGCGATGAGAGGCGGCCGTAAGAGAGAAGGGGACTTCCGCGCGGGAGAATGCGGGGAAGCGTGACGTCACAGTGACTCCCCACATTAATTTTCACGCGGAATAAACCGGGTTCTCTTCTTGCCAGCCACTTTCTCGCTTCTGCCACCACCTTGCTAGAGAATGTCTCGCTTCGACCGGACAGCGATGAAGCACGCTCGCCTGTACACCGCCCTCCCCCGCGTTGGCGGAGTCCGCTCCAACTCCAACACCCGGCTTACCGCGCAGTGGCACGCACCATCTGTCCATCGACTCCGGGACCGCGGCGAGGTCGAGGACCCCAACAGCGACGGCGACGCCCACTCGCCCTCGCCGGCGAGCCAGTATTCTCACCCGGCTCACCCCCCGCTCTTGTCTCCGCCGCGGCAACGCAGCGTAGGTGCGTGTTGTCATTCTTTCCTGTTTGTATAGTTTCTTTCCTTCCTACGCGGCGGACAGCGTCGGCGAACGGCGTTTTATCTTGGTTCATCTCTGCGAGGGTGCTTTGCTTTGGTTACGCAGAAGACCGTCCCTCGTTCGTCCAGCGGACGACCGGTCTTGTTTTGCATTTTTCGCGCACATTGCGATCCGACCCGAATCCCTCGCGGACTTGGTCACTGACGTGCGCTGTGATTCTTGAGGGGGGGCGTCGACATATCTGGCTGGGCTGGGCGCACTGATAGGGAGGTTTGCTCCTGCGCGTCGAGTGCTCCGTCTCCGGTTGTACTTGCCTTCGTGCGCGTCCGGTAGCCTATAGACGGGATGGTCTGCAGCGATTCGTTACAGTTGCCGTATGTTAGGGATGGGTCTCTTGTGTCCCGGACCTTTTCTTCTCTTTTCCCCCTGTTCTGTCTATTCTTTCATTCAACCAAGACTCAAAAGTCGGTCCGTTGTGCAATTTTTTTTAAGTTGGATCGACCTCTAACTTGATACTACTAGGACTGCCGCTCTGTAATAGTTCCCCGGAAATAATATATCCTTCGACGACCCGCGTGCTTCTTGTATATGAGCCTGAGGCATCAATCCACATACTTGCTATCGGTTGAACCAGCCGCGCTCGGGCTTTCCGAATCTTGAGCTGTCTTCCGGATTCCCAACTGGACTGGAATTGTGCCTTTTCGCCATGTCGGACAGGTCGAACGCTTGGATAGCCACATTCTTAACAGCTGTTGAACACGTGCATGCCGTGCGCGTTTGTTTTTAGTAGCGGGCTGCTTCGACCTGTGTCGGTCTCCTGCAGTGTCGTCTTTCCTGTCTCCAATGTCGGCCAGTACCTCCATGTCTCTGATGCGCCCAAATCAGCGCGCGGACGGAATGCAACTCGTTCGTGGCTCATTGAACGACCCTGGAGTGGGCTGAACCATGCATCAAGCGTATTCGCGCGTCGGGGAATTCGTAGAAGCGCGGGCGAACCGCGCTGCACATCGGTGGGGACGGGGTCCCTCCGCAACCGCCGAGCGCATCGAAGCGTATTTTGGCACGGGGCAGCACCGAGAGGACAAGCTGGAAGCGTTGCGCACCCGCAAGTGTCCGTGGCTTGAGGATGAGTGTTCCAAGCTGATGAAATATTCACTGCCGCGAGTAAAATTTCGTATTATATTCAATAGGCTGAGTTTGTGCTTTGCAGATGCGAAACGGCACGGACGCAAGTTGAAACGTTCAAATGTATCGTGACGATCGCCACGCGGTACCATGGGACGCGTACCCTCTTCCTTCAATCTAAGCACCTTCAACGAACTGCAAATACAGAGGCGACAATTTCCGCGGTCTGGGCGCGCGCGGATGACACGCAGCCTCACAAATGGGATCACCACTGCAGATATGCGGCTGCTTGTCTGTCCGAAACACATATTTCCGCAATCCTAGGGACCATCCCGGCAGGATGCTTGGGTATTATTGACTCGGACAGTAGCGGCCTCGGCGTCATCGAGCGCCTTTTGATTGCGTCGGAATGCAGGTGCGCTGTCAGAACTGAATCGAGCGCTTCTAATTACGTTCTACCCAGCGCAAGTTCTGTCTTCGACGCCCTTGCCCAGCGATATCTGACCAGTGTCCTGGAACTCCTCAGCTTCTGGCGAGGGGTCGGATTATTCCACATGACAGTTTTCAATAAGATTTTGGGCCGCATGCTCCGTGTTTTGAAAGACCTCGCGCTGGACATGGATGAAGCCGAAGCCGAACACCAGAATGCTATAAACTTTGACCACCAAGGAATCGACTTCATGGCCAGTGCGATCCTGGTCGGGGTGCCGGGCTGTGGGTGGAGTATGACCGACACATGCTATCTCAGTCTTGCTGAGATTGTGCGATTACTTCGGCTGTACGTTTCTTAATTATGTTTCCTCCTGATTTCGGACTTATTCCTCGTCAGGCCCCGAGCTGAGTCTTTTTTGCCGATGTCGGCGACACTTGCAACTGGTGACGCCATAGAAAACATTATTCCAACCACAACACCGAACAGCTTGCAATTTGATATCTTGATGAGGGCGTACATTTCTATTGTTCGGATAACACGTTGGGAGAAATTATTCACGTCTACATACAGAGAACACGACAGCGAGATTCCTCATACCAACGCGGGGCGTAAGTGTGTCCAGCCTCGATCTAGGCAACCGTCCAGCTTCTCTGTCCGCAGACATCGATCAACGGAGCGTTGGTGAAGTGCTGAACGATCCTGTTTGAGATCTCGGATTTCTTCCCAAACTTGTCTACACCCAGTCCGAGTCTGCCTCCCCTCGATGGATGACGCACATCGGTGATTTTCTCCGTGCCCGCCGCTGGCGGTCGGATTCGCGTGAGTCTGCGGCGGTAGAAGCACGCACGGGGATCGCCAGCCGTCTGCGCAGCGTCTTGTCGCGCCTTAACCGCCATGAAAATTCTGCAACTTCTTCGGATGCTTCGGTGCATAATTCAGCCTCGGCTCCCCCTCCGCAACAAATCGATTCGGACGGAATGTCAATCCAGATGAGCGGCGATAGCAATGACTCGGAGGATGGGGAGCATCCAGTTGTGGTTGAAATACGGGGCGAGGATTCTACCGCACATTTACTGGCTTTGCGCGAAGAAACCAGGCCGCGCCTGCCCTCGTTAGCCGAAACTGCAATGCTAGACGATGCTAAGGAGATCTCTCTCGAGACGTATCGCGGCAATAGAGGTGCAGATTCAGTTTCCATCCAAGGTGTTCCTGCGGCCGCTATGCATGGTGTGTACCCACCTTCTGATGACCATGATTTGCGTTTAAAATATCCTGGGACATGCAGCGTCGCGCAACGGGACTGTAGGAAAGCTGAGGGTAACCCAAACCCGGGACACAGAACAAGGCACGTTCCTATTCAATTGGAAGGGTTTATCTTCGGTAATGACCATGATATTACAGTCGTACCTGTTATCAAGTTCAAGGGGGAACAGAAGGAGGCATCTATGCCGATGCGCCACGAGACATGTACGTCTTATGCGATCCTCCTCCGAGTTGTACTTCAGACGAACAACCACCAAAGTCCCACAGCAACATTATAGAGTGACATTGAACAATGTGGGCCAAGCGTGGACCCAACCTGTCAGATACGTAGACAATGAGACGAGAGCTGGGGGAATCGCCACGTGGACTGCTGTGGCCTATGGTGAGTAAACCAGTTGAAATTATCTGTCATTCCCGTGCTCCCTCTTGCAAGCATCGGTGTTCCTTCCCACTAGAATTTTTCTCTCATATCGTTCATAGTTAATGACAAAGAGTGCGGGAGTGGCCAGGGCAAGAGTAAAAGCACCGCTCGGGAAAGAGCTGCCAGGCGTGCATTGATCAAGCTGACGGTCATACAGGCTTAGATCAGAAAAACATGTTAGTATTTCGTTGAACTAGGCTCCTTGTATTACAAGAATGTTGTATTACAATAATGTTTCAACTTGATGCTAAATGATCTCCGCCATTCCACCATCGCCTGTTATTGACTCGGGCCGATTCGCTATGCCCGATTCCCTCTGCTTGCATAAACTAGGACAGATCCCGGACCTGTCGGGGGAATATTGGGAGAGCTGTTCCGAGTCGGTATAATTTGTTTAGTACGGAGCTGGGCTGCTCTCGGTTTTGTAATAATCCGCTCCCAGGTTGCGGTGATGTTCAAAGAGGATGAGACGTCACGGTATATCCAGTTAAAATACCGGAGTTTTACATCTCGAGTGAAGTGAGATGCTAAGGCTCATTATTGCGTGACACTCAGCCGCTGAACGCCTGCTCTGTTCAATGTTCGTTGCACCGTCCCGCAACTGAGTTGAACCATGGGAATAACAGACTCGGATGGCGGAGTGTTTTCTCCTACGTCATGTCCGGACTTCTGAGAGAAGTAGCTATCGAATCCTGGCACAGTGAGGCAGAGAAAATGTCCGAGCTGTACATAGCTCAACTTCATGAATGGCCTGCTCCGAAACAATTTTTCTGCCCAGTTGCTTTCATGCACGATACATGTATTCCATCTGTTTTCTTTCAGATCGTTCAGGGCCATATACCCACTGATCTGGCTGTGTTCAGTGTACACAATGACTCAACGAGAGCATGGGATTACGATAAAAAGAGGATCCGAAATGCGATATGGCCTAGCCTTGATTCGAACAAGGAGCACCCTCAAAAGGCTATGATTCGGACTAATATAAGAGGGTGTGTTTCCACTACACCACCAGGCCATGCACATTGGGTAATGCAAGTGTACCGAGCTTGAGAACCGTGGGTTCGTCTTTGGTTCAATTTTCGCAAATTTTCGGGTTATTGGTTTGCATTTTTGGCTGCGTGTCACTTAGTACGTAGATGCCAAAAGTCCACCAAGCTATTGCGAAGAATCATGTAGTAGATCCAGGGCTCGCAGAGGGAAGAGAATGCGGAGTCGAGAGGCAAAAAAAATGAAGATGAGGAAGGATGGATGGCCTAGCCTTGATTCGAACAAGGGGCTCCCTCAGAAACAGAATACCAATCGCTTAAGATAAGAGAGTATGTTACCACTACACCACCAGGCCATGTTATTGTTAAATATGGAAGATGGTGCAATAGACACGATTTGCGCTTGGATCGATTGGAGAGTCGGGTAGACTTGGAATAAACTGTTCAGCATGCACTATGCACTCAACTGACCTTGTTCTTTAGGATAAATATTGGGCGCAGGACGAGCGAGTGGGCTTTCGGAGGGTGGAGCCGAGCGAAAAAAAAAGAAAAAAAGGAAAAAAAAAATGTACAACTAGAATTACATGGCCTGACCTTGATTCGAACAAGGGATCTCCTCAGAACTTAATTCTTAACCGAAAGTTGGGAGGACGTGTTACTGTTACACCACCGGGCCATGATCAGAAGGTTGCTTCCGTGGTTTAGATGGTGGTTCGGGATGTGAAGAAATCTGCTGCTTTTGTCTGCGTTGAACTTCGACAATTTGTAAGGCGAAAATGCTACGTCTTTGAAAGTATGATTGGAAGATGTCTAATGTCTCCGTCGCGGACGACGCTGTACCAGACGAATGGCAATCCAAAAGAGGAAGAATACAAAAAAAAGAGAGAGCGACTGAGGAAAAGTTACATAAGGCCGTGCCTTGATTCGAACAAGGAACACCCTTATACAGTGATACTGGCCTGGTTATATCAAAGGAGCGTGTGTTACCATTACACCACAAGACCACGAGCTGTATTGAGTTATAGTCAAGGGTATGGTAGAAGGTTCAGCTTTGTTTCATCCAAGCTCTCTGCCAATCCATCCGTAATTATCCTACATATATTTCGCGGAAGCTTGGAAAGGTTCGCCAGAGGGAGGCGGGAGGCGATTTATGTGCAAGCCATGGACAAGACACCGTTGGCTCAGGAGACTCGGCATGGGCATGGGCATGGGGAACAAGGAGACCCCGGTTTAGTCCCGTTCATTGAAATTGGTTCAACTTCACTCCCAGATAGACAGCGTAGACTCGGCATGATTCAGAGGCACAAAGTTAACCCCGAGTTGAAAACGAGGCGGCCATGATTGTAGTGCGGGACGCCGTTATATGTTGGCAGTGATGCCCATCTCGAGGCCAGGACGTACCCAGGCCGTGAATTCAGACAGAAAGAGCAACCAAAGAGCATTCATCGTACCCGCAAAACAACCTCTTCACCGTGTCATGAGTGACGCTCTTGATACGGTGGCGCACCGTCGACAGGGCTAGACACGGCCTATCGATGGGTGTACTCCAACGAAAGAACGGACTGGAACGCAAGTTGTGGGGAAAGGAGATTGTATTGGTTGAAGAGTGGAAATAGAGCGGGCTTGAACGGGGGCGATGAGACGCGGCCGTAAGAGAGAAGAGAACACGAACGTACTTCCAGCTGTACTTCCGCGCGGGAGAATGCGGGGAAGCGTGACGTCACAGTGACTCCCCGCATTAATTTTGACGCGGAATAAACCGGGTACTCTTGCCAGCCACTTTCTCGCTTCTGCCACCACCTTTGCTAGGATGTCTCGCTTCGACCGGACAGCGATGAAGCACGCCCGCCTGTACACCGCCCTCCCCCGCGTCGGCAGGGTCCGCTCCAACTCCGCATCCTCCCGCACGCTCTACACAAACCCGACGACCCTCCAATTCTTCGACCCCGCCCCGCCCCCGCCGCCCAACACCCGCCTCACAGCACACCGCTTGCCGATCGAGGCCCGCGGGGAGGTCGAGGGCCCCAACAGCGGCGGAAACCCGCACACCACACACGCCCCACTTGCCCTCGCAGCCCCGCACGCACCGGCGAACCAACACCCGCACCCGGCCCAGCTCGCTCTTCTGTTCCCCTACACCCCCGGTCCCGCGCCGAAGCCTGGGCCTGCACATGCGGCGAGTGGGACGCGCACGCAGCGAAGAAGGGGGCCGAGGTATACGCTCGACGTCGGGGCGTATGGCATCCCCAAGCGCGGGCATCGCGTGCGCGCGCTGCATACGCATGCGGAGGTGCAGACGGATGCGCCGCTTGCGGTGCAGGTTGGCGAGGATGCGTATTTTGTGCGCGAGAATGCGATGGGCGTGGCGGATGGCGTTGGGGGCTGGGCGAGAGTGAAGCATTCAGGTGGGTTTTGTTCTTTCTCGACTTGTTTTCCTGTTTCCTTCTTTCCCTGCGGCGGGCAACGCGTACGGTTTTTTTTCTTCTGTGCGGGGGGGCCGCTTTTTTTGCGGTTGCGCAGGGGACGCCGTCGCTTCCCTGCATCCTTATTTGTCGCTGTTCATTCATTCATCCGGCCGGACACGACGACGCAGTCGCACCCGCGCGGAGAATCAGCCCCATTGCTGGCACTTGCTTTCTTTCTTTCGCCTTCACTCCTTTTTTTCCCTCTGATTCTTGATTCTTGTCGTTCCGAATGGACACGATGCGCAACTTTCGCGGAGCTTGGACGGCAGTCGCCCGGACCGCGTCCGTTCGCAGGTTCGGTGGCTCTCCGCTCTCCGCCCTCCCATCGTTTCCCCCGCACGCGTTCTGTCGTGTCTGCGAGGCCCTCTTGCTTTCTTTGCCGTCGCGCAGAGGACGGTCGTCGTTCTCCTTCATTCATCCGTTCCTCACTTTATTTCCGCTCGAAGCAACGACGGGCTGCGCGGCGAAGAGTCGGCCGCCCTATTCTTGGCGCTTGCTTTCTTTCGTGTTCTTTCGTGTTCTTTCGTGTTCTTTCACTTTCTTTCCGTGCCACTGTTCTATTTTTTCGGTGGGACACGCGCCACGGAGTGGGCTCCTCGCGGAGCTTGGCCCGGCCGTTCTCATTTTACTTTCTTTCGGGGCGTAGCCTCAGATCCGATCCGTCTTCGCGGATTCGGTGGCTTGCCGCGCTGGTAGCAGTCAATGCACCTGTTCGCAAGTCGCCGGTTCTGCCTCTTCCACTGCATATCTCTTTTGCTCCACATAGTACTTTTTTTCCCCACTTCCTTCCTTTCGTTTGGACGTGACAGGGGGCCTTCGTGGACCTGTGGCCTTCGTCGAGGCCGGTTTTTTCCTTGCCGTAGCGCAGGGCAAAGCCGTCATTCACTTGCGCCCTCCTTCCCTTCTGTTTGTTCGGCCCGACACCCTCGCGCGTCGTTTCATTCCCTTTCTTTTCTTGTAATGTTCCTCCCTTTTGCCGGCATATGCCCGTGTCCCCTCACGGATCTCGCCCTTGGGCTTTTCTATGTTCGTGTCATGAACGCCGGCGAATTTGGTTCTGCCTCTGGTCCATTCGTCCCGCATGTTCTTGCGAGGGAGCCGAGGGCGTCTTCCTGCGCATTTACTTCGCCTCTCGTTCTTTCTTCCTTCCAATTTTTGTTGCTTCGTCCCAGTCTTTTCTTTCTTTTTCTTTAATCATTTCTTATCTTCTTCCTTCCTTCCTTCTCTCTTTCTTTCGGACAAGCACGCTGACCTACTTTGTTTTCTTCGCAGCACCCCCCACCGGCCCCAGCGCCTCCGCCCTCTTCGCGCGCCGCCTCATGCACTTTTGCGCAGACGAGGTCGACCGCGCGTCGCATCCGCATCCGCAGGCGTACCTGGATCACCCTCCACACCCGACGTCCACGCAGGCACAGCCGATCGTGACGCCGTGGCGCGCGCCGTACCCCGCCTCATCGTCTTCACTGCCCTCCACGTCCTCGTCCTCGTTGCCTCCACCGCGTGTACATGCGTGGGAGTGGAAGTACGACCACGACCGCGACGGCGACGGCACGAACGTGTGGGACCTCTACCCCAACGAGTACCCGCCCCCCGGGCACGACAAGCGCGAGCGCATCATGACGGACCTGGAGGTGGAGTTCCCGCATCTGTTCGAGGGGGAGCAGGAGGCGTGGGATAGGG
Source organism: Mycena polygramma (assembly GCA_029449255.1). Lineage (NCBI taxonomy): Eukaryota > Fungi > Basidiomycota > Agaricomycetes > Agaricales > Mycenaceae > Mycena > Mycena polygramma. Next base: position 644,974 of record JARKID010000022.1, read on the forward strand.
GCGTGGCGGGGCAGGATAAGCGGACGAGGGAGTGGAAGGAAGAGCGGGAACAGAGGGAGAGGGAGAGGGCGCGGGAGGAGAGGGAGAGGGAGGAAGCGCTCGAGGTGGAGCTGGGCGAGCTCGCGGAGGGGCTGGACGTGCTGCATATCCTCGAGCGGGCGTATGAGCGCACCCTAAGCGCGCACGTCGTGCCTGCGCCGTCTACGACGCGGACAACGCCGGCGTCGCCCCCGAGTCTCCGGCCATTCACACCCGAGCCGCAGCAGCAGCCGAAGACGATCCCGCTGCTTGCGGGGAGCAGTACGGCGCTCGTTGCGGTGTTGGATTATGTTCCTGCGGGGGAGGTTGCGGGGTTTGAGTTTTCGGGCGCGTCGAGTGCGGCGGGGATCGCGGCAGCGAACTTACAGCCGGCGAACTTGTCGACGAATACAGCCGCCGCGAAGGACGGGGGAGGGGGAGAAGGCGCGGAGCTCACACCGGTGCTCAAGATCGCGCATGTGGGGGACTGCATGGGGATGCTGGTGCGCGGGGGGGAGGTGGCGTGGCGGAGCGAGGAGATGTGGTGGCGGTGGAATACGCCCGTGCAGTTGAGTGCGGTTGATGGGTCGGGGGCTGCGTCCGGTTCTACTACCTCTGCCGCGAAGGGGAAGGGGAAGGCGGGTGAGGTGGAGAAGGAGAAGGGGGCGCGGTGGCGACCCGCTTCCGCTACCCCGTCAATACCGACATCGACACCGACGACGCAGGGGAAGTCAAGCGCGAACACGAACGCACCAAGCACGAGCACGCACGTCACGCCCTCCTCGGCCGCGCACCTCTTCACGCTGCCCGTGCAGGCGGGCGACATCGTCATTCTCGCAAGCGACGGGCTGAGCGATAACCTGTGGGACGAGGATGTGCTCGAGGAGGTGGAGCGCGTCGGGCGGGCGTGGTCCGCTTCTTCTTCTACTTCCCCTTCGACTTCTGGTTCTCCAACTTCTGCATCAGCATCGTCGAGCGCGGCGGAGGCGGAGCTATTCGAGCTCGACGCAGACGAAGAGCTCAAGGACGCGGCGGGAAGTGAGAGCCCAAGCCCAAGCCCGAGTGTGACAGCGGCGGTCGACAGCGCGCGCCTGCGCCGCCGGACGCTCGCGGGGATGCTGAGCGAGGCGCTGTGTTCGCGCGCGAGGAGGGTGGCGACGAGGAGGGCGGGGAAGGAGCGTGGGCGCGCGTGTGTCGTTCCTGGGTCTCCCTCTTCCGCTGCTTCGTCGGGTGCTGCATCGTCTTTGGGCTCGACTTCCGCAGCGTCGTCTTTGGGCTCAACTTCGCTGCCGGGCGTGCGCGAGGAAGCCGTAGACGCGGAGGTAGGGGTGGACGAGGACGACACGCCGTTTGCGCGTCGGGCGCGCGAGACGGGGCGGGTGTATCGTGGGGGGAAGAATGATGGTATGTCTTCATCTCCCTCTCCCTCCTCTCCCTTTTCCTCTCTTTGATGTACTTCGAATACTCATGGGGTTTTCTGACGCAGATATCTCGGTCATCGTCGCTGTGATCGCGCCGGCGGAGGAGCAGCGCGGGTCGGGTCGGGGGAGTGGAGGCGGGCGCGTGGAGGCGGCGCGTGCGGCGGGGTCGTGAACGACGCGAGGACCGTGCGGACGCGATATACATTTCCGACCGCGATATATTATCTATGGCTATGGTGCCTCCCCAGCTGCGCCTTACCTCATACAGCATGGTTTCCGATATGCACTTCGTCCTCCGCCAGGCAGGGCACTCCGATACACCGACAGGGATTCATATGTACCACCACCACCCCCACTCAGCACATGCACTTGCACATGCACTTCATACATACAGGATACTGCTTACCCTGTTAGAACGATAGCGATCTTGTTTCCCCGTGGAATTACTCAAATAAATGTACACTACCTACTTACCTACGCCGAACAACTAAATTTCGGTCGCGTTCCACATTGACTAATTTGTTACGTGCAATGAATTTTTGTACAGTAGGAACACAATAGGAACAGAGGAGGAAGTTGGAATGTAAGAACAGGTTACAGAACACAATGTTACTGGGTTTTAGGAAACGCTGCCCCCGGTACTGTGCAGTGCAATACCGAAGGCTGGCTTCGCCTGTTGGGCACTGGCAGCGGCCAGGGCCTCCCGTTACTTTACGGAAATGTACGGAAATGTACGGAAATGTTTCAGATGCAATTCAGATGTGCAAGCGGCGTGAACCTCGCTGAGCGGCCTGGACAAGCGAGACCTCTAAGGGACTTGGCAGCGGCTTCCCATGACCGTGCCAGTGGGAGTATAAATGCTGCGCGGGACCACCGTCCACTGCAGCGTTTTATTAACCTCGTTCAAGAATGCAGCTTACCAACCTCTTTGCTTTCGCTCTTGTGTCTGCTGCTGCGGCCGCCCCGACCAGGTTGGCGGTACGCGCGCAGGATGTGTATACGATCCACCCGAACGGGGACACCACTAAATGCGTCGGTGTCCTGGGTGGCGCGTTTGTTGTCGGTGCTGTAGTCGACATGTGAGGAGTCCTTGCTTTGTTCCGTCTGAAATGTTCATCGATGATTTGATTCTTCACAGTTACGACTGCAACGGCTCCGCCACGCAGAAGTGGTACAACCAGAGCCCGCGCATGACCAACCCCGCTGACGGCTCCGAATGGGCGCTCGACGTCCAGCACGACGCCGGCGACTCGAGCTTCCCGCTCGTCAACGGGATCAAAGCCGTCCTCAATAAATCGGCCGACGGTGGGGAGGACGGGTCGCCGTACCAGTCGTGGAATGGACGCGGGTCTCCCGATGCCCCTGCCATCAGGCTGACTATCAGCAGCGGCAAGGATATGTGCTTGGACTTGACCAACGGGAGCAAGGCGAATCGCAACCCGCTTCAGATTTGGGAGTGTGTTAAGGGGAATACCAACCAGGTTTGGACGTACACGGTGGTTGGGCAGAAGTAGAGCGCGACACGGATAGTATAAAGCACGGACAATCTTGAATGGATTCATTGTGCTTGAGTATCGTTTTCACGTTTGTTAGATGTAGCCTTAGGAAGGATCTGGCAGCAAACATTTTTCCTGCGGACGCTGAGACGAGAGAAGGCTGTTATCGCCGCTAAATCACCAGTCTGAGCCCCAGTGCCGCTGCGATGTTCGTCCGTAGTGGTACTCTCCGACTCCACGGCCTTGCCACGGCGTGTACAGTCAGGCGTGTTATGCCTCATGCGCCACGGTTCACCCACATGTGCCAGTGCACACAGTGGATTAGAGTCTGCGTCGCCAAGTTCAAGCCTGAGTGAGAAGCGAAAGAAAACTTAGCAGATGCGCGAACTTGGATCCAGATTCTCCGAGACGGGCCGGACTCGGACCGTCCACTGTCGAAATAAGTCAAAGTCTCAAAAGACGCTCGTCAAATGCTCATTTGCCTCGAAGACCATGCGAGGACCCAGCCGTATTTGCAGATTTTTGAGACATACATTTAATTGGCTGAACCGGAGGTTTAGCTACCCTGGGGAACTTGGATTTGGGCCATCTTTCGTCCACATGTACAAACACAAAATTCGTCATTCAACGTTAGTAATAGTGGTCAAATATCTCAACAGATTTGCCAAATTGACCGTTTTGGGCGAGGATCCATATCAAATGTCCGATGTTTTCACAACTTTTGTGAATATGTGTCATTGCACGTTGTCAAATGCCGTCCCCGATCTATCACCTGCTGATGGCCCAGGCGCTCACGGTTGGCCCAGATTCAACCCAGATTTCCACATATTCAGCAATTGGCACCGGCTGTCGATCCATCTATGAGCCTGAAAGCATCCTTATAACAGCGCGGCATCGTGCACAGTACTTGACAGACAACAAAAACAAAGGTACGAGTTCACTGTACTATTTATTCAGTATTGTCTGTTGCAAGTTTGTTGATTATAGGCCGCTAGGCTGGTTCCCCTCACTGCTGTATTTGGTCAGTACCAAGGCTAGTTTGTTTTCTTCAGACTGGCGGTGGATTTCTCCAGCTCCCGCAGGTGGTGTACAATTTTCTTCCGTCCCCGACCCCACTAAGTCTACCCCATTTCCGGATCGTGTGTTCGACCCTCGTTGAATTTCGGGTTGAATATCAAGGAGAATGCCAGCCATGAAACTCTGATGTATGCTGTACTTAGCCTACTTTCCGAGTTCGAGCATTCAAGCACTGTGGTGTCTGTTCATGAGACACCAAGCTCGCGCCCAGATACTATTCTGAGGGCAAACATATTACCTCTTGACTTTCTCTGACCTTGGCAAAAAGATTAAGCTACAACGGTGACATTGCCTGCGTGCCCGGCCCCCGAAGGTTCAGCCACCCGCCTCGAAGAGGCCCAATCCCACGTCATGTTTTTTTATTTATTGCCGGTGTTCCGGGAGCGAAGACGTCGGCGACAGCTAACGGTCAAGGGTTTGCGGCCTCCGAGTCCGCCCAGGTCCTCCGCCTCAATTCCCATCGCACAAATGCAGACACTGTTTCACAATGAATTGTATTGGTAGCCCCAACCGCTTGACGACTTGATAAATAAATCAAAATAGGTAAGAGAAATTGCGCTCGCGCAGTGTCGTCCGGCGACGGTAAGATAAATAAAGTACAATGGAAATCCTCGTTCACTCAGGGAGAAATATTTCATAATACTTAGACTCCGAGTGCTTTGCCGGTGGGTTAGCCACGGGCTCCTTTATCTCATCCGAACAAGCGCTATCGAGGGTTGAGCTCTTTGAGACTCCTAGGCCGTTCTCCATATCAGCCGTCCTGAGATTATCGCTGCGTCAGTTGCGAGATAGCATGGAAAGAATAAACAATTAGAAACACACTTGCGGCTACGGATTGCGCGTAAGTCACGGTATAATTGGACGCTGGCTTTTGCGTTGGCGACCCAAAGAAGTATGGCTGCAACCAGAGTCATCCAGACGGCATTGCCCCAGTTCAGGGTCAGAAACCCAGCTGTGTCGCGGTGGATCTTGTTCTGTACCGTGCCAACAGCGATGAGGTCGATCAGGGCGACAATGGTGGTTATGATGGTGGCAAGGATGCCCGGGCCATGTGCAAGCCAGGTGAAAATTTGTGGAGGAATTTTATTCGAGGCTCGGGCTATGAAAAGGGAATTCAAGATTGCGACGAAAGTCAGGACGGCGGCTAGTACATTAAACGCATTAGTAAGAGTTGGCGAGACAGTCGGCACACTCACCGACAGTGTGCAAGGCAAGGGCTGCGGCAAGGGTGTTTGAAATGACGGTCACAAGGCTGCCTAGGTGCCTGGTCCGTGTGAGGGCAGATGTATGCGGCGGAGGATAGCATGCAACTTACACATCTTTCGCGAGACTGCTGTCAAGGGTGTAGCCTCGATAACAACTTGGCTCAGCGGCATCAAACACATCTTTTCCGATTTGTCCTATTTGTCCGATGATCGACGACAAGGACCTACGCAGGCTATCCGAAATTTTAAGATTGCGAGCGGAGATTGAGGGCAGATGAATGCGTACTGAATGCCTACGCCAGTATAACAAAAACCCCACAAGCCGAAATCCAGTGCGGCGCCGCCGGAGACGCCACCTGCTATGGAGATGACACCACTGAGGCGAAAGAGGAAGATGGTCTTCGTGACTGGAGCAGAGAGATTGACCACAAACAGGAGCAGGAAGGCGATTGGCGAGCACACTGGGGTAATGCGATTGAACCAATCGAGTGTAAGCGTAGTCATGTCGGTGGGCGTAAAAGGGACGTGGAGTTGAACAAGTTAAGTTAGCTTTGGACCCGGCATTTTATACTTGCATTTGCCACAGAAACGTCAACAATGCGGTGGAGCGGCAGTGACGGGAAAGTCGGGGATTGGATTTGAGGCTAGGAGCGGAAACTATGGCATTGCGCGCCGCCGCACAAGAACTGGGCTGTAAGACGCGACCGGGGTTCGCGGGTGCCCGTCTGTGCACGTGCAGTGTTGCTAACTGTGGCAAAAGAGGCGCTAAGCGTGGCTGGGTGAAGCTAGGTGAGTGAAGCCAATGAGAGCGCCGGTGCACAAGAATACGGACGCGGAGTCGGGGTTTGCGGGTGCACGACATGCAGTGCTGCAGACTGTGGCAAAACGGCGCTACGGCTAATTGACGCTATTCTTGGGATAGCTGGGCTGCAAGAAGGGTACTACGATCCACTGCAACGCTTTACCTCTTTCAAGATTGGTTCTGTGGGCTGTTGCGGCGCCCTACCAAATCGACGACATACACACGGCGACATACACACGCGCAGGATGTGCACACGATCCGCCCGAACGAGGACAGCACCAAATGTGTAATTGTGCTGGGGGGAGGGTTCGTCGTCGGTGCTGCATTGCAGTTAACGTGTGTGTCACCTCAGGCTTGTTATATTTCGCATGAAAGGCTCACCGATGATTCTTCGCAGTGACGACTGTGGCGGGCCACGGCTGTCACACAGAAGTGGTCATCCACACACCGTATGGCTAACTCTATCGACGGCTGGTATGGGTTCTATGTCGCGCGCTGGCGACGCCTCGAAATCCCTACTCGTGGCCAGTGGGATCAAAGGCCATCGGCGGTGAGGACGGGTACCAAACGTGTTAACGGGTACCAGTCTTGGAACGGGTCTTTGGATGTCTCTGCCATCCGCGTGTACATCTGCACCGACAAGGACATGTCCATTGTCCTTGCTTGACCAAGAGAAGCAAAGTGCCGCTCATTTTCTGAGTTGAGGGGAAACCAATCAGGTCTGGACGCACGCGGCGGTTGGGCACAAGTAGGGCGGACGATGCTGTCATACTGGCAAAGATAGTATGGATCAGCTTTGGAGCCTCCAGTATCGTGTTTGAGTCAAGTTTGAGTATCGTATCGTTTTCGTCCATTCATGAGGTCAGAACTGGGATTTGAGGTCAAAGCTGACGCGGGGCAGCATGTACGTGTACAGGCGGGCGTGCTTCATCGTTGTCCGGTCAAAGCGAGGCTGGCCGCTGGCAAAAGCGAGAAATTTCTGGAAATGGCCGGCAAGAAGGCAAGAAACTTAAGAGAACCCGGTTTATTCCGCGTGAAAATAATATGAGGGAGTCACTGTGACGTCACGCTTCCCCGCATTCTCCCGCGCGGAAGTCCGTTCATCTGCTCTTCTCTCTTACGGCCGCCTCTCATCGCCCCCGTTCAAGACCGCTCTATTTCCACTCTTCAACCACTTCCCCACACCACAATCTCCTTTCCCCACACCTCGCGTTCCAGTCCGTTCTTTCGTTGGAGTACTCCCATCGATAGGCCGTGTCTAGCCCTGTCGACGTCATGACACGGTGAAAGAGCAGTTTTGCGGGTACTTTGAATGTTCGAAATTGTTCTTTCTCTCTGAATTCAAGGCCTGGCACGTTCTGGCCTCGAGATTTGAATCACACGATACGGCGACGCCCCGCACTCACCCCTGTGGTCGCCTCGTTGTTGAGCCGGGGTGTTCTTGCTCCCCGCCGAAGTTGCCATTCGTCTGAGCTCTCTGCGAAATCTGGGAGTCAAGTTGAACCGATTTCAATGAACGGGACCAAAGCGGCGTCTCCTTGTTCCCCATGCCGAGTCTCCTGAACCCACGACGTCTCCAGGCTTCCGCATCAGGCGGCTGGCAAACATAAACTAGGCTCCGTCTCGCAAATATCACGCGCGCGCGCGGGAGAAGCAGTGATGACGAACACAGAGCTCAAATGAAACGTTCTCCATACTTTTGACTGAGTATCATTCACGGCCTTGTGGTGTAATAGTAACATATCCTCCTCTAATACTCAGCGAACGACATTTTATGAGGGTGTTCCTTGTTCGAATCAAGGCGAGGCCGTCGTTTTTCTCTCGCTCTCTCCTGAATCTGCTTCTTCTTTTGGATCGCCATTAGCCTGGTTTAGTATAACATCGACACGGAGACATCTTCCAATCTTTTCAACAGAAAGCCATAGGATAATGCTGCAGTGCTACGGGAATTCAATGTCCGTCCACTGAACCCATTGAGCCAAATCCCTTCTCACCCGAAAATCCAATCTAACCCCGGCAACACCCCACTAATCACGGCCTGGTGGTGTAACGGTAGCACATCCTCTCAACTTACGTTCATCCCCGTTTCTGAGGAGGTTCCTTGTTCGAATCAAGGTCAGGCCCTGTACCGACGGAGTGGGGCTTTTTTTCCCTCTTTTTTTCCTCTTTTTTTTCCCCGAAGCCCCACTTGCACGGCCTGACATCCCTCTCTTTCTCACTCGACAACGTAAATAATCTCCCACTACAACTCTCTCTCGACGAATTTTGATAGCGAGCAATGTTGAGATTGAGTTCAATCTCTGTAGTGGCGGATAAACATTGAGCATGATGCATACAGTTAGAAAGGTTTACACCAAGGCATTGGCCTGATGGTGTAGCGGTAACACATCCTCTGAACTTGCGCTTGGTTACAACCAGTCTGAGGAGGTCCCTTGTTTGAATCAAGGTCAGGCCATCGTCCATTGTGAATCTGACTTTTTTTCCTGTTTTTTTTTTTTGGTTCTTCCAAAGCGTCTGACATCCGGCTCTTTCTCTCACTCGAAAACGCACTTGCCCTTCGAAATATCTCTCAATTCAACCCTGTTCCATAAACACAAAAGAAAAGATCAAGTTCTCTTGGTTGTGTTCAACTTGCAGCGACATTTACTGTAAGGTGACGGATTGTGCATTGCTTAGATTGTACACTCGTTTGGGGACATTTATCGGCCTGGTGGTGTAAGGGTAACGCATCCTCTCAACTTGTTATAATAGTCTGTGTAATATGAGGGAGCCCCTTGTTTGAATCAAGGTCAGGCCATTTCGTGAGAATGTCAAATTTTTGTTTATCACATTTTTTTGCTCTGACTGCTTCCTGGTTCAACCCATAGATCTGTATCTATGCATTACAGATTGCTCTCTAAAATTGCTCTTCGACCTACATACGAGGGCCAATTTCAACGGTACTAAGTAGAACTGAACTGATAATCTTTTCTTTGATGTTTCATTGAACAAACACCTATTAAGCCCCTCCGTGTTCAATGACCAGTATGGCCCGGTGGTGTAGCGGTAACACATCCTCTTATATTCAGACGGATGTACAGTGCTTATGAGGGAGTGCCTTGTTTGAATCAAGGCTGGCCGATCCTTTTTGGACGCTGTTTTCCCTCTTGTCATGACCAATGGTGCTCGCCTCTGAGCCCCGCTTCGACTAAGTATGTAGCAAGTCATCTAAGTATACAAGATTTCTTCATCGCGATTCTCTAGCTAAAAATTTACGCAATAAAAAGTTGCTGCTAATTGAAGCTTTGAACCGATGAATTTGAACCCGGATTCCGGAGCCGTGGCGTTTCTTGTGCGGGGAATTCTGCCACGTACTGCGTACGAGCTATAATTTACAAAGCATAGGACAGCATGGCATACGCTTGCTGATCATAGAGCCGATGGTGAAATGCAGAACTGTGGGGCATCGACTTGAACGGAACACATCTTGAACGAAACGAACCATCCGTCAAATGCAGACGGCGATGCAGAAATCACATCCTGACACAAAAGAAAACATTATGGATCGTTAACGCACCAAATCTTTAAGAGAAAGAGCACTCCAGGGCCTGCCGTAGAGCCAACGGCGACGCCGGGGAAATTGAACCAAGGTCACGTGTTTCATGTTCAACCTCTGGAGTCAACTTTTTTTCAAGTGTTCTGTATAGTTTGCCTGACCACAGCCAGAATTGAGTACATCGAACGTACTAACTGCCAACAACTGGGCTCGACAATATCCTGGGGCTATCCACGGAGCAGCCGGTGCATTCTTGGCAGACGGCTACGACTTGATGGACCGAAGTCAAGCTGAACTTGGTGAGGGCACAGTTCGCTCAATTGGAAGAACTTCATGCTGCTGTGTCACAAGATATCTGGGTCCGTGTACAATCGTCGCGTGCGCAGTTTCGCAGGAATATCTACAGATACTGCTTGAACCATTCGACAGTGGCCGTGAACGCACCCTCCATGCCCGCTTTATCCTTAGGGTTTCCGAGATCGCCGCGCACGGCGAACCCGTGCTTGCAGCCGTCAAAGAACTCGCGCTCGTACCCCGGCGCGAAGCCCGCAAAGAGCTCGTACGCCTTGGCCTGCGCCTCAAACGCGAACGGCGGGTCGTCCGAGCAGCTGTTGATCAGCAACGGTGCCTTCGAGCCGGTGACGTATTTCTGTGCGCGGTTGCCATTAGCGCTACTGTGATTTGTAGACAGATCGACTTACCTCGAGATCGGTGGGAACCTCGAGGCCGGACGGGTGCGCGACGGCCGAGAGAGATATGATGTTGTCGAACGCGAGGTCAAAGACGTACCGCCCGCCGAAGCAATAGCCGACAGCAGCGAAACGCTTCACGCCGTTGGCTTTGAGCGCCTCGACGACTTTATCGATGATAGGGTGTGTGTCGGCTTGGTAGTGGCCGCCCTCAAACCACTTTGGGACGTCGAAATTTACCTGCAGATCACACTCAAAGTTGAGTACTTTTCACTTCACATTGATGCTTGGGGTGCTCACGCCTGGGTCTAGCGCATTCGCTGGGACGGGGTCGCCATGCAGAATGTCGGGGATAATGTTCTGAAGCACTGTCTGGGTCCCAGAATTGAAACAGGTATAAAACAAACAGACCTTTAATCCGTTCTCCGCAAAACCGTCGGCCAGGAGCTGCGTACAGATGAGTCTCGTCGCCCGGAATTTTTTTGAATAAGGCATCACATACCTGGTTGTTGACGAGAGTCACGCCAAAGGCATCCGAGAGGAACAGGATGATCTTGTCCTTCGGGTAGTCCCCAGTGGGTGTCGCTACATAGGACTCGATGCCGCCGATGGTCTCCAATTTACTTGTGAACGCCGTTCAGTTCGAGCTTAAACCCTAAGAAAAACCCACAGACCTGCGGGGGTTCCCTCGTGGACGAAGCCTGCAGTGACGCCATGATTAGAATACGTCGGACGTGAGCAGCCAATACTCGCTCGCCTTTGACACAGTGATTGCAGAGGCTCATCTTTGTTTGCGAAAGCCGGCGTGGAATTCGAATGTGGAATAAGGAGAAAGCATCTCAGAGAATTTAACTGTTGGCGCGTTCATTTCTTCGTAATATTATCACAGTGGATATGTTCACTCAGCGTCTTTTCTTTATAATGAGGTTGCCACGATGAAGCGACCGTCGTCAGGAAGGCAACAGGAAGGTCATTTAAATACCGATGATTGCCGTTACGGGTGTACGGGAATGTCCCAAAACGTCGTTGGCTGAAGTGCGAAATCTAGCACGAGTGCAAGCGCGGCAAAGCGGAAGAGGCCAATTTGGGTTCGTGTGCGTAATCCGGAGCGTCTCTGTAGTTGGCCGGATATTATCAAGATTCAAAATAGAAGTAGTATGGAAGGCTGTACCTTCCTGGTTCCCCCGTCTCCGGGTGCTTTTCCTCTGGGTCGTCTATGCCCACGCCGATTGCGCCCCGCGGGTAAGTCCTAGTCTCTCCTAGACAGACGCTTCAACAATATCAGCTCGTTCCTCGGGTGAGTCCGCAAGACCGGCTCGACCTTCGTCCAAGGCTTAGGACCGGGCCCGCAAAACCAACTCGCCCTCAGTCTTCATCAAGACCCGCCTCCGGCGCAGCGTCGTTGCTTGCCGCACAGGCTCGCGGTCGGTGAGCTTGACGTGCAAGATAGTGGATACGGCAGCGTAAAATTCTTGTGTGTGGAATTCAGCGGCGGACTGCGTACGAGCCACAAAGGACAAAGCACAGCGGAAAGGAATATACCGTTTCTGATCATAGAACGGTGCGCAAAATGCAAGGCAGAACTCTCGGGCATACTCTTGAACGCAACGAACCATCCGTCAAATACAAACGCAAACGATGAGTTGGGGAAAAGTCACTCTGACACAAATACGGAGAAGTCAACATACCAATTCTGCAGCGAGACTTTTATTCGCCGGTGAGATTGAACCAAGGTCACGTGTTTCATGTTCAACTTCACATTTCTCAAGCATTCGACAAAACAATTCGGTGCTGCCGTATGCGATTAGTGTCGGCTGTTTGATACGTGACCTTTCAAAGCACGACTGCAATATGTGTGACTCGCTATCCCTCAAGTGACTTTCAGCTGTTGCTAGATGAAACGGACTATACAGCTCACTTCGACAATAGGATTCATAACTGGGGACATCCGCACAATCTTCCATTCAATTCTCACTGAATCTCAGATGGTGAAACTTTCACCATCCATACTGCTCTGCCGTCCATCCCCACAGTTTCCCGTCGGGGCCAATCTTGTTAACGATCCGTTCGTTCCGATCCAACACTGTCACGCTAGCCACATCCTCTTCACTGAGAGTCGGCAGCTATCACCCGGGTTAATCTCTGTCCGGTCCTGGAAACTCCAAGAACGCACGGTGAGATTCTCCTTCTGTCGTTCCGGGTTTGAGCTCTTTGGCACCACGACTACACCGCGTGCAAGATGCCACGCGAGAATGATTTGCGTGGGCGAGACTTTGTACTTCTCGGCGAGTGCGACGATGACTGGGTCATTGCGAACTTGAGCATGCCCAGAAGGGCTGTACGCGGTGACGACAATTCCCTTCTTGCGACAATATTCCAGCAGCTCGGTCTGCGCGAGGTACGGATGCATTCTGTGTCCTTCATTTCAGTCACTTGCCTACTGGTTGAACATCGGATACGCACTCCACCTGGTTCACGGCTGGCACGGTCTTTGCTGTCTCGAAGAGCTGCTTGAGACTAGGAGTAGTACGCGAGTAAGTTCAGGAGACGAGAAATTTGAAAGCACCCACGTCTTGATCGAGAAATTGCTTACTCCGATCGCTCGAGCCCGTCCACTTGCGTGAAGCTCCAACTCAGTCCAAGTGTCGTTCAACGACGGCGTGGCGACTACTTTGAAGTTCTCCGCCATTTCACCGACTGTGAGAGGTGCGTCGTATCCAGCTACCTCAGCGCATTTCAGAAATTATCGTATGATTCAATAAACGATTCAAGGACTTACTCTGGAACTCGATGCTTTGAGGGAAGTGCATGAGGTACTTCATGGAACACATTAGGCCGGAGCGTCTAGGGATAGTAAAATGGAGGCTACCAAATCCACATAGTCCAATCCCAGCTTCCTCAAACTCTCGTCGAACGAGCGACGCACGTATTTTGTGTGGTGCCATCTTTATCGTAAATGGGCTGGACAAAGTTATCGAGCCCGGGAGATAACTTACGGGAGTTTCGTAGTCACAAAAAGCTCCTCACGAGGAAGCCCAGAGGCGCGGAGCGCTGCGCCGACCTGAGGCTCCGTGCCTGAAAAACGTCAGTATTCAATATTGAAAACGTGAGACAAGGATGCGCTTACGATACAAGTGCGCCGTGTCGAAGTGCCGATAACCAGCCTGCCACAGAGAATTGAACCAGAGAATGAAAAGTTTTGACAAGACCAAACCCACCTTGAAGGCGGTGAGAAGCCATCTCTCCGTGTCCGCTATTGCCTCTTCCGAAAAGGCCTCCGGCGCCGCCCCGATACCTGAAGGATTGGATACATTCGCACACAGATTTCATTACATGTTGTGCAAAAGACGGACCTATGGTGGGAATGAGTGCCCCGGTGTTCAGTTTAATCGTAGGAACGGCTGCCATGACTTATCGGTGCTCGAAGGCCAGGTAAGTCCTTTATATACGCGTTGCTCGAGTGCTGACATATCGTCTCACTTTTCTTCCGGCATACAATGAGTAAGCTTGAGATTGCCCGACGTCACGGTAGTCGGTGTTTGTCATGCATACAAGTTGGACGTGAAAGGTCAACGAAGGGTAAATATACGTTAGGTTCCTAGAACAGTCCAGGCAAGAAATTGACAATGCCGATCGTTTGGATTATTGGATAGTCCGGAGCCTTCGACTTATTTTGGCCAGAGTTTGTGAGAGTCAGCAGGTCCTAGGAGTAGTCCGTCCGGGAGCGCCGAGCACGATGCCTTCACAGCAACTTCACAGGGCATCATAACACGAATTCGGAACTGCCAATGGTGACACGAAGTCGTGAAATCCGGGAGTAGGACAATGCCAGAAATTCCTTGATCTTGGTATTGGTATTGAGGATTTGTGGCCGATCCGAAGTATGAGGCCGAAGCCAATTCTCACTGCCCTCCAGGGAAACCACAGGGGAGCGAATTGATGGAATGGCCGAGTGTCGATATCATGCCGCGGTTGTGTGGGAGCGCGTCGGTAAGAAGAACTGAATGGCCTCCATCGGAGGGACAAGAACAAAGGATAGAGGAGGCCAGCCTAGGACTGTCCAAACTGCAAATGTGAGACCAGATTTGTTTGGGGCCTGACAGTGAAGCTGTACGTCCCAGTGGGCAGCTGTGGGCAGCGAGTAGTGTGGATGCATTCACACTCGTGAGACCGTCGCTTACCTGAATGTTTCAGATGTGCAAGGCAAGTGCAAGGGGCGCTGAGCGGCCTTGAGCGGCCTGGAGGCAGGCTACGGCATAAATCTAGAGGCAGGGACCTTCAAGTGACTTGGCAGCGGCCACCTGTGACCGTGTCAATAGGAGTATAAGTATTTCGCGGGGACCACTGTAGCTGCGGCCAGCGTTTTAACTCGTTCAACAATGCAGCTTACCACTCTCCTTGCTTTCGCGTTTGTATCTGTTGCTGCGGCCGCCCCGACCAAATTGGCGGTACGCGCGCAGGAGGTGTATACCATCCACCCGAACGGGGACACCACGAAATGCGTGGGTGTATTGGGTGGCGCGTTTGTCGTCGGTGCTGCAGTTGACATGTACGGAGTTGCCTCTTGCCATTGTGTTGCGTATGAAAGGCTCACCGATGTTTCACAGTTACGACTGCAACGGCTCCGCCACGCAAAAATGGCACAACGAGAGCCCTCGCATGACCAACCCCGCTGATGGCTCCGAATGGGCTCTCGACGTCGCACGGCGACTCGAGCTTCCCGATCGTGAATGGCATCAAAGCCGTCCTGAATAAATCGGCCGACGGCAGTGAAGACGGGTCCGACCCGTACCAGTCCTGGAACGGACGTGGCTCTCCTAGCGTCCCTGCGATCCGTCTCAACATCCAGCCCGGCAGTAAGGAGATGTGCTTGGACTTGACCGATGGAAGCAAGGCAAACCGCAACCCACTGGCTTCAGGTCTGGGAATGTGTTGTGGGGAATACCAATCAGATTTGGACGTACACGGTGGTCGGGCAGAAGTAGTGCAGCACAGATAGTAAAAATGGTATCATCCCTCCTGTGGTTGTCCTGTGGTGCCTTTGACTCTTGAGACGTTTTGTACTAAGTTTTTTTCACGTTCCATTCGGACGTGTCTCAGAACTCAAGGCGAGTCTGTTGACGCGGGGGAGCGACGTGTAGAGGCGGGACGGCTTCATCCAGTCTCCGGTTAAAGCGTGACATCCTAGCAGACTAAGTAGTCAATTAAGTAGTAGCAGGTGGCTGGTGTGCAAGAGTCGTGGGAACGTTCGTAGTTGGCCACGCCCCTATTACGTAAGTGATGTGTTATTTAAACACAAACATGGCTGTCCAAATGAGCGCACCCCCAAAACGCCCCTTGATGACCTATGCCTCCTAGAAAAACTCGCCGCCGTGTCGAGCCTCCTCCCGAAGGAAAGGCCTCCGAGGAACCTCATACCGCCTCAAAACCTCTCAAAACCACGCTCAGGGCCAGACCCAAACGCCCATCTCCCCCTGATTCAGCTTCCCCCAGAGCTTTTCGACGCGATCATCGAGCTCTACACAACGCTTCCCCTCACCTTCTACCACGATACGCAGAATCTCCCCGAGCCGCAGTACTTAGGGCTTCTGACAAGCGAAGTGAGTGGGCTGCAACGTATCTGCCCTAACGCCACACACGTCCGCTGCATCGGTGGGACCGGCACGACCTTGATATCTGCGTTGACGAAAAAGACCGAGGTCTTTGACGGCCTGGTCGACTGGAAGGACCTGAAGTTTGTTGACCGTGGGTCCGCGCAATGTTTTTTCTCCAACTCGATTAACCTCCACACATAGGTCTCATCAAAAAGGCGCCGACCCAAGTTGAGCTCAGGGGTCCAGTCAAGTGGGGCAAGTGGCTAGCCTCTCAGAATGAGGTCCCACAAGAATGGAACCAGGTCATCCCCAAGCGGGCGGCTCTCACGAAGCTCGCGGAGCTCACTGTGACGTTTCCCGCTGCCGAGGACAAACCCTGCGACTCAGCGGTCATTGAGGCGGCTCGAACGCTGATGCGCGCCAAGTCGGGGCGGTTGGTAGTGAGACACGTCGTCGCGCGGCACTCTACGATTATTCCAGACCAAGGGGACGATGTTATAACGAGTTGCACCACGGAGACTTTCGAGTGCCGTCTTTCGTTTTCTTGTTATGCGTCGTGTGGAGTATCGTACCGCCTAATTTCCCAATCACGCTGTTCGTTATATCTTTTCCTGACAACTACTCGAGTCCCAGCTTGGACCGTCAGGTATGCAGCCCGAGCTTACAGTCACGTTTTGCGTTGAGACTTTTTCCTGGTGCCCAGTGCCCACTCGATTTCCACATTTGATTCTCAGCTAGTGTGTTCGAATCAAAGCGGAGAAGCGCTGCAATTTTTGTTGGATTTCTGGCGCGCAGATTTGTGTGTACGTACAGTTATCCACTCCCTTCTCGAGGCGGGGATTCTGCGCTAGCGCTCAACCAGCCGCGTAAGTTTCCCAAGTACAGGAACATATCAGAGTCAATCCTTCACCAGAAATATCACTCCAGGCGCTGCCGTAGGCCCAGCGACGTCGCCGGTAGAGTTGAACCAAGGTCACGTGTTTTATGTTCAACCTCTTATTTGAAGCGTTTGACTTAAAATTTCCGCATCAAGAACTTGGGTATTGCTATGAGTGCATTTGAATGACTGATTAGAAGTCCGAGCCGAAGCCACAAAGCCCATGCAGCTTACATGGGCTTTGTTATTGTGAATTTTTGAAAACTATGTCGGTTCGGATTCGATTCGTATCGTTGAGAAAGAGCATTGAAGCTAGTACTCGTAACGCTAAGGCTCTCCGTGCTATACGGCTGCACCTCCGGCAACGAATGAGGGCAGGTGAGGGAGGTGGAAAGCAATCGGAACTCCGAGGTCCGACACTCAAGGCAAACTGATCCATTGATGAATTCTTCTCCGCTGATCGAGTAAACCGGGCTGAGTAACTGCGGCTCCATTTCCGCTCCAGGGCGGAGTCCCATCTCAAAGCTGAAGCCAACGGCTGGTCTTGAGGTTCCAGTTTGTTTCCGAATCTTCCTCGTTCAAGACGGTCACCTGGTTACTCTTCCCGATTAGCCCTGGAACAAGTACTGTCTCATCTCGTTTCAACTTCGAAGATGCTCGCATAATTTGACGGATCTCCAATCTACGGCGAGGCTTGCGTACGCTTTCCGCCTTTGTTCAAAAAGGAATGTCCGAACTTTCCCTGCACTATTAGTTCACCGAATGACGTCTTTCAAACTCTGCTCGCAGCTTGCAGGTTTTGAGAGGACAAGGAAGACGGATGGTCTCAAATTGCACAGTCCTGGCTAAAAATGCTCCGATGCACACAGCGCCACTTTCTCCGACGCAATCTGGGTCCAAGTGGTACGCTCAATCTGTGGACGACTATGGAACCCGAGGAGCTTCCGGGAATCAAACAATCCACAGTTACTTGGCGATGGCGAAACCACATATAAATAAATCCTCCAGCTCGTACTTAAATACCCAGCACTGAAGACTGCCCGATATTCACAGCCAACCCACCGCCTTCTTCTTGCCCACAAATCATGTCCAATCCCCCTGCTGTGGCACAGGTGCTTACCCGATTTGTTTCTTACTTACCTTCACTCATCCTGGTGAATAGATGAAGCAGGCAGTCCTCGACGTCATGCGAGTCCTAAATATCGATCCTCTATTGCTCCGTCCTTTCGAAAAAACCGTCACTTTCGAACCTTTTGTGCAAGAGTGCGTCGAGGAGGCACGCCGGCGAAAATACCTTTCCTCCAAACCGCAGCCGATCCGCGAAGAGCACATACGCATCGGCGCGGCGGTCGGTCACTATGTCTGGGTCCTCCCTGGGCTTGTGAGCCACCAAATCGCCGTCCTTGCCTCTTTGCTTATGGGCCTGTACTACTGCGTCGACGACTGCTGTTTTGACAATCGCGCCCTCGCTGAATACGGCTCACGGCTTGTTGCGGGATCCCCCCAATTAGAGAAAGGACTCGACGATCTCACTGCATTGAATTCAGAGCTCAGCAACCTGTACGACCCCGTCATAGGTGATCTCCTGCGTATGTCGCACCAGGCTTATATGTTGGGCATTTATCTCGAGGGACGGATGGGAACAAAGGTCAGCAGCATATTGGCGAGGACTACCCGAAGCCTTTTAATTTGTAGCCACAGTGGGATGTAAGCAAAGACGCACCGGCATGGCCTAACGTCATGAAGACGATTACTTCGGCCGCGACTGCCCTCTACCTGCTGTCGTTCCCCCCAACCGCGACGCCCACCAGTTATTTGCAAAGCCTCCCAGACGGGATCACCATTCATATCAATACCGCGTATGCAATTCGCTCTTTTGCAGCAAGAAGCAACCGATCGACTAACCTCACGATCTCAGAGACATCATGTCGTACTACAAGGAGGCCATCGACGGGGAATTCAATCGCGTGGAACAAGTTGCACAATTACATGGCTTGACGGGCTCGGATATGTTGGGAGAGCTCGTCAAGTCTATGACCTCAAGCCACGAGCGAGTTGTGAGTTTGCTATCAGCATCAGACTCTACTGGGCTATTGGTATCGTGCTATAATAAGGCGATCGTGGGGTTCGTTACTTTCCAGGCTCTCCATCCCCGATATAAACTTAGAGAGTTTGGGATATTTGCCTTTTAACGTACATGATTCTAATATGACTACTTGGTTTTGAAGTTCAGACGCTCACAAAATGAAAAGGCTTGCGGAACGAACAAATTACTACGATGAAAAGCTTTGACAAAAAATTGAACCAAACTCACGTGATGCATGTTCAACTTCAAAACTCAACGGTCCAAGTCAGGCTTTACGCAGTCCGGACGGAAATAAGTCTGTATGCTCCTACGAAAGGTACTTTTTAATATTCGCGGTAACTCTAGAGTCGATATTGCCCAATATTTCCAGCAGCTCGCACCTGGAACGAAATAAGTTTGGCTTGAAGACATGGCACAGCTGAACCACGCGACGTACCAAGACCGCTTTTGCACCTTGGAGCCTTCCGCACTCAGAACGAAATCACTGACTTCCGTTATCTTATACCTAAACACATACTCGCCCCGCAGCTTCTCGGGCTCCTCCGGGTACGCGAGCGCACCGCAGACGAGCTGCCGGCTGCCCACCTCTGAGGTGAACGCGATGAGCTTGTCTACGAGTTGTAAAAAAATAGAGCCGTGAGGCCCGATAGTTCGCGCCGGAGTTCGGAGTAGCAGTAGCCAGGGCAGACGGCGTCGACGACGAGCGGGGTCGAGGGAGGCAGGTGCGCGTTGAGAGCGCGGACGAAGAAGACGTTGAAGACTATACGAGTGTTTAGTTGATGTGGTATGTGAAAAATATGCGTGGGTACTTGCGTTTCGTGATCGGATATCGGTCCGTGGGCCTGGAGAGTAGTTGAACATGCGGTGATGAAGGCAGACTTGAGCGTTACTGTAAACACATACTGTTTATAGCGGTATTCGGGCCCCCCGAGAGTCCTGAGCATATCTTGGCTCTCGTAGAGGCCTTTTTCGATCTCAACGAGATAGTGCATGCCGCTGGAAACGAGTACAATCCTGGGAGTTGTAGAATTCTGTTGAGCCGTTTTTATCATCACAGGGAGCAGGAGGAGAGCCAGAAGGGAGGTGGAAAGATGGTTGACTTGGAGGCTACCGGTAAATTAGTGCCGGCCGCGTATTTGCATGGAATAACACACGAGATATCCCAACCGTCCTCCGTGGCCTCGTATTTCCAAGACGAGATTGCCGCGTTCTCAACGAGGATATCAAGACGACCGCCGTCGCGCTCAAATTTGTTTGCAAATTGCTTCACGGACTCGAAACTAGCGAGGTCGATGATCCATAGCTCGGCCTTCGAGTAGCCCGTGTCAGCTTTTAATTCTGTCGAGACAGTAATAAGAAAATGAAAATGGTAAAAAGCCGGGGTGGTAACTCACTCTCCACTGCAGCCTGCCCCTTGCTCTGACTGCGACACGCAAGGATGAGGCGGCCCGGAGTCATCGTGGCAAAGTGCTTCGCTGCCTCGAAGCCGAGGCCAGTGTTTGCTCCTAGAACAAGGACGGTCTTGCCTGTGAGGTCCGCTTTGAGCACAGGCGGCTGCCGTCTCCATTGGTCCACAATGAAAGTCCAGAGGCTGAAACGCATGGTGGTGGTAGTATGTGGGGAGATATCTGAGGAACATCCGTTGGGGGGTGGGCATTTTATATACCTGTGGGCGCCCGCGACGCATCATTGACTGGGGCAGTGATGCCGGTGGGCGACGATTGAATTGAGAGACTGGTAGGGCTGCCAGGCCGTGGAAACAACACTTATGCAACGTTTTATCAAGGCCGTTGGCTGAAGCCGGAGACAGTTCACTTGCCTGCTGAAAGAGCCGCAACTTCGTGGCTGAAGGTGCGCCTTTCCGTGGGTTAAAAAAAAACTCGCGGGTCCAAGAAAAATACCAGTAGATCGGCCGCCATTAGTCTGTTTAGATAGCGCGGAAAGCCTTCAGAGCACTTGCTGGGTGAAGCTTGATTCAAGAAAACATCGAAGAGCCAGAATGAAGCCAAGTGAATATTGTCACGGTATCCACGATCCGATAGACTCGAACCAGTCCCAGGAGTAAAAGATCAAAGACAGTCGTTTGAGTTATTCAGCTGGCCTATTGATCGACTATCATCAATAGCTAGAATAACTACTGGCTCGAGTCTAACGATCCGAGTCCTCCACGATCTGACTCGGAATCCGCAGAACTAGTCGTCGTCGTCGTCAACGGCCCTTGACGGACGTCCCTCAACGAATGGTGCCGCAGTCGAGAAATGATTCGGTCACCGAGGTCGTGGCGACACGTAGGTCCGCTACGTTTTCGGTGAATGCTTCAAAGGACACGTCGAGAGTGTCAAAACTGCGGCGCAGAGCATATACACTATATGGACAAAAAAAATGACCGATCGCTTTTTTGAGATTTCTGACGCATGCGAGCATATTTCTGTCCAAACTCAAGTATACAGTGCAGTAGCAAGTCGAGGCCGACATTTTGGTGTCATCAGTTCGATCAGATATCCCTGATGATCCATCAGAGTGACCTAAATAAGGAAACCGGCATTTTTCAACTCATGCTATGATTTTTTTCAGCACATTCCAAATCACTCAAATCAGAGTTTAGGGAAGCTAGATCAACTCCCACCTTTAGACTATGCAAAAATATCCAGCCAATAACGAGCTATGGCGGGCGCAAAACCCGCATTTTGGCCATTTTTCGGCCATTTTGAGGGTTTTGATGCAAAACTCGTGGTTTTGTTCGGGCCACAGCTCATTATTGCATGTACATTTTTGCATGATTCAAAGTGCAGGCTGAATCTACACATCCTGATCTTGGATTCCAACGATTCAGAATGTCTTGAAAAAACACACTCGTGCCGCCGAAAAATCCCAATTCCGGGATTTGGCCAGGTTTCGGCCATTCCGATGCGGGATCAAAATAGCATGATGCCATCAATTGTGCCAAATGGTCGGCCTCAAGGTGCTCGTCACCCTCACACTCGGTTTTGAGCCGAAACATGCTCTGGTGCGTCAGAAAAGGCAAAAACATGATCGGTCATTTTTTTTGTCCATATAGTGTAAGGGTGGGTTGGTCGATGTGGACAACGAGAAAGCGCGATTCGGCCATCGATGCCGACGACGATTAGCGAAGGTTGGGTGGTCGTGTTTGTTGCTCAGCACTTGCTCTCTCCCAAAACCCCCTCTGTGCATAGACGCGTCGTGTTCACCATGAAAACCGCGCCGTCGCTGCCACCAGAACTGTGGATGTATATCCACCGGCTGGCATTATCGGATCTCTCGCCCCTTGCGAGACTGTACGCGAACGACGGTGTTGTCAGACACAGCACCACACCGGACGACCCAGTGAACGACCGTCAATTGCAGCGGTTTCTGAAGGTAAGTAAAGTCTTGTTTAGTTCAGGCGGAGTTGCGACTTTTTTGTCCAGGTCGCATGTTCCCTAAGGCGCGTCTGCCGGCTATGGAGCCACCTGGCTCAAGAACTGTTATTCGAAAATGTCTGGGTTAACAAACGGTGGTCTTCGCTGTCCAGCAGTTTGCAACAATCGGATATTGCGCGCCTGGTGCGCGTCGTCCGCTTGTCGACGACGCGCTTCGACCATAATGCCGTGGTCCTGCAGCAATGCGCCGCGCATATTGAGGTCCTTGTCCAGCCCGAATTTCCGCGCGCAGAACGCCTATACAGCGTAGCAGAAGTCGAGCTACCGCCTCTCGTATCGCTCAAGCGTCTCTACTGGATCGAGTCATGGTGGTCCTCCCCGCTCCTCCACAGCGTCCTCCGTGCCGCGCCGAATCTCGAGCACATCTCCCTCTCCAGCTCGTCCACCATCGGCTTCGACCCCGGCGCAGAGCCCCCGTTCCCCACACTCCCCCAGCTGCGCTCGCTCGCCCTCCCGCAGCTCAACACCCAGTGCGTGCGCGCGCTCCTGCGCACGGACCTCACGCAGCTCACCCACCTCACCATCGCGCCCGCGCACTTCGCCTGGGACCCCTTCCCCGTCCTCCCCCCGCTGTGCACGCTCGCGCTCATCGAGCACCCCGCGCCGACGCGCGTGCCGTTCCCCGCGATCCTCGCGCGCTGTCCCACGCTGTGCGAGCTGCGGTACGACGTGCGCGCGGCGCCTGTGCCGCCCGAGAACACGCAGGCCGCGCCCGCGCTTGCGTGCATACGGCTGCACCTTGCGCCCGCCCGGGGCTTCTCGACAGCCGAGGGCGTGCACGCCGCGCTGCTGCTTGGGCCGGCGTTTGGCGCGTTGGAGCGCGTCGTGTTGGATGGGTCCGGGTGGTCGGTGAACGAGCGCGTGCGGTGTCCCGAGTGGGAACAGCTGCGGGCACGGGGGTGTCGAGTCGAGCAGGTGGTCAAATAGGACTGACGCTGCGCTCGTGTGCTGCTCGCGCGTACACGCGTCCGCCTCGGGCCGTGTATGCGGCGCTACCGCTTGGGCCTGCGTTGGAGCATGGAACGCGTCGCGTTGTGCGGAAAGGCGCGTGCAATGTCCCGAATGGGAGCAACCGCAGGCGCATTTGTTTCGTCAAGGAGGTGATCCTGTTAGCATTCCACGGCAACATGGCCAACCTCCTCCCTCTGTCTGTGCTCGTCGCCTCTAGATAATCCGGCGACGGAGCGGGTCTCGAAAATAATCAAATCTGTACTTGTATCTTATTACACCTGGAGTCGCAAATTTGACCCGTGGAAGTCTGTTCCTCAGCCGACCGAGTCACCAGCGTGGAGTGAACATAGGAGAGAAAATGGCGATAACACGTTGGAAGAAATGGTCCCAGATGGATTGTCGGGACATCCGACCGCACGCACGGAAACCTATAAATTCGCTAGCGATTCGAAGCTCTCATCCGTCGTTAAACGATTGATACGGTCACCAGTTCTGTGCAAGTTCCATGACTGTCCTAAAGTTACTCATCGGCCGTAGTTGACGCGTCGCGGCACCGGCACTGGCCGTTTGACTTCCTAAACACAAGAAATGAAGGGATTCGCTAGTGGTCTGGCCCTGATTCCCAGTGAGAATCCGGGCTCCAATACCTGATTCCTTCTGACTACAAATTCAGAACGACTGATAAGCTATGACAGTTCCTGCCCCGGCCCAACTCCTTGACTGTCCTTATGTTACTCACCGCCGTCGTTGACGCGTCGCGGCACCGGCGCCAATATACCACTTGCTATAAGATGCCCATTTGCGAATCTGCGTCTCTCGACTCTTTTCTTTGTCGAGTACCGCCATCATGCAGATCAGCCTTTGGCAATTCTTCGTGGGCCAACGGAAAAAGCAACTGCCCGTACTCAAAGCGGACCTCACGGGCAAGACCGTCCTTGTGCTCGGGGCCAATACTGGAATCGGCTTCGAGGCCGCGAAGCACTTTGCTACGATGAATCCGGGACGCCTCATTCTCGCGTGTCGCAGCCAAAGCAAGGGCCAGGCCGCAGTAGAGAGTATGTTGCCGCACTATCTTTCAACATTCACCTCTTATTTTTATTTTTCCGCCAGAATTGAAAGCCCAGACTGGTTACTCCAAGGCAGAGCTGTGGATCATCGACCTCGCCCGCTTCGAGTCCGTGAAGCAATTTGCCGACAAATTTGAGCGCGATGGCGGCCGCCTTGACATCCTCGTCGAGAACGCGGCAATCGGCGCTTTCAGTTACAAAGCTACCGACGATGGCTGGGAATCTTCGTTCGTTCATCTATCTTTCGTCGTATCAAGACTAACACGACCGCAGTCTCCAAGTCAACGATCTTTCCACCTCCCTTTTGGCCCTCCTCCTGCTGCCTACGATGATACAAACGGCCCAACAGCATTCTACAACCCCCAGAATCGTCGTAGTTGCCAGCGGCATGCATTATTGGGTGAAGATTGAGAAGGAGATTTACGAGAAACCGGATATGCTCAAGAGTCTCGGAAGCGCCGAGTACTGCACGGACAAGTACGTGTTTAGCTCCCATCTGTGCCAGATTACAGAATTTACCATGTCTCCACAGGAATATGGGAGAGCGATATTCACTCACAAAGCGTACGTATCTACATTGGAGAGTCTATCCACACACTAAACGATCTAAATAGTTCTCAACGTCTTTTTCGTCCGCGCTCTGAACGCGCACCTTCCGCCTTCGACGCCACTGGTTGTCGATAGCGTCTGCCCCGGGTACTGCTACTCCGAGCTTCGGCGCGAACTCACAGGCATTCGGGCTGTGCTGGACTGGCTCATGGAGAAGGCGATGGCGTTCACCGCAGAGGTGGGCAGCCGGCGGCTCGTATACGGTGCGCTCGCGTATCCTGAGCAGCCCGAGAAAATGCGGGGCGCGTATGTGTCTGGGTGCCAAATTACAGAGGTCAGCGACTTCGTGCTCAGTGCTGAGGGTGCCAAGGTGCAAGATCGTTTATGGTTCGTCGTAGTATACAAAAGCCGCGTCTTTAAGCTGAATTTCGTCGTTCTAGGTACGAGCTACTGGACATATTGGGCAAGGTGGACCCGAGAGTTACGGCGAATGTGGAGAAGTACCTTTCGCGCAGCATCGATGTTTAGGATACCCAGCCAATAAGTATTATGGCTTGCACAATTTGATTCCAGGAAACTCAGGAATGAGCAGACTGACAAAAAAAAAATCAGGCGCAGGCGGAGTTGTCCACTGACACGGGCTATTCCGTGCGTAACGACTGGAAAAAGCAAACTACCATCGATATCAGAAGCGACAGGAATTCTCCCAGCCAATACCTTGACAGCGCAAATCAGGAACAGCACTTCCGTGTAAATTCCATGACTGTCTCGAGTTACTCACCGGCACCACACCCGTAGTTGACGCGCCGCGGCGCCGGCGGCAAGCTTACCACTTGCTCAAGATGCCCACTTCCCATCCTGTCCCCCTTAATACTCTTCCCTTTCTCGTACCTGGATCATCATGCATCTCAGCCTCTGGACTTTCTTTGTGGGACAATGGAAAAGGCAACTACCTGTCGTCCGAGCGGATCTCACAGGCAAGACCGTTGTCGTGCTTGGGGCAAATACTGGGATCGGCTTCGAGGCCACGAAGCATTTTGCTGCGATGAATCCGGGACGCCTCATTCTCGCGTGTCGCAGCCAAAGCAGGGGCCAGGCTGCAGTGGAGAGTACGCTAGCGCTGTTCATTCTCTCCAATTTTCACCTTTCTTATCTCCGTGCTAGAAATAAAAGCTGAGACGGGCTACTCCAAGGCAGAACTATGGATCATCGACCTCGCCAGCTTCGAGTCCGTGAAGCAATTCGCAGACAAATTTGAGCGCGATGGCGGCCGCCTTGACATCCTCGTCGAGAACGCGGCAATCGGCGCTTTCAGTTACAAAGCTACCGACGATGGCTGGGAATCTTCGTTCGTTCATCTATCTTTCGTCGTATCAAGACTAACACGACCGCAGTCTCCAAGTCAACGATCTTTCCACCTCCCTTTTGGCCCTCCTCCTGCTGCCTACGATGATACAAACGGCCCAACAGCATTCTACAACCCCCAGAATCGTCGTAGTTGCCAGCGGCATGCATTATTGGGTGAAGATTGAGAAGGAGATTTACGAGAAACCGGATATGCTCAAGAGTCTCGGAAGCGCCGAGTACTGCACGGACAAGTACGTGTTTGGCTCCCATCTGTGCCAGATTACAGAATTTACCATGTCTCCACAGGAATATGGGAGAGCGATATTCACTCACAAAGCGTACGTATCTACATTGGAGAGTCTATCCACACACTAAACGATCTAAATAGTTCTCAACGTCTTTTTCGTCCGCGCTCTGAACGCGCACCTTCCGCCTTCGACGCCACTGGTTGTCGATAGCGTCTGCCCCGGGTACTGCTACTCCGAGCTTCGGCGCGAACTCACAGGCATTCGTGCTGTGCTGGACTGGCTCATGGAGAAGGCGATGGCATTCACCGCAGAGGTGGGCAGCCGGCGGCTCGTATACGGTGCGCTCGCGTATCCTGAGCAGCCCGAGAAAATGCGGGGCGCGTATGTGTCTGGGTGCCAAATTACAGAGGTCAGCGACTTCGTGCTCAGTGCTGAGGGTGCCAAGGTGCAAGACCGTTTATGGTTCGTCGCAGTATACAAAAGCCGCGTCTTCAAGCTGAATTTCGTCGTTCTAGGTACGAGCTACTGGACATATTGGGCAAGGTGGACCCGAGAGTTACGGCGAATGTGGAGAAGTACCTTTCGCGCAGCATTGCTGTATAGGACACGCAAGTATACCTTGAACAATTTGGTTTTTCTATTAGAAGGAGATGTGCAGGCCACGAAGAAAATTGAACAAGCATCAGGTTGCACCGGGGTGCTAATTTTTTGGCACAGAATATTCGAAAATTCGCCTTTATAACTGGCACTGGTACGGTGAACGAAATCGAACCAAGGTCACGTGCCTCGTGTTCAACTCGGTGGTTGAAGTGTTTGACCGCTTTCACTCCCCTGAAAAGCTACCGCTCTTATTATTATTTAGCTGCCTAAGTTACGCGCCATCCTCAGAGACACCCACTTGTTCCTATGGCACAATCTCGCAGCACCGACAATTGTTGAACGGATCTGTTCTGTTCTGTTCTGTTCTGATTTCTATATACGCTGTATCTGGCCCTAAGGGCTATGCAGCAGTACTCTAGGTAAACTAGGTGGGGTTTTGTAAGTATAAAAACGGGATGGGGCTTTCTGATGTTCGAATTGTGTGTAAGTACGAGAGAAGATAAGTGTGAACGAGAGGGGAAATCATGTGTGAAGGGTAAGCGTACATATATAATTGAATCGGGGCAGGAAGGTACGGGCTGTGGATGTGCGTAACAGAGGGGATTGACCAGGATAAAGTTGGAATATTAGGTAAGGAGTAAAGTAGGGAGGAGGGGAAACAGAGAGGGGGCAGGGACGAACGTCTAGCTAAATCTGTGCGTCGCGGCAACAAATTGCACGAGAGCTTTGAGGAGTTTGGGGTGATTGAGGGGATCATGTTCGGCAAGACGGCGATCAGCGGACTTGAAAAGTTATATGCAGTCTTAACCACGAGCGGCGGGGTTGACGGTCATCTATATTTTTCCTCTGATACCTTGCGGCAGGATGCGACGGGACGCGCTGGAAGTCCCAGCCTTGGCTAAGCCCTTCTTACACTCCTACCACCACCACCACCATTTGATGAGGCTTCCCAGTGGTGAGATACGCACCCCGCCTGGGTGCAGACCACCAAATTACTCCCTCTCCCTCTTCCTCGGGCCCACCGGCCCAAACCCCGGGCCTCATTTGGCCCAACCCTGGTCGTCGTCATCAGCAAATCCTGATTTTTTCGCACTATGGCAGCTTACAGAGCGTTACAGAGCGTTACAGAGCGGCACGGTTGTCACGCAGACATGGATCCCCGCACATCGTCTCCATCCCCGCACTCTCGTTACCCCGCGGGACAGTGTCGGACGCCGTATTTCCCCCACCCGATGATAGGGCAGCATGCGCGAGGTTCAGACTGGCTCGCAGACGACGCGCTCCCACTCGGCCTCCTGCCGGCATTCCCGAGCTCTGGCGCGAAGTTCTGGCGCTGCGCGTCGACTTCGCTGAGCTGGCTTCGCTTTGCGTTAAGGAAGCCCGCATCGTCGACGAACTTCTGCAGGTACAGGCGCAGCAGAACTCATCGTTAGCAGGGCTGCTGTCATCGCTGGTGCCGGTCGCCCCAGCGTCCGCCCCACTTGCTCCACCGTCCGTCGCTCCACAGCCCGTCGCCAAGCCTGTCGTCACCGATGATGAACTCGACCGACCTCCGACTGCGCCCGTGATCCCGAGGTATTATTTACCTGAGCTATTATTAGCGTAGTCGGTCGTATTACTATCAATCGTATCTTCGTATCTTCATTGGCCAGAGCCGGATAACGCGTCCAATAGCTGTGTTAAGGTGACGCGCGTCGTCGGCGACTCTCGTCCGCCATCGTCTTCCTTTCCGTACCACCACCATCATGCGTAGCGGAGTCTGGAATTTCATCGTAGAGCAATGGCGAACGCAGAAGCCTGTGGTCAAGGTCGATCTCACTGGCAAAACCGTCATCGTACTTGGTGCAAACACTGGCTTGGGGTTTGAGGCGACAAAGCATTTCGCCACGATGAATCCTGCTAGGCTCATCCTCGCTTGCCGCAGTCAAAGCAAGGGGCAGGCCGCTGTGGAGAGTACGCTTTCAACCCGATTTTCTATCACTTCTCAATGTTTTGTCAGAATTGAAAGCCGAGACCGGGTACTCGAAGGCAGAGTTGTGGCTCGTTGATCTCGCAGATTTCGAGTCCGTGAAGCAGTTTGCGGACAAGTTTGAACGCGATGGGGGCCGTCTGGATATCCTCGTGGAGAACGCTGCTGTCGCGACTGATAAATACGAAGCCACCAAGGACGGGTGGGAATCCTCGTGAGTTTCTCTATCGACCCAGTCATTAACACCTAACAAATTCTTCACAGTCTCCAGATCAACTGCCTTTCGACTCCCCTCGTCGCCCTTCTCCTCCTTCCCGCTCTGATCAAAACGACGAACGAACATTCCACGCTTCCCCGGCTCGTCGTCGTGTCAAGCGAGGTGCATTACTGGGTCGACATCGAAAAACGCGTCTGCGAGAATCCGGATATCATCAAGACTCTTGGGAGCTCGGAATACTGCACAACCAAGTGCGCAATCTTTCTCGAGAGTACGAATAATTAATTGACGCACATTCGCAGGATCATGGCCAACAGATATATGCTCACAAAGCGTGCGCAGGTATCCCATCCTTCTTGAGACTAACTCAAACCTGCAACTACAGTCCTCAACGTCTTCTTCACCCGCGCCCTCAACGCGCGCCTCCCGCCTTCCACGCCGCTCATCGTCAACACGGTCAACCCCGGGTACTGCTATTCCGAGCTGCGGCGCGGCTTCACGGGCGTCATGGCGGTCTTCGACTATCTCATGGAACGCGCCTTGGCTTTCACGACTGAGGTCGGCAGCCGCCGCCTTGTCTGGGCCGCCGTCGGTCAGCAGGACCAACCCGACACGCTCCGTGGCGCGTACATCTCGCACGCAGAGGTGATGGAGGTCAGCGATTTTGTGCTCGATGCGCAGGGCCAGAAGTTGCAGGATCACCTTTGGTGAGTCGTGTCGCAGGTGCAGCGCTTCAGAAATTGACTTCGGGCCACAGGGACGAGCTGGTGACGATTTTGGCCAAGGTGGACCCGAGGGTAAAGGCTAATGTCGACGAGTACCTTGCGCCCGTGGCCGTCTAGAAGGC
The DNA here is from genome assembly GCA_029449255.1 of Mycena polygramma. Lineage (NCBI taxonomy): Eukaryota > Fungi > Basidiomycota > Agaricomycetes > Agaricales > Mycenaceae > Mycena > Mycena polygramma. Next base: position 675,009 of record JARKID010000022.1, read on the forward strand.
TCACAATCACTGTGAATGTTTCTATGTTTATTCGTTATTCGACAGATAAATTTGATGATGAACCTGTTTACGAAACGGCGGTGTTCATTGCTGCTGAGTTACTGGAATCAGCTGGAATCAATTCGACAAAGACTGGAACACAACTTTACATCTTGCAATTCCAGTTCTACAGGAAGATACCTACTCGAATTCTGTCATGCAATGCTGTCGCCGCTCTTTCCAGGCGGACACGACATGTGGGGAATGATTTGATTTCCAAATTTACCGAAGCAAGTTGAACACGCACGTGATCTTGGTTCAATTCCAAGTTCTGTTCAGTCGCCGTGGCGTCAGCGGCCTAGCTCCTACAACGACGGCGACGAATCTCACGATAGACTCGGAACGCCAAATTGACCGGCGAATCCCGGACGCCCACGTGGGAGTATATAATCGAAGCAACTGTGTCGATAAGTACCATTGCCACGCCTGCGATTGCCAGCATTCTGCCTCGTCCGACTTGATTTTCTCGTTTCCTCGTCTCAACATGATACCGCCGAAAGAGGTGGCTGGCAAATCATTTGACTATATCATCATCGGCAAGTGCCAACATTCGCTGCTTATTTCCGATTTATCTCTCAGCTATAATATCCAGGCGGCGGCGTAAGCCAATTTCGTTGCGAATTGAATTCTCAGTCAATAGCTGCGAACACATACATAGACGGCAGGGCTCACACTCGCGACTCGGTTGTCTGAGGATCCTTGCGTGTCCGTGCTCGTCCTCGAAGCTGGGCCCGCGAATCTGGATGATCCCGATATCCGTTGGTATCTGCGCACTTTATCCGACCTGGTAGAGTTGATGATAGCTTCCTGGTCTCACCCGCCCAATTTGGGACCCGATTCGGTAACCCTCAGTACGATTGGGGCTTTCAAACGGTGAGTACAGTCGGAGTTCGAATCATGTAGGCAAGGATTTTTACTCGCGCCATTCTCCAGGTCCCACAAAAATCATGCAACGGCAGGGCCTTCGCCTTTAACCGGTATTCAATTTTCTCAGTGTTTTATTGAATTGTTCATCAGACGAGCCTAGCGGCAAGGGGCTCGGTGGCAGCTCCGCTCTCAATTATATGCAATACCATCGCCCTTCCAAGTCAGACATTGACGGTGAGGTCTCATACTACATCTCACGGCGTTGGTACAGGCCAACGTATTTTGAACATTAACACTAGCATTCGGAGAGCTGGGAAACAAAGGGTGGAACTGGGAGCTGCTTGACCGTTATTATTCGAAGTCAGAACAGTTCATCCAGCCGGTCAAGAATAGGGAGACATTGAATTATGCCCTGGATCATCATGGAATGGATGGTAGGAGATCGCCGTTTTACTGTAACGGTGACGCTCTTGAAGTCTTTCATCGACAGGACCATTAGCGGTCTCTTATCCACCAATATTATCGACTCTCGAAATTCCTTATGAGATGGTTGGTGTTCGTCTCGTTGCATCTGCTTTGATTTTGACTGAAGTTGCATTAGGCGATGCAAAGGCTCGGGATTGATTTCGCGGAAAACCCGGTGAGCACTGTGCGAAATTTGTATAATCGTGTTGATATTTTCTCTCTCAAGTTCGCCGGCAATGTAAGTGCGTTTGATGATTAGTGCCCAACCGAACGAATTCGTAGACCACTGGCACCTGGTTGACTCCCATGACCATTGATCCCGCAGAGGGGATCAGGTCTTACTCGGCAAACGTTACGAGTTCCTTTGAATTCCTGTTTGATTCTGAACTCCGTACTTCCCAGAGATATTATCAGCCCAATGCATCCCGCGAGAACCTTACGGTTGTCGTCTGCGCCCACGTAACGAAAATCGTCACAGAAGTGGATGAACATGGCTGCGCTACGGCCGTTGAGGTGGTATTCCTCAACGAAGAAGCCCATCATATTGTCAAGGTTGGCAAAGAGGTTATTCTCTCCGCTGGGTAAGGTATCCCTCTACTTCCAATGCACGTGTGTTAACGCGGTCGTTCGATTTTTCCAGGACAATTATGTCTCCTCAGGTGTGGTGTGTTCAACGAACGAAACCCGTATCTGACCGTGCTGAAATGACAGATACTGGAACTCTCCGGCATCGGGAACACAGCAATTCTCGAAAGAGCCGGTATTCAAACCCGAGTTCACCTACCAGGCGCTGGGGAAAATGTGCAGGAGCATGTTTTCGCCAGTGTCTATGCTGGTAGAGCACATATTTCTGTCTGTAAAATCGCTGACTCCCCGTAGAGCTGCGGCCGGAAATAGTCTCCGAAATTTAGTTTGAGTTCTTCAAGCTCGTTATCTTCTCTTCTCTAACCATTGCCTTCAGCGAGACTTCCCCCACGAATTTTTTCGGTATGGCCCCGACATGCGTCTCATTCGTGCCTTTGGCATCGATCAGTCCTGCCCACGAAACCCTCCAAGAGTGTCTTACGAAGTCCATATACGGAGGGATATCCTCGAAACAGATCCCGCCATCCCTACAGAAGCAATATGATATTCAACTCAAACACTTGCAGGATAATCAGCCCAGCTGCGAATTTATCCTGTGGCCGCTGTTCAAACCTATACCTAGTGATCCCATCGGTTCTTTACTTGTTATTTACTGACACTTCTCCAGACGTTCCTGCGCCTGGCAAACAGCATCTTACGACAACAGCACTTCTGAATAATCCTTTCTCGCGCGGATCTATCGTTTGTAATTTTACAAAGATCTACAACAGGAACTAATTAGCTTGCCTATTGCATATTGCGTCGAGTGACCCACTCGTGCCGCCGAACATCGATCCAAAGTATTTCGAATGCGAATACGGTCCGACAGAATTATTTCTTGCGTGTTGTCTGATCAAACTGGGATTAGACCTCCTCCAGCTAGTTGAACAGATCAAGTTTTGCCGCAAGATCATTGACCAGGAGCCATTGAAAAAGTTCTTGACAGGAGTAGAAATTCGTCCCGGGCCAGATGTTCAAACCGATGAGCAAATTGCGGGTCCGTTCGTGGCTAAATGAAGGCCATTCCTGACAAATTCTCTTAGACTACCTCAAGTCTACTTTGAGCACCACTTGGCGTACGTTGCTCGAAGCTTGGCCGGTTATTATCTCATTATCGTCAGACACTGTCGGCTATGCTGTTCGTTTTGGAAAAAAAATCAAAACCTATATATGTGTCGCTCACGGTGTACCACGTCTTGTCGGAACAGTATTTATGTGTCGGTGAGCTACTTGTAGTTGGGGGAGAACAGATATTGCTCGAGGAGCTAGTCGGATTTGTGAGAGAAGACACACACTTATATTTCTCAACACACTCGCCTTGGATATTCGTGAGCCGACCAAAGAATATATTTGTGGGGCCAGGCAAATATTTGTACATCTCCCCGGCGCCGGGGCGGTCGATGAGCGTGGGTGCCCGATCACTGCCAAGGACAGCGCTCGGCGTGTCCCGCCCCGCGGCGGCGCAGTTTCGGTGTCGTGTCGGTCGATGTTCAACCTCCGGAGCCTCGATCCGAGCTCCGGTTGTTTGACAGCGCTGATGACTAAATCGTGACTGCCGAGGGAACTGCCGCACGTGCGGCAGTCTTTCTGCTTGCTTATTGCAACCCCAACACCCTCGCAAGGACTCCATTGACACGCCGTCGATGCGCCCGCGCCGTACCCCACTCTGTGGCCCTGTGATCCAAAGTCAGTCAGTAAGCCAGAAGACTCGCAATTTGCAAATTGCGAGTCCTCAACCTCTGCGTCGCAAAGGCTAACCCGTCTACTGCTCCACGGGCCACAGCACAGCGCAGTGTGCACCTTACAGTTTGTCCCGCCGCACGTGCTCGTTATATGTGGGGCTGGCTACCCTCACTCACGGCGCACTTAAGATCTACAAAATCATCCGCACGCAGCAAGTCCTGCCTTCAGAGTCGGGCATAAACTATCCATACCACGTAAGCCCGGTGTGGCCCTCAGGCGAACCCGACTCAGCCCGCGGATCCCCCTCTCAATGTCGTCCGCACCGGTTCCGTGTCGAAAAGATCAGCAATTGTTTCAGCATTCGAGATCAACCAATTTCAGGCTTCAGTTTAAACAGCCTGTTCTAAGTACGAACATCCACGTTCCGTGGCCCGTTCCGTGGCCCGTAGGCCCAAAGATTCAAAGGGGAAAACGAAGACAGAGTAGTAGGAAACAATGTCCTCCGCTCTACGAGGTGAGATTCACCTCCTCCCCGCCCTCGTCAAATTGCGCCCCGGGATCTTCGCATATGGCAGGCATACTGACACTGTAACCCCGCCTCTAGTCACACATCGATCTAGATGCTTTGTTTTGTCAGACACAAGGAGGTCAATGCCCATGTATGATGACCGGCTTACCGATTTGCTTCCAAGTAGGTTTGTTGCTGCATCCTTGTTCGATTGGGATGAAAATCTACTTGGATTTCATAATGTTGAAGTCGGAGTCCTCGACAGCTCTGATCACTGCTCAATCTATACTGAAACGAGCTGGAGCAGAAAGTATGACGGGGTTTCTCGGACATTATTCGAATGCAGAGCAATGCAGTCGATGCAAAGCAATGCAAATCAATGCACTTCAATGCTCAGTGATGCAATTGAGTGCACTTCGATGCAATGCAAATGCACAAGTACCAGGACTGAGGTTCAACTGCACTCCTGCATTGCATTGCACAAATTCGCCGGATACAGTGCCGCCGAACTGATGCAATCGATCATGGACCTTCGGCAGGCCTGTGGCATGGACCATCACCCAACACATTCTGTCCCCCATGATTTTGATTCCAACTCCGTACCTGATGGAGGGATCCTAGTTGAACGGTAGAATTCTTGTGTGATGCTCAATGAATTCTGTCCCCAAATAATGACACTAAGTCCCAGTTCTCCGAATCTGGAGGAAGACAGTTCTCGAAACAAACATATATCAAGAATATCTTAGCCCTGAACCGAATTTGTAGGTAAATGGTGCCTTTTGTCTCCACATAGGCCCTTGCGTACAGATTATGCCCGAAAACGCAGTCAATAGACAACGCCAAGCCGGCGATCAATCGGCATGTTGGATTCGCGCTCGGCACAACCATGCGTGGTTACGCAAAATGCACGGGAGTGCTCTGCGATTCAAGTGCAGTCAAATGCAGTCAAATAGCAACTCAAACAGGTCGCGCATTGCAGTGCATTACCCTGCATTTGATGCTTGCATTGGGTTGCATCGAGGTGCATTGCACTGCATTGGGATGCATTACGTTGCATCCCCTTGCATTGCCTGCATTCGAATATTGTCCGAGAAACTCAGTCATAAGAAAGCCGCCACAGTAAGATAATTTCCACAGTGCGTTCGAACCAGCTTGGGACCAGTTCAACCGGAGAACGCCGGCTCGGATCACTGCCGAGCAAGCGAACCAAACCAATACAAAGCCAAGCATCGGTGTTCGGATTCAAACGCCGAAGAGCTCAGTCAACGCCCGACGCGACGCCGCCGTGGGACGGGATACCAATCTCCCGCCGCCGGGCAGTGGGCGGGCACCCCCGCTCATTGACAGCCCCGGCGCCGAGGTCATCTCTCACAAATATCTGTGTCGGCACACAGAAATATATTGGTTGCCCGGCTCACAAATATAATCCAAGGCGAGTTGATGCATAAATATGGATGCCTGTTCTCACAAATACACGTAGCTCGGTGCTAAACACTCGGTCTTCTCTAACGACAAGTTGCTCACAGACATATAAATACTGTCTCGGCAGGAGATGATACATGGTGAGTGAGACATATATATGAATTGATTTTTTTTTCCAAAACGAACAGCACAGTCGGCTCCTGCTCTATGCTCCCACTTGTGGATGGAGGCGTCGTTGACAACCACCTCAAGGTTCGGTGTATTGCTACAAAAACAATAGTGTATCACTCTAAACCCGATAGGTGTACAACACAACGAACATTCGTGTTGTTGACATCTCCATTGTTCCGCTGCACATTGGGGCTCACTTACAAGGTGAAGGCTTACTACATACTATTCTATCATCTCCTATTGCTCATGATTTGCGGAACAGCCACTGCGTACGCTCTTGGGGAGCTCGGTAAGATTTGATCAATCATTAGACGGAGTACCGCTCACGGACTGTTACTCAAGGGGCCGATATCATCAAGGGGAAAGTGTTTACCGCCTGATTTGTTCAGAGTTCAAATTCGTTTGTTTGTCTTCAACTTAGGTTGTACAAAATCAGAATATTGGGAAGGCACTCACATCACGAAAGTTTTCTCGTATGTGTGCCCAAAATTTTCCTGTTTCAAGTCGGACCCTCGAAATACAGATTGTGACATTACATTACAGTATGTATGTGAATACACGAGATGCGACCTCCGAGATTCAATCCAGGCTGCTCAACTTTATCAAACTTCAACCACTTGATTCAACTTTTGAACATCTCGTAATCGTGGTTCGATTTACGGAAGCCTAGGCTTATCAGTAACTTAGCGGAAGGCTTCAGCAGCGCATAAGTATGTGAGCATTTTCCGAGCCCCTAAATTTATTTCCAGCCCAGGAGCTCGACAATGAGCCTCCTCGCATATATTCAGCCTCCCATGGCCAGATACCTCATGATTCTTAGTGCAGGGTATTATTTGGACTTGTAAATTACAGATCGTAATTTACCGGTAAAATACAGGTAATTTACATTTTTTACAGAGGACCTCACATTTTCGGCGTAAAAAATGGTATATTTTGCCCACGGGCTACCTACACATTGTTGCATCCTCCCGATATATTTTTCTACAGCACTCAGAGTTGTAAAGGCTCTCTGGAAGACCTCCAAGTTTGTGCACACAACATCTCGCCATCTCAGCAATCTGCCAAGCAAAGCACCGGTGCCGCGCGCGAATGACTCCACCTGCAAATTAGCGACACTCCTCATCTCAAGACAGCACCTGGAATCAGCACCTGGAATCATGGACATGGAGAGGGAGCAGTATGACCTGCTGCTCGATGTTGCCAATGGCTTTCTTGATCCGACAATGGGCATTGGCACTAGCGAACTGGGGGAGGCCATGCGCGAGGTCTTTGGGGACGACTACCTGGGAGACACTCGGGCTACACCGTTCAATGATTTTTTCAAGGAGCTACAGATTTATGAAGAAGCTGTCCGTCGAGCCGATACTCTCGAGTTGCCAGATCGCCCCACAGTGCGTCTCCATTACAGGGTTTCTTGACGCCTCTCACGCATAATAAACAGCCTCCGCCATTCCACGGAGACAATCCCATGGAAGTTGATTCAGCGCCAACACAGCTGTCCAACAGCGCGCTACAGGCGACAGAACTCAGCATTCAGCAAGAGCGTGATAATCGGCTTATCAACAATGTTTCGCCCCGTACAAACGCAAAAGGCGGCCGGAATCTCAACGATTTGAACACACGTCTGGTCATCGAACGTAGTCCTGCTAGCGGAAAAAAAGTTTATTACTGCATCGGTTGTCTCGCTGCATCGGCGAGCAAGACCACCGATCGCTTGCATAAACATGCGGACAGCTGCCCCGTCAGTTGGCATTTTATCTAGTGGAAAAATGAGGTCTGACGGCGCTTTATTTGCAGGCTCTTGCACGCGACTTTCCGAACGAGGCCAAGGAGGTCCGACTGGCGCTTGAGCAAAAGGCCACACCGAGCATTTTGGAAAACAATGGCAAGGGCGCTCCTCGCGTACGCAACACACAGGCCCGTAATGCGACCAATCCGTATCACAAGCGTGTTCCGGTCCCAGGCATTTCGCCGCTTGGTTCCGGACAGTCTTCCTCTGCTCCTTCACCCGCTCCATCATCCGTCGACACCGAACCCGCTCTCGTCGCCCCCGTGCAGACCACTCTGCAGGATAACTGGGGAGAGTCTAGTATTACCACTACCCGTCAGGCAACTATCGATTATTTTTTGCTGCGCATGATCATTTGTTGCGCGCTGGCATTCAGCCTTCTCGATAATGGGTTCTTCATCGATTTCTGTCTTGCCATGTATGTGACACTTCCTCCGCTTTCAATTCAATCTAGATATAACGACTATCGCAGGTGCCCTAGCTACCCTGTCCCCGACCGCTCTTCTTTTTTCGTTAAACACATCGCTGCGGAGGCTAAATATGTCATCAAGCTCCTCAAAGTCTTTCTCGCTCAGTTCATTCATCTCACACTATCCTTCGACGGTTGGTCGAGTAAGGGTGGTGACGAAATCTATACCGTCCACGTAACGACACCAACTCGAATGTCATTCCTGGTAGAAGGCCTTGTGTTGACCGGTATGTCCACGAGTGCAGATAATATATTCAATCATCTTCTGGCCGTGAGTTCATCCTGCGTTCTGAAAGAACAGTCATTGATTCGTTTCAGGTTTTGGCTCTTTACGTGGCCGTCAATTTCTCGCTCGTTGTTTCCGACACCACCAAAAATGTGAAGAAGTGCCGCGCGCTCATATGCAAAAAATTCCCCTGGATACTCGACTGTCCCGATCCATGCCATCAGCTAAATCTCCTCGCAAAGGACTTGGTCCTCGGCTCCAAGAAATATCCGAAGATCAAGGCATTCGGTCAAGTACGTGCAAGGGACACTTTCGCTGATTGACGTCTCATTCTATCTCAGGTCATGACCATCGTCAATGCACTCACCAATTATTTCGCGCACAGCAACTATGGTAAACACCATCTCAAAGAGGTGATGAAAAACGAGAAGGACAAACGTGGAATTGAAGCTGGGGGTGCTACCCGCTTCTCCACTTTTGCTTCCCACGCCAGCAGTGTTTTACGCTGCCTTCCCTTCATGGAAAAATGTTTTTCAACTGGCACAATCGCATTCGAGACCAAAGGCGTACGTTTTCCCATCATGTACTCGTTCTCGATGCTAAGATCTGTATAGACTCGCCATCTCCGTAAATACGTCGAATCGGGATCCGACGAGAATAGTTCCTTCCGTGTCCAACTCAACCAGATCGGACGCCTGCTCAATCCCATCGCACGTGGACTGAAAACTCTGGAGGGTCAACAGGTTACATGCTCTGATGTCTTTTTCATTTGGATTGGGCTTGCCGTCGGATTTCAGCGTGCCTTTAGCGATCCAAGTGAGTCTCGTTCGTCTCCATCTGCACAATTGTTCAAAGTGCACCAGCGGAAACCTTCTATATCAACCATCAGGAAGAAAGTTACGCCGCATTTGACCGCCGCTTCCTCATCTTCATGAACGAGTGCACCCCCGGCATGTTCCTTCTTTCATATTTTCTTGATCCTAGTGAGTCGTTCTTCATGTCCATTTTTGTCGAAGACCTGACATTCACAGTTTATTATCCCGACATGGTTCTCAAGCTGAACCTACCTCCTCGCTCGCAGTTCTCAAAAGACACTGCACCACATCTTGTCCGCCAGCTTATCAAGTACGCACGAAGCATGCTCGCTGCCGAACAGCTCCGCGAACGAAAAGGGGGGAAGGACGAAGGTGATTTGTTAGTGAAGCAACTCATTGGTAATTCGGGTTTCTTTCCGTCAAGAGTTCTGTTTTGGCTTACACCCATTTCAGCTTACATGTACCGGGAGACGCCGTTCAACGACCCCTGCACCGACCCTCTCTTCCGACTGTCTTGGTGGAAGGCGAGAGAAAACAATTCCGATGCTACTCAGATTGCCGTGAGTTCTTTCGTTCTTGTCGCATCGAAGACTCGTTGAGATTAATTCTTACGCAGAAACTCGGCATAAAGCTGTTCAGTGTCTCGCCGTCTGAGATGTGCGACGAGCGCACAGCTTCCAAAATGGCCGCTTGGAGCACCGCAAAGCGCAACGGGCTCGCTGCAGACAACATCATCAACATGGGAATCCTTGAAAAATATTGGAAGTACGGCTTCAACACTTCCTCCAGTGTCTACACGCATACAGCTCGCCTTTCCCTCGACAATTTCGACACTGAAACTGCTGCGCCCCGAACGTTGCCTGTGCCGAGCCTCCAGGATCTTCTTAACCCAATTCCTCTTGTCGTCGATCCATCGGAGGTCACTTTATTCAATAACCCCGATCCCTACGGCCACACCGCTCTCGAGAATGATGAGGAAGATGACGAGGATCACGACATGTCACCTCCGGCCGTTGTTCGCTCATCTGGTGCCCCACGCCTCGCCATCGAGGACTACGTCAACCTCGAATCCCGTGCCCTCCTTGCCCGTCTTGACCCGCAGACCTTCAAAAAGGCAGCTGGGAGCACCACTTCTGGCCCCAGCACCACCCCTGCTCCTTCCAAGTCAGCTTGGACGGCGCAAAGCACTTCGTGGGCCGACGACGATGGCGGGTGGTGAATTATACGCATATTATACACAAATTTTACCAATTTTACCAATTATACCGTTGTATTTTACGGTATAATACGGTAAATTTTTCGGGCCTGCGGCGCTGTATATTACAGTAAATTACAGGCCCTACATACTATACCAGAGCCCCCCAGAATTGAGACGGTAAATTACAGCGGGATTTTAAATAATACCCCGCCCTATAGTCTATCACGTCTTGACTAGTATATCGGTTAGTACACGCGCTTGTCACGGCAGTAATGTCTGCGCGCGAAAGCTGGGTTCGACTCCCAGGTCGAGAGTTCTTTTTTGCAATTTCCCACCATTCACAAACGCCGGACTTCATTCTTGTACTGGATTTTGACTAGTTTTGACTGGTCATAATTAAACCAATATTTTTACAGATTTTACAGCAACACTAGTCGCGATGATCAGCAGATCAGTGATGCACGGCACCAAGCTTGCTCTCAAACCACCACTGGCTCAATGTCGAATCCTTTCCCTGCAGATTATTATATCACGACGACGCCGATGGACCAGGCGCAGGCTGTTCGTCTTACCCAACAAATGCTGGGAGACCCTTATTGTCTCCCAGTTTGCGCACTACCGCTACTTCTCCCTACTATGAACTTTTTTGACAGTCCTCTATGTTCCTCGATGTCAAAGTCTTCTCGCTAACCGTTCAACAGAAAAAAGTGGCTCGACCAAGGTGGATACAGTGTGGCCCACCGTCATGGCGTTTTTGACGGCCAAGAGGACCACCGAACAATTTCGGCAGCTCCAAATCCAGATGAACAACTGCAGGTGTCCCACGAAGATGGACGTCGCTTGCAAGCAGCAACACGATATCGGCAGGAAAATTTATCATGACAGATGGGAGCGTATGCTCGGCGCGACAGCTCCCACTTCCATGACGCCCTTCCACTGCGTTGTGTTCAACCTTTTCGCGGGCTTGTTCGACTATCTCCAACCTTTGTCTGTTACAAAAACAGCCAAGGGTGAAATCAAGATGTGGCCAAGGAAGCCCGCCGATCTGCTTCCGCACGGTCCGGACGTCACTATCCAATCCCTCGAACAGTGGCTTGAACACATACCCGATCCCGCCCCATCTGCCCTCGCTCTGCTCTCCCAGCTCATTCGTCTCTGTCGCACCCTCATCGTCCCCAGCATGGTCGCTTCCAATACATTACCTGCGCTGGTGGTCGCGACCATACGCCGAGCGTGTGCAGAGGCTGGGCAGCGGATGGAAGCGCCCTGGTTCTCGCCGCAGACTGCCGCGCTCGTCGCCCGCTCGTTCAATCAGCGTATCTCCTATGTGGAGTTATTCCTGGTACAGTTCTCGTCGCGGCGTACTCGTGGCGCTTTTACATCTACGGAAGTCTCCCGCTTCTGGGGTAATGAGGACAAGCCGTTCTTCGAGAGCGCAAATGCTGTCTTGGAGCTCTATACCCGATCACGACTCTTTCCGCCAGGCGGTGAGAAGGATCCGCAGAGTGGCGGGCCCCGCGACACCTCCATTCAAATCTTTCGAGAGGTTACCGCCACCATGATTCTGGATCTCAACCAAAAGTATGGAGTCTCTCGAGATGCATTGGAATCTGGCGCGCGGGAGATATCCGACGCTTGGGAAAAGCATTACTCTGACCCGCTTTTTCTGGTACGCCAGGACCTTCTGGCTCTCAAGATGGAGGAGCGGTGTTCCATGGTTGGTTGTTTTGAATCCCTTCAAACGTCTTCCAAGCTGCGGCGTTGCGGAGACTGCAAAATATTGTGTTGGTGTTCGAAAGAGCACCAGAAACTCGCGTGGAAAGATCCCCGATATGCCCACCGCGATATCTGCAAATTGATGCAGAAGATTGTTGAAGAAGCGGGAGGCGATTTGAACACTCTTCAACGGTCGGCACGGAGTGCTCTGAACATTTCGCCGGCCGAGGTGTTGCAGATTACCGCCTGGATTTACCGCTTTCGCTCCTTACGTGAAGAGGGCCTAGAGAGTGTTTTCCACACTCTCGCCATCCATCTCAAACGCGACGCATGCTCTGCGATTGACTGCCCAAGAGCGAGGGCAGAACCAGGGCAGGGAGACATGAAGTTTAACAGATGCAGTGGGTGCGGCGTGTTCCAATATTGCAACGCTGAGTGCCAGGTACGTTGCAACACATTTTGCTCTCTTCTGGAATGAATAGGAATGCTCACGATGATGAATTGGTGTAGCTCAAAGCGTGGAAGGATCCGAAAGCCCCTCACAAACAGGTTTGCAGACTTTTATACTGATAAAAGTCAATGGTCCCAACTTGACATCCACAGGTCTGCAAGCTAATCAAGCGGGTGATCGAGGAGGGTGGAGGAGATGTCGACGATTTTCAGAAGATATCTCAGAGGATGGGCGAGGGTCTTGTTTCCCGTCCTGACCTTGAGACGATCGATGACTGGCTGACACGATTCAACCAACATGCATGGAACTAACAATTTTTTACGCCCCTCGGCATCGTCGATTCGTACATCACCTAGTAGTATCTTGGCACGATTTAAATAAACCAATGGCTCGAATCTTCCTAACCAATTGTACACATTTAGTCTCTCCAGACAGACTACCATTCATAACCTCGTTTACTTTTCGTTTGACGCGACCAATACGAGGCCACATGACCGCGTTTCTTTGTAAACCAATTGTAAACATTGCACATATTCAATTTACCAGTAAGCTTACCTCTCTACCTGCACCACCAAAACAAATGCTTTTAGCCATGGTAAAGCACTACGATTATCTCGACTGGGACGATTCGCGTTGTTTACACGCTGATTGGGTAAAGATCTGATCACTTCGGTTGGTTCTTCTCTTCACTTTGCTCGTCCAACTCAGCGTACCGCATCCAGGCAAGCCAAGTCCTGAACAGGACAGCATGGATTCAGACAACGCATCTGTGGCTTCGAATGGACGACCACCTCTGGCTTGGGGAGCAGCTCCGGCGATTCCTCAGGCTCGCGCTCAGACCTCGGCTGCAAATCAATCGTACGCTTGGAACACCGGCGCGCAAGGAAACACAGCGCAAGGAGTTGGTTCCCGTCCTCGCCAGCCCCAGTCTGCGCCAGCACCGTGGACGGTACCCTCAGGTGGAAACTATGCTGTACCACAAGAGTACAGGTCAGTCCCAAATCCGATGCCCCAAAATCCGCCGGGTATTAGTCGTTTCGGTCAGCACGCGGACCTCTGGGGGTCTCCACCCGAACCGCTATTCGTCGCCGTCAATCCTTTCGAGGCACGGCGAGGTTGGCGTACACGTCCGTCTCGGCCCCAGCCCGCCGAAGATGCAGACTTGGCAAACGCCCCGACTTGGAATGCTCCGGTTTTTGCGACTCCCATGTTTGGTGTGCCTCTGGTCCCGCCTGCGCAATCCGCCTACAACCCATGGTCAAATAATGCGTATCCCACCGCCGTCCCCATCATCCCGTCTCAGCCCGTTGGGCCTCAAGTTGTGTATGCCCCATCAATACTCAGATCTAGACGCAGTCGATCACGGTCTCGGGGGCGGAGCTCGCGTTCACACTCTCAGTCACGCTCCCGTTCGCCTTCTCCTCGACACCGCAGAAACTCCCGTCCTCGGGAGGAATCAAGGGTTGGCCAAGCACCACCCGAACGGGATCGGCGATCCCGGTCTCGGAGGCGGCGCTCGCGTTCGCGCTCTCGTTCGCGCTCCCATTCGCCTCCTCTTCGACACCGCAGGAATTCTCGTTCACGGCCAGAAATAAGGCCGGACCAGGCACCACCGGAACGGAGCCCTACAAGGCAGGGATCTGACGAACCGCGCTGGTATGGGCCTCGTCCCTTGACGCCTCCCACACTCCTCCCGCCGTACCGCGGTCGCAGTCGCAGTCGCAGCCGTAGTCCAGTTGGAAGTTGGGAGCAAGTAACGCCCATTGTTCCTCCCATACCCGCCTCACCTGAATCGCGACGTCCTGCTTCCATACCCTCCGTGGGCTCGGCACCGTCGCGGCATTCTGGGCCGCATGTAATCAATGGCTCACCGACGACCATGGCCTCCGGCTTGGGTGCACTCCCTAGCGCAAGCTTGTCTAGCGCCAGCTTACCCAGCGCGACGTCTTCCCGACGAGGTTACGCCTCCCAGCATACGCGCAGCTCACGCAGTCCGTCACCCCCGCGAGATTACACCCAGCACACCCGCAGATCGCGCAGTCAGTCCCCTCGGCCAGTGTACATCCCTGAGCCTTCGCCGTTGTCGCCACCGTATCTTCCGAGTCTGAGGAGAGCCAAACACAGGCGCAGAGCAGCCACCACTCCTCTTCCCCTAAAGTCTGGCCTCAGAAAGGCCCGGCATGATGTTCTCCCGCCCAGCTTGCCCTTTCCTGTCACCTCAAGCGGTCATAGGCGGGAAGGGCTTTCATCCTCCCTACTGACGGCTATGTCATTTGTCATTTTCTTGCTTTTTGATGCTGCTCCACGGCAGCTGTATCTGCACCTCCTCCTCCGCATCCCAGCGCTCTACTTCTCGCGTGTTACCCGCATATTCGAAGATGCGCGCCTCAGCTTACCAGACATCAAGCGGATGGCGCGGGCCAAGGCCGACCAGTGGACCGCCACCAACAACTTCGTTTGGCAGGTACAAGCAATGGTGCCAGATCAGCAGCCGCTTCCTCCGAGCTTGCTCCAGTTCCGGACATCTTGGGAGAGCTTCATCGACTCCTTGATGCGCGAGTGGAAGACGCTGAACATCATATCTGTCCTATTGATGTCGTATGTCGCACGGTCTATCCGCCGCTCCCGCGCTCAGTAATACCTTTCGTAGAGCCATTCTGACGATGCTCCAGATTGAAGCGGCGTCTCACCCGATAACCCGTACATCGGCACTGTTCTCGCTCATATGCGCGCTCATGAGCCTGCTGTACGGCTGCATGTACATCATCAGGTTTGGGACGATGCGGAAGATGCACAAGGCTAGCAGCTTTGCCAATGTCCGTCCTATCTTCGGTGGACCTACGAATACCTCGTTGACTTTCGCACAGGAAGCCCAGAAAGGAACGACAAGTATCTGGTGGAACGTATGGGTGCTACTGGCAATGGTAGGCATTCCATCTTATGAGGCTCACAAAACCGATCTGATACCCGTCTTCTTAAGCCAGCCATCTGGTTAGCTTGGTGAGCATCGCCTTGTCCGGCATTCTTTGAGTTGACACCGCCCGTGCAGGTCGATCATCACGTTCTTGACTTGCATTATGTCGTTCGTATGGCTAAGCGGATCCTCGCAGGACCCAGTCGACTTCGTCATGTCTCCTCGCGCCGCCCTCGGCACCCGGATAGGTCTCACCATCGTTTTCTCGTTGGGCGTGATCTACTTCTTCCTCATTGTCCGGACCTTCCACCGCTACGGCGATCCCCTCGACCGGGAGTGGATGCGGACAGTAGCTCAGTGGACAAGGGAAGTAGATCCGTACCAGGCCTACAATGCCCCGACTGGTTTCTACCACCCGCCCTCAGTCCAACGCAGTCGAGGTTCTGTGTCCCCGCTTCGACAGCCTTCCCATACTCAGGTGGAGGTGCCCTTGTTTCCAGCGGGACATGGTTTCACCCGAATCTCGCCCTCCCGCCCTTTGACCACCCGTCCGTCGGCCTTCTTCAAGGCCGCTGCTCCCACCTTCCCTCTGCCCAGGGTGGACCCCGTTACTGTCATGCATCTCGGCCACCCTGATATAGAGGCACGCAGGATTTATACTGCGTATGAGAATACCCAGGGGCCGCCCGCGGTTGGGGCGCGCGATTGGGATAGATTTGTCCTCGTACGTTTACCCTGTTCTTCTGGGCCGTCCTGCGAACTGACGGACGGAGCTTAGGATGTTTCCAGTGCTTGGAACGGGCAGATATCCCTCTCGCACCCAGAGGCTGCCGCTAGTGGCACCGATCTTCCTGCTTACAACCTCGTATCACCACCTCGGCCTGATAATCCTATGCCGACATCCGCCGAATCCGAAGGAAAATTCGTTTTCAAACCTGCACAGAACCGCTCAATGAACTCATCAGAATCTTCCTACGGGCGTCCCACGCCCTCAAAATACATGGATGCTGCATTCTCAGCTCCAGATCTACCACCTCCCCACGAGGTACTAAGTACCGGACATGACCTTAAGAGTTTTACCAAAAGCCTTTCTTCCTCTCCAAAACAGTCGCGCGGCGAAAGTGCGGAGCCTAATGCTTCGCAATC
The DNA here is from genome assembly GCA_029449255.1 of Mycena polygramma. Taxonomy (NCBI): domain Eukaryota; kingdom Fungi; phylum Basidiomycota; class Agaricomycetes; order Agaricales; family Mycenaceae; genus Mycena; species Mycena polygramma. The sequence continues at coordinate 691,512 of JARKID010000022.1, forward strand.
TCCAACGAGAGAAAAAACTTTGCCGAAAAGTCTCTCTTCCTCTCCAAAACAGTCGCGCGGCGAAAGCGCGGAGCCTCATGCTTCGCAATCTGCAGCTGGAGAAAAGACTTTTGCGAAAAGTTTCTCCTCCTCCTCTCCAAAACAATCGCGCGGCGAAAGCGCGGAGCATAACGCTTCACATTCTCCAGCCGGAGAACAATCGTACCCCGCGCACTCAGCCCAGAACGTCCGCGAATTCATCTACCTCTGGAACGAACGATATTTCCATCCCCGGAATCTGGACGCCTCGTTGGTGCAGCAACAGGATTCATCCGATCCTGAATTCGTGGTTACCTTGACTTCCTGGCCGCCTGTCCCCGTAGAAAACGGAGAACGACCTCATGATAATGCACCGAATCTCGAAACCGTGGCGGAGGAACTTCCACCACCCACTGCGGAAACATCTAGTGAGCACAATCGTTCTGGTCGTTCTGGATCATTCGCCACGGCTGATGACCCGCATGTAACGACTGCTTGAATGAAAAATATATGATCCTTCCACGTCAAACCCACAGCGGGCGACAACCAAGCTATGCCGGATGGCGCACCCAGTCTGAAGTATTTTGCGACTTGTGGATGCTGCTCAGTTGCCTTTTGTACCAGTACTGCATGTGCTGGAATCCCCGACGATCTGACGAGAAATCCCGGTCGCCATCATCATTACTATCGAGGATTAGGCTGTGCGCTATGTGCGACTGCAGCATACATTTCTTGGCCGTGACGGGTGCGGGATAGTCTCGTGTCCAGCGCATATACTTCCTAGCCCTTCCTTACTGGAAAAGGACAATGTCTATACGGTGCACCGTGCAGTACTCTCCCACTCCATGAAATTGAATCTTGATGGTAGTGGAGATATTCGAAGCTCTTCTTCTCTTCTACCCACCACTGACCACGCCACCGCTATCTAATTTGTTTGACAGTAAGTTAGAACCCGAGAATGGCTATCAGGGGACGAATGCATTATTGAAAGTACATTGTAGATTCACGCGGTACCCGTTCGGCATGCCCTCGGCCCACATGGATACGTTCGGGTGATACAGATGATGCGATGTTACTGCTGCTGGGACTGCGACTGCGGAGGCTGAGACTGACGCTGCTCGGGGGGTGGCGAGATGCGGCGCGAGCTTCTGTACCCCACCTTCCTCGTGCTGCAGGTGCAGTTGGCCGTGATACATCTCAGCCCATGGTCTGCCAAGAAGGTCGACTCAATTCGTTCAAGAAAAATGCTTGGAGAAAGGCATTGCAGTGTGGTCCATGGGGCTCGAAAACCTCGCTGGATGTATTTAGTCTGAGGGCTTCGTAACCCGGCTTACAAGCACAAATACAAAGGTCATAATAATACGTATCACTTATGATCCACGCGCTTCGAGGAGAACGACGTCTCGGTACCCGTACCGATATCGTCGTCCCCGCTTTGATTGTACGCGAGCTCCATATCGTCCGAGTTGTCCGCTTGCCCGGTCAAGACGCCCTGCCGTGTGGTCTGCGGCAGGTCGCTGGACCAGAACATGCTCGTGAACATGCTCGTGTGGTCTTTCTCGCCGACGACGTCGATCATGGTTGTTACGACCACCGGGATGTTCGCGACGATGAGGCTGAAGGAGTCCTGGATTGAATTGAATATCATGGTAACCATTACAGGGAATCGAGCGCACCTCGACCACGGCGGAAATTAAGACCTTGATATGCCCGTTGGTGAGGATATAGGCAGCGTGGACAAGCGAAACCTGTGGAGATGAGCTTTTGCGTCGAGTGCAGAAGGTGAACGCGCACAATGGTGGTCACGACGCAAGTCGAGAAGATCAGGGTTAGTTTATTGCGCAGGGCCTTGTCGGAGAGGTTCCGGAACAAGGGCAACGGAGCGAGGAGCAGGATCGAGTCGGCCACGACATCCGCTTGGGAATGCTCAGATTAAAATTTCGACGGAGCAGTACCGCACTTACTAACGAGCTGGCAGATGGCGACTACGCGCGTCAAATGGCACTGGGGATTGGAGGCTTTCTTCCACGAGGGGTCGGGCTCGCACACCCAGAAGAGTTGTGAGAGTAAGAACAGGCAAGCCGCGACGAAGGCGAAGGCGATCCAGAACAGCCGCCTACGTCGTGTGACAGATGGGTCGATCCGGACAATGCTGAACAGGATGCTCAGTCGGGAAGCCCTGTTGTAAGTTAGTGAAGCCATCCACTGGCAACGCTGTTGGGATGGACAGACCATATCGTCACGTAGAATGTGGCGGCCATTGAATAATACACTGTTAATGTTCAGTTGGAAGTTGACGGGGATTCGAAGAACGTTATCGACCTGCTACCCGCGTTGACTGCGGCAAATTATTCGGTTCTGGGAGCTGGAGTGGTTGGTCAGTTACGAGGGTGCTCGGAACCTGAGGGGTACCACGTACATGTAGAAACACAGCAACCACCTGTACTATCAGGGAAATGAATGCGAGCAGGGCCCACGCATCATCCGCCCACAACCTCCCTCTCCGCTTGTACAATCTGGCAAAGGAGATGAGATAGATGCAACCTCGGCGAACAGTAGACATACCGGTATATCGTCGTCCCCAAAGCAAAGAAGCTGCATGTCGCAGAAGTGACTGCATGAGGGTTAAAACGACAGAACATAAACGGAAGGTATGCCCTACTCTTTAACTGCACGAGAGGATTATTGGCGTCGAGCATTCCGCATTATACAGGTACGATGTATGCGCCAGAAAACATGGGGGACGTGGACGACGCGGAGGGACAACCGCGTGGTCCCAATAATTATAACGGGTCCTATGCGGGGATTCGGGGAGTGGATGACAGTGGGACGATAGGGGACGATCAAATAGCTGACCGTGGATCCATCGGTTAAAATTTTAAAAACCAATTAGACAGTCGGCGTCTGTCAGTGTGTAGCAACACCAGCCCACCGGCCTCACGCGGCTGGTCTGGCGCGATTGTCTGCGCGATTGGGGCGGGGAGCAAAACTCAGACTTGCAGTTCGACTTGAACATGTGTGCCTTGTCGAGGCCCCTGAGAGAAGTGATCCACTGATTATCATGGAAATGCCGTGATCTGTCAAACTTTGTCCCACGTCTGAACCGGGTCAATACTCAAATAGAATGCAGTCGCAAACTTCGAAGTCTCCAAGTTACAAGGCCAACTGGCTTGCGGAGCAAGACCACTAGGCCAGCCGAATCCGACCAAAACGCGCGACTCGTTCATGGCTCGGAGTTATGGGCTTGTTCAGCTCATCGGCGGCCGAATTTTCGATGTCGAGTGTCGACGAGTGATATCATGGATTTTCTGCTTGCTGTTCCATGCGATTGAGTTCCCCGTCGGTGCCCTCTTTGTGGTTGCCTATCCGTGCAAGTCCCTGCAGGTGCGAGTCCCTGCAGGTGCGAGTCTGTATGTGTTGTTTCTGCGAAGGTCCGAGATGCACATACGCGGTGTCGTGATTTCGCATGGGAGGCGTTGGGGTGGGCCGACTCCGAGATAGCGGGGGAGCGCCTGCAGATGGCGGTTGCTAGCAAAGACAAGCTGATGACCTAATGATGCTACTGCCAAACACGACCAAGCAGCCCCTGACCAGAACCTCCCACCACAGCGTACTGTTACTGTAGCAATCTGTATGGGTGAAACGTAACGCATAACACTGGCATCATTTTGTTTCAAAATTTTGGGTCTGTAACGCGTAACGCTCACAAGGTCCATCGTTTCAAGTGTAACCCATAACGGCCAGGCTGTTTCTGGTTTCAACCCAGTCGTTTCAGTCACGCTCCGAAATCCGTTTTTATCCATACAGATTGCTGCAGTAGATGGCCAGAGAAGGGCGGCAGGCGCGTCACCAGTAATGAATACGATTGGCCCGTCTTTGTGTAATGACAGTTAGAACTTGGCTTAGACTCATGTCGGAGTTATATCTGCTCGCCTTCCCCTGGGGTCCTGCACTGCACATCATGTGCAGCTCTCGAGGTAGATGCCCATGCATAGGAATACTTGGCCTTTTAACGACCAACTGCGGGCGCCTTGCCAAGCAGCTGTGTCGCCCGAGGACGTCTCCCCGTCGAGCATGTATTTTCCACACGGGAAGTCGACCGCCTGGTGCCTTTCCCTCCCTTACCAGTTCTGATGAACCCACCAATCCAATGAATCGCTGCATTCCCAAACAGAACTTGGGGGGATCGAATTTCCTCAAGATTAGATTAGATCTTGAAAGAAAATGCTGCCCGCTAACTTGCTCGGGCCCACAATGAATCCCCCTCCTCTGGAGTCCGAGTCTGTCCACGTGGTAACCTGACCATCTCATTCTTGAACTACCTTCGGCCACTCGTCGTGCGGGAAGCGTGAACCTGTACATGCCGACGGCCGGGAAGTACGACTTGATTTGCTCAGAAGAATGCTTGAAGCGCTTGAATCTGTAGGAATGGCTAAACGTGGCATTCAACAGTCAACTATGGTTCAGAACTTCAGGAGTTCCTTGAGCTCTTTAGAGGATAATATTCTTGACAATGTTGATGACTACAGAAACCGAGAAGACACCTGAGCAAGAGACTGAATACATCTGGCCAGATTTTTCAATTCATACATCTTCAAGTGAATGGCCGGTTTGGCGTTCAGAGGGAGAAGGCTCAGTGGCTGTGCAGTCCGGATCTGCGACACGTGACTCACATTCGCTTGCCATTACACTCACACCGCCACCATTTACCTGCTGCTTCCTTGTCCCAGTGGCGAGCGTACATGTCCGGATGGCAAGCTACAACAGGACGCGCCATGCAGAGGCAAGTCCGCTTGGATGCACGGGGCAAGTATCTTGGGCCTAATCCATTCACAGGACCTGTTAGAGAAGAATGCATCACATCCTCCCTCGTTTGCCGTGCATTTGCATCCAGAACATTGGACCTTGAACAATGTGTCCACAAAATTTCTGTACAACACCCAGATATCCGTATGTATTGCTCTGCATTTACAATGGTTCCCTAACTCGCATCCAGTGTTTACTGGATGACATTCGCGCACACCGAATACCGGTCGACTTTCTCGATCTCTTTGACGCTGTCAAAGTTCCTTTTTATGAAGGTGAGAACAGTATGCAGCTAGGTAATCTCCGTACTAAAGCAACCAGGGTGCATGATTGTCGAGCTTTTGGACTACCGACCTCAGCAGCGAAGCAAGGAGACCACACCAGATAAACCTGAACGGACCCGGGTCGTCCTGCATCCAAACGGGGAGACGCTCTTTGCTGACATCTGCTCTTTTAATCGCAAGAACGGGAGCAAATGGTGCGACCGAGACGCGTTGGACGTCGAGGCGCGACTTTTGGTGGGTCGCGATATTACGCGCTCCCGTGCATCCATTTCAACCTTCAACAGCTTGCCACAGCCCCGCCGCTGTGCCTCGCTCCGGACCCGCACCTCACCCGTGTTGCGAATCACGTTCTGAGAGTGTCGACCCCGACTGTGCCGATTTCCCTAAAACGGAAAGCAGCGGCCATGGATCCGGAGGAGGATGAGATCGAGAAGGCCCGCCGGACCAAGATCATGCAGTTCATGACCCCGCGGCCTGGCCGAACTCATAACCAGAAGTATGTGCTGATAAATTCCTCCCAACTCTGCTAACTCGATTGCAGCTACCGGATACTCGAGGCAATACAGCGATCGCGACAGCCCCGAGAATCCAAACCGCCCACTCCCTCTGCGCCGGAGCAGCCCATGAATGGATACTCCGCTCCTACTCCTGTAGATAAACTAAAGAAGCAGCAGCGACCCGGCTCCAACGGCTCGCAGACGCCGTCCCCCACCCACATGTTCGCGAACATGCAGCCCATACCTCCCGAGTCGAAGCGCGCGCCGACCCCCCTCCAGCATCAACATCAATACGCCCCCTCGCCGCCCTCGCAGCCCCAGCCCCAACAACACCAACAACACCAACAACCGCAGCCTGTACAACCACCGCATCCGAATCCGAATCCGAATCCGAATCCCCAGACCCGCCCGTCGTCCGCCGTCCCGACATTCCAGCCTCCAATACCCAACGCCCAGTTCCTCAATCAACCGCCGACGGGTCGAAATACCAACGGCCAGCCGAAAGCGATCCACCCCCATCCGGTCAACAAGGCTGCTCAGCCGAATGGCCAGCAGACGACGCAGGCGCAGATGTACTATGCGCAGCAGCAGCAGGCGCTTATGATACAGCAGCACCGTTTGGCGGCCGCCCAGCAGCAGCAACTACAAGCTCAACAGCAGGCACAGCAGCAGCAGCAGCAGCAGCAACAGCAACAGCAACAGCAACAACCACAGCAGAATGGCCGGTTGACACCCAGACCCGCCATGAACAACCACGCGAGTATCGCCGCCGCGGCAGTGGCCGCCTCCCGAGGGAGCCCGCTCCTCGCGCCGAACCCCAATCAGCGCATCGGGACGCGCTCGCCTGCAAACCAGAACCAGAACCACAGCCCGGCGCAACCGCAGAATCCGCAGATGGCAGCGGCGCATACGCACCCCCCGCCGCAGCTCAACTTCTCGTACCACACGCCACCGCATCTGCGCGCCGCGGCCAACGGGAACGGGAACGGGAACGGGAATGGGAATGGGAATGGGAACGTGGGGTCACCGCGCCCGCCACAGGCGCTCGCGCCGCATCTCGCCGCTGCCGCTGCGCGTGCCTCGCCCTCGCCGGTGCCGACGGGAAACCCCGCGCCACCGCCCGAGCAGCCTCAGTCTCAGCCTCCACAATCGCAGTCGCAGCCCCCGCCGTCACAGCAGCAGCAGCAGCAGCAGTATCAGATGTACTACCCGAACGTGTTCATGCAGGCGGGGCGCATGCCGAACGGGTACCCCGTGAACGCGGCCGCTGTAAATGGCCACGGGCATGGGCATGGGCACGGGGGGTGGCCGATGATGGTCCCCGGGGCGCGCGGGATGGCGAACGGGGGCCATGGGCCTGGGGGGCTGCAGATGTCGATGCAGCCTATCATGCACCCCGGCGGGCAGCCGCATCCGCTCCATGGGCAGCACCACCAGGTGCCGGTCGGGGGCGGCGGCAAGGGGCAGCCCGGGATGACCCCGCGCTGACTCTGCCTCTGCGACTCTCCGTTATGGTTCCGCGAGTCTGGGGACGGGCGTTGTTTATTCTACTTAGATTGTATTTTATGTCCGTCTCAGTCTGGTGTCTGGGTGTTTCCACGCAATGTACTTATAATAATTCATTATTCCCTTTCCTTCCAATGGCATTGCTCGTCTCCTGACACCCTTTCTCAGGTTCTTACTTACTGTCAAACAGATTAGATAGCGGTGGCGTGGTCAGTGGGTAGAAGCGAAGAGCTTCGAATATCTCCACCACCATCAAGATTCAATTTCGCTGAGTTGGAGAAGCACTCAGGCTGCGCAATATAGACAATGTCCTTTTCCAGTCAGGAAGCGTGGGGAAATAATATGCACTAGCCTTTCCTGGACACGAGGCTCTCCCGCGCCCGCAACCGACAAGCAAAATGTACGCTGTAGTCCTAGTTCATAGTAAGGATGGTGGCGACCGGTGTTTTCTCGCCAGATCGTTGGGGATTCCAGGTAGCACATGCGGTACTGGTACAAAGGTAGCAGCATCCACGGGGCGTCAAAATACTGTGGGCTGGGTCCGCTGTCCGGCATGGTCTGATGTTATCGTAAGTTAAACAATGCCTTGAGCTCTTTTCGTCGCCAACGCTGACAGGCAGTCCGCGAGGAGGTGAGAATCCGTTACGAGAAGAGGGACAGACTCAATGTCCCATTCCGCCCGGAGTTCAAGTGCTTCAGATATAGGGAGATGGAGAATGGCATGGGTCCCATGCGGGAAGGAACAGCGCGGGAAGCACGGCGGGTGTGTTTCTTGTCCAGTTGTTGTTCTAAATTCCAGGGAGGGAGAACAACATACAGCTGTACGAGGGGTGTACAATAAGCATTCGCAAGCCACATATATATGGGCTGGCCGTGTCCGATGTCCGCTCTGCTTGATGTTATCATTGCCTTGACCTCGATTCGGGTGGTTGGTGACAGACCGAGGGAGGAATCGAGGAGGTGACGCAAAAACGGGGATAAACCCTGCAGCCTATCACCGATGCGCGCCAGTCCGCGGAGGAGACTGGCGTCCAAACGCATGGTGATTTAAGCTCGGCGGTAAAACTGGAGAAAAAGAAAAACAGTAATCAGCACACAGACGCAGCGAGGCTTGAGGATAAGAATCCGAATCCCGATTTTTATATGAAGATGAGTAATGCGAGAAGGTACGCGCAGAAGATCAGACGACACCCAACCCCAAAAAACATGATCGCACTACCGGTCGGAATCGCGCCGACGGTGTTCAAACTGCACCCCAAAAAGCACGACTTGAATTGAACCGGGGCTCACCAGACAAAGGGTCTCTGCTTCTCAACGATCATCATACTCGGCAAGGGTGCATGCATCATAACATCAGCCATAAAGTCCTCTCCATCACCTCCCCGGCATATGTGTGTGGTCGTACGGCTGCTCCTCGTCGTCCTCGTCGCTTTCGGCGTCCGGGGACTCCTCCCTGTGGCCCTGCCCAGTCCGGCTGCTGCGATAATCAGTTGCTGGCGCGCGCGAGCTGCCAGCGCCGGCGACCGCTCGGACATCCTCGCGCATGCGTTTCTTGACCTGTCCGATCGTAAAAATACAATGCCTTTGTGAGAAAAAACGCCGCGCCAAAAGGGTAAATGGCCGAAGAACGCACGAGCTTGGCGTAAACGAGCCCACAAGCATTACACAGTGTGCGCGGACCTAGCGGATATGCACTTGCGTTAGCACCAACAGACGCGCGGAAGCAATAACCCTCACCTAAAGGACCCCGGCGCCATTCTGGCGTCGCGGTCGCGCCGCATCCGAGACATTTCTGCGTGGTGCTGCCGCTCCCCCCGCCGTGAGGGCGGCTACTCGATGAGTCGGCGACCGCGGGAGCGTGCCCAGAATCTTCCAACTTCTGCGACTAAGGAAAGCAAAATGAGCCTCCGATATCAAAAGAAGAGAAGCGGCAGCAGCGCGCTAATTCCTCGGGCCGCTTATACCAGAAAAGAAAGAAAGTACCTTTGGTTTCGAAGGCGACAACGGCACGATAGGGACTACATCAGCTCCGGCCGCGTGTGGATGTTGCCCACGAAGGCCGCTGGGAGCCTGGTCGTTCACTGGGGAGGTGATTTTAATCTTGGCTTTGGCGTCCCGCGGCGAAAGTTGTTGCTTCACGCGGGTGGTGCTACTAGTGCTCGGTCGGGGCGGTGGTGAGCGCGCCGCCACCAGTGGCTGGGAGTAGCTGTGCAGGCGCGAACTGTCCGAGCCTGAAGAAACAGTCGAGGCGCGCTGTAACTGGGGATGTGGATGCTGCATCGACTGCGTCATGACTGGTGATGCACGCACTACCGTCGGGAGCGACTTGCTTTGGTGGTGCTGGTTCGCAGGCGAACTGCCAGAACTCGCACCCTCTAGCACCTGTGCTCCATAGAACGCATTCTCCAGCATCCGGTCCACAGCGCCGTCGGCGCTCCGTGACACAGGGTACAGCGACTTTCCAGCCTCTAGAATCGTGTGGTACGAGCGTACCAGCTAGCGGGGAGGGGTATTACTACTAGTAGTGGTATCAGAAGGGAAAAAATACTTGCCTTGCTAAAATCGATCGAGTTAGCGGCGGGAGGAGAGTAGGGTGCGTATGCCACGGATTCCGGTGTGGATTCAGCCACGGCCACCGGCGCAGCGGCCGGCGCTGGCGTCGATTCTCTCCGCCGCCTGTTTCTTTGGGTCACGGGCAGAGGCGGACTTGGCTGCGAAGGGTGGTGGTGCAACTGCGCCGAATGTGACTGCGACTGATGGTACGACGACTGCATCGGCGGTGGATGGCTCCGATTGAGAACGTGGCCCTGGCTTGGGCGGGGGTCGGGTGAATCCGGCGGCGGGGCCGGTGGAGGTGCATAAATGCGCTCGTCTGACCGCGAACGGGGTGGAGGAGGGGAATATTCCTGTGGCGGAGGCGGCGGGGGTGGGGCATATGACGGATGATTCCAGGCCCGTTGCTGGTGCTCGTTCGACGTGGAACGGGCAGGCGGGGGCGGCGCAGTATTGTACTGCTGTGTCTCCGGAGGCGGGGGAGGTGGTGCGTATGACTGCTGAGCCCAGGAGCTCTGTGGCCATTGCTGGGGAGGCGTAGAAGCCGATGGAGACATGTACGTCGGTCCAGGAGCATACTGCTGCTGCTGCTGCTGCTGCTGTGGGGCCTGGTAAGAAGGCTGTGGACGAGTATGGCTATGATTACTAAATTGCTGCTGGGAGGAGTGGTGCTGGGGTGGTTGGACGGGCGAATGAGGCGGCTGGGACGAAGAAGATCCTGAATCAGACCGTATTGGTCGTTGTGGCTCGTAGGACTGCTGCTGGGCAGCGTAAGGATAATCATAATACATGTATCGTCCATCGGACGCCATGTCAGACAAAAGTGCGAGCAGTCAAAGCCGCAGGAGAGTGCAGGCCGTATGGGTCTGAGTAAGCGCCGCACAAAGTGATTGACACCGCCGACGCTGGGCTGGGCCAAAAAGTGGGTGACCCCGAGAATGACGAGGCAAGTGCAGCGCAAGTGTGTGAATCACGACAGAACTATTGGACCAAACTCCAAAAGGAATGGCCAAGGTATTCCTTTCAATCTGTTGGCTCCTAGAATAACGAGGACAAATGTGAGCAAAATCAAAGAACCATTCTTTTGTGCCGAGGAGCGCAAACATGGTAATCCTCCGCAGCTAATCTGTGGAGTTTGGTGCTCCTACGGCTTGTAGCAAAATAAAATAACGTACGCGCAGGTCGAACGATTCTCGACGAAATAGTATTGCGATGTCAGCACAAGCGGTGATATCTATACAATTGAGAATGAGTACAGATCCGACACACGCGCCGGAAAGAGTACAGTGAAAGCTGCAAGGAGGACGCACGGAAATAACGCGCCTCTTTAGCCAAGGGCGAGTCTCAAATGCAGCTGGAACCTGCAGACGGCGAACACCAATGTGAGAATGATCCGAGTAGACTGGAAACATGACGGGACGGGGTCGCGTGGACAGAACGCGTTATCGCCCACCGGATGGACGTGGCATCGACAGTATGATGCTGGACGAACGAGGCGTCCTGCAGGCTGCACTTTCGGACCGTCGCAGCGGAACGGTGACCTGCAATGCATCCTGGTTCCGGGCGACCGCAGCGGTGCACAGACTTACCACAACTATGGTTGATAAGCCCCAGGTAGTTTCGCGACTTTGTGCAGGTAAGTAGAGCGAGGAAAGAGGCAAGTGCAAACTATGAAACTTTAAAATTAACGCAATGTAGTAAATAGCGAGTCAACTCCAAGGGGACGAAGAGCGGACCTGAACGTAAGCGGGGATTGTAGACGGGTATAACCGGATCCGCGTTCTGCAGTCGATTCGCGAGCCAGTGCAAATAGTCCACTCCGGTGTCGCTCAAGCTAAGAGGGACACCCGCGCGTCTATTCGGTCCGCCTATCCGCAATGAAACACGTGACCACATTCCTGCTGTCCGCGAAAGGCTGAGAATCAGAGTGGCAGTGAGATATCCTCAGATATCCAACACCGAAAATATGTTTGTACCGTAGCTGATGCTGATCCAATCACCCTTTCCGGTTGTTGATCCAACCGCCGGCCGGCTTGTTGACCCTCCTTTTAATTATTTTGATCTTGACTCCCCCGAAGCACTATGTTGAACTAGCCAAATCGTTATGTTGATCTCCCTCTTCAAACTTATTGGTTTAACCCAGGTTTTGTGGTGTTGATTCAACCACACTTTTTAGATGTTGATTCAACCCGGGTTTTCTAACGGTAAACTTGTTGATTCAACCCCAGTTTCTTCGCGTCCGTAATTCAGCCGTCCCTTTTCAACAATACCCCGCTTTCACTCAACAGGCAGAGACCGCATTGGTAGAGCCCTGGAGAAGGTAGTTCTAGTTCACCCTGGTCCTATGGTGCCTGTGTGAAGAATCATAGAATATTTGGCAGGCACAGACAAGGCCACCGAGCTCGCACTCGGTGTTGTTCAATAATAGGGCTTCAGAAATCAAACCACTGCCGCTGGAAACCTTATGATTGGGAGGTAGATTTTGGGAGATAACGGTACTACAACCGAGGAAAATCAGTGTATTCTATGAAATCTTGAGTTGGATCAACAAGTTGAACCTAACATATCTGGGTTGGATCAACAGCCGAAACGTGGGTTAATTCAACACAGAGAAAATCCCGGGTTGGGTCAACAAGGCAAACTGTGCGTGAATCAACACGTTTGAGAGTTTGTTCAACAAGTAGCAAGCCCTCAACTCAACATTCAAAATCTAGGGTTGAGTCAACATTCGGCCCGGGCTGGATCAACGACCGAAAACGGGATTAAATCACCATCACTAAAGGTAGAAACATACTTTGCATCACACTGACAGTGTTTTTTCCTCCCGAAAATATGTTTGTACCGTAGCGTGGGGACTACACGAAAAATTGAACCGGCAATGAAGCTGAGTTGTCTGCTCATTTGACTCGATGATTGGCTGAATGCCAGTATCCCTATGACCGCGAAATTAATATTCGTGCGACCGCGATGCAAACTTGGAACGGGCGGCTGTACACGATCGTAGAACAAGCTCGAACTTAAAAGGACCAGAGGGCTCGTAGCCTTCTCCATCCAGATCCGGTTGTAACTTTTACGGCGAAAAGGTCGCTCAATGAAAGGTTAAATCACTTGCCGCATCTTGGAGAAGAAAATTTGATAAGGCAAAGCTTTTTCAAGCACCGGGATCCGAGGCCGACCGACGACTATCGACGCAGCTAAACCTTCGATCGACGGGCTGGATTCCATCCTACGCCATCTACAGCAAACCCGTTTTTTCCCAAATATCAAAAAACAAGTCGAGAGCGGACGGACCACTGTCAGGGAAGGTTCTTCCTGGAGAGTCGTATCAGTTTTGGAACTGATACCGGAAAGTTGGGTTCGAGTCAAAGGGACAAAAACCGCCATAGACAGACCAATTGCCTGAGGGATCAATTAAAGAGATCGTCCAGTGCAGTGTGTCTTTCCGACCACATAGTATTGCGCAAGGTTTGGATGTAGGCTAAGAGAAGCGCACTCAAAAACTTGACGAGGAGCAGTCACCGGTGTGGGCATCAGTATAGCAAACGAATGTTGGTCTTGCGGCTGGCGTCTGCCAAATGTTCAAGTTCAAAGTCACTGAGTTAGTCCGAGTCAACTAGATGGCGACTGCGGTAGCCGGTGAGCTTTAGTTATTTCGCTGTCCGTGGCCTTCCCAGACAGGCGTGCGCTCGTTTTTGTACGGAGTGCTGCTGCACGCAAGCAACCTGCGCAAAATATGCGACGAGTTGGCGGCGAAGGTGCTTCGGATGTTGCCGTAATCTGCCGTGATGCATCGATGTGTGATGGCAGATTTGACATTGACAGCAAAAGCTGGAACTTCAAGGAAGAGGCAGACGGATGTATTAGCCGTTAGCTCCTCCCGCAAGGACCACATCATGATGCGCAATTGCAATTTGCAATGACCAGCTGAAACTGGCGACGGGCATCGACTGCAGATCTGTTCTTGACTGCCACCATGGACGACAATCCAGACTTGAGACTAGTGGCGTTGGCGGTCGCTGGTCTCATTACGCTCTATCTCCTCATTCGCAACGTCTACTCTGGGCCGAACGTACGCCCCAAACATGCCGCATTTTAGCGTACAAGTCGTTGACCAATGTAACAGCTTGACTTTATCCCCGCGGTCGGATCTTCGAGCAGCATTTCCTCGTATTTTGGCGCCTTCCGATATGTCTTCCACGCGAAGGAAATGTTCCAGGAGGGATACGAGAGATATCCGTCGACGTTCTTTCGCGTCCCGGTCGTTGACCGGTGTGTCTCCTGAATACTCTGGATGAAGCGCGCTGATTTCTGTGTACTAGATGGAGTGTTCTTGTGAGCGGGAAGCAGTTCATTGAGGATGTCGCCAATGCGCGCGAGGAAGACCTCTCCTTCCATCAATCCACGAATGAGGTGCGTGTGTTTGGCATTCTGTGCGCTTCCTTTTTCACCTGCGATCCCAGTTTTTGCAAACCCGCTACACCCTGGGTCGCGGCTGCGAGCGGGACCCGTACCATCCCGCCGTTATTCGCACGTCATTGACAAGAAATGTGGGGCAACGTTTCCCGGACGTGCGCGACGAAATACTGTGCTCGTTCTCTGATCTTATTCCGGTGCAAGGCGAAGGTATTTCCCTCTTGATAATGGGCAGACGAACGTCTTACACCCGTTAGAATGGTTGGCCGTCCCTGCATATGACACAATGCTGCAAGTGATATGCCGGACCTCGAACCGCTTCTTTGTTGGTCTTCCACTGTGTCAGTTTTCCGGGCCTTTTGGTGGATAATGCTGAAACTTTGTTCAGGCCGGAATCCAGACTACCTCGCGTTAGTCAACCAGGTGGCCATGGACGTAGTCGTGAAAGCACAGTTAATCAACTTTTTGCCTGCCTTCTTGCGACCGTAAGCGATCTGCATTGTGCCCATTCTCTATTGTTCACCACAAACGCAGGACGTTGGGCCCGTTCATTTCGTCTTTAAACAGCAACATGCGGAGGGCCGAAAAGCATCTCACCCCGCTTGTCGCCGAGAGGCTGAAGAAAATGGAAGAGCTTGGGAAAGATTGGCCAGGAAAGCCGGTACGGTCTTTCCTTCTATTCGCCGTGTTCGATTTTCAACATGGCCCGGATCGCAGAACGACCTCATATCCTGGCTAATGGACTCTGCTCAGGGAGATGAGCTTTCACTTACCGCTCTAGTGCAGCGTGTCATCTTTGTCAACTTCGCGGCCATTCGAACTTCAACTGATGTGCGTTGACCAGATTTTTTTACTGATGAACTTCCATTCTCAATAATCCAACACAGACCTTCGCGCATCTGCTGTTTGATCTCGCCGCTGAGCCGTCGTATATCCAGCCGCTGAGG
This sequence comes from Mycena polygramma, assembly GCA_029449255.1. NCBI lineage: Eukaryota > Fungi > Basidiomycota > Agaricomycetes > Agaricales > Mycenaceae > Mycena > Mycena polygramma. The sequence goes on from JARKID010000022.1 coordinate 706,536, forward strand.
GAGGAAGTCGAGGCTGTCGTGAACGAGGAAGGATGGACGAAGGCTTCGATCGGCAAGATGCACAAAGTAGACAGCTTCCTTCGCGAGTCGCAAAGGGTCCATGGGATTGGCACGCGTGAGTACTTCGAGTCAATTATGGGTATCCGGTGTTCAACCATACATACCGCAGAATCTCTGGGCCGCAAAGTTGTCAAACCGGACGGGTTCAAGTTCTCCGACGGCACGACGCTTCCGAAGGGCACATACCTGCACGCGACGACGTGGAGTCTGCACCATGATCCTGGTTCTTGAGTTTCTTTGTTCTTCCCGATCCCCTCGCTCATCCTCGACAGAACTGTACAGCGACCCCCAAGTCTTCGATGGCTTCCGCTTCGATAAACTGCGGCAGGCCGAAGAGACCGGTGCCGCCAAGTACCAGGCTGTAACTACGAGCTTGAACTACTTCGCATTTGGGCACGGGGTACATTCTTGTCCGGGACGGCATATGGCCGTCGTGGTAAGCACGCTCTTGACTGGCTTTTTCGCTGTTACTGATTGTCCGGTGAAGGAGCTGAAAGCCATGGTTGCGCATATCGTGCTCAACTACGACATCAAGCTTCCAAACGACGAGGGTCGGCCGGCTAACCAATATGTTGCGTCTGCGTGTTTGCCTCACGCGTCTGCGAAGGTGTTGTTCAGAAAGCGGCAGGCTTCGTGAGCCTGCCGCTATATGGTTTTGAGTGGATTGGATACTTTATTATTATGAGACCTTGAATCAAGTTGCTGTCAGTGACTGTTTAGCGCTTCAGTTTTTTGACGCCGAAAAACGAAACAGACATACTATTTACCCTGAGATCTCACTGCCGGCTGACTATCGTCCATTTTGCCTACTGGCTCAGAGGTAGAGAGGCTGGACTGGCAGTTGCTTTAGCCCACGGCATAGCCGAAAATCCGGGATGAGTCCACTCGGTCTCGTCACGGAAGGACAGGGACAGAACCACACTACTGCTGAACGCAATCAATTTCGCTTACTGATGTTCTCGCTTGGCGAAAGCCCTGGCCTGGCGTGGCTTTTGGCCTGACCTGGGGGGTCTTTCACGACACATGTCGTTTTATATGTGGCGAACAAATGTGCTTTTGTTTTTGGTGTGACGGTTCCGGTGAATCGAAAAAAGGCCTTTTCATAGGCAAACGGAGTATAAAGAGCTCCGCATAAAGGAAGGCCAACCCGTACCTGGCAGGGAGAGGTTGGCCTTCATTTAGACTGTCCATCTGCCCATGCAAAGATCTTTTGCCAGTGATTCACCGTAACCATTACATCAAACGCAGAGCGAATGTGGATTCACCACAGGTAAAAAGGCGCGAGTCGCCCAGTAGTTGGTGCCCGCTTGTCGGCTTGGAGAGCGTGAAGGTGGTGGTCGGAAGAAAGGAGCGGTGGTGCAAGCAAACGTACACACACTTTTGACTTTCCGCCGCAACGTGACCTCCCGATTTGGGCATTATTCTCGGCACATCGGCGTGCCGTCTTGGCTGCCTAACAGACACATACATGACCTTCTTCTCCCTCCCTCCTCCCACCACGCCGCCCGTCCTTCACGCCCACCGACACCACCGCTCCACGACGTTGCAGCTGTCTCGGTGTCCCGTCGTAGATGGATACTGTCCTTTCGCTGTGCGGCTCATCGCAGCGAGACTCAAGTTGATGGTCATTCTATGTGGTGCGTGAGTTATCCATTTTCTCTTCCCCAGCTCCACGACAAGTATCCCTCGTAGCTGCTCAAGGGCCTGTGCCAGCTCTGCGTCCATTCTTTCCAGGCAGGCATGGATTTCCCTCATTATATACGTCTCATCACCCGGTGGAGTCATGCTCGCAAGGATTCGCTCTCTGACTTATCAAGCCACCCACTGACGTTACAGGCTTATCTGTCCCGATCTCTCCTCCAATGTCCCCTTCAAGCGGCCTCTTTTCGGCCTTCTAATGTGCGGTGCTGCCGCTCTACAGCTGCCTACCAGCGGTATATCTACGGCGTCCTTTTCTTTCCCCTTCCTCCTGGGGAACCTCGCTGTACATTAAACAATTCCTCTGTACCTGCTCTGCACCAATGCAAGAAGCTTTGAACAGGATAAAATACTTGTGCCATGTTCATTCAAGCTAAGGACAGAAATGTGTCGAGTAAGGACGGAGACGCGTCCTTAGAGACTTGGCGAAATAATATTCGGGATGTGTCATTGCGATGACATCCCTCGCGCCATGCCGATCTGCCGAGAATTATTCCCAAATCGGGAGGTCACGTAACTCACGTTGCGGCGGAATTGAAAAAACTACGTACACATGGGTCACGTTGTCGCGTTTCCCGTTTCGGTCGAAAATTCATCCGTTCGTCCCCTCATCACTGAGTCTATCCCTTCGCTCGCTAAATATCTCGATCTACCGCGATGAGCCAAGCGATTGGTGAGCCATGACTTGGGGTGTCCTAAAAATCTGGGGATTTACGCGAACTAAGCACTGTTGTCGGTGTACGACAAGACGGACCTCCTCGATTTCGCAAAAGGTCTAAGCTCTGCTGGCGTTCGACTGCTTGGATCGGGAGGGACTGCGAAAAAAATCAGGGACGCCGGAATTCCCATCGAGTGGGCATCTAAACTAACTATGAAGCGCTACGGACGTTCGCTCAATTTCTTCCAGAGATGTCTCGGACATCACGAAGGCGCCCGAGATGCTTGGTGGGCGGGTCAAGACTCTTCACCCTGCTGTACACGGCGGTATCCTTGCGCGTTCGATTCCTTCAGACGAACAGGACCTTAAGAAACAAGGCATCGCACCCATCTCGATCGTCGTCTGCAATCTCTACCCGTTTACGTCGACGATCTCCCAGCCAAACTGCACGCTGGCTGATGCGGTGGAGGAAATTGACATCGGGGGCGTCACTCTTCTTCGTGCTGCAGCCAAGAACCACGCACGGGTCTCTGTCATTTCCGATCCTGCGGACTACAAAGAATTCCTCCAGGCATGGAAAGAGGGAGAGGTTAGCCAAAACCTCCGCAGCAAGCTTGCTTTGAAGGCGTTCGAGATGACCGCCCAATACGACGAGGCAATCAGCGGGTACTTTAGGGAACAGTACGCCTCGGCCGATCTGCCCAAGGACAAGCTGGCCGGCGCAGTGCAGCGGATTGCTCTGCGTTACGGCGCAAACCCCCACCAGAAGCCTGCACAGGCCTTTGTCTCGCAAGGCGAATTGCCTTTCAAAGGCTAGTCGTTTCCGTGCACCCTCATCTTCGCATCATCCAATTCATTGCCAGTGCTCTGCGGCTCCCCGGGATACATCAATCTCCTTGATGCCCTCAACTCGTATGCGCTGGTGAAGGAGCTCCAGGAAGCGCTTGGCCTGCCCGCTGCCGCGTCGTTCAAGCACGTCTCCCCTGCTGGCGCGGCTGTGGGCATCGAGCTCGACGAGACGGAGAAGAAGGTGTATGGCGTCGACGATCTCAAAGAGCCGCTTACTCCCCTCGCCTGCGCCTACGCGCGTGCCCGAGGCGCAGATCGCATGTCGTCCTTTGGCGACTTCATCGGACTGTCGGCTCCGTGCGATCTGGCGACCGCGAAGATCATCTCTCGCGAGGTGTCGGACGGCATTATCGCCCCAGGGTACTCTCCCGAGGCCCTCGATGTTCTTTCCAAAAAGAAGGGCGGCAAGTACTGCGTTCTCGAGGTGCGCGCGCTCCAAAATACACAAATTCTCTGCCAACACTTTCCAGATCGACCCTACCTACTCGCCAAGCGAGATAGAAACCAAGCAGGTTTACGGCGTGCATCTCCAGCAGCTGCGGAACAACGCCAAGATCGACGCCTCCCTCTTCAAAAATCTCGTCACCAAGAGCACGGAGGTGTGTTTAATGCTGTCTACCACGCACTCGCTGACCCCACCCAGCTCCCGGCAGCCGCGCTGACGGATCTCATACTTGCGACCCTCGCGCTCAAGTACACGCAATCCAACAGTGTCGCGTACGCAAAGCACGGCGCGCTTATCGGCCTCGGCGCGGGGCAGCAATCGCGCATCCACTGCACGCGCCTCGCGGGGAGCAAGGCCGATATCTGGTGGCTGCGGCACCACCCGCGCGTCCTCGCGCTGCCGTTCAAAAAGGGCGTCAAGCGCGCGGAGAAGGCGAACGCGATCGACCTGTTCGTCGGCGGGGAGGTGCTTGAGGGCGGGGAGAAGACGCAGTGGGAGAGCCTGTTTGAGGGGGCGGTCGAGCCGCTTAGTGCGAAGGAGAAGGCGGAGTGGGCGGCGCAGCTGGACGGTGTGGCGTGTTCGAGCGACGCGTTCTTCCCGTTTGCGGACAACGTGCACCGCGCGCGCAAGAGTGGGGTGCGGTATCTCGCGGCGCCGAGTGGGAGTGTTATGGACGCCGAGTGTATCAAGGCAGCGGACGAACACGGGATCGTCTTTGCCCACACGACCCTCCGTTTGTTCCACCACTGATAGGATACGACAGGAAAGTAAAAAGAAACAAAATTGTATGTATGTAGTGGTGATGGATATCAGACGGGCTTGGTTTCTAAACGCGTACCCTGCAGCGTCGCCCGTTCTTCTGATAAATCCCTGCCCCATTCTTGTACTTCTGGGTGATGCAGATTCGGCAAACTGCTGTCGAAGAAGGGCTGCAGAGACGTTCCGTGGTCGCGCTCATATTCGAAGGCTGCAGCGATTCATTGAACGCAAAGTACACCTGGGCAGGAAATGGACTCACCCTGCGAGGCCATTTCGAAGCGGTCCAAGTCTGAGAAGTGGGTCAGTGCGGCCGACGCTGGTCGGGGGCATTTATGGCACCTTTAACAAATCGTGCTTCGGGCGTCGTTCGTTCCTCGTATTCCTAGATGAAACTGAATCATACCGTCATCCGAGCTTGTCCTGAAATCTTACCTTCCAGAGCGCCTCGATCTGCTGAGCAGCGGGGCTATCATGGAGCATATCATGCACTATGTTATGCATGGCTTCCTATAATGTAGTTAAAGCCAGCGCTACTAGGGTGAGAGCGGAGGAACAGACCTCCTCACGCCGTTGTTTCTCCGTTGATGTAATCCCCTCCCGGGGCGCAATGTCACCAACTATTGTGGATTCTGGTCAGCCTGAGCGCAACGCATTCGCAAGGGCTTACCGTGCGCCTCGGCCAGGTCGTGCACCAAGCACATCATCACACATCTGAGACACACTTATTGAGAGATAGGGACGGCGCACGGAACCCACTTGGAGATGTCAAGCGTCCGGTCGGAGGAGCACATCGCTAGGACAGCCATCCTATACATGTGGTCCGATATGCTTCCTCGTCGATGTGAACCGACGCAAAGTATCAATGAAGCTGGCATACTACCTCTCGGGGTTGGGGATCTTTCCCGAATCAGTTCCATCGGGAAAAGAGCGAGCTAAATCCGTGGCACACTTTGTTGTCTACCCAGCCTGTGCGCTTTTGGGTCTGGAAGAAGGTAAGACACGGTGATGTTGCGACCATGTCAGTAAGTACCTTCAGTTTTTCAATCAAATGGAAGAAGGCAAGCCGGTCTTTGCTGGCGTCGCCAGTCGTAGTGTACAATGGGGCAAACTCGCGTGCCGGTAGGTGATCCATAAGCAAAGGAGGCCAGCGAGGGAGCGAATGAACGAAACTTTCAATGGTGGTCGCGATCAGGTGCAGACCTGTGCAGACGCGTGGTGTGAAGTTTGGCGTTATAAACACCAGCAAACTTGAATTTTTCTTTGTGAAAACTTTCATGTCGCAGGATCAGCCACAAGCGACAGCAATCGCTGCAGATGAACTCAAAAATCGAGGGAATGCTTTCTTCAAGGCCGGGAATGCAGCAGAGTAAGGTTTTTCGTCGGTTGATCTTTCCGTTCATTTGAATTTTCCATCTCAAAAGGGCCTCCAAGTGCTATGCTAAAGCAGAGGAATTGAACCCAACCAACCCGGTGTACTCCTCCAACCTCAGCGCGTCACTTTTCGAGGAGGGTGACTATGTTTCATGTGCAAAGGCGATTAATCGCTGGTGCCATCTGGAGGAAGCAAAAACAATGAAGAACGCCAATCCCAACCTTGGATTAAGACTGTCTGCACGTCTGGCCAAAGCGCTCAGCCACGGTGCACGAGGCGGCTTCGTTCAGCAAAACCTACTCCATGAAATCGACGCCACCATCCGCGAACTCAAAGCTTTGACTGAGACCGGAGAGCCTGAACTCCGGCGCTTGTGGAACGATTGGGATCGTGTTGAGGCCGAAGCCAGCGATCGGGATTCGACTGCAGCAGCGCGTGAACGTTTCTCGACTCTTCCTATGTTCAGAAAAGTGTACGTTGGCTCATATCCTTGTTACGCGTTTTAAAGCTCGATTAGCAAACCGTTTTTGGAATATTTCAGCGTTTGTTTCTGTCCTTCTCTTCGGTACCCGATTAATTTAGCATCACGATAGATCGGTCAAGATCCCCTCATGTCTCTCAGCGATGATTGGGGTCCAGCTTGCGAAACACCGCTGAAAATTCAGACTATGCCTGACGAGGACCTCTCTCGCCTTTCTTTTATTTTTGGGGGCGTAGGCGATGGTGATACTTTTCTTATATCTGCGGCCTACCGCTGAATACACCTCAGCTCGTAACGTTTATAGCACTCTGGTAGGACTGCACCGTGCGCACAAAAAATTGGATGCGAAGCGGCAAGGAGTATTCCGGGTGCACATCACGCTTCTCGACATTCATCCAACAGCACTTGCTCGAGATCTATGTGTCTTGTTGCTGCTCAATCAGCTGATTGAGACGCCCGCTATGACTTCGATTGCAAAGGCAGAAATTCTTTCAACCGTCTTTTACACCTTTGCGGGAGTTGTAATGCCGGAATATTGTCACAACAGGTAGGATCTTCGATCTAAGTTTATTAAATTCACTTATGTCCACGACGCAGACTTCAAAAGGTGGTGGACGATCTCAAAATGGCTCTTACTCGAGGCAACGAGTTGGCACTCCCCTCTTGGATTTATGTCGACTCTGCAGCCGCTCCTAAAATCATTGCGATACTCGACTTCTGGTCTTCCGTTCCGCTCAACTTCAACACTGAGGATACCCTCAGTGCCCATACAGCCAGCTCCCCGGCGGGCGTTCTGGAGCTCGTGAAATCCCCTAATATGTCCCAGGAATTTCGAGCAGGTGTTGAAGCAAGCATTGCGAGGCATCGCGCACATATAATGAAGATGATTGAAACGATGACCGAAACACAGTTGCGGGAGATGGACCTTGCTCCCCCAGGCCAGAATGCGTCTGCAGAAGAGAAAAGACAGCTCGCCATTCGGCGCGAGGATAGCATAAATGGGGCAAGTAATTTACTGTTTTCTACCAGAATTCTGTTCATGAATCCTAGATGCTCGCAACCGCCATCAACAACAACGGGAACATGAGTTATGAGCGGTTTTGGTATGAGAGGGTTAAGATATTTGTTCCGCATCCCGAGCTGTGGTCGAAGCATGTTGGTATGGATCTCTTCCGCGGTATGACTACGGGCTCGCCTCCGTCGTTCAAGAAGCTTTCCAAGGCAAGTGGGGAGCGTGATACAATACTTTACCTTTATTCACTTATCTCTTTAGGTCGAAAAACATATCAACCAAACTTGGAAACCCAACCCGACCCTCTTCGTAAGTCTTGTAAATCAATGCCGGTTCACTTCAAACCTTCTTCGTATACAGGACCCGGGTACGCCAGGCATTCCAAACCTCGATCTCGATCCTTTCGAGGCTCCGGGCTATATCGATCTTTTCAACCAACGATTTGGCATCAACTCCTTCACCGAAAATGATGCGCCGGACGCACCTGCCTTGAGCAACTGTCTTGACCTATTCAACAAGGTTGTCGAGGCCTTATCGTCGCTCCAAACCCAAACGAAGTTGGAGTTCATATGCGGTGAATTGACTCAGGAGTTGTTGAAAATGAGTTCTGGATGCGACACAACACGACCTGCCCATTTCCCTCGGGTTTATGACCGTGGCCATCTCAGCAATGTACCGTGAGCAAATTCCGTTGATTAATTTAGTTCAAGATCCTGAAGACCTCGTTTTCTAGGGATTATACTCATGGAACTCTCAATACCATCATCTACGCTCTTCCCGTAGTTAAAGAGGTGTCCTCGAATTGTTATCTGAACAAAGGAATCTGGGCGAATGACGAAGAGTTTATCCATACGTGAGTTTCTATTTTCTCAGATGCGACTGTCGTAATTGAACTGGGTATCTCAAAAAGATATACTCTGCTCAAATCCGCTAATGTTCCAAGATACCTGGGCTGCCAATTCACCCACCTTGCAGCTATAGACGATCTTGTTATCTTGCGGAAACAAGAGCTTCCTCTTCCTTTGACAAAATTGGCCACACGCCCCGAGCTGATTACTTGGCTAACGCGGGTCCTGCTCTACACCCTCGTTCCCAGTTCCTCCCACCAAGGCCGATTCCGCTCGCGGCGCCCACACAACCTCGTTGCGTTCATAGCGCTTCTTATGTACCTTCACGGCGTCGGGTATCCCGCACACTGGCTGAGCGAATTCCTGCAGACTATCCTGTCTGGAAGCCTGGTCACCGACATCGCGCTATATACCGCCAACTGGCCCATACCCGTCTCTGATATCACCAGGCGCGTCCCGGCGCGCGCCGTCCGACTTGACCCATGGACGGCGGAACTCGAGACTATCCTCGCAACCGGCCTTCAAGCTATCCCGTTCTCTGTGCCCCTTGCAGACGACCTAGTCTCGCATCACACCGACATCGGGACATTCGAGGCGAAGGTGAAGGCAGACCTTTTCCAGATGGGAAACTTTATGGGTGTCCCGCCGCCCGCCGACCCCGTGGTGGGGCTGCTGTTGTACAAACTGACCCCGGGAGTCTCGGCGGACACGCTGGTTACCCGGCTACCGCTCGTCCTGGACGGCGCGCGCTCCCCGGAGCCCGGAACGCTTTGTGTGCTCACCGCGCAGGAGACGGTCGATCCGCCTGTGATTCGGTGGAAATTAAGCAAGGCGCGTGTGGCGCGGATGCGCGAAGAGGGTTGGGCGATGGTGGCGTATAGGACTGACACCAAGTCTGCTTGTGAGTTGCTGCGCTCCGCTGAGCTTCCACGCATTTTTGAACATGTCTGCCAGTCACCGATCCTGTGCGTGCTGACCGGTGGCGAGAGGTTTGATTTTTTTGCATGGAGGAGATCGGTTCGACTGCTTGCCTTATACGCATAGGCGATAACCGTTCCGTAATAATTGTTTAAATTCAACCAAGCGCTCAACACGGTTCAACTTTAGGTATTCAGCTGATTTGGCTGCTTCTGCACATCCAGCTCGGCCGTACTAAGTAGGAAACCTGTTTGCCAATGCGGATAGAACGTGGCTAGCCGGATTCAGGAAGTTGAATCTCTCTCATGCACCTGCGGAAATCACCAGCACGACAGACGGCGTCTCAAGAACGCGTCAGCTAATCTCGCCGCGGTATGCGACGTGTGATACGATGACTGTCAATGGAATGAAAACTAACTCAGCTATTGACAACAAAAAGCAGATTGAGTGAGGGAATGTTATTATACAGTGGTGGGTGCAGCGATACAGATTGATTAGTAGGAATTAGGTGTAGAAGAGCCGCACATAACCCGCGGTACATGTAGTGGGATCGAAACCTTTCCTTTTTCTTCCGCCTGTTCATGCTGGGGTGTATTCGATGACGCCTTCACTGTCCAGCGTTCCACGGGTGACCTTCTCCCCCCGCGCTCGCAATATGTCCTCAATGGTGCGCGTCTTTCCCTCCTCCGTGCTCTCCTTAAACCACCCAAGGTGGTCGGCAATGAGATGCCTTTGAGAAAACGTCAGTGATAAGGCCAAGGAAATCCATGTAATGCGAACCGATTGTGACATCCAGGACACTGTACGAGCACGAGGCCAGACTCGTAGGCTTGGCGAGAAAACTCGTGCGTGCTACGCTCGCCGCAATTGTTTGCGGTGCAAGTAAATGTCATGGAGAGCTTCGGGGCAATAGCCTCAGGAAGCGCCTGCGAGCTGGTCGTCGCCAGTTGCGAAGGCGCGTCTCGAGCAGGCTCTGATACAGCAGGAGCCGTAGAATAGCGAGCTAACCGCTGGGCAGACGCCACGAGAGAACTCGGGTGTACACCGAGCCTAAGACGGAGTTGGACAGATATTGTTGCAGGTAGAGACGCGTGTGGAGTTATAAGGCTCCGCAGAGCGGGCGGGATCCCTGTGTTGCGAAATAATCGAGATGGGAGCATGAAAGGGACCTGGAGGTGGAAGCAGAGCTTTGAGGCTTTGGATTCAAGCACGACAAAACAGGCTTCTGCAAATAACAAGGCCAAACTCTCCGGCTAAATACAATCACATGTCAGTCCAATGTCAGCCACCTTCGCACGCCAGTCCTTAAACCGACTTTGCCTCTCCCCCGCGTCTACAATTTCTTCATGAAGCTAGCTGGGCGGACTTTCATTGTTTCTGGCGGGTTAGTACCTTCCCTCGGTTTGAGTTGGACCATGGAATCTCTCTGGAGAATCACAATTCATGCTGCTGCTTTCTGGGCACAAATCACGGATTATTTCTGCTCTCGAAGTCGAAATACCCAGAAGGAGTGTTATTAATATCCTGTGGTTACAGGTCCTCCGGCCTGGGACTTGCGACAGTGCAAGACCTCATCTCCGCCGACGCGTACATATCGATTCTGGACCGCTCGCCACCTCCTGCGGATTTGCCAGCTTCAAAAATCAAGTACTACGAGACGGACATAACAAAGCTCGCCGAGATTGAGCGTGCGGTGGATGGCACAGTCGAGTGGGCTGCTACAAGGGGGGCACCATTGGGCGGCGTCATCAATTGCGCTGGAGTAGGGATCGCAGCCAAAATCATTGATGCACACAACGAGCCCCACTCCCTCGACCTCTGGGACTTCATGCTCGCAGTGAACCTCACTGGCACCTTCAACCTCACCCGACTCGCCCTGCGCCATCTAGTCAAGGTCACGCCTGAAGATGGTCCCGATGGTGAGCGTGGCGTGGTTGTCCTCGTCTCCAGTGCGGCCGCGGTTAGTACTGCTCTGTTCTGTACGACCCTGCTGACGATAAGTAATGCAGTTTGAAGGCCAGCCGGGACAGGCTGCATATTCAGCCACCAAAGGCGCTCTGCGGTCGATGACGCTCCCCCTCGCCCGGGACCTATCTCGGCACGCTATTCGCGTTGTGACGGTCGCCCCGGGCGCCTTCAGCACCAGCATGACCGCCAACCTTCAAGGAAAGGCGCGGCGGAGCCTCGAAAGCGACGGTGTCGTGTACCCCCACCGATTTGGGCAGCCGCCCGAATTTGCGCAAACTGTCAGGTGGATATTGGAGTGTCCATATGTGAACGGAGAGACCATCAGACTCAGTGGAGGCGGGAGGCTTCCGGGGAAACTCTAAACGATAGGTGCGGAACCGTCGCTTTCCACTCCGAGATGCTTGACCTCACTTTTCTACAGACACCAGATAGATACGGTACTAGAGCATGTTTGTCCCTATGAACCCGTTTGCCCCTTTCGTCCTCCGCCGAAAGTCCCGAAATTTGAATCCCGGAGTTTGTGTGTCCGAAAAAGGGTCGGAGGACATTTCGCGCCGACATCACTACAATCTTCCCATCGCGTGGAAGGGTCATGCTGAGTGCTTTAAAGCCAGGCGCGGCGTCCGAGCTGCCTCAATGAAGGTGGGGAACAGGACATTCATTGTGTCGGGCGGGTGCGTGGTCTCTCAGTAATGCTTTGCCGTGGTTTCGCTCACCTCAAGACAGAGCGTCCGGACTCGGACTCGCGACAGTCCAAGACTTGCTCGACGCGAATGCGCGGGTGGTCATTCTGGACCGCGCCGAGCCGCAAGTAACGTTCGCCAGCGATCGCGTCCTTTTTATCCGGATAGACATCACACGGCTGGACGACGTCGCGCGCGCAGTCAAGGACGCGGTGGCGTGGACCGAACAGACGGGCGCCATATTAGGCGGGGTCATCAACTGTGCTGGCATTGGCGCGGACGAGGCGGTACGTACACTCTAACCAATACCTGTCTGCCTTGGCTCAATGTCCCGCAAAGACTGTCGACGCGCGAGGGAAAGCGCATTCAATAGAGAACTGGGATCTCCATCTCGCGGTCAACCTCACAGGCGCCTTTAACCTTACGCGGTTAGTGCTCGAGCACCTTGTCCGTGTTCCACCAGAAGACGGTGACGGGGAACGAGGGGTGGTGATCCTTGTGTCCAGCAATGCTGCCGTACGTCTGAAACCCAATTTCGTGTGTTCTTTGTTGACTCGGGTTTCAGTATGAGGGTATGCCGTCCACGATCGCGTACGCGGCGACCAAGGGCGCGATCCGGTCGCTCACACTCCCGATGGCACGCGACTGCGCGCGTTTCGGGGTGCGCGTTGTGACCATCGCGCCAGGGCCGTTCGTCACGCCCATGACAGGGCAGTGGATACCGAAGGTGCAGAGCAGTATTGAGCAAAATGGGTTGCTGTTCCCGCGTCGCTACGGAGCGCCGAGCGAGTTTGGGACCACGGTCCGGTGGGTCCTGGAGTGTGCGTATATCAACGGGGAGACAATCAAAATGACCGGCGGTGGGCGGTTGCCCGCCCGGTTATGAATCGACCAGCGTTTTTTCCATGCGAGATCCTGCCAGGATCTTGTGGATAATTTATTTTTTTGCATTCATCGAGGTCTTCTGAAAAATCTCAAGGGTAGTTTGAAAGTCAAACATGCTCTGAGATCCCTGGTCGGCTCCGCGCGACTCAGACTTCGATATGCATCGCGATACTTACTATGCGCAAGGCTATCGTACCCAAGTCGTCCCAAATAAGCAATGAGTGCCCACATCTTGAATCTTATCGGGCGTCAATCACTGCTGCTTCTCGCTCCCTGATTTGGCGATGCCGCCTCTCAAAGTCTGTCAAGACGTTTCGAGGTGAGTTCCTGCTTTGCTTCGGTATCCTCACACTAACCATTTCAAAGTATCGGTCCCGATGTCGTTCGCAAACGCGCTGCATAGGGCAGCCGAGCTTGCCAAACTCTATTGCCTAATCTTTATATGCAGTCCATTTCTAGCGGTGTGGTGTGTTGCAAGTCTGCGGGCTGGACGGAGCCGGAGACACGGGTATATGCGGGAATTATTCGTACTCCCATATCCCAGTCCACTGCCCACCAAGCGCATCGAAATCGCGCACAACCGAATCGTGGCAGAGCAGCCACCGTCATGCCACTTGCTTCATCTACCCCCAGAGCTGCGAAGCCTAATATTCGAACTGGCCGTGGGGAACCGACTCGTCCACCTCAAGATGGTGCCCAACGAGCGGATCAACGAGCTCATGATTCGCACGTCTTGCTATATGCTTTCTGAAGCGACAGACACACCGAATAGGCTGCTCATCCCTGCCGATAACATCTCCGTCGCAGTGTTGCGTACATGCCGGTCAGTCTACCTGGAGGTCCTCCCGATAGTACACCGCCGAAATACCTTTTATTTCCACCTGGAGGATTTCCGACCCGCCATCGAATGCGGTCTCGGAGAGTACTGCCTCTCGGACCTCCGAAGCGTGTACCTGTACCACTGCGGCTATCCCGACCGGCCCCGCTGGGATCCCGCTTTCGGGACGCTGCAGCGAATGCGCCTCCACAGTCTTGCCCTCGAGTTCGAGATACTGGAGTGGACTGAGGTTCACCCAAGCCGCTTTTCGGTGGATAACGCCTGGTGCCGGAGTCTTCTGGCGATCCGGCGTTTGCGTAACCTGGATATATTCTTTCGGCGGGGAAACCCAGCGGATAATCCGTTGCATCGAGAGACGATTAGGCAGACGCTGCGCGATTTGATGATCGGCCCGGCGGCGGACGATAAATACAACGCCCTACTCCTTGCTAGGTAGCTCGCTGGCCCCCTGCAATGAATCATATGCATGTCTCGGTTTGCGCCCGGCTCGAGCTTGGTCCAGAGTGATCTTTTCTATGCCGTAGTAGCAGGCGTTGTTTGGTGAGTTTTGGCTGTAGTGTGTGTCCGGCTGTAGTGTATAGTGTGTGCAGTACAGACTAATATCTCCAAGTGAAAAACCAGTCCCTTATTGTCCTTCCCGCCTCGTCTCCCTGAAGTATCGAAAGATCCAACCCCTCGCGACGAAGTGCGTGCAGGCCATCGAGCGTCGTAGAAAGTGGTTGCCTAGGGCCCTCCACGGCCAGTGCCATGGCCGTTGTTAGCGCACAGCTATCTGCTATCTGGATCTCAGCTTCTCGAGACACCGGGGGTAATCAACGTAACTTTCGTATTCGCATCCGAAGGACAGGGAGCGCAAATGTGGAGCCGTCACAGTCCTCCCCGGAGCGATAGTGAGGATCCAGAGCAAGGTCTCAATTTGTGACCTGTCATTGGCGTAGTCGATTGCAATGGATAAGTCGGTGATGCAGGGGATTCTTTGCAAAATGACGGAGGTTATCTGAGCATCGGGGGTTCCTCTGAGTGCAAGACTACACAACTGGCGTGTTGTGCGAGTGAAAAAAGTTTCTAAACATGCTGGGACATTTAGATGATCATCCTCCTCCATCCAAAGTGCAAGTTTTTGCAAGGCGGGAGTCGCCAAGTGTGGCAGGAATTCCCAAGCCGATACAGAGTCGGCGGAGGTGCTTTAGTTCAATGGTAGCCGGCGAAGGCGGCCAAGGTTGGTCAAAATGTACCATGATACGAGCTTCGATGAGGTTCGGCGCCATCCTCAGCAGGTCATCGTGCGTCGCCCATGGGCCGTCCAGTTGATATCGAGTGAGGCGATGAGCGGGGAAGGGAATCGAAACAAAGCGATAATCGTGGTAGATGCCAACGTCCACGAGAGAAGACGCCGACTGGAAAGAGTTGATAGACTGGACGTTCATTTGGCTGTCGGGACCGGCCCAGTTTATCCACAGCCTCCTAAGGGATGGAACCCGGTGGTCAAAGTTGGTCAAGAGCGATACCATCCCTGCTGAGATCCCAATACCGAGCTCCTCCCAACGTTCTGAGTGCTCTGCAAGCAAGTGGAAGACCTCCGTTTGGGGGCCAGATTCGACCGTCTCGCAGCCGTAAAAATGGATTGACAGTTTCTGGGATCCAGAGCGTCGAATCTGCGCGTCGACCATGGCCAACGGATACGCCGACAAAGGATCCTGCCCTGGAGTATAGTTGATCGCAAACCTCGACCACAACGAAGTCGAGAGTGACACGGCTCTCCAAAGACCGCTCACTTCCGTCAAGTTCCATGGGCTATCTGTAGCATCCCACTTGTTGCGACATCACTCGTCGTCGACCGAGGGTAAGGTCCACGAGAATATTTGGCCGAGCACCTCGGGGGGCATCCTTCGTAGTGGGGACAGAATGACCTTATAGCTCAACAACGATGCACGGTCTTCCTCCAATTGCTTCAGTGTCTCCCGAAGTTTTGCTATCTCCTCGTCGATGATTGCCAACCGTGGAGTCCGTTTGGGAGACAGCCGACTGAACCAAAGGCAATTCAGACTCTTCTGGTGGTTCATTACTGTTCATGAGGGCGTGAAGTCGTGCTCTTTCCTCCACGGAAAGGGCGAGGCCACATCCGCGTTGAGACGCATCCATATAGGTCTGAGGTTGCAAGAAACGCTTGCAGACTGTCGGCAAGAGAGCACTACGGTACCGCCACCGTGATCCAAGCTCTTTCCTTACCACCTCATGCGCAATCCTACAGTTGAGCTTCCTCGAGAAATCTGGATTCATATATTCCTCTTCGCCACCAGCGTCTTGTATACGCCCCAACTGTACGAAATTGAATATCATCCATTCCACAACCCACCGCTCGAACGAGAGCGGTCCATGCTCAGCCTCGCCGACAGCACCATGCTGGCTCTCAGCCTGGTCTGCAAGGAATGGCACGGCTTGTGTGTGCAATATCTATTCGAGACCGTTCACCTCAGCTGGTACGGATCTCGGAAACTGCATGAATGTCTGCGACGATCGGTTGGCGGAATCTCCTGCGGCAAGTGGGCGAGGCGATTGGAGCTCTCGGTCGTCGAGCATGAAGATCCCGACCACCCCGTCTCGCCTGCCGATATTTTTCTCTTGTGCCCCAACATAGAGACTCTGGTCAAGTGCGACGATGATCTACTTCCTCACCCCATCAATGACGCCGAC
This sequence comes from Mycena polygramma, assembly GCA_029449255.1. Lineage (NCBI taxonomy): Eukaryota > Fungi > Basidiomycota > Agaricomycetes > Agaricales > Mycenaceae > Mycena > Mycena polygramma. Next base: position 722,704 of record JARKID010000022.1, read on the forward strand.
CTGAGGGGGCTAAAACGTTTCGACTGGTATTACGCGCGATACCGTGATGGAGACCACCAGTTTGCCACCGAGGACGACGATCCGTCGCGGGGCCAAGATTTTCTGAGGGACGTGGTCAAAAATGCGCCAAGCTTGCAATACCTCTCTCTCGTCAAACGCTTTCGCGGCACCCCTCGTGCCATCCCAGCCCCATCTTCTCTTATACTCCCGGCTCTTACCACTCTCCACCTCGAGCTCATATCCTTGGATGTATGGACAGAGATCGAGACGTGGAGTTTCCCCCAGTTGACAGTTCTGCGAGTCGACACGTCGTTCCCCGCTCTTACGCGGTCGTCAGAGCGAACGTGGGACACAGTGCAAGTCGTCGAGTTGCTCCAAGACCAGGGATCCCTCCCCGCCCCTTCTAGGATTCCGACCATACTCAAGATATGCCCGAACGCGCGCGAGCTGAACTACTACATCGAATATGTAGTCGCACCGCCCGCTGGCAGCACAGTCTCGGCGGCGGTACAAGTGGTGCGCCTGCATTTCGCGACCAACTACGACCTCCGCTGGCCGGTGGAAGAGGAAGAGGACGAGCTCTGGACTCATCTCGCTGCCCATTTCTCGATGCTGACGGGCGCCGCATTCCCTTCGTTGAAAAGGGTGGTGTTTTACGGGCCTCCAGATTCCATCGTGACGGACGCACGATTCACGTTGTTTGAAGAGACTCTTGTTGGCCGGGGTTGTGTGTTGGAGAGCCTCGCTTGAAAGTACGTCTACGCGTTTCAACTTGAAATCAACCTGCATAATTATGCGTTTCCTTAGCGTGCCAGATCACCATTGAAGCCTAAAATAAGTTATATCAAGAATCAAGATCGGATTCGCGGTTCTGTACTTGTACAACCACCGATCTTTGTCGGATTGATATTGTTTCGTCGTCCGACAAGCCGCTGATTCTTATTCTTGGGTTCCACAATCTCAGATTCCAGCAATACTTCTTGAGTTACACGAAACACGGAATCGTTGCGTGACAGTAGAACTCACTAAATTCTCAATTGCGCATCGTCGTGCTTCCTTGAAGAAATCGGGAGGTAATGTAGGATGCAGTTCTTTAATTTTCGTTCGGGTGACTCGGGAGTCCCTCCAATTTGGGTTGCCACCTCGGTACTTCTCGAAGAACTCAGGAGTGCCTCATCCAACGTAAATTCTGGATTTGTTCCCGAACCATGTCCAAAGATGTCCAATTTTTACGAACTCTGGAACAAATCTTCCAGAAATCCTCTGGAACAAATCTGGCCAGATTTGGTCTTGTTTCGATCGAATGGCGTAGCCCTCAACCTTTTCTCTTGTCCGCCATTGCTCAGCATGGAGGCCCAGCTGCGAGAAGTCAGTTCGAATGCGTGCTCGTACTCCCTTTGGCTAACGAGCAGCTGGAAGTGTTCAGCTCATCCCTTTCCTTCGTGACCGAAACCCCCAAGTTCGGCAAATCGCCCTCTCAAATCTGTTGACCCAAACCCCGAAGGATTCTCCGCACAGAAGCCTGTTCTTCGCTGGTTTACAGAGTGGGGGCCTACAAAAAGCCAAGGAGAATGACCTTATTCGGGATATCAAGTTGCTGTGTCGAGACCAGCTTGTGCGCCGTCCCGCTTCAGATCGCGTCTTGCGTATTGACCAGCTGCCAGAGCGTTGCTCACGACGCGTTCCGGGCACTTGTGAATCTGTCCGATTCACCCATGCTAGTGGCTTCGCTCTCGGAACCTGCGTTCTTGACATTTATCGTGTCGTACATCATCGTAAGCTCACAACTCGCGAAATAACACCGAGTTTCATGGATTACTTAGAACCCGCAATCAGTGCTCGCAGATCTGGCCGCAATGCTACTCTCTAACCTGACGGCATCCTCAGCGGCCTGCTCTACTGTGTTATCGCTTAACATCGAAATCATCCCCGAGCCCACTTTCCCCAACTCCTTCTATCCATCGCAGTCGCGTTGTGCCACTGCGGTCGCGCCAACACCGTATCCAGCTGGGCAACCACGCTCGGTCCTCGCGCTGCCGTTGCTTGTTGATGCATTCGTGCAAGGTGCCGAGACCGATGAATCGGCAACGACACGAATACGCAAGGGGAACGTCCATTTTCTTGCCAGCGTGTTCGCAAATCTCAGCACGGTCAGTCGACTTCCGATCCGCTTACTCGTGCTCACTCTCAGCAGTCTCCCGCTGGACGCAATTTCTTCCTCGGCGCTCGGGCATCGAACGTGCTCGAGCCCGATGGAGCGCTAGAATATCCGCTGGTCAAACTTGTAGCGTTCACCGAGCACAAGGACACTATACGTAGGGGTGGCGTCGCATCCACAATAAAGTCAATACATCCCCATCTCTGATCGTCCCTTCCTGATCGCTTCCCAGAAATTGCGCTTTCCACGCTCCGGGCCACCAGGCGATCCTTGGCCCAGACTCTCTCGGCGTTTCGGTTCCCCCATCTGCATCTGTGGCGCCGGGCATCGACGCGCTCCCGTACCTCTTGCTCCCGCTCGCGGGCCCGGAAGAGTTTGACCTCGAGGACCAAGAAAAGCTCCCAGACGCGCTGCAGCTTCTCCCCCCGAGCAAAACGCGAGAGCCGGACCCTGCAATCCGGCTTATCCACGTCGAGACCCTGCTCTTGCTGTGCCACACTCGATGGGGACGCGACTACCTCCGCGAGCATGGCGTATACGAAATCGTGAGGGCAGCGCATGAAAGCGAAACTGTTGACAAGGTCGGTGATAAACGTCTCTCGGGAGATCTGCTGTTGACTGGCTTCGGAAGATATCCGAACACATTGAGCGGCTAGTTAACCTGCTTAAAGGCGATGAACCGGAGGTCGACCCTACGGACAGCGATCCGCCTGTTGAGGTCACAACACACGAAACATCTGTCGAGGACGTCGCATCTCTATCTGATGACGAGGATAACCGCATCGAAGAAGTGTAACCTGTGTTTTGTCCATTGAAAAATAAAGTATTCTTGTCGATCATGATGTGGCCATTGTGATCTGCATCGTCCGCTCGTTCTTGACTTACTCTTGGTGGTCTCGACCGAATTGACCGTGTCTGTTTTTGGCTCTGTGCGCACTGCAGATCGACTGGCATTGTAGTGGATCCACGACAGCCGCCCTTGTTTCCAAGAGGGTTCACCCAAATTTGTGGGTCATTCTTTGACTACGTGGAGCCTTCCGTTGATTCACAAACAGAATTTATTCTGTTTTGTGCTTAGAGCACCAAAAATGTCCGGGCAAGATCAGAGGCACTGCCACATCAATCTGATCATCAATCAATAGCATCACAAGCGCCCACGTTTTTATAAACCAGGTCGTTTTTATTGCGAGTTGCGACGTTGCGTGCACATCCGTTCGTCTATGCATTGGTTTGACCCAAACACCCTTCACATAATTTTTTGGGATTTACATCGACGCTGTCTTGAAAGATCGTTGACACCCTCGGGCTTCTCGGGGACGCGAAATACTTGCGCACAGTGCCATTTTCAAGCCAACAGCGTCCAACAACATCAGAACCTAGTCTTCCAAATTTGGTGGAACGAGACTAACTTGAGAAAGCATTCCAAAAGAAACCCCAAACTCACATTTAAACCAATAGATAGTATGCAACTGTAACGGGATCAGCTACTTCAAGTTCCCCTTACTTGCATCGTAACAAGCCCCCGACTTTCCCCCGCTGTTTGTGACCCGCCGCTTGCCGGCCTCCCCAATCATTTGAAGAGGGCCTATTCGCAGGATCATTACTAAGCGCTCCACCGTCCGAATAGCAACAGATTCGCGCCACGTTGAGCGCTGATCGTTCAGTCCTGCATAGCTCTGGCCAACCAGGGTCAACACCCAGGCGAAAAAGCTTCAAAATGCAAAGCCGCCACGGACCACGCTTCATTTACTTGCAGGCGCAGAAATTTAGATCAGTATTTGATCTCCGTTTTTGATCTCCTTTAGGAAACACCTTTCTCCACCGGTTGCAACGCAACAGAACGCAACCGCCGCAGCCGGCGGCAATTTTGGGGTTCAATCAAGAATAGCACCAAAGCTCCACGCAAGATCGTGGCGCCTTTTCTGATTCCAAGCTATATTTGCGATTCCCAAATAGGGTGACGCAATTTTCGCCCTGCGTATAAAAGACTACGGTGTGCGACCCAGAATCTTATTGTGTTGTTTCTATTCTTTCATCACATCCCCCCTCCAATTGACCCGTGGTCGATTTTCCTCCTCTAATCGCTCTTTGGCTAGTCCTTTCCACCTCCGTGCAGAGCACCCCCCACACTCTCCCTCCTTGATTTATTCTACTACCCTTTTCCACGCACAATGTTGTTCAACATCGCCCTCCCCCTCCTTGCTTCCCTGGCTGGCTCGGCCCTCGCGGCTCCCCACCGCATGGACGCGTCGCTGATGGTATGTATATTCTTCATCTTCCGAGACTGGCCCCACTCACGGAGGTTTTCCAGGCTCGCAAGCAGGGCGCAGTCTCTTCTAACTCGGTAAGTTTTTTTAGTACATCTTCAGTGTCCGCCCAACGCTCATTATCAATTTTCCAGGTCGCCTCGGGCTCTGGCTCTGACAGCTCCCTCGCGGGCTCCAGCTCCGACAGCGCCCTCGCGGGAGCCCTCGCCGGCGCCGCCTCCGCGGACAACTCCACCGCGGACAACTCCACCGCGTCCTCCACTGCGTCAGCCGACAACTCGACCGCGTCGTCGGCTACCTCCCTCGGCAACTCCACCGCCACCGCCGACAACTCCACGGGCCTTGCGGGCGCAGCTGCAGCAGGCGCGGCGGGCGCGACCACTGTCACCGTCACCGTCGCTCAGACCACCGTCACCGTCACCGATGCTGTAAGACAATATTTGTTATTGTAATGAGCACTTGCTAACGCACGTTCAGGGTGCCGCTGCCGCTGCCGCTACTGGCACTGGCGCGAAGGCCGCCGGCGGTAACGCTGGTAAGGCTGCGAAGAAGGCTGCCAAGGCTGCCGCGAAGAAAGCCAAGGCTGTAAGTTATTTGTTTCGCCTTCAGGGAGCTACGCTCATTCTCTCGTAGGCTGCTGCTGCCGCCGCCGCCGCTGGCACTGCTGGGACTGCCGGCACCGCTGGAACTGCTTCCAACTCCACTGCTGCTGGAACCGCCGCCGGGACCGCCTCCAACTCCACTGCTGCTGGAGCCGTTGCCGCCGGGACTGCCTCCAACGCGACCGCCGGTGACGCCAGCGCATCTGCCGCCAACTCCACCGATGTAAGTCTTCGCACCACGTCCTCACGTCGCATCTCATATTCTTTCAGGCTTCCGGCGCGGATTCTGCGACCGCGGCTTCGGGTGCGGACTCCGCGACCGCGACTTCTGTAAGCACTGGTCTTCATGAACTCGACCCCCCTCTGATAGCTTTCCAGCTCACTGGTGCCTCTGGAACCGACTCGACCGCGACTGATTCGAGCGCCACTGGTGCTGACTCCACGTCCACTGATTCAAGCGCCACTGGAAGCGATGTAAGTCATTGCATCTCTGAATTCAGACAACATCTCATGGGCTTCAGGCGTCCGGCGCATCCGGCGACTTGGCCAGTATCATTGCAGGTCTCGAACAGAAAGCGGCCGCAGCGAAGGCTGGGAAGGCGACTGGCCGCCGTGCGGTCCTCAACCGCCTCTTCTAAAGTAGATTATTTCATCCATGGGACCTGGATCGGACACGGACCTTTATTAGCCAACCCATCCTTACTTCTCTCCGCACATCCGTGATGTAAAATAGAACACCAATTCCATATTGGACAGTTCATCGCTGAACTGTCCTTTGTGTAAAAACACTCCAAAAGGGATCTCTTTAAAGTACAGACACTGAGACAGCGCAATGCACTGAATGCGATGTGTCATAAAGAAAACGAGGGAAGACGTAAGTAGAACAACATGAATTTCATGGTCTGGACGCCTGGGCAGCTCGCGCAGGTCGCACGGTGTAGCGCGGGGCGCGTACGACATATGTGTAGTCTTTGACAGCTCCATGCAACTAGTATGTATTAACAGATTGCTCCAATATATTCCCCAAGCGTGAAGAACTCAATAAGAAGAGACGCCATGAAACAGTACCCGTTGGGACTGCTCGGGGAGCACGGATCTGTAACGGGTGCACAGGCATACTTGGGCATACACTGCTGGATCGGGTGGGCCGACAGTGGCTCTGCCCCACAACGTTTGAGATTATGATAATAGGACAACCGATGAAACAACAGGATTGGGTTTGAAAGGAGGGAAAATGTAATTGGCCTATAGAACAACATCAGCTACTCGAGCTTGCGAGGACATGCATGCTCGCTGGGTAGCCGATATCTGTCAGCGGTTCGTCGATAGAAAGGCTATCCTGAACGCACCTTGTCGGAATTTACACTTTCCCTGCTCTTTTTAAGTTCAGCACAGTCGGTACGAGGCCAAGACGGTCCAACTCACTGAGGAAGAAACAATTTGGTGAATAGGGGCATACGTGGCCGTAACAACATTCTTCACGGAATTTACATTGTCCGCCTACGATATTGATGCGAATGAAGTCAGTTCAGATCGTCGAGAGTCTGGTTAAGAAACGGACCACTGGCTACGGTGGGACACGGTGTTTTCTTGTTAAATTTGGCAAATTCATCCCGTTGAGCATCGGTCAACACATAATCGTGTCCATACTTGCACGAGGGGCCGAATTTACAGATGTTCTTCGTATAGAACAAGGTGCACAAGCCAGGTTTCTCTGCAGCAATATTCAGCCGAAACAGTCGAAATAAGTGGACGTATCGTACGTTTATGTAGCGGCTGTAGCGTGCGTGTCACTCGATTGTATGATGGTCGTATGTATGTACTCACGACATTCGGAATCAAAGGACGCGGTACAAAGCCAGCAGATCCCGGTGGTAGGTCTTTCGAGGATTTACTACTGGGAGACGATACGTCATCACCAATTTTTTGTGGCATGAACAATTCAGAGATGGCGTAGGAGGGCAAGTCGAGCGTCGCAATTCCACCAGCCATTTCGGTGTAACTCTTGAGAAGTATCAACTTCTCTTTATAACCTGCTGTGATTTGCGAATGCAAGTTCGCAGCATATCCATTATCGTGACAGCCTGTTTTTATGTTTCAGCGCCATCTTCAGAGCTGAAGAGGAAAGCTGATCAAACCGCCGAAGATAATCTTGAAAGTCTCGGGCAGCCGAATTTCGTCCTCCAAATACACTATTTCACGACTCAGTAAAGCAAGAAAAGTCAAAGAACAACACGAACCCTTCAATTTAGCGTCCGCGGCCTCTTTGGTATTGCCCACGTCGACCATAAGAAATCGCTCGGCGGCTTGGTTAAACCCCATAACAAAATCCTCAAATTTATTGATCAAGCCCGTGAAATGGGCGCGCCGGAAGGTTTCTATCAGGCCTCGTTTGTTGAAGAAAACGTACACCCAGAGCTGAACGGGTCTCGGGCCATAATTCGCAGCGATAAGCTGCAACGTTGAATCGGACAACAGCTGCGCAGCAGCATGTCCGCCTTTCTGGCCTTGACGGATAAACTCGGTGGAGAAAATAGCACCATCGCCATCGAGGAGCATTACAACTCGATGGCCCTGGTCGTGGTTCTTAAACGAGAGGCGCTCTCTTTCCAGTTTGGCGTTGATAGCCTCCGTTTGCGATTGTGCGATCTGGGCCGCTTTGAGCTCCGCATCGACATCGGTAAATGCCCTTTCATGTACAGCGATATAGTTTACGCGGCGATGCTGAGGTAGGATGGCGCACCGTTTATAGACGGACAATTCTGTCTCAAGCTTCTGGATTGTCTCCTTATACAAAGCCTCATTTCGGAGAACATTTAACACATCGTCTGTTGAGGACGTCATGTCAGCTATGGGACGCGTGAAATGGGTCGGCACAATACCTTTCAAGTTGGCCAAAGAGAGCTCCCTGTGATTCGTTGAAGCGAAGGGTGCGTTTACACAGTCGTACCACTTACACGGGGTGTTGTGAGACCAAGGCGCTTTGGTTAGCGCCGGCCGCAGGTAAGGAGCTCTCCATAATCGCCAGCCAAAGTATAAGGGTATGTCGCAGAGTTTGCTTAACTAGCCATTTGCTAGGGCTAGCAGGAGCCTCCGCGGTTCCTCCTTAGGGGCTTGGAAGTGAAGAGGCGAGCGCAAGCGTCAACACGGCCAAACATCGACTTTGGCTGCTGCCACCATCTTTAACAAGTTGAATCTTACAACAGTTCCTACATCCTAGACCTATGGCTGCCTCTCAACCCGGATGTGGCCTCGCCCTTTCTGTGGAGGATAGAGCGCGACTTCACGCTCTCGTGAACAATAATGAACCACCAGACGAGTCTGAATTGCCTTTGGTTCAGTTGGCTGTCTCGCAAACGAACGCACGGTTGGCAATCATCGACGAGGAGATAGCGAAATTGAGGGAGACGCTAAAGCAGTTGGAGGAAGACCGTGCATCACTCTTGAGCTACCGGGTCATTCTGTCCCCGCTACGAAGGATGCCCCCGAGGTGCTCAGCCAGATATTCTCGTGGGCCTTGCCCTCGCTTAATGAAGAGTGGCGTCGAAACAAGTTGGATACTACCGATAGCCCATGGAACTTGACGCACGTCAGCGGTCTTTGGAGAGCTGTGTCACTCTCGACCCCCTCGTTGTGGTCGAGGTTTGCTATCGATTATGCTCCAGCTCACGATCCTTCGTCCGCGTATCCGTTGGCCATGGTCGACGCCCAGATTCAACGTTCCGGATCCCAGAAACTGAAAATCCATTTTCACGGGTGCGAGGGGGTCGCGTCTCGTCCCCAAATACAGATCTTCCAGCTGCTTGCAGAACACTCAGAACGCTGGAAGGAGCTCGCTATTGGGATCACGGCAGAGATGGTACCGCTCTTGAACGCCATGTACGACCGGCTTTCGTCCCTCAGGAGGTTGTGGATAGACTGGAGCAATCCCCACAACCAGACAGATGTGCTATCCGTCGATTTTTTACAGACAGCGTCTTCTCTCGTGGACGTTGGCATCTACAATGAGCATCGCTTTGTGTCGATTCCTCTCCCTGCTCATCACCTCACTCGGTATCAAGTGGACGGTCCATAGGCGACACACGATAGCCTATTGAGGATGGCACCTAATCTCATCGAAGCTCGCATCATGATACATTTTGACCAGCAACCTTGGCCCCATTCCCCTGATACCATCGAGTTGATGCACCTGCGCCGCCTCTATGTGTCGAATTGGGAGTTTTTGGACCACATCAGAAGTCCGGCCTTAGAGAAGCTCGCACTTTGGATCGAGGAAGACGACTATGTACATGTTTGGAAACTTTTTTAATCGGGCAACACGTCAGTTGTGCAGTCTTACATTCAAAGGAACCCCTGATGCCGAGACAACCTGCATCATCTTGCAAAAAAATCCCTCCGTCACCAACCTCTTCATTACAATCGACAACCCTAATGCCAGGACACAAGTGGATGCCTTGATGTCAAGCCTCGCCGTCGCTCCGGGGAGGACTGTGGTGGCTCCACATTTACGCTCGCTATCTTTTGGATACGAGGGTGGAGCTGACATCGATCTCACGGTGTGTCTCGAGATGCTGGGATCCAGGTGGAAAGCTGCGATCTGTGCGCTTACGAAAGCCGCACTGGCCATGGAGAGTCCAGAAGAACTTCATTCTGCATCGGCGGCGGCGGCGCTCAAAGGATTGCATGAACTTCTTCGCGAAGGATTGGATTTGTTGCTACTCGAGGGAACGGAGGCGATGAGAGAAACGAGTGATTGGATTTGTGCAACCTCTTGGATCCTTTGAATGCCTACTGCTCCTCGTCCTTGTCGCGGTTGGTCGGACAATGCAAAATGTACTCCCGGCGAGAAACTAGAATTGCATCCAAGGTAAAGGACAGTGCGGAGTCACGCTGTGTGAGATGGGCGGTAAGATGGGATATGATATATATGATCATGTCAGAGTAAAATCTCCCTCTCACCACCTTCGGAATATTCCTATTCTCTCCAGACAGACCCTAGACAGACTACCCATTCGTAACCTCATTACATAGAATATGTACAAACTCATCCGACGCCTCAGGCGCATACTTACCCCGGATTGATCCCGCTCCAGCGATGTCACGTTAACGGAAAGTCACTCCACGTGATGAGAGGTCACTTTTCCTCTTCCTCTCACGCGCCGTGGTCAAAAGGGCTAATTGGCATGTCGAATGGCTTTGAAACCTCTCCAATATACGATTCCCGACTCGACAAGAGTGCCATGGACCGCCACACAAGAAAAATCCATCTCACACGAGTACCAGCTGAATGTCAAGGATGAGTCGTGCGACGACTTCATTGCGCGCACATATTTCCAGTTTCTTTGGCTGCCAGAGGTGAGTTGAGCTCTGAAGTGAAGCTAGCTTCTGACCTGGCCAGTCGATAATGCCACTGGGGCTTCTTGTGCCGTCCCTGCTACGCGTACACGCTCAAACGGAGCCACACCCGCTCCATGCCTTGCTGGAACGCCTTCTCTTGACGGCGCGCGCTGTGACAAACAAGTACCACGTCGAGCTTCCGTATATATTAGCCAACGGTGGCGGCGAGGGCGAGGAGGAGGAGAGCGTGATGTGGTTCGCTGTGACCCACGAGAAGAGCGAGAATGAGGAGGAGGAGCCGTGGTTGAATGAGGCTTGGCGGTCCAAATGGATGGAGCGCATGGAGCGTCGAGAGTCTGTCCGTTCGTCAATCCTCACAGCTGATGGCTGACGCGCATAAAGAGTACAGGTCCAGATACTGCTATATATGCTGAAACTATCCCTTCCTGGACCTCCCCCGCCGCCTGAAGTCTCGTCTCCGAGCAAAAAGCGGCGCAAGATCGGGGAGCCGCCTCCACCGACCCTCGAAGACCGTCTGGAGAATTTCATGGACAAGTTGTCAATGTGGCAGCTTGTAAATCATCTCGACGAAGGCTTGCTTCATCGTAACGGCGAGCGCGATTGGATGCAGGTCTTTTGTGAAGATGTGGTCGAGCCTCGGTACGCTCTTCATTCAACATTGCACCATCCTCTCTGACCGCTGGACAGATTTGCAAAAACAATCCCCGAACAAATCACACTTCTGAGGTCCAAGATCTTCCCAAACTCCCCCTTTTCAGACTCGTCGGACTCTGAGGATGGACGCGCGACGTCTCCGGACATTCCGACCAAACGTGCTCGGTCTGTGGCGGACCCGGGACCATCTACTTCCGCTGCCCCAGTTCCTAGGAAGACGCTAGAAGAGCCCGGCAGATCCCGCTCCCGCTCCCTCTCAGTTACTCTGGCAGAGGAGAGGGAACGTGAACAGCGCGAAGGAAGCGTGGGGACCAAGAGGAGGGTCCTTAACCGCGAGGTCAGCATGAAGCGCGCTTTCAAGCCTCGAGAGCGTGATACAAGCGAAGCCGACCGGAAGGAGGAAGAGAGGGCGGAGGAAAAGCAGAGGGCGGAGGAAGCGAGGCTCGCAGCAATTGAGCAGAAAGAGCGAAGTCTCGGTGTCACCCTCGTTGCTGCCACCCCGGTCAAGTCCAGAACGGTCAGGCCCGTTGCTCGTCGTGCTACAATCAAGTCGGAGCCAACTGGTTGACCCAAGGCGTACGACTCTTGGCCATGAGTATCGTTCGTCCATGTGAGTTGCTCCCATGTATTGAAAATGCGCCTTTTGACTTGTCAAAAGCGGTGACTGCGTCTGTCATCGACCTCTTGTTGGACAACCACCAGCTACTCTGTGTATCATGAGCGATGAACGGGCTGGGAACATTGCAGCATAGCGTCTGTCTGCGAGACTAGCTATTCTGATGTTTTCAGTTTCGTTCATACTTCGCGAGTTTAATTGATTCACAGTGAATGTGGTTCACCGCGGTATGAGTTGGGTGCTACAAACGTTGGGTGGTTCATCCGTCCTGGATACTATACATGTGTAGTTGTACAACTACTACATGATATTTTCCGCCCACCTTTGGGCAAGTCAATCATGTCAAACCTACACAAAAAATTGCCGGCGCCCTTGCGCTCGCAATACCTATTTGTTTGGTGCCCCGGGAACCGCGTCTTAGTTGCTCGTTTAGTTGTTGCGGCTCATAAATGCAGAGACCAAAAAAATGGTCTTCACTCATGCGTGGTTCCTGATAACTCCTTTAGGGGGTTCGTACCTAAAAACCAACAACGTTCTCTCCCGCGTTCACCGCTCAACTCAGACGACGTTCGGGATGGGAATGGGGGACAGCCCAATGCGTTTGACGACGGCAATCTGTCGCCTTCCGTCAGGCCCCGGGAAGCTCCCTATTAGGTAGGTCCGAAAATAGCGGATTTGCGGCGGAAATTCTGAGAATTTCAAGTCTGAAAATAGCGGATTTGAGGGCCAAATTTCCAGAATCTGGTCCGAAAATAGCGGATTTGAGCGGGGATTCAGCGTAGCGTCGAGGTCAAGTCAAGGTTAAGGACCATCTGGCGAGGCTTCTTCTGCTCAAATCAAGTCACCCGCAGCGGAGACGCTCAGAACAAGGCGAAAAGCGTTTTCCCGTGAATTTCTGCAGAAAACCGAAGATTTTTGGCCCATTTTGGCGTGGGAATTTGCCCTTCACGTGACATGCCGTGTCCGAGATAGCGGATTTGAGACCGGAATGGCTCCAAAAGATAGCGGATTTGAGGCCAGGCTGGGCCAATTTCTGTGGACCTACCTTATAGGGAGCTTCCCGGGGCCTCTTCCGTCGCCTGGTTTGCATGTCCCCGATCACGCGATCAAGGTCGTCGCCAGCAGGAATTGAAAGGGCCTCTCGGTGTCTTATCTCAACTGGCACTTGGTCTTAACAACGGTCTTTGTAGGTGAATTTGCGCTGGCTAAACCCTGACTTTATCGCGATTTCCAAGTGATTTCTGGTGTTTTGAGGCGCTTCCGGAGTGCCTTGGCTTGCTCGGTGACCGCGAGCTTCCTGTGGCGGTATACACATAACACACTCTCTCAACATCCACGCTCATTTTGCTGCTCGAAATCGGGGTGCCTATGAAGAAAACAAGTCGTCTCGGATGTCTCTTTGTCTTGGGAGTCCACTCTCTGACCGTCTCTGCCGACAATGCCATCCCATTCTCCCCCGGGTTCGATATCTCCAGCGTCGCGGCCTTGGCCCAGTCTCTCCCCTCCAAATCTTGGGAGTTTGGTGCAGCTGCAGAGGCCCTCCTGGAGTTGAACAACCCCGAGCTCTCAGTGTTCGGAGCCACGCCGTTCCCTGTGCCAACCAGCAGCCAATCGTCCGTCACAGCCCTAGCATACGCGGCGAAAACCATCGTAATAGGATCGACTGGGCTGTCCAACGGCAACGGCGCGACGGGCGACCCCGCGAGCATGGGTGTTAGCGCAGTCATGCTGGGGAAGACGGACAAGAAGTTCGCGAACGCTGCGACCGTTCAGCTCAACTACCTGATGAACACAGCACCGCGCTACTCCAACGGTGCAATATCTCAGCGCGCGGCCGTTCCTGAGCTATGGTGAGTCTGGGCTGCACAGCATAGGGTGTAAGCGCTGATCGACATTAGGGCCGACTTCATGTACATGGCCCCGCCGTTCATGGCGTACTATGCGGCCGACGCGGGCAACGCGACGCTCCTGCAGGCCACGTACAAGCAATGTGGCCTCTACCGCGCCGTCCTGCAGACCAAAGGGCAGGGTCTCTGGGCCCACATCGTCGGCCCACAAGGCCCAGACCCGGGGCACTGGTCAACGGGCAACGGCTGGGCGGCCGCAGGCATGGCGCGCGTGCTCGCCACCATCCTCCGCGCGCCCGTCGCGCAGTCCGCCTCCTGGGCGCCCGGTGCCATCAGCGACCTCACCGCGTGGATCAAGGAGATCCTCGACGCGGCGCTGGGCGCGCCGCTCGACGGCGGGCTGGTGCGCAACTACGTCGACGACACGGACAGTGCGCACGGGTTCGGCGAGATCGCGGGCTCGGCGCTGCTCGCGAGCGTCGCGTACCGCATGGCGGTGCTGCAGCCTGCGACGTTCGGGGCGGCATACGTCGCGTGGGCGGACGGGATACGCAAGGAGCTCAACCGGGACGGGCACGTCACGGAGGACGGGGTGGTGACGCCCGCGGTGAACCCGTACAACTGGAGCGACACGACTCCGGACACGGATGGGTCGCCGGAGGGGCAGGCGATGGTGGTGATGATGTACGCGGCGTGGAGGGACTGTGTAATTACGGGGTTGTGCAGACGGGCGGGTCAGCCCAGATGCGCGGCGAATAGCCTCTCTCGACGACGATCACGAACCCTATCCGAACGCAGTCTTGCTGCTCACCGGTCCACCGTGGCGCGACGGACGTTCTAGCACCCGGGGATAGCGGGATACGGCGCGAGAGCCTTGCGCACACTTTTGGAAACAGTTGTTCAGAGGCTGGACCGTGACACGCTGTGTATACCACTACTTTGTACTCACTGTATTCCTTCGTTCAATCCCGATATATACCCACAACGGAATACCAAATCCCGCATCCCGATACAAGTTTCAAAAAATGAACAATGAAATTATATTATGTATATCACCAACGCCTCTACCCCGATCTCCTTCACGAACAGGAACCTCCAGCCCGTAATAACGTATTAGGAATACAATGTCGGTTGGCATGGTCCAAGGGGAGCTGAGCATACTGCGTACATCCACGTCCAATCCAAAAAAAAACAAAACGAAAGCCAAAGCCTAGAGCCTCAAGCAGTGGCAACGGTGACGGTGCGGGCATTTCCACCAGGGGGGCATAACGGTGATACGTGAATGTGGTGCTTAAACAAGAATTTATCAAGCAGGTATAGATCGACAAGAACGAGACACGACGAAGCGGGGGGCGGGGGAGGGGAGGGAGAGGGAGGTGGGTCTCATGAGGGGTAGTACGCGTCTTCGTCCCATGATTCTGAAAGACGGGGGTTAGTTATTTGATCGGAGAACGAGAACAGGAAAGCGAGTACTCACCCTCCGTGATGCTCTTCCACGCGAGGTACAGCACGCCAACAGCGGCCGACTCGAGGAACGTCGCAACGAACGCGCCGTCGACTTTTGATGATGATCCCTGCGCGGCGTTAGCTAAATTGTACAAGTGGGAAGCGGGAATGGAAACGCGCCTTGCAGATCACGCGGCTAAGGAGGAAGTAGTCCAGCTGGCTGAGGACGAAGAGCGCGGCGGAGAGGATGTAGAACCACATCGGGCGGACCTCGTTCAGGACCGCGAGCACGATGTAGGTCATCAGGGCAAAGTAGATCACGACCGTGCTAAGTAAATGAAAGTCAGAATTTTCACTTTCACGATAAGACCAGGAAACTCACGCGGCGGGCCAGATGCTCGTGAGCACAAACACGGGGATGCTGTGGAGCGATTCGGGGGGACTGGACGGCCCGAAGACGGCGGTGATGCTGAGGCCGACGTCGAGCGAGATGTACGTCGTGGCGGCGAAGAACATGATCGCTATCACATAGAAGGGTACGAGGCTGCTAGGCGTCCCGTCTTCGACGACCTGCGTCGCGACTAGGCCGTTGGCTAGCAGTGACCAGAAGAGTGCGGCCACCAGCCCGGCGTGCACGGCTGTGAGAACCACGAGCGCTGTTGAGCCCTGCTCGAGGAATGAGCCTGCACGCGGCGATTAGCATACGCCACACGAGGAGTGGAACGTAATGGGCGTACCGGTTGTGACGAGCTGGAGGGGGAGAGTGAGGAAGTATAAGGAGAGGAAAGTCCGCAGCTCGATGCGACCTGCAAATTTGTGTAAGTTCCGATGTTATGCCGCGTGGGGGATCATGTAGAGATAGACGGCAAAACGCCAGAACACCGTGGTCCTTGATATTCGGTCCTACCGCGCAAACGCGGTGATAGATGGAGGACGTTTACCGACATATACGAGTATATGAGGGTAAACTCGATCACCACACCCACAACGAGAATGTAGAGGGCAATAATGCGGATCCGGGATTCCATGTCACGCTGGCACTACAGCAACGAATGTCGTCGTACGCAGCGCCACATGGAGGGCTTCATCGACGCACGAGTAGTGAAGCCATTCGCCAATCGTCGGAAATATCCAAATGGCTCCCAAATGCATTAGGCAGAAAAACGCCAGCGACGTTCCTTGGCGTCCTGCGGTTGCCGCAGCGAGTATCCTCGCACGCACACGCAGCGCTTCATCGACAGATACGGACGGTCAAGCCATTCGCCGATCGCCTGAAAAATAGAACGACGGCAATTGCATCGCCAGCTCGTCGAGATGATTGCCCTCCCGCGACGAGTATCCTCGTCCGCAGTACCGCGCAAGAGGCCTTCACTCGGCATATACAAGGTGTATACGAGAGTAAAGCCATTCCCAAATAGCGGGAATAAGCGAAACGACGGTAAATCCCCGGTTGCATCGTGCGTGGCAAAAACGACCGCCAGATCGTCGAGCCCCACACCAGTTGCCGCGATGAAAATTCTCCGCTGCACGCCAGAGTCCGAGACACCGCTCGTCACCCCAAGAAAATACGGACTTGAAAAGGGGCCCAGGAAGTACACAACTCACCGACAGCAGCTTTCCTCTTGTTCGTGACCCATATCAGCACAGCGGTGAACACCATGCTCAGTGCGCAGACTACAATGTTTGCGATATTCCCCAGTGACCCGTCATGTCCCATACGCGGGATCGTGCATGACGGGTTCACGCCCAGGCCAGCCGCGACGGTGGGAAGCGAAGCATTGGTGAATACGCTTGGTGCCTTGTCGAGTACCTGCCCGATATGATATGAAAAGGTGGTTTTTGGGGGACATTATTTGACGGACCTGGCGATAGAAGAGATTGCACCAAGTGTAGGACGGGGTGTCCCTACACAAGACGTCAAAGTCGCCGAAGCGAGTCATGTCTGGAAACTATGGCGGGCGACGTCGTGAAGTCGAGAAGAGAGGCGGGTGGGAAAGTAGTGGATCAAACAAGGGCAAATATTTCCGCGTGCGGATTATTGACAGCGTGGATGTGGGCGAATTGCGGGTGGACGGGCCAGCCGAGCACACAAGATAAACGAACGCAAGGGCACACGCAGTGCTGGCTGTGGGTACCGGAACAAAGCAGGAGACGGAGCGCGGGCTTCTCCTCGTACAGTTCGGATTTCGATCGAAGCCTATGCGATCGCGTATCCATGGCCAGCTTCACCGTTAACCCCGCTGACAAACAGGATCCATCTCGTGGCATTTATTTAGGGGCAAGTAACTAGCTACAAGGCTATTAGACTGTCTGGACGTGGATCTTGCAAGTCAGACTAAGTCAGTCTCCCATTCTGTGCGATTTTCAGAAAATATGATCAGTGATGGGCGTATGCAGTAGCCGGGAGCGAATTCCAATACCGCCAAGAGTGTACCCGATTTAGGGTGACGCCAGCGATGACCAGCAACTTTGGGGCTCGCTTGGACGTGAAAAGCCGTAATCTAATTCGATGAGCAACGGAATTCAAGTTGGGAGAAATAGGAGCGTAACCGGGCATTTGAAGAACAAGTCCAGGCATCTATTGCCTTGCGATAGCTCGAAGGGCGAGGCTTGCATTTTGAGCCAGAGGAAACAGATCCAAAAAAGGAAAGGAACGGTCTCGAGTCGTGGTCAAGGAGAGCAGGGTTCAGGATACGTAGCAGTTCTTCAGATATGCGGCCCAGCGTAAGCCCGGTCGCAAGTTAGATAAGACGCCTTGCCACTGTCCGCCACTTCGCATGATCGCGACCGGGAAAATAAAAACCGCGGAAAGTCTGCCGGCTTCCAAGTCTCCCATTGTCGTCACAGTGAACTATCCAGAGTGCATTCAAGCGCAGATAGCCAGATGAAGAAGGTAGCCAGCTGCTGTAATCCCGGGTTAGACAAGAGAGAGAGCGTCTGCGAGTGGTCTGCCAAGACTCGGGTCTGTGCCTGGGGAAAAGGGAAAATCCAGAGATGAAGCATAATTTTTGGAGGGGCTGGTTGAGACGGAGGTATTGTGAGATGCTGGCCACTGTCCCCGATACTTTTGCGTTGTGCGCCGGTGTAGACACTGCAGACATGGGGCGCGGGTGTGCGTACCGGGGTAGACACATGTATACCCTGGGATGCAAAGCGTGTATCTCAGGGTACGTATACGACACCCAATGTGATCTACCCCGGCCCTAGACGCAGCGCCGGAGTAGACACTGTTCAGACATGGGCGCCGTGTGCGTACCGGGGTAGGCACATGTGCCTACCCAAGCGTGCATCCCAGGGTATGTAAGCCTACGACACCCAATGGGGTCTGGACGCAGTTCTTTTTTCTGTGAGTGTAAGAGGACACACATCAAGACAGGCTGGACCTGCGACAGAATGACAGCCCTATTGAGCGACTCTGCCCCCGAGCCACAGATCTGTAACAAAGAAAAGGCGTGGTGAGTTTATTACATTCCTAAAGAGAAGATACTTGGAGGCTGGATAGGCCTGATCTCGGGCCTACCAGGGCCAGGGCTCCCAAGTCCGAGCGTGTCTGATCCAGCCCTCCGTCGACGGTGAGTCGCGCGAACGCGACGTGTCTCTATACCGAGCTTGCGAGGCGCTTGGGCAGCGGGGACAAAGGGGCTGAAGGCACAATCCCCAGAAAGCGGAAAGCACATGAGGGAGGAGAGCAAGAGAGGCTGACGGTCACGGTGACAGTGGCAGTGCGGACTTTGAACTAGGTCACGTTGTCGCGAAATTTGACGCCCAAATGTCAACGCACTTTTTCAACTCCTACTTCCACAGTGGCACTTCCTCCGTCCGATCTTCAGCAAAGACGTGGTCGTCCTGTACTCTTTTAGATGGTTGGCCAGATTGATTCACTGGGCTCCAGACAATTTCTTGGATATCTATGCGTCAAGATTTCTCTCCACGAATCCGAGTCTAGCTGCTGGAAGCAAATATTCAACCGCGACTGCCAGCTGTTTCTATCCCCTTCGCTCTATCACTCCTCTCTGGATTTCTACTTATGCCGAAGCCGAACGGTAATTGCGCGAAAAAAATACTTTTGTCGCGTGCCACGATGTACATTCGATGAACTTCTCAAGCGCTAACCTCCCTCTCTTCACATGGAAGGATGACACGGCGGCGACGACCGGTAGCCGAGAGGTGGCTCCAATCCTCCACATGGTCCTCGATGGACAGCGACGGTTTCCCATTCAGCCATCTGTGATCAAAGTGTTGCTGCCATCCGAGAAACGAAAATTCCCCGCTTCCCCCGCCGTTCTCCGAGCGGGATCTACATTCCCTTTATCCTATGTAGAATAAAAGACCTCCGTCCCAAGAGACGCTGCATATTTTACGTCAGGAAATACAGGCGGTGATGACTTTTATTTACAGTCAAAGGCGCCGGCTTTCTGCTGCGTAAGACAACAGCCTGAGCCACGACATCTCGTGGGGCCAATTATTCGTCTCTACCTCTACACGCCACGAAAGAGCGTTCCACGTTGACGTCGAACCGTATAGAGGCTGCTAATAAAAACATTGTACGAGGACGCCACCCGAGAAGACTTGGTTCTGACTTTTTTTTCAGGCCCAAATTCAAGGGGCACCTCAAGACATGAATCGCGGTCCATCGCCGATATTCGATGTACCCGAATTCCCTACCCTTCGCCGGGTGAAGCCCTTGCCAAAGCGCAGGAGAACGGCCGACAGTTCTGAGGCCGATGCTGACGATGTGGCAACACTCCCCTCTTTGTCCAGCCTCAATCTCCCGTTTCCTTTGCCAGGCCCGGATGCGACTGCAGAGGAGCTCATAGCACATGCAGAGTCGCTCTCGGCTCATATGGCGCTCCAGTCGTACTACATGCCGGGTTTGCAAGATATTTTCAGCAGGGGATCGGAGACAAACGGGAACGGTGCTATGAACATGGGTCTGGGCGGTTACGATGGGGAGGATGGCGAGGACGCTGACGACGACGGCATGGAGCACCTCCAGCAGCCGGGCAACACAAAGAAGCGGAAGGTGCCAGTTACGTCCCCGGCTGACGTCGGCGATTCTCAGTCTGGTGGCGAGGACGATTTGCCGGCGGAGCGTGGTATTCCCACTGGACGAGCAGACGATGCGGTGGACGTCTACCAGCCCCCTTCGACCTCGCCTTATAGTGGCCTTGGCATTCGACGCGGACGCCCGCCACGCATCACGCTCGCAGGGCTACAGCACAAGGAGACGCTCAAGAGCCGCAAACGCCAGCTCGCCGCAGTCCTCGGTGCCTTGTCCCATGGCGACACTTTGGCGCTGGACCAGGCCCTCTCCGCCAACTATCCGTTCGCAGGGCTCGAGAACACTAACCCCCGCATCCGCATCTCCCGCCGTCTCGGCCCACGTCTCGCGCGAGCAGCCCGCTTCTCCGAAAAGTACCGCCACCCGGACAAGCGCGCGTTCCTAGAGTGCGCCTTCACCTTTACGTGCCCCAGCTCGAGTGAGTTTTGCTGCCCACCACGGCACCACAGTGACTCAACTTAGCTTTCAGCCGCGGACCGGCTGATCGCGACAAAGGACGAGGTCGCGACCCTGCGCACGCGCTTCGAAGCTGAGCTCGCGCGTCAGGCTACCAAGGCTGCGAAACTAGCGGCAGCGAACAAGCTCGGACCACTGCCTGCTTCAAAGTCGACGAGGCAGAAGCGCGGCGTGCGTACGCGAACTGCTAACGGCCCGAACGCGACCGCCACTCCCTCGACCACGGCGCCGATCAAAGACCTGGACGGCGCGCTCATGGGACTCAAGCCGCGCACCGGAGGCAAGAAGAAGAAGCGCTCCGCCCTCGCGAACGCGTCCAACCCGCACCACCTCCGCAACTACGTCCCCTCGCGCCTTCCGCACTCCGCGCCGACCGCCGCGCCCGGCACCAACGGCGTCCAGGCGCAGAACACCGTCGGCGTGTTTGGTTCGCTGCCCCTGCGCTTCCTGTCCGCGGACATCCCCCCGCGGCGCCGGCGCGGGAAGAAGGGCAGCGCCGCCGCCCCGCCCGCTGGAGAGGCCCCGGTGCTGACGAACCCCGCGGACGAGTGGATTTGCGCGTTCTGCGAGTACCGCCTCTTTTACGGGGACGATGCCGCGCACCGGCGCGCCGTGCGCTCGCGGAAGAAGATTTTGAGGCGGCGGAGGCGCGCGAGGGAGCGCGCGGCGAAGGCGGCGAGCGGGACGAGCACGCTGCGGGGCCCGCCTGAGAGGAAGCCGGAGGAGGAGTACGACGTGCATCCGGGGTATGCGCCGGGGGCGCCGGATGAGTTTGGGAATATCCCGAAGGTGGTGAGGGGGAGAGGTCCGGAGAAGGAGCGCGAGCGCGCCGGGGAGATGGGCGCGGTTGGATGACTTGAGTGAGGTGCGGGGTGACGCGCGCAAGTGGGTGGGCGGCGGGAGATTTGCACCTCGAGTATGGTGCGGGAAGGGCGGCTGCGCTCGACAGTCTCGATCTGACATCTAATCTACAATCCTTTCATTTATCCACTTGCATGCATTTGATACAGCAACCCCCACATTGTGCATCTCATCTTTTATTCTTACATCCCATCTTACAGCCCATCTCATACAGCACACCGCACTGTCCTTTACCTTGAATGCAATTTATTTTCTCTTAGACTGGTTTCTCGTCTGCAGTGCTACGGCACGCAGTGCGTTGTCCAAAGGAGACATCTTTGATAGTTTCTGTATTACGGTCTAACGCACGGTGAAGAGAGTCGTTCTTGTGTGATTGAGGAATCCGTGGCGACACCTGAGAGGATGCGTCGCATGGAGTGCGTCGATGTCTGTTCTTTCCAACGCGAACGACAACGGCACCTCGTACTTTGGGCCCGGGGCCGGGGACGAGGGGGTGAATGGGAGCGGGAGCGGTAGGGAACAGTAGACATTTAAAGGATCCAAGAAGTTGCACAAATCCAATCACTCGTTTCTCTGATCGCCTCCGTTCCCTCGAGCAGCAACAGATCTAATCCTTCCCGACGAAGTTCATGTAATCCTTTGAGTGCCGCCGCCGCCGATGCAGAATGTGAATTTTCTGAAGTCTCTGAGTCTATGGCCAATGTGGCTGTCGTAAGCGCACAGGTCGCAGCTTTCCACCTGGATCCCAGCATTTCGAGGCACACCGCGTAATCGATGTCAGCACCACCCTCGTATCCGAAAGATAGCGAGCGTAAATGTGGAGCCATCACAGTCCTCCCCGGAGCGACGGTGAGGTTTGATATCAAGGCATCAACTTGTGCCCTGGCATTGGGGTTGTCAATTGTAACGAAGAGGTTGGTGATGGAAGGATTTTTTTCCAAGATGGTGCAGGTTGTCTCGGCATCAGGGGTTCCTTTGAGTACGAGACTGCACAACTGGCGTGTTGCGCGATTGAAAAAAGTTTCCAAGCATCCTGGAACATGTGCATAGTCGTCTTCCTCGATCCAAAGTGCGAGTTTCTGCAAAGCCGGAGTTTTGACGTGGTCAAGGAACTCCCAATCCGACACATAGAGGCGAAGTAGGTGCATCAACTCGATGGTATCAGGAGAATTGGGCCAAGGCTGCTGGTCGAAATGTATCATGATACGAGCTTCGATGAGGTTCGGCGCCATCCTCAATAAGCTATCGTGTGTCGCCCATGGGCCGTCCAGTTGATATCGAGTGAGGTGATGAGCGGGGATGGGAATCGACACAAAGCGATGCTCGTTGTAGATGCCGACGTCCACGAGAGAAGACGCTGTTTGTAAAAAATCGACGGGCTGCACACCCTTTTGGCTGTCGGGACTGGACCAGTCTATCCACACCCTTCTAAGGGACGGAAGCCGGTCGTGAATGGCAGCCAAGAGCGGTACTATCTCTGCCGTGATCCCAATGCTGAGCTCCTCCCAGCGTTCCGAGTGTTCTGTAAGCAACTGGAAGATTTGGGTTTGGGGGCGGGATTCGACCGTCTCGCAGCCGTAAAAATGGATTTTCAGTTTTTGGGATCTGGAGCGTCGGATCTGAGCGTCGACCATGGCCAACGGATACGCGGACAAAGCATCATGAGCTGGAGCATAATCGATAGCAAACCTCGACCACAACGAGGGGGTCGAGAGCGATACAGCTCTCCAAAGACCGCTGACGCGCCCCAACGTCCATGGGCTATCTGTAACATCCAACCTGTTTCGACGCCACTCTTCGTTGAGCGAGGGCAAGGTCCACGAGAATATCTGGCTGAGCACCTCGGGGGGCATCCTTCGTAGGGGGGACAAAATAACCCGGTAGTTCAAGAGTGATGCACGGTCTTCCTCCAAATGCTTCAGCGTCTCCTGAAGTCTCGCTATCTCCTGGTCGAGGATCGCCGAGCGTGCATCGGTTTGCGAGACAAGCGACTGAACTAGAGGCAATTCTGATTCCTCTGGTGGTTCGTTACCATTCAAGAGGGTGTGAAGTCGCGCTGCAGGAACAGAGGTCGCATTGATCGCTGCTTCCTTCACGGGAAGGGCGAGGCCGCATCCAAAGCATTGAGACGCGAACATAGCTCTGGAATGCAGGAGCTTGAGGTAAGTTAAGGCCTGAGCGCTGAGCTTGTAGGTAGGACCCAGAAACGTCCCAGATGGTAATAAGCCAATCGGTGCCGTTGGCCCTCGTTGGCCGGTCTCGAGACAACGTGTGACGGCTCATCACGTGGAGTGACTTTCCGCTAAGCGTGACACCATTCACACACCAACGCTGTGGAAAGGCTTGACGAATTCCTTGGAGGCATTGCACCGAGACATTGAAAACCTTCCCGTGGTGCAACTTGCCCGGTCATATCCCAGCTGCCAGGCGCTGGATTCGTCTCGCAGTCGCGGTCCACTCCTCGTCCTCATGCTCGCGTTCAAGTGCCCCGAATGCGGCGGGCTTGCCCCGAAGGATTCAGCAGCGCTCTGTATCTCCGCCACTCCTGGAACGCGGCATCACATCCTTTTGCACGGCAATGAACCTCCTGAGGAGTCTGAGTTGCCTGTCATCCAGTCAGCCCTCTCGCAGGCAGATGCATGCTTAGCAGATCTAGATGAAGAGATAGCGAGGCTCCAGGATCGGCTGAAACAGTTGGAGGAAGAGCGGGTATCGATTTCAAGCTATCGGTTGCGGAACAGAAACGTTCTGTCCCCACTTCGAAGAATGCCACCCGAGGTGCTTGGTAAAATATTTTTGCGGTCACTACCGGTCAAGCCTGGATGGAGCCTGAATCTAGCAGCCAGTCCATGGGTGTTGACACACGTCAACC
Organism: Mycena polygramma; assembly: GCA_029449255.1. Lineage (NCBI taxonomy): Eukaryota > Fungi > Basidiomycota > Agaricomycetes > Agaricales > Mycenaceae > Mycena > Mycena polygramma. Next base: position 746,903 of record JARKID010000022.1, read on the forward strand.
GCCGTTGGAGAGCAGTTTCACTTTCGACTCCGTCGTTGTGGTCGCGGGTCACCATCAATTATTATGGCAAAGCTAGGGATCTCGCACATGCACTTGCCTTGGCCGAAGCTCAAATCCAACGGTCCCAGAACCTGAAAATCCACTTTCACGCCTCTGGGAAATTCGACAGCCGCCCCCAGATCCAGATGTTTCAGCTGTTGTCGCAGTATAGTGAGCGCTGGACGGAGCTGAGTATGAGGATCACAGCAGAGATCGTACCGCTCTTATCTGCCCTCCGTGGCCGGCTTCCGTGTCTCCAAAGAATTTGGATGAACTGCATCGGTCCCCCGAGCCAAGCAAGTGACTTGCAGTTTCTCGAGGCTTTCCAGACGGCTCCCTTCTTGGTGGACCTTGGCGTCTTCAACAAATATCTCTTTGGATCGATCTCCCTCCCTTTCCATCAACTCACCCACTATGAACTGGGGGGGCCTGGGAGATGCACAAGGGCATATTGACGCAGGCGTCGAATCTTGTCGCAGCCCACATGACGATAGATTTCGAAGCGGAACTTGAGAACTCTGACGGTGTCGTTGACTCGGTTCATCTTCGGCGGCTGTATGTATCGGATTCTAGAGTTTTGGACCGTCTCAGGTCTCCTATATTAGAAGAAATCGCAATTGGGGACGACGAAGGGGAAGATGACAGTCTCGAAATTGCACGACTGTTGGCGTTCGTTGATCGCTCGAGATGTTCGCTGCGCAACCTTTGCTTCAAAGGCTCTCTGAATGCTCATATAACTACCACCATCCTACAACGACTTTCGTCCATCCCTGAACTATCCATTGTACTTGACAACTTCGGCACGGACTTCATAGACCCGTCCGAAATGGATACCTTAATGGCAACCCTCACGGTCTCTCCGGGGTGCCTACTTGTTGCTCCTCAACTAAAGACCCTGTCCTTCGGAATCCCTCACAATTGCTGCATTGCATACGGGAACCATTTGCGTATGTTGGAATCAAGATGGAGAACAGAGGGATGTGCGTTGAAGAGGGCTGCACTGGCTACTGCGCCTGGTTCTGGACCGGATCCTAGAACAGTTCACGACCTGAGGGTACTTCAACGGGATGGATTGTTCTGATACTGGAGGGGGCGGACGCCCGGCGTGAGATGCGCGTCTGGAACCACGCAACATCTTGGATCTGAATGTCCGGTAAGTACAGCTGTCAACCATTTCCGAGTCTGTTCATGTTAAAATCATCTCGCAGATGTTCTGCTGGATTCGCCTCCACACATGAACTTGATGTCTCGCATATTTTTGAACCAAATTCGGAAGCAAGCCGGCAGTCTTGGCCCAGGAATTGAACCACAGCTCAATTCTACCGGGAAGACTGCAACTCCCAATCCAAGGCGCATCCTGCAGGTAGCAACTCGTTCTGTACTTATCAGTCCGATCTACTCGAATCCGGGCTGTGATTCTTTGTCAACCCTTTCGCCAATAATTCTGTACAGTCTAAAATCTATCTTACGGCGTGAACAGATTCCAGTGAGTGGCGTCATTCACAGAAAAACGATGGACGATACAAAGAGTGGAAGATGACAAGCATGTAGTAATTAGGGCTGGACTCTTCAAACTCGAACTTCGACTTCGACAAACCGATCCGTATAGTTTGCGCCACCGAGAAGGACTGGCAAGGAACAAAATTTGAAAAGGTGGGAAAAGCCTGGTGCAAAACGCTTACAAAGATCATAGAATTCGGTCCTCTTTAACTTGTTTCCCGGGACCGTTTGGCCGGAAGTTTCCAGCGTAAGCCCGGAACGCTATTCCAACAATCAGCCAAGCCACGCGATCGCTCGTGTGCTATCCCCACCTTCGGGTGTATGCGGTGGATTGAACGCAATCGCACACCGGCAGAGTCAGCCGCCTGGAGAGCACCGGTCCGCTTCAGGAACTCAGAAAAGGGGCTCTCGTTGTCGAAGAAAGCCTCCGCGCATTCCATGAGTGCTATTGCTTTGGGAGAAAAAGTTCTTTGAGACAACGCCTCCGCGGGTGACGAGTATCCCTGGTGACCAGTGTAAGTTAATTGATGCCCAGTCTTGAAACACCGCGCACCAGAATCGCCGCCGACTGTTCGAGCGTTTTCTTGTTCAGGCTTCGCTCAAGGCTGTCTTGAGCACGGGAATTTGGTTGCCGCATCGGCCAATTCATAGAGTTCACCAACAGTACCGAGTGCGCATTTGCCTTGTTCAGTAGCGGTGCCCACTCTTTGATGACTTGACTGGTACCACAGTAATCCGCTACATTGGACGTCTCTATTCTGTCGAAATGTGCTTTGCGGAAGTTCTGGACCGAGCCAGCGGGAATCGCCTGGCTCAAGTCCCGCGCATCACTTTGCGAAAGGGTTATGTCCAGTGAAAAATCTTTGGCGCGTGTGGCGAACTTCTGGAACTGCTCTTTCAGGTAGAAAAACAGACAGCCGTAACTGTCAGCACGGGTTGCACCACGTCGTTTTCCGCACTCGAAAACGGGCCCCATGTCCCAACCGAAGAGTGGAATAGCATTGTCCATCGTAAGCCATCCACCTTCAGGCGAAAAGAGGAGTCTAGAGGACAAATTTTGAATAAGGAACACAATTTGCGTGATGGGTTCAATAACCTACCGATTCGGCTGTGTAAAATGGCGAACATCGACGGTGAAGGGAACGAGCACCCCGGTTGCGCGGAATCTGGAAAAGGCTATACGATGGCCCGGTTCCAAAGTGAACAAGTAGCGATCGCGGTAGTCAACCCTCTCAGGGCTCCACATAACGGAGCGCATGCTTTTGAGGGCATCTGGGAGCTCGTATGTGGAGCGGAACATCTTCAGCGCAAGCTGGATATCGGACTTCCACTGCAGCGATCGGATCTTCCCTACCCCCCTCGTGTCCCAGGCGCCGCTCTGCGCCCCATGGGTGGCATAGATTGTTTCCGTACATTGGCGGACATAATCTGCCATGGCCGGAGTCAGCGCTGCGGAGTACATGAGATGCACCGCGAGCTCCGCGGCTTCGGCCACGTCTGCGCCCGCATTGAGCAGCACAAAGAGGATTACCAGGTTGCGGTTGACGACGATGCTGTTGAGGTCATTGCATAAGACATCGCATTTGCCCTTGTAGTTATCTGGTAGATCGTTGACCGTCATGATCAAGTTTCTAATGTCACCGGAAGCTGGACAAATTTGCGGTAAGACCTCGCGTGGAATAAATGGAAACAACGAACCAGCGAAGCAAAACTTGAGGTCCATGGACGCTGCACGATGCCCTTCGTTCCGTCCAAGTTGGAGACAGTTGATGGCGGGCACGTTTCCCCACAGGTAATTTCCGAATGTTCCAAAGAAGGTGTGTGGGGGTCCGTTATTGACGAAGGCGGGAGCCCGCCTTTCTGTAGTCCATGCTGGCTGCCACGACGAATTCATGTACGGGTGTTTGCAATCAATCTTGTGGCTTTTCCAGTGACGCGCTTGACATCCGGTGCTACAATACTGAATGGCCGACCATTTGAAACAAGACGACCAAAGCAGGCAGAGAATCTCACCTTGACGAGAAAGCACTGGTTCCAGGGATCTTCAGATCAACGCGAAATCGTAAATGCGAGTGGCTCACTTTGCTGCAGGTCATTGTTCCGCGCTTGAGACAGGGCAATTCAGAAGTCGATGTCTTCGATTCGTTGCTGTTCGCGCAAAGTGCATGGGATATTATTTGACCGTCCGGACAGCTTCCAAGGCCCTGCATTGTAGTTAGGGCAGGGCTGCACACACTTGACTCGGGATCGGACATGGAAAGAGTGGGGAGAGTAGGACAGCGGTTTCTGTAGAGAGGGGAGCACGCATCGATTGGTATATTTGGTCCGTCCTTGAGGCAACTTTACTTGAAGTGCACACGCACGCACCAAGTACCAAAAATATAAGAGATGCCGCTCATGCAGGCAACCAGCATACGGGAAATTAACCTTTTCGATCTTCCGGCGAGGTCCTTGCAACGAGTCCTCCGCGATCAACTTCACGGTGAAAGAGCGACTGAGAGTAAATGTGAATATCAAATTTACACTGAACTTCTCCCGGAAACATTTCGCCCCATAGTGGTTCAAGTGCGCTTCGTGGTCAACAGAAAGACATGGCCAGAACGGTTGCCTAATACAATCTGCCCGCTGAACTCTGCGAGTGCACAGTGCGTCAGATCCTCTGTCCAGGTTGAGATAAATCAGCTATCCCTGTTTGAGATGCAAAATGATTAACCTCGCAGGTCGTATGATGGCAAATAGAAAGTGTCGGTCGCCGTCTCCATCTCGTGCCATGCTGTGTTTCGGTTGAAGATGCAAAGCCGTACATGCCTAGTCATCTTCAGGTTATCGCGCTCAATCCACATAGCCCGAATTCTCTGGGGACCAAGCGCGTGTGCACTAACGAACCAATGCGAACGCGTCAGTGGTGTCAACTGCGTTTTTGCAGGACAGATCTCCCCGATGAGTGTGACCTCCATTGTCGGAGGTGCGTCCACGGGCAAGTCGATGGCAATGGCGTAGCATGCAAGACTGTGCCCATCGTACGCGAGGACGTTGAGATGGACACGCTCATTATGTGGTTCTGGAGTGGAAGTGGGAATGATATTGTCCGAAACGGACACTGCCCCATCCCGCAGTGGAAAGGGAAGCCGATGTGTCAGTAATCGGATACCCCGCTGCGGTCGCAAGGCGTCACCGCATCGATGCAGTTCGATCGTGTGTGTACGAACAGCAAGAAAATGTGAGTCAAAAAGGCGGAACGCTACGACGCCGTTGTACTATCATGGGTCGTCAACTTATACGGAACAGTATTTCACGGCACACGCACCGACTCTTCTGCGTCGTTGTCATCTAAGGCAAATCTCGAGGTACTGCCTTTCTCAGTGCCCCAACCGAGCACATCTAATGCCCATGTGGATGGAGAAAGCACCAGCAAACTGCGGGTGATGTCTATAGCAAGGACGCCTCGCGGAATAGACGAGGTAAATGACTCCACTGGTTTAAAGACACTGCCTGTGGAGCCCGAGGCTTCGATATTGATCGAATACAACATAGTCTGGTATTCCGCCTCATGGCCCCTTCTAAGAAAAAATCAGCCAGCGCAAAACACAAACAACAAAGTTTAATCCACTTTGATGTTCCGCTGGAGATAGCGAAGAAAACGCATTCGCCTCCAGGTGCCAGAGAGACATTATATGAGGTCCACCGTATCCCGGGATCTCTCAGATCCAGAGTGTCGCAATAGCCCCGTCGCGGCGCTTCTTCTCTGATGTCCCAGAGGTAGATGAGGCCGTCCGCGTATACGATGAGCAGCCAGGTGTCCAAAAATATGTTCAGTCCAAGTATGGACTGTCCATGCGCGGGATTTAGGATAGGCTTGATCTTTCTGGGAAGTAGCCAAGAGTCGGAGGCACGGATCGCGGAGAGAACGATAGATTCGAGGGTTGACGATGATAGATCGATGGCAGAATCAGAAGCGGCAGATGAAGGCAGAGGAATGTCTCCGAGATTCCAGAGGCGCTCGAGAAAGGTGAGCCAGACGATTTTCTCGCGCGTCAACTGAGATAGGTGGTGGCAGGTCTGCCGCACGATGAGTTAGTTATGTGAGGAGAAGTTATTTACGCAGTCGAACATACTTGTCGAAGCACCAGCACTTCTTGGACCTCCAGGCGGTTGGAGATGATAAGTAACAGGACTTCGCTGGGCACACCCAGGAAAGTCGACATGATGGTTCGAGGGAGAGAGTACGGTCTCGTGACGAAGGACTAAACAAGCAACCACAACGCGTCCCGGCTAATTAACTGCACATAAAGATTTCCAAAATCGGATTGCACCCCAAACGAACCACTGACCGACCCCGCATCAAAACCACTCACCGAGCATACCACAAAAACCACTGACCGAGCCCCAGTTTCAACCACTGACCGAGCCCATCTCAACCACTGACCGAGCCTTTTTTAACTCGCACTGACCGAGCCCAACTTTCCAACCACTGACCGAGCCCGACTTTCGAACCACTGACCTAGGATGTCGAGCAACTATCGGCGGCCTCTAAATTCGGAGCACACGTTCAAACCAAATCACTTCAACTTGATCAAGTTTTGGCTTCAGAAATGTTACATGGATTCACGCAGGACGCCTGCCCTCATATGCATCTCTCAAAAGGCCCAGTAGCTTCTCTCTCTCCAACGGTGCCGGATTAGGGTATGGACTCCTCATAGCAATATCGGCCGCCCGCTCCAAATCCTCTTCTTTCATCCCAAGCTGCTTCAGCGAGCAAGGAGCCCCAAGGCTCTTCGCGAGGTCGAACACTCCTTGCGCGGCACTCGGAGCACCAATGCTGCGAGCGGCCTTGCCCATCGCTTCGGCCGCAAATGGAGCATTATAAGCTATGGTGTGTGGGAGAACAACCGTGTGGGTTTCCGAGTGCGGAAGGTTGAATGTCCCACCTGAGATCCGAGTATCAGAGGCCGCCAAGATAAAAAAAATGGGGTGCCCACCGAGAGTATGGCAAAGCTTGTGGTGCAGCGCCATGCTCACCACGCCCAAGCAGGATCCGCAGGCCCACGCGCCAAACAGGGCGTCGCTGCGGGCTTCCTTATTGTTCGGGTCAGTGGCGAGGATCCTGAGAGCGTTGGACACGCGGGAAATGCCCTGCTCGGCGATCATATCGGTAATGGGGTTGGAATCGGTCGAATATAGCGCTTCAACGGCGTGGGCGATCGCGTTGATGCCCGAGGTGACGGTCATTTGCGCAGGAAGGGTGAGAGTGAGGTCAACGTCGTAGATGATGACCTCCGGCAAAACCTTGAGCGTCTTTTGAGTTGTTTTTATCCCGTTCTCCGTCTGCCCACTGATAGCTGTGGCCTGTTGAGAATTAGACTCTGACGAGAAAGGCTTGTAAAATAAATTCGTACCTCTGATCCTGAATACGAGGTTGGTATAGCAATCTGAGGGAGGTCTGTGCGAAGAGCGATAGCTTTCCCCAATCCTACTGTACTTCCGCCGCCGAGAGAGATGACACAATCAGCACCAAGCGTCTGCGCGATTTCAACAGCCTCTTCGGTTATGTCGGTAGGAGTGTGCATGGCGGCTTTGGAGTATATTCCAACAGAGAGGTCGCCCAGCTCTGCTCTAAGTGCTTCCCCCTGCTTGGATCGAGTTGGCGTTGTCAACACCAGCGCTTTGCTGCATCCAAGGCTCCGGATCTCTTGGCCGACCTGGGCGAGCGTGCCATGACCGAAAATGACGTGTGCGGGGAGAGCATTGTAGTTGAAGGGCTGCATGGCTTATAGCTCAAACGGAGAGGTCGATGGTTTGGAGTCAGTGGAAGAAGTGCTGTACATAAGCCACGGAACTACATTGTGTGAATTGTGGAGGAAGTGCGCCTTCTCCCAGAACGAGAGCCCCTTGCTTTGCGCGATCCTAGTCAAAAGCCACGGGATAAGATTCAGTTGGTATTTTTCCAGTGCTCCTGCAAGTGAGAGGAGCGCTGAGCCTAAGGGAGAATAACTGCGGTGGCCGGATGCCATTATGCATTGGCAGATGGATCAACGAGCACTGTCATTCTGCGGGTCCGATACCACGGTCACCTGCGTGCCGTTATTTGTTGAGCTTCTTCTTTCATTCAACCACCATAGTCTCGGTCGGATTTTGCTACTGGACTGAAAGTTGGTGCCTTGAATGGATGCGTGCCACTTTCTTCGACGTCAGACCAGCCCACTGGATTCCAGTCCGAACCTCGCAGCAGGGACGGCCGTGCTTACTCTCAGAACCTCACGGCCGCGGACGGAATAACTCTGTACAGAATCTGAAGGCGTGCCTGGGCCTACGCTTACCATTCGTTGCTTCCCAAACCGGTCCAGTTTTGTAAACGTGCGTTTCCAGTACTTTTTTTTCCCATGGACGGAAAAAAGTCAGTTCCCAGCTTCAAGTTCCTCCTTGTGAAGGAACGAGAGCAAAACCAGATAGTTGGATGAAAAAAAAAAATGCGACTCCGCAACCACGATCACCGAAGCAATGCGCATCTTCTCTCTAATCTCGTCCCCAGATGTTATAGGGCCTTCGCTCCCCACCGCTCGCTGCGCTCCCGGGCCGGAATCCAAATCGGGATGCGCAGATGGTGAGGAGGTCAATTGATTGATGAGATTTGGTTGGGGAGCGGATAACATCTGGTGTATCTCGCTTGAGAACCATGCGACTGCTTATCTGTCACAACCGTCACGTACCGCTCTTTTTGCCTGGATCTCGACGACATAGCTGCATGAAAGGCCTATGAACTCAGATCTGACCCAAAATGTAGTCCCAAATGCAACGTGCCCAAAAAAACCGGAAGAAACAAGTCGAAAGCGAGCGATTTGAAGAACTCGACATTATGTGTACTTCACCAGAAATTAGCCCTCCCGCCAATACGGCTCTACGAAAAATACGAAACAGGTGGGCAAGTCATCGGAACATATACCTGACAGTATGGGTACACCTTCAGGACAGATTGCTCTTGCTGGGCTGCACAATTCAGCAAAAGTTCATCCTGATCTGGCGGGCTATTTTTATATGATCCTGGGGGCAAAGCGCCTCGAAATGGGTACCATTGGGACGGGAATATACGGGAGAATACAATTCCGATGTATTTGAGGCCAGAGGGACTTGAGGGAAGGGCGGGGAATATAATTCATGAAATCGTGACACAGTCGCATGGTTCTCAAGCGAGATGCACCAGACGTTCTAGGGCAGTGCTCCCCAACCAAATCTCATCAATCAATCCACCTCCTCAACATCTCGACATCCCCGATTTGGATTTCCGCCTGCGAGCGCAGCGAGCGACTGCCCTAGAACGTCGGGAACGAGACTAATCATCTCTCCTGAATATGTGAAATTGATCGAAACGGTTGGATAAGGTCCGAGCGGTGCATCGGGTCTTACCCGTTTCTGCATATGCTTTCCAATGTTTCCATCGGGTACGACGCGCACCATTATATAACTAACTGAGTCGGTCTCACTTTTCCAAAATGCTCTCTTGGATCTTCCCTGCTTGGAGCCAACCCGCTGCCCAAAATCCGTCGGCCAGCACGGACATTCTTGACGATGCCTTGCAACATCACGCCTTGACCTACCTGCGCGACCTGGTTGTGGTTGGCGGGGGTGGAAGTTGGCCTCCGAGAGCGACATACCGGGATTCCTGGCCATTACCCCTCAGACCGTATGATTCCGTCTACCGGGCGTTGGAGCCCTCCTTCCCTGTGCCGGAGTCCTCCACCGACAATGTTTGCAACCGAAAATTAATAGACTCATTCCGTTCGCGAATGCGCTCCCTGTTAGAGCAACATATTGATAGCGGGGAGGTTCAGTCAGCGCTGGACCGCGCCGAATCTGACCCCGAGTCGTGTCCACAGGCCGCTTGGCTTGGATTCTTCCTTTGTATATCGTTTTTGCGACATTCCTATCGGTACGTGCTACTTGGCAACGTTGGTTTTCTGCTTTCTAAAGCCTTGATAGATGGGGAGTAACGCCAATCGTTAGTGAAGCACAGAACGAGGAGTCTGTCGACTTTCCTGAGCAACTCGAATTTTCTTGGCGGTATCTTCGACAACATTTCGGAACCACATCTCCGGGCGGCTGCATGACATCACTCATGTACGCCAACATGCGAACAGACGACCGACTGGAGTACAGTGTCACTGTCGGCATGCCCGAGAGCCACCAGTCGACCGAGCGTTGGAACACAAAACTTATCGTTGGCATGGAAGAGCGGGTGCGCAACGTGCTTTTCTTGATTTTATACATTCGAGCTTAGTTTCTCCAGGTCCTTCCGATGTATCACCTCTTTGCTCGGGCGATTGCGTTTTTAGACGCAGGAGACCTGATCGCCGCCGCCGACGCGCTAAAATCCGCCAACGAGATCCTCAAAATGGCGTTAAAATTCTTCTTCAGCACAATGGTCGACGCCAACCTGTGCCAGAACGTGTGGCTGGCATATGTCCAAGGCTACCAGGGCTGGGCGCTCGGGGGCATCGACGGCATCTCGGGCGGGCAGAGCCTCACCTTTCGAACGCTCGATTCCTTCCTTGGAATCCGGCCGTTCCCTACGCCAGAAAAAGAATCTCTGCATCTTCCGACGCCACAGCGAAATTGGCTCAACTTCCTGAGGGAATACGACATTCGCGCCGTGGTTAAAACGCGCGGCGAAGATGGGGCGGCTATAACTGCAGAGTTGGAAGCGCTCGTCAAGCAGCTCCGAGTAAGTGATTCGTTCAAATTTACTTGGGACCATGCTCATCGTGTCTTCAGTTATGGAGAATGGGGCACATGCGCCGCATGCAGCCGTACGAGTCTGTCCATCGTCCTGAGCGCAAGACGATGACCGCCGGCATCTCTGTCGTCGATGCGGCCAACGAAGATTTGATGATTGAGCACCTAAAACGAGAATTGGGTCAGCGTTTAGCTCAGACGGTGTAAGGAGGATCGGAATCATGATACCTATATAGACACATACTTTAGACATGTACTAGAATCACACACAAATTGATACCACGCATTAGGGACTGCATTCTTTTGACGAACCAGGTCGGCGAACCCGGCCCTAGAATTCAACATAAGTAGTTCAACATGCAGTCAACATGCAGTGCACCCAAATCCTGCGTTCAGACGGTGAGTTCTGTAATAATGGTTAAACATTGCCGTGCACCCGCTCTGCGGCACCATCACTTGACTTGAGCCGACTCGGACGCGCGGAATCACGGCCGCCCCAGTCATAACATACGATAAAACGCTTCACGCCCTGACACTTGCAGTTCTATCTTTATCGCGGATGTCCGGATACGCGGAAACACGACGAAAAATCAACCAAGTCAAGTTTGTCAAGACTGACAGCCGACGGGTTTTCCGTCGGCGTCTCGGGTGTTCGTTTCCACAAGGATTGCGGTCCTGGGACTTGGTGCAGCTGGCATTTCTTCTGCACCTGCTTGATTTACGTCCCCTGAGGCTTGTATTTTTCCACTTCCCTTTATTCTTATTTTTTCTTGTGGAGAAGAGGAGGAATATTGAAACTTTGGTTGTGTTATATTCGGAAGTCGCCGGATGTACACGCGCCATGGCATGGGATGTTATTACGCGGGGCGGCCCAATGCTGCTACTTATGGACAGACTCCTGGGATGGAGGTTGTTACTGTGCTTTAGCCCACCCGTCCCGTCATGTTCCTCAAGTTGCTTGTCTCTGTTGCTGGTTCCCTGGGGGCCTACGCGGTCTATCAGATCCTGAAGCTGGTTTACGACGAGCTCAATTCTCCGCTCAGACATCTTCCAGGGCCGAAATCCACTCACTTTTTGTACGGGAATCTCAAGGACATAGACAAGGCCGTAATCATGTTCCCTCCACATTGTTTGGCAATTTTCTGACATTTCCGGTGTAGGAGAATTCAGTGCTGCATGAGCAATGGCACGCCGTCTTTTCTGACACAAGCCACGGCATTCTCACTTTGTTGCATGCAGGGTTGAACAGTACGGCTCTACTCTCAAGTATAGGATCTTCCTCGGCGTGCGTATTGCTGTCTACGCTGTAATCCCGTGTCCTCACCCTTGCCCAGTTGACCCGACTGTATACGACGGATACAAAGGCCTTGAATCACTTCCTCACAAATTCATATATATACCAGAAGCCTGCGCCTGGGAGACGAGCGCTCTCCCGGATGGTCGGCCCAGGCGTGTTGGTGGCCGAAGGAGACGTTCATCGACAGCAGGTACTGTGATTATCCGCTCTAAATAACGTGTTTTTGATTCCATTCAGCGCAAAATCATGGTAATATCGGATTGAGGCACTACCTCAGGGACTGGTTCTCAAATTTGTTTCCAGAACCCTGCATTTGGAGCCCCACAAGTTCGGGAATTGACTGGAATATTTGTCCAAAAGTCCGTCGAGGTATGCGCAAGGTTCATATGACGCTCCAAACATCTCATTGAATGTGCGCAGCTTCGGGATATCCTGGCGGCCCAAACAGCAAAGTCTGGCGTTGTTCGTGTGGACATTCTTTCCTGGCTTAGTAAGGCTACCCTCGATATTATCGGGCTCGCTGGTACGTGCAGTTTCAATTATGTGACCCTTCTTTTGACGCAAACACCGCAGGTTTCAACTACAACTTCAATTCTCTCGCCTCTGAGAACCAGACCGAACTCGCTGCAGCCTTCTCGACAATTTTCTACGCCGGCACAAGGGTCAATGTTCTCCGTATACTCCAAATGAGGCTTCCTATATTCCGATTTATAGTGCGTATCCAGTGACGTGCACGGTTACCCACGAGTTGATCCGGTCTATTCCCAGCGGTCGAAATTGGACAGAGTCATGGAGAAAAACCAAGGTGTAATGCGGAGGATTGGTCTCCAGCTTCTGCAGGAGAGCAAGAACGAAATGGCCGAGAGCGGGACCTTCGAAAAGGGCCGCGCTCGCGACCTTTTGTCATTGCTGGTGCGGGCCAACACCTCCAAGGATATCCCGGCTAGCCAACGTCTTTCGGATGAAGATGTCCTCGCTCGTAAGCAGCTTTTCTTTCAATATACGGTCTGTATCCTTGACGCAGTCCAATAGAGGTACCGACCTTCCTGGTACGCTCATATCCTATTCTTGTGCTTCTCATTATCTTGATGCTTGTTGGCACTTTCTGGTTGCTGGCCACGAAACGACTAGGTAATCATATCGCCTGACCAGAGGCATCGGAAATCTGACTCTGCCGCAGCACAGCAACAACCTGGGCGCTTTTTGCGCTCACGCAGAATACGGCTGCGCAGACGCGCCTGCGAAATGAGCTGCTGGCTGTCTCGACGGACGATCCGAGCATGGACGAGCTGAATGCCCTGCCGTATCTCGATTGCGTCGTGCGGGAGACACTGCGCTTACACGCCCCGGTCCCTGCAACGAGTGCGCGGGCTTTTCTTTGGTCATGCACATATCTAAAAATCATCTTTCTTTGTAGTGCGCGTCGCCACCCAGGACGACGTGGTGCCATTGTCCCAGCCGTACACGGACACCAAGGGAATCGTACATGAAACCCTCAAGTGAGACGCTCAGATATCTTTTTGCACCAGTCTGACTGTTTCCAGGGTGAAAAAGGGCCAAACCATGTTCGTTTACTCCTAACTCTTTTTCGCGTCTGTGGGGCTGATTCCCTGTCCCCCCCTTTCCCCTCAGTATGATCCCAGTGCTAGCGATGAACCGGGACAAGAAGATATGGGGACCGGATGCGATGGAGTTTATGTCTGTCCTTTCGGTGCTCGGTGCGAGCGCTGGTAGCTGATCCTTCCTCAGACCCGAGCGGTGGGAATCCGAAATATCCAACGCACTGCCCGGTGTTTGGGGCCATATGCTCTCGTTCCTCGGTGGCCCGCGAGCCTGCATCGTAAGTCCGTCCCTACATACAATTGCGTCTGTCGCTCACGGCCATGCAGGGATATCGTTTCTCCCTCGTCGAGTGAATAAATACCGTTTTGCACCGGGATGACTGTCTTACAGCTTTTCAGGATGAAGGCCCTGTTGTTCACGCTCGTCCGCGCCTTCGAGTTCGAGCTTGCAGTGCCGGTGGCCGACATTGGGAAGAAGACGTCCATTGTGCAGCGTCCAATCATCCGGAGCGAGCCGGGAGGAGGGAATCAGATGCCGCTCCTCATCAAGCCTTACATTCGCTCGTAGGTGGTACTGAATTTCGCAATCCCGTAGTACCTCTTATTTATACATGGATCGATTGTATCTCTTGTTCTTTGAATTAATTCCCTCTTCCTTGTGGACGTGAAGACTACTTGCTCAGTGGAACTGATAATGTCGTTATCAGGGGATTTATTCGTAGTATCTGTGCACTCGATCAATTATACGAGAAATATATAGTTCGCCAGTCCATCGCTAACGACACAGTCCATGGCGTCCAGTAAAAGAAAGCAAATGAATGGGATAAACGATAACGAAAAGAGTCATGCATGATGAGAGTCCGTGTGATGCGCAATTCAGAAGAATGAGAAAGAATTCTAAGATTCGGAAAGGATCGTGTCAATGGAGCGGTTCAGGAACTCCTTTCGAGATGTAAGATCCGCATTCGGGAATCGCGCCATAATGGCCTCTCGTGCGGTTCTAAACACAAAGTCAGTCGAGCTCATAAAATAAAAAAGGTAGATGCTTACTTCTTCGTTACGGTCATGAGGTCCTGCGTACTGAGGTAATTCCGCAGAGCGGTGAATAGCTCGTCGTCCGATGGGTTGGGATTTTGACTCGGGCCAGCGAACATATTTGCGGTCGTCGCCATGGACAAGGTCGACATTGGTCGTTGCATCCCGCCTTGAGCAGCAGGCATGACCGGCGGCGCAAACCCGCCTTGCGAGCCGTTGAAGCTTCCGGCGTACATGTTCATATTGCCCATGTTGCCCATGCTGCCCATCATCTGCGGCATCCCGTACATGCTGCCGCCCGTGTTCTGGTAGCCCATGGGGTTCATCATCATCGGCATCTGTCCGTGGTCGGAGCCTGCGACGGACCCAGGCCCACCGGCGAAGGGCATGAACGGCAGTTGTGGTGCTGCAAACGGCGATTGGTCCATCGGCCCACGATGGGACAGGTTGGAGTACGATGGCTGCGAGGCAAGACGGTGTTGAGAGCCGTTGTTGTTGGTGAGATTGGTGTCGCGATAGTAGTCGCCCGATTGCGATGCATGCTGATACGGATGCGGCGACCCATCCCGCAGCGACGGTGGAGCGCGTGAGCGAGACCGAGGCTTGCCGCTGTATCCAGTCTCATCAGAATGGCGCGAGCCGGTTTCCCATGCCTCAGCCTCATATTCTTCGGAAGGAGCGTGAGTGGGAGCCGACGATGACACTGAAGAACTTACCGCTGAACTTCTTGAGCGGGATCATCGAGTCGTCGAACTTTTCGTCCTCGTTGATGATGACCTTCTTCTCCTTGCCCTCGCCGATCACGAGACGCGTGTTACCCCAACCGAACTCGTCCATACACCAGAAGGAATAGACGGGCAGGAAGAAACTGTACACCGGATACCTGAAAAGTGGTAGATTGTCAGTGCACATTCAGAGAAAGTGACGGTGTTACGGACGATAAGATGTAAACCACCATCCACCCGACGAGCATAAACTCTCGCTTGAGGATGAAGATGATCGCCTAGTGCAAGTTGAACAAATGCAGAAACAACAACGAATGCGAGGCATACCTGTAGACCATACGTGACCGCAATCATGATAATTGCAATCTCGGGGAACGCAGAGCTCGTAGTGGTGACGACGATGATCAAGTACACGAGCTATGAACGAATGTCAGCAAAGAACAGCGATCATGAAGCGGACACGCACGTAAACGACGGTCGCAGGGAGAATCAAAGTTCCCAAGAGATCGACGAACACAAAGATCCGCATAGAGAAACAGCAGAAGCCGAACAGCTCCGGAAGGAGCACCAGCTCGCAAAGATTGTGCACCGTCGAGTTGATCCACCGCCGACGCTGCGAGAACAGGATCCGCCACGACTCGGGCGCCATGGTGTGCGCGATCGCACCGGGGCAAAACTTGGTCTTGAACGTCGGGAAGTGCTTCATCATGAGCGTCGTCAGGAAACGATCTTCTCCGAGCGAGAACAGATTCTTCTTGTGCAGCGTGTCGACGTTGGGCTCCGCGTACTCGTCGATGATACGGTTCGAGATGATGATCGGGCGTCCCTTGTCGGCCGTGCGGATGCGGTAGAGGGAGAAACACCCGGGCAGACAGGTGACGGAGCCAAAGAGCGACTCGAACGCCTTGGACAAGTGGTGCGAGATATAGTACTCATACACCTGGATCATGGTCCACCACGAGCCCTCCTCGTTCTGCAGTTTCGTCTCGCCGCAGATCCCGATGACGCTCGAGTCGTCCGCAGAAGAAGCGACCAGCCGATTCAGCGAATCCGGCGTCACGGTCTGTGTCAAAAGTTCGTCAGCTTCATGACGCGGATGAAGTAGGAAGACTCACGGTATCAGCATCGATGGTGAAGATGTACTCGTAGAACGCCGGGTCGATTCCAATAACGTTTCGCATTTGGTGGTAAATCTCGAGCTCCAGCGGCGACATGGGCGCATCGAAGTGCACCCGATTCAAATAATGCAGCAGCAAGATCTGACTGTCGCGCTTCCCACGATTCCCCGGCTTCGAGCGCTCAGTCGGCTTGCCCACCTTGACGATAACCATATACCTATATGCAAGAGTTAGCCCTTCCTCTTCGTCGATCATGAGGAGAAAATACGCACGGAACGACGTGTCCCTCAAACTCGTACAAGCCTGAGTACACCTTTCCATAATTAAGCGCCTTCGAGCCCTCCCCGACACTCTTGAACAACAGCGGCTCCGGGTCGAGCTTGGGATCGATACCCAGAATGTCGAGCACGATCCGCGGCGTCGTCCGGTCGTTCCCGCTACCGATGATGTTCCCGTCGCAGATGATGAAGATGAGCTTGCGCTTGTCGTCGTAGTTGAGTGCCGCGAGCGAGTCAATCGTGCGCCGGAGGGAGTCCTCGCCCTCTGTGTAACACGGCACCTGACACAACACAAACTTGTCCTGCATCTCCGGGTTCGTCTTGCTCCCCAGCTGCAGCGCCGCCAAGACTGTATCGCACAAATCATTCGGTCAGCCGCGCACGAAGAAGAGAATATAGGAGTACGCACACTTCATCCCCATACTCGTCATCAAAAGCGCCGACGCCGCAATCAAAAAATAGTTCTGCACCGTGCACCTTGCTTCCTTTCTGAAGTCGTGGTTGCCGATGAAAAACGCGTTATCCAGGCACTCCATGTTCAGGCCACGCTGGTCCGCGTCCATCCCGTCGAGCACCGTGTTCAGCGCCTTCGTAATATCCTGCCCCGACTGCTGCTTGAACACCGACACGAGGTCCGCGTTGAGGAACACAAAGGCGTCGTTGTTAGGGTTGCTGGTGATCGTGTTGACGTAGTCGGTCAGGTCGTAGATCTTGTCGTTGTACTGACCCCAGATCCTGGACCACACCGCGTCAGTACAAACGTCCACCAAAGGAAACGACAACGCACTTTGCAATATTAGTATCCGCCGCGAACGCCTGGAGCGTCTGGCTGGTATACACCAACGGCCCCTTGTGGAAACCCTTCATCTTCGGCAAGAATATCGAGGTGTACCAATCGTTCTGGTGCAGCTTCGAGTCCTGAGTCGGGGCGAGCGACCCGCTCGAGTGCATCGCCGTCGGTTCGCTATTCGTAAAGTTCTTGATCGACAACTGCAGCGCGGGGTCGGTGACGAGTGTGGGGCAGCCTGCGAGGCACGCAAATCAGCAAAGATGAGGAACGAAGAAGGCGGAAGGACGCACCAAGGGAAAGCGGGACGGGGAAATAATACGTCAAATCTTGTCCCGCCAGCGTCTCCAGGATGTCCTGGCTGTTGCTCGGTTCCCCGGTGATATCGCTGTGATCGCCTACTGACAATAAGGGATGTCAGATTCCAGCCATGAATCAAAAAAGCATCTTGCTTGCCCTGTACGAAATTCGACACATCGTAGACGTTGCCTTGGATCGCCACCCAATAATCGTTCGAGGTTATATGCTGCGCCACCTCGTTCGTTGCCCACGCCTTGTCGAAATTCGGGCACAGCAGCCGCCCAAAGACCGCAATGTAGAAAACGACCGTGGCGTTCAGCACGAGGATGAGGAAGAAGATGGTGAATTTCTCGCGCCAGGCAAGTTGCACGTCGTTGCGCTTCATCCGCCCGAACCACTTGAGGAACACGCTGGGGATGTAAAACGTGAGCCCCCAGACGATCCAGAGCCAGACGCGCCGCGCGGTCGAGGTCGGGATTTCCTCGACGGCGTTGTTGGAGAGCAGCGCGTCCCGCTGGATGAATCCGCCGGTGCCGTCATTGAGGTTGTTGCCGGCGTCGCCGGGCTGGGAAGGAAGGGGCGAGTCGGGGTAGCCCTCCATCGTGCCCGCAGGGGAGCGATTATACGGCGACGCGGCGTCCCACCCGCCCCCATTGCTCCCCGGCCCCGCAGGCACGCCGCCCGCAAACGGATTGAGGTTGCCCGGCGTCTGCAGCCCGCCGGAGCCGTACACGCTCTCCTCATACGCCGGGGCGCCATGAGTGTACTCCGTGCCCTCGTCCGGCCCCTCGTCCTCGACGACGTCTTCCCCACCACGGCCCTTCTCCGCCGCGCGCAGAACATCCTCAACGCCCTTCCACGCACCGTACCCAAGCAACACCCTCGAGCCCGCGAGCCGATACTCGTCGCCCTCGCGCCACCCACCCGCCCTCGCGCACTGCTCCACCCGCTCATCCACCGTCCCGCGCATCGTCGGCACATACCGCGCACAAAACTCCTCCGCCTCCATCTCCACCACCCAATCCCCCGCGCTCACGCGCGCCACCAGCGCCGGCACCAGCATCGCGCGGATCTGCACCCGCACGCGCTTCTTGTCGAACGACCCCGCCGAGCCCGAGTCGTTGGGGCGGATGCAGCTGAGCGTCCACAGGCGCGCGCGGCCCTCCTGCGTGGCGCCGCGCAGCACCGCGCCGAGCGTCGTGTCGAGCTGCGCCATCGCGCCGTACGTCTTGCCCGGGTCCATGCGCGCGAGCTCCTCCGCCCCGCCGAGCGTGGGCATGCGCAGCGGGCGCGAGGCGACCTGTGCTTGCACGACGGTGTTGGGGTCCCGCGCGTGCGTCTCCGCCGCGAGGCCCGGGCCCGCAAAGAGCTTCGCGACGAACGGCACGGTGGAGGAGCGCAGCAGCGCCACGAGCGCCGCGTCGAGCAGGTCCGCGTCGTTCTCGACGAACCCGCGCACGTCGTATGCACACGTCCCGGCATAGTGGTTGATCCCGAAGGCGCGAGGGCGGGCGCTGAGGTTGCCCGTGCCGACGCCGCCGGCGGAAGGCGGGAGCGGCGTCGCCTGGAAGGACGCGTGGGAGCCGAAACGGCCTGTGAGTTCCGCGAGTAGCTCCTCGTCACGGTCGCGCCCTGCCGCCCCGCGGCCGGTCTTGAGCGCCAGACTCGCGCGGCCCAGGACGCCGAGGACACCGCGCGCATCCTTGTCGCCGCTCTTCTTCGAGGGCAGAGGCGCAGGCTCGGAAAGGGGGACACCGCGGAGCAGCTCGACGCAGGCCTCGTTGCCCACGACGTCGTCGGCGTTGGAAAAGAGTGCTTGAGAGAGCCACCCCTGCACGACCTCGTCCGCAAAATTGTTGGCAAAGACGTCGAACGACGCGGGGCCGAGCGCGGGGGGCGGGGCAGCGAAACCGGGTGTGTCGAGCAGCGCGACGACGGTGGTGCCGCTGGGGGGCTCGAGACGTCGGTTGGCGGACTCGAGGAGGAAGGAGACGAGGATGGCGTAGAGGTCGCGGGTGAGCGCGACCTGCTGGCGCGCGGCCTGGGTGTCGTCGAGGAGCACAGTGTACAGCTCCTTGCGCACGTACGAGGTGCGGTTGGTCAGCGCGTTCTCGAGATCGTCGGGCGCGATGCCGAGGAGGCGGGCGGTGACCTGGAGCGCCTGCACCGCGGCCGGGCTGACGGTGGAGGACTCGGTGTTGTTGTCGGCGGGCACAAAGGTGATGTTGGTGGACGCGAGGATGGCGGCGAGGAGGGAGAGGACGGCGGGGGTGTGCTTGAACGACAGCGTGCGGAATGCAGCGCGCAAATCGGACATGCCGGTGGTGTCGTCTGAGAACGGGCCGGATGGGAGGCGGTAGGTGCCCGAAGACGCTAGCAGCGCATACTCGGAGGGGTCCTCGAGCTGCAGCTGGTCGCGTTCCGTCGTTGTTGCCCCGGCAAGCAGCTGGTAGAAGGCGTGGTAGGTGCGCTCCTCTTGCGCGAGTCTGGTGAGGCGGGACTTGTCGAGCCCAAACAAAAGACACTTGGCGCCTGCAAAGCGGCCGCGCTCGTTGAAATGGAGCTCGAGCAGCTTGGAATGGCGGGAAGCGTCGGGATTGGTCTGCGTTTTGGTGTTGCCGAAGGAGTCGAGCAAAGTGGAGAGTGCTCTGAACTGGTCGGCCAGTTTTGCTTCCTTCCGCGAGTGGGTGGACAGACGGAGCAGCTGGGACGCTAGTAGACGCATAGAAGCTGATTTTCCCGACGCAGTTACGCCCCGCGCGACCACCAGCTGAGACTCTTGCCGGCGACGCATGAGCAAATAGATTCTACATGCCAATTCATAAACATGCGGCTGAAGCGGCTTGGGCGAGTCGATGGCTGGAAGACTGGTGTCCTTGTAGCATCTCTCCTCGTACTCTTTCGCGCTGGCATCATTTACGCTGGCCAGAGTTTTCAATGGATTGACGACCAAGAGATGCGTGGACCCAATGCGCGTATACGGCAAGTCCGCCCGAAAGCGAGAATGCAGCACGGCCAGGACTGCGTCGTCGTTGGGATAGATGGTGGCCGCGCCCGACGACGAGACGAGGTCCAGCAGGTCGCCAGAAGCCATGGCGGGCGTCGACATGGTGGAGGGAGCAGGAAGAGTGACGGTGTCACGTCACGTCACACCGTGGCTACGAGTCTTTTGCTCCGAGGACTTGCAGCGTCTGGGCAGCCTGAAACTCTCTTTCGGCGACACAAGGCCTTGTTTCTCTTGCACCTTGGTACATGTCAATTTTTGGGAACCACGCATCCGTTAAAATTCCGTCGGATTTCGGCATCTAAAGGACCCAGGTTGTGCACCGCAAATGCGGCAGTCCCAAGCCGTTGCTGACTGAGACGTTACCATTCAACGTGATTTGAAGCCGTGTACTCCGAAGGACCGTAAGGATTAGCATCGCTCAAGGCTAGTTTTTTGCCTGTGGATTCGGAAGGTAGCGAAGTCGCCCACAGTCGAGCCTAGACTGACGATAATTCCAGGCTATGCCGGCGTTGCCGTTGCTGCCACGGTTGTCAATGCCCGATGACGACGCTGCTCCTAATTGGGGTTGGTATGCCACGTGCAGGCGTAGTGGATCCTGCCCGAAATGGAATGGACCGGACAATGATTTGAGTGTGCGTGCCCGAACTAAGAGCTATGAGAGACGAGCGGTGAATTCACAGACTCCCTCGAGGAGGATGAAAAGCCAAGAATGAGTGTAGGGTTGATTCGCTAACTCCCTCAGAGAGCTGACACCGGCAAAGATAGACTTACCCAAAAAAAGGGTGTGGTCAGAGCATCCGTGCATTGAGTTCAGACAAAAGACTTGTCACGCACAGACACAGGACATACAAAGGACAGTCAAAGGGCACCCGCCAATTCCCACAGTGATGGAATTTGTTTTTGAAAAGACTCTTTGCTCATGGTGTCAACTGTCACAGAAAATGCAGCACGAATGTGATCCTAGATGCTTTAATCACACCCAATTTTGTGTGTGTCCCTCTTTGCCCCCGGTGTGAGCTAAAATCTTCCCGGTATATTATGCTTCACTCATGATTCCACGACTGGGCTTGAAACAGAGCAAAAAAGTTCGACAGATCGCAGTCGCTCAACTAAATCACTCTCCACAGCTATAAACTAGGCTTTTTTTGGCGACCACCCGTCGATATCAATGTCTGTGAATTGACACTTTATTCCTGGGATTATGTACCACATTTCAGGACCGTCACGGAACGAAAGGTTGCAGAAGGAGGTGGATCACTATATTCAGCAGCTCGGAACCTGACAAGGAAGATGTGAAAGGGCAATTCTGGTCTTAACGGCGAAGTTGAAAACTTTGGTTCAATTCCCGGGCCGGCATTGCGGGCCCACCTGTGAATCCCGTTCAAAATGCGTGTTCATGCGTAATTGATCGTTAGATGTGTGTCGATGTTAACCAAAAGATTCGGCTTGACCATGCGACTCACAATATTAATTGTTCAAGAAGTTGCACTCTAATCGCTCATTTGTTTCGAAATATTTCCAGTCTGGCAGGCCGCCCACCATGGTCAGATTGGCCTGCCTACGGAGGTATGACCATAGACGGAAAGGTTCTGAACTGTTCTGACCGAAGTACAAGTCAGACCCTGCGTTTCGGCCGTAAGCCCCCGGGTTCATGCGACTAGCCGCTTTTACC
This sequence comes from Mycena polygramma, assembly GCA_029449255.1. Classification (NCBI taxonomy): domain Eukaryota; kingdom Fungi; phylum Basidiomycota; class Agaricomycetes; order Agaricales; family Mycenaceae; genus Mycena; species Mycena polygramma. Next base: position 768,950 of record JARKID010000022.1, read on the forward strand.
TCGGTCTACATCTGCATACGTTCGTCTCCAAGAGTCAGTAGACGTCGACCGATGATGGGACGAGGTTTGGGTATGTCGGAACGAGCAGCGGCGGCGTTCACTCGGTGCAGCTGAGCCTTCGGCTACGATGTAGCTCCAACTATACCTCCGAATTTATTTGTAGATCGATCTCCGTCGCCTACTAACTGTAGCCAATGCTCGACAAAGATTGATCAGAACGCAAAATGTAGTGAACATAGAAAACTCTGGATACATACCTTGGTCTATCCAGGATCTGAGTTGGTCTACTTCGGTACACGAATGCGCTCGAGATCTAGGTAGTCGGAGGGGGTTGTCTACCCAAGTGTACAGCCCTGTGCCTATGCTCGATCTACTTAGGGTCGGCACGCAGCGTGATTCGACGCGGTTCGCCTTCCTGATGTCACCATGCTGCTCCGATTGGGAGGGCGTGAAGGGAACTAATTGATCAACTTGTCAGTTGTGAATATTGTTGGGGAAGGAAGCTTCCATCGCCGCTCTCGGGACCAAAATACAAGGTAGTTGGGTGAATGCGATGAGCCACATGCAAACATCGGAAACCATATACTTCCAAGCGGGCCCGTGGCTCGAGCACATAATACATATGCGGCAGAGGAGAGAAACAATGTCAGACTCGACAGACTCGACAGACTCCGCAAAAGCAGCAAGCTCTAGAAGTAAAATGGGAAATGCTTTTAACATGAACAAATCTCGGATAGGCTAGCTATACATACCTGAAATTCAGTTCCAGGATGTTGCGTAGTTCCAGAGAAGCATTTCATACCAGGCGTCCATCCCCTGCAGTAACAAAAGGTCCAATCCATCCCGCTGAAGCGCCCTCAGGCCGAGAAGTGTACTGGGATTCGGTGCGGCGGACTCCGTGGCCAATGAGGCCCTTTTCAACGCACATCCCTCCGTTTCCCATCTTGATTTCAGCATACGCAGATAAAGCTCATATTCAACGTAAAGGAGGCATTCGTCGGTGCACCCGAAAGACAAGGAATTGGGTTGTGGAGCCAACGGTGGGTAGCTTGGAGAGACCGTGAGGGTTGCCATCAAGGTATCGATCTCCATCATGGTCTCGAGGTCGTGAAGGACAATGGAGAGTTCGGTGATGGACGGAACTCGGCGTAGGACAATAATCGTTGTACGAGCATCAGGAGCCCCTTTGATGCAAAGGCTGCGTAGCAAGCATGTCGAGCGATCGATGAACGCCAATAGTTGCTGAATTTCGAGAATGTTATATTCGTCGACCCAAATTGCGATTCCTCCTAACGCAGGAGCCCGCAGGCAATCCAAAACTCTGGAATTTGATACGTACAGCCGTCGAAGATGGACCAAGTCGATAACGTCCTCAGTCTGAAGTTCGGCGTCAAAGGCGATCGATATGTGGGCTTCGACAAGATTCGACGCCTGCTCCAATATGCCCCTTTGTATCTCCCACGGCCCATCGAGTTCACAGCGGGTGAGTTGATGGGCAGGAAGGGAATTCAGCACGAAGCAATTCTCGCTGTATACACCCAAGTCCACCAAAGAAGGAGCCATCTGGTAAGCCCCGATGGAATGTACACCTGTTTCGCTTTCAGGACCCTCCCAGTTTATCCATAATCGCCTGAGAGACGGTAGTCGGCCCTGAAGATGCGCTAAAAGCGGAACCAGTGCTGGTGTTATTGCAACACTGAACTCCTCCCAGCGGGCGGCGTGAAGCGAAAGCAGCTCAAACATCTGGATTTGCGGGCGAGAGTCGACCGTTTCACAAGCGTAAAAATGAATCTTCAGTTTCTGTGAACGTCGGATGTGCGCGTCGACCACGGACATCGGATACGCGGAGGAGGGATCAGGAGTTTCGCGGTAATGGATAGCGACCTTCGACCACAACGAAGGTGTCGAAATCGAAGCTGCTCTCCAGTGTCTGCTGATGTGCGTCAGCACCCATGGGCTATCCGTAAGATCCAGCTTATCCCGACCCCATTCCTCTTTGGGCAATGGTAACGTCCACGAAAATATCTCGCCGAGCACCTCCAAAGGTAGTCTTCGTAGTGGGGAGAGGATTGCATGGTTCCGCTCTCGGTAGCTGGAAACCGATACCCGATCTTCCTTCAGCTGTTTCAGCTGACCTTGGAGGCTCGCTGTCTCTTTATTGAGACCTGCTATCTCCTCATCCAGACCTGCTAAGCGCGCATCGGCCTGCGAGACGACCGACTGGATGAAAGGCAACTCAGACTCCTCTGGTGGTTCGTTACTGTTCAAGAGGGTGCGATGCCGCGTTCCAGGAGTAGCAGGTGGGTCTACAAATAACAGTGCTGAATCCTTTGGAGAAACGGCGCCGCATTCCGGGCCCTTGAGCGCAAGCATGGTGAAGAAAGAGATTGAGGATGGCAGCGTGGGACTTTTCCCTTGTCCGACGCAGCCCGACGCAGACCTCGACGCCAACAGTCTTGTGCTGGCGCTCATGCGAGGCTGGCATCCTCTACTTCCCCATTGTCCTAAGGCTAAGGCTGTTCAATCGTCCTTATCGTCCGACGCATCGGCGACATCATAAGGACACTCAAGCATTCCACCAGCTCGCTCTCCCCGGACGGCGATGGGAATTATTGCACAACGTCGCAAGGCACTGCCAAGGAGTGCTAGAGTTTCATTTCGACTTGCAGATGCGAAGCCTCGGCCTGCTTCGAGTTTCAAGGATGCTCGCTAAGGATCACTCCAACGATGACTTGGAAAATTGCTTCAAATCTTGGCGTAAACATGGCTCCTCCAGCGTACCCTTCCCTGCCTTGGGTCATGCTGCCCGCAAGCCCAGTCACCGAGTTATCGTTCAGTGATTTATTTCCTCCTCGGACTCAAATTTTTTCGTTGAAATCACATGCGGATCCCGCATAGTGACTATCAATATCATCGGGGATCTTCGTTTCACTCCAATTGAACTCATTCAAATACTGGTACTCATGGAGGGCTCCCGGTTCCTCCTTCCACCCCGAAAACTCTCTCTTCCACTTCATTCGTTTAAATTTCTCTGCCGCGATGGTTTTCAAATCATCTTTTGTTTCAATCCTCCTTCTTTCAAGCTATGCGTCTGCCTCTCCAGTCCATGAAGCGCGAGGTCTTGGCGACGACATTATCAATGCTGCCATAACTGCGCTCTTGGACGTCAAGCCTACAGCAACGCCGACCGCCATTGGAGGTACTTATGCTCTATTCAGCTCAAGAAGATCCCTAACTGACGACATCGGGACACAGACGCATCGTCTGCCATCTCCCGCATCTTCGCGGCGGCGCCCACCAGCGTCTTGGATATCGCGAAGGACCTGCTAGAGGCCGGCCTAGCCCCAGTGGACGACTTGCTCGACCATCTCGACGTCAACAAAACTGGGACCGTCGGCGGCGATTCACAAGTCAACAATACTCCGCCCCTGCCGTCGAACGCGTCCGTCATCTTCCCCCAGGCATCGCCCGATGACGTCGCCTTCAGCGTCTCCGAGGCAGAGCTCCGCCAAGCCATCTTCATCCCGAGCAATTTTACCTACGGTCAACGCCCGCCGCTCCTCCTCGTCCACGGCACTGGCATCCACGCCTTCACGACGTACAGCTCCAACGTCCTCCCCCACTTTTATCCCGGCGGCGATGCGGCCGACGTTGTCGACCCCGTCTGGATCAACGTCCCCGGCTTCCTGCTGGGCGACGCGCAGCGCAGCGCCGAGTACGTCGCCTACGCGCTGCAATACGTGCACGCCGTGACGCAGCAAAAGGTCGCGGTCATGGGCTACTCGCAGGGCGCCATCATCGTCCAGTGGGCGCTGACCTTCTGGCCCTCCGCCGCGGCCGTCACGTCGGACTTCATGGCCTTCAGCGCCGCGTTCGCGGGCAGCGACCTCGTGTCCGCCGGCTGCCTGCCCATCGCCCCCTTCCTCGGCTGCCCGCCCGCGATCTTCCAGCAGATGACCGGCTCCGACTTTGTCAAGGCGCTCGCCGCGCACGGCGGCGACTCGGCGCAGGTCCCTACGACGGTCATCTACAGCCACACGGACGAGATCGCGCAGCCGCAGTTTGGCGACCACCCCACCGCGGGGCTCAAGGACGCGAACGGCGTCGGCTTCACGGGCGTCGCCGTGCAGGACGCCTGCCCCGGTGCCGTTGGCGGGTCGTTCTACACGCACGAGGGCATGCTCTACCACCCGCTCGTCGGTGCCCTCGCCAAGGATGCCTTCACGCACGACGGCCCCGCCGATCTGTCGCGCATTGATACCGCGAGCCTGTGCGGCAACTATGCTGCACTGGACGCGGGTTTCGATGGATTCGTCAAGACTGAGGGGGAGTTGGTTCTTGCGGGCCTGGCGTTCTTGGAGTACAGGCCATGGACGAAGGTCGAGCCGGCACTGATGGCTTACGCGCAATAGGGGATGGATGCGGAGGAAAAGTATGCGCTTGGGACATTACAAAAATTCTATACTACCTGCAAGTTTCTTATAATAATCTGATTTCTAAGGGTCCACCTATGATCCTGAACTTTACAACGCCCCCGGCTTTCGGGACCACCGTGGCCTCTTGCACTATCGCCTTGCGCTTTCTTTGACTCATACAGTAGGTGTAAGCGCACTTCGCCCAAGGCAATCAACCGGATCTGACCGTAATACGATTTGAATGCCGACGCTCTGCCGACGCGCTCCTTCACCTCTACGTTCACCTCTTACGCGGGTGAACTGACGACCCTCAGGACGCTGAGTGAGCAGATTCGCTGGTATATATGAATAGAAGAAGTGGCGTCGAGGTTCATTAGAAGATTATCTCTTGTCCCACATTCCAGATCAGCTAAATTCAAGATGAGCCTCTGCAAAGACTGCATCAAAGGCGAGCCATTATTCAGCGATTATTGCCGCGTCCGACGCGTTCTAATTAGTTTGCTACTTTAGGCGTCGTCCACGAGGGAACCCCCGCAGGTCTGTAGGTTTTCTGTGGCCACATAGGTAGCGAGCTCGAATTCAACGGCATTCGCAGGTAAAATGGAGAAGATCGGCGGCACCGAGTCCTATGTAGCGACACCCACCGTCGACTATCCGAAGGACAAGGTTGTCCTATACCTATCGGATGCCATGGGCGTGACTCTCGTTAACAACCAGGTACGAGACGCCGCCGCCCGCCCGCCGTCTCCTACATAATTTTTTGAGCAACGAAACTCATGCGCGTGCAGCTCCTTGCGGACAGTTTTGCGGCCAACGGATTTAAGGTCTGTTCATCTTACGATTGGCCAAGTACCTTCTGGAACCCAGACTCTGTTGCAGACCGCACGGCGACGCGGTCCCCGCGGAAGCTTTGGACGGCAGCGTGAGCGCCCCAACTTGAAGCATGTACTCAAATTCAGCGCGATCCCCAATTTGATATCCCTGCGTGGGTTGCCCGCCATGGACCAGGAGAAACACGCCCTATCATAAATGCAGTCATCAAGGCGCTCCAAGAGGAGGGCGTGAAGCATTTCGCCGCCGTCGGGTATTGCTTCGGCGGGCGGTACGTCTTCGACCTCGCGTTCGACAATATTATCTCCGTCTCGGCCGTCGCGCACCCTTCTCTCCTTCAGGCTCCCGCCGATTTGGAGGTGCGCCTATCGGTCCACAGTTGCTAAGCGTAAAGTTCAAGCTAATTTCAACCCCGGACAGAAATACCTCGCCCAATCGAAGGCGCCGCTCCTAATCAACAGCTGCTCGGACGACCCCCAGTTCCCGAAAGAGGCGGTGGGGCATGCAGACAGAATCCTCGCGGGCTTCGCACCGGGGTACAAGCGCGAGCACTTCGAAGGCTGCTCGCACGGGTTTGCTGTCCGCGGCAACCTCAGCGACCCGAAAGTTCAGGAGGGAAAAGAGGGCGCGTTTAAGGCCACTGTTGAGTGGTTCAAGAAGTATTTGTAGGTAGGTGAGCGAAAGTGTAGCCGCAACAATTGTATGTACAAGGATGTTTTTTCTGTTCCGTACCAGCGCGAAATCTCTCTGATTCAGCTGGCCGCATAAGATTCCTTTTGGCTTGGTCCAATTCAAGGACTCCAGCTACTGAAGCTGACTAGTGTCTAGCCTCTTTTATGATTATTCGGGACATCACCCTGGCACCATCCTGAAGTTCAACTTTGTTCAAATTTCGCGGCCCATTTGAACCAAAGTTGTCAACTCATACTGAGCCGGTACTGCTCCCAAGAACTCCTTGATCTACGACAAGCGATTTCTTTCCGATTCAACACCTTGCCAACATTATTTCATACGCTCGATACTGTTTGGTACGTCTCGGCGCGCCAGCTCGAGCTCTCACCTGATATTCAACTGCCTACATGGGCTTGCTGTTAAAAAATGTCATCCAGTAAAGGCACTGCAACAGGTGTATCTCCTTCGCTCCAGCTGCTTGCTTGAATTCTTTTTCGCCTGGGGGGCTCGCAAAAATGCTGTCACTGCAAAAGTGAGGGACATAACAAGCATATATTTTCACAAATTGAAGTTATACGGTAGTTTACGGATACTTCCAGTTTACAGATACTTCTTGAACCACTCGACGGTGGCCTTGAATGCGCCTTCCCTGGCTGCCTCGGACGTCTCGTCATCCTGCTTGCCGCGCACGGCAAAGCCGTGCGAGCAGCCTTTAAAGTACTCGCGTTTGTACCCATGCTTGAAGGTTTCGAAGATCTCGTCCGCCTTGGCCTGCGCCTCGATCGGGAACATTTCGTCGACCTCGCAACTATTAATCAGGAGCGGCACTTGCGATTGGGCGACGTATTTCTGTGCGGATAGCATAAGTGGAGCATTCGACACGGTAGAGGAATAAACATACCTGAAGATCATTGAGATCATTGGCCCTCTCGGGATCATAGTCGTCCTTCGTGTCATCCTTGTAGTCCTTGTAGTCGAGAAGGGACGGATGCGCGACAGCCGCGACGGAGATGACTTTCTTTTCCTTCAACGCGAGGTCAAAGACGTACCGCCCGCCAAAGCAATAGCCGACGGCGGCGAAATGCTTCACGCCCTCCTCTTGGAGCTTCGCGATGACATTATCGATAATAGGCTGGGTCACTGCCTGTGAGTGACCTTCGTTGAGAGGTGGTCTCTTGGGCTTGTCAGCTTGATCTTTGCCCCCGAACCACTTGTAGATGTCGAAATGTTCTTTTTTTGCCTGTGGGTCAAAGTTTAGCACCGCGTCGCGCATGATGACCGGTTGCTCACGGCATCTGCGTCGGCGGTCAATACTGCGTCTGCTGGGACCGGGTCACCGCGGAAGAGGTCAGGCATAACGGTCTGCAGCAAGAAATTTGTGACCGCATTCGACTCAGTTCAGAGACGAACTCACCTTGAATCCGTTCGCCGCAAAACTGTCCGCCAGTAGCTACGCTCATAGTATAAGCTTCTTATTCCCCTTCGAATGGGACTCCCGTACCTTATTGTTGTTGAGAGATAAGCCGAATACATCCGTAAGCAACAAGATGACCTTGTCCTTTGGGTAGTCGACAGTGGGCGTCGCGACATAGCACTCGATGCCGTCAATGTACTCGATCTTGCCTGCGATGACATCAGTTTGAGCTTGAACCCATTGCGAGCAATAGCGAACCTGCAGGGGTTCCCGAGTGTTGGACACCTGTACACACAAGGTCAGAACGCACTGGAGCGAACGACAATTCTGCGCTGGCCTTTGATACAGTCCTGGCAGAAGCTCATCGTTGCGAAGATATGGTGGTGGAAGAGCAAGAGAAGTTGCCTGGGAATTTATATGGCACGACGCGGGGCTTCTAATCCATTGACAACGATATGGTACGGCCGACAGTTCCCCTGTATGCGATGCGAAAAAAGGACTTGAAGAGGAAGTACGTGTCCATCTCTAGGTAATAATATCACGGCTGCTCAGTCAGCCGCACCAGAAATGGCGTCAACGGCTAAACGGGCAGATTTATACCGATGGACAGCGATACTTTCGAAGAACGGAATGCCGCCTGCGGTGATACGAGGTCGAAGGTCGTGGTGCGCTTGGACGGAAGTCATGGATGAATCTGATCCGACAGAGTCGGAGCACTGAAATTTGAACCAGATTGATTGACAGGACACTTCATCAACTCACGGTTCGAACCAAGTATGTACATCGACGCGTTTGGCGGGTATTGCTATAGTTAGTCCACGGATTATTCCGCGCGACCCCGTGTCCACAATTTTGGCCGCCTCATTTCGGGAATGACCTCGCGCACTAATTTGTTTGGGGGCTATGTATTCCTGACTCGGAGATGGCTCAGTCCATCGTGTTATTTTTGCTGCAAGTCCCACTCCAACCTCAACCGGAATTTAGAATCCACAACGTGGATACTTATGCGTCCCACGGGATTTCTTCGACAAACGGTGAAAGTTGTTAGTACATTACAGCAGTTACAATACAGGGAGTTGGATTGCTCAAGCCGCATTGGGCATGCTCCGCTTTCTTGCCTCTTTGCCTTCCTCAATCGTGGCTAGAACGAAATCAAACTTCAGAACCTTGTGCATCTTCGCCTCTCTGAAGCCTCTCGCGCGGGTCACCTCGATGTCCGTTTCAGTCGTCGTATCCTGGAACATGCTCTCAACAGATCCTACACCGAAAGAAGGAAAGACGCACAACGATCAAGCTACTTTTAACGCCAAATACGACGTCGCTCGTAAGATACGGATCGCCTTTGAAATAGAACGCTGTTGTGAGTTTCTCAAATCCGGAGGCCTGTGGAGAATCAAATGGGTTGAACTTCCGCATGTATAACAAAAGCAACTTTACCTCAAGCATCATGTGCAGATGCGCAGGTCGAAAAACGTGCCGGCCTAGAGCTTTGACCATCCCACCGACGGGCCCGTCACTCGGAATCGGGTAGGAGACAGGACTGCCTCGGAATGCTCAACATGTATCGAGGAATATAAAGTGCGGAACCGCTTACACCACGGCCCGGAAGAAATACGAGCCATCTTCCGTGGTGTGTAGGCGGCCCCTGCAATCTGGGCCCCCGCGTTGAGCATACTGGCACAACCATGGGTTAATCAATTCAAATCGAACAAAATAAACAAACCTGTGTGTCGTATAGCCCATGGCCGTCGGTCTCCCAAGTGTCGATGAGGCAATTGGGAACCGGATTCCCTTTCGTGTCCAGAACCTTGCCTTCGACCCACAGATAATCGCCTTTGCCTTCAGACGCGATACTTTCTCCATTATTGACTGAAAAAAGAATAGTTCAATGAAGTATTTGTCTGGGGGATGAGATGATATTGACATTCCAAGGCATCGGTGGTGAAGAAAGGACCTAGCACCGTCGATTCTGTGGCGCCGGGGGGCTTGGAATTGTTTAGGGAGTCCACGAGGCTTGACACGCCAAGCGTATCCGATAGGAGGATAAATTCTAGACGGCAAGAATTAAATGGAGCTCCCCTGCAATCAAATAATAAGCTGCCTTGGCGGATATCCGTGCACTTTTGGCCAGTCTTGGTGAGAAACTCCAGGGCAGTCCTGTCCCCGCCGATGAATGAATGATAGAACACGAATGGGCGCAAAAAAAGAAGACACACATCCACTCTTCCGTGGTGATGGAATTTTCACGGACAAAGTCATGCAGGTGAGTGACCTATGAGCGCACAGTTCAGAATATAGATCAACGCGTTCATGAATATGAAAACGTACCAGGCTCTTAAACACGGTCTTCATCCTTTCATCCGTGCCTACGAAGAACAGTTTCACGATCCCGCCTGCCTCCAAGCCAGAGATGCTCACAATTGGAGTTCATGGTGTGCACCTGGTAGCTGTTTAGCAGATATCGCGCCTGGGACTCGAGGAAATTCCTCGAAAAATCGCGTACCCACCGTTTCAGTGATCGACTCGGCCGACAAATCGAGGTTTGTGGGGAGTTTCGACAGATCGATTCCATGCTCAGCGGCCAGCCTGTTGGCCTTCAGCATTGCTTCCTCGTGGGTTTCCGACATGGCGATGCGCTGGATGAGTCTCGAGTGGGTGTAGAGGTAAAGTGGCGCCCTGCAGACCTGACGGCCTTTTCGAAGCGCTTCGAAGTCGCGCGACTCGCGCCTCGGCCGCGTGATCCGTGGACGCTAATTAAAGCGCAACGCGAGCACGTGATCGTCATAGCCGAAGTTGTTGGTCGCGTTTTTCACACCGAAGCCCACGGGAAGACACGACAGCCCACGAGGAAAACCGTTAATTAAAAAGAGCGTGAATTAAGCTCCGAATACATAGGAACGTCGGACCAAATGGAAGGAATAGTAGTATTATTACTGTTGTCGTACAGTGCGCTGGGCCATTGGTTCGACTCGAAGTCGGAGGGTCCGAAGGGACTCGGAGAAGCACCCAAATATTGGATATAGTCGTATGGTGCATAGGGTGACGCAGAAGATGCAGGAAACTCATCTTGGCAGAAGGAGGTACTCGAAAATGAACCGGCGGGCGGCGTCGCAGAATAGTGATCATCCGAGCCATATATCGCGTACTCCGCCGGGGCGTACTGTGCAGGCGGGAAGGATGATGGCTCTGACGGCATGAAATACGCGTCGTTGCCTCGGATTGTTGCTGGCACTCGGCTGCTACGCTCCCCGTCAGGAAACCCAGGAGGGAGGAGAGGTTCTGACAGAAGAGGCGGCGGACGAAACACGGGCGCTGTCGTGCGAGATACAGTGAAATCGTAGGTCACAGACCGGATGCATTGGTCTTCAGGACTGGGTGACGCAGGGAGGGAGTCAAAAGGTGCGAGCGTCTTCATGATGTCTTGTTCTATAGCGCACTGAAACAATTCTGTGAACGGGTTGAAAATCAACAGCGCAACTCCTGTTTTGTTCCCACTTACGTTCGGTACGACATAGATGCGCCCAAAACAGCGGAATTAGAATGATGTTGTAGGTGTGTCGTTCCGTGCGATTTGGCGAAGGCGTAAAGGAGGTGGACGCAAAGGTAAGCCCTGTAATTTCTGAGTGGGCGAGGCGACCTCCGATGAGAACCCGAAATTGAGAATAATGCTGCGAAGCAGAAATTTTCCGCTCTGTCGCAAATGTGAGGGTAGGACAATTGTTATCTATATCCGAAGGATAATCCAAGGAGATGTGGTGCTGGTTCGTGCGGGAAGCTTTGGACTGGTTTTGTTCAGGGTACGGGACCACGAACCCGGGCGGTGAAACAAACTCGATCGTGACAAAGGTCCTGAGAGGTAAACTTCCCGAGGCTGTTCCGTTGTCCGCGATTTCTGAGGTGGAAGCACTCGCAACAGGGGACGGCGCTGTCGAGTACATGGAAGAGTCTGACGCCGCTTCGGGCTCTATCAGAGAATCCTCTTCAGGTTCCGTCGAATAGTCACGGCGAGATAAGAGGTTCCGAACTAAAAGGATTGTTCGAATAATGGAACAACAGACAAAGTCGCTGACTCACTTCGTTCATCTCCACATGTCTCCCGCATCTGCTGCAACCTGCTTCCCACTTGCTTCGCGGTTCTTCGCTTGCCAGTTACGGCGAAAATGTGATCAGAGATAAACTGATTCCGTTTGGGAAAACGGCGAAGTAATTGGGAATTGCGACAGTTTGCAGGTCGGTATTTCTCCAGAGCTATGCTCAAGTTAGACCTCGGCATACAACTCCGTGTATCCAGACCTCCAATAAGAGCAGCTTCAAGTGCTGGAGGCCACACGGCTTCGTGTCGTTCCTTAGTCTTTTTCCAACATCTACGACCAGGAACGGGCAACGGTGTAGAAGAGGAAGGTGAGGGGAACATGCAGCCTTTGCCGTGAAGCAGCGGTCCGAGTCCGTCCTTATGACAGACGTACTCCCATTGAATCGTCGCTTCCAATTATTACACAACGTCAACGGCACAGATTCATCGCACACGCCGCAGAGCTGGCCGCCGTATGTAGTGTATGTTTGGTGTATGTTGCCGTGACAGTCAGCCTTTTCCTGATTAGAATAAAGTCCCATACGTGGACTGGGTCCCTCGGATACACATTTGATTCCGCTGGGTCGTGGGAGTGCGAGTTGAGAGTACTTGCAACGGCCCAGCCTAGGGCGTCCTCTGGAAGGGTGCCTGTTGCAGGACGGTTTGAGGGCGGTGGTGCTGCCACTGGTGCAGACAACTCCGAGCAACCGACGGAGGTTCAAAGCTCGGGGCCACAAAAAAATCCACGGCCTCTTGCCAATCTCGGCTTTCGTGGTCCCTCCAAGGATCGGCGGCTTCGCAGACGGAAGCCCTGAAGATGTCAGGAAGTGTAAGACACGGTTGAGACGGGGATCAAGGCCAAGCAACACCAAATGTCCGTTTTGGGACTTTCACCTCCAATTATAACTCTCATGGCGCCGGATCCTCGCGACGAGGAAGACTCTTCCACGGACGACGATGCAGCTTCCCAGACAACGGAGGATGACCCTCAAGTTCCGGAACCTCCAGCACCAATACCAGGACCTGTAGCACCAACTGCTGGGCCATCCATAGTTGCGAGCCGTGAAAAACCAAATTACGAGCTCAAGCACACAATACGTGGCCATACAATGTCGATTTCGGCCGTCAAGTTCAGCCCTGATGGCACTTTGCTCGCATCTTGCGGTTTGTGCGAAAACTCGCTGGGTTTCTCGGTCTTGATTGAGTACTATGCTAGGCGCAGAAAAGATGGTCAAAATATGGTCCCCGTTTACTGGAGAACTCATAAGAAACTTAAACGGGCATACACAAGGCTTGTCCGACATTGCGTGGTCCTCCGACAGCGTGTATCTCGCGTCTGCATCCGACGATACAACGATCCGCATATGGGAGGTCGATTCAGTATGCGACTTGTCCTTGGAGCCCATTTAATCCTGACGTGGTTGATGTAAACAGGGCCTAACCCAAAAACTGCTCAAGGGCCATACAAAATGGGTTTTCTGCCTCAATTATAATACTACGTCCAACCTGCTCGTCTCGGGCGGTTGTGATGGAGATGTAAAAATATGGAACGCGGCGAAAGGTGCGCCATTTTGTTGTGATATGTCTTGACCTGACTCCTTGGGCAGGAAAATGCATGAAGACGCTCCATGCCCATCTCGATTTTGTCACAGCTGTAAATTTCAATCGAGACGCCACATTGATCGTCTCTTGTTCCCTAGACGGACTCATGTATGTTCTCGCTTCACAAACATCTGTGCAACCAAATAACGAACCGCCACAGCCGCATCTGGAACACCAGTGACGGCCAGTGTCTCAAAACCCTCGCCGAGGGCCACCAGGCTGTGTGGTGAATCTCACTCTTCAGCACACTAAATTCGCAATTTCATCTATCTTTTCAGCCAACACGTCCAATTCTCCCCAAATTCGAAATACATTTTATCAACGGCGCACGATAGCGCAATTCGCCTATGGGATTACCAAACCACACGTTGCCTGAAAACTTACACAGGCCACACGAACACAAAGTACTGCATCTCCGCGTGCTTCAGTGTTACAGGTGGCAAGTGGATCGTTTCCGGCAGCGAAGATAACAAGACCTATATCTGGGATCTCCAAACCCGCGAGATTGTCCAAGTCCTCGAGGGCCATACGGGTATGTTCCAGAGATGTTAGGTCCGTTCCTGTTCTTTAACCCGCGTTTATCACAGACGTCGTTGTTGCCGTCGCCGTCAGTGTTCGCTTCCCGCTCGAATCGGTCCTGCTAACCGAGCTCCCCGCAGACACATCCCTCCCAGAACATGCTAGCAACAGGGTCAATAGAGTCCGATTTGTCCATTCGCATATGGACAGATCGCGGTTCAGAGGCCTAGGATCGATTGTAGTCTAGGGGGTCATTTATGTATGTATTTTATTTGGATAGCAGATGCATTTACAAGGGAAAAGCGTGGAGTGTGTGTCTGAAAAACGGGAGATTATGGATACAATGTAGCAACGTTGATACGAGGAGGATGCGGATGCCGAAAATAACGGTAACGGTGCGTGGAGGTGGAGGAGACGAGGAACCTACTTCACCGGCTCAGCGTTTATTAGATCTGAAATGAGAACAAGTGAGCAATGACACCGTAAAGAGGGAATGTTCAAGCATACCCTGGGCGACCTCCTTGTCAGCATCAGTCAGACCCGAATCGTGGGCTTCCAGGAACGCGTCGACCTATCATTTCATCGTTAGAATCGATAACGTGCAATTAGATCCAATACGCACCTCATCCATGACCTGGTCGTCGTTCTCGCCGCCATCCAAGTCCGAGTCGCTCTCGTCCTCGTCGTCCTTGGCGTCGTCGATGGCGAACGGCGTCCGCTCCATGAGCGCGATGTTCGCAGCGTGTAGCATGGGGAGGGGAGAGAACCCGCTGTTGCTGGAGGATAGGCCGCCCTTCGCAGGTGTGGCAACGTTCACATCGACGCTGAGCGTCGAAGACGACGACGTCGCCGCCGTCTTGGTGCTCTCGCCCGAGAGACTCGACTTTGACCGCGAATGCCGCATCGAGGGCGTAAGGAGCGATTCCCGCGCTTTCGGCTCCTCCAACTTCGTATACCGACCGATCGACGGTCGGTGGATAACCTGCATGCGCAAGACGTGAGCTGCGAGCATGGCATCCCCAGAGGAAACGCACGCGCACCTGGTGCTTCCCGATGGTTTTCCCGATCTCGTCTGTAAACATATTAAACATCTTCTTATTCGTATCCGTCGCGATCGTCGACCAGATGTCGCCCAACAGACCGTTACTTGACACGGGCAGCTCCATTTCTGGAAGAGGCTCCAGTCGGAAGGAGGCGGACAAGTCCGTCTCGAAGAACGACTCGAGGACCTCGTCTGCCAGCACGACCATGCGGAACCTGTCATTAAATAAGGGTTACGAGCGGGAGAGCTACGAGGGGCGGGAGGACATACGTGGCAAGGTTTAGGTATGGCTGGTTGGTCGGCACAGCCGGCGGCGTCTCACCACCCTGCTCGTTCGTCTCGGGGGGCTCATCCGACTCCGGCAGTAGCGCATCCCCATATTCGAATGCGTTGGTCATAAATCGACTGACGGCCCCTAGATACGCGTCGCCCACTTCATATCTGAAAATAAACTGAGAGCGCATGAGTGAAGGAGTGTTACGCTTGCGGACGAGCCTTACTAGGAATGTTTCCGAAAGCGTCAGCACTTCATCCTTCGTGAGGAACCCGTCTTTATTTTTGTCGTGCAAATTGAAGAACCACTCTATGTTTTCCATCAGGTCGTTAAACATGACGCCGTCCAGCCCCATGATCAAGTCCTAGGAAAATGGTTAGCCATGTTATGGTAGACGAGAGCATCGTCCGTCGTACCTGGAACGATAACGCGCCACGACATGAGGTGTCCCAGAAGAAGAATAACCGGTCAATAAACTCGTGCTCCGCAATCTCCCTATCGACCCGCCGCTATGACGAAGGCTAAGTAAGTCTGGGACGGCTACTCAGAAACCAAGTCACCGACCTGAAACCCATTCGACACTATCCGCTCGTCCCTCGCCCAGGTCGCGATCTCGCTCAAGAAGAACTGGAATGTCCTAAGCTCAATGCGCGTCTCCGGCTTCTCCTCCGTCCCGACCTCGCCCCCAATGAGCACAGGCGGGGGCGGCGCGTCCGGCGGCGGCGGCATGAGGCACATCGCCTTGTACAGCGCATCGTATATCAACCCCGCCTGCTCCTTGCTGAACCGGCCGAGGGTCTTGAGATTGCGGATCGCCGAGCGCTTCGAGAAGGACTCGATGCTGTGGATGATCTCAGAGCGGAAGCGTCGGCGCTCGGACAGGATCATGTCGTCTGTGATGACTGAAAATTCACGGAAGGAGACCAGGAGCAGCTCCTGGAAGCGGGTGATCGCTCGGGCGCGGGGATCGGGGGAGTTGGGGTGCGCAGAATCGCCGAGAGAAGCAAAGTAATCCCGCATGAGGCTTGATCGCAAGTCAGAGGTATGTTACAAAACCGCAGACAAGACATACTTGAGGAAACCACCGTCATCTTGGATTTGTAGAAGCTTTTCGCCGTTGATCTTGAGGATCGCTGAAAATTAGAAAAGGACTTATCAGACACTTGTGACAGACGTGGCACGATAGGTAACTGACCGAGTCTGCGCAGAACTGGTTAGCCTCCAATCCTTCGAATCAACACCCGAGGCACTCACCCTACTTGGAATAAGACTTTGGGACCCATACAGAAGAAGCAATCTACTATTCGGAACGCAAATATCATGGGCATGCTGTTGATGTACCTACGCAATAACTTTGAGCGATAGCGAGGGCCAGGAGGTAAATGAACACCCACAGACTCAGGAACCAGGGCAGTGATGCTACCGATAGCTGCACGTCGACGTTCTGGAAGTGATCGTGGATGATAGGCAGACACCGCTGCACGAGTGCTTCAAAAACGCGCTGGTCGAGAAGCGTCCCGTGCATCGAAGGGCTGGACGCCGTGAATCCAAGAACAGTGAATAAAAAGAGCATCACGCACGCATAGTAGCCCGGGAGAAGGCGGTCGCAGAGCACCTCGAGCAGCCAGAACGCCTGTTCCTCCGACATGTAGCTGCGCCGGTCAGCACAGATCCAGACACCTCAGCGGAACCCCACACACATGAGAATCGCAGCGGCGAGGATGTTCATGGCCTGGCAGTACCCAAGCTCCGGGTTCTTGAACGAGTACGCCTGGAGCACCCGCCGCAGCGCGCTGATGCCGTCTTCGGACTGGTACCCGGCGTACTCGGGCAGACTGCGGTGCAGATCTTTCTCGATGTCCTCCGTGCTCGTCGTCGAGCGGCCCGTGTTCTTCTCCAGCAGTTGCTGGTAGAACCCGGGGTTCGAGAACCGGAGGTAGATCGATCCTGAGAGGGTCTCCCACATCTCGCCGCGCAAGCGATTGGGGAGGCCGACCTGCACAAGTCGTGTGCATTGTGGGTAGCGGAGCAGAGTGAGATTGCGACCATGGACTGAGTGCGATGTCAAGTCGCCGCATTCAAAATTAACGACGACCGCACCTCGAAGATATTGCGTCCATAATTTAATCTTGGACGCCTCGCGCAGCCTGCGGCAGGTTTAACACCTGCATGTGGCGTTTGAAAGAACTCACTTCTTGGGATCTCCAGGAAACTTGAACTTGAGCCCGAGGCCGCCGTGATATGTCGACTCGCGCGGAACAGGGTCATCCTTCTCCTCGCTGATCAAGCTCCCGTCTTCCCGCTCGTTATCGGCGACGCTCGAGGTCGTGGACACCAGTGCCTCGGAATAACATGTCTTGACGAAGCCCTTGACGGCGCGCATCTGGCCGCGCTGAAGCTCGATCTTCAGGGCATCCCGGAGGAGCGAACAGAAGAGGTCCGCAGTCGGCCTTAGAGACGTTAATTGGACGATCTGCGAAAGATGGTCAGCGGAACCTTTAACCGGAGATGGTCCAAACTCTAAATCAAGTCCGGCCAAAAAGACTAAATGTACAACTCCACGGGATGCTTTACGCGTCGGAGCGCTTCGAGACTCTTCCCCCACACGTTATACGACTCTGAAGCACAAAATATACGCACAATTTTGGCGCCATGCCACGTCGAAAGGCTGAGGGCATAGATGCCCGCGCGGGCGTTTAGCCGCTCCACGCGCCGGATGGTGGACAGCGGGATGGTGAAGCGCACGGACTTGCGGTCGAGCGATGCGAATGCCAAGTACGGCGACATGATATACAGCTTGCCCGCCTTGAATCCATCGAGTACGGTGAGCCACGGACAGGTCCGAAAGCAGCGATAATAAATAACCCACATATGCATCCTCCTCGCCCTGGACACCAAGACTGAGCACGGCGTTGATGTCCATCTTCTCTACCTCCTGCGCGGAGGTCTTCTCCGTGCCATCGAGGGACCCGACTGACGGCAGCGAGAAGAAGATCTGCGTGAGCTGCTCCTTGGTCGGCTCCTTGAAATTCCGCAGCGCGGTTGAGATTGTAGACATCGTGGAGGGCGCCTAGGACGTCAAAGGGAATGCCAGGGTGTACACAGCGCCGTCGAGGGGACCAGGGAAGCTACGATATGTATGATGTAAAGCACAGTCCGGAACAAACACCGACAAATCCTCCGTTAACCCGAAAACCCCATGAAATATTCAATAGATACAAGTGGACGCAGTGGATACAACATAATAATTAGGTACAATCGGAAGATATCAGGTTGAATTTTGAGAGGGTATGAGTGAGAAGCCAGGTAAGCGCCGTGTCCGTAAATGAAATTCTGCGCGATGAAACTCATCTACATCTATAATGGGGGAGGAGGGGGAGACAGGGAAGTCCGGGGAAGGCTTCGCAAACGAGGTGAGTTCGTGCCAGCGATGACGGCGGACTTGGGGCCTGGGCGGAAGTGTGGAGAGAGGACGAGGAGGAGAGACTTGTACTGTCGTTCTGCGCGACCCAGCGGAAGTCCAGCGTCAGCGTATGTGAGAGGAGCACGGACAGTGTTCCGCAAAACCCGTCAACATTCAATCGAACGCGCCTTCAAGCGCGTCAAACCACCTCCTGCAATAAAAGTGTGAACAAGAATTCTGGAAAATCATTGGTCCACATACCTCGGCGGTGGTCTATCAATCTGCCACCAAAATCACCTCAGCGCCCAGGCCAATGGAAGCAAAAGACCGACTTACCCGATAGCTTACGTTCTCCCCCTCAGGCCCGTCCCGGATGATAGTTATCCGGTTCCAGTCCTGCCGCGCCTGATTGTGCCCGCTGTGGTCAAGCTGCCGCAGACTCGGGCACATCTGCACGAGCTGCATGATGACGCCGTGCATCCGCTGCATGTTGAGCGTCACGGCCGCCCACAGCCCCTGCCCACGGAACACCTCGAGCTTGGTGAAACGGGGGAGCAGGTCGAGCCAGTCCTCCTACAGCGGATCAGCGGGATTCTCGGTGATAGCGGGCTGGGCATCACGCACCAGACTGAAGTGCCCGTAGCGCGACGGCATTGATAGCCATGTCAGATCGGGGAACAGCTCAGCAAGCTGGTGCATCGCCGCTAGGTCCCCGAACGCGTGCAGCTTGACCCTACGTACGCTGCCGCACTGCAGATTCTTCAGCTCTACCAGCGTTGCGGGGTCGAGCTGGTAGATATCCAGGCTCTCGATCGACTGGCAGTCGAGCATGCCGACGACTTGGATGTTGGTGCGTAGGCGTTTCAGTGCGGGGAGCGTGCGCGGGGAGATGTACACGGGGCCGAGTGGGAGCCAGGAGAGGTCTTCGATAGTCGGGTGGTCGTTGAGGAAGCGTACAAAGCACGGATCGATGGATCGCTTCCCCCCTGATTGCAGAAACAAGTTGAGCCTTTTCAGATCAGGAAACTTGCAATCCGCGAGGCCAGAAAACTCCATCGGCATTTCAATGTACTGCGCGAGTCAGTTGCCGTCCTTTCATACAAAGAACACATTACCTCTAGACCGGTCGACCGACTGAGCATGCGCTTCAAATGTGGCGCGTTCGCCGGCTTTATCCACGCGTCTCCACGGAGGGATATAGATGTGAGATTTGAGAATCTCCAAAGCTAAAATAGCAGTGAGCCTCGACTCTTTCCTCCAGCAACCGCCACATACCGGATACAATGCGCTCTCAGAATCGTACGCCACGCCCGGTGCATGCGCCCCAAACATTCCCGAGAGCCCGAGATGCCGCAGCGTCTTCTTCCGGGATAACACTTCCAGAATCGCGTTCTCATGCGCTGGCTCAATCGTCGGCGCCGCGGGCGGGTCGACGTCCCACGACCAGGTGAACGTGTGCAGCCTGCGCATATGCCCCAGCGCGGTGCAAATATTGCGTATGCGTCGCTCCTCTACGACATGTGTAATCTTCTCGTCGGCGCAGCGGTCTATCAGGCTTTTCGGCACCCGGTCCGAGGCGCTCTTGTTGAGTCGTTCGCATATGTGCACTTCGCGGATGTTCCGCGTGAGGTCTGCGCGCCGCGCGAGGTGCGCCCACATCGCGGGGAGCAGGTGGCGGGTGCGCAGGGTGCGGTACTCCGTGTGTCGAGGGATGACCAGGGCGCTGCTGGCGCGCGAAACGAGGGCGAGAGATATGAGATCCCGGTGCTCGAGGTCGGATAGGATCTCATCCAGGAGTTCTTGGGGGAGACGCAGGAAACCGGGAGATTTGGAGACGTAGTGGTAGGTAAGTGTGGGCATGGCTTGTAAGGAGGAGGAGGACTGCACGCCCGCGCAAGGACACCAAAGGACGGTCCGAGTTCAGAACAAAGTCGGCATCAATAGCATTGTTGACATTTCAGAGATCACGCTGATGTAATTGCCATGTATGTCTTTCTTTGTTCTTGTGACCTGTCAGCGTTGCCATGAACTCTAAATGCTGGTTGGCTTTGTACTTACCGCTCTTGTTCCAGACAATGTTCATTTACCTGGCTGACTGAGTAACGTCAAATCTTGCTCCGTTCCGACTTGGTCTTGAATAAATTCAGCGGACTCCAAGAAATTCAGCAAGTGTTGAGCCAGTCGGCCGCCGTGTGGCGTTATAATCCGAGAATATGTGCCGGTCAATGAGAAGGCGGCGAAGCAGGATGTGGGGAAAAGAAAGTGGGAAAGGGGATGTCCTTGCGTTAACGGCGGTGATAAACACCGCAATAAAATGAACGAGTTAAACTTTGTGCCATGCCAGGCTCGAGAATAAATGATTGAACAGGACATCTGTGCTCTGGGTCCTCCCATAATTACTTGAACGGACGCCCATAGTTTATTCGGTGGCGGCGGGTGCCTGGGAGCTGCGGCAGGGCGGAAATGAATTCTGACCATGGGATGTGCGAAAGAATTGCGGGACTAGATAAAAATCCAAGTGGGTGGGAGCTTCAGCCGGATGCCCCGGGATAGGACGCCGATTCGAGAGAGATAAGGACGGAGATGAGATGGGGGGCGAATCACCGAGGACCGCACCGAGGTCAGCATACCCACTAACACAGGTTGGGGACTCGGTCGCCTTGGATAAAGACAAACACGAGGCGCGCTGAAAAGTGGGCGGGAGACGATTTGAGTGAACCGGAAATTCTACTTGGGTGCGTGAGATAAGAGTTCGCGTTGGTTTCGTGTCTTGAGGCCGTTAACGTTAACTGCATGGCGGCGCACTAGCGTGGCAATGGCAATGGCATTGCGCAAGTTCGTAAAACGCGGTCACGCTCCACTGCCTACAGACACAAACTTTACGTACCACTTGTGCCCCGCTTGAGGCTGTGGTATTGGTCCGTTCTTCTCCAGTAGTGCGCCATGTTGAGTGTCTGGTTAGCGTCTAAGCGGGGGAATGATATTACAAAAGACTAGGGCTACAAATAGGTGATAAGGAGCTTTAATGCGCCTCAATGACAGGAGCCGCAAACGGATAATCGGTGAAACCCTTAGGGTCGACACTGCCCGGGGCGTAGTAAAGCGCACGGTTCCCAATAGAGAGTGCAATGTCATGGAGGAGTCGGTACGGAAGGTCCGGCTAAGGCGAAGAGTCAGAATCGCGGATCGTATCAACAGAATAAGAGACTCACGTTCGCGACGTATGGACGAGCAAAAGCGATCAGGTCGCCTTTTTCTTCGGCAGTAGCGATGGCGGTCTCTCTGGTATACCCTCCGGCGCTGATGAGGCGACGGTCGCCCCAGATGTCGCGGATGAAGTCGTTGGAGTAACCCTCCTTGATCTCCACAGTCTCGGCGCCGTCCACGCGAGGCTCGACGACATGGAGGTACGCGAAATCGGGGTAGCGGTCTCGGAGCTCGGTGACGAGATGGGCGTAGGTGGGTTTGGGGTTGTCGAAGTGCATGTCTGCGACGATGGTTAGCGCCGTTAAAAGACGGAAGTATGATAGATCTTACCAAGGTACGTTCCCCATGGGCTGATTCGCAGAGCGGTCTTTTTCTGCCCGACGGCTTCACGACGGCGTCAGCGACTTCGAGAGGGAACCGCGTACGATTCTCCACAGATCCGCCGTATGCATCTGTGCGGACGTTGCTGCGATCGTGCAAGAACTGGTCGAGTAGGTAGCCATTTGCGGCGTGGATTTCGACTCCGTCGAAGCCAGCCTTGTGCACGGCATTCGACGCTGCCATCGCGTACAGCTGGACGTACTCCTGGATCTCCTCGACACTGAGTGGCCGCGGCGCTAATCCGCCTTCTAGGGGAACGTCGGACGCAGACACATATGGCAGGCCGTCCTCAGTGAGTACGTCTACTTCGGCGGCCCGTCCGAGTGCCCACAGCTGCAGGTACATGTAGGATCCCTTTGCATGCACTCTGTCTGTGATCTATCATGAACGAATCAATATTGAGGACTTGAGAGCAAAAGAGGAAAAGAGGAAAAGCATACAATTTTCCAAGCGGCGATTTGTTCGTCAGACCAGATCCCGGGGGCATGTCTGAGCCCACCGGCACGGGCTGCAATGAAAGTCGCTTCCGAGATGAGGAGGCTGCCGGGAGTGCTGGCGCGTTGCTCGTAGTACTCCGCGACGTGGGGGAACGGCGCATGGGCAGCGTTTGCCCGGAACCTGGTCGTAGGTGCAAATACTACGCGGTGGTTGAGTTCGATGTCACCCAAGCGGGTCGGCTGGAAAAGTTTTGCGCTGGACATTGCGGTGAGGAAGATGTTGAATTGAGTTTTTGGAGGTGTTGTTGGGTTTCCTCATTGTTCCGAGTCCTTATATACTGCTGGGATGGATTCTGCGATTACAGACGCATCTCTAAGCTTCAGCTTCAGCTCAGTCATGGTTGGTAATTTGGCTGATTCCTGGCTGAGGCAGCATTACTATACAGGATGCATATCGGGCGCGGATTTGCGAGGCAGTTTTCATGCGACTTGTAAGCAGGCAGAATTTTGGCTCCAGCGCGAAGGGCAGCAGGTGTGGTTCAGCGAGGGGTTCATGACTTGATCAGCTGGGTTGTTACCTGCCAGTGGCTGTGTATGTTAGCTGCCACTTTTCTCATTTGACCACATTCAACTTGCTCTCAATTCGTAAAAATATTTGACAAGGCTCTAAAATGAAAATAGATCGATCCTAGGTCTTCAGAACATTTTAAACCGGTCTGAGTGAGACAAGATAGGAAAATGGCAGGTAACTGTGACGTCACACTGTTAGCTGCCATCTCTCTTTCCTCGAGCACGGTCGCTCTGCTACCCTCGTTTGCGCCTCAAATCTACGTTGAACCTTCGCTCCATGTGTCAAAGATCCCTCTGGAAGTCAAAACCTCGTGCCAACCCCGCCAACCCCGCTACTTCATGCAATACAAATGCATGTCATCCGACTTCAATCCCGCGCGTGGATCGGTCGACAAGCGGGGCATTTTGGCTCAGGCCCTGTGGACTTGGATTGTATCTTTCATATGGTGTGTTCTAGGTGCTTTGAAGCAACTTCCTGGCTCCCGAATCACAAATCTCCGCCACCACATCAACATTTGCCCGGTTGTGCAAGTGCCACGAGTCCTCGAGATGGATCGGAAGCTGTTCTGGAAACTTGTGGTATTCATTGTGGCCAGTGGGTGCGTGTTGTAGACATTTCCAGCATCAATTCGGAGACTAATGTGCGAGTATGCTGCTCAATCATCGCATTCACGCGCAGCTACGTCCACGTCCGGTCGTTTTGCG
This sequence comes from Mycena polygramma, assembly GCA_029449255.1. NCBI lineage: Eukaryota > Fungi > Basidiomycota > Agaricomycetes > Agaricales > Mycenaceae > Mycena > Mycena polygramma. The sequence continues at coordinate 792,494 of JARKID010000022.1, forward strand.
GACCCCACGAGGGTCATGGACTGCAGGTGTGGGAGTGCCCGCTCGCTGCCCCGCGCCGAATGATTCAACACTCATTCGGCCGAACTCGACGCTGCAAGATTCACGGTGCCGTCAGCTCAATCCAGCAACTCGCAACCACCCTATGTAATCAGCTTAGGGTGAGTCCACAATATGCCATGCACCCACGCGCAAATATGGCCACAGTTGTGTGCAGACCGACTACATCCGTGCACCACCAGTGTCCGAAGTCTTTCAGGATTTCATTATTCCAACTCTCTTCAACTCGTCTCTTCAACTCGAGTCACCGTGTCGTTATTCGGCTGGTGCGCGACCTTTCCCCTGATGTTTGACTGGTTTCTAGACTCCCTCCGACACGATCCATCACATTGTCCATTCTATACTTTTGTAACACCTTTTGCTTCGAAAAAATATGTTTTGGCAATCAATCTGAGCAAGCTGTATGGTCGCGTGAAGTCTCTTGGAGTTTCCTTGAACCCTTTCTTCCTCCTTCCTTTTTCGAATTCATTTTCGCATTTTCCCGTCACGGGACCCAGTACAATGAAATAAAAACCGCGAGGGGTTCATGACTTGATCAGCTGGGTTGTTACCTGCCAGTGGCTGTGTATGTTAGCTGCCACTTTTCTCATTTGACCACATTCAACTTGCTCTCAATTCGTAAAAATATTTGACAAGGCTCTAAAATGAAAATAGATCGATCCTAGGTCTTCAGAACATTTTAAACCGGTCTGAGTGAGACAAGATAGGAAAATGGCAGGTAACTGTGACGTCACACTGTTAGCTGCCATCTCTCTTTCCTCGAGCACGGTCGCTCTGCTACCCTCGTTTGCGCCTCAAATCTACGTTGAACCTTCGCTCCATGTGTCAAAGATCCCTCTGGAAGTCAAAACCTCGTGCCAACCCCGCCAACCCCGCTACTTCATGCAATACAAATGCATGTCATCCGACTTCAATCCCGCGCGTGGATCGGTCGACAAGCGGGGCATTTTGGCTCAGGCCCTGTGGACTTGGATTGTATCTTTCATATGGTGTGTTCTAGGTGCTTTGAAGCAACTTCCTGGCTCCCGAATCACAAATCTCCGCCACCACATCAACATTTGCCCGGTTGTGCAAGTGCCACGAGTCCTCGAGATGGATCGGAAGCTGTTCTGGAAACTTGTGGTATTCATTGTGGCCAGTGGGTGCGTGTTGTAGACATTTCCAGCATCAATTCGGAGACTAATGTGCGAGTATGCTGCTCAATCATCGCATTCACGCGCAGCTACGTCCACGTCCGGTCGTTTTGCGGACCCCACGAGGGTCATGGACTGCAGGTGTGGGAGTGCCCGCTCGCTGCCCCGCGCCGAATGATTCAACACTCATTCGGCCGAACTCGACGCTGCAAGATTCACGGTGCCGTCAGCTCAATCCAGCAACTCGCAACCACCCTATGTAATCAGCTTAGGGTGAGTCCACAATATGCCATGCACCCACGCGCAAATATGGCCACAGTTGTGTGCAGACCGACTACATCCGTGCACCACCAGTGTCCGAAGTCTTTCAGGATTTCATTATTCCAACTCTCTTCAACTCGTCTCTTCAACTCGAGTCACCGTGTCGTTATTCGGCTGGTGCGCGACCTTTCCCCTGATGTTTGACTGGTTTCTAGACTCCCTCCGACACGATCCATCACATTGTCCATTCTATACTTTTGTAACACCTTTTGCTTCGAAAAAATATGTTTTGGCAATCAATCTGAGCAAGCTGTATGGTCGCGTGAAGTCTCTTGGAGTTTCCTTGAACCCTTTCTTCCTCCTTCCTTTTTCGAATTCATTTTCGCATTTTCCCGTCACGGGACCCAGTACAATGAAATAAAAACCGCGAGGGGTTCATGACTTGATCAGCTGGGTTGTTACCTGCCAGTGGCTGTGTATGTTAGCTGCCACTTTTCTCATTTGACCACATTCAACTTGCTCTCAATTCGTAAAAATATTTGACAAGGCTCTAAAATGAAAATAGATCGATCCTAGGTCTTCAGAACATTTTAAACCGGTCTGAGTGAGACAAGATAGGAAAATGGCAGGTAACTGTGACGTCACACTGTTAGCTGCCATCTCTCTTTCCTCGAGCACGGTCGCTCTGCTACCCTCGTTTGCGCCTCAAATCTACGTTGAACCTTCGCTCCATGTGTCAAAGATCCCTCTGGAAGTCAAAACCTCGTGCCAACCCCGCCAACCCCGCTACTTCATGCAATACAAATGCATGTCATCCGACTTCAATCCCGCGCGTGGATCGGTCGACAAGCGGGGCATTTTGGCTCAGGCCCTGTGGACTTGGATTGTATCTTTCATATGGTGTGTTCTAGGTGCTTTGAAGCAACTTCCTGGCTCCCGAATCACAAATCTCCGCCACCACATCAACATTTGCCCGGTTGTGCAAGTGCCACGAGTCCTCGAGATGGATCGGAAGCTGTTCTGGAAACTTGTGGTATTCATTGTGGCCAGTGGGTGCGTGTTGTAGACATTTCCAGCATCAATTCGGAGACTAATGTGCGAGTATGCTGCTCAATCATCGCATTCACGCGCAGCTACGTCCACGTCCGGTCGTTTTGCGGACCCCACGAGGGTCATGGACTGCAGGTGTGGGAGTGCCCGCTCGCTGCCCCGCGCCGAATGATTCAACACTCATTCGGCCGAACTCGACGCTGCAAGATTCACGGTGCCGTCAGCTCAATCCAGCAACTCGCAACCACCCTATGTAATCAGCTTAGGGTGAGTCCACAATATGCCATGCACCCACGCGCAAATATGGCCACAGTTGTGTGCAGACCGACTACATCCGTGCACCACCAGTGTCCGAAGTCTTTCAGGATTTCATTATTCCAACTCTCTTCAACTCGTCTCTTCAACTCGAGTCACCGTGTCGTTATTCGGCTGGTGCGCGACCTTTCCCCTGATGTTTGACTGGTTTCTAGACTCCCTCCGACACGATCCATCACATTGTCCATTCTATACTTTTGTAACACCTTTTGCTTCGAAAAAATATGTTTTGGCAATCAATCTGAGCAAGCTGTATGGTCGCGTGAAGTCTCTTGGAGTTTCCTTGAACCCTTTCTTCCTCCTTCCTTTTTCGAATTCATTTTCGCATTTTCCCGTCACGGGACCCAGTACAATGAAATAAAAACCGCGAGGGGTTCATGACTTGATCAGCTGGGTTGTTACCTGCCAGTGGCTGTGTATGTTAGCTGCCACTTTTCTCATTTGACCACATTCAACTTGCTCTCAATTCGTAAAAATATTTGACAAGGCTCTAAAATGAAAATAGATCGATCCTAGGTCTTCAGAACATTTTAAACCGGTCTGAGTGAGACAAGATAGGAAAATGGCAGGTAACTGTGACGTCACACTGTTAGCTGCCATCTCTCTTTCCTCGAGCACGGTCGCTCTGCTACCCTCGTTTGCGCCTCAAATCTACGTTGAACCTTCGCTCCATGTGTCAAAGATCCCTCTGGAAGTCAAAACCTCGTGCCAACCCCGCCAACCCCGCTACTTCATGCAATACAAATGCATGTCATCCGACTTCAATCCCGCGCGTGGATCGGTCGACAAGCGGGGCATTTTGGCTCAGGCCCTGTGGACTTGGATTGTATCTTTCATATGGTGTGTTCTAGGTGCTTTGAAGCAACTTCCTGGCTCCCGAATCACAAATCTCCGCCACCACATCAACATTTGCCCGGTTGTGCAAGTGCCACGAGTCCTCGAGATGGATCGGAAGCTGTTCTGGAAACTTGTGGTATTCATTGTGGCCAGTGGGTGCGTGTTGTAGACATTTCCAGCATCAATTCGGAGACTAATGTGCGAGTATGCTGCTCAATCATCGCATTCACGCGCAGCTACGTCCACGTCCGGTCGTTTTGCGGACCCCACGAGGGTCATGGACTGCAGGTGTGGGAGTGCCCGCTCGCTGCCCCGCGCCGAATGATTCAACACTCATTCGGCCGAACTCGACGCTGCAAGATTCACGGTGCCGTCAGCTCAATCCAGCAACTCGCAACCACCCTATGTAATCAGCTTAGGGTGAGTCCACAATATGCCATGCACCCACGCGCAAATATGGCCACAGTTGTGTGCAGACCGACTACATCCGTGCACCACCAGTGTCCGAAGTCTTTCAGGATTTCATTATTCCAACTCTCTTCAACTCGTCTCTTCAACTCGAGTCACCGTGTCGTTATTCGGCTGGTGCGCGACCTTTCCCCTGATGTTTGACTGGTTTCTAGACTCCCTCCGACACGATCCATCACATTGTCCATTCTATACTTTTGTAACACCTTTTGCTTCGAAAAAATATGTTTTGGCAATCAATCTGAGCAAGCTGTATGGTCGCGTGAAGTCTCTTGGAGTTTCCTTGAACCCTTTCTTCCTCCTTCCTTTTTCGAATTCATTTTCGCATTTTCCCGTCACGGGACCCAGTACAATGAAATAAAAACCGCGAGGGGTTCATGACTTGATCAGCTGGGTTGTTACCTGCCAGTGGCTGTGTATGTTAGCTGCCACTTTTCTCATTTGACCACATTCAACTTGCTCTCAATTCGTAAAAATATTTGACAAGGCTCTAAAATGAAAATAGATCGATCCTAGGTCTTCAGAACATTTTAAACCGGTCTGAGTGAGACAAGATAGGAAAATGGCAGGTAACTGTGACGTCACACTGTTAGCTGCCATCTCTCTTTCCTCGAGCACGGTCGCTCTGCTACCCTCGTTTGCGCCTCAAATCTACGTTGAACCTTCGCTCCATGTGTCAAAGATCCCTCTGGAAGTCAAAACCTCGTGCCAACCCCGCCAACCCCGCTACTTCATGCAATACAAATGCATGTCATCCGACTTCAATCCCGCGCGTGGATCGGTCGACAAGCGGGGCATTTTGGCTCAGGCCCTGTGGACTTGGATTGTATCTTTCATATGGTGTGTTCTAGGTGCTTTGAAGCAACTTCCTGGCTCCCGAATCACAAATCTCCGCCACCACATCAACATTTGCCCGGTTGTGCAAGTGCCACGAGTCCTCGAGATGGATCGGAAGCTGTTCTGGAAACTTGTGGTATTCATTGTGGCCAGTGGGTGCGTGTTGTAGACATTTCCAGCATCAATTCGGAGACTAATGTGCGAGTATGCTGCTCAATCATCGCATTCACGCGCAGCTACGTCCACGTCCGGTCGTTTTGCGGACCCCACGAGGGTCATGGACTGCAGGTGTGGGAGTGCCCGCTCGCTGCCCCGCGCCGAATGATTCAACACTCATTCGGCCGAACTCGACGCTGCAAGATTCACGGTGCCGTCAGCTCAATCCAGCAACTCGCAACCACCCTATGTAATCAGCTTAGGGTGAGTCCACAATATGCCATGCACCCACGCGCAAATATGGCCACAGTTGTGTGCAGACCGACTACATCCGTGCACCACCAGTGTCCGAAGTCTTTCAGGATTTCATTATTCCAACTCTCTTCAACTCGTCTCTTCAACTCGAGTCACCGTGTCGTTATTCGGCTGGTGCGCGACCTTTCCCCTGATGTTTGACTGGTTTCTAGACTCCCTCCGACACGATCCATCACATTGTCCATTCTATACTTTTGTAACACCTTTTGCTTCGAAAAAATATGTTTTGGCAATCAATCTGAGCAAGCTGTATGGTCGCGTGAAGTCTCTTGGAGTTTCCTTGAACCCTTTCTTCCTCCTTCCTTTTTCGAATTCATTTTCGCATTTTCCCGTCACGGGACCCAGTACAATGAAATAAAAACCCAGTGAGGAAGGTATAAACGTGTTTGGCCGCGCTTGGCAAAGCCTTGCGACATTCCTACCACTACCTTGACCGCATATCCATCGCTTTGACCAGGTCATTGCCCGGGCTCCTCCAACGCGGGCCTCAGAGTACTCCAAAGAGCTAAATATTCCGACTCCGGGAATATTTCGCACTGATAAGCTCGCCCGGACTTGGTCTCATGCATCATCTTCTCTGGGCCCTTCTGCTATGCAGTCCTCTTGCTTTGGCCATTCATGAATCCGACGTCGGTGTAATAGATTGGCACAGAAAACTCGTTGGTGTACCTCTTGCTCCGCCAATAGTTCGTCACACAGCGAACGGAAGTCTCTTGGCGGTTCCGACGGAAAGCAATGTCCTTGCGGCCCTCAATACCACAGACGGGTCCGTAGGTGCGAGTCTTCACGCGCGCTGTTATTCTACGAGTGTCTGACGCGAAAATTAGCGTGGAGATACGTGTTTGAGGAGGCAGACAGTATCGCAAGCTTCTATGTCGACGGTGACGTGGTTACCACGCTCTCTGGGCAAAACGCATCGATGCTGCGGTCCTTTGAGGCTCTCACTGGGATGATATCGTTGGAGACGCGGTTGGAGGTGCCGGCTGTCGATCTGCCCCGCGTAGATGTCGCCTTTGAGCCCAACACAGGTGCCATGTTCGTTCTACATACACACCTCGTCACGCGCGTCGGGGAAGTCGGATGGACTTGGGAGGCTCCGGATAAGAGGTATGCATCTTGTTACACGTCCGTGCAATTTTTGTTCACAAGCGCATAGCATGCACTACTCGAAGCTTCTGCACACTCCCTCGGCTCTGTACGCCATTGGCTCATCGCAACAGTCAGCGTCGCTGCATCTTGCTGCTATCAACCCAGTCACCGGCGCCACGATCCACACGACATGGAAGCACCTCCCGCCCCGTGTCCCGTCTTTCGTCGTCGCAGGCGATACTGTCGCTTGGGTCGACCCCGTCACAGAAAGTCTTGGATTCCTCCAGCTTTCTCCATCTCTCAAGGGCTCCATTCGCGCAGAGAAGACTATCAAATGGTTGGCAGTGGTGGATGTGGAGCTTCAAGATAAGGAATTGTTCGTTGGTGTGGTCGCGAACGGCGAGGCAAAGGTCCTACAAGTCCAAGAGGGCGGCGTGATAAAAGCGATACACTCGTTCCCCGCGAACGACGGGACGCAGGCCCTTTTTGCCGGTGGTTTGGACAAGGCCGGTAAGCCGTACATCGCCCGTTTGTGGACGACGGCCCAGGTCGGTTTTGCCCTCCTTGATTCGATGCCGAGTCTCATGTTGTCGTAGACGACTACAGTGGAGATTTACTCGCCCGGGAAAGACGTCCTGACGGCCTCTCTGCCGCTGGACACCCATAAGCACGGGTCCGTCACACATGTACGCGTCTCTCTGGCCTCCGCTTCGTAGAGTTGTAACGCCAATTTCAGCTCGCCATCGATGGGACCCGCTTGGTCATAACCACATCCACCGGCGCTGTACAGCTCTGGGAACAAGACCAACTCGTGTGGGGACGCGAGGAAGGGTTAGCCGCGATTGACCGGGCTACGTTTGTCGAGCTCCCTCTACCAGAGCGCGTGGCCCGGGTGAACGTGGATGGAGAATCGTTCTTCTCCCGGCTGACGAGGCAGATCGAGGACGCAAAAGACTTCCCCGCGTACGCAGCGGCATTTGCGCAGCGCTTCATTACGGGGACGCCCCCGCGCGAGGAGGTCGTGGTTTCTGCGCACAACCATACCGCGGCGCTCGCGCGCGACGCGTTCGGCTTCAAGCAGGTGCTCGTCACGGCGACCGCGTATGGGTCGGTGTTTGGACTCGACACGTCCTCCGGTGCGGTGCTGTGGACCCGCGTGTTGGGCTTGGGATGGGCGGAAGAGGAGGTCGGCGGGAAGGTGAAGCCTGTCAAGATCTTTGTCGTGGACGGTGCAGAGGACAGCAAGGACGTTGTGTTGATTGCGCAGCGGACTGCTAATAACGTCAGTTATTCCCTTCGCCTGGTGATGGGAAGCTGATGATGCAAACAGAAACTCGTCGACACGGTGCTCTTCCGGATCGACCCGCTCACCGGGGCGTCTGTCTCTCCTGCCGAGGAGAACACGGACAGGCTGCTGGAGGGAACGGATGTGGTCGCTGGGCCACTCACGGAGGCGTTCCTCTTACCAGACTCTGATGTTATAATTCTCATCGACGAGTACTTCCAGGTACATTTAAATGCTCTACCTCCCTTTCCTCGTTGCTGACGCTCCTCTGTCGTCAGGTAAATACTTATCCTGACACCGAGGCAAGTGTAGCGTTGGTCGCTCGTCTCGCACCAAACCTGTACCTGCCATTCATGGAGAACTTCTCGGATGGTCCGCGCATTGTCGGGCACGGCTTGAAGCTGGACCCCAATCTGTCGGACAAGCACGTTGCGTACCGCACGTGGGGCTTGAGTCTCCCTCCGGGCGAGCGGGTTAAGACGATCGTGAAGCCGCACATCGGGCCCGTTGCGTCGCTGGGCAAGGTCCTGGGGAACCGGACGACGCTCTACAAGTACTTGAATCCGCGGATGTTCGCCGTCATCACGCAGGGAACGGAGACCGGGTGCGGGGTGTATGTTGTGGACGGGGCGAAGGGGAGTGTGCCTTATTCCGCTGTGGTGCCTGGAGCGGGCCCGGTATGCGATGTGCATGCGACTTTGGTGGAGAATTGGCTAGTTTATCATTATTATGACGGGCAAGGCGAGCGAGATGGCGAGACCAAGGGGTGGAGGCTCGTCACGGTGGAGTTGTACGAAGGGGGCGTGGACGACAAGACGCGGAGGTATGTTTTCCCTCTCTTTTTCGTTTGCACGGATCCTATCTGACGTTCTCGGGCCGCAGCTCGAATATGTCTGCGTTCTCAGTAGAGAGTATGCAGGTTGAGGCTCTGGAGCAGTCTTACATCTTTTCACATGGCATAACGGCCATTACCACCACCACAACGAAATTCGGCATCTCTTCGAAGGAGCTCATTGGTCTGTTTTTCACTCCCTCCGTCCGTAAATCTGCTGAACTGTCATTGAAGTGGCTACCCAAAATAACAAGATACACGCCATCCCTCGCCGTCTGCTCAATCCTCGCCGTCCAATGAACCGGAAACCTACTGCAGAGGAACAGCAGGAGGAGCAGCTACTTCCATACGATGTGCTTATCCCCGACGATCCGCGGCGTACAATCTCACATACTTATGAGGTTCGTTGACGTCCGTACTGTCTCCGGCCAGACACTGAATAAACGACGCTGCCAGGTCGCCAATACGCGAAAGATCATCACGGCCCCCGCTCTTCTCGAATCGACCTCCCTGGTCTTCGCGTATGGGTTGGATCTGTTCCTCACGCGCGTGGCTCCGTCGAACACCTTCGACATTCTGAACAAAAACTTTAACAAGGCACAGCTAGTGCTCACTGTTTCCGGGCTGGCGTTGGGGATTATAATAGCAAAACCGATGGTGAGGCGGAAACGGCTACGCGAGCGGTGGTACCAATAGAACAATGTACTTATCTATACCATCGCTATTTAATTTTGGGAATTTTTTGCGGTCGAAGCAAATTTCTAAAGTCAAGACGCGCTTCAGTCACAAATTGGTCACGCGCCGCCGACCGAGTCATGCATGCACGGTTTTCATAGAATCATCAAACTTTCCCTCTTACCACGACCACGAAGACCGGCAGTCTTTAAGATGTCCACCATCGCGACCCCTCCGGGCGATGCCCCGGTTCCCAACTCCAAGAGCTCAGGTTTGAGGTGTTACATTTTTCTTACCCGAAACTGACGCGATGTGTCTCTTTAGCGAAAAAGGAGGAGAAACGTTTAGAAAAGGCGGCCAAGTTGGCCGCAAAGAATGCAAAGACTGTGGCTAGCACCGGCGGCGACAAGAAGGTTAAGGAGAAGGAGAAGAAGGAAGTTGAGGCACCGTTCGTAAACACCACGCCGCCCGGGGAGAAGAAAGGTGAGATTGGGCTCGATCTGCGCGAAAGTAATCCAAACTGTGGCCAGATCTCACCGAACCTATGGCCGCTGGATACAATCCTATCGCGGTCGAATCTGCTTGGTACGACTGGTGGGAGAAGCAAGGATATTTCAAGCCTCAGTTTGCCGCCGACGGGCAGGTCAAGCCTGAGGGCGTCTTCGTCATCCCCGCTCCTCCTCCAAACGTTACCGGAAGTCTGCATATTGGCCACGCCCTCACGACCGCGATTCAGGACAGCTTAATTCGATGGTTAGTTACGCGTATTTATGATGCCAATATTTCGCCTTATCTGCTGCAGGAATCGGATGCTGGGAAAGACTACCTTGTTTGCGCCCGGTTTCGACCACGCCGGCATATCTACACAGTCTGTTGTAGAGAAGCGACTGTACAAAAGTACCGGCCAGACGCGTCACGATTTGGGTCGAGAGAAATTCCTGGAAACCGTCATGGACTGGAAGAACGAGTGTGTGTTCTGTTTCATGCGAGGGATTAGCCTCATCTTTTGCGCAGCTACCAGAAGCGAATTACACGTCAGTTACATCGACTCGGCGGTAGTTACGACTGGGATCGTGCTGTATTTACCATGGACGAGAAACGGAACACGGCCGTCATAGAGGCCTTTTGTCGGTTACACGAAGAAGGCATTATTTATCGTGCCAATCGTCTCGTTTCTTGGTGCGTCAAGATGAACACGACGCTCTCCAACCTTGAGGTAAATATTCCACCTAATCATCGTTCTCTTTACCCACATCTCCTTGTGTAGGTCGACCAGAAGCAACTCAATGGTCGGACAATGCTCAACGTCCCTGGTTATGACGAAAAAGAGCGATTCGAGTTTGGTGTTTTGGTTTCGTTTGCGTATGAGATAGAAGATTCCGGCACGTACTTTTTTCCCCCTCAAGCAGCAGCCCGTTTACAGGAACTTTAGATGAGAAGATCATCGTTGCCACCACTCGTCCCGAGACAATGCTTGGAGATACTGCGATCGCTGTACACCCAGAGGATCCCCGATACAAGGTGACTCACTCCCTGCTGCCGCTTCCTTCTCCTCTCACTGCCCATCAGCATCTGCATGGCAAATTTGCCAAGCATCCCTTCATCGACCGGCGGATTCCCATCGTCACCGACGATATCGTTGTTGATATGGAGTTTGGGACGGGAGCCGTCAAAATCACTCCCGCTCACGATCCCAACGATTACGAAGTCGGAGTACGCCACAAGCTGGACTTCATCAACATCCTGAACGATGATGGAACCTTCAACGCGAACGCCGGAGACAAATTCAAGGTAAGCTCATCTTGCTCTGTAATCGCATCAGCTTAGCGGGGCACCTGTAGGGTATGAAACGGTTCCACGCCAGGGTTGCCGTCGTCAAGGCACTCAAGGACGCCGGGCTTTATATCGAGACGAAAGACAACCCCATGCAAATTCCCATTTGCAGGTCGGTCCCTCGCTCATCTGCACTTGATATCCCGAGCTGATTAAGGGGGGGAAACAGCAAATCCGGGGATGTCGTTGAGCCCGTCTTGAAGCCCCAATGGTGGGTCGACTGCAAGCCCTTGGCAGAGGAGGCGATCAAGGTGCCATCGTTCTCGTTCCCATCCTCCTCGTAATTTATGAATCGGCAGCGCACGCGGGCGGGCGAGCTTGTCATCACTCCCAAACAATCGGAGAACGAATGGTACCGATGGCTGGACGGCATCCAAGACTGGTGCATTTCCCGTCAGCTGTGGTGGGGCCACCGGTGTCCGGCCTACTTCGTCAATATCGAAGGGAAAGAATTAGACGTATGATTCCCGCCACCTTGCTCCTTTCTGCACTGACGTGTGCATTGCAGCGGAAGGAGGGGAAGAATTGGGTTGTCGGCAGGACCCTCGAGGAGGCGACGGAGAGGGCGAAAGTCTTTGCCGGCGGCAAGAAGTTCGTTCTCGAGCAGGATGAGGATGTCCTCGATACCTGGTTCTCCTCTGGTCTGTGGCCTTTCTCTATCATGGGCTGGCCAGACAACGTCCGTCCCGTCTTCCGCCTCATATCGCTCTCCTCCTGACTCGCTCTCCCAGGCCTCACCTGATCTTAAGACGTTCTATCCCTCGTCGCTTCTAGAGACCGGCTGGGACATCATATTCTTCTGGGTCGCGCGCATGGCGTTGCTTGGAATCAAGCTCACTGGCAAGGTCCCGTTCAACGAGGTCCTGTGCCATGCGATGATTCGGGATGCACATGGGCGTAAAATGAGCAAGTCTCTGGGTAATGTCATCGACCCGATCGATGTTATCGAGGGTGTCCCGCTCGAGGCGCTCCACCAGCAACTTCGGGAAGGAAATCTCGATGAGAAGGAGATCGTGAAGGCCATTGCTGGCCAGAAGAAGGACTTCCCGAAGGGGATCCCACAGTGTGGGACCGACGCGTTGCGATTTGCACTTTGTGCCTACTCCTCCGGAGGTGTGTGCTCCTCGTCGTTTTATGGACCCCGCTCTAACATGCACGAAGGACGCGACATCAATCTCGAGATCCTGCGCGTTGAGGGATACCGGAAGTTCTGCAACAAGATATTCAATGCCACGAAGTTTGCTATGCTGAAGCTGGACGAATCGTTTGTTCCCGAGCCTTCCGCGAAGGTGCGTCGGTTCATCAATCGATCGTCCTAACGCTGATTTCTCTGTAGCCCACCGGGAATGAGAGTCTCGTCGAGCGGTGGATTCTTCACAAGCTCAATGCTGCCGTCCTGGAGCTCAACACCCAGCTCCACGAACGCAACTTCATGTTGGCGACCACTGCCGCATACAACTTCTGGTTATACGAGCTGTGTGACGTATACATCGTGCGTGGTCTCCCTTCACTCTTGCCTGGGTTCTAACGACGCCGTGTAGGAGGTCATGAAACCCATGACGGACGAAGCAGCTCCGATTGCTACACGCAAGTCGGCCCAACAGACCCTGTATACGTGTCTCGACCACGGGCTGCGATTGTTACATCCTTTCATGCCTTTCGTAACCGAGGAGCTTTGGCAACGGCTGCCCCGTCGGCCAAATGACCCGACACCATCCATTATGGTGTCCGCCTTCCCTGTCTTCGTAAGTTTACTGGATCTAGACACAGGCTTTGTCTCTGACCAAAGCCGCAGGACAGAGCCTGCGTCTTTGAATCTGCCGATCAGCAATTCAATCTTGTCTTCTCTGCTCTGAAGACAGGCCGGTCATTGGCCGCGTCATATAACCTCCAGAGTGACATTCAACGTAAGACCGTTGCCTTATTCTCTTATACCATCTAACGATCCATCTTGCAGTGTTCCTGCATATCCAGTCGGACGAAGAAGCTGCACTCTTTGAGTCGCAGCTCTCGACCATTGTCGCGCTGACCAAGGGATGCAAAACTGCCAAGGTCGTGCGTGAATTGAAGGATATTCCCGAGGGTTGCGGGGGCACTGTCGTCACCCCTACAATTGCCGTCCACGCGCTCGTCCGGGTGAGTATCTTAGAAAGCTCCGATGTACGGCGAACTGACGAGCGTCTCGTAGGGCTTCGTTGATCTGGACGTAGAGATCGCAAAGTGCGACAAGAAGCTCGACCTTTCCAAGATCAGCCTCCAGAAGATAATCAAGCTCGAATCCCAGCCCGACTACGCGGAGACCGTCCCTGAGAATGTACGGCTCGCGAACTCCGAAAAGGTGCGATCCATGCTTGCATTCGAGGTGTTTACTGACTTTCGAGGCAGCGGAAAACACTGGAGGCTGAGATCTCGACCGTGGAACTGTCGAAGAGCATGTTTGTCAAACTCAAGTAATCCAATACGGTGGATATACATCGTTGTAGCCCTTGTAATTGTTTCGCGGATTAATTAGAGAGAGAGACGATCTAATAGAGTGAGTTAAAGTCGACGACCGGCCCTAATGTTTCCTTTTGTGTTCATGTGCTTAGTGTTGGTGGCATTGGCTTTCATCTCAATGTCAAACCTCCTTCCACGCTTGTTGGCCCGTTCATGCTCGACGAGCGCCGCCGCTGGCGTGGAGGCTACCAAAAGTCGCTTGCGGGTCCTTCTTAGGGAAACCGCGCAACCTGTCGCGGTTGTCACGTCGTTCATGGCCTTCGACGCGTCAAATCAGAGGGACAGGGATAAGCCCACTGAGCGCGAATTTCATGGTAAGAGTGCTTCCCGAATATCTTTTGAACACACATGCTGAGAAGCGCCTTTGAGGCGCAACCCTTTCGTCTTTTACATCGGTCTCAATGGATCCTCCATTGGTCACTTTTGCGTTACGAATACCATCTCGCATGGCGTCCGCCCTCAACGCCTCGCCGTCAAATTCATCTTCGGACATGGTCATAAACCTTTTGTCGGCGTCTCAGGCCTCCGTTGCGGCCAGTTTCTCGCGACCCGACCTCCATCCGCATCCGTTCTCCACAACCCCGTATTCTTTGAATGCGGATGGACTACCTGTCATTCGTGGGTCGCTGGGCGCGATCGCATGCAAATTAGTGTCGAGAGGTCTACCTCTCCATGATCTCAGTTTTCTACACCCGCGACTTGTGGACGAACCTCCGGATAAATTTTCGCCGACCGAAGTTGTCTCGGAGCTCTTCATTGCCCAGGTCTTACGCGTCGAGGAGCTGGATATTTCCGGAGACTTGCCGCTCTTGTATCACCGGCGCGGATACACAAGTTGTATCCCAGGTACAATCAAGCCCTCCTAGAGTCGGGGAACATCAGGACACCACGGCTTCATCCGTCCACCAGAACATGTATACATTGCGTTGGCATAACATTTGCTTCCTTGTGTACGTGTAGACGACTCAATCTACTCAAAATCTGCAGTACTATATTCCGAGGTCGACTGGTCGTCGATGCCCTCGAATTCCAGGAAGCGTACGGGCAGATTGGCGCCTCCAATCGTGACTGAATATCCGTTAGCCGTGAAAGAAGGGCCGGCAAAAACTCACAAAGGTCATAAAATTCGTTGCTCGAAAGATCGGGCAGCCTCTGCCATCTGGGAGCGTTCAAGGGGATCCCAAATCGCTGTGGACCGTGAGTGAAGAGTGTCGGTCTCGCTAAAATGAGCATACCTTTGGATGCACTCGATGGGTGGAGCGCAGTTGTAAATCGTATGCTTCCGCAGCTCTTTCAGTGTCTTGGTCGTTCAAATACTCCTGGAAAGCTGGCTCGTTGTCATGAAAGACGTCAAGGGACTCGAAGATGCGGAAGAGCGCTGGCGATCGGAGTCCCTGAGCGAAAACCGCCTTCATTTTGACCTCCTGTGGTACGACCTCAGAGCTGGCCATCGAGAGCGCAAGATTGCTTACTAAACCTGGTATCTGGCTACACTTCTCCTCCAGAACCTTCATGGCGTGCGGGCCCCATTGTGCAGCCGCGTGCGGCTGGTGCGTGTGCCACGCCTTGGTCTGCATGATAACGCTCGCAAACTTGTTCTCCCTGTTCAGGAGCGGTCCCCAGTCGGAAAGACACGCCCGCAGACCGACGGAGTCCACCAAATTCGACGTTAGGATCCGATCGAAGCTAGCGTCCTCGAATGCCGGCAGCGCGCCAATGGTAATACCCTTGGCGAGGATTCCCGCGTCGAACGACGTGACGTGGATGTCGATTCGGAGCTCCTTTACGCGCTTCGCAAACTCCCGAAGCTCGTCCTTGACGTGGAAGAAGAGGCAGCCCAGGATGTCCTCGGGACTTGCACCGCGTTTAATACCAGAAGTCTGGACATCAGCAACATCCCATCCAAATAGGGCGTTTGCGTCTTCTGGGACCATCCAGATCCCTTGAGAAGAAAATAGAAATCTGCGCGGACGCATTAGCGAGCATCCATGACGAGGACATGTCTCCCACCTGTTCGGATGCGTGAAGTTGGAGGTGTTGAGGGAAAACGGCGCCAGTATCCCGGTCTCGCGGAAGCGATGAAAGGCCATCCGGTGAGAGGGCTTCAGTCCTGCGTAATATTTTTCACGAAAGTCCAAGCGGTCTGGGGCCAGTGTGGTGTCCTTCATGCTCCGCAGTGCAGTAGAGAGGGTATAATTCGACTGGAACATCTCCAGGAGCCGTTTGATGCCCGCGGAAGGCTGTACAGAATACACCTTGCCTTCTCCTCTGGTATCGAGACAACGGTGGAAGGACAAGTCCGCCTCGAACTCCCCACTGGATGCGTAGATGAAGTCGATGCATCGCTTAACGTATTCGGCGCCAGCCTCGGGAATGACCGCAGAGTACATCAGGTGCGTACAAAATTCAGCAGCTTCCTGTTTCAGTGTGTCAGTTCAATCCAGGGAAAAGGCGATATTCGTACATCCAGAGAAGGACCTGAACTCAAGAGGACGAAAAGAATGACAAGGTTTCGGTTCACAAGAACCGGGTTGGTGTCATTCAGCAGAACGTCGCAATACCCAGCATAATCGGGCGGGAGACTGTTGATCGTTCGTATTAAGTTGCGAAGATCTCCGAATGCTAGAGTCAGGACCGTCAATGAACGACATGGTCACATGGTTAAAACTGTCGGGGTTACTTGCCAGCGAAACACAACTTCAGGTCGGGTAAGGGGTCCAGATCATCCATTCCCTCGTTGGTGGACAGCTGAAGACAATCCATTGCCGGTAGATCGCCCCAAAAATCGACGGACAAACGGTACAGCGTCATCAAATTCGATGGGTAGAGGAAAGTGGGATCCCGTCCCTCCGTGACCCACGCAGGCTGCCAGGTCTCGCTCAGGTACCGATGCGTGCAGCGCGAGCGGTGCTTTGGCCAATGCTGGATTCTGCACTTCTCGGAGCAATACTGATCGCCCTTGAGCCGGCGTGGAGGAAGGGTTCCGTAAACGCACCTTCACGAGACGGCACTGCACCAAGTCTGATTAGATCGTCAAACACAGGAGCTATGAACGGACGCACATTTGCGCAGAGGTTTAAGCCCCGTTCTGGGCAGGCTCTCCCCTTGGTCGCATTCCCGCACATCAAGTGGGAGACGGTGCCGCCGCTGGGGCCAGACCCCATTCCGAAAGACATTAAGCTTTCGAGGCTTTCGATCCTGTTGGCACCGTGGTCCTTGATATCTCGCAGTTTTCGGAGTCCAGCGAGCACTGCATGATACCAGGGTGTCGCCGTCATCTGCTGACCGTCGGTGGGGACGAAGAAACGCAGGCGCCGGGAATTTATCTCTTCCGCTTGCGAATCCCATCCAAGGCTTCGAACAGAAGCCAAAATGACTTACGTCTCAGCACCTCCATTTAGAACTCGAGTTGCCTGCTGGGGATGTCAAACCATTCGGCCGGACTGCGTTGTTGCGCATTAGAGCTCTATGGGGCCTGGATTGAGGACGTAAGACCATCTTATTACTTCGATGAGGCGTTTAGAAAGCCTACTTGGGTTACCGTAGACAAATATCACCGCATAGGACACCTACCTTCACGCATTTCGTCCGAGATTGTATTGAAACGGCAGTACCCAATACATAGCGGGCCAGGAATCTAGGCTGCGGGGATTCAAGTTGGAGTCAGAATCCGTTTCAACCGGCCTGGAGGATAATCTGTCTCGCGATTTCCTTTGTGGGGGAGATGCAGAGGTTGAACTTACGGCTTGGCGAAATAGTTTGGCATCCAGGAAATTAATTGAGTGTCCGGCTGGAGCAGTTCTTTGTCATTTGGACGGAGAGCTCGAGTTCGTTTGTCAGGGGTCCCAAGTTTGAAGGTTGTTGAGTCAAGCTCTAGGCTCTCAGTCTTTCAAACTCCCAGTAATAGAACGTCGCCGGTACCTTGAAATGCGGCTGTAACTTCGGAAGCACGGGCGGTTTCACCCAACGTGCCAGGGTGTAGTAACAGCTGACTTCCACGCACAGGAAATCCTACTGAGCGAATTCAAACCTCTTTGTGTGTTGAATGTAAACAATTGATTGGAAGGACCTCATCAACGTTCAACGTTCAACGTTCAACTCTTCCATCGTCCAAATCCCCTAAGCTCAAGGTGATCCGCAATCCTCATCAAATCTCCTCCTCCCCAGCTTCCGCACCACTTTCTAGACCATCCTCCGGCACCGTCCGGCTATACGCGAATCGGATGGACTCCAGGTTCGTTGTGTGCGTCGACCCCTCGGGTGGCGCCGCAGCTTCGTGCAGGTTCAGCATTAGGCGCGCGATCATGGTGACTGATACGCTGGTTGAGATAAAAGGTATGTAGTGAGAAATCCATTACCGGAAGATAAAGGCGTTCTACTTACGCGGCGGTGCACCAGGAGAGGCCACCTGCAGTGTTGGACTGGACTGTTATAAGTATGGAGAGAATGGATTGCGCAAAACGTGCATCGCCGAGCTAAGGATTGTCAAGGGATCAACAGTTGTGTTTGTCTTGAGCATGGAGGTACGCACGTAAAAGACCAAAATGTTAGCCAAATTGGCGAGGCAGATTATCCTGTACTAATCCCGCCCATCAGTTGGTGGTTACGAAGAGAACAGGGAAGTGCGACTCGCCCGAAATACATGGCGCCTGAACACACATCCCTCGCTCTTAGTATTGCGATAGTGTAGATAAAACACGCACCGTCGCGAATCACCACTGTCCACAGAGAGCCGGGCACCGCAACCGCCTCGCGGCCATGTTTGTACGCTCGGTACAGCGTCAGCCCCAAGACGGCGATGTTACACGCGAGGCTGCCCAATGAAGGAATAAGGGATCGGATATCAGTCGTTAATCAAGGACGTACTCTGCTTCCCATGCTGCAGCGAGGCCTATAAGCTAGGTCAGTTCCTCCCTCGAGGCAGTGATACATGGACTTGCGGATATACCTGTAGGTTGGAGGGTTGTCAGCAAGATACAATATTTTTCACGAGAGATGAATGTATATACTGTGCGGTCGGTTGAGGGCTGTGGCATCCAGGCACGCTGGTGTCAACGAGCGGGTCCGATCCGACGGAAACAACAGACCACTGCGGTAATTGATCAGACGCGGACTGGTACCAATACACCAAGACACACTGCGCCCAAAGTAACGGTTATGGCCGCAGCCGTTGCAAGAGCAAAGATGACTGGTTTATTGAAGCCGTACATAGCAAAACCCGGAGCGCCAGGGTACCTAGGATAGAAAAGTTCAGTGACACGGGAAAATGGGGCACGAGATAGATGATCTGACAGCCTACGAGGAATTCGAGACCCACAATGAACCATCCGCGCACGAGGAATAGTGAATGACAACTGGAAACCACAGTGATCAGCGGTGCGAGTTGGATATCAAGTGATAGAAAGGTACGGCTCGCATAAAGATTCAGCCCGGGATTGTTCTGAGCGGCGAGCGACGCACCTGGGGATTGAAGTCGGCGAGAGTGTACACGGCCATGACGATGTTGCCGAAGAACGCGAGATAGCGAATAAACAGAAACCACGCGGAACTACGCTTGTGTTGAGGGACCCAGATGTATCGAACCTCCTCTGGAAACGTGAGGATGTGGTCGTAGAGCAGAATCACTGCAGGGTTTTAGGACATATCAGGACACAAACCGAGATGAGGTACTTACCGAGACCAGGCAGAAATAAGTTGCGTGTCCAGCGTCTGAAAGGCAACTTATAAACTCGTGGCCAACGACGCTTGGGGGACTCACTCTTCACTGGCGAAGACGATATCATCCATGGTTGTCATCCTAATCTGAGCTGTGGAAGACTATGAAGGGAAAGAAATCTCAACTCGCCTGAGACCCACATATACTGAAAGGCTCATCACAGAAGATGTTGGTGCGAATCTAGGATCATGAACCAGATGAGATGGAGTTGATTGAAAATGCTTCTGTGTGGACAGAGAGCGGTTGAGCGCGTACACGGAAAGAGGCGGGGGAATTTCTTCGAAACCCATGGCCTTTGAGCGAATAAACCCGACAGCAGAGAACTAGGTACAATTGTACCAACGTTTTATGCGGCCCAAAAATAGTCAGCGCATCGGAATTTGGGATGGAATCAGCAAGACTGTTCCGGAGAAGATCCGTGAGTACCCTGGGGGTGAAGCAGGACCAGGCCCGGGAACGGCTTTGCCAGGCACAGTGACAGTTGACAAAGATCCTCATATCGATTTTCCCGCGGAAAATAGAATCAACGGATTAGACCTGTGCATCTTCGGCGAACGTGGATGGCCCGCCTCTTGAGCTATGGCTTTCTGTAATCAAAACTTGACCAAACGAATCACAGGAAGCCAGCCTGAGACTGCCAGGTACTATCAGGTCCCACTGGCAGGAAGGAGCCGAGGGCCCGAACAACGCAAGATTGAGACAAGACCGTTCCATACGCGTGAGGGAGCGTGAGCACGAACTTGAAAGTAGAAGAACAAGAGGGAGGCTCTCAAGGAGGAAGTTGTCAAGGGTGCAATTTCAAGGCGCGTGTGGCTATGTTTGGATCACAAGATGCCGAACATCAAAACCTACCTTTGACCCTCAGAGCTTTCCGTTTCATTTCCGAGTTCCTGCACGCCGTACGCATCAATTGCGTGATCTTATCCATTTACCTGCAACGGCAGTGTGTCGGCAGAGCCAGTCCAAATCGTCCGAGCGTCGAAGCAAGCTCCGGCATCCAAATTCTTCACGTTTTACGCTGGCGAAGTGACGACGACGGTCTCATATCATTATGAAGAGAGGGAGGCTGAGTGAGCAGCCACGATGATGATATCATGAAGAAATTACGCGCCGCCATTTAAATTCACTGGGATTTCATTTACTTGTTCCGCATCAACCCCAGCGGCCTCCATCGTGAATCTGATCCAAAGATGAGCTTCTGCAAGGACTGCGTTAAAGGCGAGCGTCTCTTGGGCGTTCATGATCACGGATTTCACGCGTTCTAATTGGTTTGGAGCAGGCGTCACTCACGAAGGAACCCCCGCAGGCAAGATCGAGACTATTGGTGGCATCGAGTCTTATGTCGCGACACCTACCGTCGACTACCCGAAGGACAAGGTCATACTGTTCCTCTCGGATATTTTTGGCATGGGTCTCGTTAACCCTAAGGTGCGGAGCTGACACAAAATGTCGAATACCTATTTTAATATTTATGGGAGCGCAGCTGCTGGCAGACGATTTTGCGAAGAACGGATTCAAGGTTCTGTTCGTCTTTCAACTGATTCGATTCAAGACCCAAACTGTGTTGCAGACTGTTATCCCCGACATCCTGCATGACGACCCGGTCCCCCCCAATGCCTTGGATCCTGGCGTGAGTACCACAACATGAATGCGAGGTGCAAATATTTCAATGTGATCAGGTAAATTTTGACATCCCAAAGTGGTTCGAGGGCGGTCACTACCAAGCCGACACACGCCCCATCATAGATAAAGTCATCGAGGCGCTCAAAGCCGACGGCGTGAAGCGTTTCGCCGCCGTCGGGTATTGTTTCGGTGGGCGATACGTCTTCGACCTCGCGTTCGACAACGTCATCTCCGTCTCGGCCGTGGCGCACCCATCTGCACTCGAGGTTCCCAGCGATCTTGAGGTATGTGACTCTTCAACTTTACGCATCGACCGTAGTGCTAATGGGAATCGCGCGCAGAAATATGTCGCCAGCTCGAAGGCACCGCTTTTGATCAACGGCTGCACGGTCGACATGATGTTCCCACTGGAGGCGCAGGCCAAGGCGGACGAGATTTTCGCAGGGTTCACGCCAGGGTACAAGCGCGAATACTTTGAGGGCTGCACGCACGGGTTTGCCGTGCGCGGCGATATGAGCGATCCCAAGGTCAAGGCGGGCAAGGAGGGCGCATTCAAGGCCACTGTCGAATGGTTCCTCAAGTACCTTTAGATGCGAAACCGTAGTGTGTTTGTTTTACGCAGCACCTTAAGCAAGTCCATTCCAGCTACTTGTCTGTGCAACCCGGTTCAGATTTCGCGGCCCTTCACGCGGCCGGGTTTGGGAGGATAATATTAATCCAGCAATTTCACTGGCCCCATCGACCACTTTTTGAAGGGAGTCGCTCAAAACCAACTGGAACTCCATCCCAACTTCAACCCATGGTTCAATTCGTATCAGTGATGGGTCCGATTTTGTCGGATCAAAGGAACATTGAACACCTCTCTCCCTCCTCTCACGACTTCATGTCCGTTCACGCTTGCAAGTTGCGTATTCTGAACTGTATCCTGGCGTGTACCCATGAAGCCTTCGTTCGCACTCTCGCCGGACGCGCGAGCACTGATGTCAATGTGACGCACTGGTGACTCCAGAGATGGAGTCTTCCAGTCTTTTCTCGCATCTTCGATCTTTATGCAGAGGACTCCAATCCGTATCAGAACGAATCCTGACGCCATACCCTATAAATTCTCAAGCAATGTCTCTTCTTCCACCCCATCTTCCCCAACCATGAGCTTCTGCAAAAACTGTGTCAAAGGCAAGCGAGGAATTGTAGGACGCCACAGCACGGTTTAATGATGTTCGTACAGGTGTCATCCACGAGGGAACCCCCTCAGGTTCGGCGGCCATCGCTGACAAGCGGGTTCGAGTTCAACTAATGCTATCATAGGCAAGATTGAAATCATCGGCCGCAAAGACGGTAAAGACGGTGTCGAGTGCTATGTCGCGACGCCCACCGTCGACTACCCAAAGGACAAGGTCATCCTATTGCTTACGGATGTCTTCGGCTTGGCTCTCGTCAACAACAAGGTACAGGAACAGCCGTGTAACCTTTGAATAAGAGACTCATCGAAGCAGCTTCTCGCGGACGCTTTTGCGGAGAACGGATTCAAGGTAAGTTTTATTTTGTGTTGAACTGGTTCGATTGCGTCACCGACCGCTCACTGCAGACCATCGTCCCCGACATCCTCCACGGCGACCCAGTCCCCATTCACGCTTTTGACCCACCCGTAAACCCTTCTAACCCCGACGTGAGCATTCAACCATCGCAGTATGGACGGTACGACCTACTCAACTTGCGACGACAGGGCCCAGTTAATCCAGCCTTCGACCTCAAAAAATGGTTCGCCAATACCCCGGGCAAACAAAACGGTCATGGTCAAGACGTCACACGGCCTATCATCGATGAAGTTATCGGGGCGCTCCGAGAGGAGGGCGTGAAGAGTTTCGCCGCCGTCGGATATTGCTTCGGCGGGCGGTACGTCTTTGATCTCGCATTCGACAACATCATCTCCGTCGCAGCTGTGGCGCATCCGTCCAACCTCGAGATTCCCGCAGATCTCGAGGTATGTCTACCTGCCTATGCATCCGCGTACTACTAATAATCGTGCGCAGAAATACGTCGCCAGCTCGAAGGCACCGCTGCTAATCAACAGCTGCCCGATTGACGAAAAGTTTCCGCTGGAGGCGCAGACCCAGGCGGACCAGATCCTCGGAGGCTTCGCGCCAGGATACAAGCGCGAGCATTTTGAAGGCTGCGAGCATGGGTTTGCCGTCCGCGGCGACCTCAGCAACCCTAAAATCAAGGCGGGCAAGGAGGGCGCGTTCAAGGCCACCGTTGAGTGGTTCCTGAAGTATTTGTAGATCTAAAATTGTAGCCAAAAAAGTATGTTTCTTATCCACAGGACGGTATGGAGGCGGCGCTTGTGCACGAAGTCCATTCAGCATTCCCACTGATTCACCTCGTTTGGTGTCCACTCTACCTCAAATTCCCGATACAGGTAGACATTTGACTCAGAACTTTGCCTCATATTCGACTTGTCAGCCTGCTTCAAAATCTTCGTCTCTTCGATGCGGATCACACTTCGATATATTCACGCGGTTCAACTTTTCACGCATTCGACCTTGTTTCTTGGGAACATTTCGAACTTTCTCACCTCAACTTCAACCGTGGCTATTAGTAATAAACACTCCGACTCTATCGGATCAATACCATTCTCATTTCGCACCTTCACGGTCAATTCACGATGCTTCAAAGCTTCACCTCCTTCATCAAGCTTTCCGGCATCCCGTTCTTCGAAATAATCGCTGTCAACCGAAATCGATCTGCCCGTTTAGCCGTTGACGCAGTTCGGCTGACTGAGCAGCCGTGATACCTAGAGACGTCTGAATAGGACTGACTCCCAGCAGGATCAAGCCGCTGGCTGTACCATATAAGTTCAACAGATGGCCCCGAGAACGCGTCGCGCCATTTGAATTCCCAGGCAATCTTTCTCCTCCCTTCACTCCACATTTTCCCCAAACGATGAGCTTCTGCCCAGACTGTATCAAAGGCGAGCGGACTTCCCGCTCGTTGTGGCGCGATCTCATTATACCAGTATAGGTGTCGTTCACGAGGGAACCCCCGTAGGTTCGCGGTCATTGGTCGCAGTGGGTTCAAGTTCGAGCTCACACTGACGCCATCGCAGGTAAGATTGAGACCGTCCACCTCGACGCCATCCACCTCGCCGCTACCGACAAAACCCCCGCTATCGACACCCCCGCTATCGAAATCGAGTGCTATGTCGCGACGCCCACTGTCCCCTACCCAAAGGACAAGGTCATCCTGCTACTTACGGACGTCTTCGGCTTAGCACTCGTAAACAACAAGGTACAGGACATCCCATTCAGCTGTCCAAATAAGAGGCTTATAGGAGGGCAGCTACTGGCGGACGGTTTTGCGGTGAACGGATTCAAAGTGAGTTTGTCTCTGAACGGATTCGAAGGCATCACTGAGCGGCTTGCTGCAGACCGTTATGCCCGACCTCTTTCGCGGTGACATCACCAAAAGGTGGGAAATTTCGTATGCCCTTGCGAGGTTCGGCATGCCGGGTGCGGTTGGCAAAGCTATGCAAAGGCGTTGCCGGCTTGTTATTGCCTTGCAAGGCAATTATCAAGTTGTTATTCGCTTACAAGGCGCTCAACAACTGGTTAATGCCCTTGTACAGGTGTTGCCAGCTCGTTATTCCCTTGCAGGGCACTCACCAAGTTGTCAATGCCCTTGCAAGATGGTGCCGCCGGCCGGACCGGTTCCTGGCAAGAGGCTGCACTCGCAAAGGCCTTAACCTGCCTGGCAGCCCCATCTCACTCTACGATGGCTACGCATAACCAACCGAAATACATACCTTTTTTTTTCTTTCCACGATCTTACAGATCGAGAGAGTGCGACTGAGTTGTACGGCATAGGTGCGGCAAGACAATGCAGGGCAAATTGAATGTGGAAGCCGGTGTTTATAACGGCTTTGTCAGTGAAGACATTTGTGAAACGGCGGGAATCCAAGGGGAATCCGATCCACATTTACTCTCAGTCGGTAGTCCCGTGTCCGCCGCGCGGCGATCAATCAAGGGGTCCGTGCACAAATCACGGGTCCGGAACAAACATGTCACAACGTTCGTTTTGCGATCAATCATCACGACACTCTTTGCTCTCTCCCACCACTCTCCCCACCACTCTCTCCCTCGTCGCCTCCGCCTGCGACTGACGTTCCCAGCGGCGTCCCCAGTCTCTCCCCCCCTCGCCCCAGGGCCTCCCGCCCGCTCCACTCTCCCGCACCATCTCTTCATCTCGTACGCCCACGGCTGGTGGCCCTGTCTGTGTATCTTCTTCAACGCACCTTGCACCTTGTGTATACCTACCTTCTCAGGCGACCCCTCCTGGAACAAACGGGCGCTCACCGCCAGTCAAATCAGTCAAAGCCAGATCTTACTCGCAAGCAGCCCGTCCGTGATCCGCAAATTGTCGCAAGTCCATCAAGCTTGAAGTACATGGCTTGGCCTCCTCAAGCCCCCTCAAGTCTATCTACGTCACTCAAATACCTGCTCCCTCAATCAAGTTTACTGCTCATATCAAGACGTGTTCTGTTCTCAAATCTGGGGTCCCTCATTGTTGCTGAGAAATTGCGGACACGGCGTCGGAACCCTACGCTCCTTGTCCGTGATTCGTCTATTTCTCGTCTTGTCGTTAGTTCATATGTATTCGTGGTTTCCATTGAATACAAATTTTTTGCCGCATTTTGTATCGGGCGATTTTAGCGATTCCAAAGAATTGTGTCGAGTTGCATAGCCTGACGCCTTGGTGCATCCATGGCAGCCTTTTCTAAGTTCGCCAACCTTTCAAGCTTTTTATGCCCCTTGCAAACATCATAGATCTCTTGTATACCTGTTTGTGTTCTTCACCAAGCTATCAAGCTTTTTATGCTTTTCACCCCTTGCACAGCCTTATATGGCTTTCCATGTTTCGCCAGGTTTTGGTGATGGACCCGGTCCCCCCAGATGCAGTATTGACACCCCAAAAATCCAACGCAGATACCGCCGTGAGCAACCCACCATTTGCCCGACGTGGTATATACTAAACTTCGATTTTACAGACACCAAAAAAATCAAAACTATTCAAGCTCCACACTTGGTTCCAGGGCAAAAGCCAACCTGGCAACCCCAACAAGACACCTCAGCCTCACGACCAAGGTCACACACGCCCTATCATCAATGCAGTCATCGCGAAGCTCCAGCAGGATGGCGTGAAGAGTTTTGCCGCCGTCGGCTATTGCTTTGGCGGGCGGCACGTCTTCGACCTCGCCATCGACAAGGCCATTTCCGTCGCGGCCGTCGCGCACCCGTCCCTTCTCCAGTATCGCGACGGCCAGTATCGCGGTGGTCTCGAGGTTCCCAATGATCTCCGGGTGTGTTTGAATTTTATTCGTCTGCCATGTTGGATACCCTGCTTATATTGTGCTCAGGAATACGCCGCCAACTCGGAGGCGCCCCTCCTGATCAATAGCTGCCCAGTCGACACGATGTTTCCACCGGAGGCCCAAACCAAGGCGGACGAGATTCTCACAGGCTTCGCACCAGGGTACAAGCGCGAGCACTTCGAAGGCTGCGAGCACGGGTTCGCTGTCCGCGGAGATATCAGCGACCCCAAGGTCAAAGCGGGCAAGGAGGGTGCATTTAAGGCTACCGTCGAGTGGTTCCTCAAGTACCTATAGTGCAGACTGTAACCCAGCAAAAACATATGGTTGTCACACGCAAAGTAAGGTTTTAACTCAACGTGAGTAACGGTTGAATTTCGGTGCGGACTTAAGCTCGAATGTTACACTCATATTCGCACGGTTCAACTTGGGTTAACTTTTGGACGTCTTTAGCGTTTCGATGCACATTTCAGCTCGCTTTCCAACAAGCAACCCGCTAACCAATGATATGTGGCAGTAAGGCTTCGAGATTTCTTCCGGGCCTGGCGAGTTGTATTTGGGTCGCATCCTGCTCACATCTCATGGCAACTTGTGTGCGTCGCAGTACCTCTGACACGAGTTCTCTACCAACCCTTGCAGAATGTATAGGAGTATATCGTGGCAAGATTGAAGCCCGAATTCTTACTGTTTAGAGCCAGTTTCGTCGCGTCCGACGCGGCGCAGTTGGCTCCATCCACGTTAACGTTTCTCCTGCTTGTGGTTCAATTCTTCCGGCCTCAGCGCGTTACTTCCGGCCTCAGCGCGTTACTTCCGGCCTCAGCGCGTTTCAGGACCTGAAATGAGCGAGTTTAACTGATTCCTCACAGCATTGTACTTGATTCAATTTGATTGGAATTCACTGCTATTCAATCTGCTATTTATCCTCTGAATCCATCTATTCTTATGATCAACTGATGCTTGTGGGTCGTTTCTTACCTTGCGCGCTTTGACGTTACCTCGCCTGAGTGCAGTTCAACAGTATATCTGCACTGGATTATAGCAACCTGAACGGCCGGCGGGTTTGATTTCAACCCACTGCCATCAATTTCACGTCTATCGTACTGTTGGTTCAAATTTGGTGCCTCCACTGTTCTTCCTTAAGCTTTCCGGGACTGTGTATCGCTCTGGTAAATTGCTGGCACCCAATTTTGCTGCTGGTGCTTCTTCTGATTGTCTTCGATGAAATATCCTTCTCGAGGGGAGTCCAAAGGCAAGCTTGGTAGGTTCAGAACTTCAACAGTTCAACTTCAACCATGGCTTATCGACGCCAGGGGAGTGAGAAAAAAAAAACCGAATGTATGGCGCCTTTCACGGGGAATCCCGGGAGGTTTTGGCCTCGAGGACACATTATTGCTAGCATTCTTTCAATATTGCGACACTGTAGCCAGGATTTGGCGATGTTGATTCTTCAGGGCTATTTGCCACTGTTGAATCTCAGCGCCATTGGCCTCCCTCTCCCCCTCCTCCTCCTCCCATCCCCTTCCCTTCCCTCGACAAGCATGGAGTGATATCTGAGGCGGGAACCCAACGCATGTCGTCTGTTGGACTCTCTGGCCCCGTGCCTTCCTGGCCCTCCCTGTACAAGCCGGGTGTCGAGCTTCTCGGCATTCCTCACAATGCCCCCGTACAACCTAGTGGCCACTATTTGACCCATCCCAGCGGTAAAGCTTCCCATTCACAACGAGTGTATCAACGTTCTTATGCTGGGCGCCTAGACATCTTCCGCTTCACGCTCTATTGGACCCTAATCTTCTATACCCCCGTATTCCTATGTTGCGGACTCTACGCCTTCTTCAACCTCACGTTTCCGCCGACGCAACGCCCAGTATTACCGAGGCGCGAGCCCTCCGACGACTCTTCCTACCCCCTCACGCTGCTCCCATACTCGCCCCGCGACCCAGAGGCCCCGCTACTCCGCCCGCCGAAGCCGAAGCCCAATCAAGGCCGCTCGCGCACCACATTTGCTATGCTTGTGTTCCTTGGGTTCATGACCTTGAGCGTTGCCGGTGCGGTCGCCAGCTCCGCTATCATTGGATTCGTCCTCGCTGGCTTGTACAAGCTGGCGAAATTTAACATGTCCACGTACGTGTCCACCGTCTGTCATACTACTCTACTCAACGCGTGTTTCCAGGTGGATTCCCTTTCTGTGGTCTGTTATATCTGTTCTGCTCGGGCTTCTCAGGTGCGTATTTTTTTTTCGGTCTAAGAGGACTTGGTTTGACTCGCTACGCAGCGTCTGGCCGACTGTTATAGATATAATCTAACTGTATTATCTATGCCATACAATGGGCAATGTACATACAAGTTTCTATGCACGACCTCCCCCCACGACCACTCAGTCCCACCACAATACTGCACGCTCTGCTCTGCCCGCCGAAGCCGAAACCCAATAAAGGCCGCTCACCGTGACGCAGATGCTCGTGTTCCTGGCATTTGTGACCTTGAGCGTCGCCGGCAGCTCTTGGATTAAGTCGGTGAAATTTAGCATGTCCAAGTACAGTCTATCATACTATTCCACTCAAAGAATGTTGCCAGATGGATCCCCTTTCTGTGGTCCGCTATACATATCCGGTTGTGCTTCTCAGGTGCGTAGCTGTTTTCCGTCTCAGAGGCCTTTGATTAACTCGCTTGCGTAGCGTCTGGCCGTCAGTCTATGCCATATGTACAGACATGTTTCTGTGCGCACGACCTCCTCGACCCAAGAGCCGATCTTGATTTGTATAATTACAGTACTGCAAATCCAGCCCACACAGACCCTAATACCCCAGATTCATTTCCTTGGAACTGCGCTCGCCTTCCCCTCCGCTCTGTCGACTTCCCCCTTGATGGCCTCTGCGGCAGCCGGACTCGGAGCAGTCAAGCGTGCCCTCGTGCTCTGGCGCGCCGACTGCTCTAACGTGGCTCCAGTTATAGAGGCGTCGGACCCCACGGCCACGGACGCGACCCCGTGGAGCCACATGCGCTGCTGGGCGAAGCCTTGCTCGATCATCGCCTGTGCTCGAGTCAGGATTACGAGACAGCAAGAGGACGAATGGACGTACCTCTATGCCGTCGATGACGTGCCACCCGTGCGCGGCCGCGACCTTGTACATCGTCGTCTCCAGTGGCTTGTACTGCGGGCGGTGAATCAGGCGCCGATTGAATGGGGAAGAGATCGACGCACCGGCATCTCAAGGAAGAGGCGCTTCGTGGGGTACGGGAGCACAGGGGAGTCGACGGTCGGCACGACGTACGGGACGGTCAAGACGGCGGAGGCGGTCGTGTACACCATGCGCTCCGCCAGCGTCTGCGGCGCGAAACTCGCTATACGGCGTCAATTAAGGATGCGGGGAGGATGATACGACCCACGGATGCACCCCACTGCCATCAGTATCCGCGCCTTGCCCTCGCCGACAAGATGCGTTTCGACGTCCGCGGGGTCGCGCAGATGGATCAGCCCGCCCTTGGCGCTCAGGTGCCGCATCGCGTCCATGACTGCGCGCACCTCGTCCTCGTCACGGTTGATGAGGAAGATGGGCGCGAGACCGAGCAGCGTGAGGGCGTGTGCCGCAGAGCGCGTCGTCGCGCCGCCGCCGATTACAAGACCCGCGAATGGGCTGGAACCGGAGGGTTGCGGGGCGTAGGCCGCAGACGCGTCAGACGGAATCGGTGAAGGGGGGCTTGGGTGTTGTTCCCGCAAGGCACTCAGGAGGGCGTTTCGGACGCCGAGGACTTGGAAAATGGTCAGAAAGCATTCAAGGGTGCAGCCCTTTGCCCCCGATGAAAGATACCTACTGTCCGTGTTCTGTCCAACGAGCTTGATCCCCCCATCGGCTGTCGGAACCTTGACGATTGTATTACACGCGTTCGTAATCTGGCTTTCGGGAGACAACTCGTCGAGAAATGGGATAATCGCCGTCTTGATTGGCATGGTCACTCTGTTCCGCGTTCACTGCTCAGAACTCTATGTACGTCGCCTGCTGCAAGAAACCGAGTGAACTCACGCAGCCCCTCCGCACTCATCATCGTGGATGATAGCGAGCATCTCTTCCGTGACCTTACTCGTAGACCAGATAGTGTACGTGCTTTCTGTGCCCAGCGATTCGAAGCATTTGTTGTGCAACGCGGGAGCGGCAGAGTGCGCGATTGGATACCCAAAGAGGTGGAATTTCTTGGAGGGCGGAGCCATGAGAACCAAAGGGGAAAAAACAAGAGAGCGAGGAGTGGTTGCGGGTTGTGTGTTCGGGCGAAGGAAACGGCAGCCGGGGTCTAAACTGAGGGCTAAATGTACAGGAGATGGAGGAAGTCGATTCCGGTGGTGGAAGCAGGTGGAAGAACGAAACTCCGTTTGGTGGCGGGTGACCGGACAACGTGATCGCGATCGATCCGACATTCCGAATTCGTCTTTTGGTCTGAACCTCCACATTCAAGTTTGCAGGCCGCCTCGAAGACTAATTTCTGCTGGGATTTCAAGATTTAAAGTCGCACACAAAAGACACGAATATGTCCGAGTCAAACGCGCAGTATATCCAATGTCTCCAAGATCTCTCTCTCGCGTCAAGGATTCTCGCTCATCATGGCATTGGTGCGCCCAAATCGCGTCTATCTCCCCATATAATGACGGCGGAATAAGTGGATGGCTTTGGGCACGTCTCTTGTCGCGATCCGAGGTCTCCTAAAGAGCACTTTCTACTTTCACGGAACCTGGCTCCTGCCCTCGTTCAACCCGAGGACATTGTGGCTTGGAGGATTTCAGATGCTGAGTAGGGAAACAAACTCTGTCTTTTGCATTCCTTTGATTTGTCGCCCAGATCGGCGAACCCCAACTCTCCTCGGGGTTTTCTAGAACGGTGCATCCACAGCGAGATATACAGGCAAATTTCTACAACGCTGGCTGCAATTTCGCTCTTATGAGAATTATTGCAGACAGTATGAAGATGTTGAAGCAGTGGTTCACTTCCACTCTCCAGACATTATTCCTTTCGGACTCATGCCGATTCCCTTTAAACCAGTGTATCACATGGCTTCCTTCCTAGGTTCTTGTCAAATTTTTAGGCCCAATTACTCCTCTAATTAAGTTTCATAGGCCCCGACTCCCCACCCATCTTCGACATCAGCGAGTCCTTCGGGCCAGCCACAGACATGCTCATCCGCAACACAACCCACGGCGCGGCGCTCGCATCTTCGTTTGCCCCCGTGTCTGCGTCATCTCCAACGCGTCCGCTGGTTCTCATGCGAGGTCATGGGGCCACACTCACTGCCGCGTCTCTCAAGCTGGCGATCTTCCGCGCGGTCTATACGCAAAACAATGCCAAGATCTTGACTAGCCTGAGTAGCCTGGCGGGCGGGGCGCAGAACGTTACTGAGGGGGCGCTGTTCCTCAACGCGGAGGAGTGTGCGGCCTCGGCGACCAGTAATTCTGGCCAGGTTTCGCGGGCATGGGACGTTTGGTGCAAGGAGTTGGATAACTGAAGAAATGGTCCCATCCGGGAGCCCCTCGTAGACCCCGCAATTAGTTAGAACAGTGTATTTTAAAGACTGAAATGCAACAGGGTGCACAGTATTTTTGATACCTTTGCGGGATGTATACATCCCTGTTACATGTAATAGAACCGTAGCCGCCAGAGGCCGGACCCAGAGTCCCAGTACTGGAGTGGCTGCAGGTAAAAGGTCACGTCACTAGCATACGATAAAGGCTTCCGCAGGGGCGTGGCTCAAGCCTTCGACACCAGGGGGGGAAGCATCGTTAGTACACACTTGTGAATAAGTACAGTTGTCAACCAATATAGCTGTGGTAGGAATAAGGCATCCGGTGAAGGCGATCGATGAAATCGTGATAGAGCTACATACGTCTACTATGAACCTAAGGTTCATCGACTGTATAAAAAAATCAGTGAGGAATAGAAGGAGAATCATATTCACTGACTGGTCTTCGCAGTGACTATGCCTTCGGCAAATGACCACATAGACGCGTCGGTTCCCCGCAGTGAAGCCTCCCAATTTTCGAGGACGTCTGATTCGGACAATACGACCAGCCGGGGGTCCTCGATGCTTGCTAGCCGGTGCGAAACAATGATCATAATCTCATCATTGCTGACCAGGGCTATGCAAACGACAAGAGAGCGACAGGAGGACAGAATGTCGCTGAGTCTTGCCATTGATCCGTCCGTATGGGAATCATAATCGACCGCCAAGTGGGTGAGATGCGCGGATAGATGGTGCAAGGATGTGGGCCATTCTAACCAGTCCACGAGTTCAAGATGTGTAACTTTCGAGAAAAAAGGGTGTTGAAAGTCAGGCTCGCATGAGCCAAAGAGCGCATGATTTATTGAGAGGCGCGTCGGCCGGAGCGAGCTGACGAAGGGGAAAAGTGGATCCGCTTGGGGCTCTAGCCAAATCGCCAGGTTGACCACTCCTTGGCACGCCTTGAGAACTCGTTCGGCGTCTAGTGGCTTGATGTCTGCGGGGATACACAGGGATTTGACGTTGTCGGTGAAGAAGTGGGCAGGGCGGCTATCTAAGGTTCGGAGGAACTGGTCGCAAAGGTGTTGTGTCCCAAGCGTCACTGTTTCATAAATAAGACGTTCTATCCTGAGGTTTCTTCAGCCTCGGTAATTCACGGTGACAGTTCGGGACGCGGAAGTACCAAATCTGGGTTCTTCGGGCAACAAGTGCAAGCGTGACGCTGTTTCCTTGGAATTGAGCTGCTTGCTCGAGTATCTCGCGTTCAATCTCAGGGGGGAAAATCGGCTCAGGCTCGGTGCCGTCGCCCGAGATAGTTTCAGCTCGAGACATCGTATTGCATATGCGGAGGAATTGTGTGAGAGATGGAGTCCAGGAAACCAAAGGTAGCGGTTAACCCAGTTCCATGAATCGAAGCCAGACACGGTGGTGGTTTGCCGAAAGTCGCGCGGTCACGCAGGTCACGGTCACTTCCATGTCAATCTCCTTCCGCCATGTCTCTAGACGAAGGACAAGGCTGCCGGCTCGAGAACTCTGCTTCTCAAGACACTCAAGCTCTTTTCGCGTCAATGTAGCCGAGTTTGTTGCGGCGGCAGCGACCGTGGATCAAATACCGGCTTTGCATGGACGCCCTGAAGTGCGACCTCTCACTTTAATCGTCCCTGGATAAACTGAGGCCCTCTAGGTCATTGTGACCGGTCAGATACTCTCTTATGATACGGGCTTGCTCCAGAATGAACCATCTGAACAGGGCGTGCAAATTGCGGCAAGTCGACGCTCTTCAATGCCGTCTTAGGACGAAATGACCTGCTTAGAACGAGCAAGAAAGCGGTCAGTCTTTCTTAACTGCGCAAAAGCTTTCTGATTTAATTTTTTTTTTGGCAGGGTTGCACTCGCACGTTGAATTTCTTCAGGGTCGGAGAACACCCGGGCTCAGTGGTCCTTGTCGATGCACCAGGCTATGGTGCTCGCGGCCGTCCAGAGTGGGGACAACTGTTCAATACATACATAACGCAACGAAAACAGTAAGAACTGTGCTTTTCCCTTACCTTGCTTTTCTGCTGACGAGAAACGTAGACTGAAACGCATCTATATATTATTCAACGGAAAGCACCTGTTAAACCCAGCAGATCTCGAGATGCTCGCGAATCTCTCGGACACGCTTTTCTCACAGCAAGATGGTACCCAGTCTTACACACTGCAGTCCATCATCACCAAGGCCGACTGCATCCCGAACAAATCGGTGGGCGAGGTCATTCCCAAGATACAAAAACAAATATGGGAGGCGGCGCCCTTATGCCTGCCGCCTATCGTTACGAGCGCTATGATGCGGCCGATGTTTGGGATCGACGAGGTTCGCGCAAATATCGCGGAGGCCTGTGGACTGACCAAGAAGGCCAAAAAGTAGTAATGTATTTCGAAGCATGACAAAATTGTAACTAATTCCAGCGCTATAATCCTATTCATCGCCCTGTGAGCAGTTCAGGCGGCTCACGACCAGATAACCGCTTATATGCTCGAAATTGAACCATCCGATGAGCCGCAAGCGCTTGAAATGGCGAGTTGTCGACGGGCTTCAGGATCCTGCGGGTGCAACCGACCCGGCCCCTGACTTTGCGTTTGCAGTTCCGAGCGATGCTTGAGAAAACGCCGACCGCCCACTGAGTACAATCAACCAGATAATCAATTCCACAATAGCCCGAATATATGTTAAAAGATTCCAATTGTCTTCTCTATGCTCATTCGACCCTCGAGATAAGTCCCTCTGACAACAACGTCAAGACATTCTTGCCGCTGAAGTACTGTGTGCCCTGCCCAGGTTGCTCGAACCACATCGCGATCGTGCCCGTCAGGACCGTGAACGCAAGTTCAACCCGATACACATGGTAATTTGCAGTGGCGTTGTTCAGGCTCGTCGGCGGAAGTGCGCGCTGCCCGAATGGGGTGTACGCAGGAGCCAAGTACATCCCGTACTCTGACCCGAATCGGTCCAGCAACATCCCTGGCACGAGTGTCTGGTTGCCATCGATTGGCGAGCCCGAGGTGGAGAGCTGGAATCCGCTGTCGGGAGGGTAGAGGTAGAAGCCGGAAGACTCGTTGACGTATTTTTGCAGGAACTCCTGGGGGCAGAGGCCGCCAAAGCGGTCATAATTGGCGAGCATGGTGGAGAACCCCCCCTTCCCTGGAAGCTTCGCTGGCCCTAAGCGCGCGTCCCCGCAAAATGATCCTGTATCTTTGCCCTGGATGCCGCGGCAGCCGTGGCATTTCGATTCAGACTGACTGAAATCACCCTAGAGTGGGCAAGAACGATTGTTAGCTCGCATTGGACGGAAGTTGAACACGAAGTTTACATGCCTCTATCGGCGATGCGAGGACCACGGACAACATCCAGGAAATAACCAGGCATTTGAAGGAGAAAAGCATGGATGTGGGCACGGGGCAGAGGGGGAAAGGTGGTTGAGTGGCTTGGCTCCAACAGCGCGCAGTGGGTCGTTTAAATATGCTGCATGTCTGCGGCAGTGTCAACTTTTTTTTTGGCTTGGCTTGACTTAAGTTGAAACTCTGAGTGTGGCTTGGCGTCGGTTCGCGTTGGCTTCGGACTGCTTCATGTGTTCTTGGAATCGGAGCCAAACCATGGGCGAGGACTTTGGCTTGGCTCGGCTTTGTCTCACCTCTAGAGAACCGCGCTGTATCGATAATCCTGGCTCCTCACTGGCCGCGAACTGAAGTTTACCAAACCGATCCTGCTTCTATTCCATTAAACAGGTCAAGTTCAATTTAGCTGACAGCGTGAAGGTCGGATGACATTGGAACGTTTCTGCAGACCCAAGGTAAAAAAAAGGCAGCATGAACAAGCGTCACGGATAAGACTCAGGATAATTATTATGCTCCGCTAGGTCCCCTGTCGGAAGTTCGCAATGTTTTTGCCTGCACAGCCATGACTGTGCCTGACCACACTGCGCTGCTGCCTTCTGAGCCGAAAATTTTCGGTTTGGCTTTAGCTTCAAGCATTTGGCTTGGCTTCGTCAAGCCAGAGAGCTCCAGGTCAGTGTTTGAAGCTCAAGATTCATTTTATAATTATTGACGGACCAGGCTTTTTGACCGGAGTCAGTGAATCACTGGTTACATGTATATACATTTGCGTCCTACAAGAAAGACCCTTCGACTGCGCGTCCTGCCTTTTAGTCTAATCTACTGGCAGCGCTGGAGCTGCGACGCGCTCCTCCCTCTATAGTAGTATTCTTCTACCCCCAGATTTGTAAAATAGATGATTTACTTTGGTGTATGGT
This sequence comes from Mycena polygramma, assembly GCA_029449255.1. NCBI lineage: Eukaryota > Fungi > Basidiomycota > Agaricomycetes > Agaricales > Mycenaceae > Mycena > Mycena polygramma. Next base: position 828,604 of record JARKID010000022.1, read on the forward strand.
AATGGTGCGCATCCACACCCACACGACTCGACTCGACTACCCACTGTGCGCGTACTTGGACTTCTTGCGTAAGACATGAGCATATCTCAATAGTAACTAGAAGACGAAAAAACCGCCGTGTAAGAATCGTGAGTAACACGGAATAGACAACGCGAACACACCCAATAGACAGCCATGAGGAAGAATGAGATCCCCGCGAGCAAGGCTGAGCCTGGGCCCAGCCCCAGATTAACGAAAAGCGCTCGCCCGAAGAGCCTTGAGTTTCGGTCAGACGTAGGTATGAATGAGGCATACACAGATACTCACGGAAATACGGACGCTATCGATGAGCGGAATAGGTCGTTAGCAGCCAACACGGGCGCCTCATGGTCCGGGTAAGCGGTGGTGACATATGTGAGGATGCTTTGAAATATGAGAAAGATTCCTGGCAGGTAGAGCGCAGCGCCGATGACGGGCACAATCCTGTGGGGACGTGTCAGTCTTGAGTCCAGTCCATGGCGCTGGCAGAGGAACCGACCAGGGAATGCTGGCCTTGGAGGCGAAACCGAATATCAAGACGCTCGTCGGGATGAAGATGCTTGCCATGAGCCCGATCTCCAACTTGATCTCAGGAGCCACTTTCGTGTTGGCGGCAGCGGCGCGCGCATACCGCGGGGTGATGTGGTACATCTGATACAAACAGTAGACGGTGTACTGCGCGGGCCATCAGCTGAGAGGAAGAGAGATGCGTGAGCGGCGTACGGTAATGGCGCCGGACACCAGGAAGCCCAGGAACGGCAGGCCGCTGAGCCCCTCATTGAAATGGTAGATCTCTGAGAACACCAGCGGAAATGCTTCAAACCATAGGTAGAAGACTGCGTCTACACAGCGCGTGAGCAGGAGCATCTCAACGGCGCAGGAGCACTTACAGATAAACCCGAGGTATACGTTGGCAAACAACAGAACGGGCTCTATCGAGAGGATGAAGGGCATCACGAGCGCCTTGTACACGATCTCGCCGGCGGTCTCCGACTCCTCCGCGCGCTCCGTGGCTGTCTTCAGCTCGGGGTTCCCCGTCAGAGCCCGCAGACGCTGCGCGCGCCGAATCAAGATGGTCGGTCCATTGGTTTCGGGTAAGAGGAGAGAAAGGAATATGAGCGAGAATCCAGAGATCCAGAGCAGCTCCAGCATTGGCCAGCGCCACGATTCTGCCTGCGCTGCGAAGCCTCCGATGACCGGGCCTGTGATGGGGCCAAAAACGGCGCCAAGGGCCCAGACGCCGAGGACGTAGGCGAACTGGGTATCTGGGTAGATGTCGCCCATCGACGCACCCTGGAAATGCGCGAGTCAGTTTGAGGAACAGTCAACTGCTCATGAATAGGGTACGCACTCCAGTAGCCAGGGCAGGGCTGCCGACTAGCCCAGTCAGGAAGCGCATCGCGAGGACAGTATTCATGTTCTGAGCGGTGATGAGCGGGATCTGGAATATGACGAATAGGAAGAGTGTCGCGATGTAAACTGGATTGCGACCGAGGATAGGGAGCTCTTGCAAGGGTGTTAAGAACATAGGCCCGATACCGTAGCCTGCCAAGCCAGACAGTCAGCGAGCACGTTGGACGAGAATGGCGCGGAGCGTACCTAGCACATAAAGCGTAAGCCCAAGGGTAGCCATCGTGAGCGAGACGTGGAATTCCTCCATCAGGCCAGGGATGGAGGAGGTGTAGATAGCACTGCCGATGTAGACACTGAAGGTCAACAGAGAGATCGAGAACGCGACAAAAGCGCGTCTGCGAGAGGACCAATTTCTGGCGAGGAGTGAGCATGAACGCTAGACGGCACCAGGGGATCTGACCTGGGATTGTCGGAATCGTTCTCTTCCCAGTCAACAAGGAAAGGGTCGGGGAAATCGCCAGTGTGTTCCGTGAGCTGCTTTTCATAATCCGGGGTCCCCTCGAGCGTTGGCACGGTCGATGTACGCTCTACAGTACCCACGGCCGGTGGTTTCTTTTCTGAGTCTTCGCAAAGGGTAGCCGCGTCCGAGCCAACCTCCTTCCCTTTGCGATCCAGTGAATTCAGGTAGCGCGTTGGTACTACATAACCTGCGCGCTGGTCCGCATACGGCAGGAGACGACCGTTGGACAGATAGTTGACGATTTGCCCAAAGGTCGAGTCTCGGATTATATCGAGCATTACGGTCGAGGTATTCCGAAGCCAGGGCACGGCTTCCCCCTTCCGCGGTCTGTCTTTATACCGCTCAGTGACATTACAAAGGTTCCATGGAGGCTGATTTGTGAGCAACGTTTGAGATGATTCATCTAGAAAAAAGAGATTGATCAGCGGCGGCTCCGAGTCCGCCTAAAAGATAAGGTCAGATTTGGCCGTTGACAACCGAAGGATAGCTTTGAACCCTGAACTTGCCCTAAACCCTGCTTTCCTCTTATTTCCTCTTGTCGCTGAGTCTATGTAAGGGCAACGCGACAACTTGAGGTGGCGTCGAGTCTCAGGATATTTGAGCGATCAAGGGGAAACTTGACATATTGACCAGGGTCGCACTGACACCCACAATGGATGCTATCGATAACCTCTGCCCTGCTCGGCGGAAAACAGCCATGAAAAGCTGCTCGCGATAAGAGATGGCCAGTACGTACTCCGTGGGTCGGAGGCGATCTGTACGGATTAAATCGTCCAACTCTGCAGCTCACGGAGCGCATGCCACAGCCTACAAACAGTTTAATCCATGGTTCAGTGCATCGTACTGACTCGAAATGGAGAAGTACCAGTTTTGCCGTGTTACCGCCGTACCGGTTTGCCGCCTCCGTTTGTTTTCCGTCGGAGTTGATTGGGAGTTGACCTTCAATTTATGACTGGCTTTCTCTCTTGACTGAAGTCTATTCTTTGAAATCGCGACAATTCGCACATCGTGTTCTCGTTGTGAATGTCGACGACAAAAACAATTGTCACACGTGGACCCAGGCCTTCCTGATCTGATCCCATCATATTTCGATGTGGCAGAACCGAAGTTAAAAAAGCTGGCACTTATACCAGTTCAGCAGTAGAGCAAAGGGAAGGTGGTTGCAAGTAACCGCTTGAATCAAATTTTGTGCCATAATTTGGCTCAACTTTTTCTTTCAACTTTTCGAACGTTCAAGAGTCGGACGGTCCCGGCCGACGACCTTGACCCAATCACCCCGAGCACACTGATTCGTCCAGGTCGTTCGGATGAGGGAGAGGGACAGGGTAGTGCCCTGGATTTCGTTGCTGGTGGATTCAATATCTGGGAGAATTTATAATTAGGTGAGAAGCGGTGGCGTTTGAGCGGCGCGTATGGTATATAAAGAAAAACAGTGCTCACACTCCCTCTATTTATATGCAGGCCTGGTGAGCTTGGGATTCAACAATAGCAGAGAACTTTGATGTTTCCTCGTAACTCAAGTCTTTTTCAATCGATCCAGTTTTTGGAAAATCTCAGCTCAGATCATGTTCGGCACGGGCAGTCAGAAGCCACGTTTTCAATAGTATTCAACATAGATGCAGCGAAAGCTCCTCCCACACGTAGTTCCGACCGAAAGATGAACCCGCAATTCCTTAGTTCACGATCCCAACACCGGCATGGGCCTGAACATAACTGGGGACGGCCGACGCAGCCATAATGCTGGCGCTTTTGTACGTGGCCTAGCGAAGTGTAAACTCAGCAGAAAGATTTGTGAGGATTTAGGGAATGAAACTGACCGCTGTGAATCCATTAAGGGTTCCCGTATCCGTTCCAGCAAGGAGCGACCCGGAGGACAACCTAGTGGAATCAGAACAACGTTGAATCAGTGGCGAATTCGAAAGCACGCACAAAGTGTTGGTAACGCAGTTCCTCCCGAGAAGGGAGCTACACGCCGCGGCTTGCGTGGAAGTGGTCGGTATATACGTCTGCCCGTCGCCGGCGAGGGTGGGCGTAGTGACCTGTTTGATGGTTAATCCGATTGATGCAAACGGGAGATTGGAGGGAAAACACACGGTGTTGAAGTAGTTGCCCTCGAGGAGGACCTTGGATCCAACCTCGGGATCTATAGCGTGACCGGCGATCGATACTGTATATTATGAGCGGCTGGATTTGATAGAGGGCCTAGATATACCGAAGTACTACACATTTCACGTTAGCTAGAAGCAAAGGAAGAGGAAGATACGCACGTTGTTGTAGACATGGACATCCTGGAAGTATCCCGAGGTTCCCTGATAACACCTGTTGAAACTCGACAGAGCCACGCAATAAAATCAACGTACTCCGACCTGGGGAACGTCAGTTTGTATAAAATTATTCAAGGTGAATGCACTCACATGAGGCCCCCGTCCGCTAGTCCTGAGTTGACGGTCAAGGTCAGGGAAGAGGACGAATTAAAGAAAAGGAGACAAAACTTGTAGAGACTGGACAAAATATCAGTAGGGATCCTTTCGTCCAACTTAACAGAGAACATACTAGTTCAAGGCGAAAGTGATCTGGTCTCCTGCACCCGTGAAGAGGGCGACCCAGTAATGGCACCCGTTGCAAGTTGCAGAGTACGTCGAATCACCCTATCAGCTGTGAGAATTGTATCGGCTGCGAGCGGGAACTAAACTGACATTGAAGACATTGTTCGAAAACTGGACGTCGGTGAGGTGAGTAGGAAATCTCTGCATGAATATTGGGACACACTGTTGTCTTGGTCACAGCACCGTAGCCCTAATTCGCGTGTCACTTTCCATTTTAAAAAGAGAATACGAAGAAACGCACGGTCACGACCATTTGGCGACCAATGTGTTGGAACTGTTGTAAGTTAGCGAAGCTTCCACCTATTTAGGGCAACTTCCTACGTAGTTGGAGTCGACCTGCGTGCATGATAAGAAAGGGAGAAGTGAGAATTTGCAGAGCTGGCATACCCAGATGTTACTTCCTCCATCGATTTGCAGAGCATCCTGTGGAAAGTATTGTTATAACGAAACATTACATCTTTTACGAAGAAACGTACGCCACCCTAGTGCATTTATCAGCCCTGAAAGACATACGACATAGGCAAAATTGTGCTTACCCAGACATATTCAGCGTTGATGTCAGCTGTGTAGTATTTTAGCATCCCGCTCGAGTAGGTAGAAAGGGGAGATGCTTACTGATTTTGATATTCTGAATAGGCGATTATAAATCGGCGTGGAAATATAGTGAGAACACATACCTGGATGATGATGTTGTTGGCGCCAGTGATTTTCAGACCCTTGCCTTTGCTATATAGAAAAAGATCGGCGTGAAAGGTCGGTAAGAAAGAATGAAACACGTACATTCCACCAGACGATCCCTTGCCCAGCAGTGTCTTGTTGCTGGCGACCACAAGCGGTTTGGTACCAGCGACGTAGTAGGTTGCAGTGGACTTCGCGGCGGAAGGCTCGTAGTTCTCGCACCCTAAAACCGAATATCAATCGAGGGTCGAGGATATCAACGAACAACAAACAAGAGTTGGCGTCAATGGCGAACTTAAGTAACAGTGTTAGTCAAATATCTCCGAAACTAGCAAGGACTTGCTTGAGGATTTGGAGAGCATGTCCACGGCTTGCAAATTGTCCCGGTGGTGGTTCCCTCGTTGGAGGTGAAGTCGTAGATACTCTCCAGCAAAATGACCCGTGCGGTAGAGTCACTCAACCACGTCGTCAATTCCGCAAGAGATGAGGGAACTGAAGGAATTGCACTTCCTCCACCCGTTGTGCCAGCAGCCAGGCCGAAAGGAGTCCCGACAGCGGAGACCGTTCGGAGGAGAGCAAGAGCAGCACAAACGAATCGGGGGGAGATGGCGAACATTTTCAGGTGGGGTAGATTCCCATTGCCACGGTCTTTTAAGCTCGGTTGAGTTCTGTGTTCGGATAATTAGAAGCCCTTTGCGAAGCTCGGGGAGAATTAAACCGCAGTGCCTGAAAATCAGCTGTCTCCGCCAAGGCTTCCTCAGATGACCTCGAAAGTTGGTTTGAAGTATATCTGGTGTGCTCGGAAAAAGTAGCGGCCCGGCCGCGGCTAGGCAATTCCGCCTCGGTTCCGCGTAACGTCGGGCGAACAGCATGAAAAAGGCGCAGATGACTTCGGTGCCATTCCTTATACCATTGCGTATCTCGCTAGGGACACTCGTAGGTTCACTTTGAAGCCCTCGTATTGAAAATCCGGGCCGAATCCGTGTGATTTTGTGAGGGATCCAAGCTTTGCGCAATTGTTGAGTCGTCTCCATTGGTCTGTCGGAAAAACCCCAGTTCGGTTGGAACGGAATGGGTCGGCTTGCCGGCTTGGGTGCGATTGGAACCGGTTGCAAGCCGCTGGCGGGGTGGCTTGGAACCGGTCCCAAGATGTTGGAAGCAGCTCAAGGTGATTGAAGGCTTGGGACGGCTTTGAACGGGTTCTGACTGAGCGTAACACAACAAATGATTGAGAGCAGTAAATCTTGTTCATTCATCCGATATCCCTTCAAACCTGGTAGTACGTCGAGGAACAAACTCGCTGGGCTGCCAGTGCCATCGAGGAACGGATGTGGGGCGAGTGACGTCATATATTCACAGCATGATATAAATCACGGCGAAGCGACTCCGTGACTCCACCTCTCTTCCTTCAACCACCACCACCACTCTCGCTGTTGCCTCGCCCACAAGTCCTTTTCGTCCCTCCGGCCCCGTGTCACAGCCCGCATGTCGCCCCGACCCTGCTGGCCGTCTCACAGCTGCCTGACATGCGCACACAGTGCCCATCAAGACCCATTCCGCCGCAGACACACGACCCCGTAGAGGCCGCCGTTGAGCATGTCGAAGCGTCCCGCACGAAGAACTGTGAGGGGAGGTTACTGTTGACGCTTTGGGGCGCTTTTGGTATGTCCTTTTTTATCTTCTTTGGGACTCCGACCTCCGTTTGTACTCGTTGTCGTACCTTCCTCTGGCTGAGCTGCCAAGGTATGTACGTCTGTGCACCGATACTCTACGCATCTGAGCTAGCACCAGCACTTAGGCTAACAACCCGAGACGATGCCGGCGAACGGGCGACATAGTGACCCTTGCGCGCGAGAGCTCGTGTCGTGATGATTCTCAGCTGCTGTCCAGCCTGTCGTGAGGCAGCCTCAGTCGAGTCGGCTCAGCTGATGCTAGTAGTTACTCGATGTACTAGTTTTGAATACAATTTTTTTTTATTCGCGGCGCCCGTGCCAGTTGCAACGGCTTGGGATGAGTCTCAACGTCCGAAGCTGTCAGTTGGCTTAGAACCCACGGCATGGATTGGAACCGGTTTGATGAAGTTGACCTATGAGTCCCAAGCCACGTAAACATTTTGACCTTGGAACGCCTTCGAACCGGTTCAATGGCGTGCGAACCCAACCTGGATTTTTCCGACATCTGAACAGAGGGGCAGCGGACCAGGCGGTTATTGGTACAGCCCTCGCATTGCGTGCACATGAGATCGATAGGTATTGTTGATATCAGGGAGAAAATTACTGCGCAGCTGCCAGCATACACAGTGGTAGCTGCCTGTACTTACTCGATAGCCTTCCGTGCCCGTAGCTAGGTCCCGCAGCAGCAGATCCAAGAAAATACCGCAGAACGGTCTTGAAGACTGAAGTTTCGCCGGAGCTTGAAGCCAGCCTCAGACTCAACAGAGACTCTGATCGTGTAAACGCAGGATGCCACCGAGTGACCGAGGCCTCGGTTTTAGAAACCACGACAAGATCTTCATTTGCCTGAACCTGCATCCAAGGGTCAATCGCTGGACTTGTCACGGTGTGTGGCGGGCGAAGGACGGATTCGGCGGAGGCGGCCATCAAACTCGGCTAGTTAGTGTAGCCTACCATATCCCGACTAGTGTATAGCTAGTGTACTGCTGCATAGCCCTTGTGGCCAGGTACAGCATTAAATAGAACTCCAGTCCAGTCCAGTCCAGTCGGCTATCATTAGGCGGCTTTACTCTAACCACCATCTTGAGATTCTCACAAAAGTCATGGACTCTTCGTTCGTAAACCCACACTGCCATGGGATGCAAGAGCACCCCTCGGCTGTCACTCAGCGCGCTCAATTGTCCGCGTCCGGTTCCCGTAGTGCATCGGCGGCGTTGGACCCGCTCTCGTTCCATCTCTCCTTGGGGTCTGCCTCGTCGGATTACATGGCATGAACATAATTTGACTCTTATTTCTCAAAGGTTGGCGTATACAGTCGGCTCTGCGGTTGGATCAAGACCGCCGTCCTCCGACTGCTGTCTGGCTGCATTCGTGTCGCCAAATACAGTCGGACTCACAGCGGGTGCACGCGCGTGGTCTAAGCATGCACATCGATCGCAACCCCAAGATACTGACCCAGAGGAGGCCAAGAAAAATGCGGAATCAAGCGCTGGGTGGTGGGGTACTCCTTCTGGCCCCGTTGCTGTCATCAACGAGCGAGCCCTGGCACTGTTCTGGAAAGTGATGAACGCTGCTACGTGGAGGAATTTACACTGGCTCCCGCACCAGATATTGGTGTATGAGGTAAGGGTATCCGAGGGGTACGGGATGCGCTGGTCACAGGATCGCAGTGGCGCGCAAAACAATGAAGACGAGACACCAGAGTGGATCTTTCGCGGGTTTGTCGAGCCTATGATGAGTGGGGGACATGAAGTAGGATGGAGACATTAGTATTTTTGAATCCATGGTAATGGCACATCTATCTAACTTGTTACAAGGGACGACATGTCTAATGCGCACCGAAGAACTCCTCAGCCACAAACTCCCAGATTTTCTGCGGGCTGTTATACTGCTCGTGCGTGAACTGGTATTTCCTGGTGCCCTGCTCCCAGACAAACTCGAGGATGCCATCCTGCCTGTTGGTATACGGGATAGCATTCCGGAAGTTCAACGTGAGCTCGGCGCTGATGGGGAGGGGCTGTGGTGCAGCCGCGTCGTGATCCAATTTTGCCATCTGGAGTTCGGATATAACACCATTAAGGTCCGTTACCTCAGAGCCCTTGACGCCCCCATCGAACTGCGAAGCGGTGGAGTTGGGGGTGCCTCCGAAGACGGCAGATCGCACGCCGTGCTTCTGGAACAGATAGCTGCTGAATATCGAGGCCGTCGACGCGCATATGCCATTGGAAACGATGACATAGTCGTGGGCCGCGAAGGGGGGCACAGTAAAGTTTGTCCAAACAGAACTGTTCCCAAAATCATCCAGGAACGGGTGGGAATACGCGTCCGCGACACCATTTATGGTCTGCGGAACAGGCGGGTCCATGAACTGCTTGTTGGAGGTGAGTGGCAGATAATTTTCCCCTTTATAATTCCCATAGAAATACTCGGAATCGGTGTCGTTCGTTGCTGCGGCCGCCTCCGACTGGCGTCTGATCAAGTCGTTGACGCGGAGAACTGCAGGGAAGCCGGCGTAACTGTCCCTGGGCCACAGAGACCAAATCGCGATGGCTCCGGCCAGGATATATCCCCCACGATTCCCAGATATGTCAAGCAGAAGGTGTTGGACGCCTGCTTTCTTCAACGCCGTGATTCCAGTGAAGAGAGTTTGGGAAAACTCCGCGAAATAGGTGTCGGAGTCGTATTTGATGGAGGGCTCGAATTGTTCGAAATACACCACGCCAACTTTGGGGTGTTTCTCCAACTGATAGATATCGAGGGTTAGGGATGTTCCGAACGAAGTCACTGGGACGGAAGTGAGTCTAAATTATGTTATCTCAGCATAACAAAAGCTTACGGTTCGGTTGAACATAGTTGGTTTGCGGAGTATCCTGCGGGCTCTCCAGAGCAGCGGCGCGGACTGGAAGCTGGGTATCAGGCGCTGTGACTGCCTTGCGACGCAACTTCGACGGGCCACTGAGACCTTCGCGATGATCCACTCCTTCTTCCTTGGCCAGCGAACACGTCTTGGTGAAAAACGAAGCCGTCGTGTTTCCTTTACCCGTGAACGTCGCCGCCCACGGAACAGTCACCGACTTTATTCCCTGCTCAGTCTGCAGGCGCACGGTAATGGAATCGGCACCCGGATAAAAGGAGCGCTGGCCGAAGCGCCCGACTTCCTGCGTGTACAGCCCAGAAGACGTATCCGCGGAATAGCGCGACATCAGGCGCATATAGCGCGGGTCTACGCTTTCGTACGCCCCGGCCAGTCCGTCATAAACGCTCGACCTCGAGGCGAGATCTATCAGGTACTTCCCGGCCTCCACTCCGTCGATGGTGAGGACCCGCGCACCGTCATATGGCCGCACATAGACCCCGACGCTCTCGAAATATGCTTCGAGGCCAGGGCGGTTCGCATTGGGGAAATTGTAGTTGCAAAGGAAGGTCGGGAAGGCTGCACGATCGAAGGGGGTATTCGCAAGAGTACTGATCGAGAAGGGAAGATTCCAGCTGAAGGCGGCGGTGCACGCCGCGACGTAAATGGTATGGCCGTCCTGTTCCCGATTGTACGCATCTGTTACCTGTTCACGGCAACGCCTCAATTTCTCCATAGCTTAACATCGAAAAACCAAGCGGCTTACTGCCATGTTAAAGTCCCAGTCGGTCTTGAAGAGCGATGAAGAAACCTTGTGCTGAACATCTAGCAAAGTTCGGGCTGCGTACAAAATAACAAACTCGATCCAGGACGCACCTTGCAAAAGAGGTCGTAGCCTGACGTTGTGCGGAATCTTGGCATTGGGAGAATGCTGGAACCATGTCTCGAGGGAATAGTACGGAAGGGATTTTAGGGTGGTGTCGACAACGGCCAAACTGCGGCTCTGATTGAATGGGACGTTGAGCTCGCACGCGTGGGCTACTGCGCTAGAAACCCACACAGAAGCCGTCGCAAGTGCGCATGGGTCACTGAAATGCTTTTAGCCGGGCATTACGGAGACGTTAAAGAAATTCACCCTGCGTGGCCGAGGGCGGCCGACGCCACTAGCATGAAGAGCGGGAGTTTGAACACCAGGACCATGAAGAAAGTAGAGGGGAAACGGGGAGTCTTACCTCCTGTTAAATACGGTTTAAAAAAATTGAGTTGAGTAATCGGAAGTTGAAATTTTTGCAAGAAGTATACTGTAGTACGGTTCTAGAGTTTCCATTCAAGTTACCATGGCTCCAAAGAGTCAGTATCGGTGCGATAGAGTTCTGTTACCTACGTAAAGCCCTTCCAAAGTGACAATCGCGAGTTTTTTGACGAGCAGACCACGGCAAGGTTGGGTTGATCTGGGGTCTTGGGAGTAAGGGTAAGGCCGTTGAGGATGAACGACGGGGGCAGGCTGACATCCGAGCGCTGGAATTACGAGTCGTTGTCTCGAGCGGTACCGTATTGCGATATCCGTTCTTTCCCCGATTTACTTTTCATCCGCCGTGCCGTCTTAATTCCGAGCGGTCGGCGCCTGCGAGGACACGCAAATACAGTTGAGGTAAAGGAAGATGACCTTTGCATGCTGACTTTGGAGACCTTTTGCGCGCGGCTGGAACACGATTGACTTTTTGGTCTGGCGGCATGAGCTGAGGGCGTAGCGCGAAATAAAATAAAATTGTAGGTCGCACAGGATGGAGATGATTATTAAGTGGAGTGTGGAGATCAGTTCCAAGACGGTGCGTAGGTCCAATTATTCATCTCATCGCGTGCCCCAGGACCTCTCATTAACAGAAAATCCAAGCCTTCCCGATGCAATGCATGAAGGCCACGACGCGTTGCGCGACTGGGTCGAGACTCTCTCGTGAGCAGGGCGGCCTTCTTGAGCGCGCAATCCTCTGCCTTCCATCGGGATTGCAACATCTCCAGATACACCGTATAATCGATGTAACTCTGATCTTGGCATCCGAAAAACATACACCGCAGTTGCGGAGCGACAGTTCTACCCTCGGACACAGTGAGTGTCTTCATCAAAACGTTGATATCCTTGATGGCTTCGGGCTCGTGAATCACGATGGCGAGTTTAGTAATGCAGGAAAACTTGGTTAAGATCCCGGTCGTCATTTGAGCATTGGGGAGCCCTCTGAGGCAAAGGCTTTGCAACGGGCATGCTGAACGATCGAGAAAACCCTCCAGGAGGCGCGGAATATCATCGTTGTCATGCCTGGCCCATAGCGCGAGTGCTTCCAGCCGGGGAGCCGCGAGATAGTTTAAAATTCCAGGGTCCGACACATATAGACGTTGAATGTGCAACAAGTCGACGATCTCCACTTCATCCGGCCATGGCTCGGGGTCGAAGCCTATTTCGCAACGAGCTTCGATGAGGTTCGTTGCCAGCTTCAATATAGCTTTATGCGTCTCCCACGAGCCGTCGAGTTGATAGCGGGTGAGTTGGTGTACGGGGAGGGCAATCGGCAGAAACCGATATTCGTTGAAGACACCGGCGTCGACCAGGGAAGGGGCCGTCTGGAAGCAATCGATTGAGTCGACTCCTGCTTGGCTTTCCGGACCGTCCCATTGAATCCACAGTCGCTTCAAAGATGGGAGTCGGTCGTGAAGAGCGGATAGAAGGGGAACCATCTCGGAGGTTATTCCAATGCTGAGCTCCTCCCACCGGGCAGAGTGCTCTAATAGGAGCTCAAACATCTGGATTTGTGGGCCGGTATCCACTTCCGGGGACGCATAGAAATGAATCCTCAGTTGCTGGGCCCGCTGGATCTGAGCCTCGACGAGAGGCAATAGGCATGCGGACGGAGGAGTATAGTCTCGAAAATAATCGATTACGACCAGCGACCACAGTGACGGAGTCGAGAGAGAGACCGCTCTCCAGCGACTACTGACCCAGGTCAGCACCCAAGGAATATTGGTGTCGTATCTCCCCCAGCTCAGTGCGCGCCGGTGGCTGGCCACCAATGTCCACCAAAATATTTCGCCGAGGACTTCAGGCGGCACCCTCCGCAGCGGAGAGAGTATCACTCGATTTCGCGCCTGGTATGTGGTCAATGAAGCCCTGTCTTCCTCCAGCTGCTTCAGCTTCTCTTGGTAAGATTCCAGCTGCTTCTGCACTTTCTTTATCTCGTCATCGACACATGCCAGTCGTAGATCCGTCTTCGAAATGACCGACTGAATGAGGGCAAATTCCTCGGCATCCGGTGGCTCGTTCGTGTTTAAGAGTGTGCGGTGCCACGGTGCAAGTGTAACGGATGGATCGAGGGCGTCGGATTCCGAGTCCTCCGGCCCAGATACGTGCATCTGACTTCACAGCACAGAGGAGAAATCCAAGGCCAAGAGCGCCTGGGCCAGAGTTTTAAAAACAGAAACGGAACGCGCAAGTGGGTGGTAAGGATCAAGGCGCTCAGGGCACTGCCACTGAGCGCTTAGTACTGGCGACACCGTGTTCCGGTTCCTTCAAATTTGCTTCAAATCGGAAGGCGGGGTCAAGGCGGGGTTATGCAGGTCTACGAATCTCCACGATGCGTGAGGAGTGACACCACCTGAATACAGTAGTACTCCGATTTGATTGGCAGGCCTCGGCGCTCGGTGAGTCAATTTGCACGGCGGCCAGCGCTGTGATACTTGTTCACCTCAACTCACGCATCTCGGAGCATTTAAAAGCTCAGATATTGACTCACAGTTACTGCTATCAGTCGGTCCATCATGAGCCATGTGTATCATTTGACGGGAAGTATTCTGGTCTTCATCATCCTTTTCCTATGGCAGGCCGTGCAATCCACATCTCTCTGCGGCGGACCAATTACCATGCTTCTCCAACTTCTGCTGGCCTTCTCCGAGCTATTCCTACTCGTTTTCAACTCGATTTCACACTGAATAATTCGAAGTTTTACCTCATTCCCTCTACATGGATTCCCCGATCTTCGATGCACTTCGCGGCGATGTTGAGATTCGAGCTCGGTCTCCCGTCGCACGCGTGCGCAGTCGACGATCATCTTCCATCCATCTCGTGTGGCTCTATATATCTGGAGACTCCCCATGTATCCTCCCCCGCTTTTGCCTGAGCCAGTACTGCGTCTACACGTCGACTCGGAAATCTTTCACGGCAATGCCAACACGTTCGTTTTCCTCTCCTCCTTCCTTTGACGCCGATGGCACATTGGGTGGGTCATGCTGCTTTTTTCATGCCTTGGATTTGATTTGGCTCTACATTTCTCTAGGCGCACTGCTTATCGGCGTACTCTTCTCGTACGTCCTGTTTGGCGTAACTACTACGCAAACGTACATCTACAGCGGCCGGTTTCCCAATGATTCTCGCAAAGTCAAGATGCTGGTGTGTCCCCGCTTCTGCTGCCCAGGCAATTATTTTATTCATACGACCCCGTTCTCAGGTCGCTGTGGTCTGGTAAGTTGTCTCTCTCAGGAGCTTCGCGGCGTGGGATGACTAGGTGCCTGCTAAGGCTTTGCGAACTGGGACATGTCGTCTGTATTGGGCACACGCTGTATGTCTTAGTGATATCCGATATCGGGCATCCCGAGCGCCTCAGCACCATCCCGCAGTCGCTGGAGGCATCCACGCTCTTCAACGCCGTCGTGTCTACCTGCGGTGCGTTGCTCTCAAAATAACGGGATAGGATCAACTCAAATTCATACGCGGCAATTGCTTCAGTCCAAGGCTTCCTCTCCTTCCGAATCTACCGCCTCTGGAAGCAGCTGTACATCCCGCTCCTCACCTGGACACTTTCATTTTTATTCATGGGCGCCACGGTCGTGGTGTTCGCTGTCGGGCTGCAGTCGCTCCCGTTTTCGCAGTTCGAGGCGCGGTGGGGCTGGCTCCTGGATTCTCTTTGGAGTGTCGCAGCGGCGAACGACTTGATCATTGCTTTGACGCTGGTGTTTTGGCTGTATCGGGGGAGGGCAGATGCAGATCAAATAACTGTGGTGGTGGACAAACTTATTGCGTGGACTATAGGTGTGTCTCCTAGGAATTGTACATGTGGGTACTCAATCTATTGGCAGAGACCGGTGCCATAACTAGGCATGTTGGCTATCATTATTCTAAGTACGATCTTATGTTTTACTGGCAGCGCTGCGGCAATCCTGAACCTCGTATGCGTAAGTCATCTCTAGCTCATCTTCGTGCCTCGATGAATAACGTCTATGCATACATGTAGTTTGTCACCATGAAGCAGAATTGTGCGGGGTTTCATTTTTAAATGACCGTGTCGCTCATCTGCCCTAGTCATCTGGATTGCTTGGTATGTTGTCACCGCCAGACGTAAGCTCAGATCTTCGAGTTACGTTCTATGCTGATTCGAACAACAGTCTACTCCAACTCCTTCCTGGCCAGGTAAGTGGAACGGGTAAGTATCCAGCCAGTCGCTCATAACTACCCAGCCTCAACTCGCGCACCACCTTGCGCACCATGCAAACCACTCTGCACACGATGGATAAAGTCTCTAGTACCTCGCCCCCATTTCCACTCTATTCCGTGAGCCTTGGCGCCCTAAATATGTGGCGAAACGGGTGGCTGATGAACGTTAGCAGAGTAACGTTTTGGTCAACGACGACACCTTTCTGGAAGAGCTGCGGACGCCCGTGTCTCCAGTTTCGAGGAACCCCAGGGTTGAACCCCGTGCCATTTATGGTCAGATGATGAGCAGCAATATACCCGATCGTGGCCCCGATAGGACATTATATTTTTGAGTGCGGACTTGTTTTCCCAACGTTGCGACCGTGGTAAGAGCGTAAACGCTCGCGGGGTTTAGTTCGAGTTTCTGTAACATGTTCAAGTTGGGAATTCGTGGCTGTGCATTGGTTTGCTAGTAGGGATGTGACCATAACGTCACACATGTCCTCTTCCTTCCTCCCGTTGGCCACAATCCGAATTTCTGCTCCGACGGGCGTTGCAAACAATACCTCGAGCCTCGAGGGACTCGAAACCCAAAAAACCGGCGCTTAACGCGTTAATCCAGTATTTGTCGGCTCCTCGAACACTCAAACCGCTTCAAATTGGCTTCAAACCATCACGACTCCGAGTCGCAAACTTCGAAGAGTCCGGGGTGCCATGATGACCAGTGATGATGATACGCGTTACTTGACTGTGTCTGGAGCTTGAAAAGCACTCAAATGGTGTTTTCGGCCGTTTCTAGCGGCTCTGAATCGAATCGTGATCTAGATCTGAAGGTAATTTTTTTTCTCATACCGTATTTGCCTGCCGCTCATATATAACTTTGGTTGTACTTTCTCCAGCCATTTCTTGTTCTGGAATGGACGGCTCTGGAGGGAGTTTTCAGCAAAACCTTCAAATTGCGGGCTTCATCCATTATTTTGGGGCGAAGTGAAGCTCTCCAAATGCTCTGGATATGTAGTCCAACGAACCCTTTCCATCCTCCCTTTTCTATCTCAAGTTTTTCGCGTTTTTCGCGTTTTTCTCCTTCTGGCGCCCAGTCATCAATCCGGCTTTCTTCGGACCGCCAATTGCGCTGGTCGCATCTTTCCTTCACTTCGCCCAGGATGATGGCCAGAACGCGATACGTGGTCCTCACCTTGACCATTCTAGTCCGTTTGCCCACTTCCGGGATCTTTTTACTGATACTGAGCGGTCTAGGTCAGTCTGTATTTCATCCTCACATTCGTGCGCGACGGAGGCCCGGCATCGCTGGTTACGATTGCCAGCAAGTGGAAGGCCGGCGCGGGCCAGCAGGAGACGAAAGTGTGGCATGAGCCGCCATACAAGACCCCCGTGGCCGAGAAATACTACCTGAAGCCCAATTCCACCGCCACGCGCAAGGCCAGCGCTGCCATCGTCATGCTTGGTGCGTGCTTCTCGTTCTCTCTTTTACTTCGCTCACAACCGATGCAGCACGCAACGGCGACATAAACGGCGTCGTCCAAACCGTGACAGAGTTCGAGGCGAAATTCAATCATAAATTCGAGTATCCCTACGTGTTCCTGAACGAGGAGCCGTTCTCGGACGAGTTCAAGCGCGCTGTGCGCGCGCTGCCGTTGAGCAAGGTCGAGTTCGGGTTGATCCCGCACGACCACTGGTTCCAGCCCGACTCGATCGACGAGGAGAAGGCCGCCGCCGTGCGCAAGCAGATGCACGAGAAGGGTATCATCTACGGTGGTGCGTCATTTCGCCTCACTGTGTGGTCGTCGTAGATACCTGATCGGGACACAGACAGCGTCAAGTACCGCAACATGTGCCGCTTCAATGCGGGCTTTTTCTTCCGCCACGAGCTGCTCGCAAAGTACCGCTACTACTGGCGCGTCGACCCCGATGCGCGCTTCTTCTGCTCGCTCGACTACGACCCGTTCCTCTTCATGCAGGACGAGGACAAGAAGTACGGCTTCACGGTCTCCCTCCCGGAGTACATCGAGACGATCCCGACGCTGTGGGACACTGTCAAGAATTTCACCCGCGCCAACCCCGGGCTGGTGGTGCATGACAATGCGATGGGTTTCTTGAGCGACGATGGCGGGGAGAGTTATAACAAATGCCATTGTGAGTCCTGTCCTTTAGCGGTGCTACTGGGCTGACGCACCCCGCAGTCTGGTCCAACTTTGAGATCGGCGACCTCGATTTGTGGAGGGGGGAGGCGTACATGAAGTTCTTTGAGTATCTGGATTCTCAAGGCGTGAGTCTTTTCTTCCCTGCATCCCATCTGCGCGCACCCGCCTCCTTCTCCCAACGACCACGCTGACCCTCCCGCAGGGCTTCTACTACGAGCGCTGGGGCGACGCGCCCGTGCACTCCATTGGCGCCGCGCTGTTTGCGCGCAAGGACCAGATCGTATGTCCCCTTCTCTGCTCCTACGTGTACATATACCTGATCAACGCGTTGGCAGCACTTTTTCGACGATATCGGTGCGTTTGCGTTTGCGTGTGCTGGCTCGTCCCTTGTCCCTCTGTGTTCCTGCTTTCGTTGGGGTTCATGCACGGTCCGCGTCCGTCGCCCGTCTCTTCACTCTATCCTTACCCTCATCCATCTCCCCCTCACCCACTTCCCCTCTCCCTCTCCCTCATGCTCACCACCGCTAACACGCTTTCGGATACAGGCTACCGCCACGAGCCCTTCCAGCACTGCCCCCAGGAGCCCGCGCACTCGCGCGGCCGGTGCGAGTGCGATATGACGGATAACTTTGGTGGGTCTTGCTTTTCTACTTCCTTCTTGCACGAAGCTCACTCCTCCTCGCAGATCGCGAAGGCTGGTCGTGTCTTAACCGGTACGACCGGATCTTCACGTAGGGTCGGCTGCGTGGGTCTGAGGCTTCCGTCGAGTCTGCGAGTCAGCCTCTACGTGCGTCCGTTTCCTCGGATTTGTGTGGATGACGCTGATGATATTTTGCTTGTAGCTGCAGCGCGGGGCTGGGTAGATGCAGCGCTGGGGTTGATCCGGGGCAGCGACGGCTGCGGCTGCGGCGCCGGGGATGTACAATCGTCGCAGGACTGGGACTCCCGGTTTCGAGGAAGACTCGAAGAGACACTGATGTGGACTATATGGACTGCGTGTGCAGCACTTATCTGTATAATCTGCGAATATGATATGTAAGTAGACCACTATTGCCCGAGGGTATAGTCACGGACGCATCGGCGGATATTTTGTTAGAGGACTTTTGATCGCCTTTTTTACTTCCCACCAGTGTCACTGGCACGCGCGCCGCTATTTCGACCTCAGGATGGCGGTAGCGCGGCCTGAAATGGATTGCGCGCTCTGGAGCCCTGTATATCGGGGCTCGGATCCGGGATCGCGGGAGACGCGAATCCAGGGCGGGACTTCGCCCGGTGTCTGACTACTCGACCTTCGTTGCCTTTCCCGGGAACCACAGCTTCGACCGCTGGAGGATAACGCACATCGACCCGTGAATGTAATCAAGCGGCCTTTTGTGCCGCGTTGTGGGGTGTGCTGAGCTGGACCGCTTTTTTTTTTTTCGCGATCATGGAGCGATATCGGTCTTTCAAACTGACAGTCGCACCTACGCCACCTCCACCCTGTAAGCTTCTCACTCAAATAAATGCAGCTGCGGCCTTAATTCAACTGGTAGTCCGTGAAGAAAGAGACGAGGAGTACCCGAGTTATTTAATTCTACTCAGGTAAAGTGTAAAGTGTACATCACGTTCAATTCCAAGATGATCCGTGCCCCAACCAATCCAGTTCTTCGCGAGCCCTCCCTTCCATCAACAAAGAGAGGTCCAATCCCTCTTGACGGAGCGCTCGAAAACTATCAAGTAATAGTTTCCGTGCAAGCAGATGTGCTTGACTGGAATCTACAAGGAGGGCAGCGGACCTGAGTGCGCAACCATCTGCTTTCCATCGAGATTTCACCATCTTGAGGTACAGCATGTCGTCGAGGTAATTGTCCTCTTGGCATCCGAAGATTATGAGGCTTAAATGTGGGGCTATCATACTCCCGGTGAGATCCGACACCGTAAGTGCCGACAACAAGGCGTTGGTCGCCTTCTCCTCAGTGGAGAGAATTACGAGCTCGGTGACGGAAGGTGCCTTTTGCAATATCTTCGAAGTTATACGAATGTTGGGGTGGCCTCTGAGGGAAAGTCTCCGAAGAGGGCAACGTGAGCGATTGAGGAACGACTCCAGTTGCGTTGGGTCAGGACCACCATCCACGAACACAAGTGCGATGTCTTCCAAAAGAGGAACGCGGAGAAAGACCAGGGCTTCCACGTCTGATACATAAAGGCGGCGAACGTGCCGCAAATCGATGATTACATCCGGCTCCGGCCAAGGGTCCTCGTCGAAATCGATGTCAATGTAAGCTTCGATGAGATTGGAAGCCAATTTCAATATTTCTCTATGTGTCGCCCATGGGCCGTCGAGTCGATAACGGGTGAGTTGTTGTATGGGGAAGGCAGTCGGCAGAAAACGAAACTCGTTGTAGACAGCGGCGTCGACCAGCGAAGGGGCCGTCTGGAAACAGTCAATGGACTCGACTGTTTGACTTTCCGCGTCTTGCCACTGGATCCATGATCTTTTCAACGACGGAAGTCGGTCTCGAAGGGCGAGTAGAAGCGGGACGATCGCGGAAGTCAATCCGATGCTCAGCTCTTCCCAACGCGAGGAGTGCTGCGCGAGAAGTTCGAATAATTGGATTTGAGGCTGGGTTTCGGCACCGGGATCCGCGTAGAAATCAATCTTCAACTTGAACTTTTGGGAGCGTGCAATCTGTGTTGGAGTCCCAGAATTCGTTCCAATTCCGGAGACAGCTGTCAACGGAATGATCGGGCCGAGACACGCGTCTTAATGAAAGAGACGCGTCGGCACAAAGCTTTCCTCAGTACAATTACGACGTACTGAGGTAGGCTTCCGATATCCTCTCGGGACAGGGCTTGGACTGACAATCTACTTAGATTTATATATATTCATACACTGTCCAGGTACTGTCCAGTACAATTACGACGTACTGAGATTTATATATATTCATACACTGTCCAGTTTCTAACAGGTTATGGGCTATTGCTGCTGAAAGCTGGACCCAACGACGTTGAACACCCCCCTCGCTATATGACAACATCCCCCGACGTCGAAAACCTCACATTTTCTTTGTCCACACTCTCGATTTCCACGATGCCACTCGAGACGATCAAACCCAAGACCATAACCGGCCTCGACACCCTCGACCTCGACAAGAGGAACTATGTTCGTTGGTCGGAGTCCGCCGTTGACGCCTTCCTGTATGCGGGCATTCGCGAGTACGTCCTCGACGAGGTCCCGAAACCCGCCGAAGGAGATTCCGACCTTGCTATCTGGAAAAAGAACGACAACCTCGCGCAGGCGGGCATTCGCATGCACATCTCGGATGCAGAGAAAGACTATCTACGCACCTGCACCATCACGTCCGCGGCAGACATCTGGAAGGAACTGAAGACCAGACATCGCCAGAAGGCTTCCACCCAGACCTCCCTCCTTGACGACCTCCTCTCCATCCGCATCGAACGCGACGGCGAAATGGTCAAGCAAGCCGCGAAGGTGCGCGAAATTTGCAAGCACATCTTCGAAATCGGCAAGCTCGACGAAGACAAATTGGCACGTGTCGTCCTCCTTCATGCCCTCTCCCCCGACCTCCGTTACATCCGGGACAAACAAGAGGACAACGAATCATCGACCGCAGCCGACATCGTCCAGTCGCTCGAGAAGGCAAAGATGCGTTGGGAGGAGGAGACAAAGACGGAGCGGGAAAGCGCTGAACGCGCGAATGCGGCCCGCACAACCGCAAAGTCCCCGACCACGACCAACAGCACGAAAGGCCTATGCACAACATGCAATGGCAGGCACCGCACGGAGGACTGCTGGGCCAAGGGCGGCGCCATGGAGGGCCGACGCGATGAAGTGCTCGAGCGCAGGGCGGCGCGTCGCAAGGACAAGGAGTCCAAGGAACAACCCTCGACCACCACCACAAAGCCCGCCGGCAAGCCTCGATTTGCGCTGAAGGACGCGAGCGGCAAAACAATCTATTTTACCCTGGCCGACGACGAGCCAGAGAGTGCAGCTGCTGCTATAGACAGTGTCACTCCCAATTCCAAACTCGAGGAGCTGTACGCAACGTACCACACTCGCCGCGACTCCAACGCCTCCGACTCTTCCGGCTTCTCCATGATGGCCGGCGATGTCACAGATTTCTCGACAGTCGTCGACAACGCCGTCACCGATCACACGGTGCTTGCGGCATCCAAAGAGTATCCACCCTTCGCCGCAGATACAGGCGCCACCGTTCACATCTCTCCCGTCGAAGAGGATTTCTACTCCCTGCAAACCCTCGTCACTCCGCAGAAAATCTTCGGCGTTGGCGGGACGTACATTGAAGCCACTGCCAAGGGCGAAATCCGCATCCGCGCTCCCAATGGGCGCATTCTCATCCTACACAATGCCCTATACGTCCCGCAAGCCGCCATGCGCCTAATTTCGATCGGACGCATCGTCGATGAAGGCTACTGCGCTCTCTTCGCAGATGACGGGTTCTCTATTGTCGACATTGAGAACAAGGTTACCACCATCACAGGAACCCGCGAGGGCAAGAGACTGTACTCACTCGAGGGTACCATCATTCCCCGCCCCACCGCCCACATCGCCACATCCCAGCCACTCCCCGCTAACCTCGAGACTTGGCACGGTCGGCTCGGACACATCGGCGTATCCACTATTCGCAAGATGGCCGAAGGCGGGATGGCGAAAGGTATGCCTGTCGATCTATCGGAGCTGCCGCCAAAATGTAAACACTGCATTCTCGGAAAACAGACTCGCACGAAGGTGCCGAAAACTAGAACGCACGCGAGATCGACGAGGAAGCTTGGGGTGGTTTATGTGGATCTGACAGGGCCGGAAGCGGTAGAATCTAAACGTCGAAACTGTTACTCTATGGAACTGGTCGATGAATACACGGACATGACCTGGTGCATTCTTCTGCGCACAAAGAACCAAGCGTTCCCAGAGCTCAAGCGCTGGGAAAACGAGAGACGCCAGGAATGCGGAGAGGAAGTCGGCATCTACCGCGTGGACAACGGCGAGCTAAAAAGCCATCAAATGAAAGATTGGTTAGCTCGCGCGGGTACAAAATTACAAACGACAGCACCGTACACATCCGCCCACATCGGCATGGTAGAACGTCGACACCGAACAGTGTTCGAACTCGCGAGAACCATGCGTTCTGCATGCGATCTGCCCGCAAACTTATGGGATCACTTCGTCGAAACAGCTGCTTATGTCGCCCAGCGACGCCCAACAACCTACCAACGTCACAAAACTCCGTATGAGGCTTGGTACAATGAAAAACCTGACCTCTCTCACCTGCGCGAAATCGGATGCGACGCGTTCGTGCTGATCCAGAACAAACACAATCCGAAAATTTTCGTCCGGTCCCTGCCATGCAAGCTTATCGGTTACTCCCCAGACTCGAAGGCATATATTTGCTATCACAAACCTTCTCGCAGCGTCCTCACATCGTATCATGTCCAATTCATTGAATCCCACCAGACTGTGCCAAAGCCGCTTCGGCCGGGACGGATCGTCAACGTGGAAGACGAACAAACCTCCAATGATACACCATCCCCCGATCTGCTCCCGCCGTTCACAGTCCACGAGGAGGACGATGACGACGATCAGGAGGAGCCAGCAAAAGAGCTTGAGCCCACTCCAGAAGAGCCGAACGAGCCTGCTCCTCGTCGCAGCAACCGAGTTCCTGGGGAAAGCGCTGCCGAAAGGCTTCGTCGTGCTGTAAACGAGGCCAAAGAATCTGGTGATAGAATCAAAGCTAATAGAGAGGCAAAGCGGCGGGAACACGTACCTAACGAGAACGACGTACACGCGCTCATTGACGCCATCGCCTTCCACGCCCTCACAGCCGATGATGACCAGCTCAATCTTGAGCACCCCGATGACCCTAAATCCGCAAAGGACGCACTTGCAAGCCCACTGGCAGACGAATGGCTCGCAGCAATGCACGACGAGCTCAAATCCATCAAGGAGATGGGAGTCTACGTCCTTGTTCCTCGTTCCTCCGTCCCAAAAGGCCGCAGAATCATGCGGGGGAAATTCGTCTTCCGCACAAAACGCGACTTTATCGGCGCAGTCGCGCGATACAAAGCGCGCTACGTCCTCCTTGGCCACCAGATGATCTATGGCAAGGATTATACCAAGACGACCTCGCCGACAGCCCGCGCCGAATCCTTGCGAGTCTTATTCCACCTTGCGGCTGTACTGGATTATGAGCTCACACAAATTGACGTCAAAACCGCGTACCTATACGGCGCCATCGACGAAGACACCTGGATGGAACAACCGAAGGGCTTCGAGGAACCTGGCAAAGAAGACTGGGTCTGGGAGCTGAAAAAGGGACTGTACGGAATGAAGCAAGGTGGCCGGCTGTGGAACAAACACATGGACTCACGCATGAAGGCGATCGGCTTCACGCAGCTCAGCGCAGAGCACTGCATCTACTATCGCAAGCGGGAATCAGGAGCGGTATTTGCAGCAGTACACGTGGACGACTTCACCGTGGCAGCGAGCAGTGTCGAGGAGGAGCAGCGATTTGAGGAGGAGCTCAAGGCAGAATGGCAAATTTCGCGGGCAGACGCTAACTTCATCGTCGGATGGGCCATAAGACGGGACAGGGAGAGCCGCACCGTCTATCTATCGCAAAAGGCCCTCATTGACCGAGTCGTCGCCGAATATGGCTGCAAGGACGCAAATCCCGTTAAAACACCGCTTCCTCCAAATACAAGACTCACCAAGCGCGACCTCCCACATTCTGAGGAGGAGGGAAGACGAGCTGCAAAGCAGCCATACCGCCAGCTTGTGGGAGTTCTCATGTACCTCGCAATCTCAACGCGGCCCGACATCATGCACGCTGTCAGCGTTCTCAGCCGATTCAATAGCGGCCACGGGGAGGCGCACTGGAAGGCAGCTATACACGTCGTCAGATACCTCAAAGGAACCAGAGATTACGAACTGGAACTTGGAGGCACCCAAACCGCCCGACTTGTGGGCTTCACAGACTCGGATTACGCCAATTGCCCTGACACGCGACGCTCGGTTTCCGGATACTGCTTCACATTGGGATCTGGACTGATTTCCTGGATGTCCAAGAAGCAAGCAACGACGGCCACATCCTCCACCGAGGCAGAGTACATGGCCGCGTGCTCCGCGACGAAGGAAGCCGTGTGGATTCGCAATGTCCTTCTGGGCCTAGACCACGAACAATCAGATCCCACAGTCATTTTCATCGACAACAACGGCGCCAGGATACTCACAGAGGACCCATCCTTCCACCAACGTGCCAAACACATCGAGACGCAGCACCATTACAGCCGCGAGTGCGTTGAACGTGGGATTGTGCATTTCTCTGACGTGCCATCGGTTGACAACGTTGCGGACGTGTTCACGAAGGCGCTTCAGCCGGCATTGTTCGAGAAGTTCAGAAGTGAGATGGGCTTGAAGCCGTCTCCGAATTGAGGAGGAGTGTTGGAGTCCCAGAATTCGTTCCAATTCCGGAGACAGCTGTCAACGGAATGATCGGGCCGAGACACGCGTCTTAATGAAAGAGACGCGTCGGCACAAAGCTTTCCTCAGTACAATTACGACGTACTGAGGTAGGCTTCCGATATCCTCTCGGGACAGGGCTTGGACTGACAATCTACTTAGATTTATATATATTCATACACTGTCCAGGTACTGTCCAGTACAATTACGACGTACTGAGATTTATATATATTCATACACTGTCCAGTTTCTAACAATCTGGGCCTGTGCGAACGGTAACGGATACGCGGAGGAGGCATCCTGATGTAAGGAATAGTCGACGGCAATCCGTGACCACAACGTAGGCGTGTAAAGGGCAATTCCCCTCCAGCGGCTGTTGATCCGTGGTAGCACCCATGGGCTGGCGTTGTAGAATTTGATGCAGCGTAGCGTGTCTGTGGTCGAGGGGACAGTCCACAGAAATATCTCGCTAAGCACCTCGGGTGGCATCCTCCTCAGGGAAGAGAGTATCGCACTACTCCGCGCCCTGTAGCTCGACAGCAAGGCGCGTTCTTCCTCCAATCTTTTCAGCGTTTTCTGGAGTTTCGATATCTCTTCGTCGAGACGCGTCAAGGTCGCGTCAGTGCTGGATATAGCCGACCGAATGAAGGCTATTTCAGAGTCATCTGGTGGCTGATTGTTGTTCAATAGGGTGTAATGACGCGTTCCTGGACCAACAGCGTTGACCAGTGCTTCAATCTCGGCGGTTAGTGAGCCAACGGTCGGGTTTGGAGCGCCACACTCGGGGCACCGGATCATCTTTCCGAGTATGAGTGAGCAAGAGACAGACAGAGGAGTGTGAAATATACGTTACAATTCTTCTTTCGAAAGTAGGAGTCCAGAGTCGGAGGCGTCAGTATTTGCGACTGTTGTGGGCAAAAAGTTTGAGCCAACCAATCACGTGAGGCAGATTTCCTTTGTCGACGCCGACGGCCATCCTCGCGGGGCGCGATTTTTTTCTGTGGCATTTCATCGAACAATTCTGCAAATCCAAACCAAACGGTATTACGCCCCAGGTTTCTCATCCCCGCTTGCATTTAGTTAATACCCAGTCAGGAACTTATTTAATTAGATGCACCTCCCCAAGTGTGGTGCTGTCCCTACCGACCTGCAGGGACAAGAAGCACTCGATTTCCATGTGGCTTCTGGAGCACGCCACCTCACACTCTTGACCAACAACGAACCACCAGAGGACTCTGAGAAGACTTTCATCCGGTCGCTCGTATCGACGGCGGATGCACGCTTGACACATTTGGACGAGGAGATATCCAAGCTCAGGGCACAGCTGAAGCGTTTGGAAGAGGAGCGTGCCTCGTTTTTCAGCTATCGGGCGCGGAATCGGGCGATACTCTCTCCGCTGAGGAGGATGCCACCCGAGGTCCTGAACGAGATATTCTTTTGGACGCTACCCTTGACCACAGACACACTACGCCGCACCAAATTCGACATGGGCGCCAGCCCATGGGTTCTGTCCCGGATCAGTAGCCGCTGGAGAGCAATTGCTCTGTCCACTCCTTCGTTGTGGTCGCGGATTGTCGTTGACTTTTCCGAAAGCCAGGATGCGTCGTCTGCATATCCATTACCCTTCGCCAAGGCCCAGATTGAACGTTCACAGAAATTGAAGATACATTTCTACGGAGATTCCGAAGCAGACTCCCAGCCGCAAATTGAACTATTCCAACTTCTGGCACAACACTCTTCGCGTTGGGAAGAGTTCAGCATCGGAGTAACTTCCGCTATCGTGCCGCTTCTGCCCGCCGTTCGGCACCGTATCCCGTTGTTGAAAAGATTGTATATCCAGTGGCAGGATGCGGAAAGCCAATCAGTTGAATCCCTTGATTGTTTTCAGACGGCCCCTTCACTGGTCGACGCTGGCATCTACAACGAGTTTCATTTTCTCCCGACTGCCTTCCCCGTACACCAACTCACTCGTTACCAACTCGACGCCCCGTGGGCGACACACCGAGAAATATTAAACCTAGCTCCTAATCTCATCGAAGCTCGGATCGAGATCGATTTCGACCGTGAACCTTGGCCGAAACATGATGAGCATGAAATCATCGACCTGCGCCATCTCCGGCGTCTCTATATATACGATGTGAGGGTTCTGCCCTTTCTTCGTCTTCCTGTTGTAGAGGAACTTGCGATGTGGGTCTCAGGCGACAATGTCGATCCCAGCCCCGCGGACCTCGAATCCTTCGTCAATCGCTCGGCATGTCTTCGGAGGCTGTGCCTCACAGGGTCCCCTAACGCAGATGTAACTTCCAAAATGTTACAAGAGACTTCCTCCATTACCGAGCTCGTAATTCTGGCCACCGACTCTGACGCCGCGAAGGAGGTCAATGCCTTGTTGACGGCCCTTACCGTGTCGAATTCTGGAGGGAGCACAATGATCGCCCCGCAATTACGCCTCATAGTTGTCGGAACTCGAGACGATGATCATCACATCGACGAGGCGAAATACATCGCCATGCTGAGATCCCGCCGGAAAATAAACGGTTGCGCGCTCGAGTCCGCTGCCCTTCTTATAGAGTCGCCCCCTGAACCATGTCCCGAGATGCTTGATCGCTTCCGCACACTGCGCGAGGAGGGACTGAATCTTTTAACGCGCCAGGGAAAGGATGCCGTCGATGAGATGCAGCGTTTAGCATATGCCGCATCGTGGAATTTATGAAAAGGTTTGGTTTCAAGTCAGCTTGGTCTTCAGTCTTTTCAGTATACTATAGATACTTACTATTGCGGCGATAATCTAGTCTCTCCAGACAGACACATCATCACTTGCAGCTCGTACCTCGCTTGATAAGTTGCGAGACGGTTTGAATTTATTTTCGCAAACTCGTTCCCCTCAAATGTTGCTCACTTTCGAGCATTGCCAACAGCGCAGTTGCTCATAAGAGGCGAGACATTGATCCCAAGAGACATGATAGGTTGAGTAGCTTTTGTACTCCGTCAAGAGGGATTGGATCTGTTGTTGTGGTCGTTGGAAGGCGATGCCTGCGAAGAAATAAGGCGTTTGACATATGGCACAACACGGAATTGCCGTCGAGGTTTCCACCTCTCACCGATGTATGACACAAACTCACTGTACTGGTAGAGCCATTTATTACAAATCAATTACTCAACCCTCTAAGTTCTAAGTTGTGGATCCCAAGGACGAGAGGATGAATTCTGTGATCCAAAAATGGAAGCAGATGACTCGGGCTTTGTACTCGTCCAGCCGACTGTGTCAACAAGTTCTTCCCGCAGTTGAAAATGTGTTCAAGTTCAACCACCGCGATCAAATCGGTGATTTGTCGGGTCACCATTGTGAACTTTGACAGGACAGCGATGTGAAACCCGGAACACCTGCGTACTAGTTGTACAGTCTGCTCGCGCTGAGCTTCGTCGGTCACGTATGTGGGATTCCATAGGCGCGGAATTTTGCAGTCCACTGAGTACTACTGTTGTTCAATCCTTTTCATTGACAAGTTCAGTTTAGATTCCGAGTCATCGACATGCAAACAAGCAAGCAAAGCTTATACACTGGCCGACTTTACTGCGAAGTACCGGCAGCAAGTTGAAAATCCCTCTCGCCGTGCCAAACTCGGGCCGTTTCAATCGGCGTAAACGACAAAAAATGGTGCTCACGACGGCGAAGAGCACCTACCGGTGTATATTTTTGGTTGTGTCGTCGAGCTAAGTAGGTCCTTCGCCAGCCTCGAAAATCCAGTTTTCGGTCGATTCAAACCTCACTTGCGTCTGGTCCTTGTAATTAAGTAAGTGATTTATACATACGTACAATTCCAACGCACCACAACAGCCTCGTGAGAAATCACAAGTTTGCTGCTCGTTCGCGCACGCTAAATTGAGAGTCGTCCATAGGCATTCCCAGGGGCCCCGACGCATACTGGAATGGTTCAATGGCCGCACACATACGTGAAGATTCCCGTAGGACGCTGCCCCTCACCTACGTTGTTCGTTCAAGTTGCGGAGAGCGAAGGTTGTGGAATCGTGAATGTTTGACGTCGCGGACAATTCGTCCGACTTGACCCGAGCCTTAACCCATTGTAAACGACAAGGATGAGATTGGAGAAGTTCGTCAGTGTGTTCGGTGGGACAAGGTGCCGAGCTTCATAAGGCTCCGTAAGCCATTGGGAAGCCCCTAAATTTCAGCTCTCTTCCCACTGAATTGGGGTTTGTCGGGTAAATATAGGAAGTTCTGGACCGTTTTTGGAACCGCAGACGTGCAACACGTTCAAGCAGGCCGTTTGAATCATCGACTGATTGCTACGAAGAGCAAAATTACCGCCGGGACTGGGCCTTCATAGAAAAAACGCATGTTGTCCTGTTGTCCTGTGAGGTGATCCGGAGGGAATATAAATGGTTTACCGATCGATCAGCTGGGTTGTTATCTGCCATGTGGCTGTGTAGTTATCTGCCACCCCTCTGTTTCTCGGTCCACAAGTGTCCTAAAAGCCTGAAAATATTTGAGAGGCAATAGAGGTTATTAGCAGATTTTTAGCCGAGATTTTTCTTGGCCGCCCATTGGCTGCTCCACACCTCTCGACCAATCAGCAGCTGAGCAAAATCTCGGCTAAAAGTTGCTAATAAGCTCTAATGTAAAAGAATATGGGTAGGCTCTATGTTCTCACATTTGCTATTCATCTTGTAGTGGTCGAGAAATCAAGGGATGGCAGATAACTACGTGACATGGCAGATAACATGTCACGGGTCAGGTGCTGATGTGACACCCATCAGTGCCCTTCCTTTTTGACGCGACTTGGACGCGACTTGAACCATTCCACGCACATTGGACGCGCCGCTGCTCTGGTTTCTGCTACATCAGAGCCATGTTGACACTCGAAGCGAAAAATTTTGATTTTGGTAGGTCAAATTGCCGGTCAGCGACACGAGACTGAAAGAGCACAGAATTCAGTATTGAACTGTGCATTCCCTGGCACCCAGACCTTTCACCACTTAAAAAGACAGCAAGCAGGAATTTGGAGCGTCATTTTATGCACGCAAGACTTCACAAGAGGCAGAGACTCACCGCTCCTTTTCCCAAGTCTAAAGTACAGATTCAGAAAAGCCGAGGTAAAGCTTGTCCGCCTTTTCAAGCTAGCTTTAGACCGTCAATGTGCCGCTGTAAAATGGTGCATCGATGTTGCAGTCAGAATGCACAACATTATCTTCAAAAGCCTCAAGCTGGTTGCAGTCTCGATCCAACCTTGTACAAATTCTTGCCTTGTGGAAAGTGTCGTAAAAAAACACGGGATTCCAGAACTGTGCAACGGTAGAAAAACACTTCCTTTCCTCGGAAAGGACGCCCAAGAATATATCTGAGCTGTATCAGGGCCTTCCGGGCTCCTCGGAGATCTTTCCTTTTTTGCATTCTTTTTTCGCTTTTTCCCTTGTTCGACACCCAGTAGAATGGTCGGAAAACCATATAAATCCGCCGACGGTAACGGAAAAACAAGTGGGGTGATATTGGCCGTGGTTATTCCTGTCCTGTGGGCATTGAGTTAGCTTTCTGTCTGTCAGTCTGAATACCCGATTGAGAAACACAGGACCAACGGCGCGGAAAACCGCGGCCGCAAACCAGGCTGTATAACGCCGGGCTGTATGAACGCTAACGGCAGTTCGCCTGAGCGCCCCGATAGACCCCGAAGAGCAGAAATACACGTTCCCAAGGGTTCCCCGACTCGGACCGCATTTCGGCCGACATGGGATTGGGCGTGAAGGTTACGCGATTTGCACGGGAATTTGGATTTTGGCGAAATGGGCGTATGAGGGAAATTCGCCGCTAATGCGTATAGCAAGGAATGGTAGCAGGCAGAGCAGGGATCGCTGAATGGAGGGAGTTGAAGCGAAATGAAGGGTGCACGCGACCACTGGCGAAACTCACTGCAAGTCGCTGACAGTCACGCCGTGACAGGTGGCTGACAGTCACATTGTCCTGATCACGATCGTCGGATCGACGCACGGGGACCCGACCTGATCCGTCCCCTGCACCACACCACCGCAAAATGCAAATACGTAGCGAAACCCACTCCCTTGTCCCAAACCACATCCTACCCCGCCCTCTTTGCTAGTTTTCCCCCTCTAGTTTCCGCCTTTTCTGTGGCGAATTCTGGCTCTGGCATCACTACTTGGCTGTTTCTCCCCCTTCCAATCCGCTGTATTCTTCTCTGTACGGCGTCCCGGGCTCCGTACCTGTTCTAGACCAGCCTTGAAGACAGCTGTGCGACCATGAAAAGTTGTCTCAAAACTCCGTCACTCCCGAGTTCACCCGATCTCTCGGCGCAGGCTCCGTGTCTCCGCAAGTGCGTCGCGTTCAACGCCGAGGGCTCCGAAGAGGTCCACTGGGCAGACGAATGGGACCGCACGCCCACTGAGCCTGCAAAACGGCTTTCTTACCAGTGAGTCTTTTTTTGGATTATGCACTTGGTTTTCGGGAGGCTGGAGTCGAAAGCGCGGCCGGTGTGCGTACGGGATGTGAAGCGAGGGTGTCTGTTACCCTTGCAGTCAGCGTCGGTGGGACGTCTCCTTCTACTCGAGGAATTGTTGTAGCCGGCAGAAGAGCTGCGGGCGACGCGGCTCTGCTGCAGGAGCCGTCTGGCGCGCAGTGGGTGTTCTTGTGCATGGACGGGAGCGCAGGGGAGGCGTTAAAGGCCGATGGTGATGGTCAAGACCCTGATCCTGGGGGTGGAGATGCCAGTATCGCGCGGGACAAGCACGGTACATTTGCTGCTCGTAATCAAGGTGGCTGGCGGGGGCACGTCAAAACCGTTCTGGCAGCGTTCGTTGGCATCGACTGTTGCGAGGAGGTCGCGCATACTGCAGCACCGTCTGCTTGTTTCATCGAGGCTTGATGTGCGTTTCACGTCGCGTTAAATGCACACTGCACTTGGAGCAAGGGTACTTGATCCAGGTAATGGAAGGTCAAAAGAGGCACAAAGGCATCCTGGCTGTCTGTGTCCCGACTTTGCGCCCCCTTGATCTGTAAAGAACCTTGCTCAAGTGCATGTACAGCACTTGAATTTTTTTGGCCCCGTTGTTACCCCTATTTGAATCCGTCTGACATCCTACAGAGAACTGCTCGAGCTCAAAGAGATCCAGCAGTCCCTCCCGCACGCCCCGCAGCCCGCCGACGCACATTCCCTGCGCCCCGCAAAGCAGCTGCTCTCCATGGTCCCCATCGGCCTCTTGCCGCTCGGCCCCGCAGAACCCACCTCGCCCGTCTCACCGCCGCCCCAGTCTCCACCACCAGAAACGTACGCCTACGCTCCGCACGCGCCCTTCATGATGCCCCCCGGCCGCGCCGCCGCCGCCGCGTCAAAAGCGCCCGCCCCGCGTCGCCTCGCGTCCCCCTCCCTCACGCACCTCCGCCCGTCCAAGCCCGAGACGCCCCGCGCGAAACCCGCGTTTGCGTTCCTCCCCCTCCTCGCGTCCACCCCGCCGCCGTCCCCCGGCCCCGCGAAGAAGAAGGAGGACGCGGGGTCGTACTTCCCTGAGTACGAGTATCCGCCTGCGCGCTCTGCGGCTGACGGCGAGCCGGATCGCGTGCTACCTAGTGCGCGTCCGCGTGCGGTGCCGACGAGCGGGAAGACGCAGGGGTACGGGTACGAGGCGGCCTACCGCGCTGCCGAGGCCGCGGCGTATTCTCCGCCCTTTGGGTCGAGCGCGTACGATTATAAGCGCGACACGCGGGATATGCTTGGGGATCGGGATCGCGTAGGCGCTGCCCTTGCCGGCCCCAGCGCGGTGGCGAGTCCGAGTGCGAAGACGAAGGGGAAGAAGAAGAAGAGCTTCATGATGATTAACGACGTGATGGTCGAGATGGAGGAGGACGAGGAGGAGGTGGTGGTGGAGGAGGCGCCGCCTACACCCACACCCGTGTTTGCACCGATCGCCGTGCCCAATGCGAAGCCAGAGCCAGAGTCCCCCCAGAAATCGGAAGCAAAGCCCTCCTCCCCGCCCCCGCCAATATCTACATCCTCGTCCAAACCCTCACCGCCGCCGATATCCACATCCACAACCACCTCTACCTCAACACTCCCGCCCCCATCTTCACCACAAAAGGCGCAACGCCCGCCGCAGCTCTCTCCGCGTCTCGCCTCCACCGCTTCTTCGCTCGCGTCGCCTTTGTCCCCCACCATCACCCCTTCTCCCTCCATCACCTCTACCTCTACGCCGCTGTCCCCCACCATCACCCCGTCGCCTTCTAGCAACACGATGAGCAGCACCCCCGCCGCAGCGCAACGCCCCGTGTCACCGCTCACGCTTACGCTCGCGAGCCCGTCAGGAGGGACGGGACGCGGGTCGCCGGTGCAGCAGTCGCCTATGCATGGGCGCGCGAGCTCGCGGCTTGTACGGGTGTGAGTGCCGCTTGCAGTGCGTTGGGTGTTGGGCGTTTCGTTGTGGGGGGTGGAATGGAATGGGGTGAGGCTGAGGCTGGTGTACCTAGATGTGCGATCGCGATTATATTTGCGATCATGATGTCCTTGCTCCCATGCGGGGGAGTGGGGACATAGACTTAAGTCTTCGATGGAGGGCGGAAAAACCCCTCCTCCTCCTCCTCCTTGCCTAGAGAAGAGACGCACGCGACTCGGACGATGGACTAATACACTATTCACTATTCGTCTACGCGGTGTTCACTTAGAGCTCGTATCTATTTCTCTGGGTTGAGGGCGTGTAGGGGAGTGGTAGCGTAGCGTTGAGAACTGGATTTTCGTCGTAGTCGTACAGTAGATGAGGGAATGTCATGAACTCAGGACGGAGGACACTGTCGGAACCGAGTCTCGTATAACGAACGCTACAAGAACCTAGTGCCGATCCTTGATAGAGAGCTCCAGCGTCTAGCACAGGCGTCGGGAGCGCCCTCCGACTTGATTTTCGCAAGCGAGAAGGTTGAGTCAATAGATGTATAGCAGCCCATGGAGGATGGGCTCACGCTCCTGAAGACCTATCCTTCAGGACAACGACGGCGAGTCTGCCAGTCTGAGTCTCCACATGCACAGATCATGTATGTTCATGAAAAACTTATCCTCGCGTCCTTGACATTTGCAACCTTTGGAGGATCGAGCTTGGTTTGCGAAGTAAATTCAAACTGCCCTCGTGAATCGATGGGTGCAATGCATACCTCCAACGATGTGTACAGTCAGGTGAATGAGTCGAGTTCTGTCACACACCAGTGAGACTTATACTGAAATCCCAAACCTCGACATTAATTCCATGTTGTGCCGTATGCCAAACGCGTTATTTCATCACCGTTATCGCCGCCCAGCAACAGCAACAGATCCAATCCCTCCTGGCGGAGTGCACGGAAGCCGAAAAGTATGGTGGGCTCCGGTACATGTCCTGACTCCACGAGGAGGGCAGCAGACTTCAATGTACAATCGCCTGCGTCCCACCTGGATTTCACCATCCCAAGAAACAGCGTGTCGTCGGTGCGACTGTCATCTTCGTATCCAAAAGCTATGAAGCGCAACTGTGGGGCGATCACTGTGCTGCCTGCTACAATCGGCACTGTGAGCGTCGTCATCAGGGCATTGACATCCTTCTCGGCGTCCGCGTCGGCGGCCAGAATTGCGAGCTCGGTGATGGACAAAGTCTTCTGTAACATTTTGGAAGTTACATCAGCGTTGGGGTACCCTCTCAGGCAAAGCCTTCGAAGAGGACACGCCGAGCGAGTGACGAGGGACTCCAGTTCGGCGGGGAGGGGATCGACACCGTCGTCTGGGACCCAAATCGCAAGTTCCTCCAAAACAGGAACACGAAGAGAGCGCAAGACATGGACATCGGATACATAGAGACGTCGGATATGGTGCAAGTCGATGATTTCAGCGGGTCTCGACCAAGGGTCGTCGATGTCATCATCGAAATCGATCTCAATCCGAGCTTCGATGAGGTTAGAAGCCAGCTTCAACATTTCCCGATGTACCGCCCAGGGGCCGTCCAGGTGATAACGGGTGAGTTGTTGTACGGGGAAGGCCGTCGACACAAAACGAAACTCGCTACAAGCAGCGGCGTCGACCAGCGAAGGGGCCGTCTGAAAACTGTCAACGGACTCGAATGTTTGACTCTCCGCATCCTGCCACTGGATCCATGATCTTTTCAATGACGGGAGCCGGTCTCGAAGGGCGGGTAGAAGCGGTCCGATTGCAGCAGTTACTCCGATACTGAGCTCTTCCCAACGTGAAGAGTGCCGAGCCAGAAATTGGAAAAGCCGAATCTGAGGGTAGTCGTCCGCACCGGGATGTGCATAGAAATGGATTTTCAGTTTCTGGGAGCGTTCAATCTGGGCTTCGGCGAACGCTAATGGATACGCGGACCAGGCATCCGCGCCCTGACTTTGGGAATAGTCGACGGCGATCAGCGACCACAACGGAGCGGTGGTGAGTGCAATTGCTCTCCAACGGCTGCTGATCTGTGGCAGCATCCATGGGCTAGCTGCCGTGCCGAGTTTACCTAGCACGTCGTTGATTGAAGGCAGCGTCCACAAAAATATTTCGCTCAGTATCTCGGGTGGCATTCGCCTTAGCGGGGAAAGTATAGCGCTATTCCGCGCCCGGTAGCTGGACAAGGACGCGCGGTCTTTTTCCAAGTGTTCCAACTGTGCCCAAAGCTTCGCTATCTTCTCGTCCAAATGCGCCACGCGTGCATCCGTCCTCGAAATGACCGACCGGATGAAGCTGGATTCAGAGTCGTCTGGTGGTTCGTTGCTGTTCAAGAGCGTGTGATGGCGAGTTCCAGAGGCAACATTTAAATCGAGCGCTTCTTCACTCTGTGATTCGGTAGGTACAGCACCACATTTGGGACACAGCAGCGCGTGCATCTGATATAGAGTAAAGTGAACAAGCAACGCCACAAACAAGAGATCGGAAAAAGACCTTGCGCGACAAAGTAACAACGTTTCCGTTGAGCTCACGGATGTGTTCGAGGAATGGCAGAGAAAATGGCGTTATAAGGTCCTTGACTGTTGAGTTCAAGAGTTTGAACGGTGAGTTCGGAGTTGGTTCGGGTTGAGAGTGTTTGAGCCCACGTGATTCGTTGGATTTGGTGCACAACAGTCGCAAATACACCCTCCGTTTCTTCCTGCCATCCAACTTTACTTTCTCCTCTTCTGGCTGTCTTCCAACACTCCTCATCCACACTCGGATGACTGGCTTAGTGCCCCCATGCGATACTGAGACAGCCTAGGTGACCTTGAACGTGCCTTGAACGAGACTCGAGAGCGGCACTTATGGTCATTGTTCCGGCAAGGCAACTTGGAAGTTGGAACAGTACCCATCATCAGGTACTCTGAAGCCATGTACGCTTGTTCACCGTGGACTTGGGCCAACTAGGTTGGAACTCGAACACTTTCTTGAGTATTTCTATTTTCTAAATTCTAAAGAACGCTTTCAATCCTAGTTCCGTTCCTGCACCACGACAGCCCAAAGCCTGCTAAATCCTCTCGTTGAACGCATGTTGAAGCAGGACAAAAGTTGGATGTAAGTGACGAGAATCCAGGCACGGCCGTACCCCTAACGACGCCAAAAGATGCTGAATATTGTTGGTCGATCATCGAAGGTAATCTCGTCCCCAGATGTTATGGCGGTGGCTCGCTGCGCTCGCCGGGCGGAAATCTAACCGGGGATGTTGAGATGTTGAGTTGGCAGAATTTGATGAGAAAACGTACCAGAGATCACCGCCATAACATCTGGTGCATTTTGGTACTGAGGGATGCGATCGGTGACATTGGTAACACATGTCACAATTCACCGTCCACTCAACCTTCGACCTCCATGAGTGTCTGCAGTAAATAAAATTCATGGGAGGTGTTTTAAATGTCCGGAGTAGCGTCCTAACTATGGTCAGTTGGTTTTCATACTCCGGATTTGGTCCAAAAATGCGGAAGTTGTGTCGGGACTGCACCACCACGTGAGCACGAATGAATCCCGGGAAATTGATTTTGAGGCCCCGAAGAGGGGCGGGGAGCTACAGAGAAGGCATGCATTGAGTTCCACAATGATATGAAGGGTGATGGAAGGGAAAGAGATTTATTTTGTCGTAGCGTGACGCGATCGCACCCTTCAGTACCAAAGTACACCAGACGTTATAGGGCAGCAAACCCGCTCTGATTTCGCATCAAATTCTGCCAAGTCAACATCTGGACATCCCCGTTTGGGCGCTTGGATTTCTGTTCCGCTCGCTGCGCTCGCGGACTGCCCTATATCGTCTGGGAACGAGACTACATCGAAGGGCGATCATGGCGATCTCACTATGATCCCAGATGATCCAATTGCTTCCATTTCTGATGAACCACAACTTATCATATGCGATTTTTTTTCGGCGGAGCCCTTGTATCCTAATCCTTGCCCCGCCTTATTTCTCCGTCAAGCAGCAAGCCCCAAGCCCACCCAGAACCGACCATGTTGACACGCCCCCCGACGAAATTCGCGTGTTCGCGAAGTCCGCCATCCCGGACAGCCTGAGGATCCGCATCGTGATTCCCCATGTCTCTCCATGTGGATTCTCAGCCTTCCTGTTGTCGCTTGTCGTCCAATATATTATATAAGAAGATTCCTCGTTCGTCCTCGCGGCCTAGATCGTCGTGTTCCTCCCCCAACGATGTCTGCTCCGCCTTCCGATGCTGGCGCCGTCCCCAGCGTTGACAACACACTGGGTGCGCGTTGTCTCCTACCTGTTTATTTATTATACTGACACCAAAAACTCAAAGGCGCATTGTTGATCGGTGTCCTCGTCTCGTATGTGCTCTTCGGCGTGACGACCACGCAAAGCTACCTCTACAGCGGCCGCTTTCCAAACGACTCCAGGAGAATGAGGTTCTTCGTGCGTCCCCTTCTCCCCCTCCTCTCCTCTCCGCCATGTAATCAAACAACCGACCCAGGTCACTTTCGTGTGGTACGTCCCAAGCTTGTATGTCTTGCTCTTACTGAAATGAATTGACGCAGGTTCTGCGAGCTGGCGCACGTTATCTGTATCGGGCACACAATCTACATCCTGCTCATAACAGACTTCGGGCATCCCGAGCGGCTGAGCACCGTCCCCCTCTCCCTCGGCACCTCCTCGCTCTTCAACGGCATCATCGCCCTGTGCGGTACGTCTCTCCCTCCCTCCCTTCCTCGCCTCCCTACTTACATATTGACGCGTGCGCAGTCCAAGGCTTCTTCTCCCTCCGCATTTACCGCCTCTCCTCGCGCGTCTACCTCCCGCTCCTCACCTGGACGCTCTCGCTCCTCTTCCTCGGCGCCACAACGGTCGTTTTCGTCCACGGCCTCGAGCGCCAGCCGTTCTCGGAGTTTGAGAGTCAGTGGGGCTGGCTTTTGAATACTCTGTGGGGCGTCGCAGCTGTGAACGATTTGATCATCGCGGTGGCGCTGGTGTTCTGGCTGTGGAGGGGGAGAGACGAGAGCGCGCATGTGTACGTTTGCCCCAGCTCTCAGAAAAGAAGCCGCGTTTTTTGACGTGTCATTGGGTGTAGGAGCGCGGTGGTGGATAAACTGATCGCGTGGACTATCGGTGCGTTCTTCTCCCCTCTCTATCCTAGCGCGTTGGCTCAAATTTATCCCAGAAACGGGCGTCGTAACCAGCGCTGCGGCGGTCATCAATCTCGTATGCGTACGTCCCCTTCCTTTCCATCCTCTTCTTCCGCCTTGCTCACTGACATGTAGTTCGTGACCATGAAAAACAACTGTGCGTCCGTCCCCCTTCTGCCTGAAAGATGCGTGGCTCATTCAAATCTCGCGCACAGACATCTGGATTGCGTGGTACTTCGTCACTGCTCGGCGTACGCCCCTGCCCTTCCTTCCCCTACATATACTGATTCTCAAAAGTATATTCGAACTCCCTCCTCGCAAGCCTCAACTCGCGTGCGAGCCTGCGCACCATGACGAATAGCCTGCGCACCATGACGAACGCGTCGCTGCCGTATCCAGTGAGTGTTCTTCCTTTCGCCTTTCTCTCCTTCGCTCCATGCTGCCCATCCGCCTCCGCCGCCTCCTCCTTCGGACTCTTCCGCACGAGCAAGGCGCACGACACCCCCGCACCCGTAAATGATCAGGGACCCCGGTGCGGGGAGCGGCAGCGCGATCGGAATCCCTTCCCGTCTTCCGCGAGCGCGCGTTGTCCATAGGCGTAGTGGGGTCGGTATGCGCGTGGGGCCGGCGACGTTGCCCTTCTTGTCGCGGGCAGCGAGCTGAGGAGGAAGCCGCTCGTGCGCCTCCCTCGCGCGCGCGGTGCCCCGCCACAAAGCCGGGACCTGGTCTGCGTCCGCGTGGGTCGCAGCGAAAACACGCCGACGGTGTGTTGCGGGGGTGGCGAGGGGAAGCCCACCGGCGGCGAGCCGAACACTCCTTCGCTGCCAAGGTGGAAGGCGCGGAGGCGGGAACGGGCAAGGGTGGTACGGGGCAACCGTTCGCGACGATGCGCGGCGTGAGTCTCTCGAGCCACATATGAGCGGGTAGTGATCGTACCCGGGCTCGGGCTCGTCTTCGATCTATTCGTGCTCGACCTTTTGGTCATGATGCAGTGTGCCAGCCTCGACTCCATTCCTCCCGCTCTCTCTTCCCTCTTCTCCTCGCCTCTCTTTCTCCCGTCCTCCCCCTTTCCATCCCTTGCTCTTGTCGTTCTCTCGCTAACCAAAAAATCGCAGCGAAACCCCTCCCAGGACACCGCAACCGGCACCTCAGGCGACGGCAACTTCCTCGCCATGCGCATGCCTCCGCATGCGCAGTACCCTATACCGCTCACCATGTCCGCCCCGCGATACCCGCACGGCGAGACGCAGGGGTGGGAGTTCGCGCGTCCCGCAGGTGGAGGGAGGGACGATTTTTTGATGATGGACAAGTGAGGTGGCCGTTACGACTCGTGGCGACTCGCGAGATGCTTTTTGGGGTGTATCACATATTTGAGAGGGAGGAGGAGGAGGGCTTTTACGGGTTTACGGGAGGATGGGGGAGTATGTACTTTACATTGATTATTTGGACAATTGGGATACATTCTTTTGGGGTAGAGAATGTGAGGCCGAGGTCAAGGAACGGCCGCACGTGCGCGATGTGCCGGCGGCCGTTGGGACTTAGCCTAGGTCTCCGCCAAGGCACACCTGAGTTGCATCGGAAGCTGCACCTAATACCAAAACGGAAAGCATTATACATAGAAGAAAAACGAGGGTATACATCCAGTCTCTTACACTGACTTCCCACTCGTAGGTATACATCCACAAGTAGCTACTAACTGGATTGTGAAGATTCTGTCGGGACAGGACGTGTCCAAAGCCGGTCGAGGTCCCCTCTTCGCCACTTGAGAAATCGTTCAGTCGCCGTCTCGGTCTCTGTCGGGCCACCATCCGAGTCGTCATCATCTTCATCCTCCCCGTCCTCCATGAGTTCTCCTTCCTCTATTTGCATCTGCCGCTTTCTTCGCGCATCCTTCTTTGCGCAAAGTTTCTGCCACGTTTTTTCCATCTCTAGGAACTCCCACTTCAGCGCTGCCAACCAATTGCAATGAACCCGCAGTTCATCGCCGTCACCACAGAAGTCGTTGAAAAGGTCGTACACTTTGTCGCGTCTTTCCTCGTGATCGTCCAGCAGGATCCATAGCTTGTAGTCGTATGTTTCCCATATCAGGAGTGCTGGCAAATCAATATCTTTGTACCGCACAGTATGCACCAGCGGCGGGATCCGACCGAGAAAGTTATATCCCCGCCGTATTTCGATGTCGTCGCCCTTGTAGTGATATTCCGTAGGTAGACCGGGCCACATGCACGCGATTACCGCCCGAGCCGGCCACTCAAGGATCCACAGGCAGAAGTGTTCGGGGAGATAATGATGTTGCGTCAGAAGGGCATCGAGGTATGCCTGGCGATCGAATGAGCGAAGATTTTGGACAAGCCATGGGCGTCCGTGCATGAAAATGGGGTGTCCGATGAGGTGCAGGTAGAATTCGAGGAACTCTCGTCGAACCGAGTTAAGATTCGCCAGCGGAACAAGAGCTCGCCATAGGGTATTGACTCCTTGCGACGCAATGAGGGATTTTAGGGGCAGATGCGGGAAGATCTGGAGGGTATCCCCAGAGGGAAAAAATGAAAAAATCGCCCAGAAAGAGGGGATTTGAAGGGATTTCAGCATGATCAAGTGAGGAGAGGTACACCTCGTATGTGTGTGATGGATAGCGAAAGAAACCCAATTTTTCTCGGCGCGCTACCGCGCGCACGACACGCGACGAAGTTGATGTGCTCGCAAAATATCCTGATTTTCACTCAGACTCCGCTTCGGATATTGTCAATTACTATGCTATGGTTAAAAGCTTGAGACTACAGTGTGCTGAAGCCCCAGATGCAAGCAATTGGAAGCTCCAATGCCGCACACAGCCGGTTTGAACAACAATAGTGATCTGAGGCAAAGTCAGTTACAAGGTCGATTTAAATTCCCGGGGTAATAGTGCCTTTACCATACCGCTCGGATATCTCATCCTGAGGTCAAAACAAGTAGAATGTAGAGGAGATGAGCGAGAAATGGGAAGAGCGTCGATATTGATCGCATGTCACAACTGTGACATGGCAGCTAACATGTTAGCTGCCACTCTCGTGTTTTACCATTTTGACGGTTGAAAAAAAATGTTTCAACTAGCTCAGTATTACTTTACTATGGACCTCCATCTCCCCTATTATTTTCGCGAATTTAGAGCCCCAGGTTCACGTGTAGTGGCCAGGTGGCAGGTAACATACACAGCCACTGGCAGGTAACAACCCAGCACAGCCGGCGGTAAACCTAAGCTTGCGAAGGTGCCCACAGAGACAAGCAATGTCAATCAAACTGTCAGCGGAATTACCATATCCGGATTCCCATACACCGTCCCCAGCCCCTCGTGGTCTGCAGCGATATCGATACTGTTTCCTTAGCGAGTTACCAAGTACTGCATCTCAAGCACTCCCATGTCTTTTACTCCATCTCCGAGTCACTTTTTATGGTAGGTTGCTTAGTATTCGGCAGAATCGTACGGAATCGAAATTCCTTGTGCGTTTTTGAGATCGGAGTCAAGTGCGTCGCCTCGGAGTTCTCACGGCGCCTAAAAGGCCCTTGGTTTGGTATTGTACTTTTGTTTGCCTTTGCAATACTATCTCTGGCCCGTGAGAGAGACAGAGTGCGGCGACACTTTTTAGAGCTCAAGGTATCTGACACAATGCAGATGTGTTTGTATCCAGCCCTTGGATACCGGACTCCGTCAAAGCTGACAGGGGGCAACTCAACCATCCCTTGTACAAAAACAATTGCTCATCTTTGCAATTGAGTTCAGGGATTTTCCTCTTGTTTTCGTTCTTCTGACCAAGGGCAACCTTGTTTACGATTCGGTTCTACTCTCAATGGACCTGGGTATTTAAGGGCGGCTCACCGTCTTGACCTCTCACAGTATCTCCCCTTTCCGAGTTCTACCTCAAGATGGCTCAATCAAACGGTATGAATTGTGACATCTTTCGTTCATGGAATTCAAACTCGGGCACAGGTCGCCAGTATTTTCGACAAATAGTCGACGAATGGTCTCCCCAGTTGGAGCACCGTGGCATCACCAATCCCGAGCAGCGGATCCACACTGCCTCCACCTATGCTCATATTGGTTCACGCGATCCGCACGAAAATCTTCGGGCCTTCCGTGACCACTACAGTGACATGGCACAGGACAGTCGGTCGTATCCCACTCTCGCTGGAGTTGGGTACAACCGATCAAGCTATGTCGCTGAATATGGCACGTCGGGGCCCAAAGATCCCATCGCACGAGAGTATGTCATTGACAACCGCCTCCGATCCCTGAACCCTGCTCTCTACGCCAACATGGAGCACACCAGGGTTCACGAAGTTGGGAATTGCTGCGAGTTCGTGACGATCCCAGCGGTATTTGGACCGAACGACGGAAAGATGCGGACCGTTGTAGCGGAATCCCTCGAGATCTCTTCAGGAAAAACTCGAAAATTCTGCGAGATCTGCAGACAATTCGTTAAAAAAGCAGTGGGAATGTACCCGGGGCTGAGAGTTATCGATGCTGCGAACAACAACAAGGTTTATCAGTCGACAGCTACGGTGATTATTTTCCGACCACCCCAACTGCCGTGATACTCATTTGACCGTAGGCTCAGCGATACGAAGCCCAACAAGTTGCTATTCGGGCAGCCCAATACTCTCAGGTGAGTACCTCAGGGCCAAACGTATGATATCACAGACTAACCTGTTTCGCAGCAATCCCAAAGTTACCAAACTCCCGGGTCTCGCCCCTCCATCATAGTAATGAGGTTACGAGTGATAGTCTGTCTGGAGAGACTACCTCCATCAATACACACCGGCACCCTCACCATGGTCATCGTTACCAGTAGTGCATTGACGGATTTTCCTTCTTCTACTAGATACCATAATCCAATTAATTGCCTCGTTCCTAGTTATACATCTTTCACTGTTATCAGCCTCGCGAAGTGCGGTTTGCTATGGACGCACTTTATTCTCGGAACTTAGAGGGTGTTGCTACTTTATCTTTGTTCAACAATGTGAGCATCGTGAGACACTGGTTGGTCGACAACGGACGAACCTTTTCGGCGGATACAACTGCTTCTTGCGAGTTTCGATGCAGATATCGATTCCGATGCCACGCAGAGCGTCCAACTCTTTTGCGACATAGAACTTTGGGGGCTGACTCTGCGTTACTACCATCAAGGAAAACGCCCTCAATTTGGCGGTCGAGTCGCTTCTACTTCTAGATCGCAGCATCTCAACCAGCACCTCGTACGCAGCGTTATCCAGATAGCTGCCCTCGTCCGTGATGCTAAGGTGCGTGAGCATCGGTAGACAGACGCTAGAGCCCAATCCCCGCCATGTCTCCGCCAGTCGTTTTGGAGACTGGAATTCGAGCGTTGTCACAGCCGGGGTGGCAGCGAGACATTGAATGAATTCGTCAGGAGACAGAGCGCCCGCCTCAACAGATATGCGCTGGAGGAGCGGCGACTGTGCGGCGAACTCAACAAAGTGCGCTGCGTTCTC
Organism: Mycena polygramma; assembly: GCA_029449255.1. NCBI lineage: Eukaryota > Fungi > Basidiomycota > Agaricomycetes > Agaricales > Mycenaceae > Mycena > Mycena polygramma. Next base: position 872,446 of record JARKID010000022.1, read on the forward strand.
GGCGCCGCTTTCCAAAGTGAGTTGAATTCGCGAGAGCGACGGTAATTCGAGCCTCCGGAGCAGGTCAATATCGGCTGGGCCGCCGTACTGCAGGATGAGCTCTCGGAGGCGGGGATGCGTAAATTTCAGCAGCGCGCTTTGTGCATGGCGCCGGTGGATGAAGGCAGTGCAGTGTGTGAGCCGCGACGCGAAGCGTAATACTTCGACACATTCGCGAACTGTGAGCTGCGCGGCGCTCAAAGTCGTCAGTTGGTGCCAGGGGAGATGGATCAGAGACGGTCCGAGCCCGCGAAGAAGAGTTACTTCGCAGAGTTGCGTTGCTGTTTTGAAGCCTCGAACAGCGGACTGCGAGATGTTGTTGCCTTGGCTTGGTCCAATAGCCAATGTTTTGAGAGTAGAGAAATCTATCCCATCCAACCGTGCTAGTTCGACCTCGGGTAGAAGAAGAGAAGCATGCTCCCAGTTTCGTGGACGAAGATCATCCCATGAGAACATTTGAGGCAGCGGTGACTGGCTGCTTAGACTGATGGAAATGGGAACGTCTCGAGTGCGTTTGAACCATAAGCCCAAGAGCTGGACTATATTTGGAGACATGCGCCTGGTGCGCACACGATTCCACAATTCAGGAAGTGAGAACGCAATCACTCTCCACTGGCTGCATATTTGTGCGAGAAGTAACGGGGCGGTGAGAGGACTTGGCATGACACGTCCGGAGACGCAGTTGACAAAAATTTCGCAGGTGAGCTCGGTGGGCAATGTGAGGATGGGGTAGGACAGAACTTCCCGTCTAAGCGCCCGACGCTCCTGGATAAGCTGGTCCAATTCGGCTTGTAATTCAGGGATAGCCTGGTCTAATTGTTTCAGGCGCGCATAATGTCCCTTCAGTCGCGGTACTATTTCCGCTGGGTACGTAAAAGACATGGCGACAGGACTTCTCGGGGGCAGGAGGAGGGAAGCGGCGGAGCGTGTACCCTTTGGGTGAAGGCCCAACGGTTCTATTGGAGCCTGTTCAACCCCAAAGTATCCAGTCTTTGAATTTTCTTCAACACTTGACCGCCGAGCTTCACTACCTCTGGGTGACTCATGAGATAGGCTGACACAATAGGCTGACACAATAGGATCCAACTCACAACCTGTCCCAACAGAGCTTGCTTCGTAGGGGTTCGGTGTCCAGACTAAAAAGATAAGGGCTTCTGGAGAGAGTCCGCTCGGAGTCGATGGAGGTTAGCAAGCACGTGATGGTTGATCAAAGTTGACCACAACAGTCGCAAATCCCCTTTTCTCTTGAACGACCATCTGCGGTTTTTTTTAAAAAAATTGCTGTTCATTCCAAAAATCCATCCTCTTGAATACTTGCTGGAGAGCTCGAGGCTCAACGTTCAACGTTCAACTTGGGCCCTCTGAGTCGATCCCAATTGGTCGATCCTTCCGAACTTTCCAAACCATCCATCCGCTATCCGACAAAGTTGTCCCGCCCACATGGCATGTACTGTTCCGCCTCCTAGCTCCCTTTGTCCGACCGAATCTCGTTGTGCCTGGCCGATCCCTGAACTCAGGCCCCGCTTTACCGACCGAATCGCTGTCTCACCGCGGTATTTACTTCCTACATCCTCCTAATCGACCGATCTCTAGACTCAGGCCCCGCTTTACCGACCCATTCGCTGTCTCAGCAGCGGATTTTCGTTTTCATGCTGACGGATTCACGCGGATGGATGAACGGAATTTCCTGCACTGTATATAAGGAGGGGATCCCACGCCGAGCCGTCAAATCATGGTCGCTCACAAGCTCCCTCAACTCCCCGTCGAACTCGTCGAGCACATCATCTCCACTGTTTGGCACATGCCGCTCACCTCCGGAGAGCGCACAACCTTCATACGATCCTCTGCCCTCGTAAATTCGACCTGGGCAGACGTATTTGACCTTGTATCCTCCCGAGACGTCTACGTCCCCTCCGCCGCGTTCTGCGACCACTTTACGCATCGTCTGTTACGCGACCACTTTACCCAGCGCTCGCGTTCGCAGGCCCACTCGTCCGCGGTTCTTTCCTTCCTGCGCCGGCTCCTCGATCGGTTCCGCGGGCAGGCGAAACCCTCCATCCAAGCCCGCTCCGCGAACCTGAGGTGCCAGTCGCTCACCATCCAAATCCCCAACGTCGACGTCCATCCGGATTGTAAAGGCCGCACGCGCCAGCCGATGGCCGGCGTCCTCGACGACCTCCTGGAAATCATCGACGCGCACTCGCTCGTCCCCAACCTGCGCCGCCTGTCCATCGAATACGTCGACACGGGATTCGACGACGTGTTACATCGTGTAGCGCTCGCAGCGCTGCCGCCTCAAGTCACACACCTCGACCTGCGCTACTCTTTTAGCTTGGCGATGCCAAGTTGGCTGGTAGAGGCGCTGAGGCGCAAGCAGGGGAGGCAGAGATTCAGATCGTGGTGGATTGCGCGGTCGGTAACGCACTTGTCGGTCCATGGTGCGGGGAAGTTTACGGTCGAACAAGCGCTCAGAGCCTGTCCCAATACCCAGATACTAAAGGTAGACGGCTCCGTTGCACCGATTGTTCCAGTCGCGTAGGGTTATGTGCAATAAATAGCTTGTTATTGATACAGTAAGCTCCCACCAAATGAAAACGAGTCTAATATCTACTCCAAATCAAATAAGAGGACCTCCGCCGTCTTGTCCCCGACGTTCTCCACCGTCAGCTCGCCGCCATCGTCAAAGTGCAGATACGCGCCGTCCCCCTCCTTGAGCTCCACCTCGACGCCGGGCGCGCCGATGACTTTGATGTTCGCGCCGGTTGCGGCGGCGGTGTTGTACCCGCTGCTCTGCACGACGTGGATGTACCCCTTCGACCTCTTGATCGTCTGCTTCAAGCTCTTCCCGTCCGACAGCAGCGTCGCGTACAGCGTCAGCGGGCTCTGCACCGGCGCGGGCCCAGCGCCCTCCCTGCTGTCCTTCAGCACGCCCTCCGCGTCCACGGGCGCGACGATCCGCGCCCACACGTCGCGCTTCTCGGCGTCAGTGAAGTGGCGCGTGAAGTATTTCGGCTGGAGGCGCGCGACGGAGGGGAGGGACCAGATCTGTAGGAAGTGCACCTGCTTGGAGCCGTAGGCCTTCTCCGAGTGAGAAATGCCTGTCCCCGCGGACGTCAGCTGGAGGTCGCCCCGCTTGAGGATCTCGGTGTTGCCCATCGAGTCTTTGCTGGAGGAGAAGTCAGTCAAGAGGAGATGGTTAGACGCAAGAGACGCACTGCTCGAGCTGGCCTGCCACGACATAGGAAAAGATCTCGAACTCCCGGTGCGAGTGAGTGCCGAAGCCATTGTGAGGAGCAACCTATTGGTCTAGTCAGTTTCAGTTGCCAGTTCATCGATTAGGACGCACCCTATCCTCGTTGATTACCCGCAGAGCACCGAATTGAGAATGTCTGTTGTCCTGGTACCTAATGGTATATATCAGCGCGCATTCCTGTAGACGACCAAAAGCACGTACGACGCAAAAGAGAAGGTGTGAAAAGTCTTGAGCCAGTCGTGATCCGCATGGCCACGCTCTTGACTGGGACGGGGTACGATTTTGACGCTCATGTTATTGTCTAGAACGGTAGTCGATGCTTGTCTGGTCAAAAGCTGAGCTCGACGGAGATTTGCGTTTGCGAGCTTGAGGAGAGAGGACAGTGTGTTTTCTGCGGAGGGGGGAAGTGCGATAAGATTGAGGTAGAATGCGAGGCTTATATACACTGGGAGGAGAGAGATGAGAAGATAAACGCTGAATTTGGGGAGCATGACGGAGCGGTCTTACATTTGCCAGCTGATGTATCAGCGCATCACGGGTATTGCCTTTTTCAGCCACTACGCCTCCACGCCTGTTCGGGCAATTTGCAAATCCGTCGTTTCTGAGTCAACAAGCGCAGGAGAGCACGAGATTTGGCGCAAGTAAGCATTCCAAAACGTTCTCGAACATCCCTGACCGACCAGTCAGCCGGCGGGCGCGCTCGGTATAACTGTGAATTTTCATTCTCGGCTCCGGCGGTTGAATGGTTTTGTCCCGGGACTGAGACATTTGGTGTCGTATCGGACTATAGCTGGCTGTTTAGTAACGGATACCAGATCAGCAGTTGAGAGTTAAACGGACAGTAACGAACTTCCGATCCAATGTTTGAGGGAATCGAGTTTCAAAGAGGATGATGCAGAAATTGATGGGCTTGCCCACCGCGATACTGCAGCTGGCCGCTCTCCGTGTCCCTGTTCTCGGAATAACGGCACTTGGGCGGGTGCTCGAAGTAAATGATGTTTTGGCCGGCGTAGAAAGCAGAGTTGAGCGAGTCGAGTAGCCAACCCAACGGGTTGTTAGACGAAAGAATCCAGAAGAATAGAAGTCAACACCGAATGCATCGCGCACGTTTATTCTTGCAGTGCGTTTCATCGTTCAGTAGCAAACAATTGCGCCACAACATTCGTTCAACTGGATTTATGTAATTTGTCAAGGCCATTTTCCGTCAATAATTCAAATATGGCTTCATCATGGACTTTTCGGCGGCGGGTTTTCGTCCTGGAACTGTTGAACTAATCAGACTTCGTTGAACCTCAGTTATTAATGTACAGACCCAGGGAACGTCTTCTGCAGTGTATTTCTTTGGCGGTCGTTCCCATGCAGATGCTGTGTTCAGATCTTCCAAAGTCATTAATGGCACAACAACACCGAGCTCATAATTATTGACCTGTTGCTGTCAGTATTCCTGGCAGGGGGGACAAAAACATGGGGACGAACATTCAACAACGGCGCGTGTCCCGAGCCAGACAAATTTCCCCATGCTGCGCTCGTAAAATTGTGCGACCCCACATACATCCAACCAGCTGCACCCAACAGTTTCGCCGCCGCGTTCTTCTGCGTGAAGGAGCCGATGATCATCTGATACGCGGTCAATACCAGAATGTTGCAGAGAGAAACCATTGACTTTGGTGTGCAACAGTACCGGCCCTGCGCTGCTCTTCGAATCGTAGAAAGCCTTACGCGGGAAGCTGGGTACCTTCCACTTCTTGCGCGTGCAGAATAGCGAGTGCGCGCCCTATCATCGAATTTGAATCAACGACGCGGTAAATAAAAGATGGTGGCGGACGCGTACCAGCTGTATGCCGGTGCTCTTCACTGTCGCGAGAGTCGGGAACACGACCTTGACACCGGGCGGGTAAGATAGCTGCTTGCGATCGCCTTCGGGATCGTCTATGTGCCGTTTGAGCGCAGACGGGTGCCCCTTCGCAGAAATATAAAATTGGTTGAACCACTGTGTCGTATACGGCCCAATGCTCGAGCCCTACGTCGAATCAGGGTGCCGTCGCAGAACAGATGTCAACAGAAAAAGTCTGACCTGGCATTCCACGATCAGATCTTCATTTTCTTTGACAGCAAGCCCCAGCCTTTCGATGGCGCACATGAGGCGCGGATGTCCCGTGCTGCTGGGCTCGTTAGACGGGTTCATCGTGTTAGAGGAATGACCGAACGTCTTAATTTTCGTCCATCCCTCCCATTTACCAGCGATGCTGGGTACCAATTCCGCTGTCACACTACTCCAGTTCCATAGCTTGGAGAGGTCCGTTATAGACTTGAGAGGAACTTCCGGATTCTGTAACATGATCGTTAAGCGAAGACAACGCTACAGCTTTGAAATCCAAGCGAATCAGAAAAAGAGATGCAGACCTTCTGCTTCACGGCTTGCAATGCAGGGCCAACATTCGTTGCCTTCAGGACACTCTCCAAAATCATCGCGAAGCCCCGGGCCTCCGATGTTGATCCCTTGTCTAACTCGTTCCTCCTTTCAGCACTAAGACTGCCACTGCCGATGACGTTGGATGCCGAGTGCAGGAACACGTCTTGAATGAATACGCACTGAAACGAAATCACTGTGAGAACAATCGCACAATCAGGAATCGGAACTTACATTTTCCAGGTGCAACCAATCAACCGCGACAAGATTTGCCGTACTCACCACGACTCGGAGACGCCCGGATTTATACAAAAGGACCATATACTGGCCATCACGTCGTGAGCGGTCTCGTGGAATGCAGCAAGGAAATCACAAACCTTCATATGGAAGCATCCTCCTGTGCCCACCTTTGGACACGCCTGAATCCAATTCGAGCTCTTGATGCTCGGTCCGTCTTTCGCACTGAATACAGCGATCACAGGAACACTGGGATGGAAGTAAGGTGCTAGCCACTCCTCATCGAGGCAGTAAGAGGAGATTATAGCGAGCTTGAGGTCGGAGCTGGCGGGGCCAATTACGTCCTCGAAACCGATTGCCTCGCGCCCGTCTGCGCGGGGGTTCCCACGCAATGTGGCCGTAGGGAAGAAAGCGCCGTCGTAGAATATTCTCGATGCGAGTGGGGTTTTGGCGGTGCGCAAGACGAGGGCGCGGTGACGTTTGGGATTCGCGGTGATTTGGTCCTCTTCCAGTATGCGCTTTCCACGTGCTAAGCGCTCTGCTTCCATCTGAGCGCGATCTGGGAGGCCGAGGGGAGCGTTCTGGCTCGAGGGAGCAGCTTGCTCCTCTTTGCGCTTGCCGAAACTTGCGCCGCGAGAGCTCGTGGATGCCACTGCGGTGAAGCCCCGCCCCACCGATGTCAATGCATTCTTCTTCCCATTCGCCTCTTCAACGTCCGAGTCGTCCGAGTCCAGAACAGAAATGGGTTCAGACGCATGCCCTTTCCGATGAGATTTCACCACACGGGCGGGGCGTGCAGAATGTTCAGCGGTTCCGGTCTTGCCCGAAAGTAGGGATATCATCCTCTCATGCTCAGAGTCGTCCTCGGTCTCAGAATCGTCGACCACGATTGGTTCTGCTTTCGACAGCGATTTGGAGCCCTTTGCGACGGCTCTGGATGGGTTCAGTGGCACGTCAGAGTCTCAAGCAGGCAAGGGAAGCTACTGATAACATACCCGCCAGTCGTCGTGTTCATTGAATCAAGTTTGCTGGGGAAAGGGCTGAGGAAGCGTGCAAGACGATCACATGACCGACGCGCTCCACAAACAAACATCGATGCATCAATGTTTACGCGCCGCGCAAAACAGACCGATTCCGCGTGAGAAATTGCAGGTGACGATAAATTTGTACATTGTGCTTTGTGCCCAAGAGAAAATATACATAAATGGTGTTTAATTCGTATCGATGTTGCTCGTCAAAACATCCAACGCGGCGAGCTGTCCCCACGAGGTAAATGATTGCGGGGGACCATGCCAATTCGACGAATAGGTGTCGCCGTTTGCAGCGAGATCGAGAAGAGCGTTGTACTGTCAGGTTATTTGTCAGGATCCGTGTTGGAGAAAAGAAACAATAGTACCTGGACGTCGCCGTAGCTGTGAATGAGGGTTCGGAGAGCAGTGTTGCTGGGATTACGAGTCCAGGCTTCGTGGATACCACGGATGAAGACAGCTTATAAGATTCAGGACACAGGCGTCTTTGGTAAAGATAATGAATTGACCTTTGAACCCAACGCCGTCGTTGTTCGAAGTGGTGCTGACACCTTCAGTGATGATACCGTCCGAGCCTTCCCAGGCGGTCGTCTTTACAGCGGAATTCAGGATGTTGATCATCCTACACTGACGGTGAGTATATCAGAGCGAGAAGAAAGGATGTTGCGCACAGTGTGCTCCACTGGGCATCGCCTGTAACAGCTGCCAGCACGCTAAGACCCTCAATATATTTCCCGGAATTGTAAGTAAATAGCCAAGTGGCGGGCGACGTGGAGCAATCAAAGGCGTTGACCGTATCTAGCACCAGATCGTTCGCGTTGATGTTGTGTGCCTTGATCCTAAATTGTATACGTGAACACAAAATAGAGGAAAAGTTTGTTTAACCAACCAATTCGCGCTCAGAATGGCAGCGGTAGTATACTTTGCATCCTTGGTATATTCGGCGAGGAACGCCGACACCCTGGAAGGGCTTAATAATTTCTGGGAAGATATCCACGGCGACGTACGTGATGTATAGACTGAAAGGTCTGGTTAGCGAAACATGCCTGGCCAGAGCACGGACACGAACCCAGTTGTGATTGAGTTGACGGATTGATCATCTGTCGTCGGACGCTGAACGTAATTTGAGAATGACTTGATAGTAATGCCAGCTAGATGTTACCCAAAACACGCCTCCCGCCATGGTCGCTGTTGAAAGTGAGTGGGTAGGTAAGCAACACAGACATAAACGGACCTCCACCGCATGTGGATTGAATGGCGAACGCTTTATTCGGTTGTTTATGCGCGTTGGCTTGGGCCGCAGTGATAACGCTAGCATCAAAGATGAGTTTTGCATGACGACCCAAAAGAAAAGCCTCACTATCCAGTGACATGATTCCAGACATCGACCGCATGGGCTAGCAGATTGGTGTCCTGGAAAGGCGTCTATTTCCGAACGCAGAAATATAAACATTGGACATATTCCATACGCCCGATACGCATACAATGCGGCTTGCGCCCACCACCTGACGACAAGTCAGTTAGCTGAACAAGGACTCAGGTATTGGTGAACGTACATTGCATCATCGTTGTACTTTTTAAACAGGAATTAGACCAATTTACGCATGCCGGACCAAACTCACCCTGATGTTGAGTATCATCAGCAACCGCCGAACGGGGTGATAAATCGACAACGCACTGAAACTGGTCGTAATGGGCCCAGCGGCTGAATACCAAATTGAGATTATTGACAACCAACGCTTTGTTGGTCGTCGTCCCAGCGAGGTGGTCTTGATTTGCTAAAACCGACCAAACATTCCCCGACTGCCAATATCCAATACCTAACGGAATCAGTCTCAAACAAAAACACCAACAATCCTTGGACACACCGTTGAATTCTCCAGTGCCCGAGTTCAATTGCGGAGTCATCTGGTTTATCGCATTCTGTGCGATTGTGATGCGTTGAGATAAAGGCCGGGAGTTGTTGAATTTCTGTTGTACGGTTTTAGCACATAAAGTCTGAGGTAAGTAGCATGAGACGCACCCGCCAGGATAGTGGAACTCCGAGGTCCTGAGCCACAGCCGAAGAGACTAGATATAGCAGCGCGATGCGAAAGAGCATTGTGTGGGGGGTGGATAAATCGTCAAATGTGTTGATGCTTTATAGGTCTCGAAAGGCCTCGTTGTGTTGCTGTATGACGACACGAGGTCCATGAATTGGCCAATCAAGAATCGACGGGCTGGAATGACCAGGCTCCATGCGGTGCTACAAAACGGATATCCTGCTTACCATCGCTTTTGAAGGCCCCGCGCTGCCCCGCGTGACGAGAGCCGCGTCTGCAGCACATCATATGGCGCCGACCGCTTCTCATGCTGGTTGCTGGCGCGCGCGGCCCAGGTCGACTTGAACGTGAAGAAACGATTCAGCCGAATATACGGAACAAAATGAACTTCAAAATGAGATAATGCGGTGAATGTTTGAGGATAGGTTTCAACCATCCTGTGCATTGTCCGTTTAAGAGGAGCCCTGGTGACTTCATCACCAGGCAACGCCCGTGGTCTAGTCTGGAGCTCATCGAAGAAGCAGTGTCATTTGAAGCGTCCCAATTGAGTTTGGTTCCATGATGGCTCGGTCCGACCCGCCTCGTTGATTATGTAAGTTTCAACCAAGTTTCAACACAAAGTGAAAGTTGCTCGCGATGGGCGTCGGGTGGCTATTGCGGCTGGCCCAGATGAGTGCATCACCATGTCGCTTGACAAAGGCTTCAAAGAGTCGAGACGGAGCGTCGAATTTTCCCGAGAAGAGCTCAAATAGTGATGACCAACTCTGCAGATGATCCGAGGACCGAGACAACCGAGCATTCACGAGCCAGCGCAAACCCAGATAGATAGAGTATCCAAGAGGAGGTATCCCACCTGGACTGGGCTTCAACCGAGCGTCTTCCTGCGTATTCAAGGTTACGAATGACACGCGACACGAGCCTCGGCGGAAAGAGAGATCCACGGGGGTGTGCGCAATTTTGTGCAGTGCAGGAACAGTGCGGTGCTTGGGATATGTGCATGCCTTCGAAGTGAATGCTTTCGAAGAGCAGGAGCAGACTGGCTTGGCCGGGGGACCGAAGCACACCGAGATCCGTCGAGTTTTGGTCAAGCCGAAGTTGGTGCCAAAACCTGTCCAGGAATTTTCCCATTGGCTCGGCATCTTCCGGACCAATGGGAAATTTGCCGGAGGGGTTTTGGCGTCAACTACGGCTTGACCAAAACTCGTTAGATCTCGGTGTGAAGACAGTAGACAAGCGCATAAAATACTGAACATCACGGGTTGTCAGAATGCTGCTAAAGGACTCCGGCCGGCGCCGAAGCAAAGACGGGTACGCCAAGGGAGTGGACACGTGGTGGCGCATTTTCTGCCAGCACATCCAACAAACCACCTGCCAAAATGGCGTCCGGACAGCCAATACTTTAATGCCCGAGCTTGGTCGCGATGCATGAGGTGAGTGGGTTCGTGTCCACAGCATGATCCGGTTGGTGTTCACAGCATGATCACTAGTTTGCGTACATGACCTTTTGAGCGAATAGTCCCCACAGTAACGACCAAGCAGTCGACCACCGGCCCAGTCTCCAAATTGGAAAAGAAGGTTTGAAAAACGATTCGAGTTAGATTCGAGGCTCCTTTGGTTCCAAAAGCGAAAGGAGAACTCCATAAAGGATGACATTGCCGTCTGCGTAGCGCTAGAGTGTACATCTGGATTGTGGTGATGAAGAGCGACGAGGTGGAGAACACCGATCAAAATTTGATCTTTGCTTGAGAATTTGATCCGCTCCAGAGGCTGTGTCGACCTACTTCTATGAGTTGCCCATGACGACGCAGGACGACGCCTGTTCAAGCTCAAGCGTATATATTCGTGAGCTGTTTTCCTCACGCATACCGCCATCATGTATATAGACTTCTGATTTCTGCCGGCCAGATGGTGGTCAATTTCTTGAAGCCTCTTAATCGACGGAGAGTCGGACTAAGAATTTGCGTCCAACAGAGTCTGCCAGCGCAAGCGGGCAAGTCAAGTGCTTACAAGTTGCATCGAGCCGAACTTCACTAAGCAAAACTTTTGGTTCCTCTGTATGTTCCTCGCGGCAAGCAAGGGAAACGGAAACTCCCTCGGCTTTCGATGTAGCTCGCCGACGGCTGTATAGCTGGACTGCATCTCTCGCCAAGGATGATCTTTTTTGCACACTCATCACCTTAGGCGGATGCAAGCTCGTTGCGGAGAAGATGTTTCATCAAAAAGAAAACCACGGTGGAACGGAGGTGAAAGATAATCTCTTGACAGGACGATAGACGAACCAAGCGCTTTACGAGCGTAATCTATGATCCGCGTCGACGTCCAATCTCAGTCCTTCTATTATGCTTGGATTCCAATGGCTTCCGATGGCTTCCAAAGATCTGAAGTTCGCGGCACCACCTTATCCTGCTTTATCTCTGGGTCAATTTGATATAGCTTCACCAACGTCAAGATCCCTCTTATCTATGGAACCTTGGGTTCTTCTACGCCATTGTTCCCTCTGGTATACGATTGTGCCTCCCTGTTGATTTATCTGGTCGCACAATGTCGATTACCCTTCGAACCTCTCCGTCGGTGTCTGCTCCAAACACATTTTTGTTTCCAACTGCGCCCTCCCACTGCGCTCCTGGAACTGCACCGATATAGCTAAATGACGAACGGCCCTGCCAACTCCAAGCTTCTCCCTCTCCTTTGCGCGAACTGATCTCCTTGACACCGTGGCATCTATCCAAATCCTCTTGAAATTATAATAATGTGCACGGCTACCACTTCTCTGGCTATGTTACTTCTTCGAGGCGTCAAACAAGGTTTGACCTAACTTGTTTTGGCAAACTCTGTCGTTCCGGACGGTCGACATGGTCTCCGACCACTCCTTCGGCGGATGGACTCATGGAGCTGCCTTCGGGACTTGTGCGACCCTCTGCTTTGGGCTTCGTCCAACCCGCTGCTGATATCCTCGTTGACCTCGGTAGCTGTGACCGGAAGGTGTCTCTCAAATTACACCACGGCGTGGGGGAGTATCCAAACGTTTGGGGCGAGGATACGGTTAACTTCGCCACTGGGATTCCCAAGTTCCGGCCGCAACATCTGCCGTGGATACCAACGCCACAGAAATAACTCGAGGTCAATACAGCCACGTCAACGGTGTGCTCTATGCGAACCTCGCATTTGCGAAAAAATCGATCCGGTGGCTTAGCTTGATAGCCTTGATTGGCGTTCAGCGGGACCGATGTTATTTTCCACAGGACTTGACAGGTATGTGATATTTCCCGTCACTTTCGATGAGTAGTAAATCACCATACTCGGGAGGGAGTACGAATCTTCAATTGAATGTTGTGCCGGGCTTCAAGGTCACCGGAAACGATGCCCGTGTTTATTTACTCTGCTGGTGGAATGGGTTTGTGGCGTAGGAATGGTTGAGCTCTGCAGACTCCGAAAAAAAACTGGCAAGATCATTTCAATGAACCTTGAATGAACAGATCGAGCTTTTCGATCGTCAGCTGTTCAACATACTAATACACACTAATAGCATGTTGAACTCTGTCGAACTAGGAATGGGAGTCACGCGGTGACGCCGACTCTCCGCGTGAAAGGCGGGGCCCGGGTGAAACAAAGTCCTCGTCATATGTGCGCCCCAGCCATCCTTGCAAGAGTGGTGAGTCAAGAATAGGCAAAGGTTCTTGAAAAAGTTCTATCTCTAGAACTCAAGCATCCAAAAAAAACCGCACCACAGGTGGATTTCGAAGCTCCTAAATTACCGAACTGTCCCTCACACGGTGTATCGCACAAAACGCCAAATATGATCGACGGGAAGTACCACTCTGCAAATCTCTTGAACGGCATTGGTAAACCGATCGGGATACCACGGATGTCGCTTTCCATGATTTTCGTGGGTTCTGGATTGGACACTCGCTCCATACTTACTTTCAATTCAACCCGGGCGCCGAAGATTTAGGCTCATTCAGCCCAGCCACCAGACCGAACTCTGTCCACTTGGGTAGCCGGCTGATTAGCACAGCTCTCATGTACCGTCCCTGCGAGACTGCGAGCAAAACTTGAGGGTCTTCTGTGAATCGAATGCAGTTTCTAGATCTGTGGCCCATGCGTTAAGGGACCAACATAAGAAGTTCGTTTCACGCAATCCTCCCCGATTCAAACTCGCTAGAAGTGCTGTGCGACTTGTAGTGTGCAATGAATGTTACCATGACTTGACTTTGTATCCAATTAGAAAGTAGTAGAGGGCCATCCGGGGGCTTTTGCAAACAGTAGCGTCATCTCGGGCGTCTCTGTAATCGAATGGCGTCACAACATACTCAGTGAAATTTCTGACTCAGAGTCATCTGAGGCTTGATGGAGAACCAAGCGGCTTTAGACACTTGCCTCTTGACCGTATTCCAAGGGCGAAAGATGTTTTCAACCAGTGGCTGTGTATCGGCGGGCCAAATTTAAACCTCCGGTTTTTGAACCCTTGACTCAACCAGCCTCAACCTTGCCTCTGGATCGAAGCCCATGGAGAATAGTTTGAAAAGAGCGCACAAAAAAACCGTTTCGTCTGCTCAATTGAAAAGGATCGGAGAAAGTGGGCAATTAATATCATCAGAAGTAAACGTTGCGAGTATCTTCACTTCGCGACCAATTTGGGACGTACTCTACTTTGACTCTACTCCCGTGACGAACTGACGGCCTTCCGACATAATGCTTGCGAATGGTTCGAAGTTGATCAGGGAACCGGCTGACTCTGAGATTTTGACTTATATTTTTTGACAGATGATACACAGCAAGCCGTATGGGCAAGATATATAACGACCAAGAATTACTCTTGCATTTCCTGTTTGTGGAAGATGTCTGGAGAAACAGTCAAACAGATTTCGAGATCTTTACCGCATACATACCTGATATCTCGGGCATCCAGCTGGCTCTGTGTTTGCAGAAGAATTCGCCCTTGGGAGGAAACACTTCGGGGTCGTCGAGTGTCCCGACGAGAACATATCGAAAATCGTCCTTGGCAGGCTCCTGTGGAACTCATTCAGCACATTTGAACAAGCTGAGATGCGTGCGCGTACACCGTACTCCAGTATATGCGATCCGCAAGTGTCGCAAAATTCTCTGTTCATAATTGTCCCCGAGCCATTGTCCGCTCTGTGCTCCTTCGTTTTTCCTTTGGTGATTTTGAAGGAGCTGACGGGTATCTTGGCTGTCAAGCCATAGTTGGTGCCGAATGCTTTCTATATCACTTCATAAGCTCATTGGAGCTGGCAGGAGACATAAAGTGGGACACCACCTTGCAGTTATTGCAGTGACATAGCGATGTCCGCGCGTCGTCTGGAGACGAAAGTGTAATTGCGTATTCGATAGTTCGACAGTAGCAGGAGCCTGTATAAGTCGCCATTTTCGAGGATTCCAAGGGACCATGAACACTCCTCTTATATGATTCTGACGAGGCGTGATGTCATTTGTGTGAGAGCAGCAAATTGCAAAAGGATGACACCAATCGAGCGTCAGAGGTCGTATCATGTGACCGTGTCTGGCCAAAACGAAGTACCCAGGGCGAGACTGGGCGAGGAGAATTTGGGCTTTCAAGTCGGATAGAGCGCAAGTTGAATCTTTGAAAAGCATCTTCACAGCGCGCAAAACAATAGACGCAAACGATCTGCGAGCTGAACTTAGGCAGCCGAGATACGCCTACAATGCCCTACCTGGTGAGATTGGGTGAAAATGTCGATGTCCAAGCCTTTCAAACAACCGCCACCACAGTATATATTCTCGGAAGATATGTGGCGTCTATTGCCAAGCACCGGGGAGGGTTCAAAGTCATCGCAGAGTTTTTGTTCGGTCGCGGCCGTGGCTCGGCCCGATTTGAGAAATTGATCGACCTGCCGCTGCGGGCGCCGTGCATCGGCATGTACAACGTAGGTAGGTGCCGTGATTGTGCCGTGAGTAACTTCCCACGGAGCGGGTTCCGTGTTCGGACCCCCCGCTAAACGAGCCGGCCTCGGCATCGTCGATATAATAAGTTCACACCACGGCGTTCCCAAGCTGTCCTTTCCAGTCGACTCATCGATAGCAGATACCAATGGCCACCGCCGTCCCCGCGCAGAAAAGCGCTCTCAACATCGTCATGGTGCGTCTGCCAGGCTCCAGCACCTCCAACCGAGGAGCATGGACTGAGTTGAGCGTTTAGGGTGCGATGACCTTCGGCGCTCCAGGCACCGACGGTGCGCGCGTGCATGACCTGAAGGACGTCGAGGCAATCCTGGATGTGTTCCTCCAGCACGGACACCGCGAGGTATGTGCTTCCTTTCCTTTTGGTTTGCACTAATACTTACGGGTTCACCTTCGCAGCTGGACACGGCGCGCGTATACTGTGCCGGCACCAGCGAAGAGTATCTGGGAAAGATCGACTGGCAGGCGAAGGGGATTTTGATGGAGACGAAGCTCTATCCAGCACCGGTACGCGCTCGGCAGTTGCTGGAGAACACTGAACTGACTTTTCCACCAAACACTATAGGGCAGGTCGCATTCGCCCGAGGTGTGTCTTGGATTTATCTCGAGAAACTAGCTGACCTGTGCATGTAGGACTTACGCAAGTTCCTAATGATTTCGCTCCAGGCGCTCAACACGGAGTGCGTATCCTAGTCCGGAATCCGAGTGTGCAATTACACACACTGACTGTGTGGTTGAATTTACAGCAAGCTCGAGATGTGGTACCTCCACGGGCCCGATCGCACGGTGCCGTATGAAGAGACCCTCAAGGCGGTGGACGAGCTCTATAAGGAGGGCTACTTCAAGCGCTTTGGGATCAGCAACTACATGGCGTGCGTACTCCCACTCAATAATATATACCCGAAGCAAGTATTAAATTGTTTCCTTGTTACACAGGTGGGAAGTCGCAGAGATGGTCGGCATATGCAAGCGGTACGGGTACATCCAGCCTACTGCGTACCAGGGGATATACAACGCTATCCACCGCGGCGTTGAGCCCGAGCTTCTCCCCGCGTTACGCAAGTTCGGGATCGCATTTTATGAGTTCAACCCGCGTGTGTCCTTATCTCTCTCTGCGCTCGCGTTGCTTGAGACTAAAAGTTATATGTGCGGGTAGTTGCCGGAGGGTTCTTCACAGACCGGTACGTCTCTGCGGACGACAAGCCCGAAAGCGGGTCGCGCTTTGATCCGGAGCGCAACCAGGGCAAGGTATGCATATTCATGATTTCAATCGACGTCCCGTCGTTGTTCCGTCCCAGACTGATCTACTATCAAATTAGAACTACCGCAAAAGATATTGGAAGCCCGCATACTTTGATGCGCTAGCGGAAATACGACCTGTAGTGGCGGCACACGGCCTGACCATGGCGGAGGTCGCACTGCGCTGGATCTCGCACCACTCCCTTTTAGGCCGCGAGCATGGGGACGCGGTGCTCATTGGCGCGTCGAGTCTTGAACACATTGAGCAGGTGTGTGCTGCAAAGTTTGTTTTGTTGAGCTCCATAGAGGCTAATTTACGGTGTCCTCCCACAGAACCTCATCGATTTGGAGAAGGGACCGTTGCGTGAGTTTCTTCTGTTTTATACAATATGCTCCAGAGATTTGACAGAATTAATACAGCGGATGAGGTGGTGGCGGCGCTGGACGCAGCTTGGGAGCGGGTGAAGCCGCATGCGAGTAATTACTTCCACTAGACCAGCTGGATGTGATCAGAACTGTACATGTGTATGAGTATCAACTTTTTTTTTATCGAACGAGTACGTTTTCCCCATTTCAAGAGGGACACAGAGAGTAAAACAAGTCCTTCCGTAGCTTCAATAATACTTGAGGTAGAAAGAAAATGCACCAAGCGAAGCTTCAAATTCAAACCGTGGCGGTGTTCCGAGGTTGAACTCGTGGCTGTGCCACCTGAGTCAGATGTTGTGAGTCATGATCGATGCACAACGTCTTTCAGCTTTCACCAACTGGCTGGCCAGGAGGCTTACCAGCACAAGAACCCGTCGGCGCGGGCCGAATCATTACCTGGGACTTACTACGTTATCAAGAACTCCTGACCTCCATTACGGACTACAATTTTCGGTGGCTGGCGGGCTGCGATATCCCCGTCGGCGCGGGCCGCATCGTGACATATAACGATGTCCCTGTCTGTGTCCAAAAGCAACCCTCGACCACCTCTTGGGCGGCTCACAGCGGCCCATGCGCCAATTCTGTTTCTGTCATCCGGCGTATATAGCGTCGTGTATGAATTTCTTTCAGTATAAATTTAGCCAACTTAGAGTCTCCACACTTCAACAACCACACCATGGCCTCCACTCTGCCCACTCAGAAAAGCGCGCTCAACGTCGTCTTGGCACGTTCTCTTCATCCATCCTTCCGTATCCTTGAATTAACGCGAATTGCAGGGCGCGATGGCGTTCGGCGAGCCCGTCGCGGAAGGCGTACGCGTGGACACCGTGCAGGATATCGAGGCCATATTTGAAGTGCTGCTTAAGCACGGGCATTACGAGGTGCTCAAAGTGCACACTTGATGCTCCGACTCGCTAACCGTACCCTGGCCGCAGGTTGACACGGCGCGCATCTACGGCCGCGGCACGAGCGAGGCGATCCTCGGAAAGACCAACTGGCAGGAGAAAGGGATCCAGATGGCCACAAAAATTCTTCCCCTATATGCGGTGAGTGTATCTCCGCCCCCGCATGAGATTTGACCGCTGACCGAGTTGCGGTGGATATAGTTCTTGCCGGATGTCACCGCCGCACATGCACCCGAGGTAAGCCGGACCACCGGTGTTTGCTGGAATAGATACCGATATTCAGACGCCTTTCAGGACCTGCGCAAGTCTCTCCTGACATCTCTTAAGGCCCTCAACACCGAGTACGTATCAATCGCCTGCATCGACAATTTCCTGCTCAATTATCAACCACCATAGCAAGATCGATCTCTGGTACCTGCACGCCCCCGACCGAAGCGTGCCGTATGAGGTGACTCTCAAGGCCGTCGACGAGCTATACCGTGAAGGTCACTTCAAGCGCTGGGGAATCAGCCACTACACCTCGTCTGTTTTTGTGCCTCTTCTTGATGTACTGCTGCACTAATCACTGGGACGTAGGTGGGAAGTCGCTGAGATCGTCGGCATCTGCAAGCAGCACGGGTACGTGCAACCCGCGGTATATCAAGGCATCTACAATTTTGTGCACCGTGACGTCGAACCCGAGCTCTTCCCTGCGCTGCGCAAGTTCGGTATCGCGTTCTATGAATTCAACCCGCGTGCGTGACGTCCTTGGCCACTCCGTTGACTTATTACTTACCACCGAACTCCCCTCTTTCTTCAACGCCACCCTCGACGTCAAATCCAACCCCACCGGCAGTCGCAGGCGGGCTCCTCACAGACCGCTACACGTCCATCGACGTCAAGGCCGAGGGAAAGGCGCGCTTGGATCCCGAGACGATGGCTGGCAAGGTGCGGCTCAGCCGCTCAATATAAACCCGAGTTTTCATGCTAAACCCACTCATTCAGGCGTACCGCAACAGGTATTATCGAGGATTTCCCTTCCAGCCGATTCCGCATCATACTGATCGTGACTAGGTACTGGAAACCCGTATTCTTCGACGCGCTCGCGGCCGTACGCACCGTGCTCGCCGCCCACAAGCTGACCATGGCGGAGGTCGCGTTTCGCTGGGTCACCCATCACTCCCTTCTGCGCCGTGAGCACGGGGACGCGGTGATCATCGGGGGGTCGAACATTGAACACATCGAAGAGGTGCGCCGTTTCTCCCATTTCAATTCTCCCTCCTTTTTCAAAGCTGATGCGTGCGTGGAGAACCTCGTGGATCTGGAGAAGGGACCCCTGCGTGAGCTCATTGATTTATGTTTCGATTTTTTCAAACCAACGACTTGTACAGCGGAGGAGGTTGTGGCGGCGCTCGACGCGGCTTGGGCAGCGGTGAAGGGGAGCTCGAGCTCTTATCACAAGGAGTTTTAGATCCCGCATCGAGCGTCTGCGAAAATGCTGTCAAGTCTGTCAAATAAATGAGCGAATTTATAGTTTTGTCAAACAAGTTATGGTTGAGTTTTCCTACTAGTATGGCTGTGCATCACATCAATATTTGATGCGCCTCTGCGTGATCCGCTTCTTGTTCACTTTCACAAACAAAGTTGGATATGACTCAAACAAACCAACAGGTCGTTTTTTATTATTTTGGAGACTTCCTGAGGAGTGCTTGGACAAGGAATCTTCGGCACTGGACGAGGCGACACTGGACATGAGGCCACGGCGCGGAGTCACTGGACTGCTAATCGTGTGGCAGCTGTGTTAACGGAGAAATAGTGAGCCAGACAAGTTTCGACGTCAGCATTTTGAACACAAGCTGGCATAGCGTCGGACTCCAATCCTTGCTCCGACGGCAATCCGACGGGAGAAGCAAACTTGATCCAACGGTGATCGCCTTGGTCGAAGCAATATATCCCCGCGCAGATGAGACTTGACGCGGTCAAGCCTCTCCAGCACCTGGGAGACAAGTTATTGGGAGACGAGCTGTGCAGAAAAACGGGTCGCAAGACCGATTAAGTAGACTCGCGTAAATCAAGCTTTCAACACCATAAATGCTCAGGTGATCTAACAACGCCGCAGGTGACTCATTGTGCAGTGCGGGTTGACTGCGGGGGTTAAGTTTGAGAGAACCCAAACAGTCGTTGAATCCCTCTTGACAAACCTAACCGCCCCTAACTGACGGTCAAACTTCAGAGGACCCTAACAGTCGTGGATCCCCTTTCGATTACCCACTAACCTATTTAAACGGCGCTCAACCGGATTTTACTTCCTAATTTCCCTCTCAACCTCAAATGGCCGCCCTTGCAAAAACTGCTGTCGACGTCATTATCCTCGGCGGTGGACCTGCAGGTCTCTCTGCAGCTCTGGCCCTGTCTCGCGTCTTACGCACCAGCATCGTGTTCGACAGCCAAGAATACCGGAACGCTCCCGCTGGGGAGATGCATACCATTATTGGGTTTGACGGCGCTCCCCCAGCCCAATTCCGCGCGACGGCACGTCGCGAGATCGAGCACTATGGCAAAACCACATTTGTCAACCATAAAGCCCACAAAGTCCAGCGGACACCTGCTGGGTTCATGGTCGACGAAAAGCCCGAGTGGACCTCGAGAAAACTGATAATCGCGTCTGGATCCTCAGATATCTTGCCAGAAGTTCCTGGTGCGTTTTCGTTCTATCTAGTAGCCGACAGCCTAACACCATTGATTCGCGGCTACTAGGTATGCAGGCAATTTGGGGTAAAAAGGTCTTCCACTGCGCGTTCTGCCATGGAAACGAGGTGGCCAACAAACGCGGCGCTCTCTGGGGGGCACCCATGCTTCAAAATCTGCCGTTCTTCGCAATCACGCCGAAGCTCACTTTGCTTCTCAACGGCGCCCCCGTCCCAGACGCCCTTCGGTCCGCCTACGACAACTTCGCCCGAAGCGGGAAATCCGTCATTGCGCCGCATGTCTCGCATGTTGAGGCGGGCACTCGGGAGAAGGGAGTGATTGTGCACTTTAAAGACGGGCAGCCCCCCGCAGAGTTCGATTTCATCGTAATGAATCCCCCGTGCAAACAGGCTGCCCCGTTTGCAGAGCAGCTCGGGCTGGAGCTCGATGAAAGGGGCGACATCTTGGTCAAGGCACCCTTTAGTACCACAAGCGTAGCGGGCGTCTTTGCGGCGGGCGACTCCGCGACGATGATCAAGGCTGTGGGTCAGGCCACGGTGATGGGTGCATTGAATGCTGCCGGTATAATACACGAGTTGATGAACGAAGAGCTGGGTCGGGTCTAGCAGCATACAGTATCTCTTTTCGATGTCCAGTATGACATTTAGCACGACACAACTCTTGAACATTCAAGCCACCACGAGCAAAAACTTCCGGAAACGATAGCATCTGTTGAATCGATCGATATATCACTGATTTAACATGCTGGCTCCCCCTCCATTCCTCGAAATCAGAAACTGCGGGTCCTGGGATCATTGGTTGAAAAAATCAAGCTTTATTTAGATTTGATTCACCGATATACAGACCTAGTCAAATCACGGTATCGGACCATGCATATTGCCCTGGTCGGCCGGTGATATATAATCACTCGCGCCTAGTGGAAATACGGGTCCGCGACCGGCTTCACCATCTCCCATGCCTTGTCAAGCGCCGCAACCACTTTGTTCGCTTTGAGCAAATCAGTCTATCGTTGTCTCCGGATATGAAAGAACGACGAGGACTCACGCAGAGGCCCTTTCTCCAGGTCGATGAGATTCTGAATAATAGGTTCATGAATATTGCGGCATAGGGAGAAGAGACAAGAAGGGTGCTCACCTGCTCGATGTGCTTTAGGCTTGAGGCACCGATGAGCACCGAGTCTCCATGCTCACGACGCATGAGCGAGTGGTGCGAAATCCAGCGCAGCGCGACCTCCGCCATAGTGAGCCCGTGCGCTGCGGCAACGGGCCGCACAGCGTTGAGTGCGGCAAAGTACTCGGGCTTGAAGTATCTTTTGCGGTAGCTCTGGAAATAAGGAGTAATCAGAATGTTGTGACTTGAATCGGCAAGACCTGGTTGATTAAATTCATGGCACAAAGACGTACCTTCCCCTGCTGTCGTTCTGGGTCAAATCGCGAGCCCTTTTCGACCTCGTCGTCTGCGGAAACGTAGCGGTCCGTGAAAAATCCACCCGCGACTGAGACGCGGGTCGTAAGTTGATCAAAAGGAGAGAACAGCAGACGCGAACGCACGCGGGTTGAATTCATAAAAAGCGATCCCAAACTTGCGCAGCGCGGGAAAAAGCTCGGGCTCTACTCCGCGGTGAATCGCGTTATAGAGACCTTGATATACAGTGGGCTGAATATATCCATGTTGCTTGCAGATGCCCACGATCTCTGCGACTTCCCATCTGTGCGGGAACACGTATCAGGGCATTTAGACATGTTCCCTGACTTGGGACTCAACCCACGACATGTAATTGCTGATCCCGAAGCGCTTGAAGCGCCCCTCCTTATAGAGCTCGTCGACGGCCTTGAGGGTTTCTTCGTACGGTACCGTGCGATCGGGCCCGTGGAGGTACCACATCTCGAGTTTGCTATGGATTGGATCGCGGGCGGAAAGAAATTGAGACATGATATTCGATTCAGGTGGAATCGGACGCACTCGGTGTTAAGCGCCTCGAGCGACATCTCCAGGTACTTCCGCACATTCTATACCAGAAAAAAAAAATCAACCAGCGTTCAGATAATATTAAATAAATGAGACCCACCTCTGCGGAGTGCGAACCCGTAATCTGAGGGGCGCCCTGCAGTTAAAATCAGTCAGCGAGGTCGTGCCTTATCAATTCAACTGTGCACTCACGGGAAACGGGTAATGCTTCGTCTCCATAAGGATTCCCTTCCCCTGCCAATCAATCTTCCCGAGAGTCGCCTCACTTGTGCCGTGGCAGTACACGCGCGCCGTGTCGAGCTGAGCAGATACCACACTTGTTCGTCAGTGGTGGTAATTTATGTGTGAAAGAGGATTATAACGTACCTCGCGGTGCCCGTGCTTGAGAAACACGTCCAGTATCGCCTCAATATCCTGCACGTTATCTACCCTTGCGCCGTCTGCACCGGGCGCGCCGAAGGTCATCGCACCCTAGATCGGTGCCATCAGCGTATCCCTAGGAATCAATCCAACAGCATCGAGACGCACCATGACTATGTTGAGTGCGCTCTTCTGTGCGGGGAGGTTGGATTTAGCCATGGTCTGCAGTTATTGGAGCAGTTGGAGGTGGGCTTTTATATATGATTGTGCCGGACGACGCGCGTTGGCGGGTCCGATGTGAATCTGACAAGAATTCTGGTGATAAGGAAAAATCCTTGACAAGATTTATGGTGCGTAAAAACAAGGAAGCGGATCCGAGAACACAGCCACGGTTGAACCTTACTCATCCACGATTTCGTATGCTTTCCTTCTATGGTCTGCCACCCCTCGAAGGTGTCTGAATTCGTAATGATGTGCGTTGCGTCCGATATGGACCGGATAATTTAATCCTTCTTTCATGGTATAGGCTGCTGCCCGTGCAAAAATAAGATCTGGTGAACAAAAATCAATCCAACCGAACGAAAACTGAAGGAGAAGAGACGCCACCAATGACCCTGTGCGCGATTTTATTTGGCTTCGTGCTTTTCCCAAATAGGTTTGCATAATCTGCGTTGTTTACAGTAGTAGTCTGTGACGTCCAGTTTTTCTTCTTCTTCTTGTCTTTTTCTCATGTTCAACACGCAGACGCTCGATCCGCACATGTTTGTGCGCAGTTTGTTGATTGGTTCGGTCGCACGGCACTAACACCGGACAGACGGCACCGAGAGAACGAGTGAGGGGACAGGGCGGCCACGGAAAGACAAGTCGGAAGTGATTTCCCAAGGTAAGCACCAGTTTTAAACCAAACCTTGAATATATTTCGGGGCCGGAGGTGAGAAGGTGCTAGAGAACCCAGGGCAGAGGTGCGCAGAAGATAAGTATGCTGAGGCTGAGAATGGGTTTGGATGGATCCGTGAATGATCGGGAAACGCGTGGATGTGAATGAGGTGTGTCACCGATAATCGGTCGTCAATGAAAAAAGTGTGAGCATCATAGTATCTGCGACGTTGGCTGGGGATGTTAATGAGAGGGTGTGCAGAGTGCTTTGAGCCAAGCCTCCTCTATATGTCACCGCGATGAAGAAGAATTGACGTTGCGAGGTCGAGTGAGAGTATGTAAGCGGGACGATGAACCGGCGAGCCAGTGTTTCGGTCGAGTTTTCGCGCACAAGGGGCAGTGAAGAATCGGACCTTCGGACTTTCTCGGACGGTGAGACAAGACTGTGAACTTCGAAGGGCTAGAACGTGGGATGCGGCGCGTGAGTGGAGATTCAAAGCAGAGAGGGAAAATCGAGGTGTCCTCAATTGGGAACTCTCAGATCGGGAGAGCCTAGAAGATGATGTATGAATTGGAGCGGGAAGCCTGAGGACGGAGAAGATAGCGGCGCGATGGAAAACCCGTGAGGGAGCGCGAGTGGCCATCGATATAAAAAAGTTCAAATCCAAAACTCGGCGCCGTTGCGTTGGGCTGGTCAAGATGTAGCTGAGAGAGACTTGATATGAACACAGTCAGCGATGGGGGCTTGTACGGTCGACATGAACGGGTCGGCAGCACTGAGAACGGGCTGAAACGAAAGGAGTAGGTTGGAATGGGAGAAGAGTCGACATGTTGTGAGCATGAGAGAATCGATAAGCAGCCGGCGAGGTAGCGGGGAGGACGCGCGAGCAGTGCGACTTTTCGATGTCGGAGCTCGATCATGACAGTCTTGGGAATGGGAGCAGCTTGGGAGCAGAAATTGGAAGAGTAATAAAAGCCATCCCCATATTGCACGAGTCGGGTACACTGGGGAGGCGTCACAAGTTGGTTCCAATTGGGACGGCGGACGGCGAGCACGGGGTACGGGTAAAGATATCGATTGCAGTTACAGTGACAGCGGGAGAAGTAAGGTTGGTGAGAACAGGGGTGCCAACAGTGAGCGGCGAAAGTAGCATCGGCGAGTGCAATATCGCTCAATGGATGGCTCTGCCAGTCTTGAGAACGTACAAAAGTTGCGCGAAGAAAAAGGACGACGCCACTGAGAGTTCACTCGAAGTTGAAGGGCAAATAATCTGCCCGTATATAGCCTGGCAGCGCGTATGTTCCCAGAATTGGCGCGTGATGGCGCCGTAGGCGGAGCGGAGGAGAACGGTGAGCCTGGTGACCGAGAAAGCAGCAGGAGAGGTTTCATTAGACCATCCAGGGATGAGCGCTGAGCCTGAGAGCGAGACCAGGGCCCAGGATGGGGAGAGCGGCATCACTGGACGAAACAAGTGGTGATCCTCTGAAAACTCTCACGCATGCCTCTTGCCTCAGTGTTATTTTCGTGTTCTGGATTTCTTCTTGCCCCTTGCGTTAGCTGTGGGATCTTTCCCACTCCTTGTGGCTTTGTGGCGCTTCTCTCCGCTTCTCCACGATCTTGGTGGATCCGGGATGGATGGATGGGAGGCAATGGGGAGGGTCTAGGGTCCTGGAGGTCGAGCTTGGCGAGTCGCGACGACTTGAAAGACAACGTCGACTGAAGAACGACGATGATGATTGGATTGTGGCCATCAACAGCAGACGGACACGGGTTATATGACCACTGCAAAACCACTGGCAGTCCACTGTCCAGGATATGGGCCGGTGCACTGTTAGGGTGAAGAAGAAAAGTGTCCCGTGACGCCAGCCTGCCAGCGCTAAACCAGCGCTAAACGCGTTCATCTCCCAAAAGCTAGTCCAAGTCCTGTTGCTCTGTTCGCGGTCTTGTGTTGAAGCAACAGGCTGCGCAGACGCAGGACTGGAGGCAGAGTGGATTCGAGCCCGGGCCTCAGGACTATTACCTCACCGTGGCGATGGTGATTTACTGGCAATTTTGTCACGCAAAGCCACCGACGATGCCGAGCCCCGTGGGACTGGCCGTTGTCGCGCCCAATCCCACAATTATTGGGAGACATGAGGAGCGCTTTGTACGACCGGGGCTGGGTGCGACGTTCTCCGTGTCTTCCATTGGTTTCGATCTTCCCTTCCGCTCTCGATTTCTTCTTGTTTTCCTCCCTGACCTCTACCCATTAATTGGCCCTAGCGTTGTCTTGCAATGACCTCTCCACCTGTCCTTCCATCGCCGCCGGCGGGTCTCCAGCTCACTTTTACTTGGACTTCGACGAATCGGGGCTCAACGGCTAACTCCGCTGTCCTGTACTTCCATGTCCTTTGTCATGCATGCAGCGCATCATCCTCGAACCGCGCAATACTAGTGTGTGTCGATTCAAAGAATCAAGCGCGTGCTACTCTCCTTCTACCTGCTGTACTAAATGCGGAACAGTTATGGTACTGTATGGACGGTATACCGTACAATTTGTCACCTCGTTCAGACCATTCTGACTTTCTTCTCTTGGCCTATACAGTAGCATTTGAGTTCCGGCAAATGCCGACTTGGAGACAATGCAATTGAGTTGGTTATCAATCGTCTCCATCTTCCTTCACCCCGAGGTCAATTCCCTACCTGTTCCCCGGATCCACTTCTTCCATTCATCGCCTTCTGGACCAAGATTGTGTGTGGACCTACACTACAGACAATCGGATACAGTCTAAGTGGCAGACAAAAACAGAACCTAAACAACAGATTACAGATTTTTCTCAATGCCGGCGCAATGCTACAAGTCTCGGCTGTCAACGTTCTTTGTCTTGAGCACGCAGGCTCATGGGTGGAATCATTAACGGACAACGCTGAATGGGCCTACGAACTTATGAGGCACAGGTGAACCCGATATTTTGGCGATAAGAACGACTAAAGGCCGGCGTACTGTGCACCCAAGAGCAAAAACCTGTTGCGTGCGTGGGAAGGAACAGCGAACGTGCAGGTACGCGTAAACGACACCGCGAAACGCGAGCCTCTCGACTCGCCCGATTTTGTCGCCCAACCTCCATCGATAATTTGCATCATCGTTGGGTGGGATAGAGCCGCTTGCGCCTACGCTGCTGGGAATTTTCCCGCGCCTTGAACCCCGCCGGCGGAGGACGCATGCGGTGCAACGTTACAACAACATCTCGGTACCTCATTGTCGCTGTCACTTGTATCATCCACTTATTCCACCGCCGAGATTTTCAGTCAACCATGTCCGCCGCCGCGAATGACGGTACCCCATGTGAAGTGCAACCATTCCCCCACGCCAGATTACAAGCCCCAAAGGAGGTTCGTGTTCCGCCTGATTATATTTATAATACGCTCGCGCGGTTCAGTTTGGTCGCCTGCATGATCACGGTGAATCCAAATATTGAAACAACGTTCGAATTCAAACCCCGCGGCGTCCGAGTACTAAGGCCTAAGGGACTGTTGGGCGTCGCGCAACGCGCCGAAAGTCGGTATTTCGGAGCATGGACCCACACACATGGGGCCGGTTATCAACTAATTCCTCGACTAGAGCAATCACCTAATCTTGAGCCCAGTGACTTTGCGGTGAGCAGTACATACACCGGTTGCAGCTGATTCATAGTGGATGATGACAGTTCCAAATAATATTCACCGGGAACTGAGACGACCGGTGCTCAAAGCTATCGACATTCCTCCTTTCTTGCTCTTTGAACTCCCCTTTGGGGAAGCCCTCGGGGTCGTAACGCTTGTTCGAAACGGACCTACAGTTCCTCTACCCCAACTTGGCGCTTCAATCTCACGCTGTCGGTGAGCATGCAGTACTCAGCAGGCCAGCCGTTTAAACAGCATTTGGCGGGACTGTGTGACCTGTAATTCATTTTACTGGTTCGTCGTAGAATATGCTACTCATCCTCAAATTCAACTAAGCCGAAGTATCTGGTTCAAATCTTCTAATGATGATACGATAGGGGAAAGCGGTTATTGGAGTGGGCTTCACGGTTCCCAGTTCACACCACAACTTTGACCGTCGCTCGCGTTCGAAACTTTGCATATGGCTGCGCCACGACGCCACAACGCCGATTCTGGTGGCTCGACGGGCCCGCATGAGTACAAATTCGTTCGGAGGATGTTCAATTAATTCACTAAGCCATTTCAGTGAACGGCGGTCGTTCAACTTTCCTGATTCTCACTTCTGTGTACGCGGCCAGTGGACCACTAGCGAACAAGGGATAGGAATCTTTCCCTTGTTGACGGCGTGAAGCCGAAATTCTTTCGGGTGTCGCGCATGCATGCGGTAGATGTTCGGTAGCAAGGCCCGGCATTGCATGC
Organism: Mycena polygramma; assembly: GCA_029449255.1. NCBI lineage: Eukaryota > Fungi > Basidiomycota > Agaricomycetes > Agaricales > Mycenaceae > Mycena > Mycena polygramma. The sequence continues at coordinate 900,238 of JARKID010000022.1, forward strand.
TAGGAACTAAAAAGGCCGACATTTCGTTCAAGCGGTCGTAGCGGCACGCTGAGACCCAGCGGGCACGGCGTTTGGAGCCCCTGGTGGAATTTGTGAGCCGCTAGATGACGGGCCTGGGACTCCGGCTGGCGCTCCTCGTGTTGAAGTATGTTTTAAGGAGCTATCACGCCTAAGTGGTAAAAAAAGGTATTCAGCATACCTTTGACCATGGAGTGCTGATATTCTCAATTGGATACTGTAGATGAAGCAGGCTCGAAATCATGCGCAAGACGTCAAGTTGTTATCCTCCCACAGGGCGGGGATGAGCGGACGGACCCAGCCTCGCATATCAGGACGTGAGAGTGCGGGAGAAATCAGCGCCGGTGTGGGAGGCCGAAGTGCGCGTCGTGCTTTGATTGTGATGCGCTAGAGATGTATATGTGAGCGATAGTGCTTAATCACCCTGACTTGGTAGCAACGCTGGCCAGGTCCGACGTTAAAGAGGCTAATTTATCAGGTCCATTGGGGAAACAATTTTCTTCCCAGACTGACCTTGATCGTACGAGATGCCTCGCGACAGAGATATTTCTGCAAAGAGTCAAACCCTGCGGGCGGTAAGCGGGCGGCAAAGCAGTGTAAGTCGCACGAAGCCAACGAGGGAAGTCCGTTGACTTGGTCGCCGTTCGTCGGCAGAGGACAGAAGTCATTTTCCCCAGCTATCTGGATGAATAGGCAGCTCACCAAGCTCGTTACATTATGCAGAGCCGGGGCACGGCGGCCAGATGCCGAGTCTGGAATGCGGCGCGGAGACATCGGGTATTCACACTGTGTAACTGCGGCGCTCCCATGGGTGCATATATTTAACGTTGGACGAGCCACGACGGGCGGTCAGCTGGAACAGTGTGGGCGTATCAGCGAGCCGACGCTGGAACCTGGAAGCGTATGGACAGATCTATGCAGGGGCGACAGAAAAGACAGGCGTGCACGTATCACAGCGTGAACTTTCCACGGTCGCGTAGTGGCTGCCAGACCTCCGGTACCAACCATGCACTGCGCTTGATTATTGGACGATTGCAAGAAGGGCCCTGCTGGAGTACATCGCCCAGTGGTAGGAGGGAAGACCAAAAATGGAATACAGCGGTTACAAGAATTGACCGATGTTTGGTCCGTTGTCCGTTCGTCCTAAACAGGCTGAATTTTATGTTTGCCGCCTAGGTTGCCGGTCACGTAACTCGCAACCCCGAACACTCCCCGAACTCTCAGTTGCCTACACGGTGCTCACGGAACTGTCAACCGCCTCCTTGTATATCACAGTTAGCGCCCGCACGGTGCCGCAGCGCAGCGGCGTTCAAGCGCCAAATCGACGTATTCAAACATTGGGTCTCCGACAAGGGCGTGGCAATGGCCAGTCGGGAGAGTGGTGCCTGTGCTGGCCTGTGCACTGGCATGGGAGTAGTGGCGGCGAATACGCGCCCCCGCCGTTTCACCGCCAACTCGTATGTTGGCATCCATCTCGAGAGATATATGGGTGGCTGCACGTCTACAACCTCCTTTCGTCCAAGAGTTCTAGGTGCCACTGACATTGATACTTCCCCCGCTGGTAACACTTATCTACCCCACGGTAAGTGCGGGGTATCCCTCCAACTGTATTATTCTTGGTGCAGTATGTGGGAGTCTGATCAGTATCCCGCATCCATATCAGCGCGCATCGGTCCTCCCGGGTCTGGAATGGCCAGGGGGTGATGCTCTGTCTGACCGTGTTGAACTCGTACTAGACCTGAACGAACCAACAATGATCCGGCCCCTTGACGGAACTGTATGGCAGTGTACGTCCGTCGCTGCCACACGTTAATCTCTTAAATCTGGACGTTACAGCACTCTCGGATCCCGGGCCTGTGTAACATCATGATCAGCGTGCTACGAATCTGATGAACTGGACACGGAATCTCGGTGTGTGCTTCTGGAAACAACATACTCTCTTCTAGAATGCCCGCCTTTCAACCCGCAATCAGCGATGCCGGCGAATAGTTATTTCTCCCCGCCCCCGCTAGACGCTTGCAGAATCTTGGATGGATTAACATAGATGTATACCCCGGGACGGTGCGAGAGCTCCCCGTCGGTAAAGGAGGTGACTATCTATCGGGAGAACGGCTGGATATTGCTACTACCATGTGGTGGTCGCATTGCCGCACGGCGCAAACGCATGAAAAGACATTGATTCGATTGTAACGGACCAGAAACGGCGCGGAAGAATGTAAGCCATACTTTACCTAAGTTTTAATTGATGTTTACCGAATTTCACAGGGTTCGTAAGTAGTCTCCAGGAGTTGAACTACGATTATAAACGAAGTCCCAACGAGGAAAATATAAGCAAACGGTTTGTGATTCATCAAATTTTACCGCGAAGCTCTCCAGTTTTGTGTTGACTCAATGTCAACTTAACTTACTTGAGTACAACTGCACTAACTGATCGCCGCACATCGGCCATCAATGATGTGTTCGACTTTTCTTCCACTCTTTCATGTCTTCCTATTTCTGTACGGCTCCCACTGACTCTGAAGGATGACAATACCCGCGCAGAGCGGAAACACGCTCCCATGACACTTCCTTTGTTCAAATCGTCTCGGGTCCGAAGACTGGGGAATAGTTCTCATGGCTTTCTGTACGCCAATCAGTAATCACCAGCCCAGACTTTTCCGAATCGCAGTCCCTTGCGCAGTACAACTTGCTTTGCTCCTCTATTCACACGACGACTCGTGTCATTTCCTATGGCAAGACTGCCCGTCCTGTCTCTGAACTTGAACAACTGCGCCCAGTTGGAATTCGGCCTCGCAGCCGGACATAACAACGTTCAAATATGGCCTGTGATTCGCCAGATGCCTTCTGCTTTCCATATCACCTCCGATGCCAGCGTTGCGGGTCGAATTCCCACAATTTGTCTCCCAGGGCACTTATTCCAGGGTAATGCACCGGAGGAACATGCAACAATACCTCCAGTGCGCCGCAAATCTCCTCAAGTTCTTGGCCAGCATCCAGCCATCGCTAGGCATGGCTGGAACACGATCTCGGCCGCCTTGGCACCTATTCAGGCGCAGATCCACGCCACAGTCTTTGAGCTGGACGAGGCATGATACTCCCACCGCCATTCACGTTTTTCCCACGTGGCTGTGCCGCTGTGGTTCAATTTTTTGCTGTGGTCTTGTCTTATCTATCAATCATGATAAGCTTCATGTCCCACACTGATTACCAGCTCTTCGGTGTGGATATGCACCTTACCCACGTCGGTATTCAGAGATGCACTCAGGAGGCTCACCAGATCTCGAGTTGCGCACTTCATTCTGTTTGATCACGCCCTTGTCCCGACCAAGTGAGTATAATTCCTTCCGTTCACTCGGACCATCCGATTTTAACCACTTCACCTAACCTGAGACAGGCATCCCGCCCTGCGGCGAATCCATGGGGCTTCGTCGAGGTAACGGCGGGCCGGCTTACCTCGTTCAAATTCATACAGCTGCTGCCTCCCAAGTCCTTCATCAGTGAGCGTACCCCTTGAAGGGTCGATTCACAATGCAACTATGCAGTTTCCCCGTCGGTTCTGCTTATATATCACGCCACCATTTTACCATGGTAATGTGTGGGTGCGAGCAGTGTGCACGGCAACCGCCCTCCGACATATATGGACCCCAATGTCTGGCGGACTTTTATGGTTTCATGTGTCTTGTTCAGTGTGGGAGCTGGTGGCGCGCACGGTAAGATGGATGGATATATCATGCTGGTATCGCATCTAATCTGGGAGGTCATTGTAGTGTGAACTGCTCTGCGCGGCCCGCTATACCTATATGGAAATTTCCCTTCATAGTTCAGCCGCATTCCTCGTTTTTTATGCTTCGAGGCCAGACTGGCTCCGCACCGGTGGACGGACCGTCCACAGGGATTGATTTATTGCAAGCATCCTTTCCGGGTGCATGGCATCCCACGGTGCCACACCCTCGCCCCGAGCCTCCGTCGAAGTATGCTTCAATCGCACACGCGAAACAGGTTTGCTTCTGTGGCTTCGAACGAAGGGATCCAGACCTCCGGGGTCTTGACCACGCTTAAGGTTCAATCTCATTAGGAAAACTTCGAATCCGACCAAGTCGTCATTGTGTGGCTTTAGAGCGGTGAGTACTGATGTTTCGGCGAGGTAGGTGTATGATCGTTTCCCCTCATTTCACCTTGATTTTCGGCGTGAACCAAAACAAAATGAACTAATTCGTGGAACCTTTAGATTCTGTTCACAGCACACGCATCTATGAATCTGGGCAGCTATCTGGGCTGACCTCGGCGTTGGGATTCGTTCCATTGGTTCATTTCTCCGTGGACGGATGCTCACGCTGACACGGGCTGTCTTCGCCCCCGAACCGAGGAATGAGTACATTCCACTGCATCTTTCCCACGCGCTTGCTAAAATTCAACCACGGGACGCCAACATATTCCCTCAGCTGGAAACTGGCAAATCAGTTGCGTTAGGATAGCCTGAGGTTGTAACATTTTGGAATTTTTTGAAGCGACTATGGTTCAGCCATTTTTCATGCTCCCCAAGAGAAAAATTAAGTATGTATGAGGAGAAATGAAGCAGATTATTTCCTTCACGTTAGCAGCAGCTGTTTTGATTGACGCCAGACTTCGATTCGGGCCAACTTGAACAAGCTGTGAGTGATCATGTAAACACCTCATTATTGTTCGCTCTACACCATACATTTCCCCGCGATTCGTCCTCATGCTGCCACGGATCTGCACCTTCTTTGGCCCGAAGCCCGATGGGAGCAGAATAGGATTAATATTCGCATGGGCCCAGAACCCCGCCGCCTTGGCCTTCTTGGGATTTCGCGCCAGCTGACGCCCTACGCGCTCAACCCTCACTATTAATAGTGCGACCGCAAATGGGTTTCACCGCAGTCCAATTGTAAATCGCCCGAATGCGGGATGGGTGAAGACCGGCTGCGGTGAGCGCGCAGCTACCGGCGCTGCTGCCGTCGGCTGGACGCGCGGCGCAGGTCAGCTGGGGCGTGTGCGCCATAGACGGGCTTACCTGGCATGAATCTGACTTGTTCGATGAAGGACGGACAGTGCCGCTGGTTTGCAATGAATTCCAGGGCTCTCTGGGGGGTTGAACTGTTTTTAAAATTACTTCAGCTGGACCCTTCTGTAATTATTACAGGTCTGAGTGTAAGGTCGCAGCCACGAGGAATTGAACCAAAGGCCAGTGATGGAGCACATGCGTGAATGACAGAGTTGATAGTCGGGCGGAGCACTGGGGAAGAAAATTGAGTTCAAAGCTGAAACGACTATGGCAACCCCAAAATGCGTTGTAAAATATCGTTACCTCTTTGCAGAAATTTAGAGGCCCAGAATGATTCCACTAGCCATGCACTCAGAGCCTGGGACAGCGGGAAAATACTGGATCGCGGGAGGTATATAAACAGTATAAATAAGTTATTCCGATGTTTTATGCGTGAAAATAAGCATCTGACTGAAGACGCGCTCAGAACTCAAGATGCCAAGGGAGAGTCGGTTCCGCAAAGAAGCCAATCTATCATGATTTAGTCCGAAGTACTGAACCTTAGGACTTTCTGTCAGTTCGAGGCGAGTTTAATTACAACCACGAGCGGGGCTGCCGGAGAATAAGTCCTGAAGATCAAGTCTCTCAGGTCCACTTCAGGGCTGAACCATGCGTATCACCACCGGCGACTAGGGGCCAAACCTACCCGTACTCCAATTCGCACGACCGCAATATCAACAACCAGGCAAGACAAGAGATGCGGGGAGCTATAATTTTAAACTCGCTCAGTGTCGTGATCCGTACTCCCCGTGCGCATCGCCTGAATAAAACTCGCTTCTATGAATTGCGCATCCCGCTTTACCTCCGTCATACAAATTTTCCACATCCGGCGAGTCTCTCGATTTCCCAGGCAGTGATGAGTCCGCGATAGGATGCGATGAGAGGATGAACGAAGGAACGAGCGAAGCAGGCGCGCTCTGTAGTCCGAGCCACTGGTTCGGTTGTTGCTTCTTCGCTTTCAACGCGCCGTCCCGCTCTTGCGGTTATGAGCGGAGTTGCGCCAGGATTAACTCTGTGGCTTCCCGGCTGCGGGGGACCCGAATTTATTGATACATTTTCGTCGGTGTTCGCGCGACGTTTCGCCGGCGTCATGCTCGGTACGCGACTAGCCCGAGTACCTGTAACTTATGTCCTTGCTGCTGAGGGTATACAAAACACACAGTCTCATATTCTCGCGCGGTGCAGGTGACCCGAATTTTCTGTGGTTGGTTTTGCATTTTGAACATGTGGCTGTGCCGAGGTTGATATCTTTCCTCCAGCTCGAGTTTTTCTTGTGCAGCGACATAAATAAAGTCAAGTGCGCTCATAGCTTGCGATGTGAGTGTAGAATTTATGGACTGTTCTTTTACTTGATCTATTTCCGTCTTGAACAGAAAAGGCAGGCCGGTGCGTCGAAATTTAAGAGAGATGAGTGGAGGATAGAGAGAAGGCACGCACCCTCTTCATACTCACTGTCGTGCAGCGCGTGGGACGCAGCTTACCAGACCACTCCACTCCGCTTCCATTGACGAGTGTATGAGCCCCACACAACTCAAGACATTCCCATCATCTCCTTGAATAAATATTTTTTCCCAGCCCGTTGCCTGACCGACAGCAAGATATGCCATCCTGACCCTCCAAATGAATATCCTCGGACTCGCCGTTGCTCGTCGCCGCCCAGATCGCAAGTGCCACTTCGCCGAGATCTTTCTCAACTACCTGCCTTGGCGGCCAAGGTGAATTATACGCCGTGTTCGGCAGGATGAATGAGGATCGCCCGTTTGGTCTATATGGTCCCGCACTTGGCAGCCCTCGGTGCTGAGGATAGATAAACTCTCTCCGGGGCTGCCAATGGCCATGAGCATTAAATTCAAATTCAAGCGCACCCAGGCGTGAGACCATCTGCAACGTGGGCCAACTCTGTTGGACGCGGTGGGAGAGAACCGAACCCTGGGGAAGTCGTGTTCGATTAATGAATTCATATCTCCCTCGGTTTGATGATCTTTGGACTCGGAAACACAAGTTTGGGAACAGTAGTTCAGCTTCTGTGACGACAGCACTATGGAGTGCTGCCCAACAATCGACTGGATCATAACCCAACGATGCTGCAGCCTGACTTGGGTACGGAGTATTGAACTCGGACAGTCCTGGAAAAAATCGAACCATCACGTTGAACCGGAACCTCTCTACTACGTACTATGTTCAGGGTCGAGTCCCAAGTACTCTCTCACCCCATCGTCCCATCGCGTCTCCTCACGCTCGGGAGCATAAACGTGTGTTGCCTCCTCGGATTGCGACGCAGAGAATGGACGGCCGGACCCTCCAGCAATCTATCTTCGTCCATGTTCAGGTTCGCGTCATACAGTAGTTTCCTGTTGAAAAATACAACTCTCTCACACTGATTGCCTTTCTCTGGCGCTTGATTGTCTCTCGGGCCGACTTTCAGATTCGGGACGGACACACAGGGAAGGAAATTAATCAGGATAGAGTCAGACATCGACCACGATGAGTCGAGTGAAGTGCGGGGTAAAAGCGTCATCCGACTCAGAATCAAATCGACTCATCTTCGAATGCGCATCGAGCGCGCTATCTCAATTGTGGGTCCAACCGCTGCGTTAGTGGCACCACCACGCCCGAACTGCGTGTTGGGTTACATTCTTACACGTACGCCGCGCTCAAGCTGCGCGGGGGTCTGGCTCTATCCGTAAATCTAGCGGGCAATCGGTCGGGTACCGCGGGTTCAGAGGTGCATGGGGATTCGGAAGTCATCTAACTCGCCTCGTAATCGCAGAAGGGTCGACTCACTTTTGCTCAACGTTCGTGTTGGCCCACATCGGAACGAAGCCTTCCTCAACCAAGTAGTTGGCACAATTAATTGAGGCAATCGAATCGCAGTTAGTCAGACTGCGTAATTTACTTTGCTCGCAGCCTGCTTTACTGCGCGATTCGCCAGTTAGTCTCGGTACAGTTAGTGAAATGGGTAATTTGCCGCTGCCACTGCGGCTACGGCTGCGCAGATAGGGCTGAAAGATTCTCTTCTTAGTGGAAAATTTGAAAATCCGATTTCTCGCGATGAAGTCGTCAACTCGGATTCGTATTACATCCAGCCAGCCTATACAATATATGTGCACGAGATTACAGTAACGATTACAGATTACAACTAGTTGTGGCTTAGTGTGGGGATAATATCGATGGTTATGAGGACCAAGAGAATATGCGAGGGGAAAATGTGCGAAAAAACGACGAAAGTGGTAGGTATCGCTTGGAGGCTTGGAGCATATCCCTCGCTTGCCGGGGGCACGGAAGATCCACGCGCACTCCCCCGACGACCGTGCGACCGTGGGATCCATCAGCGTCGCGTTGAGGTTAAGCTTAGCGCCCGGCGTCGCGATCACCGTGGGAGCTCGCCAGCTGGAAAATGCCTAGCGTCGCCACCAACCGCTGAGATCCGCGCGCGCACAGCTGCCCACGCTTGGCCGTGAGAGCAGCCCGGAATGGCGATCGGAGAGGGTGTGGGGCTAGCGACGGCTCGGGATGGAGATTCTTCCCAGCGCCAGAGTCCGCGGCATGGAGTGCACCTACGGTGCCCGCACGTCTTCCATCGCATAGGCCACCGCGGCCCCACAAGCGACGCTTGTGTCGGCGTCGGCACTGTGCAGCGCATGGACGCGGAACGCGCGCGTGCTGTTGAAGGCGCGGTCGCACGCCGGGCAGAGGGTGTCCCGAGTGGATACAGCCGTGGACATGGACATGGTGCGGTCGTAGTCGGCTGGTGTGGGCGTAGTGGGTGAATGTGGCGCATTCAAGGTCAAAATTGGGGTAGGGACGGTGGAGGGGTAGGGGTGCGCAGGGGAAGACGAATGGCGCTGGTGCCGCGGGGAGGTGTGTCTGCGTGCAAGGTTCGTCGGGGACGGGGGTGCAAGGAACAGGGGCTTCTCGGGCCGGGGCCGAGTTGTGGCGGCAGAGGCGTCCAAGCGCGACGACTCGGACGGACCCGCAGTTGCTTGCACAGATGACGTCCGGGACCGCTTTGAGCGGGGTACGGACGAGGACGAGCAGGAAGAGGACGCGGATGCGGCAGAGCGTTTGCGACGAACTGAGGACGCCACATTAGAATGCAAAATTAGCACAAAGAGACAAAGGACATACCACGAGTGGGCGTTGTCGGTGACAGAGACAGGGGCGGGGGGACCAGGCGGGGCTTGGGCGTCGTTGGGGACAGGGGATAGTGCGGTACTATAGGAGGTGAGGTGACTGTACGGGCGCGCCACGCCAGTATGCGTCCAATCTTGTCAGCCTCGGCCTCCTTAGCGGCGCGCTCCTCTTCGTCGTCGCCATCCGCGGCACTGGAGCAGTAGGAGTCGCAGTCCTCCTCCAACTCCTCTGCGTCGAGGTCCATATCCGATGCGGCGGAGGAAGATGCTAACGAGGACGACGAGGAGGAGGACGCAGACGCAGAGCTGGGGGGAATGCGCCGGGGAGGAGCGGGCATTTCAACGAGCTGGATGACACGGATGTTGGTTGGGGTGAGGAGTGCATCGGGGCCGGCCTTGTTACCCTCGACAACGTCGGAGGATGAGCGCGACGTCGACGCCAGGGCGATGTGCAGCGGGAACATGCTGGTGGACTTGGTTGAATGTCGAAGTTAAGTCGTCGATTCTGACTCGCCAGCAAACAGGGGCCAGCCCAGAGTAGTGGCGGCTTTTAAGAAAGTCCTGGCCAGGCGGTGCTGCCACCACCTTTCAGCCTCTCCAACCAAATGGGTGAAGACTGTCGAGATGAGATCTGGAACCCAATTCGTGTGAGAATTCTCCCACAACGAAAAGCGTGATCCCTTGACGGGGTTAAGGTCACGTCTGACGCTCTCCGAAGTAAGGTTTGCTTGATGAATCCGAATTCGGCCCAGCGCACCGTTGTCCGTGCCACATCGCGCGAAACTCGGATCTCCCATTCAAGTTCTCGTCTCGTCGGCCTTTAATAGCATCTTTTCCACGTCTGCCTCGTCTGCATCCGGTTTGTCTTGGTCGTCACGTCGACCCTGCGCTGTGAATCGCTGTGAACAGAACTTGTCGGGCCCAATTCCGTGCACGGTGCCACGGATGCTGGTCCAGGCCGCCGCAGAATCCTGGAAGGAGATGTGGTCGTTCGCAGGTCAAGGGAGCCTCATCGTTTGAAATGAAAGCGACAAACCACCGTGTCTCACGCGCACGCTAGAGGCGAGCTGGGGGACGGCCGGGGACGGCAGGCGCGAGGCTCCCCTCATCATTTTCCCTTGCCCTAGGCTAAGGAAAGAGCGCCGAATTTGTCTTGCTCCGGTAGATGCGCATGAGTGCTGTTTTAATGATGCATAGGTGTCTTTGTATTCTTTTTTTAAGTACTTGGCGGCAGTCGCAGCGGGAGGGTGCTTGAAGTGGAGCGCCGACTAAGCTAGTCGCACTCATTGCTCTCACACGCCTCATCCCGCGTCCACGAGCCGTACTTGGCGGACTCGGGATGCGCTGAGAAGCCGAACGCGACGCGTAATTTGTCGTTTAGCTCTCTGGAGTGTGAGTGAGTACGCCCACCTTCCCTGAGATGCGGAGCGTCTTGCAAGCTTTCAAGTCAAGCGTGATTTTTTCGAGACGCACGTCTTCTTGCCTGAGAATCTGCTGATACGCGTCGGCTTGACCAGTTTCTGCTTGTCTGTACGCGTCGCGAGAAGCGTCCGCCAGGCGGGTGCGAGAAAAAAAAAGCCAGAGGAGCGGGCACTGGCACCATGAGCTTGAGCGCGTTCTACGGTACACTGTGGGTAAATATGACCAGATCCAGCCCAGGGAGTATCTCAGAGTGTTCAGCTTTACAACCGAGGCAGATCACCGCGGTGAGAGACGCGTTGAGTGGGCGTGTCGAAGAAGAAAAAAACACGAAAGGTCACACGGTCACACGAGGACAGTCACACAGGCGCGGAACAACATCCCAGCATCCACTCACGTCGGGTAAATTGCGACTTGCGGCGTGCGCCACTGTGCGCACACGTCGACCGACGCTCCTGCGCCGATTGGACGAAACCTTATAATAAAATGATTGATCCTGCCCAAGGATCCTTGTGTTAACCCTATCTCGAAAAGCAATTATACCATCCGGCGTAGTCGATCCCCCGCTGTTTTTCCATCGCTCATCCCATTGCTGCCGACGCCAAAAAACATTTTGTGACAACGAAAACTTCGAAATCCCGACCCCCTCGAGAATACCCCGAGTCCCGCTCACGGCCGCATCGGCGCCAACCACGCCTCCGCCGCCTCAAACTGGTCGATCAGCTCCCTTAGCACCGCGCCTTCCGAGTGCAGCTGCCGCATCGCGGTCAGGGCCTGTAAACGCGCATCAGCGGATGATATTGGAAAGATTAAAACGATTGTGAGAGAAAGTAGGGATGAATTGGAAATAATTGGAGATTAATGTGGACTGGACGCTTTGAGTTTGAAAGCTTGGAAGGTCCACATCGTACGCGGCGCGCATGCATGTTTCGTCTTACATGCACCAACTCGTGAGAAGCCGCCGACGGCATCCCGAACAGGATAAAGGCGAGCCGTGAGAACGGATGGGCCGCAACATTGAAGCAGCAGACCATCGACGCACACACACATCACAGCATCGATGCCTCGCCAGGAGCGAGGCCCACCCCCGACAGACCCGAATGTGGGGACGTGAGAATGGAATGAAGAGAAAGATACGACGGCCAAAGCACAGCTGTGAGTAAGGAAACAACGGAGGCCGTTGTGCGCCGAAACTGCCCCATCACCGCCTGAAGCCCGACTCCACCGCGACACCCACAGTCGTGCACAGAAACAGATAAGGAAAGCGGAAGGCGCTGCTCGATAGACGCCCGCCCAACAAGATGGACGCCGTGCAAGAATGGGAGACGCCCGAGGACAAGTGAGACGCCAGTCAAGATAGACGCCACAACATCTGCCCAACTCGCGAGCAGGTGTTAACAGCTTTCGCTGCAGTGTGAGCTCCCAGGGAAAATTCCCCAAGGAAAGCCCAAAAATACAAGTGGGAGCAGCGGCGTCGGGGAACAAAAAGAAAACAACGAAAGACCAGAAACACATGAATGAAGAAAAGCACACGCACCACGTCCCAAAACCTGAATCCACGCTCGACTTCGAGCTTGGGCGATTTGACGCCGGGGAACGTCTCCTCGCAGATTTCGAGAGCCATCGCCTGTGAAATAGTCTCAGCTTCGATATTTTCGAGTGAAAAAAAAGGCAATCCCACCTTCGCCTCTCTCACACCCGGCGCGTTTGGGTCCCGCACCCGCGTGCGGTTGTTAATGTGTGTCAGTGCGTCGAGGTACACCTTGCCTAGCACGCCGAAGCCGGTGTTGACCTGTACGAGCGAACGTGAGCGAGCTAGTATGGGCAGAAGAGTGGCGGAGTTTTAAACGCACCTCAGTCTGGAACGGTAAGCTCAGCGCGATATCCAGCAGATCGTCGCGCGCGCGGCGCGCGTCGTTGCGCAGGAGCATGTTAAGTGAGGTGACCTACGGGGAGGGAGGTGTGTTAGCATTTCCGCATCCGAAGCTTCAGCTGATGAAGTTAGGAAGAGGGGAGGGAGAAGTGCTCGAAGCACGGGAGGTGAAGGAGGAAGGGTGCGAAATGGAGAAGATGAACGGGAGAGGTCCAGAGGGAAAAAAGGAAGGGAAGGGGGACGAGATGCCTGTCAAGGGTGGGCGGGGAGGGACGAGGAAGGGAAGTGGCAGGCAAAAGGATGAGGGAGACGAAGATATATGTGCTCGAGAGGGAGTAGGGCAAAAAAAGATGCAGGAAGTGCAGGGAAGTCAGAAGGCGAACGGGACGTAAACACAAAGGGGCCGCAAAGGGTATGCGAGACGGGAGGAATAGAAAAGGACGGCGCAGACAATCGAACGACGGCGAGGAGAATTGGGTGGTAGCATGGGGTGAAGGAAATTAGGTAAGAAAACCCACCTCAAGCAACGTCCTCAACGCGCGCGTCAAGCTGCGCACAAACGAATTGAAGACCAGCAGCTCGCGCGAGAGCGGCGCCGACCACGGCGTAGGCTAGTCGCAATCATCATCAGCCCGCCTGCTTTCATTGCAGAAAGAAGCAAACAACGCACCTTGAAATTCAGTGGCACGATGCTAAGCACACGCATCACGAGCAGCATGCACGCTTTTTCTTCGTCTGCGCAACAAACATCAGCGACTGCTCTTCACCACATTACGGAAGTAAAGTAAGAGTGCAGCGGAATTGCATGGAAACGATATAGCCACCGCCGCAGCGGAATCGCTCACGAAAAGATACAGGTGAGGGATGGGCGACTCACCAGTCCCGAAACTCGGCCCCCCGCTAAACGCGCGCCCGCTCCACAGATGCCCATGCATCACCCCCGCACGGACGAGCTCCAAAAACAGATAAAGCGGGTCCTGGAACTTGTCGTTCACCTTCGCGCCCTTGATCGCCGCGTACATCGCGCGCGCCAGCGGCGAGTGCGTGTGTGTGTTGAGGAGGAAGCTGTGGCGGAGCGTCAGCGATTCCCGGACACGAATCCACTCTCTCGCCCGGCCGGTGTTATGCAGGGCAACAGCGAGAGACAATTATTCGGACAAGAAGAAAAGAAAAGAACGCACCCCCGCAGCTCCAAAAACCGCCAAATCACATTCGCCACCACCTCGTCCTTCTTCTCCAGCGGGCCCCCGCCCGTCTTGTCCGCCCCCGGCCCACCACCCGACTTGCCCTTGGTCCGGCCCGCGAGTCGCTCCGACGAAGTCGCGCCGAGGCAGAGCGCAAAGTCGATGGTGGAGGACTGCGTGTGCGCGTGCGTGCGTTAGTTTGGGTTTTCGAAAGAATGGGGAAGGGAGGAAGAGGACGTACATTCTGCCTCCTCAGCTCCTCCTCCACGACCGCATAGCTCACGTTCCACCCCGCCACGCGCTCCGCGAGCTGTCGAAAAATAAAATCGTTAGCATTATTTCCTTCATTCGCTCCTCAGCTCCAACTCGACCTCCGCTCAGATGACGGGGAACGATGCCCATATTCATCCGAGCCTGGCGGAGAGGAGCATAGGGACGGGAAGCAAAAAGTCACGCACCTGCACCGTCTGCGGCGCATTATGCTGTACTGCCTTTTGTGCATGCGGGCCGGGCTGCTCGAACCAGAAGAAGCCTGCGACCTTGCGGTTCGCCCAGAATGGGTGGGCGACGGAGGAGAGAAGGGCGAGGGCCTGTGAGGGACGAGCGTCAGCGAGTTTGGAAGAGGGCGTGAATGATTTTTTGAAAACACAAGGAGCGACAATGCATATAGGGGTAACGTGGAACGTGAAGAGGGTTTGTAAGGAATGTAGCAGCTAGTTTGGAAGCAACGCAGAACGGGACATGACGAGCACGAAGCTCGTGGAAAAACCCCACAGGCGAAACCCGCACAAGGGGGAACAACACTCAAAAAAGTACTCACAGTCGCCCTCGGCCCCGTCTGCCCATCCGTCACTACCTCCTTGACAAACCGCTTATACTCGGTCGTCTCCCCGTTGTCGAGCGGCGGGCCCTCGACGATCTGGCCGCCCGTGAGCCACACGAGCGCCTGCGGGCCCAGCAGCCCGCGCGAGAGGTAGAAGAAGACCTGGGGGTGTGCGTCAGTGATAGGTCTCATACTTTTGGCATTGACGTTCAGAGGATTGGAGAGGATGAGAGGAAGAAGGGGAGGAGAACATCCCGGAACCTCTGTGCGTCTCTCGTCTCTCTCTTCTCTTGTACTTTCTCCCCGCGGGAGGGGAAAAACGAGGTAAAAAAAAGTAACGTCCAAAAAACACACCTCATCCGGCAACCGATGCGTAAACACCTCGTGCAGATCCGTCGGCACCTCCGCCGCCGTGGGCCCCAGCTGCATCCCGCCCTGGCCCTGGTTCTGGTTCTGGCCTTGGTTACCTGGGATGAAGATAGTGAGCGCGTGAAGCAAAACGAGAAAAAAGAGAAAGACGGCAGAATGAAAAAAGGGGGAAAGGAAGGGAGAAGCAACAGAGAAGGAAAAGAGGAGATAAGGGAAGTAGAAAGTAGACAAATGGAGGACTTGTAGAGGTAGAAAAATAAGTGGGCGAATAAGTCAAGTTGAAGACAGTCCCTGATAAAGGCAAAAAAAATAAAAAATAGAAGGGCTCGCACAACAAGATACAAAATTGTCCGTGAAGGAACAAAGGTTCCGAGGAAGAAGCTACAGAAACAAAACAAGACGCACCATGTCCACGCTCAGGCAACCCGCCTGTAGGCCCGACGCCGGGGCCGCCGCCGCCCGAGACAGGGAGAGGGAGAACGACGCCCTCGGCGGAAAGGATGAGGGAGTAGCGGACCTGGGGCGCTTAGTTCATATTGATCTAAATAAAGTATGAAAAGACAGCGCACCATACTCCTCGTCCGCGCATAATGCTCCGTGTACGCGATGCTCTTCACAGCAGGGTGCTCCGCAAACGCCGACACCGCCGCGAATCCCGACTTGTAGTACTTCACCATATCGACCGTCGCCTACCCGCGATATTGAATATTTAATAAATCATTCCCCGACGGCAACGCACCTTCAACGCCTGCTCATGCATGGTGGGCGGGAACGGCGGGCTGTGGGTGAAGCCGACGAGGATGGCAATGTCGAGGAACTGGTCCTCGGTGACGGTGAGCTCTGCGAGGAGCGCGCGCTTGGAGAGGAAGGTGAACGTCGGCGTGGACGCGGCGAGGTCGAGGGACGTGATGAGCTTGTCGACGCCGGGGTACAGCAGCGTGTCCGTCGAGCCGTAGATAGCGTGGATGTACTGCTTCGGGTGGCGTTGCAGGTAAATGAGCTGCACGCCGTACTTTCGTTAGAATTTTTGTTTCGGCCAAAAAAAAAAAAAGGCGACGGACCTGGGCCCAGGCCACATACGGCGCGACGATAAACTCAACATTGCGGTGTCGGAAAATGCGCAGAACCATGCGCCAGAGATCCCACTGCTGGAATGCACTCCGCCCCTCAAACAGCCTGGTCGCGGCGTCCTCCTGGCCGGCCTCGTACTTTGCCCACGCGTCGCGGCGGTCGCGGCACGCCTCGGTGTGCTCCGCCGCGGGGCCCGGCTGCGCCTTCCAGCGGCGGTTCGGCGTGAGCCCAGGGAAGACGAACACGGGCTTGATGCGTAGCTTTTCGAGCGTCCGTAGGTCCGCTTCAATTCGCTGCGTCAGCGCTAGTGGCAATCCACCCGTCGCGGCGAGGAGGGGCTCGCGCGACGGGGGGTTGTCGGTGAGCTGCTGCAGATAGTACGAGGCGTCGATGCCCAGACGCGAGTCGGACAACACCGACAGCTGGAACGTCTGCAGGTGCTTCCGTTCCAGCAGAAAGTCTGCCTGGGTCAGTATAGGGCCTATACTGCGGCTAGGAACATACTTTCGAGGTGCTTAATAGCCATGGTGTCGTTGCTGCTGGCTGCAGTCTACAACCAAATAATTCGAGGCTCTTGCCAAACATGGCCATTTTCGTCCATCATGTCACCCAAGCTGATCCATCCTTCTGCCAGCGTTCGCGCTGGTGTTGGCTGTGTACGAACAGGAAGAAGCTGTCGTCGTCAGCTGTGATTCAACTGGCAAGACTGATAAAAGGGGAGTTTTCGGGTGAAAATTTTGGTGAAAAATGAATCTGGCGGACGGCCTTGGGACAGCCTTGGCCCTTGGGACAGCCCATCTTTCTCGTATAATTCAGAGGTGCGTTCGTGGTATATGCTCTGCGGAGTATTTCGAACCCATGTATAATTTAGCCTGCAGCGACCGAAGAAAGCAAATAAAATGTCGCACAATCTTTGCCTCTACTAGAGACGCCCAGCAATCGTATTTTTTGCGGGTCTCAGCATCGAGACGCATATACTTGAGGTTCTCGTCGACGACTGCATGGGTGTGGTCCAATTTGTAGAAGCTCGGCACCTCAGAAATGCCTGGATAGTGGGTTTGCAGGGCAGCCGGGGCAATTGGAAGAGCTCGAGACTTTCCGGATGAAACCCTTCTCCGACTTGAAAAACATGCACATAAATATACGTGGGTCTCGTTTCAAGCAGTGCTTGTGGGGGCGAGGATTCTTCTTCACGAATTCGATAGATTTGTCGTGATAGTCCAGCCTCATTCAAGCGTGCAGGTCGGACAGTGAAGCCCAGCGAAGCTTATAGTCGTGTTATAGACCATTCGTAACTTCCAGGAGAGGACACTAGTCAAAAGTGGACAGGATCATATTCGGTATCCTGAGGCGAAGTTTACAGGCTGCGAGGAGCTCTGAGGGTAGTACGAGGTATTCTGGGGTATACGACGCGTAAGAGGGCGCGTTTGACGCGTCGAGAGCGGGCGATGTGCGGAAAGAGCTTGGGAGGCGGGCATGATTGGTGTGCAAGGGCAAGGATAGATCGTAGAGCAATCTATATCGACGCTCTACGCCATGGGATGCCGAAAGCAACGAAAACGGTACACAATTGGTCCACAGCTGAATCGACTCGCACCATGGTGCAGTCAAGGTGCAGTCACGGTTGCCGTTTAAGGAATGGAACAAACAAGACACGCAGATTGCCCATTTTGGACACACTTGATAGGGGCGAAACTTGGCTTCATGTTCAACCAATACTGCGTCCTGTTGACGGAGAGACGTGACCGCGATTTCGATGATTACATGACACTCATCATCGTGAACCGCGGCATTTATTCAAATTATTGCGCTCACCAATCAATCACCCGGACAAGTACCCCGTGCACACCGACAAATATCTCACCCGGCACCGCGCTCACCGAAAAATGCATCCTATACGAAAAGCTTCCGACGCGTTTGGGAAGACGCTTCGGCTGATTTCGGTGTTGCTGAATTCCGGAACGTTGGCCCATCTAGAAGCCAAAAATTGGCAAAAAATCATATGCATAATCGGCGGAGAATCGACCCCCAGATCGCCCTCGCAATGACCAAAGGATGGACAACAATGGTATCAGCGGGTGTACCATGCACCACTGGTGTTCCTTACCTAGGATATTCATTGCACCCCATACCGTTCTGTTGGTTCGGCTATTCGATGAAGAGTGAACCAAACACTCGATGTTCGGAAGTTGAACGTAGTCAAATATAAAACCAACCCCAACCCAGCACGCGTATCGGGGATGGGCACCTCCTGTTCAAGTTACAGTATTGACTGATTGGGCAGATATCGGTCTGCTTACAGCGCTCTTTCGGAGATGAACTGTTTACAGAGTTGAAAAAAAACGGTCAACGAGCTATGCACCAGCGGGGAATCGAACCCCTATTCGCCTTTAGACTGATAAAATCATCCATCGCGGTATCGGCGTGTGTACCATACATCACTGGTGCTCTTCACCTAGAGCTTTCTCTGCGTTCTCTGAGTCCCAGTATTCGATCCAGACTAAAGCAAGAAAGCGATGTTCGGAAGTTGAACGTACTCAAATATAAACCCGACCTTAACCCAGCGCGCGCATCCGGGATGTGTACCTCCTGTTCAAATTCCAGGACTTACTGATTGAGCAGAAAGGTACCTACAGCGTTCTTTCGAAGATGA
The DNA here is from genome assembly GCA_029449255.1 of Mycena polygramma. Lineage (NCBI taxonomy): Eukaryota > Fungi > Basidiomycota > Agaricomycetes > Agaricales > Mycenaceae > Mycena > Mycena polygramma. The sequence goes on from JARKID010000022.1 coordinate 918,843, forward strand.
GCTGTTTACACATTGAAAAAAAGAAACTCTGAATGAACTATGCACCAGCGGGGAATCGAACCCCAAACCGCCTTTATAGGGAGCCCAACGAATCGCACGTATGGTATCGGCGTGTGTACCATACGCCGCTGGTGCGCTCTGCATGTAATTTTCAGGCACTTTGTACCCTTCTTTTTGTCCTGGTAGCGCAAAAGTTCGGTGTTCAGAAGCAAATTGAACGATGCAAGTGGCAACGATTGCCGTCTGAACCACGAATACTGTATGTCCCTGTAGGTAGGCAACCGCCCGCCGACCGTGACAGGGCCCGCCGCCGGGGGCAACGCAACGACCTCGAGAGTGACCGTGACCGTCGCCAAATTCGGCGACCAGTCAATGGAAAAAATGCATTTCTTCGAGTTTTTTAATTTTTTTTTTCAACGTCACGGCCCTCTCTTTCGCAACGGCGGCCTCCGTGACCGTGACTCGCCCAGACGTCGGCGACGCAACCGGTCCAGCGTGACCGTGACGGTTGCCTACCTACAGGGACATACAGTACTCTGGCAGGAAGTTCTGCTATGTCATTTATCGACTAGAATGGGGCCCAGATGATATTCCATTCAAGTCGCTGCAGATTAAGGATAAGACTCAGGATAATAATTATACTCCACTAGGTCCCCTTTCGGAACGTGCAGAGTTGTAGCGTAAAATACATCGGCCTAATATGTACTTCCACTACGCCGCAAATCTCTCGCCCTCGACGAGCTCGCCACTTTTAAGGCTGTAGATCTCGGGCAAGTTAGATGCAGCAGCCTGACCCGACATAACCGGCCTTCCTGTGTGATGTGAAGCGAACACCTACTACCGGACCCGCCACCTGTCCCAGATTTACGCGCGCAGAGGTGTCAAGCATCCACCGACTGGCTGACCATTGACTTGGTAGGACAGTCGGATAATAACCCATTGGGAATCCCGGTCCGAGTTCTCTCCTCCCAGGCAAAACTCCCCGCTGTCCACCATCGATGGAGGGTCGTCACATGCGCAACATAGTCCTAGACTTCATGGCAGGCCGGGCAGATATTCATCCACCTTTTGGAAGGACCATGCTCTGCCGATGCTCAGACACTCACTGAGCTCGTCGTCCCACCCGCATTAAAAACCTGGAGGCCAAACCAGTGCCGTCTCGGCAAAAACTCCAAAAACCTGGTATGCAAACTTGGCTACTTGGCAAACCGTGTCGCGATTGAAGACCAGTTTCTTTGGCGCTGCGGTAGCGTTCGGAGCCGATACCCACAAGACTTCTGGCACCTGCGCACTCGTGTTCAACACGAAGGCCGTGCACAACTGGTTCAGCTCGTCTGACTTCTCGCAGAAGAACATTGCATGTTCAACTGTCTCGACGCTCGCACGTCCCAATTTACACCGTCGCAACCCCCGGGGGACAACCTCCTTGTGGTACCGCCTCTTGTACCTCAGCCGTTCCACTGCCAATGGATGCTGACTCGTCAGCAAGCATGTCAGTGCTTTTCGATGTGCCGCATTCACGACAAGCACCAGTTAGTGCCGCAGGACCGCCGTGAAGGTGTGTAACCCGGCGTCGGGATTTCGTACGTCGACCGACGTGAGATGGGATTCAAATCTTCCTGGTGCGCAAATGTGACGCCAAGAGGCAGACCGCACCCCATCCGACAGAGATCGAAATCTCCAGGCACGCTCTGGGAGAAACCGCGTATTTGTGGCGCTTAAAATCGCGCTGTGGCGGCGACGTTGGTGGCGCACATGCAAAACACCGGCCACGATCAATCAACCGTTGGCCGCAGATTGACACAATGTTTCAATCATTAAATCGAGTCGAGTCACCCTGGAGATCGTAACTCTTCCCCTGCAAACATGGGAAATCTAGCAGCGAAAACAGAGCTTACCAGTCAAGACAGAATATAAATTTACATCATGCTTGATGGCGGTGACACTGACACCAACCGCAATCGCCTGGGAGCACGCCAAGCTCCACGCGGACGGCCTCCAGCCAAGTATCCCATTCATTTCTCCAACCGTCGTTTATTCCCCGGTGTTTAAATGAGCGTCGAGATATCTTCCCACTTGAATGGGTCAGGTGTCGATCTTCGCAAGATCGCCTCCACAACCCACAAGTGTCCATATTAATTAAAAATAATTAAATTCTCACCCGAAAATCTGGGAGCAGACGGGATGGGATCACTATCATTTCATCCCCTTGCGATCCAAAAAGGCCTCGAGGATGTTCAGTCATTTGACCAAAAAAACACGGAACGCGGTGCCAATATAATTCATGGCTACTTTCGGCCGCTTTCCCGACGCGTCGGTTGCAACTGTGGCGCCAAGCTCGCCAGTTACAACCGTGGGTAAGTATCTTCGGACGATCCCGAGACTATATCCCCGGCCCTCCCGCGTCACGACTTGTCCCGTGGTCCGTCACTAACGCCCAGTGTTTCGTCCTGCTGCACAGTCCCGCACTCTATATATTGGCAATCGCTGGGTCCGAGCTTCGCATGGCGCGGCGCACCAAGTCCATCCAAACACTATCGGTCCTCCCACTCTAACACTTCAGGTTTCCTTTTGGAGACTCCGGGAGTCCGGCTTATGGCTATATGGTAAGAACAACGCAAGACTTCGGCATGGTCATGAGCGCACCCCCAATCCGTTCGCCCTCTGCGCACTCCACTGACTACTCACGAAGTTCCCGACATACAGGAACAACTCCATCTCTCTCAAGGCCGGGTACATGATTTCTAACTCGCTTTTCATCAGTTCTCACTGTCTCATACCTGGGACCCGGTCCGTACTGCACAGTGCAATCGCCAATTAATCGCCTTGGCAGCGTGTGCGTACGCAGCTCCCAGTGGCTCCCGTCCTACGTCCGTGCATCTATCTGTCTTGCAAGATGGACCCAACTCTCCATTTGGGTCTGGCAGTCTGGGGGGAAGTCTGCTGGACACTCAGCGCGTGGCTTCCCGTGATGTCTGTGCATTTTGCTTGCGCAGCATGCACCCCGAGCCCAGGGAGCGGGAACCAACGCATCAGTGTTTGCCGACCATCTTCTGTGGCTTCTAGCCTAAAGTATCCGACTCCCGAAAAGGCGCACACAGCGTGTATCGGACACTATCCTTCTCTGACATAGGCATTTTTGTCCAGGTCTCCCACCCCCAAAAAGGTGCGCACAACGACTATCGGATTCGGTTCTCTTGTGGCCGGGCAACTATCATGCGAACCTCGCTCATGGCAGTCACGGACGCGGCACCAAAGATACCGCGCCACATTTGTTCTTCTCTATCTCTACCGTAACCAATCACGCAGTTACTGGCATTCAACCCGGAACTGCCTCTGGTCCGCAAAAATATTCTACAATGCCGGTATCAGTGCCCCGTAGCTGCCGCATTGCGTGCCGACTCGCAGCGTGCGTAAAGAGGTAGGTCCGATGGCAAGTTGTATCGATGATGCGCGTGCGCGGCGTTGCTTGGCCAAAATGGACACAATGAAGGCGGCTTGTGCGTCCGAGCGTGCGGGTTTTGGAGGCGGTGATATATTATCCTGATCTATCCCAGTAAGCATCACGAACTTAGCTTTCAACCCATCCAAGATCGATTGGCCGAACAGTGCGGGTCGCAGTATGAACAACCTCCGTTCCGATATCGATTGCATTGGATGTGGGAGCACCGAAGCTTGTTTAGCTCCTTACCTTAGCTCACCTTTCGCAGTCGCACTTCTACGACGGAACGGCACGGCATTTGTGGCAACCGGTGGGTCTAAACTGGCGGCCACCGACAAAAATACAAATCCCAAAAAAAGATACGTAGACTCCCAGAGCGCGTTCTGTGTCGGATGGAGGTCAATTACATCAACCTAAGTACTCGACTGCAGCTGATTTTACAAAAGGGGGCAATTCAACTCGATTAACTTCAACGTTTAACGTTAAGTTCAGAAAATTGATTCCAATGACACAGTCGATTTCGCCGAGTGTGTCGGCGTCGGTGTCGGGTGACCCGTGGCCATCTTTGGGTGGAGTCAAGGACGACGCAAATCCGGAATTATCTCCACCGTGGCCCCCTGCCGCCGCGCGTCGAGCAGTAACGTCCATTTAGAGTGCCACACGCAACAAAAAAAACCTTTGAAGGACGTGGAATCTGGGTCGGCTGGTAACAGGATGCTGTCGCTGAATGCTCGGAGAAGTTGCACTGCGGTGTGAGAATGGCGGCACGCACAGTCGAGTACCTTGCGTTCATCTTGCGTTCACGCCGGCGGGAGAGTTGAAAGAAGCACTTCGAGCTTCTTTGGAGTTCGGATCCCCCGTTCATCCTTCGCGAACGGATTCTCCGACCTCGGTCACAGATGAGAAGGTAACACTCGTGTAGCCAGTCGGCTCGCCGTGCATAACATATGCTATGCGCGAAAGCCATGAGAATCGGAACTAAATGATTGCTTCAACGGTTTCAGCTGTAGCCACTTGTCCACGCCGTACTCCCTTCTTCCTTCACCCTGGACCCCGGCCGGCCATTTTTTTCATGGCACCACGCACGCGCCGTCGTAAGTTCTCTTGATGCGTTCGCACAGTCCACTGGCATCCGACGCTAGGTGACACGATGTGAGAAAGAACAGGTAACCCGGGCGCGGGACTGCCCCGCCAGCAGCAACGCATCCCGATGGGACACAGGCGACTTTGCTACAGCATCCCACAGCATCCCGTGAGCAAAAGTTCGAATGGACTGGTCTGAGAAGATAATGCCGATGACGTGAGAACGGGTGCCGATGCTGGTCGACAGAAACACGTCGGTTCTTCGTGGTGTGCCAGGGCAGGGTACACCTATCAGTTGGCTATCAACGGCTCCCGTGGGGATGGCCTCGGAGACGGTGAGCGCATGCCGCGAGTCCAGACGCGCAGGGTTTCAAAACTATCACAAGCAAATCAAGGATCGGTTCGAAGGAACGAGCAGCTGCTAAAGTGATGGCGAGGGATTAACAGGTGAATGCGAATCGTATCCATGAGAGAGTAGGGCGTAACAGCAAAGGCTCTGGTCAAGCCGAGGCCACCATCAATCTACATATTAGCGAGAAATTCGCAGGCTCAGCGTGAAGTGAGAAGTGTTTTGATGTTGATTTGCGGACCAATTTGTGAAACACTTTGGGTCAAAGTAAAAAGACGCAGGAGATAGAGTGGACTTATACGGGAAACTAACTGTCCTGTTCAAATTAGCACACAGTAGCCTGTTGCCGGCGAGTGTCGCATCGAAAAGATTGCTGTTGAAACAGCTTAAACGTGAGGCGGAGCAAGTTGTGTTGTGAAAAGATGACGCACGAGGGAAGCGTAGAATCCGGGGGAGAGGCCGGGAATCACAATGGAAGCACCAAATTGATCAGAGAGACTGTGAACCTCGCTAAGGACAGACTAATAGGATCAACTGTCTGAAAGGACTCGAAAAATCAACCTCCTTTGCAAAAGAAGGTAGATGATTTTGGCCGAAGACAGCGACACCGGTTGACCTGATGGACAAGGTCCAGGGAGAGAAGTAAAAATTCTGCGTATCACAGAGATGGATCTAGGGAAATGTCTCACGGTTTGAGTCATCGAATGTCTTTGTTGCTCTTCTGTCGGCCCTCTCGATTCCAAGCCGACCGAAGAGCAAGTGATAAGCACCTACCTACCATGCAAAGACAGCGTCGATACCGTATGAGTCCGAGACAGAAGCAGCGGGAGAAGTGTTGCATACCAACCTTGGTGGAAAAGATTTACCCCATCCATAGATGTATCGCAATAACATGCAATAACTGCGGTTGCGCAAGCGTCGGCAACGAAGGAATCAACAGGAGCGGGGGAATTTCTAGGGGGAATGGAGAGCGTCGGATCCGCTGGGATCAATTCTCCAGAGAGTCTCTGGAGACGTCAATCACGAAGTGATGAGACTGGACCTCCGCGTAGAATTGATGGATGAAGAGTGAAATTGATGCGCACGTCCGGGACGTCGTTGAAAAGCAGGAACATATAGTGATCGCAATTGAATCTTTGACTGGAACGGGCTTACTTCTTCGCTGCTACCTCCAGAAAATTTGGAAAGGCTATAGTAACTGCCCCGCGTCTGTCTCTATTTTTGTTGGGAGTTTTGAGATGGTGAACATGGAGAATTGAGCGACTTGCACATGCCGCCATGCAATCACCATGATCAACAATCGTTTTGAGGCATACTACAAGTGGGACAAGGAGCGAAAATAACGAATATATTTCGGCCTATACTTCCGCGCAACGAAAGGTCATAACCCGCACGCAAAGAATGCATATGGGGAAGGTGCCTCCCAAACCCAAGCAATGCTGTGGGACTGAGAGTCTCGGGCCGAGCGTCGGCATATCCCTGCCTCGGCTATGATGATCCTCTATGCGAATCTACGCGAACTCAGATCTGGGTGCCGGAGCGCGTCGGGGATAATATTCTACCTGTGTCTCCAGAGAGGATTCTCTCCCAGCGGATTCGATCTTCTGGGGGAATGGGTCAACAGAGATCAAGCAGCGAAACGATTGTAGATGTGCCAATGAGCAGCGTGGAGTCGCTGGTGAGACATCACTTACAAAGACCGCAGCCTCAGGAATCCTCGGAGCTGGCCTCTGATGTCAGACTGAAGGTTGTGAAGTACCTGGAAAGCACACGTATGAACCACAAGCGCACGAGGAGTGTTTGACATAGACTTACCGATGCGAGCCAGAAACTACACGCGCCTATTGAGCGCCTAACTGCAAATCATGACCTGGGAAGGATTCGGCGGAGTCTGCTGTCGCGGGGGCTGGACCATGGTGACATGGAGACCTGTCACTAGGATGGGAGATCTTCTCAATTCGGGACCCGTCTAAGTACCGTTTGCGTGAGAACTCACGGCGTACACGGAAAAACAGAGAAAGAGAGGCCCGGGTTGCTCTGCACGTGCATTTTTTGTTCGGATCACCTCAACCAAGTAACCTATTTAGGAAACAGCAATTGAAGTCGCCGCGCAGTCCGAGGCTCTCCTTGGCCGCAGTTGAAGGAGTACGATGAAATGCAGATTTTTTCTTTCTTTCTCCGCCGAGTTGATAAATATTCCTCCTACGAATTACGAAATACGATTCCCGATCTTATCCGATGCCGCTTCACGTTTCCATGCGCCTGCACAGGGTCTCCTGTAGATGGTCCAGGTTCAAATTGAAGACTCAGTCTGAGAGAATATTGAGAGTCTCTAGGGGCGACAAGAAATACGACGACGGATTTTACACAAGTCTCATGATGAATATTGGTCAATGGCACAGAACACTGGCACATCGCTCCCGCGCTGTTGCCCTCCCACACACGACTTCGCGCCATCGGCTCCTTTGTCTGCAGCGAACTCGACGACGTCCTTCCAGTCTCGTCCCGGGTACTTGCGCTCCACAGATGCAAGAAGGTCGTTGAAGGCATCCGCGGATAGCGAGGGCGACAAGGACAGATGCGTACTTCTCTCAAGGAGGTAGGGAAGCCCAGACGACCAAGAGCACGGAGGTGGCGATGAAGGCGTTGTTGGCCCATCGAAGGATTCGTCGCTTGAAGAGGTCTGACCGGACGGCGACTCGAAGCAGAAAGTCGAATCAACACGCCGGAAACGTCTGCCAAAATCGACCTCGTCGTCCAGCCTGAGATTCAAATCTCGGTCCTCGATGATGTCCACCGCCTCGGATGGGTCAAGTGCAAGGACTGAATCGCGGTTGAATAGGTTCCGGACGCTCTCCGCCAGATCTTCGTCTCCCTCTCGGGTTTTATAGAGGACGCTACGAATGCGCGCAGCCCAGTCTTGCGAGTCACCAGGGATGCTGCCAGCCTCCAGCTTGAGAGGAGTCGGAAAGAGCGGAGACGGAGCCAATTGAGAAGGCGTGTCGCGATCCATGGACTTGATTATATTTGAGCCGAGGGACTTTCCGTGGCGAGGATATTGCTTTTTGGCCGGCTTCGTTGGGGAGCTCACGCCCAGATTCAAATAGCGCGGCGGCTGTTTACGAGACGGCTGGGCTGGAGTCGGCAATTTGTTCTCGTCCCGGATCTTTCGCGAGATAGCAGTCTTGGACGGCGGACCAGGAACGCGAGCGAAATTTGTGGCGACAGACAGCGGCGCAGGGTGCGTTATCTCTCGTTCCAGCTTCGGGATGGGCGACGAGTTGAAGGCGGAAGGGTGATGATGGACGGTATGAGCTCGAGCTCGAGGGAGGGGTTTAGACGATACGTTCGTGCTGGAGGCGGCTGCTCCCGACGTCTTGTTCGCTCCGTGACTGACAAGATTGTTCTGGCTCGCTTGGGCAGTGGCAGGACGACAATATGAAACTAAAATGTCCGTCAGCTCATGCACGCGATACATGGCAGCCTCGCCGAGGATGCTTACCACCAAAGCCCATCTCGAGATCCATCGCCTTGCCGGCAGCGTCGATGCTGGTGTCTGGGACGGATATCAGAGACCTGTAAAGCATGGCATGGGAAAAGTGCTCACCTCGCCCAATGTCAAGAATACGACCTTCCAAATGCGGGGCGAGGGGATAGGGAGTAACGGAGGGCGCGTGGAAGGCGGGCGAGCGCACGAACAAGCCCAGAAAGAAGGTGAGAATCGAAAGGAGCGTGGCTTTAAGGAACGTGGTGAATCTGCTACAGATTGAGAGGGACATAGTGGTGGGAGTGAAGGAGGAGAAAACACACGATGGCGGCTGACAGTGAAGCCCCTAACATTAAGCACAAACATACATGTCAGCCTCCTTTGGAGAAATTGTGTTGCAGCATCTTCGAAGCAGTAAAAACCAAGGCCGGGAGATGAGGAAAAAAACTCGCCTCAATAGCCTTCCAGTGACATCGCAGCCACGACTCGAGGCCACTTGCATTACGAAGTACAATGAATATGGATATGAATAAAGTAACTACACTGCCCAGTGTTCGCAAGCAACCCACAGCTCAAGCAGTACTAGTTCTATGCGCGCGATGCCTTCCCAACAACTCGCTCAGCTTCCCCGCAGCGACGCCCCGACCAAGCTCCTCCCCCTTCGCCCCAGCCCCCTGATCCTCCTCCTCCACGATCTTCCCCCGTGCGGACGCATTGCCATTGCTCTGCGTCTTGCCCAGATGCGGGCGCGAGCCCAGCACAAGCGAAAAGCGCTTCGCCCTCCCGGGCGACCGCCCGTCCTGGTGGTGCCCCCCCTCATGCGCATGCGTCCGCGCCGTGACGCTCGTCGTCTGCAGCGCGACCGCAGGCAGCGAGAAGCGCTTATTCCGCCGCGCCGTGTCCTCCTTCCTCCCCTCGCCCCCATGCGCCCCCGACCCGCCCGAGTCCTCGTCCCGATCCTCGTCCGTGTCCTCCTGCACCGTCGACGTCCGCCCCAGCCGCGAATCCTCAAAGTCCTCCAGGATCTTGATGTAGCTCCTGGGCCGCGGCGGTGGCGAGCGCACAACGCGCACGCGCTCGCCCGACATCTCCACATGCGACACGCTCTCGCTCCCGTCCTCCGCGTGCCTCCCAAACCCGCCGCCGAAATCATGGCTGTCAAACTTGGGCGACGCGAGGTCGACGCTGCTCTCCCCGCGCCTCAGCCGCTCGTACTTGGCGCTCTGCTGCCGCTGCTGCCCGCGGTCGATCGCCATGAGCGCCTCCGTCGTGGACGCGAGCGGGAGCGACGGCATGGAGAGCCAGGAGGGGAAGTTCGACAGCGAGGTGAGGGTGTTGGAGTGCGCGTCGAGCATGCTGTTGCTGTTGTGGTGCTCGCCGTCCGCGTCGTCCTCCTCCGGCGGGCTGTCGAGCAGGGGAAACACCGTCTCGTAGCACGCGTTGCACGCGCGCGCGGGCTTGCTCGAGGCTTCGCGCGCGTTAGGGTCCGAGATGAAGAACGTCTGCGGACGAAGTCAGTATGTGTAGGAATAGAATGAAGGGAAAACGTACACGTTCGGAACACGACGCGCAGACGCACCGCCCACACAGTCTACAATGGTGCCGCCGTCTGCGCCAGCCAAACGGCCGTCCGCAGCGCATGCACCCCTCGGTCTTCTCGTCCGGGATCCATATCGCCGGCACCCAATGCTCCACGCGCCCCCGCCGCTCGAGCTTCTTCCCCTTGCCCTTGCCCTCTCGCACCGTCGCAAGTCGCTCGTCCGAGGGCGGGAACGGCAGCGCCTGCAACGAGCGCCGCAGATGCGCCGTCGAGGACGAAGACGAAAGCGTCGAGTCTGGATGCGTCGCGGTGAGGGACACAAACAGCTGCGCCTTTGTCTGCCGTATCGCCGACGTCCACGCGTCTCGATCCTCCTCCGAGTCTATCATATCGATCAGCACGAAAATCGCAAGGACAGAAAACCACACACCAGCATAAAGGACAAAGCTGCCCTCGGGACTGAGCACCTCGAACCTCCGCTCCTCGCCAAACTCCCTCGGCGGCGTGACGACCACTTCAAGATCCACGAGCTCCGCGCGGCCCTTGTACACCCACCGCCCCTCCTCCGCGGTGCCGCTACTCGCGTGCCGGCTCCGCTTCATGCGCGACATGGGGTGGTGGTACGCGGACTTGCGCGTCGTCGGTAGGGGCAGCACGCTGCGCGTCTTGGGCGCGGCCGCGGGCACAAGCTCGTCGCTGGTCCGCGGGGGGAGCTCCGCCTCGCTTTTGCTCCGCGTGCGCGTCATAGCGGGCCGCGAGGGCGAGCTCTCGCTGGGGCTGGCGGCGCTCGCCCAGCCGTCCTCGGCCTCGAGCCACACGATGCAGTCGGAGAAGAGGAGGAACTCGCGGTCTCGCGGCTGGGCGCTGCGCTCGATGTGCGAGAGGGGGCCGCGGCGGACGAGCGTGCGGCCGGGGATGATCAGCTGGAAGGGGAGACTTGGGGTGGCGCGCTGCAGGGCGAGCAGCGAGAGCGTCTGCGCGTGCGTGTGGATGGAGGTGTTTAGTGTGAGTGTGACTGCACAAATTACCATCAGCATGAAAATCAAGTCGAGATAACGGAACTCACTCTTGGCAACAAGAGCATGAGCGGCGGTGAGTTGCGCGTGTTCGGGGTCGTCCGGCTCCGTGCAAGATATCAGGTCCTTGAGAAGCAAGAGGTAGCGCGGGCAGCGCTGGACGATCGACAGCAGCCAGTCACGCAGCTTGAGGTGCCCGCAGCGGGGGTCTGCCTCTTGCGCAAGCAGGTACGCAGCGAAGGCCGGGCTGTAGTGCGGATTGGGGTGGTGTGCGGTCGGCGGGGAGGCGAGGTTGGCCATGGAGGATATGGTGGACGGGAAAGACGTCACGAAGGGGTTGTACAGGGACAGATACGGAAAGTGCGAGAGTAGGACGGGGGAGAGTGGGGGCGGGTCGTCATCCACGGACGAGCCCAGGAGGTCAGATAGAGACGCGTAAAAGGCCCGGTGAAGATTCCATATGTCGACAAAGTTGGAGAACACCGAGGCGAGATCAGAGCGCTGCAATAGAGGTTGGGGGGTTTCCAGGGATGCGATTATGGGCGTTAGAAAATGCTACAGAATAATTAGCAAACGTTCCCCATTGGAAATAACGACACATACGGAGTATATTAGGTCAAGGCCATCCACATACGCCCTCTCTGTCTCCAAAAACTCCTGGATTACCTTGCGACGTTTGACTTCTCTACGATCGTTGGTCGGCGGCTTGACAAGTCTCCGGTTGCTCGACGTAGGTCGGACCTTGGGCCGCCTTGGAGGGTTTACATTGTGCATGACCACCGGGATGGCCGGAGACTCCTCTTCAGGCAGAGAATCGAATGAGGCTACGCTGACCACGGATTCTCGATGCCGCGGATTACTGGGCAGAGAAATACGGCGAAATGGCAAGTGCGGGGGTCTAGGACGCGGCGCAGGCTGGTAGTTCTTGTCCGTGGTAGGAAATGCAATAGCATACGACGAGTTGTCTTCAGCAACCGATCTCGAGTCAGTCTCATTTCATAGTGTTTCGGAATGAAATACCAATCGCAGCCATGGCAATATAGCCTATGCAGACCCACAGACAGCTTGCGGGTATGGGGAGAGGGTGGAGAGGAAGGAACCCCTGGACGGCCTATTTGGGAGGGAGGAGGAGCGTGTTGTGACGGTATTTGGTTTTGGTTTGGTTTATTAGGCTACCGTGTGACCAGCACCTGTTCCGGTCGACCGCCAGTTGCCTTACCACCATGATGACGGGCGCTCAAGGCTTGTCCTTCGCCGTGGATTCTGACGACAGCTGGACATACTGGTGACAATTTTCTTGTCCACCAGGGTGTCGCTCCTCGTGCTCAATTGCTTCTGGGTTTCCCTTGCCAACTTGGGTTGCTCTACAGCCCATTTTTTGTCACCACGCTTGAAGAACAACGGGGGCGACACGTTACGCTCGACCGATAATGATTTCGCAGGATTTAGCGCGTATGAATTACCCAAAACTCCGTTAAAAGCTTTTAGCCACGCTTCACGTTGAATGTTGAACCCAAAATAAATGCGAACTACAAATCACCAAAGAATTCCCCCGCAACAAACTCCCAGATTTTCTGGGGCTGGTTGAACTGGTCGTGCGTAAACTGGTACTTCTTCGTGTCCGCTTCAAATACGTATTCCAGGATGCCATCTTGTTTGTCGATATACGGGATCGCGTTCCGGAAGTTCATCGTGAAGTCGGCGGATATGGGGAACGGTTGTGGGGCGGCAGGGTCGTCCTGCAAGCCCGCGAGCTCGAGCTCCGCAATTACCGAGTCGTAGTCCGTGACTTCCGAGCCCTTGACGCCGCCATCGAACTGCGAGACCGTAGAGCTGGGCGTCCCTCCAAACACAGCGGAGCGCACACCGTGCTTCTGGAAGAGGTACGAGCTGAAAATCCTGGTATACATCACAATTGATCAGGAAAAAAAAATAACCAGCTCGCTGCGAGTAATCTCACGAGCATGTAGACGCGCAAATTGAGTTGGCTACAAAGACCATGTCGCTGCCGTTAAACGGAGGCACGGTGAAGTTTGTTACGGCGGTAGAATTGTCTCCGAAGTCGTCCAAGAACTGCTTCGAATAAGCGTCCTTAACGCCATTGACTGTTTGCGTCACAGGAGGATCCATGAACTGTGAGTTGTTTTGCAATAAAACATAATCTGTTCTGACGTGTCAGCGCATTGAAGGAATACAATACAGCAAACCGTTTACTGAGGTCTCGGTAAAATGAGAAGGTATACTCAGACTCCCCCAAGCCCGATGCCGCAGCAACGTCGGACTCGCGTCTAATTAAATCACTGTCCCTGAAGACGGCGGGGAATCCGGGATATAGGTCTTGCGGCCACAGCGACCAGAGCGCAATCGCCCCAGCGAATATGAATCCCCCGCGGTTCCCGGAATTGTCAACAATAATCTTTTCGACGCCAGCCGCCTTGAGTGCGTTCAAACCTGAGAACAAGGTGTCGGAAATCCCGTTGAAATAATCAGTCGACCCAGTGCCATCGGACGGCTCGAACTGCTCGAAGTAGACGACGCCGACTTTCGGGTGTTCCGCGAGCTGGTATATATCAAGGGTAATGAAGTGTCCGAACGATGTCACTAATTATGAAAGCAAGGTTGAATAACCAAGTCGCGAAGAGAATCAGAGACGCACAATTGGGCTGCACAATATTCCCGGTCAGCGCTACCCTTGCTGAGCTCGAGCTCGCCGCCTTTCGCACGGGATCCTGGGAGTCGGGGGCAACTACGCCCTTTCGTCGCTGGTTCATCGGGGAAGCCTCGATGCCCCGGTCTAACCTCCGCTTGCGCGCAACAAGATCTGTCTCGCCAATGCACGTCTCCGAAATAAACGACGCGGTTGAGTTTCCGCTGCCGATGAAAGTGGCAGCCCAAGGAATCGTCACATTCTGTATCCCTTGCGCCGTTTGCAGGGTCACCGTTACAGAATCCGCCCCAGGATAAAACGCGCGCTGGCCGAACCGTCCGACTTCCAACGTATAGAGGCCGGCAACCGTGTCGGCGCTGTACCGTGCCATGAGCCGCATGTAGCGCGGGTTCACAGTTTCGTAGGAGCCGACGAGCCCTTTGAAGATGCTCGATTCTGTGGCGAGCTGAACCAGGTATGTGCTCGCGTCCACGCCGTCGATCATCAAAACGCGAGAACCGTCAAGTGGCCGCACATGGACGCCGATGCTTTCGAAGTAGTCCTCCATACCGGTGCGGCCTTGGTTCGGAAATTCAAAGTTGACTAAGAACGTCGGCACTGCAGTTTTGTCGAAAGGCGTGGTCGCCAGAGTGGCGATGGAGAAGGGTAGATTATAGCTGAAGGCCTCTGTGCATGCGGCGGCATAAAGTGTGTGCCCATCTGTCTCTTTATTGAACGCGTCAGTGATCTGCAGAATAATTTCTCTTCAGTGTAATGCAACGCAAAATAATAATGCACTTGCAGCCATGTTGAAATCCCAATCGGTTTTGAAGTTTCCGCTTTCCGTTGTCTTTTGAACATCTTCCACACATCAGGGATCAGTTTCAACCGCCATGGTAAAGATTATATCGAACGCACTTTCAAGGAGACTCCGGACATTGACGTCGTGCGGAATCAGCGGGTTGGGGGAGTGGAGGAACCAATTTTCGAGTGAGTAATATTGTAGTGCTTTGATCGTCGAGTCCACAATCCCCAGACTGCGTGTCTTGTTGAACAGCACATTCAGCTCACATGCGTGAGCGACTTTGCTGGACACCCATGTCGACGCCGACGCTAGGGTACAAGGGTCACTAGCAGCTGCGGTAACCTCCGCACCCGCAATGCTAGTCAATACTACCAAGAGCAGAAGACCTTGAGGGGAAAACATGGCGAGAAGGAGGAGCGGGGTCTGACTGTCTGCATTCGAGGCTTTTATCCGAAGATGTGTCGGTCGACTCGCTCAAGGGAGCTGTAATGGCTGCCACCGCGTGGTGCCACGCATCTCGGGATCCCGGATCCTTTGTTCCCCGCCAGCTCGGGGAAGATACACTCAGCGATAATCCTAAGAATAAATTATTGATATCCGGTACTGGCAAGAGTCTTTTGAATCGAATTTGTAGACTTCTCGTGCACACGATAGTACGCAGGAATGGCCTGGTCTACAGGACGAAGTGTCTCTGACGGTGCCACGGTCGATGCTGGTCGATACCTTAGCGGACCGGCGCATGAGTATGGGGAAAGAAGGTCGTTACTTTGATACTGTTGGATCTCACGCCCGGCAATCCCACGAAGAAGTGGGCCCAAGGACCGCCGTAGTTGGGCGGAAGTTATGCCCGAACCAGGCAGGAGCAGGTTCAACCATGGGGATTTGGTCGCAAGCGGAATATTTATCCCAGTTCAACCAAGCGTAAAATATGCTTGTCGACCCCTTGATGACCGAGCCCGAATTCAAGCAGTGTTGAACGCGTTGAACCTTCGCCGGTGGTTCTTACAGCCGGCAGACACGCTATTCAGCGAAAAACGACAAGCGGTAGGTCTGTTTCGGCATGGACCACGATTTTCAAAGATTACTGGTGTCGGTGGTTGAATACTATACGGTGCCAAAGACGTCAATAAAGACTGAAACACAACTTGGTACACAACTTGGTATCGTAATTCCGCTACATCAAATCAGAAGATACATGGATGCGAATCAGGCAAGAACAGAGTGTGTATCGTAATCATTGACTGTGAGTATTTGTGTGTTGGGGCACACTCTCAGTGCGTCCTCAACAGTGTTCTTCCCGGCACCGCGAACTTCCAAGCGCGTTACCGACCGCGCAATCCACCCGATATACCTCTGCTTCTCTTGCTTCCTCCTCAGTGATTCGATGAGCCAGAGAGGCATCGTGTCGGTAAACGAAAACCCCAACTCGAGATGGGTGATTTGAGGGGGGAGGGCTGCAAGTCCGGTGCGTTGGAAGACATCGTCAAACCCCGCGTCCATATATTCGATGGATAACCGGCGCAAATTGGGAGCGAGCGAGTGCGCGTCGAGAATTTCGAGGAGGTCGTCGAGGACGCCGCCCATCGGTAGACGCATGCGCCCGGTTGCGTCGGGATGGTTGTTGGCACTGGGGATTTGAATGGTGAGCGACTGGCATGCCAAGTTCGCGGAGCGGCCGTTGATGAAGGGCTTCGCTGGCCCGCGGAACTGCTCGAGGAATCGATACAAAAGGGAGGGCGCAGCCGGTGGCTGCGCACGTAGCCGCTGGATGAAATGGTCGCAGAACGAGGAGGATGGGACGTGAACGTCGCGCGACGACACAAGATCAAATATATCCGCCCAAGTCGAGTTTACGAGGGCCGAGGATCGCATGAAGGTGATGCGCTCAGAGGAGGAGAGCGGCATGTGCCAGGCTGAGTTGATGATCTGCTCAATGAGTTCAACGGGAAGTTGAGAGGCGATTTTTTGAGCGACCATGGTACGACTAGAGAGGACTGCAGTACATTCATTACGGATTCGCCGAACCTTTTATACTGCACAGGCAAATTAGTTGAGCCCGTCCGAGAGCGGAAGAGGTGGAAAAACACACTGAGACAGCGATTAGGTCGGTAAAGCGGGGCCTGAGTCCAAAGATCGGTCAATTAGGAGGATGTAGGAAGTAAATAATGGAGTGAGACAGCGATTCGGTCGGTAAAGCGGGGCCTGATCCAGAGATCGGCCAGGCACGAAGAGATTCTGTCGGACAAGAGGAGCCAGGGAGCGGAACAGTACTCCATGCGAGCGGAATCACCTTTGTTGGCGGAAGGGTAGTTTTTCGGAAGCGACTCGGCGATCGCGATGGGAGAATGTGAGGTTTCACACAAGTTTCACAGTTGCACACCAAAAGTCGAGCTGTACGATTAAACTTTGAGCGCGGTTCGATCGTGGTTGGATATATAGACCCGGACTAAGAATCGGAGGCCGGAATTAGAGAGCAGCGAGCAGCAGCAAAAAATGTAGATGATCGTTCAGGAAGGGCGTTATTTGCGACTGTTAACGTTGTTCACAAACAGAACTTTAGTTCTGATTGTGCTTAGAGTACCGAAAATGTCGCCAAAACGTACATGTGACTTGGGGCATCAATTTGGCACAGCCTCGAGATAAGATTAGATCAAGGCGATAATCCCACTTTCACGTCTGCACTTTGTCCAAGTTAGCATACAGTGAGCAGAAAGCAGAAAACTGGTGGCTAAAACAATATACTGTTTTGATCGAGAGATGAATGACTCGCCAAACTCAACTAAAACGGCAACATGTTCGATCGTTCAGATCGTTCAACCTCAAGTTTGGTTCAATTACATATGTATCGTTTTCAAAATCCAAATGGTGTTCAAGTCTTCTCCTTCTTCAGTTTCAATCCAACAGAAATACTTGGCATCAACATTGAAGTCCCTCCAACCAATTCCCAGCACATCATACCTCATTACGATCTGGAGCTCGGAAAGAAAAATAAATTGAGCAACTCTCTGTTCGAAGATCATCCTATTTGTTTCTCAGAAACCCTTCAAATCCAAGTCTGTTTGTGCCCCGCCGCTTGCCGGCCACCTCCCTTCATGAGCAACTGTATTGATCCAACCAATTGGCACGTGGGGTCAACTCCTTTAACCTTGTGCCGCCGGCAGCGCGCTCAGCTTTCGCTGCTCAGAATTCAAGTTATAGGTCGGTTCACGACTCGAGAGAAATTCGACGACTCCGACATGAACGGTTCCTCTTCGTGCAAGCCTGAGGTCTTTATGCCCTTCCCCCGTTTGCATTGACTCACTCAGCAGCTTAGATTTACGCGCTCCGCCGGTGCCCCAAATGTGGTGCTCTTCCTACCGAACCACCCAGAGAAGAAGCGGTTGATCTGGACGTTGTTCCCGGAACGCGACATTACACGCTTCTGAACAGTAACGAGGCCCCAGAGGACTCTGAAACAACTTTCATTCGGGCGGTCGTATCCACGGCCGAGGCATGCGTGGCACGTTTGAACGAAGAGATAGCGAAACTCCAGGCACAGCTGGAACACTTGGAAGAACAGCGCGTCTCGTTTTCTAGCTATCGGGCGCGGAATAGCGCGATCCTTTCCCCCCTGAGGCGGATGCCACCCGAGGTGCTTGGCGAGATATTCATATGGACGCTGCCCTCGCCCCGAAACTCGCTGAGCCCCAGCCAATTCGACGAGGGAGCTAGCCCATGGGTTCTGCCGCATATCAGCAGCCGTTGGAGAGCGATTGCTCTTGCCACTCCCCACTTGTGGTCGCGGGTTATCGTTGACTTTTCCCAAAGCCCAGATGCCTCGTCTGCATATCCATTGCCGTTCGTAGAGGCACAGCTTGAACGTTCCCATGGCTTGAAGATACATTTCTACGGACATTCCGAAGTAAACTCCCAGCCTCAAATTCAGCTGTTCCAACTTCTGGCACAGCACTCTTCACGTTGGGAAGAGCTCAGTATTGGACTAACCGCCGCCATCGTACCCCTTCTATCCACGCTTCGGGACCGTGTTCCGTCATTGAAAAGATTGTGGATTCAGTGGGAGGATGCGGAAAGTCAAACAATCGACTCCGTTGACTGTTTCCGAACGGCTCCTTCGCTGGTCGATGCGGGTGTCTTCAACGAATCTCGTTTTGTGTCCACTATCTTCCCCGCGCACCTACTCACCCGCTATCAACTCGACGGCCCGTGGACGACGCATCGAGAAATTCTAAAGCTGGCTTCTAACCTCATCGAAGCTCGCATCGAAATTGAGTTTGATGATGAGCCTTGGCCTGCAACAGACGATATCATCGACTTGCGCCACGTCCGACGTCTTTATGCATCGGATGTGGGAGTTTTGCGATTTCTTTGTGTTCCTGTCTTGGAGGAACTTGCGGTTTGGGTTCCAATGAACGGTGTCGGTCCCCACCTCGTGGACTCGAACCTCCAATCCCTCGTCAATCGCTCGGCATGCCCTCTTCGAAGGCTTTGCTTGAGAGGGTACCCCGATACTGATTTAACTTCCGAAATGTTACGAGCCTCTTCCTCCATCACCGAGCTCGTAATTCTGGCGTTGACTGGGGTCAATGCTCTGATTACGACCCTTACCGTATCAGGGAGCATAACAATTGCTCCGCAGCTACGCCTCATATTCTTCGGTGGCCAAACTGACAGTTGCATCGACAACACAGTGTATCTGGGGATGGTGAACTCCCGCTGGAAAACAGATGGTTGTGCACTCAGGTCTACTGCCCTTCTTGTGGCGTCAGGGTCTGGACCAGATCTCGCCATCCTCGATAGCTTTAGGGCACTTCGTCAGGAAGGTTTAGACCTTTTGGTGTTGGTGGGAAACGATGCCTTGGATGAAGCGCAGTGTTTGACATATGGGACAGGGTGGAATTAAAATCGAACTTTGTTCTCAGTCTATGCAGTTGGTTGGGCTCGGTATGTTGACTGCTCAAAGGGGGTAATGTATGAAACAATTTGACGCGCCTTACAGTTGAACCTTTGTGTCAGGGTGATGATCGATTTAAATGTTTTACATTCCGTCGCAAGCCCAATGCTCCCAAGTTTTCAAGGACGTAAAGCGAGGGCCGCAAATAGCCACGTGAGAGGCGAGCTATGAATCCGGATTGGGAGGGATAGGCATACGAGCTCAGAATGGAGAATTATCAAGGAGTTTTCGGTCCGCGTGGAACGAGAAAGTTCCGCGAGAGCGTGAGGCGCCCAATCTCGCGTTACTAATAGATCACACCGTGCACTTGCGTAGGAAGAGCAGTACAATGGGAGTTCGATTACAAGAAAGTCCAATTACAAAGAACCGTGATCAACCGGCGATGAACTATCAGTACGTGATAGCCTGTCCGACCCTTGCATCCGGAGTCCTGGCCGGGATGTCAAAGAGATAGGCTTCCTGGTGAGGCCGAGCGAGTGAACATCGAACGTTCTGCATCACAGGGAATTTCTCCAATCCTTCATCGGCTGTCACCCCCATTGTAACTTCGAGAGAGGCAAGGGGACCCGCTAAAGCATGCGGCCATACAGCTGTCACGGTATACCCTTGAGGGGAATTGACAGCCACCTGGCGGCGAGCGTCAAAAAAGTCGAAGAAGAACATGCCCGACTGAGGACGGGTTCCGCCAGGGAACAGGCGTATGGAAAGGCGATCCCGGGGGATGGAGATAGACTCGGTGCCAGTCTCTACGTTGAGCAACAATCCTAGGAGTAGTTTGCAATAAAAATTGAGACGAACGGGCAAAAACTGAGAGAGAAAAGAAAAAGTGGCAGCAGGGTTGCTCGAACGTAGAAGTAACCCTTCGCGCATTTTTTTCTATCTCCACCAATTTTGCTCCGATATTCTTGAAAAAAATTGACATACCACTACTACGATTGTTACTCAACATAGAGCTGGTTACGAGTCTAGGATGGAGATGAGAAAGGTATCGGGTTCATTCCGAGAAGCGGGGTCCGGCTTCTCCTGAGGACAGTCAGCAACGAATAATATGTAGAGGCACAACGAGATGCACCCCAATCACGACAACACCTGTTTGATTTGTATGCGCAATAAACCTGTCAAGCTCCATTTGGCGCTTTTTGGGGTCTTTAAGAGTATTGGAATCGAGCACGGACTCGATTTCGGCGTAAGTCAGAGGATGACCGTATTTAGCCAAAACATCGTTGAGGGGTCCCGGCGGGTAAGCCTCACGGATGGAGGATTGAATCCTGGGAGTCTGTTCAAACTTCAAGAAAGAGTTAGCTGGGGATTCGACCGAGACAGTGAGGGTGCTGTTTACCAAGCTATAGCTAGGCGCGGACAATGTGGGAAGAACGGTATACAGCGATGGCATTGCGATGGCGGTTGGGAGCAAGAAATAAATGTGATGAGTGGCAAGAACAAAGCGTGTTGTGCCGTATTTGTGGCCGTAGGACTTTGTTTGTTTGTTGCTTGCTTTGAAGAAGCGGCATCTTCCGACAACTGCAAGCTAGATCGAATTCAAGGTGTTGGCTACTTACCCACTTGTTTTTGCCCGTTGTCCGGCAAACTTGGTACGACGATCTGAAGATGGTTTGCAACTCAGGCATTCCTGCTGGTTTCGAATTCTTCCTCGCCACGACGCCGCCGGTCGGCCGTCTGTCCTGGCCGATGCGCTGCGCATTGTCCTCGGCCCAGTTGAAGTGGATCCGCTATGCCGTACTTATTTGCAACTGGGTCAAGCCCACCCTGACAGAGGAGGAATACACGGCAGTGGGTGATACAATTCTGGGGTTGCACCGGTACCGCCGCCGTACCGGCTATACGCGCCCGGCGATGGGCTGCCGTCTTATGTAATTCACACTCTCCGGGCTCTCCTCGTAGTCCCAGGTACAGATGGATATCGCGGCTGGGCCGGGGCTAACGACTCGGAGTAGTGAGCAAACACATCCAAGTTCGTCAAAAAAAAAAAAATCTCCATGGCCAGTCACTACTCACTCCAAGCTCACTCGCTATACCCCGAGCTGATTCCCACCCAAGCCCACGGTGGGAGCGAGCACACATGAGTAGTTCGCCCACGTTGGATGAAAGAATGAAAGTCCGAAACTCACGTCTCACTATCAGTTACGACTTCGCGGGCCGGCCGGAAGATGGGACGGTACAAGCGATACCACTTCTCAATGGGCTCCGCGTAGACCATGGGCTACCACGGGTTTCCTGATGATGGAAGTCGCAAGAGCTCATTTACTGTAACTCTCCCTCAGCAAACATCCACCATTATTCTACCAGTGGACTTGAAGTTCAGTTTGCTCGGTATATTCAGCCGGGTCCTTCTCGTTCGAACTGATATGGACATCTTTTCTATCCACCGGCAGAAGCGGCGGATGCCAGATGATGCAGACTTCAGACGCGGCTCTCAGTCACGCGGGGCCGGCAGAAGAGATCGGAGGAAGAGGCTGGTCAGTTCAGCCCGCTAGTTCATGATTGGCCAAGGTATGGATCTCGTGCCGTCATACTGGCCAGGCTGCGAGGCCGATATAAAGCATCTGACGATATGTTCACCCCCACACAATGCTCTTTCATCTTGCGCTAGTATCTTTGATCTCCTCAGCTGTAGCTCAGGATCTCGGAGTGCCGCTGTCCTGGCGGGTGCGTCTGAATGCTATCCTCGCTCAGCCAGTATGTATATGCTAAAACATCAGAACAGAAATTCAACAACTCCAGGCCTGTGTCTGAGCGCATCACCATCGCACAGAATGCAATAAACCAGATGACTCCGCAATTGAACTCGGCCACCGGGGAATTCGACGGTGGGTCATGACTGAATCTTGCCGTCGTTATTTACTCTTTCCGGTAGGCATCGATTATTGGCAATCGGGGAACGTTTGGTCGGTTCTGGCGAACCAGGACCACCTTGCTGGGACAACGACCAATCAAGCATTGGTTGTCAATAACCTGAACCTCGTCTTCAGTCGCTGGGCCCATTATGATCAGTTTCAGTGCGTTGTCGATTCCTCTTCCTATTCGGCGGTTGTTGATGATATTCAACATCAGGGTGAGTTCGGTCCGGTACGAGGTAAATTGATCTAATTCCTATCTAAAAAGTACAACGACGATGCAATGTATGTTCACCAGTCCTTGAGCTCTTGTTCAGATAACTGACATGTCTGTCCTTAGGTGGTGGGCGCAAGCCGCATTGTATGCGTATCGGGCGTATGGAGTATGTTCAATGTTTATATTTCTGCGTTTGGAAATAGACGCTTTTCCAGGACACCAATCTGCTAGCCCATGCGGTCGATGTCTGGAATCATGTCACTGGATAGTGAGGCTTTTCTTTTGGGTCGTCATGCAAAACTCATCTTTGATGCTAGTGTTATCACTGCGGCCCAAGCCAACGCGCATAAACAACCGAATAAAGCGTTCGCCATTCAATCCACATGCGGTGGAGGTCCGTTTATGTCTGTGTTGCTTACCTACCCACTCACTTTCAACAGCGACCATGGCGGGAGGCGTGTTTTGGGTAACATCTAGCTGGCATTACTATCAAGTCATTCTCAAACTACGTTCAGCGTCCGACGACAGATGATCAATCCGTCAACTCAATCACAACTGGGTTCGTGTCCGTGCTCTGGCCAGGCATGTTTCGCTAACCAGACCTTTCAGTCTATACATCACGTACGTCGCCGTGGATATCTTCCCAGAAATTATTAAGCCCTTCCAGGGTGTCGGCGTTCCTCGCCGAATATACCAACGATGCAACGTACACCGCCGCTGCAATTTTGAGCGCAAATTGGTTGGTCAAATGGGCTTTTTTTCTTCATTTTGTGTTGACGTATTCAATTTAGGATCAAGGCGCACAATATCAATGCGAACGATCTGGTGCTAGATACGGTCAACGCCTTTGATTGCTCTGCATCACCCGCCACTTGGCTTTTTACCTATAACTCCGGGAAATATATCGAGGGTCTCAGCGTGCTAGCGGCTGTTACAGGCGATACCCAATGGAGCACACTGTGCGCAACATCTCTTTCTTCTCGCTCTGAGATGCTCACCATCCGTGAAGAATGATAAATATCCTCAATGCTGCTGTGAAGACAACTGCCTGGGAAGGCTCAGACGGTATCATCACCGAAGGCGCTAGTACCACTTCGAACAATGACGATGTCGGGTTCAAAGGTCAATCCATTATTTCCGGAAGGGACTTCACATCCTGAATTCATCAGCTGTCTTCATCCGTGGTATCCATGAAGCTTGGACTCGTAATCCCAGCAACACCGCTCTTCGTACTCTCATTCACAGTTACGGTGACGTCCAGGTGAGATTCTATGTGCATTTCTTTGCTTCTCCGATGCGTATCCTAACCATTGAACAGTACAACGCTCTTCTCGATCTCGCTGCCAACGGCGACACCTATTCATCGAATTGGCACGGTCCCCCACAAGCATTTACTTCGTGGGGACAGCTCGCCGCGTTGGACGTTTTGACGAGCAACATCGATACAAATTAAGCACTATTTATGTATATTTTCACTTGTGCACAAAGCACAATGTACAAATTTATCGTCACCTGCAATTTCTCAAGCGGAATCGGTCTTTATTTTGCGCGGCGCGTAAACATTGATGCATCGATGTTTGTGTTTGTGGAGCGCATCGGTCATGTGATCGTTTCTCGTCTTGCCTGCTGCCTCTTCCTCGTCCGTTCTCCAAGCCCTTTCCCCAGCAAACTTGATTCAATGAACACAAAGACTGGCAGGTATGCTATCAGTGCCTCAAGTTGCTTGTTTGAGACGCTGACGTGCCCGTGAACTCATCCAGAGCCGTCGCAAAGGGCTCCAAATCGCTGTCGAAAGCAGAGCCAATCGTGGTCGACGATTCTGAGACTGAGGACGACTCTGAACACGAGAAGATGATATCACTACGTTCGAACAAGACTGGAACAGCTGGACCTTCTGCGCGCCCCACCCATGTCCTGAATTCCACTCGGAAAGGGCACGCGTCTGAGCCCATTATCCTTGATTCTGATGACTCGGACGTTGAAGAGGCGAATGAGAAGAAGAACGCATTGGCATCGATGGGACGCAGTGGCACCGCAATCGCATCCACGAACTCCCGTATCGCAAGTCTGGGCAAGCGCAAAGAAGAGGAAGCCGCTCCGTCGAGCCAGAACGCTCCCCTCGGATCCCTTCCCGATCGCGCCCAGATGGAAGCAGAACGTCTTGCTCGTCGCAAGCGTGTACTGGAAGACGACCAAACGACGGATCCTAAACGCCAGCGCATATCCGCCCGAACCCCAATTGCATCGAGAATGTTCTACGACGGCGCTTTCTTCCCCACCGCGACATTGCATGCGAATCCACGCGCCGACGGACGCGAAGCAATCGGCTTGAAGGACATCGTTGGTCCACCCACCTCCGACCTCAAGCTCGCTATACTTTCTTCTTTCGGTCTCGAGCCAGATTGGCTGGCGGAGCACTTCCATCCCAGTGTTCCTGTGATCGCTGTAATTTCGACTGGGGAGGAGGGAAGCGGCCCCAGCATGTCCCGCTTATTCGAGAGCCCGAACTGGATCCAGACGTGTCCAAAGGTGGGCACGGGCGGGTGCTTTCATATGAAGGTCTGCATTTTTGTTCCTCGGTATGTTCCATATGGCCGCTTACGCAGTTTTTAGTACATGGTTCTCCTGTACAATTCTGGGCGTCTCCGAGTTGTCATTAGTACGGCAAATCTCCTCTCGCTTGACTGGCAGCACTTGGAGAATGTGAGCTCGGATTGTCGACTACGCATCGGTTCTCATGATCGACTTATCTTACCAGTGCGTATTCATTCAAGACGTTCTCCCGCACTCGGCATCCAACGTCGTCGGCAACACTGAAACGACAAAGAAATCAAACGGGGAAGCAAAAGCGGAAGAAAGTTTCGGGACGCTGTTGGAGACTGTCTTGAAGGCAACGAACGTTGGGCCTGCATTAACATCCGTCAAACAGAAGGTATTTTTCTCCCCCTTTGTCCCGCGTTCATGAGCTGGAAGTATTCATTGCGCTCATCTACTTTGTTACAGAACCCAGAAGTCCCGTTAAAGTCGCTAACGGAGATCTCCAAGCGATGGGATTGGAGTAATGTGACAGCCGAGTTGGTACCTAGCATCGCCGGGAAGTGGGAGGGATGGAAGAAAATCAAGACGTTTGTGGGTTCTTACGACGTGATCAACCCGTTTAACAAGTTCGACAGAACAGGGCATCCGCGCCTCATGTGCGCTATCGAAACGCTGGGCCTCGTCGCTGGTAAGACTCAAAATCTGGTGGTGGAATGCCAGGTAGTCGGTTTCGACCATTCCAAGGACTCTCATTCGAGCTCAAACCGTTCGCAGGGATCAAGCATTGGAATGTACACGAGCCAGTGGTTCAACCAGTTTTACAAGTCCGCCTCGGGGAACCCATCTGAGCTCAAAGCGTACATTAAATTATCCGAAGCCAAGCGCAAGAAGCTGGAGTACCCGTCTGGTGTGAAGGTCGTCTTCCCAACGCGCGCGACGGTCAAAAGTACCGGCGGATATGTGCGCATGCGATATTATTTACCGCTCGTGTACCCACTACTCAAATGATAGGGCTCAGACTCGCTGTTCTGCACTCGCAAAAAGTGGGACGGGGGGACTTTCCCAACAGAGGCCTTCCACGATTCGAAGAGCAGGGCGGGGCCGGTACTGATGCACACCAAGGTAGTCGCGACCAGCAGACTTTGCAGCGTTGCTGGCTCTGATCGGCCGTTAGATGATCATTGGATCCTTCACGCAGAAGAATAACGCGACGTCGGCGCCGTCGGATACAGCTGGTTGGATGTATGTTGGGTCGCACAACTTCACGGCCCCGGCGTGGGGAAATCTGTCTGGTTCTGCCGATGCCCCGGTATTGAATGTACGTCGATTCTGATTCATTATATTTCCGCGCGGGAAACGCTGACAACTACAGGTTAATAATTATGAGCTGGGCGTCGTTGTGCCGCTGATGACCGTGGAAGATGTGAATACAGCATCTGCATGGGAACGGCCGTCCAAGAAATACACCGACGACGATCTCCCTTGGGTGTGTACATCTGACTCGGGCTTGGAACTCGAACGACGGTTAAATCCTTTACAGATCCAGGCCGAAAACTGATTCCAGAATCACTTACATATCTGCGCCACGACCTGTTTTTTTGGGGGAGAGGTTTTCGAAACCGAAGTATCCATCTTGAACTCTTGAAGGATGATGATTTTGTTCGTGAACTTCTGAATCTGTCGGTGATAACTAATATATGTCTGCGCGAAGAATTGCGTTCGAGATTTGGCGTTTGCCTCGCTGATTATTTTGCACGAAATCGGTCGCTGAAAGAAGATGTGGGTAGATGGTGAAAGGACGAAGGTCCAGGATGTAGTACGGTTGCTTTACACTGGCCAGTAACCTGAGAATTATGATCCAAGAGCAAATCGATTACAAAGAACAAATTGTAAGGGGCCTCAAAGACAATGGTCACGATCCGCAGGAGCATGTGCAGACCCATTTGCCGGTCTCATCATGATCGGCCATTGCATCCTCCACCTGAACCAGAAGATCCAACCCCTCCTGCTGGAGTGTACGAAAACCACACAGAGTTGCGGGATCGGGTTTCAAACCCATATCTACTACGAGGGCACCGGTTTTGAGTGCGCAGCCGTCCGCGTGCCATCTGGATTTCAACATCGCAAGACACCTGGCGTAATCGATGTGGCTTTCAAATTGGCATCCGAAGAACAGCCCGCATAATTGGGGAGCAAGTGTGGTACTTCCACGACGTTTGGACACGGTAAGGGCCGACACCAACTGGTTGACTTTTCTCCCTGCGTCCGAGTTTTCGATAACTATTGCCAGCTTGGTAATGGTGGAAAGTGTTCGTAGCATTTGGGAAGTCGCCTGAGGATCCGGCGACCCCTTGAGGCAAAGCCCTCCAAGGGTGCATGCAGAGCGCTCAAGAAAGGGCGTGATATGTTCCAGATCAGAAGTATTGTGACTTCGGACAAAAAGCGCAAGGTCCTCCAAGATGGGCGCATTAATGTAGTCCAGGAATCCCGAATCGGAGACGTATAGACGGCGGAGGTGAACCAACTCGATGGTTTCATCGGGATCAGGCCATGATTCATCCTCGACCTCAATGTCGACATGGGCTTCGACGAGGTTCGGTGCCAGCTTCAGAAGGGCTCCGTGCTGTTCCCATGTTCCAGAGACAGTCATTTGATAACGAGTGAGTAGGTGCATTGGGAGGGGGATCTGGAAATGACGATCGTCGTGGTATAGTCCCACGTCGATTAGAGCAGGAGCGCTCTGGAAACAGTCGATGGAATCGACCAGTGACGTTGCCCCGTGGTAGCACCTGATCCACAGTCGTTTCAACGATGGGATTCGGTCGCTGAGGGCGGCCAAATACGGGACCATGTTGGCACTTAATCCGAGACCGAGCTCTTCCCAACGTGAAGAGTGCTGCGTGAGAAGCTCGAACATCTGGATTTGGGGTCGGAGAGGGAACTCTTTGCCGCAATAAAAATGGATCTTCAACTTCTGCGCGCGCTGGATTTGTGTCTCGACAAAGGACATCGGATACGGGGACGAGGATTGGGGCGAGCTGTAATTGATGATGATCCAGGACCACAAGGAAGGAGTGGAAATCGCAACGGCTCTCCAACGACTGCTGATGTGCGTCAAAACCCATGGGCTAGCTGCCACGTCGAACCTTCGGAGGTCCAATGCGCGCGTGATCGAGGGCAGCGTCCACAAGAATATCTCGGCCAGGACCTCAGCTGGCATCCTCCGCAGCGAGGAGAGAATGACTTTATTTTGTGCCCTGCGGATCGACAGAGATGCACGTTTTTTCTCCAATTTGGATATCTCCTCGTCGAGACGCACCGATTGCGCGTCGACATCTGAGACGGCTGACTGGATAAGGAGTAGTTCGAAGCCCTCCGGCGCCTCATTGCTGTTCAAGAGCGTGTGGTACCGCGTCCCAGGAGCGGCGTTTCCAGTGAGGAACGCGTCAATCTCGTCTGTTCCTGAAGGCCGCGCCTCACGTCTGAGGGAACGCATCTGAGGCCAAGGAGTAAAAAAGGGAGAGAATCAGATTCTAGGTGGTACGAACTTTCAGCGCAACTTCAGCGAGAGGTTCTGTGCGGATGAAGAGTGATAAAAGAGGATGTGGCGGCAAACACAAACGCAAACACTGACTCGGATGACCACGAAATGTTCTGTCTCGCGAACGCTGTCGCAATAACAGTAGGATACGATACAACAACGTCAAGTAAGTAGAGCATCAAGCTAAGCACCTATATTATTCTCTAAATTAATAAAAGAAAGTCTGCAGCTCCTCCTCGTTAGCAACCTCGATAGAGGCTACAAGCGCCTTCTCCTCCGCAAGCCGCTGCAATTCCTCCAAAACCGCAGGCTTCACCTCGCGCGCAGAGCCTGGGTACCAACGCACGTGGCTCTCAAAGTCGTGCTCTTTGCGCGCCACCACGCGTGAGCGCACAAAGTCGAGATACGCAACCTCGTTGAAGTGCGGGAGGAGCACAAGAACTCCGAATACCGCGAGCTTTGGAAGGAGGCGTGGCTCCGAGTCGCTTCCAGTCTCTGCGAGACCGCGGAATACTTCGTCTGTGAGGAGGATATGCTCGGGTTTTCCGGACACTGAGGGATGGTCGGCGACGACAAGCCCCTGAAGCGCACGCAGGTCTGCGACGCAGTCCAGGAGCTCGTCGGGGGAAATCGCTACGTGCAAGAGGAAGAGCGACGTGAGTGTCTTGTGGCATCCGGACCGCATGTAGAACGCGTGGAATGCTGGTTGATTCCATGTCAGCGGGGCATCCTTGTAGTTGAGGGACAGCAGCTCCAAATAAGATAGGCAGGGGAGGGTGAGACGATTTAAGATGTATGCTATCGCGTCAGAGCAAGGGAAGGCGAATTCGACGATGAAGTCGGTGAGGTTGGAAACCGTCGGTGGGGGAATAAACTCGTCGCCGGGGTCTGGCTGACAGAGGAGTCGGCGCAGCTCAAATTGCATGCCAGGCGGGAAGTATTGCAGTGCCGATAAGGCGTCGGAGAGTTCGGTGAGTAGGAGGTCGAGGTACTCGAACCGTTTCAGTTGAATCCAAGGAAGGAATTTCAAGGCGAGCGGCGGGCCTGTGTAGGTCACCTCGGCGAGCCGAGGCGCGACGGAGAAGAGCTTCACCGCGGCGTTGGCCATCTCTGTCGTGTGGATAACGTCGTCGGGGTCTACGACTCCGGCAATATGGGCGGACTCCAGGAGAGGAAGATTGCCGCGGATCGAGGACAGGGAGCTGTAAAACGGGAAATCCATGCATATCCCCACCGCTTGCCAGCGGCTGCTGTGCTGCGCGACCAACTCGAGAAGCGAGCGATCTACGGCCACATCCTCCGGTGCGCCGAGTCTCAAAAAGAGTGGCGTGCTCGCGCTGCGCGTCAGAGCTGTTTGCACCAACGGCAACATTTTATGCGACCAGAACATCAGGTCCACATCGATGATCCGCCAGAATGCCGGTGTTCCGAGGACGAGGGCGCGCCAATGGGCGCAGACGTGGGCCAGCTGCATCAAATCACGGCGGGCAAGCCGATGTATTTCTGCAGCATAGTCAAGTGAAGTTAAGTCCCTGGGTGGCGTGCTGCATAGGAGAAAGATGTTGTTCAAAAGTTCGGGTGGCAAGCGTCGGATTGGGGCCAGAGTGCTGGAGCAAATGTCCGAGTACTCCAAGAGCCTATTTGACTCCGTCCGGAGGCGTGTAATGGCCTTGTTCAGGGTTTCCTGGGCTGATACTAGTACGGAAAGATGCTTCTCGTACAGTGCGAGTTCTGGGGGTGTGGAAGAAATGGTCGCGCGAAGACGCGTCGTCTCGCGCGCCAGTGGCAGATAATTTTCGCGTAAACTGTCCCGCAGGAGCTTCGTATCCCGCGGATTTGGAAGCATAGAGGATGAAAAGCAAAAGGCTTCGTCCATCGAGTTCCCGTCCGATGCCATGGATTTCATGGTGGTGGTGGACTGAAAGGAATGATTTCCCGAACCGGCCAGAGTCACGTCACGGTGTGACTTGTTCTTGACCTTGACGGTCATTGTCTTCGAACGCCATCGGCACTGAATATTGAATAGTAAGTGCCGAGTATCGAGGGCCTAAATTCCGCCACGGGCTTCCGCCCACTACCGCCCGCTTTCCCCCTTGACTTCCGCCCGGTCAGACCAACTCGAGCGGATTGCTAGGGCCTGGCAACTGAGCTTTCAACTTTCTGGACAAGTTCTGACTTCTTTGACTTACCGGGCAGAAATACCGCCGGGTCTATGGTGGTTCGTCTCATCTCGTTCGATCCCTTACGGTTGAAGCATTCATATCAGCTGTATCTGTGAATTAACTCGTTACCCTTGTCGATCTTCGATTGAACATGCCAATAGCTGTCTTGGATTCGCAACATCTGGTGCTCTTTGTTATTAACAGAACACCAGAGACCACCAATTCTCCACTGAGGACGCAATATTATGGGGTACAAGAGCGCGCCGGGGCGCTCCGCGCCCCGGCACTTCGCTTGAGTCATTGCCCGCAGAGTCGGTCCCTCAGCCCACGGAGATGCCCGAGCGGAGTTTGAAGGCTTCGGACACTCGTAATTTTATAAAGAGTAGAAAATCATTTACCCAAAAATAGGAGCCAAACTTCCCAACAATACCGAGCCCGGCCGTTACTCGAAGAAATTTCCAGAAGGTCTTGGAACGTGCTTAACTGCATTGAATCTCGTGCTTTCCTCTGCTAGCTGACTCAGAAACGTTAGATTTGCAAATTACCCGAACAGGCGTGGAGGCGTAGTGGCTGGAAAAGGCAATACTCGTGATGTGCTGATGCATGTAAGTGCGCTGTATAAGATGGTCCGTCATGCTCCCCAAATCCAGCCTCTATCTTCTCATCTCTCTCCTCCCAGTGTATATAAGCCTCGCGCTCTACCTCAATCTCATCGCACTTCCCCCCTCCGCAGAAAACACACTGTCCTCTCTCCTCAAACTTGCACGCAGAGCTCAGCTTTCCAAGTTGACCAGACAAGCATCGACTGCCGTTCTAGAAAATAACATGGGCGTCAAAATTGTACCTCGTCCCAGCCAGGAGCGTGGCCATGCAGACCACGACTGGCTCAAGACTTTCCACACCTTTTCTTTCGCGTCGTGAGTGCTTTTGGCGGTCTGGAAATAATATGAGCACTAAACCGTGTATGCTGTTAGCTACCAAGACAACAAGCACTCCCAATTCGGTGCTCTGCGGGTGATTAACGAGGATAGGGTGCGTGCTTATGTCTCTCGAAGTCTCTCAATTCTAACCTGGGCTTGTCAGGTCGCCCCTCGCAATGGCTTCGGCACGCACTCGCACCGGGAATTCGAGATCTTTTCGTATATCGTGGCTGGGCAGCTTGAGCAGTGCGTCTCTTCCTTCCCACTAATCATCTCCTCTTCAAGACTAAATTCTCCTCCAGCAAAGACTCGATGGGCAACACCGAAATCCTCAAGCGGGGCGACCTCCAGCTCACCTCCGCGGGGACAGGCATCTCCCACTCCGAGAAGGCCCACGGCCCCAAGCAGGTGCATTTCCTGCAAATATGGTCTCTCCCCTCCGTCGCGCGCCTGCAGCCCAAATACTTCACGCGCCACTTCACCGACGCCGAGAAGCGCGACGTGTGGGCGCGTATCGTCGCTCCCGTCGACGCAGAGGGCGTGCTGAAGGACAGCAGGGAGGGCGCGGGGCCCGCGCCGGTGCAGAGCCCGTTGACGCTGTACGCGACGCTGCTGTCGGACGGGAAGAGTCTGAAGCAGACGATCAAGGGGTCCAAGGGGTACATCCACGTCGTGCAGACGAGCGGGTACAACACCGCCGCTGCGACCGGCGCGACCATCAAAGTCATCGGCGCGCCCGGCGTCGAGGTGGAGCTCAAGGAGGGGGACGGCGCGTATCTGCACTTTGACGATGGCGGCGAGCTGACGGTGGAGAACGTCGGGGACAAGACGGCGGAGATGTTGTTATTTGATTTGGAGTAGATATTAGGACCGTTCTTTCATTGTATCGATAACAAACTATTTATTGCACGTAACCCTACGCGACTGGAACGATTGGTGCAACGGAGCCGTCTACCTCTAGTATCTGGGTATTGGGACAGGCTCTGAGCGCTTGTTCGACAGTAAACTTCCCCGCACCATGGACCGACAAGCGCGTTACCGACCGCGCAATCCACCACGACCTGAACGTCTCCCTCCCCTGCTTGCGCCTCAGCGCCTCTACCAGCCAACTCGGCATCGCCGAGCTAAAAGAGTAGCGCAGGTCGAGGTGTGTGACTTGAGGCGGCAGCGCTGCGAGCGCTACACGATGTAACACGTCGTCGAATCCCGTGTCGACGTATTCGATGGACAAGCGGCGCAGGTTCGGGACGAGCGAGTGCGCGTCTATGATTTCCAGGAGGTCGTCGAGGACGCCGGCCATCGGCTGACGCGTGCGGCCTTTACAATCCGGATGGACGTCGACGTTGGGGATTTGGATGGTGAGCGACTGGCACCTCAGGTTCGCGGAGCGGGCTTGGATGGAGGGTTTCGCCTGCCCGCGGAACCGATCGAGGAGCCGGCGCAGGGAGGAAAGAATCGCGGACGAGTGGGCCTGCGAACGCGAGCGCTGGGTAAAGTGGTCGCGTAACAGACGATGCGTAAAGTGGTCGCAGAACGCGGCAGATGGGATGTAGACGTCGCGGGATACGAGGTCAAATATATCTGCCCATGTCGAATTTACGAGGGCAGAGGATCGCATGAAGGTGATGCGCTCATCCGAAGTGAGCGGCATGTGCCAAGCAGTGGAGATGATGTGCTCGACGAGTTCAACGGGGAACTGAGCGAGTTTGTGAGCGACCATGATTTGACGACTGGACGATGAGAAGATGGCGTGCAATCCCCTCCTTATATACAGCGCAGGGAATTCCGTTCATCCATCCGCGTGAATCCGTCAGCATGAAGACGAAAATCCGCTGAGACAGCGAATGGGTCGGTAAAGCGGGGCCTGAGTCCAAAGATCGGTCGAATAGGAGGATGCAGGATGTAAATAATCAAGTGAGACAGCGATTGGGTCGGTGAAGCGGGGCCTGAGTCGAGAGATCGGTCAGGCACAGCGAGATTTGGTCGGACAAGGGGAGCCAGGGGCGGAACAAGTTCCACGCGAGCGGGACAGTGCATTCCAAAGCGGACGGAACCTAAACAGCAATCAGAATGAATAAAGCGGAAGATCGAGGAACTTTATTTACGACTGTTGTGAATGGCTTGAAGCCCCTAACACTCTCCCGCCCTCCAACTACCATGATCTCAGAGCTCTGCGTCGAATTGGTGCAGGCTATCGCCTCAGAAGTGCGTCCGGAGTCATTACGCTGCCGTGCCCTCGCCCTGATCACCGTATAACCCAGGTTTCTCCGCCCGACCAAAAGGCATTGCGAGCCGTCTCCAGACAGCTGAGACGCGCCATCGAACCGCTCTTCTGCGCATCCGTGACCCTCGTCCTGGATATGAATAACCCTCGACGCGACAGTCTCACGCAGCTCAAGACCCTGGCGGAAGGCACAACTGCGTGGTCATACTGCCAACGGCTCAGAATCGTCTCCCTGCGTGGTCGAGTTGGGGACGCCGATAACGAATCGATGCAAGAGCTTCTTCGTCCCGCATTAGAGTCGCTTACGGGTCTGCGTGCTCTGGAGTGAGTGGACTGCTCGCTGAATACGGGCAGCTGGTGCTAAACGCATTTCGGCAGATGGAATATGAATGACGACGAGCCCTCTCGCGCGCAGGATGTCGTCGTCGAGGTCATGAATGCACACGAGCATGTGGATGAGCTGCGTTTGGTGGACCACCTGATACACGGGCACCGATTCATCGACCTCGCCCCCGTCTCAAACTTGCGCATCCTCAGCGCTAGCGCCCGCGGTGGCGGGTGGACATGCCCTGCCATGGACTGGTTGAGCCTGGTTGTGCGGAAAAGCCCGGATCTCGAGGGTTTCCAGTGCCCGTCGTCAGACATCTGCCCCGAGCTATACACCGTAATGCAGCAAGAGGGCATCCGGCTGAAGCAGGTCAAAGTCCGGGCCACGGACAGCGTCCTGTTGCGCTACCTCGCATCGTATTCGGGTCTCGAACGGCTGGAGATCAGTGCCGTCCGGGACGACGACGACTGGAACACGTTGTTTGGGACCGTCCTTCCGCGGCATACGGCGACGCTCGTTGTGCTCAGGTGTCCGGGATTCGCAGAGGGCGTGTGCAGCTTCAAAGTAGATAACATCGCCCTCATCTCCCAGATGCGGCGACTCCAGACGCTCGAGATGAGCATCAACGGATCCGCAATGAGAGACCAGCAGGAGAAAGGGCTGCGGAACATCGTTGTGAGTATTTGGAATGCAGACGTAACCGTACGGGACTGACTTCTCATGCGTAGGACGTGTTTCTCGAGATGGCGGTGGAGATGCCCGCGTTGCGCAACATCGCCATTTTGGCGGCGATCGACCCGTGGAACGGCAGATGCAGTCGCGGGCCCAGTAAGGCATCGTTGCGCGAGGGCACCCAAAAGCGGATCGCAGAAGCCGTGGATGCATTTGGACGTGCCAGAGGAACAGCACGTATCGCACGCCTGATCGAGACACATCACCGCCGCATCTCTGAAATACAGAGCGAGCGCAAACTTGAAGTCTCGCGAATGGGTCGAAGAAACGTCGCCTAGGATCCGATGTAGGGGAATCGCTTCGGGGCGGTGTCGAGATGGGATGGTGTAAGCCTTGATCAGCAGTAGATTGTGAAGTACGTCGAGAATTACGAGATTGTCCAAGAGAGGCGGTGAAAGCG
This sequence comes from Mycena polygramma, assembly GCA_029449255.1. Lineage (NCBI taxonomy): Eukaryota > Fungi > Basidiomycota > Agaricomycetes > Agaricales > Mycenaceae > Mycena > Mycena polygramma. The sequence goes on from JARKID010000022.1 coordinate 954,080, forward strand.
CCCCTCGGGACCGATGTTCTTCCAGTCGCCATTCCATTCGTTAGGGAGGAATATGTGGTGGGCCACGGACCGGACTCCCCCCTCCCATGTGCTTGAACAGTGGAGGAATCTGTTGAAGTATCAGCTGCTCTCCAACAAAACAGGTAGCACCGCGTACATACAAAAGCTTGTCCATGGAGAGCAGCCCTTGACTTGACACCTCAATATGCCGGGCCCTCTCCCTGTCCCCACCGCCACCTGGCGCCTCGCCTTCCCCACCGCGTACGGACCCATCCGCAGGGCTCTCCGACATCGGCTTTTGAACAAGGAGTAGAAGCCCACGTGCGCAAGGCCATCCTGTGTGCGAGCTTCTCGCTGCGAGAGGCGCGCAGCGGATCCGCCAGCACGAGCGACACCGACATATGCGCGCGCACCTCGTCGCGGGCCAAGGATTAATAGCCGGCTCAGCGCGCGCATCCCGCGTGTATGCTCTAAGTCGCGCAATGAGGACTGAAAAATATAATGCTTTAAAGAGGGGACCTACACTGGTTCCGCAACGCGCCGGCCGGCGACCTCGAACGCTGCCTCCCCCGGAAGTCAGTCCTCGTCGGACTGCTTTTTTTGCTTGTGTGCCGCCGCCGCATGTGCGCCACAATAATCTGAAATTTGCCGCGGCAGCGGAATGAAACGGCGACGCCCAGAAGACAGCACCGGTGACGATTGTCTTATGCTGGAATCTAGATGCCTGACCACAGGTGTTAGTAAGTGCTTTTCAGGGAACAAACTTGGAGAGACATACCGCATCCACATGAGTTAGCCGCTTCAAGTGTTTCTTCTTCCGTAAATTTGCAGCGACGAGCGGGAGTCCGTAGATGATTATGCCCGACAGCGGTTCTTGATTGAAGAAGACAGTCTTCACTGAGGTTCTAAAACGTACAAAGGACGTAAGAGATTTTGTAAAGATTAAGGTTTCGGCATGTTCCGGTGTCCAGAAGCAGAAATTGATGGACCGCAGACCCAGACCACCTCCGACTTCCTCCGAACACGGAACTCGAGCGCATCAAATGCCATCACTCGGCCGGCTCTTTCCGTGTTACCTCAACTTTACTCAAACTCCGTGTTGCCAACTCGCTACGATTCTATTACTGTCCTGTCGCCAACTCGGTATGATTGGCCTTTCCGACTGGTTCGGGCAACCATTTCTTGCCTCCGGTGGGCTCGGGACCTCAAGTCCTTTTGTTGAGTTCATTCTCGCACATTTCCGCGCGTGCACGAATTTTTGCGCTAATTTAGGGACAGTTTTGAATGTCCCGAAAATGTCCTGAACGACCGGGATGTGAGCCAAGAATCAGGTAGGGAATATGACTTCAACTTTCACTTTCTTGTCCTAGACAAATGTTCTGTAGGTTTTCTTTGCATGTTTTGCTCTTCAAAGGCACAATACGAAGGTGATTTGAGCACGGAAGGAGCAATTGCAACAAGATATGTTCAATTCTACGACATAAGTTATATAACACACAGGACTTTTCCGGAGCCGCGTTAAGTTCCCCACCGTCACCAAACTGCTCCGCGGCGGAACACCGAGTGGCACAAAACAGCCCGCGACCATGCACTGTTCAAGAAAGGGAGTGCGGGGAGATGAAAAGGGAAAACGTACAAAACCCCTTTCAACTCAGAGTGTCGCGGCTGGGCGTGAGGAGGCGTGAGGCCCGGACAGGTATCTCCTCACAGGGTATACATTCAGTAGGCGCGGAGTGAAGAACGGGAATTGCGGAGGTACATACACAAAGACGGGGGCACAAGACAAGATAAGTAGACCTACATATGTTGCACGAACGACCCGGTCCGCGTAAAAGCACTCGCACCCCTTGCGCGACGCTTCCGCGGCGGCAGTCGACGCTTGCAACGGGCCGGTAATATCATAGACTGCAGGTCGCCGCGTTAACTAAAGCAAATTCAGCAAATCCAGTAGTCGACATGCGTCATATTGGGCGGCGATTTACCAAGTCGGGCTGCGATTCACCGGCGGCGTGGGACGCGGACAGCAAGTATCAGGAAGCTGTGTGAACGGCGCGAGCGTAAGGTGAAGGGGCGGGACGGCGCGCAAAATTGGATCCGCGCGCGCACACGTTCTGCGAGGCATTCGGTCATGCGGCGCGACCGAGGAACAAGTTGTGTGGTGGTGCGTGTGAGCTCCGGATCTTTAAACCGCCGATCAGGATTAAATCCAGGAGCGCACAAAGGTGACAGGCAGCGGGGGAGCAGGCGGGTACGCTCATGGGGCACAGAGATATTCCTCAGAGGCGACGTCGAGGCGCCGACGCTGAGTCGCGCGACTGCGGGTGTGCGTGCTACCTGCGCGTGCTACGGCGCTCGCGCTCCGTCGCAACGCGACTACGGCGCCGGAGTAATGGGAAAGAGAGAGGGGAAAAAGAAGAGAACAAACGAGGGAAGCAGGTGTACACTTCGTGCCAATGTGCATCGGCACATGTGTTCGCTTGGGGTTGGGTACTGTCCCCGTAGTTGTGCGCTATCGGTCGCGCAGACCTCGGGCGTGCCGCATCAGAGCGAGGACCGTGTGATGAGGAGTGCGCGATACGAGTTGCAGAGTCCAGCGCTTCGAGCGCGAGTCGGCATTGCAGGCTTGAGAACGGACAGTTGGAGGGCGCGGGTGGCTCGCGAGGCGTCCACCGGCGCAGCGCGCGCGCGAGACGAGGGATTTCGGCGTACACCAGCACTAATTGCGAGCGCGCACTGGCTTTTGCTGTTCCCAAGCGCGCAGTGGATGACGACCGGGGATGAGGACCACGAAAGGAAGAGAGAGTATGTATATTCAAGCAATATTACTTACAGCCCGCGGGCCCGCTGCACTATAGCCGTCCGTCCTCCAAGCCGCGCCGCCCCGTCCCCAAACGTCGTCTTGAGCGGCCCCGCGCATCTTCCTGCGGATCGAAGCACAGGGCGATGGGTTGCGAGCACCGGCAAGGGCGCTGTCGAGCATATCTTGCGTTGATGCAGTGGGGGCGACGGTGTCGGCGAAGCGCGCAAGACTCAAGGGAAGGGCGGCGACGTGGCATCATGAGTTGATCCAATGATGGCGGCACATCGGCCGCCACCACGTGCTTCTTTGAGTCGGGAAGAAACGGACACAGGAGAGGTCTGGGCGGAAGGTCCATCGGTGATGGCCGAGATTGGTTAGTCATAGAAGTGTTGGCGTAGCTGGACGTTGTCATCTTCAAGAGCTTCTGTCGGGCATAATCGTCTCTCCACTCCGACGAGCGGCGAGTAGCGCTACAGAGCGGCACTTCGTTTTCTGTCACCTTGTAAGGTTTTTTTGACTGCATTTAACCTTCGCCGTCAACAGCGACAGTGCTTCGCCCGAATGATATTCCTTTCCTTTCCTCCTCGACTCGTTTTTGGCCCCATCGGACAGACACCGCAGGGGCAAATCTACATTGAGCGTAGGAGATCAAGTATTGTAAGTATGTGCATCAAAACGATCCGAGAAACTACACACCTTTTCGTGCAGCGTAACTGAAAGTATATCGTTATCCAAGCAGATTCCGATGGAGTTGGGCCTAGATATGCGGTACAACGAATCGTGTCGAGGTCCAGACAGTCCATCCCGTCATCAGACTCTTTCGCAAGACCACAAGAACGCTGGAACCAGAGCCCGATCTGAGCCTGAGCCCGAGACAAAGAACCCGATTATTCGAGCGGAGGGCCGACCGAACTTCAGGTAAAGGGTCATAGGTGACTCGCACAAGACAGGATGAGATCTGGACAGTAAACGTGTACATCGCTGGCAAAACCACGAGCAATCTCTCGAAGAAATTTCAAATGTGGTCCGGACGAAGGCGCTGAACAGCACAGCCAAGCAACTGCACTGCCACACTGGAAACCAGAGCATTTTGGTTAGCGTTGGTTCAGCGCCTGTCGCAACTTTTTTTGGCGGGTTTTGGTCCAGGTTAATCATGAAAGTGCGTGTGCCGTTTGTGTTCCAGTTCAATCAAGAACTTGAAAATCTACTTTTTTCGGAATGAGGTTACGAGAAGTCAGTGTAAGAGACTATCAAGAGTTCCAGTCCGATATGTGTGTCCAACCATTCATCTCATCCAGCGCCTCTCTTCCCCGCAATAACAAAAGGTCCAAACCCAATCGACGCAGTGCATTCAGGCCACGCAGGGTTCCTAGGTTTGGTCCCGTTCCCACCGACTCGGACTGTACCAGCAACGCCGCCTTTTGTAGTGCAGATCCCTCCGCATTCCAGCGGGAGGTCAGCATCCCGAGATACGCTGTGTAATCGAAATAATTGGTGTTTCGACATCCGAAGAGTAAACAGCGTAGTTGGGGGGCCACCATATTGGTTCCCTCGCTGATTTCGGACACAGTAAGGGTGGATATCAAGGCGTCGACCTCGACCCTTGAATGAGCGCCGTCGACAATGATTACAAGTTCGATGATGGAGGATAACCCGTTCAACAGTTGCAGAGTTGTATCTTTGTTGACGAAACCACTCAAGCAAAGCCTTCGAAGAGGACAAGCCGAGCGATCAACCAAGGAAGTGAGAATTTCCAGGGCTTTCGGTTCCACTTTCTGAACATAAAATGCAACCTCCTCTAGGCTAGGAAGCTTGAAATGGGGGAAGACACCCGCCCACCATACATACAGACGGCGTAGATGTGGCATGTTGATTATTTCGACAGGAGGATCTATCAATGGGGGTCCAGAGATGATATCGATCCGAGCTTGAATGAGATTTGGTGCTCGAGTCAACAGGCTGCGATGCTCCTCCCATGGGGCGTCGAGCTGACAGTGGGTGAGCTGATGGATGGGGAGAGAAACCGGGACGAAATGATGGTCATCAATAATGCTGGCGTCGACCAGAGAAGAAGCTGTCTGGAAACAATCGATGCTCATCGCTGAAGTTGCTGGATCGATCCATTCTATCCACAACCGTCTCAAGGACGGGATCCGATCCCGTAATGTGGCCAAAGTCGGGATCATCTTGGCAGTCACCCCTAGACTGAGCTCTTCCCAATGCAAGGAGTGCTGCGCCAAAAGCTCGAACATCTGAATCTGAGGCCCGGAATCCCTTCCCGAATATCCGTAGAAATGAATGTCCAGTTTTCGGCAACGTTCAATTTGAGCCTGGGCCAGGGCCAAAGAATGTGCGGTGGTGCTTTGATTTGCGGAGTAAACGATGACGATACGCGACCACAACGAAGGGGTGGCCAGGGATATCGCTCGCCAACCGGCGCTGATGTGTGTCAAAATCCAAGGACTGGCCCCCATGTCGAATCTGCCATTCAAATCTGCGATCGGGGGCAGCGTGCAGAGCACCTCGGGTGGCATCCTTCGCAACGGGGAGAGGATCGCTGTATTTTGGGCCCTAGAGCTGTGCAAAAATGCACGATCTTCCTCCAGCTCTTCCGGAGTTCCAATATCTTGTCCTCCAGATGCGTCAAGCGTGCGTCGCTCTCGGATATGACCGATTATATAAAAGCGACTTCACGGTCCTCCGGGGGCAGGTTACTGTTCAATAGGGTGTGATACCGAGTTCCAGGAGCCACAGATATATCTTCTACTGGCAGGCCCAGAGGAGTAATAGTGGCGCCACATGCGGAGCACAGAGACGCGCACATCTGTCCGGAATAAGGATCGGCCGCGTATATAGGAGAGAAGGGCGTCGTACATGAATAGAGTGCAAACTAAAGCTCGGGATCGTGACCAGTGGTTCGTTCTTCGTAGGCGACGGAAGAGGGGTGAGACGAAGTGATGGGTTATGGCATGTTTATGAATTGATCGCAAGCCAAAAAAACCTCCCAAACCGAAGTCGGAGTTCAAGTCAGAGTTTAACTCTGGCTCAGGTGAAGGAATGGCATGTGCTGCACAGCAAATCAACACCAGTATTTTGAATGAGTTGTATGGACTTGGTATGGACCGTTCGAACTCGAACCGGAAAAAGTCAACGAGTGTTGAACGTGTGCTCAGGGCAAGTTCAATGATATCTTGGGGCCACTAGAAAAATTGGGACGAACGTTTAAGTAAACTAATCAATACATGTCGAGGGGATCGCACGCCTCTGAAATGAACAGCCACAATCTCTTCATATTCGTGACTGGACATTGCATGCCAACTCGGGGATTTGATACGCATTTTGTGGATAGAAATGCAACATTATAAATTTGAAGCATTTAGAGCAAGCAAGACCGAATGCAGAATGCAAAGGATCCCGTCAGCTGTACATAGCCTGATGTGAGAATCATTCGACGACTCCAGAATGAGAGACATGATTTACCAAAAGTTCGAGTTCAGTTCCAACTTGTTTGGAAGGTCCATAACTTCACTTGCGCAAGCGCATCGTCTCCTTCTATGGCCAAAAAATCGAACCCTAGCGAGCGCATATCATGCAGCCCCTGAAGCGTCGCACTATCGGGTCCGTCAACCTTGGAACCCAGTACTGCGGTCTGAAGCGCGCAGCCCTCTGCTTTCCACCGAGATTTCAACAGCGCGAGGAAAAGCGGGAAGTCCAGGTAATTTTCGACCTCGCCGCATCCAAAAAGAAGGCTGCGGAGCTGTCGGGCCACAACCGTCGATCTCCCATCGAGCGTGAGGGCCGAAATCAAGGCATTGACATGGGGGATGCTTTCAGACTGGGTGACTATGATTGCCAGTTCTGTGAGGTGAGAAAGCCTTCCCAGCATTTGGGTAGTCCGATGAGCATCAGGCACCCCAGTCAAGCACAGGTACCGCAGGGCGCATTCTGACCGGTCGAGGAGAGAATGCAGGTGCGTGAGATCGGAAGTGTCTGTGCCGACCCAAACGGAGAGCTCTTCCAAAGCGGGAACTTTGAAATAGTCGAAAACCTCTGCGTCTGATACATGCAGACGTCGGAGGGATGGCAAATAAATGTTTGCGTTTCGTTCCGGCCAGGGTTCATCGTCAAAATCGATATCGATACGGGCTTCGACAAGCTTCGGAGCCAGCTTCAGTATGGCCATGTGCTGGGGCCACGAGCAATCCAATTCGTAACGGGTGAGCTGGTGCGCGGGAAGGCCAATCGGTATGAAGCGAGTTCGGTTGTAAATGCCGACGTCAACCAGGGAGGGAGCGGTATGGAAACAATCGATGGAATCCACGGGGAACTCCGTCTCGTTCCATTGGATCCAAATTCTTCTCAAAGACGGGAGCCGGCCACGCAAGGTTGGCAAAAACGGTATCAATTTGGCCGTTATTCCGAGACTGAGCTCCTCCCAACGTGAAGAGTGCTGCGCCAAAAGCTCTAGCATCGCGATTTGAGGACCGGAATCCATGGCCACAGATCCATAGAAATGGATCTTCAACTTTTGGGACCGTTGGATTTGAGCCTCGACAAGTGATAACGAATAGAAGGTCTTGGGCTTCGCGGAATAATCCACGTGAATCAGCGACCACAACGAGGGGGTGAGGAGAGATACGCGTCTCCAATGACTGCTGATCCGTGTTAGCACCCACGGGCTCACTCCCATGTCGAGCCTGCCCATGTCCAATGCGTCCGTGATTAAGGGTATCGTCCACGAAAATATCTCGCAGAGCAGCTCGGATGGCATTCTTCTCAGAGGAGATAGGATCATAGCATTTTGCGTCCTGTAGTTGGACAAAGATGCATATTCCTCCTCCAGAGCTTTCAGCGCCTTCCGAAGCCTTGATATCTCTTCGTCAAGGCGCGACAAAGGAGCGTCGGTCTCGGATATTGCCGACCGTATGAAGCCTATCTCAGAGTCCTCTGGTGGCTGGTTACTGTTCAAGAGGACGTGGTGCCGTGTTCCCGGAACAGCAGCTGCAAAGGTCGTTACTCCGGGTGCGACCGATTCCACGGAGGAAGAGGCTGAGGGAGCGCCACAATGTGAGCAGCGAGAGTCATGCATCTGAGCGACACAATAAGCAAGGGAGACAAAAAGAAACGAAACGGCCCACAGAAATTTACAAGAAACACAATGTGGTTAGAACAGAGAATTGGGCGGCTGTGCAACAACTGTACGTAAGAGATTGTTGCCGCTCAACGTTCAACCAGAATATTCGGAATTCAGGCACGGGTCTCTACAATTCCAGTGATACATTGATTGCATAGTACTTGTCCCGTAACCGATGGATTTTCTAAACGTGCCGCCAGATACATGCCATATAGTCGTGCTACTAAAACGCGAGACCGAGACTGCGGCATTTTCAACAAGCAAGTGTAAATGCGGAATATGAGGGACACCATCGACTCTACGGCGCGACTCTGGATCTGAGTCATCTGATGTGAGTAACGATTCGACGACGCCAGAATGAGACATGATTTACCGTTAAAGTTCAGTTCCAACTTGTTTGGAAAGTCCAACGCTTCACTGCCTCCCCCGCTTCGTCTCCCTCTATTGCCAAAAAGTCGAATCCCAGTGGACGCAGAGCATTCAGGCCCTGGAGAGTGGCATGATCAGGTCCACCAACCTTCGAAGCCAATGCCGCGGTCTGGAGCGCGCAACCCTCAGTGTTCCATCTGGATTTCAACATCTCGAGGAAAAGTGGGAAATCAATGTAATTCTCGACGTCCACGGAACCGAAAACAAGGCTGCGGAGCTGTGGGGCTTCAACCACCGATGTCCCATCCAGTGTGAGGGTCGATATCAAGTCGTCGACCTCGCTGCTGGCCTCGGCTTCAGTGACAACAACTGCGAGTTCTGTCAGGTGAGAAAGCCTTCGCAGCATTTGAGTAGTCGAATGAACATCAGGCACTCCGGTCAAGCACAAGTATCGCATAGTACACGCTGATCGGTCAAGGAGAAAGTCCAGGTGAGTGAGATCGGAAGTGTATATGCCGACCCAAAGGGAAAGTCCCTCCAACGCAGGAACTTTGACATAGTCAAGGACTTCCGCATCCGATACATGCAGACGCCGAAGGGCCGGTAAATCAATGATTTCATCGGGACTTGGCCAGGGTTCATCGTCGAAATCGACATCAATACGGACTTCGACGAGCTTCGGAGCTAGCTTCAGTATGGCTCTGTGCGTCTGCCACGAGCAGTCCAGTTCGTAACGTGTGAGCTGGTGTACAGGGAGGGCGCATGATATGGACCGATACTCGTTGAAGACGCTGGCGTCGAGCAGGGAGGGAGCCGTCTGGAAGCCGTCAATGGAATCCACGCGGGTGAGTTCCTCTTCATTCCACTGGATCCACAAACGCCTCAGAGACGGGATCCGATCTCGTAGTGCTGGCAAAGACGGCACCAGGTCAACAGTCAATCCCAAACTGAGCTCTTCCCAGCGCGAAGAATGCTTCGACAGAAGATCGAACATCCGAATCTGAGGGCCTGAGGCTGCACCAGGACTAGTATGGAAGTGAATCTTCAACGCTTGGGTCTGGGAGCGCCGGAGTTGTGACTCGATCAAGCACAGCGGATATGCGGATGCAGCAGCACACTCTTCGGAATAAGTGATCATAATCAGCGACCACAACGATGGAGTGGATAGAGCAATGGCTCTCCAACGGGCGTTTATATGGGTCAATACCCACGGGCTGGCTCCTACATCGAGCTTGCTCCCAGTCCTCGCGTCCTCTCCAACCGTTGGCGACGTCCATAAGAATATTTCGCTAAGCACCTCGGTGGGCAGCCTCCTCAGTGGGGAGAGTATCGCCCTATTCTGCGCGCGATAGCGAGACAACAATACACGGAGTTCCTCTAGCTGGTTTAGCGTCTTCTGGAGTTTGGTTATGTCATCGTCAAGACATGTCAAGCGTTTCTCGGTCTCCGAAACGACCGAGTGAATAAAGGCCAAGTCAGAGCCCTCGGGTGGCTCATTGGAATTTAAGAGCGTGTGGTGACGGGACGCAGGCTGAGCGACAGCGACGAAGTTTTCGAGTTCTTCCTTTAGGACGGGCGCTGAAAGAGCGCCGCATTCAGGGCAGCGAGATGTAGCCATCTGAGCGAGGGAGTGAGCATGATAGAGATATAAGAGGACCAAAGCTACGCGCGCACAAAATTCAGAGTTTCAATCAAGTTTCAATTTGACTTTCAATGTCGCAAAAAGCGCACAGAATTTGCCAGTTTTCAGTTAGTCAAGTACGTATAGAGATCCTCCCGAATATTCGGAGTCGAGCTTCAGCGGGAAAGCCCTGCGAAGGTCAAAACGCAGTCGTGGTTCTGCTAGAAATCTTGAGTTTGTCTCTGTTATTGGCTTGGTCCGTGCGCCTTCTTTTGACCCCGAAGTTCTTGCCGTCCGCAACGCCCTAATACTTCCCGAATTCGACCTAGCCCTAGCAAAAAAAAACATATGCTGGAAGATGGAACAAGGAAGGTGGAAAGGAAGGTGGACTTGGACGACTCGGGAACAGGCTCACCGCTTGCCGTATCCCTCCGCTGGCCGGCGCCCCAAGAGTTATTCACATACAGTTTCGTGGACTGCCGTATTTTCCTGTTCCACCCCTTCTGGCGCTGCGCTGCGATCAATCCTCCCTTGCGACTCTTGCCTAAGTCGTTAGACATACAAGATACCGAGGTCTCAGGCTGGAGCCAGGACGGTGTCCTCAAAAACCAAGCGTCGGAGATGACGCAAGTGTCAAGGTGGACTTGGTGGACGACCCAGAAATAGTCTCACTACTCGCCTTATTTCTCCTCTGGCTGGCGCTCCAAGGGATGCAGCACTGTGGACTACAGGACTTTTTCTGAGTGTTTTGAGCGCTCGTCCCTGCCACGCTTCGACTCCGATCAACTCCTTGCTGACAGCGCGATTGCCTCCCCCGTCAAGCCTAAGTCTAATCGAAGATCACCATGACTGTAGGCTGGCTGCGCCTACTGCAGGGGTGGATGGCGTCTCACCTGCGGAGACTTTGGATTCAAGAGGTTACTGCCTTATGGACCTCCGAGTCCACCTAGCATGTGGTGGGACCAGGTGTATGTTACGCCGTCGGCCTCCAAGCAACGCGGTACGTGTGCCATCGTCTTCACGTCCAAGTGCGGAGCTAATCCGATCTGCAGGAGAGTGGTAGTACCTGCTGCGACCTGCGACCGTTTCGTGGCTAGGTCTTGGGCTCGTTATCAGCCTGCCTGCGAGGGGCAACGAACATGGCCAGCACATTGCCGTATGCAATGTGCTTGCACAAGAGAATAGCGTGGCAGGCTGGTCACGAGCATAGCTGGGCCCGGGATGCACACTTTCCAAGTGCAGCGCTCCCTGCCTCGTCTCTGACGGCTGCCATCGGCACGCCGCAGGGTCGGTGAGGTACGCCCGCCTTATTGCTTCAGACGGAAACTAAGGCCGGCGCACAATACAAGGGCCCATCCGCTCCCTGTCCAAAGTCCCGACTGCTCAAGGCCTCATATATACCGGGACAACTCATTGCGGCCAGGCAAGTACCAACACATGCCAGTGCTCCCTGCCTGCCCCATCTCCGATGGCTGTCATCGAGTTCAGCACACCGCAGGGCCAGTTATGGACCTCTGCCTCGTCTGCCCGATGTGTGACGCAGTCGGCCTCTAGTATTCTATGCCACTCGGTGCGTCATCGTCTTTGCGTCCAAGTGCGGGTCTAATATTAATGCCAATGTAGTCTGCAGAAGAGCCGTGCATACTGTGTCGCTTGACCATACCTCAGCCTCAGACTCCCACTAACGGACTGGATGCACACTTCTCAAGTACAGCTCTCCCTCCGATGGTTGCCATCGCCATCGAGCTTCAGCACACCGCAGGGCTATTGAGGTACGCGTTCTCCTCATTGCTTGAAACTCCGAATCTGATTTTGTCCTTCGCAGTGTCTAACCCAGAGTCACACCGGCTTGGGCGTCCCTCGATGACCTAACGAGCACCAGGCCCCATATTTGCTACCATGGGCGTGGCGGGCGCTCAGGCGAAGCCGTGGCGCGGGGCGTGTAGTGTACTCGCTGTGTATCAGAAATACAATATCTTCATTTGCCGTATTTTTGCCAAACGCGAGATGCGTCGATCCAGCAAGTACAGCCAAACGAGGCAGGCGCTAAGATAGGCGCACATTACGCACTAGGTCTCGCATCCTTGGTACGTACCTCTCATCAGCTGTTAATCGACGCGCGCCGCTTGAAAGGTCGCGGAGCGCGCGCCGGGTGTGGTGCACACTATCGGACCCTTTCACAAGGGCGCCGCACGCGATGCATTGCTTGGCCTTCTTCTATGGGGACCGTCTTTGAAGCATTCTTGCTCAGGCACATGAAGAGACAAAGGTAGGTGCTAACGAGATAAAGACGGTTCACACAAAGACATTCTAGTGGAAATTCCGGGTCATAGTGTATGCATAGTGAGTGTACAACCGGTACAAAACGAGGAGTTATAAACATAAATGAAGTGGCACCGCCGTGGTGTGTACCTATCGAGACTGTCAGAGACACGCGACGATGGAAGGACGAGAAGGACATAGAAGGACATACAGTGCGTATGGAAGATTTGAGATGCAAAGATGAATGGATTAAACTTCTTGCGAGGCGGCTCCCTTGCCCTGAGGTGGAGTGAGCAGACATTGAGGACAGGGGGAAAACCAAAGACCTTTTTGGTTCCTGTTGGGAGGAGCGAGGGGTCGATGTGGGGGACGACACCACCCTGGGAGATGACGACCGAGCCGAGGAGCTGCGATGGTACTGGATGAGCACGAGTATGGGAGCGAGCAACGACGGCCACCTACCTTGCCCAGCTCCTCGTCGTTGCGAATGGCGAGCTGCAAGTGACGCGGCACGATACGGTGCTTCTTGTTGTCGCGCGCGGCGTTGCCCGCGAGCTCGAGGATCTCGGCGGCGAGGTATTCCAGGACGGCCGCGAGGTACACTGCGCGTGAAAAGACGCGTCAGAAACAAAGCTCGATAAACGCGCCCAAGTCGACGTACCAGGTGCACCAGCTCCGACACGCTGCGCGTAGTTGCCCTTCTTCAAGAGACGGTGGATACGACCGACAGGGAACTGGAGGCCGGCTTTGGACGAGCGCGACTGGGACTTGCCGGCGTCACCGCTGCCCGCTGCCTTGCCCGACTTGGATTTGCCGCTAACTTTGCCAGACATTATGTATGAGGGTGAGGGTGAGGTGGTGGTGGTGGTGGTGGTGAGTGGCTTGAGGGCGAGGGCAAGTGGCGATGGTGGTGGGGGGTGGAGAAAGAGGTGGTCGCGGCATGACTGCCTTTTATAAGGGACCTTTGTTGATTGATGGACACAACATGTCACAATAAACAAAAATAACGCGTCAACAAAGCTAAGCGAGCCGCCTGATCGTGAACGCACATTCGCAAAATGGGAATTATACACTAGTTAACAGAAGTAGTGCGATACAAGTATGCAAGATACACGAATGAATGAGATCACATGTGGCCAAATCTGCCCTCAGCCTGCTTCACCGCCTCATACACATAGAAAGTCCGGACATGGGTCAACTCGATCCGCGAGTAGGGGGGAACCAAACTCGATGCATTGGACGCTGCGCGGTCTCGGCCGCGGCTGCCTCTGCTACGAGACTTGCGCGGTCGGGGTGGGGTTGATGCGGAGGTCGACGAGGCGCTCAAGGCGCTCTCCGTAACGCTCACCCGCGGCGCCGGGGGCGGAGTGGGGGTGGGGGTGGGAGTATCCCGCACCACGCTTCGTGGTTCGGAGGTCCACTCAAAACGGTCATGAAGCTCGCTGGATCAGGAAAGTGGTCAGCGAGGACAAGGAGCATTGACCAAAACGTACCTCTGATATTCACGCATGGCGTCGAGCGCCTCCGTACCCACGGAACTGACGGAGAATACCGAATTGTGTATGCTGTTAGCATCCGACGACGCATCCGATAGCGCTCGAGAAGGATCGTCCGGGGGAGGGTTAAAGCGCTCCCGGAGGAAACTAGCAAAAAACGCAAGTCAGCATTTGGTCAAATGCAAGGCGCAATCAAGCAACGCACTTCTGGTACTCCCACAACGCCTCCATCGCCGCCTCGCCTTGCGTACCCCCCTCACCCTGATCCGCAATTTCCGCCGCATAATCCACCAACGCAGACTTGCACGACAGCAACACACGCAGATGCTTCGACGCATGCGTCTCAAGCTCCGGCAGCTGCATCGGAATGAACGTCGACGGCCACAAAATCAGCCCAGGACAATGACTGAGCGCGTCCGAGTCGGGCGTCCCCGCGATCGCAATCGCATTCCCCTGCCGCTCAAACCTGCCCGACCTCGGGCGTCCATTGACCGATAGCGGCCGCCCGTTCCCGTTCCCGTTCCCATTCCCATTCCCATTCGCACCCGGCCCCTCCGCCTGCTCGGGCGGCGCAAGCGTAAGATGCATCGCCGTCATCTCCTTCACTCCGCCAAACACGCGCATGAGCATCTCGAGCACAAACTCGGACGGGCGGAGGTGGATCCCAAACTTGACGTTCATCATATGCTCAAAGAGCCCCTCAAGCTCGCGCGCCGCCGCCGCCTGCTCGTGCCACACCCCCGGGTCCGGCGGCGTGCCATACAGCGACGACCCCGACCGCGACGACCTTGACGACGAGCGCGTGTGCGGCGTGGGCGTCTCAAGCCGGCGCCCCGACGCGACGGTGTCCGCGTCCGAGTGCTCCTCGTCCTCCTCCTCCACGCCGTACAGATCGTAGATCTGGCTGTCCGTGTCGTCCCGGATGCTGGGGTTGACCACGTCCGCGAGGCTGATGCGCGAAAAGACCGTGGAGGGGATCGTGATGTCGAGATTCGGCGCGTTGGGCGACTGCGGGCGCGGGTTCAGCAGTGGGGGCTTGCCATACGGGAAGAAGACGTGGTCGTCGATGAACTCGAGCCGCCCGCCGACGGCGAGCACCCGCCATACCTGGTCGAGCACAAACTCCCACTTCTCCTGTGGTATGCACAGCGCCAGGTTCGCCATCCGGACGAGCTGGAACGACGCGTCCGGGAAGGGCAGGGCCTGCTTCACACTAGATCGAAGGAACGGCTCAATCAAGAAGCACTGGATAAAGGACGAAGAACTGCGTACAAGTTCCCTCGCACAAATTTGAGGTTATCCGCGATCCCATGTCGGTGCGCTATGGGCCACAGTCCTTTGGTGATATCAACCATGTCCATACCAAAGATTTGAGTCCCGCTGTTCCGCCACGCCATCGCAGCATCGAGCATCCAATGCCCGGCCCCACAGCCCAAGTCGAGCACGGCCTGCGGCGGGCGACCTCCATAGTTGTGGAAGCTCGGCGTATTGGTGCTGTTCAGCTTGCGCAGAAGCTCCAGCGTCTGTCGGTCGCTGTTTCACCGGGTCAAAATGCAGTCACGTATACAACTGAGGACTTACTTTTCTATAAGCCCCGCATCGTATGCATCCAAAGGGTACTGCCCGATCTTCGTGACAACATTCGGCGACGGCGGCTGCGTCAGCATACTCTCGCGATTCGACATATCCCATTCGCCGTAGGACACCTCCGGGTCGTTCATCGGCTCCGCATACTGCGCGTCCTCCGGCGGCAAACTCCTGAGCGTCCGCTCCATCGGCGACGGCGTGCCCTCCACACGACCATCGGCAGGCCCAGACGCCGCAGCGACCGCCGCCTTCTTGCGGTTCAGCCCGATCCCCAAGAACCTTGGCCGCGCCCCCGCCTCCTTCTTCTTCCCCGTGCTCAGCGCAAACTGCGTCGGCGCCTTGGGGTGCGCGCGCGTCCGCGACGAAGGGAAGAAGAACGTCGGCGTCGCGGGCGGGCCGCTGCTCGAAGAGGAGCCCGAGCTCGTCGACACCGTCGGCGCGAGGCGCAGATTCTGGGGCGGCGGCGGCGGCTCGCGCAGGTTGCTGCTGCTGGGCTTGTTCGGCGGTCGCACCACGGGCTGCGCGGTGAAGACACCTTCAGCGGGGATGGGCGTGCCCGGGGCGAGGACCTGCACGTTCGCCATGGGCGCCTTGAGCTTCCTGCGGCCGCGGAACTTGAAGCCCGCGACGCCGGGGGTGGAACCGCTGGGTCGTGCCCGGGAGCGCGAGGAGGGATAAAAGAAGGGCGCGGTGGCGGGCGCGATTGTCGCTGTCGGGGATGTGTCGGATTTCCCGGAGGAGGACGTGGAGACCGACTGGGAGGATCGCATGGCGGGATTACCGTCAGAGAGGTACGCCAGCCGTGTACTGGACGCGGATCCCCCGGAGATCGAGTCCGACGAGCTCGACCCATGGTGATGTCTTTCGACTGGGAGGGAGGCCAACGAGGTCGAAGGCGAGGAGAAGGAGCTCGCTTGCGGTGTCGGATAAGCAGTGTCCGGCGAGGGATTGGGAGCTGTCCAAGTTTGCTGTGAAGCAAAATTCGGTTCCGCAGCGGCGGGTAGTCTCAGATGCGCTGGGAGCAGGCGAGGCGAGGTGGGCGGGGAGTAGTGAGGTGGGCGAGAATCTTGAGATCGAAACGTCTCGCGGCGCTCGGACCGTGTGGTTGGTAGCAATCGTGAAGACGACGCCACCGATTCAGGACGAGTTTTGGAGTCGATAGGCGATTGCAGCGGGGGCGAGGGATAAGGATTCGCTCCCTGCTCGGGGTCCTCGGGATAGCGAGGTGGAACCGCGTTCGCCGAGGCAGCCTTGACATCCGAAAGAGCAGCCCATCCCGTATTCACGGGTGGAGGGCTCGGATACGGAGGCAAAGCGCGCGGTGACGAAAGTCGCGAATCCCCGGAGTCGGAAGTATAACGCAGTGTATTGTACGATGGGGCAGGAGAAAGACCTGATGTCGGTGTGTCGGAGGAATTTGGGGTCCGGAAGGTCACGATTCTTTCCTTCCTCATTGCGGGCGGCTGGTATGTCTGTGGTTGAAATTGTGACGGAGAAGGGTAGGCTGTAAGTTCTGGAGCTACTTCGCGTCTTGAGCGCTGCTCGGAGTCACGTGACGGCTGCGACTGAGACGGAAATTGGTGTGGACTCGAAAATCCGGACGACGAGGAGGATGCTGTGGAGGGCGACGTAAGAGGCGATGCAGAGACCGAATGTGTCGGAGATGCAGGCGTACGGAAAGCCTGTGGAGATGCGTACTGCACCTTGGAACCTAGCGAAAGGCGACCGAACGCATTGGAGGATTGCGTGGACTCGGGGAGAGTAGGCAATGGTGGAGATGCTGTTTGGGCGGGTCGTAACCTTTTACGACCTGACGCTGCCCGTCCTGACATCGTCGAGATGTCGAGGCGCGACTCGGAAACCTTGACAGTTTGAGGAACGTACGCCGCTTATCAGACCTGGTCGACGGGCAATGCCAGAGGCGCTGCGTGTGGCGGACTGCAAGACCTGTGGGGAGAGGAAAGTTTGTGAAGGACTGAATGGTCGGCAGTTATATCCGGACGAGTATTCGGCTTCCACCCATGTCGTCTGTGATAACAGTGCAATCCACGCGGGGTGCAAAAATACTCACGCCGCCAAATGCGAAAATCACCATCAGAGCCAATTCTGTAAAATGCCGCCGTCTGAGATCTTGATCTTCGTGAAACAGACGCGATGTTCGCCAGGCTCACTTTTTTTTTTTGCGCCCATCCACCGACATTATCCGTCCGTTGCCTTTTTTCCAAGCCTTCTTGGATTTTTCCATCACCGGTTCGTGGGAGGCCACATCGAGCCCGAGACGATAGGCAACCGGGACCCGACTCCCCCCGCTTTCATGGGACGTCCAGTATGGTGCGTATCAGGTGTCAGGACAGGCACAAGTCTCGCCCCGTCAGAGCGAGCGGTATTTGTCTTCGCCCACGATAGGCAATGCCGGTTCTCGCCGTGATAGCCAACAGATGCCAGATTTGTAAGATGCGATGCGACGGGACAGATGGAGAGCCATTGAAGTGATGCGCCTCCGGGATAGCACTTCAGATTGGAATCGCTAGCCTTCCAGTCCCTTGAACTTCAAGAAAGTTGTGGTTCGGTCGAAGACAAAATGGACACGTGACACTCAAAAACACACCTTCCTTTTTGGGACGTCTTTCGTTCCTCTTCGCGAAACCAGCAGCACATGGAAGTCTCTCAAGGTCCCCACCTGTCCCCACACAAAAACGAAAGCGGGTGCCATAATCTGACGGACATAACACTTAATAGACGTGTACCGCATTACGGGGCGGCGTCGCGCGGGTGCGGCGCGCTAGTGCGGCGTATAGTTGATATCCGCATCAAGTACATTTTCGGAGAAATCTGAAAAGCCAAAAATGAAAGGGAGCATGTCAACATACACACGCAGCGATACGTGGGCTCTGACGTTACCAATGCATGCGAGACTGCCAGTGAGAATTTCTGCCAGATCTACCCAGAATATCACGCTTGGAAGAGCGAGAAGTCTTAAGGTAACCGCTGATCGTGCCCTGCTCTGGCCCTGGTACGCGAAAAGACGAGGAGAATTATTTTATAGTTGCCGACATGTTCGTCGCGCCTTCTTAGCATCAGAATATCAGGATGAGAAGAAAAATAAATTACTAGCATACTGGAGAAGATCTAGACTCACAGTCTCCCGGCGAACCTGAGGTAAGTTTGTATACAAGCTGTAAGAAACAAGATTCGAGTCCAACCACATCATTCCGCCAATCATGATCACGGCGACCCTCTTGCGACGGGGAACGACTTGATATAGGCATGACCTTGTTACTTTGACAGTCGACAGTGGGGAAAAGGCGCTCCATCCAGTCCCGGACATCGAAGTAGAAGCTGCCGCCAGGGTCCGACGTTTGCGCAGGGGAGACGCGGGCGCAAAGTACAGGACCAGATAGCAAAAAAGGAACACAAACATAGCCAAATTAGCATTGAGATTATTTCGTTAAGGGCGGGAGAAGATCGCAAGACCAGAAAATCAGCAGCTCGGCGCAAACTCCAACAATTTCGACAAAGGCGGCACGTCGACAGAAGGCTGATATGCGAAGAAGAAAATGAGCCACAATCTCTGCGTTGCGAAGGAAAGGTAAGATGGAAGACACAGGTGGAAATTCGCACCGAGAAAAATGGTCGACGCAGACTCCGAGAGTCCGACAGAGCTAGTACAACAGGGGGAAGAAGACTGATATGTTGCAAAAATATACGAGAGAGACGCAGTCTCATCTCCGCGTCATGAAGTATTCAACGTCGGTTATAAAATCAATGGCAGAAGACACCCACAATTGCAGCCCTTCCCCTCCGCGATATACGGGAACAGTTTGCTGGAACAAGGGCCAGCTGCCCGCCGAACACACCCGGCATACAGATATTCTGCGCGAGAAGGTCAGCGTTTTCCAGAATCGCGTCGCCAAGTCGGAGGTCCACTGGGACAACACACGGTGTCCGACGAGCGACATCGCGCCAAGCACAAGGTAGACTGTTAAGTCGGTTTCTTGACAGCATTCCTCCCTCGTTCGTTCCTCAGTCTGAAGTGGGTCCTGCAAGTGCTCGTGGTGCCTGCCAGCCTATACGTAGGACAACGACAGTCTCCAGAATGATCATCTCTGTGTGTTCAATATAAACCAAAGCCGAGATAACAAATATAGCTCACAGCGGTTTACGGCAAGTCCCGGACTACTGAGCACTTGGCACTTGCACATTTCAATGGCCTGGACATCGCCTGACTGGACCGCGCAGATATCCGAAGGGCTCCGAAGGGTCGCTCTGATTTTTACTTTCCTTCGGCAAGGATTCCGTCGTACCTGACTTGGCTGTTGATTGATCCTACCTGCCTTAAAAGGTTGAACAGTTGCCTATTTCAACATTCACCTGTTCGACCCGACAGCGCCTGGGAGGTCGAGCTGTGTATCCCGGATAGCAGCGGCAGGGCCTAGATGTCGGTAAATTAATCGACGCATGCGGCTGTTCAACTCCCCGTCCAAATCTTTGTCGGTTGAGAGAGAGAGAATTCTAGATTTATATACCGCAACAGGCCAACTGGGGGCCAAGACGCGGTCACCACCCTACTCCACTAGTACCTAATCTAGCTAAGTGTTCTGGGTAGTGCGGTACCGTTTGTAGTTCCTCGTGGAATATAATAGTTGGGAGGTGGGATGTAATGGTGGAGGGTTTGAGTGGAAAGGTATGTACAAGTGCGAGTTGTCTGTCTTGAGACATGGACATGGGGCATATGGGTGCATGGAGCATGGGAAAGTATGTACAGGGGAAGGGGGAAGGGGGGTATCGGGCGGCCGTCCTAGGCCGCGTCTTCATCGTCGTCTTCATCGTCAGTTTCTCCATCGCTGCTGACCTCCTCGGCCTCCGGTTCCTCTTCGAAAGTCGGGATGGTGCGGGCGGGCCGTGGTGCCCCAGTCTTCGTGAATGCGCCGGACTTCTCGATGAAGTCGGCGAGTGCCGCGATGCCTTCTTTGGTCCCGAGGATGTCGGGGAGATGGATGGTGGCTGAGGCCTTGCGCAAAATGTCTCGGTGATCGTCGTACCGCGGGCACTCTTGTAGAATGTGTGCCCGCGTCTCGAATCCTGCTCCGCAAGTGCAGTTAACTGGTTCAGTTGGCACAAAGTAGGAGTAGTACTCCCCTGTGAAACAGTGTCCCACTCGGCATTGGGTAATTCTCCCGTAAACCTCGCGTTTCAATCCCGTGAAGTGCGGTTTCGGACGCAAGGTCGGTGGTATCCGGTTCGCCGAAGCGTATCGCCCCTGATGCGGCTTGCGCTTCCACTCCCGCACCCACTCTTCCAGCATCTCCTCTTTGGCTCGCCGTCTCGCATGAATGAACGTCGCACGACCGTTGCCGGCGAGCTTCGTCGCGTCTTTGGCCAGGGCATCTGCCCGTTCGTTGCCTTCGATATCGCAGTGGCCCGGGGACCACGCGATTTCGACGGTGTGTCTGGCATCGGCGTCTAGGAACCGGCAGACCACGTCGCGGAACCACATAGCTCGCGCCTGCCCCCCTCTGAGCTTTGGCTCGAAGATGGCCTGGATTGCTGATGTATTGTCAGCGTAGAAATTCTTTGTCGGTTGAGCTGTAAGGTTTTTGTTGAACAATCAACTTGAAGCCCGCGTAAAAGTGCCGGCTACGACGCTCTAATTTTCGGTCGATGAGGTGGCACTACACGGTTTGGGGCCATAAGGACGGAAAACGGGGTTTGCAAATATAGAGGGATCTGCTGAGCGCTAACTTACGTTGAAGCCGGGTAGTGTTGCAGTTGCAAAGAAGCTGTGAGCGGTGATTGTTCAACTATCAGAGTCACGACATTAACAAAACACTCACGTTGGCGGAGATGTTCGCTCTCTGATATGGTCACCGGGGGCTAGACCGATCAATAAATGAACACATAGACCACAGCAGATCGTAAATGAAGTCAGTGCAATATTATAAAGGAATAAAACTTAGATGCTAACCTCGATGAGACTCTAGTCAGACGGTGGACTGAAACCCGAGGTACATACATGCTGTCCGGAGCCTCTACAGTAACAGTTCCTCGGTAGGGACGCGTAAAAATGGTTACTTGATAGATCCCGCGGAAGATGTGCCTTTAATGGGGAAGGCTCAAGAAACACGGGGGTTGGGGGAAGAGGATAGGATATTGCTCACCGTGGTTCGATCAAAACCGACCTGGGGGACAGGTTCATGTGGCGATTTCTCTACTCAAGACTGGCTGTGGAGTCACAAAGAAGAGTTTTCGAAAAGAGCGTGTCAACTGAAGCAGAGGAAGGAATCCAAAAAGGATTCCCCGGCCGAGTGACGCATGCTAAGCAGTTCGGCCAACAGCAAGCTGGATGTGGTCGAGAGCAAACCTTGTTTTGGTATGCCGAGAACCGGCGGATAATTTCCTCGGGGTAATCAATTCTTGATTCCTGCTCCCGATCCTATCTCATCTCGGTCCAGAACAGGCAAACCAGCCCCAAGGGCAAACAGGAGGGCAACTTGGCCTCAGGAGCCCGCTACAGAGGGGGGAATTCACCCTATACTTGCCTGGACCAGGGCCACAGCGAAGTCCCGCACCCCGCTGTCAATAAAACGCGAGAAAATCATTTGTGCCAACTGTAGCGGCCTATCTATAATCTGTGATGCTCACGGGTATTTAGAAGCCTAAGAGATAAGTAGCGCGTCCGAAATCCCACACCCATCACTCCTTCTTTCCCTCCGCCACTCACTACTGCAGGATGGGCACTGGCAACCTCAGCTACGACGCATGTGAGTCCCCCGGACGCTAGGAGCTTGGAGCTGTGGAGCTCATATTTCTATTTCTTGTGTTCAGCGGGGGACCTAGTCGTCACGGCAGACGATGGATCCACTGTGGTCTACAATATGGGAGACATTGCCTGGGTGTTGTGCTCAACAGCCCTGGTATGGATCATGGTGCCCGGCGTCGGCTTTTTCTATTCGGGTCTCCTCCGGTGGGCTTCTTCACTCGTCCTGGGACTTCTGACCTTATGAAGTCTAGGCGAAAAAATGCTCTCTCGATGATATATTTGAGCATGATGACAATCGCCGTAGTTTCATTCCAAGTACGCATTTTTATTTGAGTCGGATTTTATGCGAAGCTAATTGTACTCTAGTGGTTCTTCTGGGGGTTCTCATTGACCTTCAGTGACGGAGCGAACATGTTCATTGGCGACCTGAGTAACATGAATCTAATCTATATTCTGCCCCTCTCACCGTACTCATTCCACTTATAGAACATTTTGCTCTTCGTGGTGTTCTCGAACAACCCTCCATCGGAAGTGCTAAAATTCCCTCAATAGTCTTCTGTGTATACCAACTCATGTTCGCTGCAATAACGTGAGCATCTCCCGGCCGTCTTGATCTTTGTGTCTTGACACCCATCCTTCCAGACCCATGTTAGCCGTCGGTGGCTTTGCCGAACGCGCTCATCTGGGACCACTCCTTTTCTTCGTTTTTGCTTGGTCCACACTCGTCTACGACCCCATCGCCTGCTGGACGTGGAACTCTCATGGCTGGTCGTTCGTCCATGGCTCGTACGACTTCGCCGGTGGAACTCCCGTCCATATCTCCTCTGGCACTGCTGCTCTCGCCATCTCCGTCTACCTGGGCAAACGCCGCGGGTACGGAACGGAGGCACTGGCATACAAGCCTCACAACACCACCTATGTTATCCTTGGCACGCTCTTTTTGTGGTTTGGCTGGTTCGGCTTCAACGGCGGCAGTGCCCTCTCCGCAAATATCCGCGCAGCAAGCGCGTGTATCGTCACCAATCTTGCTGCAAGCGTGGGCGGCCTCACATGGATGGCATGGGTATGTATGCACCTCGACTTGGAAGCGCACGGAACTAAGGTTTTCCCGAATCAGGACTACCGTATCGAGAAAAAATGGTCTGCGGTCGGATTCTGTTCAGGCGCCATCGCGGGCCTCGTCGCCATTACGCCTGGCTCCGGGTTCGTCGGCTCTCGTGAGTCTCGCGCTTTCATTTCCACTACCTCCTGAGTAACGCCCCCGACAGCTGCCTCCGTCCTGTTCGGTTTCATGGCAGGCACGGTCTGCAATTTCGCGACTCAGATCAAGTTCTTCGCCGGTTACGACGACTCTCTTGATGTGCGTCTCTGCCGCCGAATGCAGCTGCGATAAGGCTTATTCCTTTTCCACACCAGGTCTTCGCGTCCCATGCCGTGGGAGGCATCGTCGGCAACCTCCTCACCGCGCTATTCGCACAGAAGAGCGTGGCGCACTACGACGGCTTCACCGTCATCCCCGGCGGCTGGCTCGACCACCACTGGATCCAGCTCGCGTGGCACGTCGCCGACTCGGTCGCGGGGCTCGCGTACTCGTTCACCATGACCGTTAGTCCTTACTGTCTTTCCCATGCATGCTGATTTTGATTCCTTGATTCACCAGACCATCATCCTGTGGATCATGCACTACATCCCAGGGCTGCGCCTGCGCGTCTCGGAGGAGACGGAGGAGCTCGGCATCGACGAGGCGGACATGGGCGAGTACGCATACGACTATGTAGGGCTCGAGGCGGACACGCGACCTCTCATAAGCCAGCGCGCCACGGCCACGGCGATGAATATGGACGCGCACAGCGAGAACCACTACATGAAGGAGCGCGCGAGCCAGGCCAGCACTGGGCGACGATCGTACGGTGTTGAGGTATAGTCTGGTGGAGTTAGGGATTATCTTGATACTCTTGACTTATGTGTATGATTACCTTCGTGTACGCTGTAGACAGTATCGTAAGTAGCATCTTTTCCTGCATTTCTTGCACAGGTGGAGCGTTTCTGCTTCAGCAAAGCAACGAATGTCCTACGCATATGGATTCACGTGGAGCCACTCAAGAGCCACCTGCATAGCTTATCTCGGTGCAAGTATGCACAACTCCCCGATTTCATACTCCCGAAATACAGATCCACATTAGACGTTTACATGTGAGCGAAAGTGACAACAAAAATTATAGCGCAGCCCGGAGTCTATGTACGTATGTATGCAGTGTCTATGCCTCCTTCGTTATCCGCTGGATCTCCTCCACGCCCTCATCGTGGTCCCAAAACGCCGTGAGCCCGTCCATCGGGGTCTGCGGGACATTATCCCCGCCCAGCACCACGTCCTCGCCCTGCATGCCGCGCCCATTGACCCCGACATCCGCGGCACCGACGAGCCCTGAGAAGAAGCGCTCCTTCACCTCGCGCTCGTTGCGCTCCCGCGTGCGCACCTCCTCGCTCGCGTACCACAGCGCCTTCTCCATGACGTGCCGCACGCCGACGCGCAGCACCATGTACCCGTGCGACGCCACGAGCGCAATGAGCAGCGCCGTGCCCAGCAGCTCGCGCGTCGCCGCGCCGCCGTCGTACTTTGCGCCCCCGGCCGCCGGCACGCCCGCGGACGCGGCGGAGATGATGTGCTGGTGCACCTTGTCGAGCGAGCTCGGCGCGGCGTTGCAGTGGTTCTGCGAGCGCGGGCAGAAGAGGTAGACGAGCGCGGAGTTGATGACCGCGGCGAGCCAGGTGAGGAAGGAGAGGGTGTCGAGCCAGGGGCCGATGGTGTCTGTCCGGGAGGGGATGGGGCGGCGGTTGTGCACGGTGATCTTGAAGGCGTCGGAGCGCAGCTCGAAGAAGTTGTTCACGAGGGCCATGACTGAGTGTGTGAATTAGCTTGTGTGCAAGTCAGAGATGGAATAGAGGACATACCAGGGGCGAGCGGCCAGATCGTCGACCACAGTGCGACGTACCCAAACTGGGTGACCATTTCGCTATAGTCGCCAAACAGCTCGTATTCGGGGAGCGCCACCTCCTTACGGACTGTCTCAAGGAACTCCCGCTCCTCCGCGCCGCCCTTCTCCTTCTCATCCTCAAACACCACGCGCTTCTTCCCCTTCTCGCCCTTGCCATTCCCATTCCCGTTCGACTTCTTGGCGCGGAAAGACTCGACCGCGCGCAGGACGTACGGCAGCCCGATCTCGACGAACGTATTGACGATCTGGTTCGTCACCGTGTAGGCGAACATCTGGTCCTTCAGCCGGGCCGCGTTGAGCTTCTGCCCCGCCGCCGACGTGTCGACGTCCCACAGCCCCTTGGTGTGCTCGGTCGCGTTCAGCGAGGACGTGACGTTGTGCGCCGCCGCCGACGCATCCGCGGAGACGGACCCCTTGAAGAGCCAGACCTGCACCATGCGCATGATGCCCTCGCCGAACGGGACATAGACGAATGCGCTGAGCGCGAGGCCCATGTACGCGACGAGGGCGCTGAGCGCGAAGGTCTTGACGGTGAGCGACGCGGCGTGCGACGACTGGTGCGCGTGGTTCTCCCAGGACGTGAGGCGCGTCGCGATCGCCTGGTACACGGCCAGGAGCCGCGGCACCAGCGCGATGAACAGCACCGTCGGGCTGAATGCCTGCGAAGCAATTCAGCGGGGGGAAGAGAAAAGACGGAACAACGTACGATGTACTTGTGGCCGGGGCCGGTGTAGAGCTGCGTCACAAAGGCCTCGAAGACGAAGATGCCGGTGAGGATGGAGACGAGGACGGCCGCAAAGACGAGGATGACGGGGAGGCTGGCGACCATGCGCAGCTCGTGTTTCCACCAGGGGAAGCCCTCGACGTAGCGCGCACGCCGCTTCTCGACGCGGAACGAGCCGCGCGTGCCGAACCGCAGAGAGAGGATGCGCTCGCGCACGCGCCACCACTCGACGTATACGACGGACCAGAGGACGATGAGGATGGAATATATCGGAGAGTAGGGTGAGCCAAAAAAGTAGAAGAGGACGCCGAGGACAGCGGGAAAGACGAGGGCCTGCGTGTAGGAGTGCAGGAAGGAAAAATACATGGCCACGGAATCGCCAAACTGTTCACGCAGACGTTCTTGCTTGACCGAGACGAATCGACTGGTGGTCCACGCGTGTATCCAGCGCTCGTTGAATTCTCGGTCGTGCAGCGCCAGGACTGATTCCACAAGGTCCCACTCGGGTGCATCGGGTGATATCCCGAGTCCACCATCCGCAGGCATAGATGTGATATACGCATGGACAAGGCGAATACGGTCCGCTGGAGAGAGCGGCTGCGCCTCTTCCTCCCTGTTCACCGGTGTAGTAGGCAGTCCAGAAAGAAAGTCAGAGTGTCTAAAACCCAGTTTGAATGTGAAAGTCCAAGAGGATAATGCACCCACCTCTCGCGTTTAATCAAAGTACGGACATGGTTGCTCGGACATGACACAAAGACCAGAAGGTGACCCAGAGCTTCTCCGCGTCTTCCTACAGCACGCAAGCCAGCAGAAGAAAGAGTTTTAATCAGGCGACCGTACTGCTCCTCCGCCTTGCGTGCATCTTCCAGAGCATGGCGTTTGAGGACACTAGTTTTGCGGGTGGCGCGAAAGGCGATGACCAGGTCGACTTCGGGTAACATAGAGGTCGGGAACAGGGTGTATTCGCTCCACTGGCAGCACCCAAATTCGTGGCCGCCTCGACGTCAGTGGCAGAAGACAAGCTGCTGCATAACATGGCCAAATTCGACCCACAGCCGGCTTCGCAAATTCGCTAAAATTTCCGTCAGAACCAGGTCAGAACTTGACCAACTTAATCATTAGAACGACAATTTTGAGCGCGTATCGATATGTGCTCTGCGCATTTTATTAACGGCCGAAAACGGGCACAATCTGCGCGATTTTGAGGCGATCCAAGCTGTATTACTAAATTCTAGGCGTTTTTGGAGTACGTTTCGTGTTCTTCGAGGTTTCTATCATACCGGGAGAGCCAGGCTTAGAAAGTCTGCATCCCTCTCAATGCTAAAGCCAAGCCGAGAAGTTTAGGAATAAGCACTCTGTTACGAGCAAGTTACGAGTCACTGTGAAGCTAAGTTTGAACTCGCAACAATTATGGTAGCCTCGAGAGGTTTCTTCAAGGCCAGCGGCACCACAGACTAAGGGGAGGAGAAGTGAGGCAGAGGCTTAGAGCACGGGGCGACGCTCTTGTACATTCATTTCTTTGAATCCGAGTCGTCATTCACGGCAGTGAGACACCGTCCTCAGCGCTCAGCGGTGGTCTAGGACCTGTCCGCGGGTCGTATCTTGGATGAACGGCTTGGTTATTGGACGCAATCGCGCGGCCCGTCAAGAATGAATCGCACTGCGGACAAGGCTGACAGGGACGGAAAAGGGACCATGCCAGGAGCGGGGAAAAGAAGATCAGGAGCAATAAGGCAGTCCACGGAGCTGCATTTCGTGGGTCTGTATTTGCGTTGTAACTCCTGGGGCGCCGGCCAGTAGAGGAGACAAAGAGGAGGGAATAAGGCAAGCAGTGAGCCTGTTTCCGGGCGAGTCGTCCACCGAGTCCACTTTGACACTTGCTTCATATTCCAGCGCATAGCTTTTGAGGACACTAGGTTTGCAAGGTCAACCTCTGGCAGCATAAGGGCTTTGTGGGACGTCAAAAAACTTCGAGGATATTGGCGGCATCAAGGCGCACGGACCAAGTCAATAACAGAGACAAACTGATCGGACTCCTGCACAAAGAACCGCAACTACGTTTTGCTACTGTCTTGGCTGGCAATTCTCCTAGAGCTCGAGCCCGCCAGATTCCACACGTATTTTACTGGCCGAAGACTGGCTAATTCTGCGCGCTTTTTTGCGAAATTGAAACATTTTGTGTGCGCGTAGCTTTGGACCCCTCATATTTTCATCATGCTCACTCAGCTGCTCCCTCGCTCAGATGCCCAAATCCAAGTCTTGTTGCTCTGAGTGCGGCGCTCTTTCAGCTCCCGTCGTAACGGAAGAAGTTGCGGCCTTCGTTGATGTCGCTCCTGAATCCCGGCACCACGGGCTCTTGAATTCCAATGAGCCACCCGAGGGCTCCGACATGCCCTTTATTCACTCGGTCGTTTTGGAGACCGACGAACACTTGAAACGTCTTGATGATGACATAGCCAAACTCCAGAAGACGCTAAAGCAGCTGAAGGAAGCCCGTATGTCGTTGTCTCGCTATCGGGCGCAGAACAGGGCGATACTCTCCCCGCTGAGGAGGCTGCCCACCGAGGTACTGGGCGAGATATTTTCATGGACGTCGCCGACAGTTACAGACAGAAGGGTTCGGGACAAGCTCGATGTAGGAGCCAGCCCCTGGGTATTGACCCATATAAACGCCCGTTGGAGAGCCATCGCTCTAGCGACTCCATCCTTGTGGTCGCTGATTGTGATCGCTTATTCGGAAGAGTATGACGCTGCATCCGCATATTCGCTGGCCTCAACCGAGGCCCACCTCCAGCGTTCCCAGACTCACACATTGAAGATTCACTTCCATAGTAGTCCTGATGCGGACTCAGACGCTCAGATTCGGATGTTTGATCTTCTGTCGAGGCATGCTTCGCGCTGGGAAGAGCTCAGTCTGGGATTGACTGGTGACCTGGTGCCGTCTTTGCTAGCCCTACGAGACCGGATCCCGTCTTTGAGGCGTCTGTGGATCTACTGGAATGAGGAGGAGTTCGCCCGCGTGGCTTCCATTGACGTGTTCGAGACGGCTCCCTGCCTGCTCGACGCCGGCGTCTTCAACGAATATCGATTCATATCATATGCCCTCCCCGTACACCAGCTCACCCGTTACGAAATGGACTGCTCATGGCAGACACACATGGCCATACTGAAGCAAGCTACGAAGCTCGTCGAAGCCCGTATTGATGTCGATTTCCAGGATGGTCCCCAGTGGCCAGATCCCGATGGGAGCATTGATTTGCCAGCCCTTCAGCGTTTGCATGTGTCGGATGCGGAAGTCCTTGACTATCTTCAAGTTTCTGCGTTGGAGGAGCTTTCCCTCTGGGTCGACGTAGACACTTCCGATCTCACGCACCTGGATTGTCTCCTCGACCGCTCAGCATGTGCCCTCCGATACTTGTGCTTGGATGGGGTGCCTGATGCTTATTCGACCACCCGAATATTGCGAAGGCTTTCTCACCTGACAGAACTCGCGGTTCTTGCCACCGAGACCGAGGCCAGCAGTGAGGTCAATGACTTGATATCGACCCTCACACTCGATGGGGCATCCGTGGTTGTGGCTCCGCAGCTCCGAGGCGTATCTGTCGGCTGCGTGGATCTAGAGATCGAAGATCCCATTGATTTCCGACTTTTCCTCGAAATGTTGAAATCCCGGTGGAACGCAGACGGTTGCGCGCTCCAGACCGCGGCACTGGCTTCGAAGGAGGCTGGAAGACCTGATGACGCGACGCTCCAGGGACTGAATGCTCTGCGTTCGCTGGGATTCAACTTTTCGGCAACGGAGGGGGAAGAGGCGGCTGCGCAAGTGAGGTGTTGGACTTTTGAAACAAACTGGGAGAGCTCAGCACACTGCAGGACCAGCCAAGTACGTATCCTCCTCCCATTACATGAAACTCCGAGTCTGATGGTTTCTTCGCCGACCAGTACTCGTTACGTCTAGCCTGCAGTCACACACCACACCGCGGCCTAGGCTCAATGAATCCGTGAATGTCCAAAGTCCCCTCAATGACCAAGCACCCGCGTTTTCTCTCTCGATAACATCGACACTTACGGCGCAACAGTGGACACGCACGCTCGCGGCGCGGGGGCGTATAGGGTACTTGCCTTGTGCATCAGATATACACTAGCTTTCGCCTGTTTTTTTTTTTTTTTTGACCGAACGCGAGATCCAGCAAGTAGCACAGCGACTACTCACGTTACACCATCCTCAATACTTCTCGTCAACTTTTTCAGTCAACTAAGCCGTCAACTAAGCCAAACGAGACAGCCGCTAAAGCCCAACATGCGCGTTGCGCCTAGGCAATTATGCCTCTGGTCATTGGCCAGCCTGACGCCAGCATAGAAGTCAATACCTTGATTTCGATCCTCGCCAATTCCACACTCAGAAGTTCAATCGAGGCCCCACAAATGCGCAGTTTGTTATTTGCGCAGGACGAAAATTACATCGACTAACGTCGGTCATGAATTGAAGTTATTTGAACCATCCAGACGGAACGGCAAAATGAAGCTCATTGTTTGAACATGAATACTAGTAGTTACTAGTAGAACTTGGTAAGTTGAAGAAACCGTCACTGTCATTGGTTCCGTTCGATATCCCGGTCCACCAACTCATTGCATCGCGCCCCGTCGTTCCCTTCATGAGCAAAAGATCCAATCCCAGCCCACGAAGGGTGTTTAGGCGACGAACGGCGTAACGGTTCGGACCCGGTCCCTTTGTCAGCAGCGCAGCCTTTTTCAGTGCGCAATCCGCCGCATTCCACCGCGATGTCAACATCCCGAGATACGCCCTGTAATCAAGATGGGTCTCGTCTGCACATCCGAAGAACAGATAGCGTATTTGCGGGGCAACCAATTTTCTCCCGCCGAGTGCGGAAACCGTGAGGGTCGACATCAAGGCGTTGAGCACGTTGCTGGACTGAGGGCTGTCGACCTGGATCACAATTATGAGTTCGGTGATAGAAGATAGTGTTTGCAACAACTGTGTAGTTGTCTCTGCGTTGACAGACCCGGTCATGAAAAGCCTTCGAAGGTGGAGTGCCGACCTGTTGACAAAAGCTGTCAGAGGATCTACAACATCACTGGGATTGTCGTCGGCCAAGCAATGGAGTATGAGTTCCTCCAAAGCAGGAGCCTTGATATAGCCGAAAATCGTCGCGCTCGCTAAACCCAAACAGCGCAGGCGTGGCAAATCTATTATTTCATCAGGATTTGAATCTGGGTCCGGTTCATGGCCAAAAGTAATGCTGATTCGAGCTTGAATAAGATTAGTTGCTTGGCGCAACAGGTCACGATGCTGCTCCCATGTACCCATGAGCTGATAATGGGTCAGTTGATGAATTGGGAGGGCAACCCGAACGAATGAGCGCGCGCCCGGGATGTGGTAGACGCTGGCGTTACGCAGAGAACAAGCCGTCTCGAAACAGTTGATGAACTTTGTTACGACAGTTTCTGGCTCGTTCCAATGTATCGTCAATCGCGTCAACGAGGGGACCCGGTCGCGGAGGCCAGTTAAAGATAGGATTAGGTCGGAAGTCAGCCCGACGATGAGTTCCTCCCAACGTGAGGAGTGCTGCGCCAAAAGCTCGAACATCTGTATTTGCGGCCTGGAATCCACTTCCGAACATCCATAGAAACGAATGTCCAGTTTTCGGCAACGTTCGATCTGAGCCGTGACCAGGGCCAAAGAGTATGTGGTTGCGGAGTAATCGAAAGAAATCCGCGACCAAAGCGATGGGGTGGACAGAGCTAATGCTCTCCAAACAGAGCTGACATGTGTCAAGACCCAAGGGTAGGCTCCCGTGGAATCGAAATGTTCCATCGTCCACGAAAATATCTGGCAGAGCACCTCGGGTGGCATCTTTCGCAGTGGGGAAAGGAGGGCTATATGTTGGTCCCGGGAGCTGTACAAGGATACACGCTCTTCCTCCAACCGTTTTAGTGTCTTCCGAAGTTTCGAGATCTCGTCCTCGAGACGCGCTAAGCGTGCATCGCTCGTAGATATGACAGACTCTATGAAGGCGACTTCATGGTCCTCCGGGGGCAGGTTGCTGTTCAGGAGGGTATGATGACGCGTTCCAGGTGCCGCTGCATTTTTCACTGCCCCACGTCGGCTAGGAGAATTTCGAGCGGTGGCACCACATTCGCCGGAGTCCCAAGACGCACACATCTGAGGCCCTTAGCTTCAAAATGAGACTCGGCCACTGATAAGAGACGAAGTTTCGTACGTTGCTTTTCGGTGAGTGTTGAGGAAGAGGAAGTTGAGAGGAAGACAAGAGGAAGAGAAGATTCGGGTGATGACACGTTTACCAATTGATCGAAGACAAATGTATTCCCCCGGACAGAAAAAAAGTACTTATTGATTGCTCACATGCATGTAAAGTTAACGACGATGACTAGAGACGCATGTATCTCAACGAGTTACGCGGTCGGATGAAATAGTAATTTGATGCTCGTGAGTCACTGAGCTATCACTCAGATCGTGAGGGGTAGAAATGCGGTAAGAGTATATAGATACGTTACGAGGATGATTTCGTCGGCTCTAGGCAGAGAATCTAGAGTTGAGAACGGCATTGCAGGAGGAGACATGATTTACCGGGGATCGAAGTTCAATTCCAACTGGTTTGGAAGGTCCAACGCTTCACTACATCCTCCGCTTCCTCTCCCCCCAGTAACAACAGGTCGAGTCCCAGCGGACGCAGGCTTGCCAGGCCCTGGAGCGTCGCACGATCAGGTCCACCAAACTTTGAAGCCAGTGTCGCGGTCTGGAGGGCGCAACCCTTTGCGTTCCACCGGGATTTCAACATCTCGAGGAAAAGTTGGAAATCAATGTAGTCTTCAACCTCTAGATCCACGCAGCCGACAAACATGCTTCGGAGTTGTGGGGTCTCAACCATAAGTGTATCATCGAGCGTGAGGGTCGATATCAAGGCGTTGACCTGGCTGCTGGCTTCGATCTCGGTGATAATGATTGCGAGTTCTGTCAGCTGAGAAAGCCTTCGCAGCATATGAATAGTCGAATGAGCATCAAGCATTCCAGTCAAGCATAGATATCGCAGGGCACATGCTGAGCGATCAACGAAAGAGTTCAGGTGCACGAGATCGGAAGTGTCGGGGCCGACCCAGAGGGAAAGTTCCTCTAACACAGGAATTTTGAGGTAGGCAAACACTTCCGCGTCCGATACATACAGACGGCGGAGGTGTGGCAGTTCTATGTGTTGATCTGAATCCGGCCAGGGTTCATCATCGAAATCTATCTCGATACGGGCTTCGACGAGGTTCGTAGCTTGCTTCAGTATGGCCCTGTGCGTCTGCCACGAGCAGTCCAGTTCGTAACGGGTGAGCTGGTGTACAGGGAGGGCGCATGGTACGAATCGATATTCGCTGAAGACGCCGGCGTCGAGCAGACAGGGAGCCGTCTGGAAGCCGTCAATGGAATCCACGCGGGTGAGCTCCTTCTCATTCCACTGGATCCAAAGACGCCTCAAAGACGGCATCCGGTCCCGTAGGGCTGGCAAAGACGGGACCAGGTCAACAGTTATTCCCAGACTGAGCTCTTCCCAGCGCCAAGAGTGCTTCGACAAGAGATCAAACATTTGAATCTGAGGGCCAAAATCCGCATCATGACTACCATAGAAGTGAACCTTCAACATTTGGGTCTGGGAGCGCTGGAGTTGTGCCTCGATCAAGGAGAGTGGATATGCGGATGCAGCAGCATACTCTTCCGAATAGGTGATCATGATTAGGGACCACACCGATGGATTCGATAGAGCGACGGCTCTCCAACGGGAGTTTATATGCGTCAATACCCACGGGCTGGCTCCTACATCGAGCTTCATCCGGTCCCTCAATTCCTCCCCAACCGCGGGCAATGTCCACGAGAATATCTCGCCAAGCACCTCGGCGGGCATCCTCCTCAACGGGGAGAGTATTGCCATATTCCGTTTCCGATAGCTCGATAGAGATACACGGGCTTCCTTCAACTGCTTTAGCGTCTTCCGAAGTCTGGCAACGTCTTGGTCAAGACACGCCAAGTGTTCTTCGGTCTCCGAAATGACCGAATGAATAAGGGCGAAGTCAGAGCCCTCGGGTGGCTCATTGGAGTGCAAGAGCGTGTGGTACCGCGACCCAGGAGGGACAGCGGCAAAGTTTTCAAATTCTTCCTTTAGGACGGGGGCTGAAAGAGCGCCGCATTCAGGGCAGCGAGAGGTTGCCATCTGAGCGAGGGAGCCGTGAGCATGATGAAAATATGAAAAAAATCAAAGCTACGCGCACACGAAATTCACTGGCAAAATTTCAATTTCGCAAAAATCGGGGAGAGTTCGCGGGTTTTCGGTCAGTAAAGTACGTATAGAGATCCTCCCGAATCCTTCGGGGTCGAGCTTCAGCGAATGCTAGCGATGGTCAGAAACGCAGTCGTGGTTTTGCATGGGTTTTTTCGTGCCATAAATCTTGAGTTTGTCTCTGTTATTGTCTTGGTCCGTGCGCACACCGTGACCTTGATCCAAGTTCCTGACGTCCCACAAGGCCGTCATGCTGCCCGAGGTCGACCCAGCCATCGGGGTCTTTCAGAAAAATTTGCTATAATGTCCTCAAAATCCATGTGCTGGAAAACGGGACGACCCAGCCTGACAACAGCCTGATCAGGCTCACTGCTAGCCTTATCTTCTCCACTGGCCGGCGCCCCAGGAATTATAACCCAAATACAGCTCCGTGAACTGCGAGATCTTACTGATCTCTTTCCCCCCGCTTCTGAGACAGTCCCTTCTTCGTTCTGTGGTGTGATCCATCCTTTACTGGCAGCGCGATTGTGCCCAGTGCCCAAGCATACAGACGGATGGCCCGGGATGGGCCTGGAAGACCGCTAGTAATAGTATCCTCAGAAGCCGTAGGCTGGAAGATGCACGCAAGTGTCAAGGCGGACCTTGAGGCGGACCCCAAAAATGACTGACAACAATCGCTAACGAGGGAAGGCCGGACGCGCACAAAACAGTCCGGTGGAAATTCCGGCCATAATGTAGCACGGTGTATACAACCGGTACAAGACGAGGAGTTATAAACATAAATGAAGTGGAACCGCCGTGGTGCGTACCTATCAAAAGTATCAGAGACAAGGACAAAGAGGCATAGCGAAAAAAGACTTACAGTGCGGTACGGAAGATTTGAGATGTAAAGACGGACGAATCAAGCCTCTTGCGAGGCGGCTCTTTTGCCTTCTAAAACATAGAGTCAGAACGGCGCGACAACGACAAAAAACTTTGCCTTACTCTTTGTTCCTGTTGGAAGGAGCGAGGGGTCGATGTGGGGGACGACACCACCCTGGGAGATGACGACCGAGCGACATGGATGAGCAGGATTATGAGAGCGGGCAACAACGGCAACGCACCTTGTCCAGCTTCTCGTCGTTGCGGATGGCGAGCTGCAGGTGGCGCGGCACAATACGGCGCTTCTTGTTGTCGGGCGCGGGCGTTGCCCGCGAGCTCGAGGATCTCCGCGGCGAAGTATTCCAGGACGGCCGCGAGATACACTGCGCGTGGAAAGACGCGTCAGAAACAAGCTCGATAAACGCCCAAGTCGACGCACCAGGTGCACAGCTCCGACACGCTGCGCGTAGTTGCCCTTCTTCAAGAGACGGTGGATACGACCGACAGGGAACTGGAGCCCCGCCTTGGACGAGCGCGACTGGGACTTGCCGGTGTTACCGCTGCCTGCTGCCTTGCCGGACTTGGATTTGCCGCTGGCTTTCCCTGACTTTGTGTATAAGGGCGAGGGTGACGTGGCGGTGGTGGTGCGAGTGGATTGAGGTGCGAGAGCAAGGGGAAATGAGGGGCAAGCCCAGTTTCGGTGCGCCGTTGCTGCCACAAAGAGGTTACAAAACATGGCGAGAGTGCCGCGCTGCGCATTTGTCGGGACCAAGGCGTTGCTGCAGCGGGCCCGTCCCATCTATCCCCGCCGATCATGGGAGGTGCGACACAGGCGCCTTTGCAGCGCAGCGCTTCCCCGCGCAGCTCGCGTATCTTCTCCTGCATCTCGTTTGCGACCTCCTCGTGGCGCGCTCCGCAACATCTTGCACGGGCGCTTTCGTTCTCTGCACTGATGTGTACGCCCTGGAAACGCGGTCAGTACCGAATAACTATACTTCTCGGAAGAACGTACGCACGTCATGTGGGTGCGGCGGCACCGTCGTACACCGGATACATGACTAGTAAGCCAGCGGAGGTCGTCCATATCCTCGTTGAGCTGTTCGCCGACTCTCGGTGCGAACCGCCGGTGTATCGGCGGGCGACGATGGCTGGCGGTCCCGCAACGTCACCCGTAGGAGCGCAGTGGCGACGGCACGATAGTCCCACACCGTACCTGCGATTCGCATGTTTGTCCTGTGCACAAAAGTCAGCGAGTGCGCTGGACGGAACAACGGGAGAGAGACACACCAAGACGGATGGCGTCCGGTGCTCTTTCTCCTGTGCAACGATATGTCGCGAGAGGGCAGCCTTCTGCGCACGCCAAGTAGCTGCGGCATCACCGTTGCCACCGGTGTGGCTCATGTACTTATTACTCGAGGCACCGGTGCACGGGCGTGTACGCGCGTGTTACGACGATCTTGGATATGACTGGCGAGAAGCAATGACTTTGGGCGGCGACGATACAATAGCCCTGGAGGCGGACCTGGACCGTACCCGCGCTTCGCATGTCTGTCGTGCGTACAAAAGTCAGCGGAGTGCGCTGGAGGTAGCGATGGGAGAGAAAATACCGCTGGACATGGGGCAAGCTGCGTCCAGTAGTCTTTCTCCTGGGGAGCGATATGTCGTGAGAGGTGGGGGAGAATGGCGGCCTTTTCCTTTGATTGACTTTGGATGCGTCCAGCCCATGGGTTACGTCGAGAGGATATGTTTTCTTTGCAAGTCACGGAGCTACTTTGTATCGCATCATCAGAGCTATCCCGGTCCCAGTGGCAAGGCATTTATGCACAAGGGTCGCCTCTATGCGACAAGCCCTCGCGGTCAAGGGCGCGGGTAACCAGACCACCGATGGGATGGGCAGGCCAAGGTGGACGGCGGAAAGTACCTTTGCCTTTGGTGCGCAACAGACTGCGAGAAAACGCTATCAGACTCGTCAGAAGCGAAGATAGCGTACTCACCGCGGACAATGCCATATGCCCCAAACTGCGAAGCAAGATGAGACCACCACCAGGGTACGGGCGAAAAAGACACGATGAGCTTGAGCGATTGGACAGAAAACGAATCGGAGGCGAAACGCGGCAGTACTTGACAGTGCTTGATGTCTTGCTATCTTGACGCGAAAACTCCAATATTGCGCTCGCGTTAAGTGACCACATTATGAGCAAGACTGATATTGAAACAACCCAGAGACGACCCAGAGATTCTCCACGTCCTCCTGCAGGCACTTGCTCGGCCTCCAACGGCTTTAATCAAGCTTTAATCGCATCTTCCGATACACGAATTGCGGAAAGCTGGGAAGCCGATAACCAGCCAGTTTGGAGCCCGCGTAAGGGGCGGGAGCTTGGCATGGAGTCCCAGTGGTTCTTGGTTAACTGCAGCTGCTGCTGCCTGGCTGTATGCCTCTGTATTGCCTCTGTATCATATGCGGAGGAAGGCTGGAAGAAGGTCTTGCATAATAAGAACAAACTCTGCCAAAACCTTTCCTGCGGCATTGTTCCTGAGCTTTTCTCCGTCTTCAAGCTTGCTTCAGCTTTCGGGACGCAAATCAAAGATAAAAGACTCAAATTTACCCTCGCTTCTGGTCAGACTCTCGCATTCCTTTCAAATTCCACCATAATCATCGTCGGTCAGACATCACGGATGACTGACGTCGTTCGGTGCCCCGAGTGTCAAGCTCGTTCGGCCATGAGCTCGCTATTGGAAGAAGTCCAAGCGCTGGTCAATGTTGTCGTGCCCGGAACGCGATATCACACGCTCTTGACCAGCAATCAGGCACCAGAGGAATCTCACTTACCGTTCATCCGCTCGGCTATATCTAAGTCTGACGCGCCCTTAGCGCGTCTCGACGACGAGATATCGAAACTTCGAGATACGCTGAAGGGATTGGAGGAAGCGCGTACATCACTCTCGAGCCATCGGACGCAGAACAAAGCGATACTATCCGCGATGAGGAGAATGCCACCCGAGATGCTTGGCGAGATATTTTTGTGGACGCTGCCCTCCTCCCCAGACGCATCGGCCCTCCTCGGGTCTAACATGGGAGCTAGCCCATGGGTGTTGACTATGGTCAGCAGCAGCTGGAGAGCAGTTGCTCTC
Source organism: Mycena polygramma (assembly GCA_029449255.1). Classification (NCBI taxonomy): domain Eukaryota; kingdom Fungi; phylum Basidiomycota; class Agaricomycetes; order Agaricales; family Mycenaceae; genus Mycena; species Mycena polygramma. Next base: position 992,119 of record JARKID010000022.1, read on the forward strand.
GCTGACCCTTCGTTGTGGTCGCGGATTTCCATCGACTATTCTATAAGATTCCCGTATTCGCCGTCTCTTGTCAAGGCTCAAATTCAACGCTCCCAAAAGTTGAATGTTCATTTCTATGGATGCGAGGACTTGCCTTCCCGTCCTCAAATTGAGATGTTCAACCTTTTGGCGCAACACTCTTCGCGCTGGGAGAGGCTCAGTGTCGGATTAACTTCCTCAATTGCACGACTCCTTCCCGCCGTTCGAGACCGCATCCCATCGCTAGAGAAATTATGGATCCAGTAGGACATTGAAGATAATACCGAAAGCGATCTTGATTGCTTCCGCATTGCTCCTTCTCTGGTCGACGTCGGCATCTACAATTATACTCGTGTCATACCGGTCGCGCTCCCTCTGCATCAGCTCACCCGGTACGAACTGAACTGCTCGTGGGAGAAGCACAAGGGTATACTGAAACTAGCGCGGAACCTTGTCGAAGCCCGTGTCGACATCGACTACGACGAGGAGAGTTGGGGCGATGAAGTCATCGACGTTTTACATCTCCAACGTCTGTATGTCTCGGATGCAGCAGTCCTCCGCTACCTCAGGGTCCCTGTTTTACAGGAAGTTGCACTCGGCGCCTGGAAATACGAGGACCTCGATTCCCTTCTCGATCGTTCTGGATGTCGCTTGCGATCCCTCGCAACGGGGGTCCCCGAATCACACACAATTCTCAGAATATTGCGAAAATTCCCAACCATCACTGAACTCGCCGTCGAAAACAAGTACCACCGTACCGAAAAGATCCATCCCTTAATCTCGGACCTCACCACCGCTACAGTGGCCCCACAACTCTGCTCCTTATTCCTCGGATGCGAGAAAGGCGCCTACCTCGATTATGCAGCCTATATCGAGATGTTGAAATCTCGGTTGAAAGCTGAGAATTGTGCGCTCCAAACGGCTGTATTGGCCACAAAAGGCTCGGGACCGAGCGATGTGATCGTCCAACAACTGAATACACTGCGACGGCCGGGCTTTGAATTGTCGTTGGTTGCAGGAGAGGAGGCGAACGACGCAGTAAGGCGTCGGAATTTCGACACGACTTGGACCTGACCTTCAACTGGCGGTGAATTTTATCTCCTATCCGGATATTGTCCCTTCTCACGTAACTCCAGAGCCATCGTGTGGAACCGATGCTATTTTTTGCATTCGTCATGACCTTGAATAAAAGGTTGCAACTAGATGATTCTCCGCCGTCTGTGATCTGAAAGTTGACCGAGTGTCGTTCCATGTTGACTTCACCCATGACCAGTTACAAGTCCTCTGCCGTTTTCCAAAACTTGAATCCTTTGGTATAAATTAAAATAATATTGCATTCATATATCTTCCAGGCGCTCCACGAGTATGGGGAGGCGCTGCTCATCACCAATATACGGCGACAACACAATGCCGCTTAATCGCCATTTAACAGATGGATCGGGCTGCAAAAACCTGAATGCGCGGAGTAGGACAAAGAGGAGAGTTTCTAATGGAAGAAATTGCGTCAGTTTATTCAGTTTCAAAGACAACAGAGTCGCCCACTAATTTCGAGCTGCGCAAATTTAAACCCGCTGCGAGGCAAGTCAGCGCTGGAGCATTGAACGAGACACCAATACTCACATGCAGCTCCTCCCGCCGCCGATGAACGTCATGGTGTTTCCATACACTCCGCACATCCGCGTCGGAGCTGAGATGGCCTTCCCATTCTTCCACCGCTCCGGTTTGAATTCGAGTGCATCCTCGCCCCAGACTTCCTTGCTGTGGTTCGCAGCGTTGATGGCAATGTAGATTAGCGTTCCTTTTGGGACGGCGATTGAACTTATCAGGTTGCCGTCGACGCCAGTAATCGGTGTGCCTAGGGGGAGGATGGCATCCTCCTCCGCTCTGTAGGCCGGCGCCGCCATCGTCAGTCGCGTCCGCGAATTTATATAAAACTCACAGTCGGAACATTGATGGAGACGCGGAGGGATATCTGTCCTCAAAGATGAGACAAAAGCGATTAAAGATGGCAGTGGTAAGTAACTCACAAGCGCAAGACCTCGCGGACAAAGCCATCGAGATATGGGAGCCCTACGATAGCGTCGTGGTCCGCATGCTCTGGGGCAGCAAGTATCTCCGCACGCAGCTTTTCTTGCATATCCGGATATAACGCCAGCATGCTGAAAAGTCTGGTCATCGCTCCCGATGTGGTGTCTGTTGCAGCGGTAACGACCATTCTGGACAATAAATTAATCTCCAATGAACCATGGGCACACACCCAGTGGCAGCCACAAGCTCATCGTCGCTGAGATGCATCCCGGGCTCCGCGGACATGTTGCTTCGCACTGAAATGACACAGTTAAAAAAAGGTACTGGACAGTGAAACGAAACGAGGTTACTCAGGATGCTCATGAGGTCCTTCGCATCGTCCTTGACGTGCAGATCCCCGCTCTCGATTGCGGCTTTCCGATCACTCACCAACTTGGCGGCCGTTGCATCGGTATAATCAACAATGTCCCGAAGTTCATGCAGCCCCGGGATGGGGATGAGGTTTATCAGGAAACGACGAAGAGCCGGGAAGGGGCTTTTATCGAGAATCGGTAGGAGGGGCATTAGAAGTACCAAATTGAAGGCAGCGGGACTATCGTTTCGTTAGTCATTTCGCCGAAAGTCAACACAACCCACTCACAGGAGTCCCCGGATCGATTTTGCATAGCGATCGGTTAGGGTCTGGCCAGGCAGCATCGAGTCGAAGGAATAGCCTATTCCATTGCGGCCTATGAATTCCAGAGAGGTGCGAGAGGAAATCGAGTTGAAATCGAGCTAACAGGGAAGATGTTATTCCAGGGGCTGTCATGGATGCGAATACATAAAACGAACCGTCTGGGGCCCATCCTCGACGTATGGTGCGATGAGGTTGTCACGAACCTGATACAGTTAAAGGTGAATGGAGTTAAATAATAAATGGCCCGCATACCTTCTCAGCGACTTCGTAGAAACCGGAGACCATACCACGAAGATTGGCCGTGGAAAACGCAGGGAGCATTATTTTGCGGTATTTGCGATGCTCGTCGCGGGCGGTAGAAAATATCCCTTTCCCCATAGTTAAACTGATCATTCTATGGCCACATTAAATTCTCAGCTGAGGATCGTGAAACAGAGTACGCACGACAAGATTTCCGGCATTTCTCCGTAGACATCTTGATCTTTGACGAGGATGGTGTACAGTGCGGCAGGATCGAATACATAGAGTTGGCGGGCCTAAGATGCATGTTGAGAATTGTGGGCCACATCTTAGTATCACTCACCCCGAAGAGCCCGTGGATCTTTACAACCTGACCGTAGTTTTCCTCCATTTGCTTATGAAAATCGGCACCGTCTGGAGCATAGCTGGATGCGAAGTTCAGGGAGTGTTACTTCTTCACAGACAAGGCGCGTACTATTGGGTGAGGTTTCCTGAGGAAAATATCAGAAGGGCCGACGGAAAGTACATATGTCATGAGCCGGATTTTACCTGTGATCAAGGACTTGCTCGGTGGGCCCGGAATGTTATCGAGAGGGGAGAAGATGCGGCGCCAAATCCATTGGACGGCATAGAAAGCGAACACGGCGAGAGCGCAGATGACGGTGAGCGACACCATCGGGAAGAACGAGGGGAGAAGAAGGGGAATTGGAGACTTCTTGCCATGAAGGGACTTTGTAGGTTTTGGTTCTGATCAGGCTTGATGGACGTGAAATGATCACCTATATAGCCCACTAAGCCCCGCTAGTTAGCGGGGGACGTATATAGGGGGTCCACCGCTAACTAGCGGGGGTTTGTCCTAATCCGGTTGCATTCAATAAAAGCTGGTTAATTCACCCCGGCTACACTACAAAGGACAAGGCCCCGAACTCGCCATCAAACACTTGACGCTGCCATCAAAGATGGGCGGCGACGGTGTCCCCGACCTCTGCCATCATTCCCATCAATTGTCCCGCCCCCGCCACCGAACTCACGCGTTGCGGGCTCAAAAATCAACGTAAATTCACGAAAAAATTAGGGTGTACTCTAGGGCTGCCTCGATTTCAATGAGCATGCAACGACATGATTCCTTACCGACACCTCCTTATCCTTTCCCATCAAAACCGCCGCTCGGCGAACTCATCCGTTCCGGTCCTGGTTGAAGGTAAATTCATAGAGAGGATCCGGGAGGTACGTAGGTAGGTAAGTCCCGTAATATAACAGTATACACCTGTAGCAACCAACATCGCTTGGGTGTGCAATTAACATCGCTTGGGTGGTGTGCCAATTGGCTGGCAGCATTCCCCTGCCCACTTTTGTCGTCGTACGCCATGCCGCAGATCGTGTCAACATACAACTTGGCAAGACACAAGTGTATGTACCTCAACATAGTGCTCTGTAGATCAGCGGTTTCAATCAATCGTGAACTGATTAGAAACAGGAACTGACGGTTTTGCTTTGTTCACACAGTTCCACACCGGCATTCGGGCTCAAATTTTGGCAGAAGTAAATTCACAGCATTAGGAAGACTTTGCGAACTTTTCATTTTTTCTGATGCCTAGAAATTGAAATAAAATAATCAGGAGTCGCTCCTGAACACTGGTTATTTGTTTCTGCATTGCCCCAAAGGTCTTCATCCTACATGAAAAAATGTGGAAGCCCAGACGAAGCGGGGATGAAGATATGAATTGAATGTTTCCGGAATAAAAGTCGTTAACTGATATCTTGGGCGGCGTGATTAGTGCACTGATCCCTATATCAACCTCTACCACCACGATCCTTGTTCTCGTCCCGACTTAAAACCACAACATTAAGGACTCCCAGCATATATCAGAAAGCCAGATGCATGCTCCTCTTCAACCCTTCACCATCGATGAGCAGCTCGCTGCATTGCATGGCCTAAGACTTCCGCTCAACTCCGGCTTGTCTGTAGATTCCTTCGTCCTGACCCATTTGACGTCTCACCTCCGAGTGATTTCAAGACGAATAGAGATTCTGGACAATCTGAATGTCCACAATGACTGCTCAAGTATCTCAGATGATGACAAATGGCTAGAGGGCCGCGGTGTTCAAATTGTGCGGAGACTCGGACGGGACGCGCTAACACACTACGGCACAAATTTCAAGCTTGTAGATACTTAGATGAGCATGGGAGCAATACATTCATATGGTGGCTGCCTTCTTGGCAATCCCGTGGCCGCTGTAACAGGAGCACATTCAACAGGAGCGCTGTTGTTGATATTCCTACCCCCGTCCTCATACATGAAAAACCGTGGCCGAGGAACAGACGGTGTGTAGAGCAAATACAAGCTGTGCCAATTCAAATTGAACTCAAATGACAAGGGTGTACCAGGCGGTCGGTGTTGACCCGATCGATGTGGACTGGATATGGTATGTATCGTGGCACTGGTAAATAGAGGGCTGCGGCTAGTTTTAGCAGTGCCTGGGCGGGGCACCTGCCACTGCGGGGACGCATATGCGTACCATTGGCCGGAGGGAGGCGGGGAGGTGGCGGCTTTGGATGGGGTGATGGGAGCCGTTGCACATACATCATCTCTTGTATGTACACTTGATTTAAATAGACATCGAGGTAGCCCTGGAGTACACCCTAATTCTTTCGTGAATTTACGTTGATTTTTGAGCCCGCAACGCGTGAGTTCGGTGGCGGGGGCGGGACAATTGATGGGAATGATGGCAGAGGTCGGGGACACCGTCGCCGCCCATCTTTGATGGCAGCGTCAAGCGTTTGATGGCGAGTTCGGGGCCTTGTCCTTTGTAGTGTAGCCGGGGTGAATTAACCAGCTTTTATTGAATGCAACCGGATTAGGACAAACCACCGCTAGTTAGCGGTGGACCCCCTATATACGTCCCCCGCTAACTAGCGGGGCTTAGTGGGCTATATAGGTGGAAATGATTCCCCGTTGTCTTCTGTCTTCTGCGCATAACTGACTTGGACAGCGAAACGTTGCGCAGCTACATAGCTGCATTCTCACGTCGCGCGGGCCCGCACATGTCTTACTCAATCCCGGCCTTTGGCATATGCATGAGAAATGATCTTCTGATTGAGAAATAGCCTTTTGCAACCAATTTGCAACCCTCAGTTGGGCGGGCACAGGCGGGTACCGCATACCAGCTCCGCCGTATCAGATGTCGACCGTCGCACCAGATAAGTATCTATGATATGACCCTGAACAAGGAGCGTCAGAAAAGACCCAACAACTCGCCTTGTCGACAGTCTCTTTCGCTGCCAAGCTCTCACTCGACCGAACAGCGCCCATTGACCGCACCTTGAGCCATGCGGTTCGAACGAATGGAATTGCTCGATAGCGGGCCCGAGGAAATTTAAGTAAGTGTAGATTCGAGCTGTGACTTGGCATTCAAGTTGGACAACCCACAAACACTGGCTGACGATCGATCAGGGTCGTAGTCATCAATCTTCGCTGGTCAGTTCAACAATCCACCTACGGAGATTTGATACATCATTAGATGTACCCGTTAATCCGGAAAGATCCAGATTCTCGAGTTCGCTGGGTTTCGGGCGTGATTTTGTTTTAAACCTGGGTGCGATTCGATGAATTAATTCCGCAATGCCATCTCTACGACCCATGTTACGCCTTCCCGAGACCATGAAGAATTGGCCGTGGCCCCGGATTATCAACCCGCACTACGAGGAGGTTTCGGCAGAGTCGAGTGCTTGGTTCCACAGTTTCAAAGCGTTCAGCAAGAAATCCCAGTACGCCTTCGACAAGGGTGATTTTGGTATTGAGTATTTCTCTCCTGTGCGCGTAAATGTTCAATTGAATCGCAGGTCGTCTTGCCGCTCTGGCGTATGCGAAAGCCTCCAAAGGTTCGTCGCTTTGAGTTTAGAATGGGAACCCATTATTAATCTGCGTCTCAGAGCATTTGCGAACCGGTTGCGACTTGATGAATCTCTTCTTCCTTGTCGAAGAGTACACCGATGTGGAAAGCGCAGCCGTTGTCCAAGAGATGGTAGACATCGTCATGGATGCCCTCAATCATCCGCACAAGCCTCGTCCCGAAGGCGAAATCGTGCTCGGGGAGGCCACGCGCCAGTAAGTCTCACATATCCCGGGTCGTCTATGGGTGTTGAGTTGGATCTAGATTCTGGGAGTTAGCCATCAAGACCGCGTCCCCGAATTCGGCGCGACATTTCGTGGAATCCTTCAAGGATTACCTCGATTCGCTGGTCGTGCAGGCTGAGGGCCGTGCCTTCGACACCGTCCTCACCATCGACAGCTACCTGCAGGTACGCCGCCAGAATATCGGAGCGCGTCCTTCCTTCGTACCGGGAGAGCTACACCTCGATCTCCCGGACGAGGCCTTCTACCATCCCGTCATAAAGGAGCTGGAGACCCATATCACCGATCTCATTATTCTCGATAACGTGAGTGAGCAACTCACCGCTGAAATTTCACCTGAACTTCGACTCCAGGACATTGCGTCGTACAACAAAGAGCAAGCCGCGGGCGACGATCGCTACAACATCCTCACCATCGTGATGCACCGGTTCAACATCGACCTTCATGACGCGATGGCGGTGGTATGCGACCACCACACAGAATTGGAGGGCAAATTCCTGGCCGCGATGAAGACGGTCGCGTCCTTCGGCTCTGAAGTCGACGAAGAGTTGCAGGAGTACATCCAGCACCTGGCAGGCTGGCCTCGCAGCAACGACTGCTGGAACTTCGAGGGCGGACGCTATTTTGGAAGCAAAGGGCTGGAGATTCAGAAGACCCGTTGTGTTCCGCTGATGCCCAAGATTCACATAGATCGTTCGCTGAGAAGAGAGCATGTGGTCTTGCCCCTCGTCGAGCTTTAGAATTAATCTAGATATAAATTATTCAACCCGGACTCAGCAGCAAAAATGCGTTCACATATCTTTTGTTGAATTCTCGATCGTGCAGCGCCGGTGTTGATTCCACCCGGGCGCATTGGGCGATATCTGGAGTCCATTCGCAGGCATAATACGGATGCGATTTACCAGAGAGAGAGCGAGAGTGGCCTCATGGTTAAGAGTAAATCTCGTAGTCCAAAACGAAGGTCAGATCGCCTTACTGGATTTGAAAAGCTATACATGATAGGTAAGTGCAGTTCAAACTTCATAATCGACCACTCACTGGTAGTGTTGTGCTGGCTCTGGCTTCAAGGCAGAAGCCAGAGATAGGGCCAGGCCACGGTTTTGTCAAGCCAGGCCAAGCCCTCCCGGCGCAGACTTGACCGGGCTCAGGCTTCTCTTGAGATTTCCGAAGCCAAGCCAGCCACGGCTTGGGTTAGCATCGCAGAGTGACGAGGAGTTGGAAGATGAGGTCAGATTTGTTCCATTCGTGAACCGTGACGGCACGCTACGGCAGGCTCTGGTGTCCTGGCGAGTATTTGAATAGAACTCTATTCAAATATTCGGCCTGTTGGCGGGTTGAGGTGAGTGGTGGACCCAGGTTACAAAAGTTCCTTTGGACGAGTTGTCTATGACGCGTTGCCTCCGCTGCCTCTTTGCCATCATTCAAATACTCCAACGTTCGAGTCCCGCATGGCGAAGTAGCAATATCTTACAACTTCAGTTTCAATACGCGCGCGCGGTTCACTAGGTATTTGAATGACGAATAATTCATAAGTTTCTGCTACCTAAATGTCTACCTAATTGTCTACAAACGAGAGCGAGCACGGCCATAAAGGCGAGCTGCGGCGTGTGCCCGATTGGGAAGGAGTTCGTTGCTTTTCCACGGTGGTGCGTTGGGGCGCGCGCGCGCGCCAAATCACGCGAGCATGGGTGTACCCTGCAGCCCACCCACCGTTCCAGGCGACTGCGTGGCTGCATTGCGCCGCAGCGCCGGATGTTGGCGCGGCACAGACTCGCGAGCCTGCGCGCCGCACCATCTAGAATGCGGCGCCACGTGGGGCTGCGTATGCGGAGACACAGGGAGGGGAGAAGGGGGAGAACGGCGCGGAGAAAAACAGGTGCGCACCTCGCGGCGTGTCCCTTATCTCCCAGGACTCAGCAGCAGCAAAGCAGGCCCCATTGAGTTGGGCTGGCGGCTTCGCAGTGAAACCTGGGTGTGGGCGGTTACTAGGGTGCGTGTGTGGAAGGAATCTAAGAGGCGCACCGTGGTGAAGTGAAGGTGCTCGCGAGGGTGCAGCTGCCTGCCAGTATTTTTCCGGGGCGGCGCTACGCGCCGCAACGCCATCAGATAAAGGCCGTGGACGGCGCGCAGTGCCGCCGTCGCAAACATAGATGGTGCGCGAACGAAGCCCGCATCTACGTCGCTATAACGCCGCATTGCCAAAGTCGGGCTGTTCCGGCTCACCAAGCAGTGGCCAGCTTCTTCCGACTGAGCCCCACCGTGGCCGTAATGCCCCGCCTCTCAGTCGCGCCGAACGAGCTCGTCGAAGGCCGGAAGCAGCGGCGCAATGTGTGCCGCTTTGCAGCGCACCTGAGGGAACAGCAGCATGAGCCATGAGGAAGAATATCGTGATGAAAACTCACCTGGGACATTCGCAAATGTTGGTGACACGTAGTGAAGTTACACAGAAGAGCTTGCGCACGGTCTAGGAAACGGAAATGCTACCCCGTCAGTGCTGTCAAAAATGTATCAGAGCAAGGTACGCACGGCACCGGTCATAATCGCCACATCCGTAATGAGGGACACAAAACGTCGAGACCTGCAGTGTGCAGCAGCAGCAAAAGAGATCGCAGAGGAAACTCAGAAAGTGCAGGAATTGTCGTCGAGAAGATACAGATTTTGTGCGCGAGATGCACCGATGAAAACAGGCTGTTTGGGAGCCAAAGAGGTTGCAATATGTCGTAGAAGGCCATTAGTGAGTACTAGTGAGTAGCTGGAATAAGGCAGAGCCAGGCTGGAGGAGTAGCAGGGAGGGAGTACATGAGAGACGTCGTGGAGACAGTGGGCGGAGCGTGGGAGAAGGTTGCCCGAAATGTGGCATAACTCTTGCCCATAAAAGGCATGTTATGCTGCCAGGGCACTGCACTAGAGCCCTACGGCACGCCAACGGCATGCACCGCAATAAGGACAAAGTCCGACAAACCAAGGACAAACGCTTGCTTCTTGTTTCTTCCAATCCGTTCCTTTTCGTTCTTCTAGATAAGACCGTCGAAGAACGTTGTAAGTTATTTTTCCGATTTGTGCGCTCTCCGAGTCTTCCACTGTCTGTACTAATTCCCGCGGACAGACCGATGACTACGGATTACCAGTGGTGCCCCCAGTGTCAAGCTCGTTCGGCTTTGAGCTCGTTAACGGAAGAAGTGGAAGCGCTAGTCAATGCTGTCCGCCCTGGAACGCGACATCACACACTCCTGAACAGCAATCAGCCACCAGACGACTCTGACATAGGTCTTGTGCGGTCGGTTATATCCAAGACCGATGCTCCTTTGGCGCGTCTCGACGACGAGATATCGAGACTTCGGAACACGCTGAAAGGATTGGAGGAAGAACGTGCATTGCTGTTAGGCCATCGGACGCGGAACAAAGCGATTATCTCGGTACTCCGACGGATACCTACAGAGGTGCTTGGAGAGAGATTTCTACACACGCTGCCCCCAACCTTCGGGGCAGCCGCACATCGCCGCCGCACTTTGAACATGGGAGCTAGCCCCTGGGTTCTGACACATATCAGCGCCCATTGGAGAACAGTTGCTTCCTCGACGCCCTCGCTGTGGTCGGTGGTTGACATCGCGTACACCAAGCAACGCGGCTGCCCACTGTTCTTGATTGAGGCACAGGTTCAACGTGCCCGGACACTCAAGATCCACTTCCTCGGACACCCCGAAGCAGAAATACACTGTCAGATCCAAATGCTCCAGTTGCTATTGAAACATTCCGAACGCTGGGAAGAGCTCAGTCTGGGATTAATTCCCGAAATGGTCCCGTCTTTGACCGGCCTCCGTGAGCGGATCCCGTCGTTGAAAAAACTATGGATCCAGTCGAATGGGTTAGAGCTAGAGACCGAGGACCTGCAAGTCGTCAATTGCTTTCAGACGGCTCCCTCTCTGGTGGAGGTCGGCATCTGCAACGATACTTGGTTCCTATCGGCCCCCTTCCCCTTCCCCTCGCATCAGCTCACCCATTACCGGCGAAACTGCTCGCGGAAGGATCATGAGGGCTTATTGAAGCTGGCTCCGAACCTTATTGAGGCCCGTATCGACATTGATGACGACGAAGAACCTCAAAGCACCGAAATTCTCGCCATGTTGCACCTCCGCCGTCTGTATATATCAGATCCGGACTTCCTGGACCTTATCGAGGCTCCCGCCTTAGAGGAACTCACATTTTATATCGAGGAAGACGATCCCGATATTACGCCTGTCGAATCCTTCCTCGAACGCTCAGCATGTCCTTTGCGATGCCTGTGCATGAAAGGGTTCCCAGACGAGGAAGAATCTGCCGGCATGTTACGGAGGTTACCCTCCTTAACTGAACTCAAAATTCTGATCGACGACTCTGACGCCAGCGAAGAGGTCGATGCCTTGATTTCCACTCTCACCGTGCTCCCTGGGGTCACAACAGTGGCTCCACAACTGCGCAGCTTGTTTGTCGGATGCGAAGACGATGGCGACATCAATTACCCTGCGTTTCTCAGAATGCTGGAGTCCCGTTGGGAAGCACATGAGTGTGATCTCCAGACGGCCGGACTGCTGAAAGAGGGGCGTAAGCCAGATCGCGCGACGATCCGTGCCTTGAATGGGCTTCGTGAGAAGGGAATGGGCGTTTCGGTAATAACAGGAAAGGCAGTGCGCGGTGAGACACGTCTCTGGGAGTACATGACACCATGGATTTGACCTTAAACAAAGTACGTTTAACTGTATCCTGTCCAGTCAATCGACCCGAATCCAGACCGACGGCTGATCTTCTTTCTCTTCTTTGAACAGATAGCTTTGATCAAGGGCGACCGCATCTGTATCAGTCCTGCGACCCATGTAACCATGTCGCAACCTTCCTGACGTCTTTCTTGAAATGCGCGACACCTTTTCCCAGTTGATTGGGCCCACGCTTGAGATACTGACCATCGCGTGGTTTGCCCAATAACACGCCGTTCGCCCATACTACCTTTCCACGCGAGATCGTGTACCGCGGCCAGTTGTCGAACTCCATCCCTTCATACGGCGTGTCTGTAAGTTCAGTAGTTGCAGGAAGTGCATCTCGAAAAAATTAGTTCGGAGCTCACAATCGACGTTGTGGTGAAGGTGCTCGTTGGTGAGCTTGAATGGGGAAAGCGTTCCCGCTGGGTGCCACTGCGGAGCGTTGAGTATCTGGATAAATAATGAAAGCCTCTACTGACAATAACAATGTCTGCATCCGACCCGGGCTACATCGACGTTCAGTAGAAAAATATACCGACAAGTTGCAGCATACCAAGATCGCACCTTTGCGCGGATAAAGGCCGTACTGCAGTACCCATCAAAAATTTTGGATGACGGAAACGAAAGGGTCTTACAAGTTTCGCAGGGTTGGTCGACGTCACCTCAACAAACTTCTGGGGGGTGATGCGGCCGGTTGAAACGCCCCGAGTAAATAGCAACGGTAGGCGCGTCTCAACGCCGGGGATTCCGTTCGGGATTAGCCTGAAGGCTCCGACTTTCTTGTGCGCGAGTTCTGGTAGAGAAACATCATTCAACGAATCCTGGGGTTCGTGTTCGAGTATGCCGGCCATTTTGCCATGCGGGTCGTCATACTTGAATGGACAGTGGTCAGAAGAGAAAATGGTGAACGTTCCGTTATGAAGGCCGCTTAGACCAGTTGTATCAATCTGGATTCGGCGCCATACCCACCACACTTACATGTAAAGCGCGTCTTGGTCGGAAAAATCCGGACCAGGCGGCGGTGAACAGACTATCTTGCTGTTTTCGAAGCACGTCGGTGAGTGGAAGCGCTTCAGATCTTCCCAGGTGAGGTTGAGGTATTGCGGGCACGTCTCCGCGAAAACGGGCAGGCCGCGAGTCTGTGCGGTCCGGATAACGTTCGCAGAGGCCTAAGTTATTCAAGTCAGTAAAGAAAAGAGTCACGACGTGATTCAACAGACGCTGGACCCGACATGAACAAACAATATCGGGCTTTCAATGAGTTCCGCGAGGACGATTGCGCGATTAGCAGCCTCGCCTTCGACTGATGGCGGACGAGACAAAGCATGAGAATATGGAGCTACATGAAATACATCAATAGGTAGATCTGATAAGTTAATGATATACCTACCCATCATGCCCTTGGATTCGAGTTTCCCTGGCGGTAAATATTGAACGCCCTCCCCAGAAAAATACACGAGGAAGGGAACTAACCAGTCAACCACTGGATCATATCGCCGTTCTCCGCGTGGATCATCTGGGGCCAGTTCAGCCGGGTCATGGTCTGGCCTAGAAGAGCTTTTTTTTTACCGTTGTGATCGAATTTTTGAGTGCGGCAAGCATAACATCGAGAAGTTGATAGTCCTGCAGTCGCATTGTTTCGTAAGTCATGAACAATTTGCAGCTCGTGATGCCCCATTTTTCGACAAGAACGGGCAACTCGGTCTCGAGAATGTCCTCGTCATCGCGAACGATGATGATATGGAACGCGTAGTCGATGTAGCTTCCTGTCGCCTCGGCACGAGCGTCGTAGGCTTCCACCACCTTGAGAAGACTGCGGTCTTCCTCTGCCCGTGTCTGAGTGGCAAATGTAATCATTGTTGTCGTTCCGCCGCAAACAGCACTGCGTGACCCAGTCTCGAAGTTATCGGCGCACTCTCCCCCAAGACCAAGTGGCCCTGTTATGGTATCAGCCGGCGCCAAGTCAACAAGAATGGGAGCAACGGTGCCCACCGGTCTTTAGATCTTGGCATATATGCACATGTGCGTCAACCCCTCCGGGCATAATCTAGCGCAGAAAATGAGTCCAAGATGTGTTATCTTGTGAGGCGCTCCGGTTACCATTCCTCCCCTGATTTCTTTCAGTTGGCACAGTAAAACATGTATGCCGATGTGCGACTCACTCCGCATCAATTACCTGCGCTCCCCCAATTTCCTCTGTAGAAAATGAGGCCGCAAGTGTGTGGATTTTCCCGTCTTTGATTCCGATATCGAATGAGCTTCCCAAGGGCTGTGAGCTGCAAATTTCGGCGGACGGGCATCAAGGTCACCTAGTGTCGCTAGCAGTGACAACTACGCCGTTAAGTATGACTAGATCGAATTTGTTGGCCATCGTCAAGAGATGTATCGAAAGTGAAGACGATAAGGTTGTGGGAATTGGGACAGAAGAATCTTGCCGAAGAAGCGACGTGCGATGGCCGATCAAATGATGGCTCGGCAGCAAAGTTTAACTGGTTGAATTTGTGGTTCAATTAGGAATTGAGAGATTTCACATGTTAGGCTTTGCGACGAGCTGATCTGTATTCGAAGTTTACAACAAGAGACGAATAGACTACTACAGCAATAGATGACTCAAAGGCACTGGGAGTAGAAAGCTGTTTGAAGTCAGCACACGTCGGAGTAAGCTTCGAGGGATCCAGACCATTGATAACCGTGCATTTAAACGGAGTTAAGCATCCTGTTGCACCAGTCCATCCAGACCCTGAACCCGTAAAGTTAGTGACGTCGTATTATTGTAGCATGGCCATACCTCCACATTGTCCGTATTGCGCGACAGTTCCCGGGGTCCCACTGGGAGCAGAGCTAGTAGTAGTAGTGGTCCTCGTGGTGGTGGTAGATGAAACAGGCTAAAGTTGAAAGTAATTAGTTAAGCTAGCCACCAATCCGAGGAAGCCATACCGGTGGGACAGCAGCGCCGTACATAGGCGGACCAGGAATAACATAGGTCGTGGTCACCTGCGCCTGGTTAGAGTAAATGTCGATGTTGACTACAAACCCGTCAGATAAAATGCGGGGGAACGAAATAGTTACTGACTTCCGGGGTCGGTGGCACTGTAAGCGCCGGGGAAGGACACGAGTTGGGCTGCAGTAGGAGCCAGCGTGCCTCCACCAGTGATGGCAATCTGAGCACATTCGGGATAGAATTGCTGTATGAAACCGAGTGTCAAAGATTGTTAGTCTGAAGAAGCATACATCGCGCACAGCAGGTAAAGAGTGCAGGGCAATTGTTTCGAAACGGAGTAGGTAGTTGCCGTTGGACACCGTTTTGGGAATTGTCGTCGTCCAGGAAGAGTTCTGATCAATCATCTTTCCGCTACCCCAGTACCCGTTGAATACCGTGCCGTTAATAAGTCCAGATTGATCGATTTTGAACTGGGGCGGACTGAGCCATACACTGTATCAGAAGAGCATGTTCGCGTACCCATTTGAGGGTGTTGGCGTTCACACCGGTGCAGGTTGAGCCAGGGCAAAGCGCGAGATAGGTCAGCTTCACGAGAGTCAGTGAAAGGCTCCGTCAATGGGGCAAAGATCGTACCATGGGTCCATAAGGATGGGGCCAGACTTGGTTCCAGTATGCGGTGATGGGAGATCCTGCCGTGACATTCGCCGTGAGCTGTAGAGCGCCCGACGTTCCGTCGTCATTGCACGCAATTGTCGGCGACATCGGGTCCAGGATCGGGTCGCTAAAAATGTATCAGTAGCAGTCACTGCAAAGAATGACGGAGACCAACTAGGTGGCCCATGGCCGCTCGATCCCGGTTTGGCCAACGGCTACAAGAAAAATAAATATGAGATTCGTTACATAAAATTGAAACGGACGCGTGTTATAAGGGGTCCACCCTTTATAGATGGTGCCGCCGATGAGGTACGAGAGTACACCACCATGCGCCAACGCGCTTGGGAGGGCAATAATCACAGATAGAGCAGCAAGTTTGAAGACCATGTTGACCGCTTGAGGCGACTCTAACCGCAGCAGCCGTTATAACTATTGTCCATAGATCCAATCTCAGAGAAATGTGCTTGGCATTTGGCAAAAACTGGGCTTGTGATGCATTCATTGAGAGGCAGATGAGCTCCATGCGCCGAACGACAGGGGAGCAGAAACCGCACGAGCCAAGACCTGGGAAAAAATTCCCTGCTGTGCTTGTTTAGATCCCTGGAAGCACCGGAGGCTCGCCACGGGTTCTTCCCATAAGGATAGGCATCGTGATGGGAGAGAGCAGACGCCGCCAGTCAAAGTGATGCCGCGCCGGTGCCGCGGGATAACTTCGCAATGAATATCAAACAAGTTTCGCCGAATCCGGGGATTATCCAAAGCAAACGGGCGGCGCGCGCAGAACGCCGGGCTGTCGACGACCCCAGTTCGTGCGCACGGTAAGGTTAACCAAGGATTGTTGAGAGTGTAAAAGTCCACGCTGCCGTCTAGCCTCAGCTGGAGATCGGTTTAGGAAAGTCTTCCAACCGGTCCAACCCGAATACCACACAGAAAGAAGCCACATTGAGGCGAACGTCGCCCTTCGAATTTAGCCTTGGCGCTTCCAGTTGGATCCAATGATCCCAATACAGTTCGCGAAAAACTCGCAAGGAAAAACTGTCCGAGTCCGGTCCAGATGCATCTATAAAGTGCATGGGACCCAGATACTCCGTTTAGCGCAAAAGGATCCTTCCGGGGGTAGTCTGTCGAAGCATTCGAACAAGGAAAGAGGAGGGAAGAAGCAAAGGCCTGCGAGTCACGTGGCGGTTCGGGGTTCGCCGGTTCGGTACCGAAGAGCCGAACTCTTGGTTGAACTCGCACTATCGGTCAGATAAGATGGAAATAAAAATAAAGGTTTTATTCGTCGGCCAAAGCGGTTGTTGTGAATCGTGAATAATTATATACAGTGTGATCAAGCCGCAAGTTATCATCGGGGATGCATCCGAACTATGGACATGCCTCGCATAACTCAGAGACACTGGGAATAGTACTCTGGAGAGCAGTCAGAAGGAGCACTGTCTCGTGAGGGGATGAGACGTACGGCTGCTAACAGTGCATTTGAAAGGTGCGACGCTAAAAATCACATTAGGACTAGTTCTCCGTGACGCTCAGGATTCTATGCTCACCAGGCGGTGGCACCCGTCCAGCCCTATAAGAGACAGGAGTTAGCATATTCTACAGGCACTTATTCTGCATTACAAGGCGTACCTGTCCCCCGCACTGCCCGTACTGCTGCACAGTTCCCGGCACGCCAGTGGACGTGCTCGTGCTCGTGGTGGAAGTGGCGGCAGTGCTGCTAGTCGTAGTTCCGCCGGTCGACCCCTGTCCAAATTTCAACCATCGCACGGAACACAGCAGAAAATCGTTCTTACAGTCGAGGCTGAGCCGTAGAGGGGAGGCCCAGGAATGGGGTAGGTCGTCTGGGTCTGAGCCGCCTGAGAGTAGATGTCGATGGTCACTGCGACAAGATCAGACGAGTGGTGGCAAAAAAGAAGGGAAGAGCGAACTGACAACCGGGATCCGAGTTGCTGTACGCGCCAGGGAAAGACACGAGCTCGGCAGCCGTAGGGGCCAAGGACCCTCCGCCGCTGATGGTGATCTGTGCACACTCGGGATAGAATTGCTGAGGGAATTTTGAATAAATCGTCGACGTTATTGTGCAGAATACGACTTACGGCGGGAAGAGAGTGCAGCGCGATGGTCTCGAAACGGATCAGGTAGTTTCCGTTGGGGACCGTGGCGGGGATGACAGTTGTCCAGGACGAGTTCTGTGCAATCATCTTGCCGTCGCCCCAGTATCCGTTCCCGACCGTGCCGCTGATAAGCCCAGATTCGTCAATTTTGAACTGGGTTTCGGTCAGGGGGCATCACAAAAAGGGGAGCTGCAGTTCACTCACCCACTTGAGGGTGTTCGCGTTCACGCCGGTGCATGTGGTGCCGGGGCATTGCGCGAGGTAGGTCAACTGAAGAACGTCAGCGGAATAATGCAGAATAAGAACTCGCAGCAATTCACCATGGGTCCGTACGCGTGCGGCCAGACTTGGTTCCAGTACGCGGTGATGGGACTGCCAGCCTTCGCGTTGTTCGCTGTCAGCTGGAGAGCACCTGAGGTTCCGTCATCGTTGCACGCAATCGTCGGGTCGGTCGCATCCAGGATCGGGTTGCTATTCCAGGATTCAACATGCCCCGAAGTAAAACCCGGTTGAAATCACTGACTAGGTTGACCAGGGGCGCTGGATGGTAGTCTGGCCAGTGGCTATAAATAAATAACTTCAGTGCTGCACCATTTGACGCGTGTGAAAGACCACGGACGAGTGTTGTACGGGCTCCAACCCTGGTATACAGTGCCGCCGATGTTGTAGGACAACACCCCACCGTGAGCAAGGGCCTTGGGGAGCACGGCGAGGGCAATCAGGGCGGAGAGTTTGAACACCATTGTTGTACAGGCAAGAGGCTCGAGACTGTCGTTCAGCACATCGGTGTAGTGGCTTTTATACCTGCAAAACGCCGGAGAAACTGGCCGTCTGTATCTTGTGACGTCAGAAAAGCGAGAAAAGACATCAAAGGGGCGAAAGTACTGTCGAAAGCCCTGGGAGCGCTTACTTTGCGTGGATACCGGGATTGAGGGACGTCAGGGAGGACCTGCTTATGCGTTAGGCATTTTTGAAGGTATTTGGGCGTGCAAGAGGAGAGAAAAGCTCAATGTTTTGCGGCGAAACTTCGCGCTGGGTTTCCGGACATCATCCGAATACCCTTCTACGCGACGCGCCATGGTAGTTTTAGACTCCCCGCGTCAAAATGATCTTCTGAACTTGATGGCATCTTAGCCGCCCCTCGAGCAATCGCTGAAAGAACAAAAAAAAAAGTGGATGCCATGAAGAGGTACTACTGTACACTCTGAACCATTTGAACCATTTGGCGAATGATCGGTCGTTATTCGACCATTGCACTCGGATCGTAGTGGCTGCCGAGAAGAGTTTATCCAGCGCTCCACAAAGCAACGCGGCAGAGTCATCGGCTGGCAGCGTTCCATAATTGCGTCGCCGTATTCGCGAAAAGTTCGCGAAAAGGACAGCAGCAAGGATCAATCGCGTTTAATTTTAGCCTTCGCGAGATAAATATACATACGCTCAAGCGATGTTGCAGCTCTTCCCCGTGAAGCTGGAAGCCGGAGGTTGTCGCTGGCAGGAGCCACGGTATCATTGTACAACGGAAAGAAAACATGACTCGTCCTAAGCCGGGACTGCACTTGCGCTCGAGGCCGCGACATCTGGGCCGCGCTCCCCCTCACCCATATTGGGCAGCTCACGCATCTCAGCAGAACAGTGCTGCATTTCAGGAGTCAAATATGGGTCGGACGGGAAAAGTGAAAACACACATCAGGAAAGGCGGCTTTAAACCGTGACTGGGTGATATTCCAGGCGTGGCTCCTGGCGGCAAAGGCACGTTTCTCTGCCTCGGTCGACTTGACGGAGCCGGTGGTTATTTCGTCCGAGAGCATGAATGATAAGATGCCGGTCAATCTGCGATTAAGATAGGACGCTTAGTCTAGGTATCATTAATAGGATTGCCACGCACATCGTCGTTACACTCCAGGCTGGATTCCACTGTGCAAGAAAAAATCAGATAAGCTCTTCAGCACATTCAGAAGGACAGACTGATCCAGGATGAAAGTCGGACATAGACAAGCATATCTTTTTGTCGGGTTCGAAGCGTCCTGACGGCGTTAGCATCTGCTTGACGATGAATCTCCCAAGAGAAACGGAGATATTGCTTGGATCACCTTGATGCCCGGCGGTTTGAAAGGGTACTCTGACGGAAACTGCAGAACACCGTGGTATTCCCCACTAGCAAAATGTGAATCCGGAGGCCCACGCTAGGAGATGGGTCAGACTGCGTAAATCTTCGGGTACTGAACGAACGATAATAAAATTCCCTAGAAGAGCGATGTAATCAGGCCAGACTCGCTGAGTAGGAGGAGTTGCAGATCCTAGAGCGCACAGTTAAGGATATTCCTTTCGTCTGGCGCCCCCCACACAAACGGCGGCGACTCCTTCTGCATCGTTGCGTATTCCTTGGTAAGCTAGGGAGCTCGTGAGTTCCGGATTTGTTCCTATTGCACCCTGAAAGCTTACGCGTTTGTATGCAACTTTGCTGGCCATATTGGAGTCGATTCGTAAGTAGACGTTGTGGAGAAAGGGCTTTGCACAGCCACTCATCGTGACGGCATCCGATCCCACCTTGACCCGCCCCCTCATCTCGCCCGCTCAATGAACCTAGGTTTTCGACCTGCGAATCTCCCTAGGCTCACACATCTTCCTGTTCATCTTCAATGTCTAGTACAGGCGCGGCTGTCCTACTCGACAGCCTCGAGCGGCCAATACGCATTTCCCAGACATCCCCAGCCTACGCCTCATGAAATATTTCATCTACCACGGGGGACGTCTCAGGAAGATATCAAGAAGAGATGTTCGTCCAGTTCTTACCTCCAAAACTCCTCAATTCAATCCATGCCATGTAGACATCGAGCTTGTGAAACAGCATCACCCCGATTCCCAGTTTTCTAGGGCTCTTCCCCCGGCCGAACGGCACAGACGGTTTCAAATGATATCCTCTGCTTATGATACTCTGCGCTTCAAGAAGGTCATCATCGAGCGCGACCGTGCTACATGGGAGGAGATTGCCAGGCGGAAGCATGCCTATTCCCGGCACTCTCGTCGGGCGGAATACGAGTACGCCGAATGGAAAAACCCAAGAGTTGACGACCGGTGGACAGACCGAGTGATTCTTGCTTTTGGCTTTGTCGTGAGTTACTCCCAGCTCCATCTCCAGCTCGCCCCTAATTGATTTTCTTCGTGACTCAAGGCTCTTGTTAGTGGTCTTATTCCGGTGGTTCTTTATCCCCGGCAGCCCATAGATCGGCTTCCAAGCTCTGCTTTTCACCTATCCGAGGCCCGACGCGAGGCCCGTCTGAAGTATGAGGATAGACTAAGGGAGTTTGAGGCTAGTGGATTCAAAGAGAAATAGCGCGAGTGTGTATTTCTACTTATTCAACGTGTTTGTATGCGCGAAATGTACCATTGACCTACTTTCAGCCATTTTCTCGCGCTCACTCTCCGGCTCCTTTCAGACATCTTTTTTATCATCTCTTTTTCGCCTGGTATCCGTATACGGTCGCCGCGTTTCCGACCACCATGTCACTTTTTTGGACTTCGTATCGCGGCGTCTTCTGGAGTTTGGGACCCAAAGCATCGTCCGGGATGCTGATGCGCGGTGCATCCCCGGGTGGATTCAGGAATGGCAAGCCGCTCAGCGGGCTCTGGACTGCGAGCACCTTCAATCAGCTCCTGCGCGGTTTTTACTCGCACTTCTCTCTGGTACTTCAGCACGCACCTTGACTCGGATATCAAGCCCTTGGGTTCGACCTTGGCTTAGGCTACGCATTTCTGGCCATTTTGACCTCGGTACCGTCTGGGCGCGCGCAATGCGCGGGGGATCTTTTTCCATTGATGGCATTTCCGTGCTCTTGCGTTTTGGTGCGCACGGACCATCGGGCTTTCGGATATCACTCGGGTCGTCACCCGTTTTCTCCCGCACGCCGCCAATCATTGCGTATCTGGGTGCTAATTCGTCGCATGTGCCGCACGGGATTCCAAATTCCGAGTCTCGATGCCGAGCCCTGCTCGATGGGCTTTCTGGCTCATGTTTTTTTCTGCCCGTGCCTGTCTGGTTTTCCGAGCTCATGCTCGATGCCGGGCCTCTGCTCGATGGGTTTTCCGGGCTCCGCGTGATGGGATCTCGCCTGCACCCGCCTGTGGGGTTTCCGAGCTCGTGCTTGATGCCGAGCCTCCGCTCGATGGGTTTTCCAGGCTCCGCCTGATGGGGACGCGGACGGCACCTCACCATGTCGCTTTTTGGAACGTCAAACCCTGGCTCCTCGTGGACTCTGGGACCCAAAGCACCGTCCGGGGTGTTGATGCGCGGTGCATCCCCGGGTGGATTCACCAACGTCGAGCCGCTCAGCGAGCTTCTCTGGACAGCAAACGCCTCCGCTTGATTCCTGCGCGTTCTCCGCTCGTACTCTTCTCGAACTTTTGAGCCACTTGCCTCGGACATCAAGACCTTGTGCTCTACCGTCGCGACCACATTTTGGTTCCGAGCTTTCCTGTCTCAATGCCGAGCCTCTGCTCGAAGGAGGTCCGTGCTTCCCGCCTGATGGATTCTTCGCATATCCATGCGCGTGGTTTCCGAGCCATCTTTTGCTCGACGGGTTTTCTTGGCTGCTGGTACTCTGTACCTGATTAGTCTGCCCTTACTTTTCCCCTTCAACAAGGGTCCCTTTCCTGCACTGTTCTTTCGAGAGCGGTCTTGACACAAACCCTAGTTTTTCTCTTCGGAGTACTGGGGCTTGTTGCATGCATCTGCAAAGGGAAACACCCACGACAGCTTTCTGTGTACTGGTGGACACTGGGGAGTTTTGCCGGGGAGGAGGGAACTCCTCTCGTACACCAGCTATTTAGCTGAGTGGCCAGGTCCCACGAGGTTGCACCCAGTGGTCCCGCCTATTCAGGGCCAGCCAATTCACGGTAAGTCAGCGTCTTGTGGTCATGGACCCCCTGGAATGATGTTGTGCTCCGTTGGCATCTTGGAGATTTCTGTGAGGATAACCACCCGTACAGTACTTCATGTTTGTCTCCGGTAGACTCGTTGTTCATGTTGTGGACCACGCGAGTATAATAACCCCCCCCCCCCCCCCCCAATCGGAATTGTTCACATCATCAGCAATGCGCCATGGCTTCATTCGGCAGATTACGACAAGTCAACTCGAGTCGCCTCAGCAGGCCTCAGCTGCAAACACGGTTGATTGCAGCTTATCTTATCATGAATTTCTTCTTGATCTAAGACGGATCGAATCGACGACACGGAACGCATTTCCTGAGCGTATGTCATTCATTCGGTCTCATCTCCCACCCATTGCCATGCTTTCTAGTGCTTTGGAACGCATGTATACAACATTGAAGATACTTCAGGCATTGATACCTCCCAAGTGAGAACAATTACCTGTACGCCGCCGCGAAGCCGAGACAACGCATTGAATGGGTGGTCGTAATGAAGTGTCTTTGATTGTTGCTAAACTTACTAGGGCTCGGATCCGCTCAACCATCCTCCCTGTGTGAAGTCGTCTTTTGTTTTGAAGTAAACTCATGAACAAGTTAGGAATACACGAGCCTGCCTTGTGGTACCCTCTCACAGCAAATGTAAGCGCCATTCTTTGAAAGCTGTTAGATGCTAATTGTGTCGCGATCCGCGGTGGAGAACCCTTTCGGTAGGCGCCCAAGAAAAGCCCGTCGCACTGACATTGTCGTTCCTCCGCTTCGATTTTGCAGACCCGATTAAATCCCAAGCCGTTCACGCGGTACACCAGCCATCTTCCGGAGGAAACTGGTACGCAGTTCTCTCGACGAATATCTCCTGACAAGCGTGTACATTAGGACCCACAGATATGCATCGAACATCAGGAGCGAAAGATCCGGCTGAGGTGCGTAGCCACGGTGTCAACTTTGCTCTTGTCCTCATTGTATCCTTGTTGTGCGTTGACAACCACACTTTCGTCGTGAGGGAGCTTGTTCGTATATATACGCAGCGGCCCATCGCCGTTTCTGCGCACCACGCTCATCCGAAAAATATTCCAGCACCACAACCGACATCCGTCCATCGCTCTCCTCCCCAAACATGTCCTCATCGCAGCTCTCTGATTTGACAGAATATGACTATTCCCAAACTGCGCATTCGAACGGTTCACAGACTACTGCACCTTTTGAATTTCCCCCCATCTCCCCGCCATTCCTCGAGCTATCGCAGAAAGCGCGCGCTCAGTTTGCCGCCACCAGCACCAATGTGAACACCCGTCCCCCGAAACATTACGATATGCATTTGCATGACGATTTGATCCTGAAGCAGGTCAAGTTTAT
Organism: Mycena polygramma; assembly: GCA_029449255.1. Classification (NCBI taxonomy): domain Eukaryota; kingdom Fungi; phylum Basidiomycota; class Agaricomycetes; order Agaricales; family Mycenaceae; genus Mycena; species Mycena polygramma. The sequence continues at coordinate 1,015,935 of JARKID010000022.1, forward strand.
GCCAGATGGCACAGATATCCGCGGCCATCTGTGTGCTGCGGTTGACAATGCATTCGAAACCCACGCTGTAGATTTGCCCTCGGGAGTCATTCCAAACGAGGTGAAAATCGCTGGGTGGAAGGCGGGGCGGTTCATGACAAATGAAAGCGCCATCGTCGACTTCTACCACAACACAACGGCAAAAACGGCACTCAAGTTGGCTTCCGGTCTGGCACTGGGAAGCCAGGGATGGACGCGTCTGTTGAAATTCGGGCAGACTGACCCAGAAAACTTTGGCGGCGGCGCAATTTCGGATGGGTTTCTGTCGATGGATCCGCTCCAGATCGGTATCGCCAAGGGCGACTGCGGACCCGCTGGCGAGCGCTTGATCAACCTCCTTGAGGATGATCACATTTGCAATCGCGCATTGCTGGTCTGGGAATTTAAAAATATGAAAGCGGGCGGGGCGCCTGTGATGGAAGAGATCGCCGCAATTGCGAGGTCGGAACGCCCGTTCCACTGGACCCACTGCGAGAAGGAGGCCAGTTGCACAAACAAGCAGCAGCATTTCACTGGAGATGGAAGCGTACGAGTTACTGGTGATCGCAGGGGATTCGATGCCGATTGGGGCACACTGGAGGTGTTCGATTCCGATGCTGGCGAATCGCAGTCGCAGTCGCAGTCGCAGTCACAGACACAGTCGCAAGACATCGATAGCAGCGCAGCCGATCCTTCCCATTTGGACGGAGACGGACTAAAGGCGAGACATATCTTACAACAGGTGAGTTTTGAGCCGAAGACGGAACAAGACTAACCTCTAGCTTAGGTCTGGGCGCAAGCTGTGAAGCACGACACCACATATCTCGTTATCCACTCCGGAAATCATGAATATATCGGTATGCGGCATCGTGCAAGTCAGACACTGTTTCTCTCCGAACTCTACGCTCCCTCTGCGTGCGACCCTTGCGGCGGTTACCTGAAACTGCACACCGGCCTGTACCTTTCTGCAGTTAAGGATGCCGAGCAGCGCGCTTTTTTGATGCAGCAGGCTCGAGTCGCGACACCAAATACCGTACCCGAAACTTGGACGCGCAATTACAAGTGCATCCGGGCCAAGAAACCACGAAAGGAGAGGAAAGCGGTGATTCCCCAAGCATCCTCGGACTACGAGGTACGCTTTCGCACCATTAGCCGGACTTCGAATGCTCATGGAAATATGACAGGATTTTATCGCCATATTCAAGAGACAGGATCAATTTGCTTTTGTATCTCCAAAGCACCCCATCTTTTTTGACCTCGACGTACCGGTAAATTTCACGAAGTGCGGCACACGCCCCCCACTAGATTCGGACCATCCAAGTCTTCTTTTGACCGTGGAGGAAAAATACGGAAATTGTTACCGCGCAAAATTGAGCGGTGTCCTATACGAAGACGTCGACGCTGGGGAAGCAAACCCTCCCGCTCAACGAGTGGCGATCAAACTTGCCGAAACCGACCAGCAGCGGGAGAAGTTGCGCCACGAATACAGTGTGTATTCCACCCTCTCCGCAGCCGACGAGTTTCCTACGGGAGTTTTACGACCGGTCTACCTTTTCGAGGCTCACCATAGTGGAGACCACGTCCTTGCTCTTGTCATGCCGAATGCAGGTGCTCCATTTGAACGGAAGAATTATGATGCCAAAAGCAGAAAGGCTATAAAGTACGCACCATTCTGAGCAAGTGTTCCTCGAACCTCCATTGACCGAGCTTTTCAGGGTGGAATTCAAGCGTATTCTCACCGCTTTCCACACCGCAAACTATCTTCACCACAGCTTGGACCACAAGATTTTGTTGGTCGATGATGACCTACGGTTGACGATGGTTGGGTTGGGGAATGCTAGATATGAGATGAGCCTTACGGGTGATGTGCATAAATGGGACAGAGCGGTGGCGAGGGAAAATGTGATGCTCGACACCCTGTTTTGATGCTTGCTTGTACCAGAATGTCTATTTATTTTCTCTGGACGGAAAACAGTTTAGGGAGTACGGACTGAATCAGCGTCAGTAAAGTTGCCCTCTAGAAGCTGCGTGAGACGAAAAAGTTCCCGTTTTAGCCCTATCTCAGGCGGATCGAGCTCTGCCTGGTCGAAGTCTATTATGGCTGCTTCTCCGTCGTCGTTGAGCAGTAAATTGGGTGGGCGCATATCGCGGTGACGCACGCCAGCCTTGTGAATGTCATCTAAAACCGCTAAGAATGCGGCTCTGATTGTTGTTCAAAAATCATATAGGAGAGGTTGTGATGAAGAACTCACTTTTCTGCCGCAGACACGTGAACATTGGTCTTGTCCTCTAGCAGGTGCGTCTGAGCAAGCGAACGGCCACAATGGTTCATGACCATAATGGTCGCCGTGCCCTCGATATCTTCAAATACCCCGAGGATCTTGGGGACTCCCGCTACTTTGGCCGCAGCTAATCGCTCGTACACAGAGAATTCGTGTTGCAGGCGTTCCTGTTGATCTAAACATAAAGCGAGTTTAACAACCACATTTCCAGTGAGGAGCTGTTCATCTTTGGTCTGAACTTCGATTACGGCTTCGTGAATGACGCCGGTAGCGCCGGAGCTGAGTTCTGGCCCAAGGGTTAGGGTTCCATACTCTGTGGGTCCATAAGATGCTTTGGTCCTGCGCGGTGGGCGCCGACGGATATTCGGAAAAAGACTTGGACCCGAACGGGCAAAGGATGCGGGGGTGACCGAATTGTAAATGCCGTATACTAGTCGAACCAAAAGAAGATTTCGAGGCGAAGCCTCAGCAAACAGCCGCTGACATATCTCATTTTCAACTGTTCTCTCAGACAAACGGGCTTGTAGGACGCACCTCTATACTGCTACTCGGTGTGTTCTCCGTTTTCTGACGCTTCCTAGAGGGCCCTTGGATCTGGTCGATTTCAGGGGTACCGCGTTTAGCGGCACTACCTCTGGTCACGCGATGACTGCCTTCCGCGATAGCCTTCTCCCCAACGTCGCGGACTTGAAGATAACGGTCGACAGCATCGCGGTACGCCGAGATGTAGAGACCGATATGAACCCTGCCATACGGAGGATCACACGCTGGGACGTACATGACATCAGAGAGAAAGAGCGTTTGGGTTCCCCGGTGCCGGATCCCGATCCGTTCACGAATACCGTTCGTGAAAATGATGAATGTGGAGTCTTCAATCACGGCCTCGCTCCAGCCCTTTTGTGAGGAGACAGACACGGATCAGCCGAATGTAACAGGGAAGTCTGGATGGACATTACATGTTGCAGGAAATCCTCCGTCGACCGATCTGGGGCTCGAAGGAACGAGATAGCGGGTGTAATTCGGGTTTCCTCTGCACGAAGTGCAACTGTATTTCGAGTTCGAGCGGGTTTGCCTTTACGCGCAGTCTTCGCGGCAGGGAGGCTCTTTAAACGAGCACTTCGCCGAGGAGCAAGCGGTTGACCTCTGAGTACCGAAAGACAGGCGGATAGGTCGAGATTCTGGGGTTGCGTAAGGGGAGGTGCCGTCCACGGGACATGGATTGCGTCGTGACTGGGGAAACAACGGGGGTTGGAAGGTCGGAAGCCGGTGGTGCTGCAGAGCCCCGGTGTGAAGGATGACAGTGATAGTGACCGGCCCATGTCTTCAAGGACCTGATCTCCCTCCGGGGATGGGGGATATATTTGCCATGTCCCTAGCACCGGACAATGCTTGACCACTCCAAGCAAGTGGTCCTGTGTTTCCGCATCATAGTCGCGGAATACCTGCTCCACTATCAAAAGTTCGCTACGCATACGCTGGATAGTAAGGGCGTTGCCGTCGAGAACGAATTGGGGCCCGTGTGCGAGTGGCTCCCAATGCTCCTCCCGTTCGCGATTCCCCCAACGGAAGATGGAGAGGAAATTGAGGGGACGCATCAATAGCAGAGAGGCTATGGGGTGGAAAAAATCAAGGGCCGTCATTTGAAAATGCCGGGATACACCGTATGAACCGGCGACGGCCTCTGTGCTGGTATACGCTGCATGGCTGCGCGCTTCGTCGAAATCGACAGCCGTTGCCTCTGCGTTATCCGGTATCGAGAGCCCGGAGGTCAAAACGTTGTTGAGTGCTTCATCGGCCACGTCCGCAAGAGTTTGAGGGAGAGATGAAAGAGGGAGAACGCGTCGAAGTAAAAGCCTCTCGTCAATGTGTCGGTCGTGGAAGGACAAGCGCTTGTCCGGAATGGGAGTCGTGTGGTTTCTTGAACAGCGTATCGGAGGAGGACAATAATCGAATATGAATTCGACATCCTCCTTCCCTGTGTATCGCATCGCAGGCTGAGTGGTGGAAGTACACAAAGTAACGTGACAGGTGGCGGTGCTCTGCTTGGATCGAGTGACACCGTGTCCGACACGTAATGTTTTGGTCTATTTGCGTGGCATCCCTATTTGGAAGGTCCCCCTTTTCGTCAGTGGTACTGCCAGCACATCTCCGCGTTGCTGATAGAAGACTTCTCACATACGTAAGTTCAGAGCTGGGAAACTCAGTACTATTTCCCTCTGGTTTCTAAATCCTTTTTTCAAATGAAATGCTCGCCGCCATCTGAATCTCCGAGTCTAAGCTAGGATCAGGCTGGACTAGCATTCCGCAACTCCAACACACCGGTCTTTCTTCAGAAAATAAGCACCACTATCTAGCCTAGTCGAAAGCCGAAATTGTTTCTATATTGCAATCCACAGCTTTCAGTGTTCACATCGCAATTTTCAATGGGTCTAAGCGGGGTTAAACATCAGGGAACGTTTTCCAGAGACCTTGCACCTCCTTGATTTTTTCCAAGCCATTTCATGACCTGGACTCATTGTATCGCAGGTGGTATATACCGAGGTACGAGCTTTTTTGTTCGGGGGTCTGTCTATGTACGAGAGACTGGATGGTAAAAACTTTGCGAAATTAGCCCTGGCGCCCTTCCTCGACACAACTTCTGAGGCCATACAGGACGCTTCTTGGTCTCCCTAATTTAACGCTAAATAATTCACCAGCAAACTGTGCGAAATAAGACCATCTCGAGAAGATTGATCACAGCGTTGTATTTCATGTTTGTAACTGTACAATGTACTCATGTACACAGCTCATACACACACATAATTATAGCACGTCAGCACTCGTGAGCTTTCCGTCCAGAAGCTTTCTGAGACGAGCAAGTTCCCGCCCCAGAGCGATTTCGGAGGGATCAAACTCCGCCTGGTCGAAGTCGATTATGACTGTTTCTCCGGCATCATTAAGGAGCAAATTCGTAGGACGTATGTCCCGGTGCTCCACACCAGCTTTGTGTATGGCGTCTATAACGGCAAGAAATGCGACTCTGGTGGTTGGTTAGGTACCCGATGAGCATCTTGGATCAAAAACCCACTTTTCTGCCTTTGACACGCGCACATTGGTTTTGTCCCTCATCACACGCGTCTGCGAAAGCGAACGGCCGCAATGGTTCATCACCATGAGTATTGCGCCGCTTTCGATGTCCTCGTATATCCCGAGAATACTTGGAATTACTGTCACCTTGGCTGCAGCGAGTCGCTCGTAAACGGAGAATTCGTGACGCAGCCGCTCTCGTTGATCCGGGTACAAAGCCAATTTTGCCACAACTTTCCCGGTCAGCACCCGGTCGACCTCGGTCTGAACTTCGAATACGCCCTCGTGAACTGCTCCGGTAGCACCCGAAGTGAGCTTGGGCCCAAGTGTTATAGTTGCGTACTCTGTCGGAGTATAAGAGGCTTTGGTCGTCCGTAGTGGTTGTGGGAACACCTTCGGGAAAAGAGTGGGACCCGAACGAATGAACGACGCCGGGGCAACGGAGTTGTAGATTCCGTATACAAGGCGAACCAAAAGCAAATTCCGCGACGAAGTCTCTGTAAATAGACGCTAGTAAGCAGGTGTAAGTGCTGTGCACTCTTAAACAAAACTCAAGGAGGTCATACCTCCGTAGTGCATTGATGATCCTCCATTTTCGTATGCTCCGTTTTCCGACGAGAAGACGGCCCTCGAGTCTGATCGATTTCCGATCTACTGCGTTTGGCAGCACTACGTCTGCTCACGCGATGACTGATAGGCTTCTCCTCCTTATCCCGGACATGAAGGTACCGGTCTACAGCATCGTGATACGCAGTGACGTATAGACCAATATGGACCCTGCCATACGCAGGTTTGCACGCCGAGACAGACATGAGATCAGAAAGAAACAGGGTCTGCGTCTCCCTGTGTCGGATTCCGATGCGCTCGAAAACACCGTTGGTAAAAACTATGAAGGTAGAGTCTTCAATGACAGCCTCGTTCCAGCCCTTTTCAAGCAACAAACAAATCAGTGGAAGGTAAGAGGACGAAAATGGATGAACCCCACATGTTGCAAGAAATCCTCTGTGGACCGATTAGTGTTACAGTGGGCGGGGACGGCGGGCGTGATTCGGGGGTCTCTTCTGGCAAGTGGTTGACTGCGGAGCGCCGCGAGAGAAGCGCCTCGGAGCACATCGAGAAGGCTGGGTTTAGCCTGAGCCGGTGGTGTCCATGCGTCGTGACTGGGGGCACAAGAGCTTTGAGACGGCCGAAACCCAACAGTGGTGCAAATGCCCGGCGTGAACGACCCCGGCAATACTATCCGCCCCATATCCTCCAGGACTTTATTTCCCTCCAAGGACGGCGGGTATATCTGCCACGTCCCAAGCACCGGAGCATGCTTGACCACTCCCTGCAACCGATCCCGCGTTTCTCCATCAAGGTCGCAGACCACTGTCGACGATATGGATAGTGTGCTGCGCCGACGCTTGATGGTGAGGGCGTTCCCGTTCACAACGAAGGGGATCCCGTGTGCAAGCGGCTCCCAGTGTTCCTCGCGTTCGCGACAACCCCATTGGAAAACGGTCTCGAACTTGAGCGGGCGCAGCAACAATAGCGATGCCGTTGGAAGGAAAAAGTCAAAGGCCTGCATTCTGAGATGGGTATATAACTCATATGAGCCAGCTATGGGCTCGGCGCCCGGATCTTTGGCGTTTTCGCGCGCCCTCTCGAAGCTGACGAGTCCGTTTTGGTCCGCATTGTTGGGTATGGGTAGTCTCGAGTCCAGAACGGTCTGGAGTGCTTCATCAGCGGCGCATGCGAGGGTTTGGAGGAGGGATGCAAGAGGAAGAACGCGTCGGAGCGAGAGGCCCTCGTCGATGTGTCGGTCATAAAAGGTCAAGTTCCGGGGTGGAATAGGAATGGCGTGGTCCCCTGTGCAGTATATCTTCGGAGGGCAGTAGTCGAATATGAATTCGATGTTCTCCTTCCCGGTGTAACGCATCGGGGGAAGAGCAAGCAGGCCACACAGGGGCGACGCTTACATAATCGAAAACATCGTGAAAGGTATCCGTGACTGGGCCGACTGAGAGGACCGAGACTTGGGATAAAGACGGACTCAGGTCCTGTACAATGATAATACACGCACGTACATATAGGCGGCCTCAGTACCTGCTGCGTCCGCGACCTGCTTTGGCCTTCGCAGCACGCTTTCTCTCCCGCTCCTCTTCCTTCGCGCGCGCGCCTCGCTGGCGGGGGTCGATGACCTCGTAGTCCCGCTCCGCCTTCCGCGTCTCCTCCCCGTCGTCCTTGGGGAACCGCAGCGCATGTCCCATGAACCCCGCATCATCGTCCACCTCCATCCCCGGGTCCTCGTCGTACCCCAGCTTCGGCGCCTCCTCGCCCCCTGCGTCTGCGTCTGCGTCCACCCCCTCTGCGGCTGGCATTTCCTCCTCCACGGACACACTGGCGAGCTTCCCCCGGAACGAGTTCAGCAAGGCCAGGACGTCGCCCTCGTCCCGCCGCTTGCCCTTGGTGTGCAGCCCCTTGCCCTTAGCGTACCGCGCGAGCTCCTCCTCCAGATACGACTTGCTCTTCTTCGTCTTGCGCATCGCCGCCAGCTCGTCGTCCGAGTCGCCCCCGCCGCCCCGCCGCCGCGCGAGCGAGCGGATCTCGGCCTCCATCTTCTCGATCTCCGTCTTGCGCGAGTTCCTGCGACACAAAAAATCATCAGCGGGGATGGCTGAGTGGGGGAGACGAAGGACTGACGCGGACGAGGCGACCTCCTTGGCGTGCTTCTCGCGGATCTTGGTGATGTCCTCGTTCTTCTTCGAGGACGCGGGTCGGTCGTCGGTCGCGCGCGCCGCTGGTGCAGGCATGCCCACAAAGTCGGGCACGGTTACCGCCACAGCTTGCGGGTCGTCCACCACTACCCATGCACGGTCAGCGGGGCGTACAGGAAGGAAAGGAAGGCAGACGCACGGTCAGGGCGCACGATCGCCTTCTTAGCGAAAGTCACCGGCGCGGCCTCCTCGTCCTCGCCGAAACTGAGCAGCTGGACGTTCCTGTGTGACTTGAGATATGGGCGTCGCGAAGAAAGGACGAGGCATACTTTTTGGCACCCTTGCGCCGCTCCGCCTCCTCCCGCTCGCGCTGCGCCTCTTCTCGCGCCCGCTTCTGGGCACGCTTCTCGGCGGCGGTGATTCGGGGTACGATGTCATCGAAGGGGTTGTCGACTATCTTGATGGATTTGATTTTCGGAGGACTGCGGCTCGTGAGTGGGTGGCAGCTGAAGAAGGCAAATGCGTACTATACTGGTCGTCCGTTCTCTCCGAGTTCTAGAAGAACTTGAGTAACTGATTATGGTCGAAAGTGGCTGGCCGTACCCATCTCTCCAATTTTCATCACATCTAGCCAGAATTAGAGCACATAGCAACGTTGTATCAGCGCCACGCACTGTACACCGTGTCTCCCATGCAGCGGCCAAACAAGGTGTGTTTTCCATGAAGCTCGTCGGCGCGGTCTGTAAAATGCGTTTGAGGCCCGTGCGGACACTCAGAGGGACAACGCACCAAGAGTAATGATGAACTGCGAGTCGTTTGAGTTTTTCGTGCCGTTGTTGGCCATGGCCACGATACCGCGGTGGGCAAAGCGCAGCCGGGGATGGATCTCATCCTCGAAGGGCTCTGTGCAGCCATATGAGAAACCGCCATGCTGTCTGCCAAGGAAACTTGCCTCCATAGATTGACTCTCCTCCACCGCCCGTGCCAGTTTTGTCGCCGGTTTGGACCAGAAAGCCAGGAACGACTCTAAGCAATTCAGTCAATCCATACGTTCTTGCGCAAGTCCTACGAGCCGCACCGGTGAAATATCACATTATCATAGTACCCTGGACAGATTCGCATGAAGACACGAACATAAAAGCTTCGGAAGACTCACAGACCCTCCAAGGCGAGCTGGATGAAATTGCGACATGTTTTTGGCGTTTCCTGAGACGGTTTGAAGCCGTTTTCCGGGGAGTCAAAGGCTGGATACCTTTGCCCAGAGCTCTACATCGATCTCTCCTACAGTCGTATCGATTATTACGCGTCCATTGGTTGGGAGAGCCATCCAGAAGGTGAAAGGAAAGACGCACAGCCACACATTTTGTCTTGTTTATCTGATTTTCATTCCTGGAACGTTAATGCACCCGACACGCAACCATGCACACGGGGGAAGGAGGATGTCGACTTCATTTTCGACTATTGTCCCCCCAAGGTATACTGCACAGTAGACCATGCAATTCTGATTCCGACCAGGTTGAACCTCTCCTTTCACGACGCCACATCGACGAGAGGCTCTTACTTCGACGCATTCTTCCCCTTGCGTCTCTCCTCCAAACCCTCGCAGACGTGGCTGATGAAGCGCTCAAGACGGTTCTGGATTCGAGTCTGCACATCCCTGATGAGGCGGAAGAAAACTGGAAGACAGCGGAATGGGTATCGAGATGGCGCGCGAAAATGCCGAGGACCATAGCACCGAGCCCATAGCCGGTTCTCACGGGGTGTCTCGACATTTCAAAACGAAGGCCTTTGCCTTTTTCCATCCAACGGCCTCGCTGTTATTGATGCGCCCCCTCACGTTTGACTCCATTTTCCAATAGGATAGTCGTGAACGTGAGGAACACTGGGAGCCACATGCGCACGGAATCCCCTTCGTTCTCAACGGGCACGCACTGACCATCAAGCGTCGCCGAAGCACACTATCTATAGCGGCGGAAGTGCTCCGTGACTTTGATGCAGAAACACAGGACCATTTGCAGGGAGTGGTCAAACATTGCCCAGTGCTAGGGACGTGGCAGATATACCCGCCATCTTTGGAAGGGAACGAAGTCCTCGAAGATATGGGTCGGATAGTGCTGTCGCTATCGTTCACGCCGGAAATTTGCACCACTGTTGGGTTTCGGCCGTCTCAAAGCTCTTGTGCCCCCAGTCACGACGCTATCCATGGGACATGGACAGCACCATCCCATGCTAAGCCTGTCCCTCTCGATGTACCCGCTTCTCTGTCGGCACTGCGAGGTCAACTACTTGCCACTCCTCGTCGAAGCGCTCGTTTGAGGGACACTTCTGGCCGGGGCGGTACAAAACCTACCCGAACTCGAGATCCTGTGCGAGTGCGCCCTGAAGAACCGCGAATCATACCCGCCATTCCCGCCATGCGTGCCACTGATAGGTCGACGGAGGACTTCTTACAATATGTGAGGTTCATTTGTTCTTGTCGTTTTACCGTCGGCTGATCTGTTGCTGCTCAAAAAGGGCTGGAACGAATCTGTCATTGAAGACTCCACATTCATCGTTATTACAAACGGTATTTTTGAGCGCATCGGGATCCGACAGAGAGGAACGCAGACCTTGTTTCTGTCTGATCTCATGTCTGTCTCGCGCTGCAATCCTGCATATGGCAGGGTCCATATCGGTCTCTATATCACGGCGTACCGCGATGCTGTGGATCGTTATCTTCAAGTCCGCGATGCGGAGGAAAAGCCTATTATCAGTCGTCGTGTGACCAGAGGTAGTGCCGCCAAACGCGGTAGTCCGGAAATCGACCAGACACGAAGGCCATCTGGACGCCAGAAAACTGAGGATGATTCAAGCACTATCGAGGTATTGCCTACCCCCACATTTTTCATTGCTCTTTGTCTGAACGCCTTTTCCCCTGTTGCCAGCGTTTGTTTACAGAGGCTTCGTCGCGGAATTTGCTTTTGGTTCGCCTTGTATACGGAATCTACAATTCCGTGACCCCCGTGTCATTCATGCGTTCGGGTCCCACTCTCTTCCCGAAGGTATTTACACGGCCACCACAGAGAATCAAATCTTCCTATGGACCAACAGAGTACGCGACTGTAACACTTAGGCCCGAGCGCGCTTCGGGTGCTACCGGAGCGGTTCACGAGGCCGTATTCGAAGTTCAGACCGAGGATGATTAGGTGCTCACCGGGAAAGTCATCGTTAAGTTGGCTCTGTACCCGGACCAACAAAAGCGACTGCGTCACGAATTCTCTGTTTACGAGCGACTCGCTGCGGCCAAGGTGACGGGAATTCCGGCTATTCTGGGGATATACGAGGACATCGAAAGCGCCGCTATGCTCATAATAATGAGCCATTGCGGTTGTTCGCTTTCGCAGACGCGTTTGATGAGGGACAAAACCAATGTGCGCGTTTCAAAGGCAGAAAAGTAAGTTTTTGTTACAAGATGTTCATTGGGTACCTAACCAACCACCACCAGAGCCGCATTTCTTGCCGTTATCGACGCCATTCACAAAGCTGGTGTGGAGCACCGGGACATACGTCCTACGAATTTGCTCCTTAATGATGCCGGAGAAACAGTCATAATCGACTTCGACCAGGCGGAGCTTGATCCCTCTGGAATCGCTCTGGGGCGGGAACTTGGCCATTTCAGAAAGCTTCTGGATGGGAAGCTCACGAGCGCTGATGCGCTATGATGCGGCAATGTCACGGTCCCCATAAGTATGTGTAAATATACAGTTATTAAAAACGAACTCCAGCATTCGTTCTATGAACAATCTTCTCGACGATGGGCCCAAGTTCACGCCGAGTGGTGTTGCCTTGAGGAATTCTTTGGGATTCTTTGATAGCTGCAGCCACGTGGCTCTCGGCGCCAAACTCTTATCGCAAGCCAGAATTCGAGAAGGAAGCTAACATGAGTCACTAATTTCAACAGAATACAGCGGCCGATATTTCAAACAATCTCAACGAGTTATGCCATAGCCGTGCCACACCGGCCCATCTTATTTCGCACAGCCTGTCGGTAAATGAGCTTCAAATTATGAAGACCGAGACTCAACCTGCCTGGTCTCAAGGAGTGGGAGCCAAGAGCGCGACGGTGGCGCAGACGCCGGAACAGGTACCGAGGGCGGCGTTGCACGCGAGAGCGGCGGCGGGTGCAGCAGGGGCAGCTACCACCGTTCCAAAAACGAGTCCGGCGCCGGCGTAGCAGGCTACTGCGACGGTGTTGCAGCCTGCCGCATGCGCGATGAGCACTAGTGCAAATGCGACCAGGGACGGCCAGAGCAACTCACCCGTCTGGCAGAGAGCATAGGAGATCGGTCCACCCTGAACAAGTGGGATAACAGCGAGAGTGATAAGGGGCACAAAGAGGGTTTTAAAAGCGCGCATGGTGGTGCGAATGAAGGGGGCCTTCATCTACCGCCCGCATTTATGTCCAGAATAGACGCCCGATAGGCGCCGGGTTCGAAAATGGGCGCTTCCGCTTGGCTTCCATTTCGTACTCGTGGACTCTGTGCTTCTGCCGTGATTTAATTTCCCCTAAAAGAAGCATCCAAGGACGCTTTGCTACAATCCCATTTCGCCGATACAAGCTTAGATGTTGAGGAGGATAATCGCTTCACAAGCAGTTGAACTACACAATCAAATTGAACTAGGCGATAAAACTAGCGAACACCGAACTCATGGGGGCACTTTGCGTAAAAGAACCAAGGAACCGTTGCAGTCTAGGTGGCGCTGGAAGGAATGGCAAAATCCGTGACGACGGTTCGGCGAGAAAAAATAGAATCAACGAGGTGTTTAAGTATGCGACTATGGTACACTAAAGTTCCTCGGTGGAGCTCGGAATTTGAGCGGGGAGTACATACGGTGGTCGTTACCCGCCAGCTTGATTTAAGCGAACATATTATGATGCCATCAACTTCTCCGGCGCCACCACCGGCGAGCCTCCGTCCATTGTCCTCCTCTTTGAGTTGTCCTACCCAACAAAGCAGGTAAGGCTCCCGAACTACATTCTGCCTCCGTGGGCATCCCAATAATTCCCTTTCTATACGGTTCCAGGCAGTTCACAACGAATTTTTGTGTGCCACCGTTCTCACGAATTCATCCGAAAACTGGTGTATCTACTCACCGTTGACACGCCGCGGTTTTTCTCGAGTCTCTTGACCTCCATGCGAAGGAAAAGAATCCCTGGTATAGGTCAGAAGCAAGGTCCATGACGCACTTGAGTTTTCAGGTACGATCACCTATATAGCCCAATATACCACTCTAGTTAGTGTTGGAGATAGGTTTACCGATCGATCAGCTGGGCATTTATCTGCCATGTGGCTGTGTAATTATCTGCCACCTCCTTATTCCTCGGGCCATAGGCCTGCTAAAAGCCTGAAAATATTTGAGGGGTGATATAAAAGAATACTGTCAGGTTTTGTCGACTTACATTTGCCATTCACGTCGTGGGGATGAAGATATCAAGGCATGGCAGATAAATTTGTGACATGGCAGATAAATTGTCACGGGTCAGGTGGCTGATGTGACACGGATCAATGCCGGTCCTTTTCTCGTTCTTTCGACGCGTCTTTGGCGCGTCTTGGTCGGTGAACGGCCTGTGAGCGTGCCAATGCGTGTTAAATATCTCTCAACACAGCTTGGGATCCACTAGGAAGAAAAAATCCGGTTCCGGAGCTGCGAAACATCGAAATTGGCACGGTTCAAAATTGGTTCAAAACTTTTAAACCCCGTATCAGCCTTGTGTCAGCCACTGAGTCTCAACCTCAAGCATCGTTTCTAAGACCATTCACAACGGGATTTTACTGATTCCTTTTGCCGGAATATCCAATACTATTTTCTGGAGCCCATTCTGGTACATAGACGGCTCTGGCTTGGTTCAACTTCTGCCCGTCAATTTTTTCTTGCCACAACAATGAGAAAGGCTGAGAAAGCAGTCCTTTTGAACCACCGATGCACTGTTGTGCAGCTACTCCATAGAATGAAAGATCCTCAGCCTGCTTAGAATATAATGCAGGATCAGTGTCAACTCAACATAAGTCTTGTGAAAAAACAAGTTTGCTTTCTATGATTGATAAGGACAAAACTAAGGACAAAAAATCTGGATTTCACCCTGAACCGGTCATCTCAAGCCACTAGCAGCTTCCTTTGTACCACATAGGGTCTTCCGGGCTTCTCGGGGATCCTTCCTTTTTCGATTTCTTTTTCTGATTTTTTCGTCTTTTGACACCCAGTAGAATGGTCGGAAAACCTGGAGATATAGCCGGTCTCCAACACTAACTAGAGTGTGTTTAGCGTAATTCTCGAATAGCCAATAAATATCCAATAGCTCATCGCTATTTCGTTAGCTCTTAGCGTTATTTAGCGGTAATTATCGCTAGCGAGCGGCGGGGCACCCGCCCTCCATCATTCTCTTGATCGCTGCCATCAAAGATGGGCGGCGACGTCGTGAAGCGCCCTTCCCGCGCCATCCCATCACTCCCATCAAAAGCACTGCCGTGCCCGCCCAAGTCGTCTGTTGCGGGCTCAAAAATAGCCGTAAAATCGCAATAAAATCAGGGGTATATCCTGTCCAAATTATAAGTGTAATACCCAACACCACTTCGCGTATTTGGCCCGGGAAAACACCAAGTACTCTTAATTGCTTTAGAAGTGGGTGTAAAACAGAGACGCAGTACTATATTGAAGCTAACAGACGATGCATGACGAGGCAGGGTATGTAAGGGTTAAAACCCCGGCCTCACGCCTGCGTTTTGCGCTTCTTCCCGGCGTCACTCCGCGTCTTGCGCACCTTCTTTTGCGTAACGGGTGGGTGGACTTCGCCGTTGTCGCTAATCTCCGTGGCGGCCTTGCGCTTCTTGCCTGCATCGATGCGCTTCTTGCGGGGTGCCTTTGTAGCCACACTGTCGACTGCCAGCGTCGCCCCGTCGCTGGCGCTTGTGCGCACTCTTTTTGTGCCAGTGGTGCCTTCGCCGCCTTCGTCCCTCTTTCTTTTATTTCTCGCCCCCTCTCTATTGGTAGAGACAGAGAAAACGGCCGGCGGAGGCAGCAGCAGGGCTGCGGAGAGCTCCGCATCTCCAGCGGCCGCAGGCATGCCGGCGGCGTCAAAGCTCTTGCCACCGCTGTACGATAGCCCCGGGCCGTTGACCACCGACTCCGAGAAAGTATTGGGAGTGTATTGTCCTGGGTCGAAGGAACCGACAGGCATTGTGCGAAAGCTGCTGGCGTCGTCGAAAGGGCGGATGGGGCGGATGGATGAGCTATTAGGAAAAGTGCTGGCGTACAGCGCTTCATCGAACGGCTCGATTGACGGCGCATTGAGATAGGCCGTCAATGCACCATCGTCAGCGAGCGAGCCTGATACACCGCCGGAGGAGAAGGGGTAGCCCAGGCTGTCTCCAAAGCCGTGGGCGAGGCCGGTGTAGTCCATCTGCAAGCCCCCGACATCGAGTGCCGAAGGATCAAGGGCGAGAGGGTCGAAGGGGATGAGGGTGCGGAGCGCATGGGAATCCACGGTGTCGAGGGCTACTGTGGAGGCAGGTATGCGGGAGGTGGATGCTGAGGGGCGCGCCGAACTGAAAGGCGCTGCCTGCGTGCAGAGGGGAGCCGTGCCCGGTACATCCTCCCAATCAACATCGTCCTCCTCGCCGCTGCCCTCCTCATCACCTTCGTCCTTGCCCGAGTCTGAATCCGAGTTGGAGTCTGAATCCTCTTCGCCCCTGAGGCGTGTTATGCCTTTGTCTTTGCGTGTCTTGCGCGTCGACGATGGCCCCCCTGCAATCTCTGCTGCAACCTCTGCGCGCTGGCCAGCGCTCAGCTTGGCCCAAGCAATGCTACCACTGCGCAGGCCATCACGAATCTCGCGTGCCTGCATAGCAGTCAAATTCGCTGGGCTTCGCATGGGGGTCTCCGAGGGCCAGCCCACAAGGTGCACCCCCAACTTGTGGACAATGTCGCGCCTGTAGTTAACGTACTCCATCGCCAGAGTCTTGTTGTTTTTTATCATCCCTATTGAAAAACTTAGCGCTAGTCACACAAAGAATCGGCCTGAAACATACGCAAGCCTGCTAGAAGGAGCAGAACAATCTGCTTCTGGACACTCCCGAGGTCGTTCTTGTCCTTAGATCCTATGCAATTGTCAATTTAGAACTGTAAGTATGCGGGCGGCTACACACCTTCGTCCTGAGTACAAGACCATTGCTCAAATTTGCGTAGGAGGTCGGTGCTGGAGAACCCAAAGACTTGCTGGAAGAATGCGTGCGCACCATCCGAGTCAATGAGATGGGGTGCTGCAGTGTCTTCAGCGCTCCCTCGTGAGAATATTGCGACGGAGCGAACACCAGTGCGTTCGAAAAGGTCGACCAGCTACATCGGTGATCAGAGGAGGAGTCATATTTGAGACGATCAACTAACCACATCGCCCATACGGTTGGCAGACTCCCGGGCGTCCATGGCCAGGGATTTGTTTGTGGCCCGAATCCCTCGGTGCTTGAGTTCGCGGTAAGCAGTGAGTTGTTTTATGAGGCGGGCCTTGTCTGCAGTGGACAAGCCGTCCTTGATATCCTCGTATTCGGACTTCGAGAGCTTAATAGGCTGGTCAGGAAGCTCGCTTGTATCCCCAGCTGAATTTGTGTTAATAGCGTGTCCACAACTATATGAGGAGAGGGACATACTTTCTCTCGCCCTCATACACGTATCATGTATGACAGCGTTCCTCAAATTTGGCTTGCGCGTTGTTTTATACCGTGTTGTGCACATGAGGAGGCTGCTGATATATTTCGGGCTTCTGCTGTACTTGCTAGCGAGATACACCGTTTTTTCGAGGCGGGCCTTCTGGAATTCCATGAGCTCGGCATCGAGCTCGTTACGCTTCTGTAGGCGTTGGGCAGTACGGAGCGCATTTGAAGCGTCGGCCGCATTCGACTTGCCACGCTGGCATGGTTGTTGAACAGCGCGGTGTGGGTTGCTGTAAGCCCGAGTTGATAGGACAGTCGGCATTTCGCGTTGATTCCGTCAGTGTTCTGTGGAAGAAGAGAGGCGTTGAGTGTATTCCCACAGTGAAGCAAACACGGTCACGCATAAATCACGCCCGTACAAATCATTGTTTCACTTTGTTACTTTCAGTCGGTTTCAAGCTTGCCTGATGCCCTTTCCTCGCGACGCCCTCCTTGAGTTTGTAATTGCTTTTCCTCTCCTCCTCTGCTCACTGAATCACGTAGGCTTTGTGTCCGGTATTTCACCTCAACCCCCATCAACCGTGTACAAAACTACGCGTCAGACCCACCAATTTTTCTGGTACCGACATCTGCAGCTCCCCAGCCAGTCCCACCATACCTCTCCGGCCCTGCTCTTGCCTACCACCGGCGGCAGTTTTTGGCCCTCCATCCCAAATGGTGTTCCCTGGTCCATTTACTCCGGTTCAGTGTTGTCGACGGCGAAGTGGTGTACAATTTTCTTCCAGAAATTGCGCAGCACTGGAGTGACGGCGAGAATGTGGAGAAATTTTGGCCTTCAAAAACTGCATATGGGGCTTGAATTCAGCTAATTAGAGGTGCTATACACTCTATCTACTCGCGCACTAACTCACTGTTTCCACAGGTCTGGCCCGCTACAGAGTCGTAGTAATATGGTAGTAGAAACGCCGCGGTGGACATTCAGTATTTTATTTCATGTGCTTCTCCCGACATATAAATTCTGTGCACTGGTGGAACTGCATTCCTTACAAAAGAAAAGAATCCATTGTATTATCGCGAGTCAAGGCTATCCACCACGCAGAAAAAGAATGCAAAACTCCCATTTTCCATGTACCGGAATATACATACTACTGAACACCCTTCTGCGCCATCCGCTGTGCTTCTGCCTCCACAAACTCCCAGATCACATTCTCGTCGTACGTGAAAACTAGCTCACCCCCTGAGGTATTCTTCAGCGCCGCCAGAGCCCGCCCACGGTCCCGGAATACACGGTTATGACCGGTGACGCCGTACATCAGCGAAGGCGCCGCCACCACCACATCTGTGTCCCTTTTATCTGCCGCGGTAGCCTCCTTCGAGCCATGCAATGTCTCAAACATGGCAGCAACGTACGCAGATGCATGGTTAGCATGAGTACTGCTGAGCGACGCAGGATCTGCAGTGCGCGTCGACGAGGGTGAGGTCCCTCTTGGGCTGGTAAGAGGGAAAATCCGCAATTTGGTGACCGGTTGCGGTGTGGAAGGGAGCTGAAGCACAACTGTCTCCATCTTCTTCGGAGAAGCAACTGCGCGGCGCGGCTTGGATTTAATCGGGGAATGAGGTGGAGGAAGAGGAGATGGCATGATAGGATGAGGGGCTGAAGAAGGAGCATCCGAGCCTGGGATCGCAGACATCGAGTCCTCCAAGTCGTGGTGGTGATTGTTTTCACAATCTTCATTCCACTTGTCGATTAAAGCGGTCCAGGTAGAGGCAGTGAATGTGCGGGCATCGGGGAAGCAAATCAGCATTTGTTTAAAAGTTTGCCTGATGTTTCATGAGCAATGGATAGAACACGGTAATAAAAGAAACACGCACTCCGTGGTGACCACACCTCTCCATTGTTTCGCAACGATGGCAAAGAATTGTGTACTGGTTGAGTTGGAGTGCACTTGCTTATCCTCGTGCCCAGGATCAGGTGCATATTTAGGCAGGCAGAAGAACAGATCACCAGGCATGGTAGTGAGCGAGACACAAGCTAAATCACGATATGATCGTGATCCAACACAGCCACCCAATTCGCTACGGCTGCAACTTTACCATTACACAGCCACTCGTAAAGTTGCAGCCGTTGATTTATGCAGGTTCATCAAGCAGTTTGGGGCCTACTTTGAGTCTGGTAACATGTTCTTCATTAAATTACAAGACTTTCTATAGAGCCAGATTATTTTAAACTTGAACCTCTGGCTTGCGAGGCATGAAACAAAATCTTTACGCCAAAAATTCTTTTGAAAAATCAGAACTGTGTACCACAGTTCGAAACAAAGTAGATAGGGTTTACACTTCACGGTGCCCACCATGATCAACCCAAATTGAAGAATTAGGGCACATACATACACACCCCGGGCATTCGTCTCCTCCACACTCCTTGCACGTCACAAAGAAGTGTCCGTCTTCGTGGTCGATCCAGGCGGTTGAAACCATGCACATGCAGGCGCAGCCAGGGCATCCGTCCTCATCACATTCGATGCAGCGCGTTACATTGCTGTGCCTTGCAGTATGCGTTTCCACGGCAGGCTTGAAGGCATTCTGATTGTGTTCCTCCTCCTCACTGCTCTCGTCGCGTACCGTCGTAGCCGAAGTAGTACTCCG
The DNA here is from genome assembly GCA_029449255.1 of Mycena polygramma. NCBI lineage: Eukaryota > Fungi > Basidiomycota > Agaricomycetes > Agaricales > Mycenaceae > Mycena > Mycena polygramma. The sequence goes on from JARKID010000022.1 coordinate 1,035,330, forward strand.
TTTCCTGCAAAGGGGTTAAAGTTTGACTATAGATTGTACGCCGGAGGGAGGGGATTTGAGATTATACGTACTTCACTCGTCGCGCGGCATCAGCAGCACGGATATCATCACGGTTCCTGGGAACTTGGAATAAAGGTGTGAGCCTTGGGGCATAAGATTGGTGCCTGACCTATCTCGATATCGCTCTGAAGCCTTGCTAGCTTTTCTTGCATATCTTGCTTTGGTGACATAGTCCGAAGCCGCCACCGTAGCTCGCAGTCTGTACATGATTTGAGAGGGTGGAGCTTGAGGAACCCAGGCCAATGATAACATACCGCTGCATGCGTAGCTGGGCAGCAAGGCGAAGTTTCTCCTTGTTTCTAGCATTTGGATGAATTTGTTGTGTGTATGAGACGAAATGACATGTACTGACTTTTCTGCATACCTCTGAAGGCTTTCTTGTCGTCGTTTATGCTTCAGATGATCGTCCAAAGGCTTCCGCTCATGGGCCATTCAAGCCAGATGGTGCTGCGGAAAGAGGTGCAAAGAAGAGTAGGATCAAGTGAGGATCTCGATCATGTCACCTTCTTGCCTTTACGATATCAGTTCGCGATACAATCAATTTCGATGCAAGCAAAGCTCACCTCCCTCATGTCTTAAAAATATGAAAATATTCATGTGGCTTCCGTAGACTGGTACCTATGTACCTTGAAATTCACAACCATTTAGCGGAAGAGAACAGTACCCAAATGTATTTATTACTAGGTCCCAAAAAATCAAATCTCGCCGAAAGACACGAAGGAAGGTATGCTTACAGCTGACAAAAGATGAAGCAGGTGGGTGAACTCTTCTGAGAAGAACACATCGGTGAAAATGAGTTCGCGACTGCAATCAGTTCGCGATGAGAATGCAATCACCCCTCCGAATTCTCGACTCAGGCCAAAGTTTTTCTGAGGTAGGATAGAATTCTATTCACCACCGACTAATTCATCTAAGGTACTGAACAAACTAAGGCCTGCTTCCCACCGCGACTCCTTAAGTGCTATGATACGCTCGTACTCCACTGGGTCCTCCTCACGTAGCTGCTCCTCCGTACGAAATCCATTGTCTACAAAGCGAAAGAGACCGCCGGCACTGAATTGTGTAAAGGATGCACGCTCCTCACCCGCTTCGACAGGGATATTGGAGTGCGCGACGGTGGCAGAAGGAAGGAGGATGAGTGCGCCGGGTGGGAACTCAATGATGAGCTTCAAGTCCCACAGCACAAGGTGCCCGCCTCGTCTGGGATTAAAGCGGCCCAGTGCCTGCACGGCGCACCAACCGAAGGCTAGATTAAGTACGTCGCGGTGCTTGAAGGTCCAGATGTTGGGACCAAAGTTAAATGCAGCGCAAGAAAAGACCGATTTGGTGAACGGACGCCGCAGGTGAGGGAGATGGGAACGCAGGGCGGCATCGTAGCTGCGGTAGTGCGCATGAAGCCGCGGGGCCCATAGCGCAAAGGCGGCTGCAAAGAGCAATAAGCAGATGGAGGAAGGCTAAAGAATGGGACACACCACTTGCGTACGTCGCCATGCGATCAAGGTGAGGGTCGGCAAGCAGGCTGTCCGCAAGCCTATCATACTGCTTGTTGTGGAGCCAAGAGGGTACGGACTGGCCCTTGCCATATGACAGGCCGACATTAATGGCGGCAAAAAGCCCACGCCGATGCTTGCGCATGTCTGCAGGGAATTGTGCAGCAGCGGCGGCGTTCTTGAGCGCGGTGAAGGCGGCGGCAGCACAGGTGGCATAGCTGGGATCGGACGGTTGACCAGCCAGAACGGCAAAGATGCGCCCGAGGGAGTCAACAAGTGGACGGGGGTCCCTGAGAAGTCTGAGAGCAAGCAGGTAAGGGCGCGAAGATACTCACCGGCCGTTCCATTCCACAAGCTGGAAGCCTAAGCCAATCAATTGCGGGAGCGTGTACCGCTTCTTAGCCCCGTACTTCTCGTCCTTGTCCTCCACCTTCGCTGCGTATGCACCAAGCGTAGCCGGGAGTGACGAGGTGTCGAAGGAAGTGGCAAGAGATGGAGCGGGCTGGGCGATCTTGCGTAGAGTCTTGGTGCTGGGTACCTGCCCCCGCCTTTCAGATGCCAGCTTTCGCTTCTCAGCGCGGCGGCGATGGGTGCCTGCATTTGTTTGGGGACGCCGGCGATGCGGGCCTTTATTTGGTTTGCCACCGTCGCGAGTCAGATCTTCGAGGGAGGGAGGTCGCCGTCGCTTTAGCTGGGGTGGTTCCGGGAGATCATCGACGTCGTTCCATGGGTCCGAAGGCGGAGGTGGCGGGTACTCGAGATCAATGTCATCGAAGGGTGTCGGCTGCGCGGTGTCCTCGAGCTCGTCGATGGATTCGAGGGGTTCGTCATCGTGTTCGTGGTCTTCGCCAAGATCCAGCTGGGCTGCCACAGCCTGCGCAAGAAGTGGTGCAAAGTCGAAGTCTATTCGAGACAGTGAAGTGACTTCATTGGGAGTATATGGCGAGAACACCGTGCCACGACGTGTCTTTTGAAGAAGTTAGATAAGTTGGTTGGCTGGAGGAAAAAATAGTGCCTACCGCACGCGCTCGGGGCAGCCAGAGCATCTACAATAAGAGAGTCAATAAAGTGGGTGGCAAACGGCTCTGATGCTGCTTTTTGTTGGGTGGTATGTGCTGGGCCCAGGGATGAGCCATATGCACAACCACCCAACACAAAGCACCCAGAGGCAAAGAAGAAATCACGTACCTTGGATATTTGGGACGCGTTCTCTCGTTTGTTGGTGGTCGGTGAAAGAGTGACAACGATCACATGATCTTTGTCACGTTCTTTCAGTGTTCCAGTTTCCGACTCGAGTCTCAGTCCGACTCCCGACTCCCGACTCCCCGTAATTTATGGCGCCGCGTGCTGGCCGTGCTAGTCATGGAAACCGTATCAGCGCAACATCATCATCATCCACCATCCACCTCTCAGATGCGACAAGGAACTCGGCTGGCCGAATAATCAAGAAGCGTAGAACGCTCAATACCCAACAAATGCGTCTTCTGCAGCAAGAGGCAGAACGCCGTGAAAGTATGTTGAAAGTCCCACCATCTCCTCACCAAAATAACCACGGCAAAAGATATGACCCCACGGGAGCACCGCGAGCACGAACAAATGCAGGATATTCCGAACCATGGCGGCAGTGATGATGGGTACGAGGACGATGTCTTGCATGGTCGAACTGCAGCGGACATTAGCCATGCTGGCTTTAATGTGTCCCCGGAAGATGCAGACCGTGCTGATGAAAGCCTGCTCGAAGGACTTCGAGCACAACAACGGTGTGTGCTATATTGTGGCTGTTTTTGTTTTGTTTTCTTATCTCTCTCCTTGCAGGCGTCCCTTTGGGCGCTACCAAGACCCCCGCACACGCAGAGATCGGACGCAGAGGCAGGTGGACGCATTCGCAGCACAGCTCGCACCAATGACAGATGCCTACCTTGCTTGGACACTAGCCGTTGCTGAGCGTGGGCTCGGTGTTGTATATGAGCTGCCAGAAGGTGCAGTTCTGCAGGACAAACGGGATGTCCTCGTCATAGACATATTCTGTGCGTGATCTATCCCTCCTTATGCTTGGAGTCTGACATTTTTTCTTTTGTCGTTTACTTTAGCTGCTTTCCACGAGGACCTCATTATGATTGCTGGGGACCGCTACGTTGCATCTGCGTGCGTGCGGCAGGGCTGGATGCCTGTTGCCCCCTACTTCCCCACTGTCGTAATAACGATTCGAGCACTTGAGGTTTACCGCGTCACCCATCTACGCTGCCCTCGTCTCGGCATCCAGCCGTTTGTCCGCGCTCTCTGTGATATACATGGTGTTGCTCCACGGCCATGGCTCGCTAGCCAGTTTTCCGTTGCTTATGATCTCTACCTCGCAATTCGGGCAGCAATAGATCAGCGCGTGCAACGAGCTCTTGGACGCGATACACCGAACTGGCGCCTCAAGAATGCATGCCCCGCATGCATGTACAAGGTGGAAGATGAGCCGACACTGATCTTTCCCTTCCTATCGACTATCGACGGGGGTAATTCCCTCTCACGCTACGAGCAGCGAGAGCGAGAAGAGGTGGATGAGGACGGCACCACAGCACCCGGTGCATCGAAGGCGCGGCGTGACGAACGTGTCACGCCGGGCGACTACTACATCTCACGTGAAGAGGTGGACACCTGGTCGAAAGAGGGTTTGGACGACCTCATGAAAAGCTTCGTCCCAGACACGGAGGACGAAGAAAATGATGACGGCTGTACGGAAAGGTGGCAGAACATGAAGGAGGATGTTACCGGGCGTGCATGGGGATGTTTGACGAAACAGGATTTTTCCCTTCGCTCTGTCGACACGGCTTTGTTCTCGTGGTCGTGGATATGGTGAAGAGTGGGGAATTGTGAGCTTCTCTCAATCTTTTGACGGGACTGCACTGACATATCCTTGCCAACAGGGCAAAGTACGGCTATGCTGTTGTTGCCCATCTCCTCAAGGTGCTCGGCGAGTTAGGTGTAGGGTACGATATCGGATGCAAGTTTGCCAAGATGGTTGCCATGCACCCCGCACTCAGCAAGCTCGCCGCTGATAACCACTTCAAGTCGCTCGTCGGTGCCTGGCACGGCCATGCTCACAACCGCCGTTGCCAGCTCACGAACCTCACAACATACGTCGAAGGGGTGGGCTTGGAAGATCTCGAGGGCTGCGAGTCCTTCTTTTCCAAGTCCAATGCCCTTGCCGCGACCACTCGCTACGCAACGCGGTTCCATCGACAGCAAGCCATCACAACATACCTGAAGCATACAGATACATTCGACACGTACCAGAGTTTATGTGAGTCTCATTACTGTGTTGTCGTGCTTCTCTCACTGACAAACCTTTCATAGCCTTGGTCATATGCAACAAGTACCGTCGTGCGCTGAAGATCAAAGGAACGGAGCGGGCCTTACGAGCCACAATGCGGCAACTCGGTGTCGCGTCGCGCGATGAATTCGAGGTGTGGCTTGGCAAGGAAAAGGCCCATCTACGCACACTTTCCAAGGAACCACTTCAAGAGACGCTGGAGATGGAGTACTACCAGAAACTGGTAAATCTCCGGGAACTCGAGTGCGTGTCATTCCCTTTTCTGACGTCGGACTTGCTGATTCTGATTTACCGGCTCCTAGTGAGCGTGTTAACTCAGTCTTTGGCCTCGCGCAGCCCTTTGTTCCTGCTGAAATACATGCTGGCTATGCCGACGCTGCAAAAGCCACGCGACGCATGGAGACACAGCGCCGGCATGTCCTCGAGTTGCACTCAAAGACGGTCAGCGCAGTGCAGGACCTCGAGATGCGTCTCAACGTGGGACTACGCTGGGTGTTTGGGGATGAAAACTGGACAGCAGCTGCAGCGCTGGTGGGGAAGCGGCGCTACCAGCGCGCACTTGATCATCTCGAGGGTCTGATCATCGCGCGGATGTTTGAGCTTGCCAAATGCAATATGTCAGGGACAGGTAAGCCATCTTGCTGCGGTAATATGCGAGTACTTACCCTTCTATATGCAGGCTACAAGCTGCGTAAACACATTGCGAAATCCCTGCAGGCCCGTTCCAAGGCCGTCAAGAATGCTCTCACCCGATACAACGAAGCTGCGGAATCAATGAGCCCACCAAAGCCGACGCTCGACTGGGAGGAGGTCGTGGAATACGCCTTCCTCTCCGACTTTGACCTCCTCCGAGAAGGCAGGGAGGATATCCGCGGCGAGCCATGGGCGTTACCATCTGGCCGGGCAGCCATGGACCAGCACTTCAAGCTTCTTCGAGCCGATGAAGAGATCAAGCGGCTCAATGTCGAGATTCGCCGATTTGTCACCTACATGGGTGACGAGGACGCATTCCTCGCCCGCGAAGAAGCCCTTCTACGGGAAGAAGGGAACGAGGGGATTGCCCACCAAGTGGGCCTCGTACGGACACAGCGCGGGCGGTTCACGGCGCTGCACATGTCGCGGCTGGTGAAGCTCAGCAAAGTTGCTGGCTTCAAGGGCGACATTGTGCCTGGCCAGAGCATCTGCCGGGAGCGCCACCTTCCTGTCGTACGACGCACGGACGTCGAGATGCGTGCAGCCTCACCCTTGCACGCAAATGCAGAGACATTGCCGCCTGTGCATGACGGCAGCGAAGACGACGATGAAGATGACGACAGTGGCGGGGGGGGGCTCCCAAGACGACGACGACGACGACAGCGGCCTTACGGCCGCCTTCATGAACATCTTGCGCATCTCGCGTGACGACGGCGGGGGTGATATAGAGGACACCTGAAATGTTCCTGTACTTACTGTGTGTCGGTGTTTGTTCTTCTTACATGTACTCCTACGTCGTCGTTCCCATAGCATGTGAGATGTGTGCCTGATTTTATTGCGATTTTACGGCTATTTTTGAGCCCGCAACAGACGACTTGGGCGGGCACGGCGGTGCTTTTGATGGGAGTGATGGGATGGCGCGGGAAGGGCGCTTCACGACGTCGCCGCCCATCTTTGATGGCAGCGATCAAGAGAATGATGGAGGGCGGGTGCCCCGCCGCTCGCTAGCGATAATTACCGCTAAATAACGCTAAGAGCTAACGAAATAGCGATGAGCTATTGGATATTTATTGGCTATTCGAGAATTACGCTAAACACACTCTAGTTAGTGTTGGAGACCGGCTATATCTCCAACACTAACTAGAGTGGTATATTGGGCTATATAGGTGGGTACGATACCAGACAGGGCATTTCCGTCATCTTTTTGGATTGTTTCCCTCGGCATCTTTTGACTGTTTCCCTAGGCGCCGCGAGTCCATACACAGTGGGTATCCAACAAGCCTGCACGTCGCTTTGTTGGCTCGTCGGCCACGCGCCGAGGCCGACACTGCTCCCCCTTCTACGACACGAACAAAGACGACACCCACGCTCTACTTGCTTCTGGCAGCCCGCCGCTCGGGGATGAGGATGATGCGCCGCCACGCTCTCCTAAGCTTCGCTGGCGGCACCCCGTAGCTCTCGCGGGACGTGCAACTGCGCTCACTCCATAGGCACGAATTCGTGTCCTATGCGGTGCGGGCAGTTCCCATCTGCTGCTTGGGCTTGATACACACGGCGGCTAGGGGCAAGGCGGTCGATGCGTGCTCGATGGTTGCGCATACAAAGAGCACAACACCGGTGTGTGGTCGCTCCCGTCCTCTCCCCGGACACACCTCGATGCCCACCGACCTTTGATCCTATGTCCTAGGTCGACGCCTCCGCAGCCGTGCGGGAGCAGCAGCCGGCGCGCACAACGAGGTGAAGCGCAAGAGTGCGGAGAACATCAATATTCCCCCGCTGGCGCGAAGCTCCCCTTCGGGATCATGAGCTGGGATTACGAGGCATGGCGCGTCGTCTGCCAGGCGTGTGTTGGCCGTGTCATTCAGCAACGACGCCGGCACGCTTACGTTTACGGTGGGGAGGCGCATCGGCTAACTGGGTAAGAATTTCTCTCCCAGTCTCCTTGATGCACAGCAGCAGCGGCGGCGGCGCCCAGCAGTGAGCACGCACCACCTTCTCATCCCAACTCCTTGGCTCATACCCCGATCAGATCCGCCGCGTCTGCCCACCACAGTCTGGGGGAACAATATATCATCTGTGGGCAAAGTCCCACCTGCCATGATGTATTACAGGTAGATGGTTGTGTACCTGCCATGATATATCATGCCATGCATCTAGACAACTGGGGCAAGCGTGTGGCACATATCCATCGGATGACTGATCCCACTGTCGCCGTCACGCTGCACGTCGTGCTCGCGTATCCACATTGGGAAGACAGCGATCAAATGCTCTCGGCGTCGTTCGCGACGGTGAGGGTTTACCGACGGATCAGCTGGGTCACATAACGTCGTTATCTTCCACAGCCACTGATGGCACATAACAGCGGCGCTCGTTCTCCCATTCACTGGTCACTAAAATCATCCAAAATATTCCTGTGAGCAAAGTACCTATAGCTGCCTCAAATCATCGAGAAAAAATGTACTTTTAAGAGATAATGAATATCAAAGTGTTTTTCCGCCCAAATGTTATGTGTGACGACGTGACTGTGACGTCACACATAACATGTTCTCCCCGTCCGTCGCATCGTTAATGGCCACACAGTTGCTCTTTGGGCGCAAAAATATCTGGACACATTGCAGGAGTTAACAAACACGTTATCCAGCAATCAAATCACGAAAACACGCGCTCTCTGTGCGTCAAACCAGTGCCTTTGTCCGCTTCCCTCCGGGACCTTCCTGTCACCAAATACACCCCAGCCAATGTATGTAGCGGCGACAATAGCTCGGGTTAATCCTGAAAACTTCTCATCATGCCCAAAAAATGTCAAAAAGCACCGCGAGGGTGTAATTAGTGATTGGAACCTCACGTTATCCAGTCCACATTCACTCCCACTTTTTCCTCCTTTTCCTCCTCCCACGACAGTGTGAGTTTACTATATTTTTTACTGGAAATTATAGCCTCTTCATCCCCATCTTTTTTTGCTCTCATCCCGGGCTATACTGTTAAATGCTGCAGGGCTGCTTCAAACCCCATTACCGAGCCGCACTTCCTCTGGCGGCACATTTCACGGCAATTTTGCCAGTGTGGGATACACTTTTGTGTATTTACTCGCAAATTCGTCGATGGTATCAATACTACACTATTCCACCACAACTCCTTTCCTACACATGGTTCAATTCAGATGGAGTCCACAGCTGAATTTATGCCAGGAAGAAGTTTTCAGCTGTATCTTACTTGCCTGGTAAAGGTCCAGCTGAAATTCCTTGAATCTCTTCTTTCTTCTTTCTTTTTCTCGTTTTTCCCCCCTTTTTCCCCTTTTGGCGACCCAGCACAATGGTCGGTAAACCACGGTGAGCACAAAAACTGTTCGTAAAATAGTGAAAGAATTCCCAATCATAGCAGCATTAGGTAGGATACATAGAGTAGAGAAACTTGACAAATGGTGCTCACGATGAAGCGCAAGGAGCGGATTGACGCGAAAAAGTGCATTGAGTATCAATACAAATACAGTACGAGGAACACAGTGAAGCATCGCACGACACCTTGAGAGTGCGCCTTGGGCAATCGCAAAGGACGGACAAAGCGCTGCACCACGCCGGTGCGCTACTGGCTCTCCCGCCACTTCCGCGCCGCTTATCGCTTCCTCGCCGCTGTCCACGGACCACGACGCTGCGAAGCAGAGTAAGGCTCTGCACAGCTGCATAAGCTAGCAGCCGGAGCCACAGGTGCAGTGCGAATCAGCAGCAGCAGCGGGCGCGTGCAGCCCCACCGGCTCTGCGCAGCGCCCTGCCCACGCGCATGTCGCTGGCAGGACACAGGGGATATCTCCTGTGCGGCCGGCCACGGTAGCGGTGCCGGGGCGGGGCACGCTATCACTCGCGCGTCAATGCGCCGTGCAGCTTCAAAAGGAGAAGCGCCGGTGCAAGGCACGAGACGGATACGTTCAAAGGGAGCACAAGCGCGCACACGGCGCGACCGCCATCTGGTAGAGCGGTATGTGCGCTGCGAGTCCAATATCCTTGCGTGCGAAAGATCACACGCAAAAGAACGCGCGGAGAGGTGAGAGAGCTGAGCGAGTCTATGGGGATTCATCTTGCAACTGGCAACGTACCGGATACCATGAATTTGATGATCCCTCCAGTCCACAACACTACGACCATCCTTCGATACAATTGGGCTCCACAAAACAGATTTTCTTGAGCTCCGGGGTGCCAAAATGAAGCCGCAGTGCCGGATATATGGTTTGAGAATATCTGACCAAAGAGCCGGCACTCCAGGCGCGGCATGGGTGAGTTGGGGCGAGGAGGACCACGAGTAGAAAAAATGCTGTCCCGGGTTGGTCCCGGGTGAAAGGCCGGATGAAGATGGCTAACGGGGTCTTCAGGGAATTGGGGGAGGTGCCGCAGAGGGGTGGACGTTGAATTGAGCGATAGGGAGCATTGTGTCGTCCACTGTGGAAGACGACATGGTGGACGGAGAAGAAAGAGTCACCCATGTCACTGTGTGACAGTTACGTTCTCAACGATCACCGGGACGAAAAGTATGTTCGTTCAGCCGCCCTGGACACTCTATAGGTATTCGAAGACTGTAAAAAGTACCGGACTACCTAACCGATCTCCGTGATACCAAAAAATTGGAAAACAGGGTGTACCGAAAATTATCACCTTTTCAATAAAGCGCCTCGATGGGCCCCGCAACTCAAGAAATTGGGGATCTTCCGATGCAGTAATGGTCAGTGGACGTAGCTAGCCTCTAGGGTGTAAAAGCTTCTGACCTGGAGGGTTGTGGCCAGAGATATATCCAGAAAGTGGCCGTCAACAACCGTAAATTGACCGTAAAGCAAGTGTAAACCGGTTGTGGCAGTAAGCTGGCATTGGACTCGAGCAATGTTCTCCCTTTGAAAGAAAATGAAATGGCAGATTCTAGGAGCCAAAGCTATTCAAAACACCCTCTCTGATCTACTTTTACCATTTGCCATCCTGCAAGAGCAGTAGTCTGTCTGAACGACTCCGGTTTTACAGTGCTTTTCAAAAAAGTATACCACTTTGATCGTTTGGTGGGGCCTCGAATTTATTGACCTCTGTTTGACTGTGAGTCCCCGTTAGTCTCTGCTCCGCTCCACACTCTCGTCACCTCACCGGCTGGCGCTCCAATCTCTCTCGATGGCTCACTGCTTCGGACTGCCATGCTCGCGGCGACAACCAAGATTTCTCTTCTGCACCAAAGCGGCAGTAATCCATATGTACTACCTAGTAGTACAACCGCCATCGGAAGGCTTCCGATGTCTTCTTCCCACGGAAGCAGACCGACATCGCACTCGACCTGCGGATATGGTGGAGCGGAGCAGAGAGACAAACGGGGACAGAAGAAGACTCACGGTCAAACAGAGGTCAACAAATCTGAGGCCCCACCGAACGCATCAGGAAAAGCCTCCCATGGCAATATCCCGACATTGCCTCCAAGTTGGGGCAAATTTGAGCCAATTCAAGCAAATATCCTTGGTTGTCTTGATTGTCTCGCTAGTAACGTTGCCATCTAGTTACCTCCAACTTGCCTCCAACTTGCCTTCATTTGTATCCATTTATCCATTATTACTCGACTGTTTGGGGTCATAAATGTCATTTGGAAACCCAGATATATTCATTCGCACGACGTTTCTCCAATACTGGACAGACAGTATTTACATTGTGCTCAAAGCCTACGAGATAATCTCTGGAATGTTAATGTCATACCCCCCAACATGATTGGCCGTAACGGCGACGCCGCATCGCGAATCAAGGACAGAGGCCACTAAGACATCGGCGAGGAATACCAAATGAGCCGGGATCATGGGGGATGTGAAAGCGAATGGAAGGGGGATGGCATACTTCGTGGACCAGACGAAACCGTGGTCAGGGTGGACTCGGATGGAGGTGGCAGTGAAACAAACGAAGCGCGGCTCAATTTGTCAAAACGCACGATATGAGCACACAAAAATGCGGACATTGGATGTGCACGTACCGGAGCTGCTGCACATTCAAGTCGCAGTCTGCGCGCGAAAGTTGAGCGACCGATTGAAGGAGGAGGCGCAACAAGAGGCAGAATGAGCCTAATCTGGGAACCCGAATACCGGTGAATGCACGCACATCTTGACAGGAAACGTATGATTGACTATCCAGAGGCATATAAGCAGCCGCATGATAAAGGAGAGGACACACGTACACACCATGAGAGCCCCACCACAAGATCGACCCCCCACACATTCGACAGATACGCAGTGATTTTCCTCTTACGGAGATGCCATAGGCACGATGCGGAAGTGTGGTTGATATCAAAACTATGCGGCAGATGGTACGTAAGGGAAGGCAAGGGGGACAGATGAGAGGAGACATACCTTCGGACGCTGGCCCAAAATGCTGCGACTGTCGAGAGTGCTGGTTTTGAGTATTCAGAAAGCGAGAGTGAAAGGAAAGACTCACATAAGTCTACAGAACGCAGGACAAGAAGGGCCAGTACAGGGTCAATTAAGAATCTATATGAAGTTTGATTAATCAATGCCTGTCTCAACAGAAAATCAGGTTTGAGCAGTGTTTGGTTGAACAGTCTGCACTCCAGAACGGATGGGAACGAGACTAGGTATTCTTACTTCTGGTCTTGATTGTGTTGAGTATCACGTCGAGGGACTCGAGCACTTGCGCTGTAAGGGGGTTTTCCAGCTTCTGCTCAATTGAAAACTGTTTGATGTGGAAGAACACTGGTTAACCGGGGTGAACAATGTTCGAACGCGGTTTAAACGGTTTGAACACTGTTCAAACAGAACTTAAACGGCTTAAACAGAACACAGTTCATTGCGAATGATAAAAACATGCACGCGCTGGAGTTGAACTTTTGACCTTGTGAGGGAAGTGTTTCAAGCATAGCAGAGATGTCACCCACTACGCCATGGGGACGTCGGAACAAGCGGAAGCCCACCGTCAATGGTGCCGCAGGTAATTAAGCTCCACCTTGAAGTTGAGCATGACTTCCATGGCCAATCATCAGCCGATATGGTTGGCTCTGAGCTTGAGCTTGAATAGACTAGCACTTGAATTAGCCCTCCTAAGTCTCCCGTGGTTGTTGAAGATCTCAATTTAGCTTCTTGTCATTTTTCTTAAAAAATACAATCATAAAATTCACTGACTGACTTACAGACAGCAACTCAGCATAAGGTCTATAACCAGGATCAAACAGATCCGTAGTTCCAGTGGATACAAGGAATGATTAACTCCAGTGAAATCTATGTTCAATGACAAGCAGTGTTTATTGCTCTAGTGAAGTTCATCAATGAAGAGCACGCCGCACGACATAAGACGGTTACACACTTGAGTAGACACACATATCCACATACATGGTGGTTCCGCATTGGACAGTGGGTCATGTCACTATAGTCATTGCCTGTGTAGTGTAGCGGTTGATACCGCCCCCTCGAACGTGTAGTACGTGTGGTCATGAGTTCGACTTCGGGGTCCGCGTGTTTTTTGAGTGCGCACCTCCCTGTTTAATCCGTGTTCAATCCCTGTTTGAACAAACACTGCTCAAACCTGATTTTCTGTTGAGACAGCAATTGTTTAATCAAACTTCATATGGTTACTGGTCAATTGGGCCGGGGATGGAGGAGATGGACCCAGGCGATGTGGGGGGAAAGGAAGAGAGGTGTTTGATGTTGTTGTGACGGAATCAAAACGAACCATTTTCACGCTCACGTGGTTGCGTTTGATCCGACGGAGATGGCACATTAGGGCCGGCCGAGACTGACTGAGCAAAATAGCATAAATTTCGTCCTAAGCCTTTCAGTCAACTCCATTCTGCATCGAGTTACATGGCAAGTGAGAGTGTAGTGAGTCTATCTTACTCGTACCACGATATGTGCGAGTAAACAACATCAATTTGAAGGATAGGCAGAATACACCCCTTGGAAACTTAGGAAACCAAGGTAATCTCGCCGAATTGCCCTGAATTGGGCAAATCTGGGAGGCCACCAGAAAATTGGAGGCAAATTTGGGAAGGAGGTTTTTCCTGATGCGATCAAACTGGTATACTTTTTTGAAAAGCGCTGTAGTCCATCAAAAATGTACTGATGGCCTCGTTCGGTCGTTGGTGTCGGCCAGAGTCGCGATCTGGACATAAATTGCAGGCATTTAGCACCTTTATAGCTTATAATATCCCGAAAAAGTATAGAGTGCATTGAAAACAAAAATGACGGAGAGCCATGACCCAATTTAACGGAGGAGCCGAATTGAGTGGTTCGGGTCAAACAACGAGATATACAGCATACCAAAGGGAAACTAAAGGCCCTCAAGAAACCTTCATAATGGAGGGTGGGTATCCAGAGTAACGTCGGTGTATGGCCTGAGGAAATGCGTGCGCTGGGGGGAGAGCTGCCGGTGACAGCAAATCTATTTGTGAGCAGCGGCATTACGCATGATAACAACGAGTTCAACGCATCTGGGTGTATTTGAAGGATGTTTAATTCTGTTGTATGTCGAAAGGGGGGCCAGAATCAGCCGTGGAGGGGGAAACAGGCTGCATGGCAGTCAAGCCGATTGCGGCCGAACGAGGGCTGATGTCGAGGTAACGAGGCAATCAGGGATGGAGCAGTACCACAAGGCGTGCTCAGATAGAGCCTGAGGGTAGTAGATATCCAGGTTCATTCGTTTCGACCAAAGCCGGCCGGGTGCGAACGACGACCAGGCCGACGCAGGAAACCCTGATTTGAGCAAGATTGGTGCGCAGAAATGGGCAAAATATAGGATGGTTGAAGGGCTGACCAATGCCAAGGCCAATGGCAGCGGACGGGCGGCGGTAGCGAGCGGGCAGCGGGGATGATGGGAGGAGGAAGGGAGGTGATGTTAACATGAGTAAACATCACACAATGAAGCCAAACCACTACCACGCTTGATCTGCGCCATCACATCAAAGCGCCATCCAACGCCGCCCAGGAATCACCGTGCAGCGTGGACAAAGCAGCCAAAAGTGGGTGATTGGTGCCAATCTCGCCCATCGGGGCGTGTCGACAATTGCCCACTCTGATATATCATGGCAGGTGGCACTTCACCCACCTCACGATATATCAAAACCCCGTATACGCCTGCTCTGCCGCCAACGCGCACTCCCTCTCCATTGCTGCGAGTAAGCACGGCACCCGGCAGCGCCTAGGCCTCCTTCATATCATCGTGGGTCTCATCCTCGGTGCTGCACTGACAATCTACGGGAGTAGCTCATAGAGTACTATGTACATATACACAAAGATATCAATGAATTTGGATTTCTCATTTAAAACTCCGGCTTGCGCGTTTTGGCCTCAGTGAATGTACAGGAACAGTGTAAAGCGAACAAAAATAGATAAAACAAGGTCTAATGATACATATATTACATCCACAAGACATGTATTTAAGCAATGGGCGTCAAGCCCAAACGCTTGCACAATGCAGCACATTCATGGCGTATCTTGAAGTCTGCAATGCCAAGACGCCCGCCGTCGTTGTGGCAGGATCCACCGACAGCACTGTGTAATTGTTATGAGTGTCGCAAACGAACAGTAGAACAAATGGGTGCTTACGACGAAGTCTTGAAGTAGATGATGCAGGGGTTGGGACCGTCTTTTAGCTCCGCCCACGCATCTGCATCCTAGTATAAGATTCCGAGCTGCAGATGGAAAAAGAAGAAGGCACGCACATCGGAAGTGGTGGTATACATAGTCACCCCCGGACTGCTCATAGACGAAATGCGAGAAGGCTTCCATGATTGCTAAGGTTCCCCAGGGGTAGAGGTAACCTCCAGAGGTACCATCAAAGGTACACGGAGGTAGAGGTAGAGGTCTGGCCATTGTGAAACCTCCCAAACCTTTGACCTTACCTGGGAGGTCCAGAGGTCCAGAGAGGTCCAGCCTATACTCACCTGGATATCTGTTTTCACCATGTCTGTGTGGTGCAGTTGGTCAAGTTCACTCATCTCCTTGCCCTTGTGAGGCCTCGGGTTCAATTCTGCTCCTTGCGCATATTTTCTTGCCACTATCCGTAAGCATGTTGCTATTTATACATATTGATGGCACTTCTCGGCACCTCATCTTGTCCAGAATAATACAAGAAAGGTTAACTAAGAGTAAATATATTGTTCTAGCTGTTAAGTATATACTATAGACACTATACATACGTGTTCCAGTGATCTCTGATGTTCAAATGATGCAAACCTATGAGCAAAACCTCCGGGTCAGACCTCTGGAGGTCCAAAAAGAGGTAGCGGAGGTATACCTCTGAGGTACGGGAGGTAAGTAGGTGTATACCTCCGGGAGGTCGGAGGTTTTGGAGGTAGAGGTAGAGGTCGGGCCCTTCGTACCTCTACCTTTACCCCTGGGGAACCCTAATGATTGCGAAGAATTTGCAGTCCCTCGAGTCGCGAAGATGATCCGGATCATTGTCGATGTCGGTCTCGGTCAGGGCCCGTGGCAGAGGGGTGTCGCAATACAGCCAGGTGTGGTAACTGTCCGGCTTGGTCTGGAGGATTTCGAATTCGACCAAATCCAAAACTGGACATTGTGAATGAGTGAGACGATGTGGACGGAAAAGAAAGGGAAACCTACAATACGCCGAGTCCTCGTCCGTGGGTGTATGAGGACCGGCTACTGCAATCCCTGCATTTTGCAACAACTCTTCAAACAGCTCCAGCAAATCCCGAGCATCGCCGTAACGGCGAATTTCCTGAGAGACGGGATCTTCATCCTCGTTCGAAGGCTTCATGTTGGAAAGCTTGTATATGTGGATCGAGTCCGAGCTTTGGTTGCGGGTATTGGTGAGCTTCGCCTGGAATTAATCAGTAAGTATCTGCCTGGAGATAGGTAATACCAGTACTCACCGCGTAAACGGTATACGGCCCGCATGTGTAAGGTTTCGTGGTGTCGATCTCTAAGAGGTTATTGAAACCACCGGTGTAGCTGACTAGTCCCCGAGGAGTGCGAGGGTTGGTGATCTCAGAGTCGACGATGCCAGACCCGGCACGAACACGGTACATTTGTATTGAATCGGCTGGTGGTTTCACTGCCAAGATGAATGAGTGGCAACACATGGGGATAAAAAAACCGACGCACCAGGATGTTGGGGTTTGGGCGCTAGAGGCGGCGGCGGCGGTGGAGGATGAGACTGGGGTTTCGGCGCCGACGGTGGCGGAGTGGGTGATGCAAGGTTCTTGAGCGGCATGGCCTTGCAGATGGTGTTGCAGATGTGTTGACGTTTAAATTCTTCGATTCCTGTTGCGCCCTTGTCTCTGAGGTACATGCCACCTGCAGTTCTGTTGGAGAGAGTGCGTGAGGGAAAGCAAAGGGAGGTAGCCAAGTAGACACATACGTGTGCGCCATGAGATCGAATAAGACCACTTGGTCTGACCCGCGGATCCCGTGTACGTACTGAGGCTGCTTGATGCCTAGGAAGTGCGCTCCAGTCAGATCGGGTCCCGAGAAAGAGCAGCATAGGATACCTTGAATGTCGACAAACACAAGAGACCCCTCCGAATCCTCCAAAGAGTAGTGGGCCAAAGAATCACAGGTGGCGCCGAAGAGATCGCCATGGCTGCCCGCGACTTCAGTTCCAGAAAACTTTGTAACTTCTGTGGAGATGAGAAGAGGGTCTACGATCCATGCATGGCCTTTTTGCGGGCCCTCGGCGACACGAAGAATAAAACAGTCCGCCACTTGTAAATCTGCAAGAGCGCCATCAGTTAACAACACAATGACAGGTAGAAAAACAGACCAGCAATTGAGATCTTTCCAGTTGTGACTCGTTCTTGAAAGCGGGTCAAGCTCCGAGCTGCGAGCTTTTGAACTACCAGCTCGTTCTTCAGGTAGGCCAGGTTTTCTTCGCCGCTCGGACGTTGACCCCCGACGCTGAAAAAGCACTTCGCCGCAAATTTTTGCCCATTAAGAGTCAGCTAGAAAGGTTGAGTACACAAGAGAAGAAGCAACAAACAAAAAAAGCGAACATACAGTGTACATGGTTTTCATACTCCCCGATGCCGAACTCTCTTTGCGGAGAGACACTTCAAAGGAGTGAGAGTCTTCCGTCCAGATGATAGTACCAACATTGTCGAAAGTACAATCGATGCGGGAAACAATATATCGGTCTTCGTTGAGTTGGACCGTAGACTGATAGAATGCAGCACCCGCCCGCGTCAGGGCAGGACCTGGAGGGTGTACATGAGAGGTGTTGGCTGGGAGGAAAGATACAGGGCACGCACGTTTGGAAGCATGCGTTGGGTAGGATGACGCCTTTCGCTTCGCGGCTCCTGTATAAGCATCTTCGTCATCGGAGGCAAAGACCTGGTAATAAACGAGTCACTCAGTCAGCAGGTGTCGGCATGGAAGAACGAGGAAAAAAAAATGACCTCTGTTTTCAGATAGTCCACGACAGCTTCAAGATCAAGAACACGGTTTTTGCGATCCCCAGCTTTAACGGTGATGCCTGTGCTTGCGGCCCATAGATCCCCGAGTGTTCCTTGAGTGTGGTCGTCGTTGACGCCGGTCTTCGAAGCGACATATTTGAGGGAGAAGTCAGCACTGCGAACGGCACCGGAGTCAGTTGGATGTAAAGCATGATAATATTATAGCGTACCCGGAAACACGGACAGCATATTTGCTCGTGTAATGATGATCGAGCACGGCACCCAAGGCGGCCCTCACTTGATGAAATGGAGTCGTCTCGGGCCAGTCTTGGAGAGTCGGCATTAAATTGCTGTTCTTCTCTGACGGACGTGTATTGGCATTGGTGGCCCTTGACAGCTAGCAACAGAGGAGTGAGAGTGAGAGCTGTGAATGGCGAAGATTTCAGGGGCTGACCTTGACTTGGATTCGCGGGATAGCTCGCGCTACTGCGGCTGCACCGCGAACCTTGCTCCGAGCAACATTGTCGGGATGGGTGGCATTCTGCACCGCTTCTGTGTGGCTGTTGACCAGAGAGGAAAGGACGCGCGCAGCTTGTGATTTAAGCTAGTGATTCTGCAAGTCAGTAGATAGAAGACGAGTTGAGAAAAGAAAGATGCTTGCCTCAGGATTAGTGGTGAGAGGAGGATGCGCCAGAGGGATGTATTGACCACGATTGTGCGGATTAGGCGGGTCTTCCATGCAGGCATTGACATGGCTGATAGCGGCATCTGCTATGGCAATGAAGAGAAGTTATTACCAAGGAGGATATACGCACCACGTTCTTTGCAGCTGTCGCAGTCAACGCCCTCGTCCAAGAATTCGAATGTGCTGCCGCATCCACCACAGACAGTCCAGTTCAAGTTCTGCTTAGCAGCACGATCCTGGCAGCGGCCACATCGGTCCCCAGAAAGCCAGTGATACCTTTTGCCACAGCCAGTGCATAAAGCCATAGTAAAGTGTTATGTGGAAGTTCAAAGCAGACGGCAGAGAGACAGGATATGGGAGAGATCGAAAAAAACAGACATAGGCAGGGCTTTAATACGAGAGTCCACCCATTGTTCAGTGAGGCCACCGATCCACTTACCATATCCGCAAGTGAATGGTGGTTGATCGACGCTTTGCAGCCAGGTCTGGTGGATAATAGTAGCCAAAGAGTTTGCTATTCTGGGAAAGCCACAACGGATTGGAATCAAGTAAGAATCTCTTGCATTCGGAGATGGCACATCAATGTAGGTCTTGTAGAACAGTAGCTTTGTAGAACGGTAGCGTTCTGAGCAAGAAGGGCTAGCACAGCCACTGTGGCTGTATACTCCGATGCGAAGTTTACGATCAATATTTGATCATAAAGCTGGCACCGGACGTTTGTGTAGGTGCAACAGTAGATTCTCAAGCAAATCTGAAGTTGCTATTTTGTGTACACTATTTTTTCAATGCAATCCCATGTACCAGAAAAGTTGCAACCATTGTGAATGGCTCCCCACTGGTACCGAGAATATATACCTGTATGATTGAATTTGTATTCGACTGAGTGTCTTATTCGCGAAATGGCTCCGTGGGTGTCGTTTGAATGACTAACAAGTTTTTCTGGATCCTTTTGCCGGCTGCCTAGATGTCTGTGTAATAACATAAATTACACCGGCTGCAACTTTACGAGTGGCTGTGTCGTCGTAAAGTTGCAGCCGGTGTATTTAAAGTCGATAGCCAGACACATCTGTACTTTGATATGGTGGTAGAAAATCACAATTTAATTCCTGAAAAGATACCATAGAGCTGAATCTCCCAATAATCTCGTGTACAATGGTAAATAACAATCGTGTCGTCAAAGCTGCCCAATCATAGCAGTGAAAACCGCCCAACGGTTCCGTGCGCTGACTTCTGGTGAGCCAACGGCCTTGTACAGACCCTTGCACAGATCTACCATCTCGTCTGTCCCAAACTGAAAGAGACGTGGCGGTGTATGCTCCTCGATCAACGCGTCAATTACCGTGAGATCCACGGAAACCAACTGATCACGTCCACCCCACTTGTCGGGCCGTATGTAGAATTCACCGATACGTCCCCCAGTTGGCAAAAGCTTACCCTTCTGCTTGCGAACGTGGTGACGAAAGTTTTCGCGCTTGATTCCATCGAGCCGAGACTGCGTTACTTTTGCCCATAACCACAGCGCAACACCCCTGTATTCCGACCATGATTAGAGCAGTTCACCCAAAAAGAAGAGCACACATACTTGTGGATTGGATCTTCAGGATGATATCCTGCAGCCATTCTACCGCTTTCATACTTGTACTTGACATTGGCGAGTTCCTTTTCCCAGATTGGTCGCCACCCGCGTTCACGAGTGATGTTGTAAACACTCTTGACTGAACGATGTGCAGGAACCGCCTCCAGCTCGAGATCCGGGAGATACAGCTGTCTGGATTGTCGCTATCAGCATTGAATCTCGCCTGCGTGAATTAAATTCATCTTACCGTAAAGCTGTCTGGACGGCAGCGAGTGGCCCAGTTTCGCTGCCCATGTCGGTCGTAGTTTGGAGCGGCATCCCTTTAAACCATATAATCAAAGCTAGCACAAAGAACCACTGCCAGAACACTTGCCTTTCTTTTCCCGCACAGTCAGCAAATACAATGCGGGGGGGACATCGGCTATGCGTGAGTCGGGAACTGCCCAAAGATCCAACTCGTGTCGAGAGAACTTGTCGATAATTCCGTAGACTGCGATCCCCATCGCTTGAAGGATCTTCTCGTGGCCGTCAATGCACCACTCTTCATTGGGTCCCACGGACCAAAGGCCACGGGTGTGGACTTTCTTGGCGCCAGGTTTACGCCCGTTGGCAGCATCTTGGTCGACAGCACCGCAGAAGTCATCTATGAATTGGCTGAGCTTGTGAGTTAGAGGCAGTATAAGATGGAATTCCTCAATCACGTACCGGGAGATGTGGACGGTCTGCACCACCAACTTTTCTTTGATTTTTCTAGACCCCCAGCGTCCTAAAGGATCTTCTCCGGCGACGGCAAGAATTGCTGCACCTTTCTCAACATCGGTGAGTCCAGGGTGGCGGGAGGTACAGATGTTGTGCTTCTTTATAATCCTCTCGATACTCCGAAGGCTTGAAGCAAGGAATGAGTTAACATATACTGGGGTCCGGAATATGGACACATACCCGATGGTGATGCCATGGTCATCCAGCAATGCTCGCGGCATCTCTGATTGTTTGACGCCGTCGTCGATATATTTTTGAATCCAGTCCGGAAGGTCGGGATACTCTTTAACTGCAGTTCCATGTCTCAGATGGTAAATGTAGACAGAGAATATACGATGAGTTCTCAGTCGGTCACGGTAGTGGTAGAACGACTGCATTAGTCTAAATACAGTACCTGTAGACAGAGAATATACGATGAGTTCTACAGGTAACGAGTCCGTAAGTAAAAGGAATAACGGTGAGTAAGTATAGGAACATACCTCAGTCGGTCACGGTAGTGGTAGAACGACTGAGGTATGCCGGCGATCGAACGAGGTATATGTCAATCCCGATAGGGGCTGAGACGGATCGGGTCACCATCTCAACACTCCCCCCGACCCGAACGCGTCTCTCTACGCGTGCGTGTCCAAACGAATACCGAGTTTCGCCAGGTGCTTGTGGAGAGTGGATGCGGGTACGGATTTCGTGTAAATGTCAGCGGGATTGTCGGCGCCGGCAATGTGAGTGACGGTCATCACACCATCGTGGACTAGTTCGCGAATGAAGTGATACTTGATGTCGACATGCTTGACTTTGTGGTGCTGGCGAGTATTTTGTGTAAGCTGTACCGAGCCCAGATTGTCGCCAAACATCTCCGCAGGACCGGGCTGGGGAAACCCAATTTCTGAAAACCACGATGCGCTCCACATCATCTGCTGGGCTGCGCGCGCAAGCGCGGTGTACTCTGCCTGGGTCGTGGATAACGCGACAGTAGCCTGTCGCTTGGTGCTCCAGTCGACAGGGCATCCCGCGCAGAGCGTCACGTAACCCGAAATTGAACGCCTGGTGTCTGTGCATGCCGCAAAATCCGAGTCGACGAAGCAGGCCGGCTTGAGCCACTCTTCGGGGCTAATGCCCGGAGGAGGCGGAGTGTAAACAAGGGCGTAGTCCAGAGTCCCGCGGATGTATCCTACAGTATGCAGGAGGGCGTGCCAATGCTGGATCCCTGGGTTCGTCTGGAAGCGACCGAGGATATGGATGGCGTACGATAAATCGGTCCGGGTGGTGACATTCCCCCAACCCAGCTTCCCGAGTATTGCTGAGTATGGCAGGCCTTCCATCTCCTTCTTCTCGTCTTCGGTGCTCGGGCATTGATCCTTCGAAAGGACCAGCCCGACCGGAAGCGGAGTAGACCGGGTGCGAACATTCTGCAGATTGAACTCCGTGAGCATCTCCTCAAAGTACGCCCGCTGGCTCAGGCGAACGATACCAGTCTCCGGGCTCCACTCGAACTTCATCCCAAGCAGAGACTTCTTGTGAAACACATCCTTCGTCTCGAAGCATTTGGCGAGGTCATCCTTCCCCTCCTCTGCCATTTGCTTGGACGAGGCGACCCCAAATATGTCGTCAGTGTATGTGTTGTCAATGATGAAAGTGTTCTCGTCCTTCCACTTCGTCCGGACACATGGGTCAGCGCGTGAGCTGTAGTAACCAAGGTCTGCATAGGCTGCACTGAGCTCCTCATACCAGTCATGCCCTCCCTGCATCGTGCCGTAGATCGTTTTGTTTAATCGGCATACGAGGTGCTCGGATCCGGGAATTTCGTGGCCTCTGGGCTGGCGCATATAAATGGTCTCCTTTGTGTCGCTGTTCAGATAGGCAGAAGTGAAATCGATGATGAAAGGAGTGAGACGGTACGCAGCACACAGAGCCGCCGTGTAGCGGATAGACTCCATTCTCGCGACGCCTGCCCAGACTTCGTGGTAATCCACACCCTTCTTCTGGGACGGGCCCTTTCCAACGAAACGCGCCTTGTCCCCCACCCAGTTTCCGTCGCCATCCCACTTATAGTTGTAGACGAACATCGAGCCCATCACATTTGCACCAGCAGGAGCCTCGACCAGATCCCAGACATTTCGGAGGACCATCATGTCGATTTCCTGGTCCTCTGCGCGGCGCCAACGGGTAGGATCGACGGTCATGGCTTCCCGCTGATGACGAGGAGGAACGAGATTTTCGGGCGGGCCAAGTGCGTCGGCAGTGAGAGCATGCGCGGGCAGATTTTTGGCAAGCCGATCATGTGTGTACGCAGCACCTTCGGCTTTGTCTTCCTCGAAGCGCAACTCATACTCACGGGAGTCTTTCAATCTTTCAGTCGGGGCTCTGACACGCGTAGGGCGAGGTTCGAGGACCACAGGAGGGACAACGTTCACGGTGGGAGCAGCTGGAGGAGGCGCCGGATTGGGAACACCAGGAAGTACGGCAGGATTGATGGGTGGAGGTAACACGGCAGGACCAAATTCTTCGGTCTCTTCCTCCACGTCAATCTCCCCCGCGAGTGTGCGCTCTGCCCTGCCATTCTCGAACACGACGTCGCGCGCACTGATGACTTTGCCGCCATCTGTGAGGATCCTGTACCCCGCATCACCACCAAGATAGCCGAGCAAGACGCCGTCGACTACGCGGCCGCTTAATTTGCTTCCGCCGTCGACTTGGTGGCCGTTTCCGTCCGTCGGGATACGTGCGTACGCCCTACAGCCAAATGGATGCATGTGCGACACGTTGACGCGTTGCTTTGTCCAGGTCTCGAGAGGAATGAACCCCCCACTGAAAACGATGCGGTTTCGGGTGTAGACGGAGTACGCGGCAGCTTCAGCCCACCACTGGTCGGGCAAACCGGCGTCGTCCAAGATGGTGCGTACATCGGCCGTGACTGTGCGGATAGCGCGCTCAGCGATACCATTCGCAGATGAAGAGTGCGGTGGAGTCGGCTCGATCAAGATCCCCTTGTCCTGGAGATAATCCTTGAAGATCTGCGCCTTCACGAATTCACCACCTCCGTCAAACCGGACACGCTTTATTTTGCGCCCCGTCTGCGTCTCCACCTTATTCACGAACACCTTGAACGCTGCAAGCGTGCCTTCGGAGGCTTTGGAGGGCAGAAAGTAAGCCTCTTTCACCTTCCCTGCGGCATCGACACACATCATCATGTACTTCGCTCCCCCGCGAGACCTTGTCCGGGCTTCCCACAAGTCAGCGCAGACGAGGTCGCCTGGCTCCACGGCTTCACCGACGATGGGATGGTCGTGATGCTGCGCCACTGTTTTTCCGTGGATGCAATTGACACATTTCCCGTGCAGGGCATGACTCCCGACCTCCAAGCCGTCAACCAATCCCTTGCTGTGCATCTCGAGGATCGCCTGCGTGTCGGCGTGTGCCAAACATCGATGGAGCGTCTCGAGGGAGATTGCTGCAGCTAGCACGGTAGTGCCCGTTTTGATCTCAACGGAATCACCGCCTAACTGATACATCCCGTTAGCCCCCTTTTTGCATGAAAACCCGTGGCCGTTGGCATTCAGGACCGACGCTCTTTCCCCGCTGAAGGATACGACGTAACCCGCCGCTGCGAGCTTCCCAACAGAGACGAGGTTCGCTGCAAGGTCTGGGGTATGGAGGGCATTGTCAAAGCTGAGCTTGAAGAGCTGATTCCCTCGCATAAATTCCTTGACCACCGTTCCTTGCCCGACGATAGCGAAGCCCCCGGCGTCGCGAAGTGCAGCTTGTCCCTGGCGGACGATTGGATGGTACGTGACGAAATCCTTCTTGCTCACGAAGCAATAGTCTGATGCTCCGGAATCTAGAAACGTTGGAACGTGGCCCGTCACGACCTTATATCCCACAGGTGCGGTATCCGCGGCGTAAACGATGCTCGGGGAACTCCCCTCGCTCACAAATTCAATAGGCTCGGCCTCCGGGAAATACATGAGTGCGTCCTCGACAGAAGAGTGCGATGGAAGAAAGGTCCTGGCGGAGAACGCAAACGTCCCCGTGTACACCAAATTGGCGTTGGATGGCGCACCTGTGTTGGTGGTCGGCGGCGTCCCCGCACTGCCATTTCCATCGCTTTGGCTTCTACCTCCCCCGCGGCCGCCGCGCTTCCCAAACCACGCGGTGAAACACTGACTTTGGGGCTGCCCGTGGAAAATGAGACAGTGAGGTGCGCTCAAAGTAGCAGGGAATGGAACTCAAAAGTGCGAACACTTAATGAAACCAACTCCTTGAACACACAACACAAACTCAACCACTACCACAACTCCCTCAATCGATGTGTGTAAGTTCGGGGATTCCAACCACAGTATATGGCTGCTGCAACCTGAACAACTACAATGCTTTTGAAATGAAGCAAAACCGAAGCTTTAGCTAATGCTAGACAAACTCGTTGAATTGGTCTTCTAGGCACTCAAGATGTCAAGAGACTGAAGGAACGAAGTTCGATTCACAGAAAGGTTGTTTGTGCGGGGCGCTACCACCGCTTTAGCTGAGTTTTACGATCTGTTCTAGTCCTTATCGTATTCACGGGTTTACAGGCCCTAAGCACTGTTCTGCACAAGTACGATCCGTCCTAAGCACCTATCGAATTCGCTGTTTGAAGACGAGACCTCAGAGGTAACGAATTCCGTGTCCTAATAGCTCTGAGCTATACAAAGGCGCTACCTTTGCTTCGTGTCTGTTTTATGCAAGATGAAGGTGTTTTAAGCCAGTTCAGCCAAAGAGGTCTGACCTCTGTATATCCACGCGTCCGTTTAATCCTTATAGTTCCAAATTTCCCAATAATCACGCGTCCAAGATATCCAAATAGTCACTGAACCACTTATAGCTATAGGTTGAACACCCAAGTTTTGCAGGTTTTGTAGTAAGTCCACTGTACCAGCGATGCGATACTGAGGTCCTACGACTAGTATGAACGTTTCTTAAGCCTTAGATGACCTTAGGTCGAGCACAACACAAGAAACTATCAATCCAATCAACCAAACTTTATATTCAACTCCACAAGCTCCACTTTGAGCCACTGGCTTGGAGACTACCTCCTAACGAATTGCCTGTGGGGCTACTCGAGAGGGGGCAGAATCCAGTGCGTTACATCGAATCTAGGTACCCTATTTATACTATGAGACTATTTACAGGTGTTTAAGAGAGTCACAGTCCAAGTTAAATATGAAAATAGCGAAATACTGATCCAAAACAAGCCAAATAAATAAAAGAGACAGAGAGCGATCCAAAACCAGTCCATATAATGCACCAAAAGTGCGAATCTTGTCGGACCCTTGTCCCATCAAATCCCGTTTATCCGCGCTGACTGATGAACCTATTTTTAAGTTGCCAAGTCATCCGGGTAAATTGCAGCAATTGTTCCTTTCTATCTCCATGCTCTCGCATCAAGGACACAATTTATCCGTGAGGCTGTGAGGCTTCCGGGGCTCTCCTAGTCTCCTGGAACACCCGACGATGCGTGACTGTGGTCACAGTGACCTCAACTCGGTCACAAAAGGATCAACTTATCCTCGCAACTGCTACAACAACTCTATCGACTCAGTTCGACTTGCAACCTCTGTCCACTCGGGTTGTATACATTCTAGATGGATAATTGTTCAGTGCCCTTGGTAGGAACATGCAGAAAAACCCCAATCTTGCTCTGAGATGGTTGGATAATCCTATAGCTAATAGTCCGATTTGTCTCCTTAACTCTGATCCTTGCCGGTATCATTGTATAACTTGACGCACAGATAATTCAATGCATGCTTAACTCCATTAGCCAGCTGCTCAGGCCTCGCACTGACCCTTGTACCGATGTATAACCTTTGAACAAGTACAAACTCATGTAAATTGTGTATTTCCACGGGTGTTCAATTGCCAGGCTTATCATCTCCCCTAAACATAAATCTTGACTGTCCCCAGTCAACCAAACTCTTTTCTAGATGTAGAGAGAGCTCCAGCCATTCAAATTCAAGTCTGGTGAGTCTCAATCCCAAATGCGGACATTGATCTACGGGATTCCCATTATGGTATCAAGATCGAAGATCCTGATTGACATTTGATCCCCGCTGTCAGCACTTCGTCGTGTTGCCCTTGCAATTACATTTTACCACAGTCCACTCATTCCTTGTGCTTCAGACAAATTGAACTCAATAACCAAGTTTCAAGTTGGTTACAAACTTCAATAGGACAGCATGTCAGAGTTTGTTCTCCTCGAAGCTGTCCGAGTCCGAAAATGGTGATCCAGTTTCCCACCAGAAGCTATAGCACAAATCCCTGCAGCGCTTCGAGTCCAGAGTGAGCAAACCTATCGTCACAAAGTCTGCTCCATTCATCCTGAGCATACATATCTGACCCAGATATTCACAGATGCAAACTAGCCTTTTAGCTATAGTGTTGAAATCGAAATTTCATGGCCCAAAACAAGCAAGGAAGCGCTTCCCTCCCCCAAACATAAATCTGAACTTGTCCAGTCGTCCTGGCAGTCGCAAATCTGAGTCCGAGACACACATCGTTGCCTTGTATGTCCAATACAAGTTCAAAGATAAGGAAGACAGGACAGCATCCCAAAAGCGCTGCCTATACACCCAGTCCATGCCGCTGTAACCTTTTCTTTATCACCCTCTTGATAAAGACTTCAACCTTCATTTACACCTCGAAAGAATTGGTTCAACATCTATCATTCATGGCCCAGTTAAAATCACATTTCGAGCGAACTTCTTTGAGCCAGTCTGAGCGTCACACCCCAGCTTAACTCAAATTTTGACCCGGATTCGAAGCCAGATCCAATACATGTGCCTTGTAGGTGAATATTTTGCTTGAATGCATTAGCAAACTTGTAGCTAAAGCTTTCATTCAAGCGAAAATTCCAAAGACAGAGTTTCAAGACCTGAGCGGGGGGGGGGGGGGGGGGGTCGGACCAGTCCGTCCGGAGTTCGAAGCTCTGAGGATGACCTAGCAATACCAAGCTCATCATTGAAATGAAGTTTGTACTGCTTGAATCATTCCCAACCCAACTTCGCAAAATTGACACTTCTCTGCAGCCAACTTCGAGGCAATCGTTGCAACACTGTGTTCAACCACCTCTTGTGGTTCATACTTCATACTTCAACTCAACTCTCTGAATTTTTCCAGCACCTCCCAGACCTTGAACAACGAAATAACCGTGTCCACATTCCGAGCAATGAACATCTCAGAATGGGCTTTGATCCTCCCAATTAATGAAGTTTGGGTTCGGGCTCCATCCCTGTTTAGCAGATGATTGAAACACAAGAGGGTTATGGTAGATTGACCGCTCAGAATTTTGGTTCTGAAGTCTTGCAAGTTTAACCCTCAATGTGCGGATTTCATCCTGGGCCATCTCCTCCCAGTCGTATCCAGGGTCTCCTGCCTCTAAGTGCTCTTCAGGAGGCGACTCCATTGCCGGCCTACTTCGTTCGGAGCCTCTATTTAAAGAGTACCACTTCGAGATGTCCTCGGATTCAACCTCTGTCTCAAGGACTTGTTGAATCGGAATGAATCCCCGGGATTGCCCTCGCACAAGCTGCTCAGTCTTTGAAGTGCCCTTCACTTCATTCTTAGGACGATCCCAAGGCACTGACTTCGAGTTAGCTATAGGTTTATCTGGCAATAGGAACTCAGTCCAAGTCTCTGCCATCTTTTGAGCTAGTTCAATCAAGTCCTTCAGTTGAATCGGGTCCTCTTTGCGAAGTATTGCACTATCCACAGCAGGAGAAGCTGTAGTTAAAGCGATTCCGCGAAGAGCCTCTTCCAAAAGTATTCTTGTCTGAATTTCTGACCTAATAGCCCTTGCAAAGTTCGGGTCAAGTGTCTGCAGGTACTTCCCAACAGCTTCAACATTTGTGATCAAGGCCGGAGCCTTGAGCAGTTTTTCAACCTCTATGTTGAACTCCACACCAAATTGTCGCAATAGACCCTCTGTGGTCTGCTTCACACCCATGTAGTCTTCGCAGATCTCTTTCAAACGAGTTTGTGATCCAGAACGATCCAACTTAGCCTCAGGATAGCTCCGATAAATCTCATTCAAGAAGTCTTTGAATGTGCCAGAAATGTAGGAGTTCATAGTCATCCACAAGTTTTTCCGCCGAATTGGCAGTAGACTAGTGAAGTACTTCTTCTTCTCCGCATCCTCTGTCATATTTGCAAGACGAAAGATCTCTTCAACATGGTCCACAAACAAGACTAATTCCTCATAATTGTCTGTTATAAATTTTGGCGCATTCCTATCCCAAGCATAGGGGATCCGAAAGCTAGCAGCTTTAGGTGCTGATGAACCTGTAAGCGACCCAAAGGGCATCGCTAGTGGGGTTTCTTGACTCCCCATAATGAAATGTGTGTGTTTTTGCTACTGAAGACTTATAGCTATAAGTGCTGCAGCAGTGTTTCGTTGTGTTCCGGAGCTAGGGCTCGACAGAACTGACTTCTAGCGACGAAGTCCTTCCCAGAATCTCTAGATGAGACTCTGAGGCAAATTCCAACAGGCTCTGACTTCGAAGAGTCCAAGAAATGCGACCAAATCAAATTTGCGAAGCAAACACAAGCTTGAATTGAAGCTTTACTTCAAATGTAGTTATCCAGATGAACCCTCTTGCGGCGGGTACCAGATGAAACACTGACTTTGGGGCTGCCCGTGGAAAATGAGACAGTGAGGTGCGCTCAAAGTAGCAGGGAATGGAACTCAAAAGTGCGAACACTTAATGAAACCAACTCCTTGAACACACAACACAAACTCAACCACTACCACAACTCCCTCAATCGATGTGTGTAAGTTCGGGGATTCCAACCACAGTATATGGCTGCTGCAACCTGAACAACTACAATGCTTTTGAAATGAAGCAAAACCGAAGCTTTAGCTAATGCTAGACAAACTCGTTGAATTGGTCTTCTAGGCACTCAAGATGTCAAGAGACTGAAGGAACGAAGTTCGATTCACAGAAAGGTTGTTTGTGCGGGGCGCTACCACCGCTTTAGCTGAGTTTTACGATCTGTTCTAGTCCTTATCGTATTCACGGGTTTACAGGCCCTAAGCACTGTTCTGCACAAGTACGATCCGTCCTAAGCACCTATCGAATTCGCTGTTTGAAGACGAGACCTCAGAGGTAACGAATTCCGTGTCCTAATAGCTCTGAGCTATACAAAGGCGCTACCTTTGCTTCGTGTCTGTTTTATGCAAGATGAAGGTGTTTTAAGCCAGTTCAGCCAAAGAGGTCTGACCTCTGTATATCCACGCGTCCGTTTAATCCTTATAGTTCCAAATTTCCCAATAATCACGCGTCCAAGATATCCAAATAGTCACTGAACCACTTATAGCTATAGGTTGAACACCCAAGTTTTGCAGGTTTTGTAGTAAGTCCACTGTACCAGCGATGCGATACTGAGGTCCTACGACTAGTATGAACGTTTCTTAAGCCTTAGATGACCTTAGGTCGAGCACAACACAAGAAACTATCAATCCAATCAACCAAACTTTATATTCAACTCCACAAGCTCCACTTTGAGCCACTGGCTTGGAGACTACCTCCTAACGAATTGCCTGTGGGGCTACTCGAGAGGGGGCAGAATCCAGTGCGTTACATCGAATCTAGGTACCCTATTTATACTATGAGACTATTTACAGGTGTTTAAGAGAGTCACAGTCCAAGTTAAATATGAAAATAGCGAAATACTGATCCAAAACAAGCCAAATAAATAAAAGAGACAGAGAGCGATCCAAAACCAGTCCATATAATGCACCAAAAGTGCGAATCTTGTCGGACCCTTGTCCCATCAAATCCCGTTTATCCGCGCTGACTGATGAACCTATTTTTAAGTTGCCAAGTCATCCGGGTAAATTGCAGCAATTGTTCCTTTCTATCTCCATGCTCTCGCATCAAGGACACAATTTATCCGTGAGGCTGTGAGGCTTCCGGGGCTCTCCTAGTCTCCTGGAACACCCGACGATGCGTGACTGTGGTCACAGTGACCTCAACTCGGTCACAAAAGGATCAACTTATCCTCGCAACTGCTACAACAACTCTATCGACTCAGTTCGACTTGCAACCTCTGTCCACTCGGGTTGTATACATTCTAGATGGATAATTGTTCAGTGCCCTTGGTAGGAACATGCAGAAAAACCCCAATCTTGCTCTGAGATGGTTGGATAATCCTATAGCTAATAGTCCGATTTGTCTCCTTAACTCTGATCCTTGCCGGTATCATTGTATAACTTGACGCACAGATAATTCAATGCATGCTTAACTCCATTAGCCAGCTGCTCAGGCCTCGCACTGACCCTTGTACCGATGTATAACCTTTGAACAAGTACAAACTCATGTAAATTGTGTATTTCCACGGGTGTTCAATTGCCAGGCTTATCAGCGGGTGCCTGGCCTTCTTTGCCGCCTCCCGGTGCCCAGCAGTCCGCATCCTTGTGTCCGCGGCGCTTGCAGTTCCCGCACTTGAGTGGAGTCACCATCGCGTTCATCGCATTCGATGTCCCGCTCCCTGTGACTTGGTCGACCACGCCCTTGAAAGTGCGAACGTGATTCTCAGCCTCGATGCGATTCTTCGAGGAGAGGATGAGTCCGAAGATGGGGACAAACTCGGGAGTGAGGCCGGTGACGAAGGAGGTGAGGTACGTCATGAGCTCGTCCTTGACACCCTGGTTTACAACGTTCTGGTAGGCCGTGGCCTTGGCTGTGATGTACGCATTGACAGGCTTCTCGTCGGACAAGAAATTCGCAAACTTGCACGCAGCAAGCTCCGCCTCGGCGTTCATCCTCCCCATGATCGTAGGCGTGCCGTAGCCCGTGACGATGGAGTCCCAAAGCTCCTTCGGGGTCCCGTCCGTCTTCAAGCCAAGAGAGCGGGGGTTTACGACATTATTGAGGATGGTCGACTTCAGCCATTGTGAGCGCATCTTGTACTCCTCGAGGTATGGGTGTGCTGAATGTATGGGGGTAGATGGTTCCGCATAGACCGTTGGTATCTCGTCAGCCGCTGCAGATGCAGCTGCCGCGGTGCGAGTCGGTTCTGGGGTAGTGCCGTATAAATACCCAGAGAATCCTCTTCCCTCGACGCCAGGCACGAACACCAACTGAAAGTCGGCATAGTTCGTCCCGTTAAACCTCTGCTCTTCGGGCAAGAGGAACTGCGTAGGATTCGCCATGTATAGGGGTAAACGGTGTGTGAAGTTCGGGCAGCAAAGTGCAGTGGATGTTAAAGTTGAGTCGTTGTGCAGTTAGAACACACGGGGCCCATAACATGTAGACAGAGAATATACGATGAGTTCTCAGTCGGTCACGGTAGTGGTAGAACGACTGCATTAGTCTAAATACAGTACCTGTAGACAGAGAATATACGATGAGTTCTACAGGTAACGAGTCCGTAAGTAAAAGGAATAACGGTGAGTAAGTATAGGAACATACCTCAGTCGGTCACGGTAGTGGTAGAACGACTGAGGTATGCCGGCGATCGAACGAGGTATATGTCAATCCCGATAGGGGCTGAGACGGATCGGGTCACCATCTCAACAGTAAATATCTATGGTGGCACGTAGACACGACTTACCGAGAGGTTTCGATCGGTGCTGATTTCCACCAGCGGGATTATTTGCGGGACCTGTCTGCGAGCTCCTTTCAGCAGGCATTGGAATGGCAGATGGGCTGGTGGGGTGGTGAGAGGCGGGGGCAGGCGGAGTCGAAGAGCTAGTAGTAGTCGAAGTTAGAGTCGGTGGCGGAACTTCAAACACGTGATCGTATTTTGCCGCGTGGAACCTCACGCCCTCACCCACGGCCACCATGATTCAAGGGCACTGGATGCAGGCAACATGTCCTGAAAGCGGAAGAGAGGGACAATGGGCCGGCGCTCATTGATGGTGCGCCGGCGGTGGCCACACTTCGCGGGTGATGGCATCAAGATGCCATCACGAAATGGAGCTGGCGGGTCCCGACCACGCTAGGGGAGTACGATTGCAACTGGACGAGTAACCACGAGGTTGAAATTTAGCGCCACCCAATAGTTGAAAGCTCCACCTTCGAAACCCACGCAGGCGTCTAGTCGACGAACACCATCCGGAAGCCAGGAGCTTAGAAGTTGATCCCTCACCTCGAGGAGAGGCGCGAGGGCTTCATTCGCAAGGGATTTGCTATTGCTATACAAATGAGTCTATTCCAGGAAAGGGCTTCAAAGAGTCTCAGCGGAGCCAGCTTTCCCTCAAAAAACATACCAGGTCATTTCGGGCATTCTTAGAAGGAAGGGTGAGCCCGGGATATCTCACGCTTTACTGGAAATAGATGCAGCGAACTACGACGTGAGTATAGGGAAAAACGAGTCAGCTGTCAACCGGGCTAGATATTATGTGCCCAAAATTAGGGGAGGGGCGAGCTTGAAGTTTAGCCCAATCTTGATATCCTAAAGACTGAGATGGCGGGATAGTCACGGTGGCGATGGATCGAAAACGGTTTATTGTGATGGGGAGTGCAGCCCACAATGAGGTAGCAGGTGCCCTTGATTCCCAGCTCCGAATCCCTGTGCATTTCACGAGTTTTGTATCAACAGCGCTGTGATGAAAAAGGGGGGAGACTTCCGAATCGGGACGAGATGTAAACAGCCCAACACAAATCAGCACGACTTTTGTTTTCGTTCTGTTCCTTGTTCTGTCCTAAACACTCCACCTGTCATGTTCCTCAACACGCCGCCAATATCCCGGCCATATCCTCCTGTTTCACCAAGGGTTTCCAAGACCTGAA
Source organism: Mycena polygramma (assembly GCA_029449255.1). NCBI lineage: Eukaryota > Fungi > Basidiomycota > Agaricomycetes > Agaricales > Mycenaceae > Mycena > Mycena polygramma. Next base: position 1,069,042 of record JARKID010000022.1, read on the forward strand.
CTTCATCCGCATCGTCTCTGCCTGCCGCTTCTCGTACGCAAGAAACTGCGGCGTGATGACGCTCCCTCTGTAGCCTCCTCTCACTGCGCCCACCCTGACGTCGCCCCAGTACTCCGCCCACTGCGGGGGTAAGGGCTGCGAGGTGGGAATCAACATCCAAATGCGCATTAGGTGTCGCTTTTGATCGTGGTCCTCGTAATCCGCGAACGGTGTGCGCGAGTGAAACGTCACGAAGTTGTTGAGCAGCTGCATGTCCCCCGGCTCGAGCTCCATGCTGTAGCAATATTCGGCCGTTGGCATGATTGTGTCCAGCAGGTCGAGCGCCTCCTCTTGTTGCTTCGTCAACCGTGGGACCTCCGGAAAATCGTTCTGCGCCGCTACCGTATTCTTGCGGTTGGTTCTGGCGCAGCGGAACCCGTCGGTTTCTCCGAAGATAGAGCATCGATAGAACGCTGGCTGGCTGGGATCTTGTGCCCCTTGGAAGCTGTGAAACCAATTGTTCTCCTGCAGCACCGGCAGTAGGTCTGGACGCAACTCCTCCACTCTATCCCGCAATGCCAAGGAGCTAATAACCTTGCTCGTCCCTCCCGACTTGGCCGTCCTCCGACACAACAGCCCCACGACGTCGCAGCTGTCGTGGTGAAAGTCCAGCCCCGCGTTGGTGTTGTATCCCCTGCCGCCTTTCACTTTGTAACTCGCGCCTGCATCGCGCACGTCGCTGATGAATTCGCTCGCCCGGTTCTGCGTGCGGCCGACACCCATGTACAGCGACATGCCCCAGTAAGCGAGCCGCATCTCCGCCTCGCTCCACTCGTCCGTGGGGAAGCCCTTGACGAGGCACATCCCCCACCGGCCCTGCGTTGTCGCAATTGCGCGCTCCAATGCCAGACGGGAACATTCCCCCAGTGGAAAGTCGCTTTGTTCCATTTCCAGCAAGGGCTTGTCGACCTTCAGCGCGTGGGCAAGAGCGACGCGGAATCCGTCGACTTCATCTGGGACCAGCTGGAGAATCCAGGAGGTGTCACGGCGGACGTCCGCCACCTTCCACGGTTGTGGACCAGAGATGTTTTGCGCCATGGACGAAGTGGTCATCGCATCCCTTGATCGTCTTTGAAGAGCGTCGGTGGGAAGGCTTTCCCCATGTGATGTGTTGCTGTAATCGGTCTGTCTCCACTGTTGATCGTCCGCGGCCGCTGGCGAATGGGAGGCCTTCTATAATCTACAAATAGGCTCAAGATTCTCAGTACATTTCCAATTGCAACTGCCCGTGGAGTTTGACTGGGAATAGTAGTTGGAGGCTTAAAAGTGTATATGATGTGAGTGGATTTCCGATGGAAGAAAGTTGAAAAGGACTTGTCGTGCGCCCGACTGAGTTGAATATCAAGTCCGCAAGAGCTTTGAATAGGCTTCGCTCTTTATTGTGGAAGATATACCAAAACCCCATTCTGGATTCAATTATTTTCCGTTTTTTTCCTGCAAGTCTCAAAAAGGGTGACTCACCTCCAGAATCCAAATCAGGCAATTCTCCAGACCCAACGGTGATTGCTGAAACGACGAGGATTATACTGCCTTCTGTTGCTGCCTTGCTCAGTGAGAGACACAACCTGGCTGAGCGACCCGAAAAGCTCACCGGGTCTTCTATTTAGCCTATGAACGTATCCGCTGAACGATATCTAGTCATTGGGATTCCGGGAGCGGTCAATTGGCTTTGACCATGGGTGAGGGAATACTTTATAACGGAGTTACAGTTGAGCCTAAAGTGTACTCCCGCTTCCGTCAGGCGATACACATAAGACGCGCGGCAATCGGAGCTCGCGCTGGTTAAAAGCACTCAGTCCATATCTGTAGTGTACTTGAGGTGCATACTTCGCTACCATGTCTGCACCACTCGGCTCAACTCTGCGTATCGCCATCGCCGGGGCGGGAATGGGCGGGCTAGCCACGGCGCTCGCCCTCGCACGGGAAGGGTTCACGCAGATCGACGTGTACGAGGCGGCGCGCGACCTGGGGTTCGTCGGTGCGGGGATCCAGGTCGCGCCAAATCTCTCGCATCAGCTGCAGCGTCTCGGCGCGTGGAGTTATATGGCTGCCGACGCGGTTGAGATGCACCGGGTCGCCATACGCGGTACGTCACGGTGCTTGGACCGAAGTTGCATTAATATTGAACAATGAACTGACGTTGGCCGTATAGGAGGTCTCACGGACGAGGAGCACACGAATTCGGATCTCGGGTATATTACGGAGCGGTATGGGCAGCCCCACCGCGTCGCGCATCGGGCGGCGCTCGCGAATGCGTTGTATGAGGCGTGCAAGGCTGCTGCCCCGCGGATACGGTTCCATTTCAGCACTGCTGTGGTTGACGTGGATTTCGACGGCCCTCGTATTCGGGTCAGAAGGCAGGACGAAGAGGAAGGGGGTCACTGGATAGAAACCGATCTCGTGGTGGGTGCTGATGGCGTGAAGAGTGCTGTAAGAAAATGCATGTTGGCGCGCCAGGGGGAGGAAGACGACGGTGAGTTATTTCCTGCATTTCTGGTAAGTTTATCAACGCCGAAGTAGCACAAGACACGGGTCAAGCGGCTTACCGTATTATGCTTGGACGCGACCAGCTGGCGTACGACCCCGAGCTTCTATCGCTTCTCGAAGCAAAGACCACCTCCCGTTGGATCGCGGCGGGGCGCCAGATAATCGTGAGTGCCGCCGCTTCTGTGATTTGATCCTCCACAAACCACGCGCTAGGCATACCCTATCTCGAACCACACAATCCTCAATATCGCAACAACGCAGCCAGACGTCAACTTCGCCGTGGCGCCAACCGCAGCGTGGACGACCCGCGCAGACAAGAGCGCGATGCTCGACGTGTACGGGGACTTTTGCCCGCGCGTGGTGCGCCTGCTGCGCCTCGCACCTGCGGGCGAGCTGTGCGAGTGGAAGCTGCGCGTGCACCGCCCGCTGCGCGAATGGGTGGCGGGGCACGTCGCGCTCATAGGCGACGCCTGCCACCCGACGCTCCCGGTTCGTGAGCCCTTCTGTCCCAGCTGAACTGTTTACGACCTTGAACAGCATCTTGGTCAGGTGCGCTCTGGTCTTTTCCTCCCCATCGGAGGCAATTACAACGAGTCTCCGGAACAGGGCGCCGCACAGGCGATCGAAGACGGGGCCGTGTTCGCCTTCGTGATGGGCAAGCTCACGCACACGACGGAACTGAACACCGCGCTGCGCGTCTACGAGGTTCGTCACATCCTTGAGTCCCAATTAATCATCCGCGCCTCACCCACCCGCACCCCGGCCAGCGGCTCCGAAAACCCCGCGCGGAGTTCCTCGTAGACGAAGCAGCCGCCTCCGGCCGCGCGCTGCTGCTTACGGACCCCGACGCACAGGCCGCGCGCGACGCGGCGTTCCAGCGCGTCAAGCACGGGGGGCCGAATCCGGACAGATGGGTCGACGGCGCGGTGACGGACTACGTGTACGGGTTCGACTGCGTCGCGGACGCGGAGAAACGGTACGGGGAGTGTTTGAAGGCGGTGATGTGTTTCCCGTAGATTCAGCGTCGCTTTAAAAATTTGATTGTGGGTAACGCCTTGTACGATGCCGTGCGAATAACACGATTTTAATGGCGATTGAGAGCGGGTTGCACTCGTCCTGGGATTGGCTTGGAGCCCGCGAAGAGATTGGACGTCGATCCGCGATCCCTCCCGCGACAGTATACCGATCATCATCGAAAATAACCTTCCTGCTGGTCATTAGATGGAGGGGAAGGCTAAAAACAGCGCTTCTTACAGACTAAATCCCTTTGAGCGGAGATCCCCGCCCTCAGTTCATTTGGGCGTGTCAGCGATTGGACCACGCACCAATCTGAAGCACGGGCGGGAGAAATGCAATAGGCGGTTATCACTCTCCGCGTCCCGTTGACGAATTCTGGGATGATTTCCCGCTGGAACGAATGCCCAACGGGCCCGCGGGTGAAAACCGGCGAGTCCACGGCAAGAATGTAAGAGATTGAAGTTTGGCTTTGTAATAGTAAAATCTTGAGGCTCGCATCCTGGATGGGTTACTCTCCGGCAACTCCGTGTAGATGCGGTGAGAGACATTCCCCGACGGCTCCTTGGAGATACACTGGGGATCGATCCACTTGGAGACAGTTTGAAGCTCGGCTTCCTGTTGATGCGAGCCTCGACGGCTCCTTGAAGATGCACTGACTATACAAGCATAATTCAGGGCTCGGTCAAAGCTGCAGATCGCCGTTCAGGTTGTGACGGACCAGTTCACGAGATTCTCCGTAGTGCTCGGGAGGTGGATGAGTCTCCGAGACGGACTGCAGTTCGGCTTTCTACTGGACGCTCGCATCTGCCTGATCCCCGGCGGCTCCTTAGGGATGTATTAAGACAAGCATTTAATTCAGGGCCCGGTCAAAGGTCAAACCTACAGATCGGCGTTCGAGCTGTTGCCGCAAGTCATTTGCAAGTCATCCGCAAGCAATATCGAGATTCTCCGTACTTCACGGATACTAGGTTGATGACTCTGCCTGATTTAATCTCGCACGGAGGCCACGGCGTGCAGAAAAATCGGCGGTTTCCCAGCTGGGTGATGCGCTTCCCGTCGAGGTAGTAGAATAGATACGACATAGACGGTTCCCTGGCAGAATGATTGTGATGCTTCCCGTCGAATTCAGTAGCGAACAAACCGGAGTTTTTGCATGATTTAATCACGAACACGAACACGACACCGAAAGCCCAGATGTTTCGCTTTATTCTAAGAGTTTCGTCGAGAGACCCTAGGTACACCTACGCCAAGCAGTGATCCGTAGCAGCAGCGCCAGGACAGCCCAAAGGAGTTTCAGATAAATTTATAGTATTTGAGTGGACCGGCGATCAAGCCCTGCATAGCCCAAGAGCAGACGGAGAAAGAGGTAAAGTCAATCGAGCCGTAAATGAGAACTGAGGACCAGAGGAGCGTTGAGGCCAAAGCATTGGTCAAAGGTTGGTCAAAGCGCAGAAGACTCAGAGCGGGAGTGACAAGTCACGGCGAGCGTTAGCGTGACTTGCCTCTTACAAACCTCTCCCCGACGCTCTACCGCCTCTCCACCAGAAATAATGGCCAGCAAAGCTGCTTACAAGCGTGTACGCCCTTCAGCTTCAGCATTGCCTTCAGCGCTCACGAGCGCTCTGTAGCTTACCAAGGATTACTTCGACCTGCCCCCGGCCTTCCTTTCGCTCTCGCTCTCGCTCTCTCCCTCGTCTCTCTTGCCCCACTCCGACTGCGCCAACTCCACTCCTCAGACTTGCCCTTCCGAGTACGCACCTCGCCGTCTCTTCTTCCTCTGCTTACTGACTTCCTACTTCCGCCTTGCAGATTCGCGGCGTCGCGTCTGCCCTCTCTTTTGCTTCACAGGTCTCGCGCGCCGCACCGTTCGCATACGCGGAGTGCAGCCGTCGTCCGAGTTCTTAAGCGCACCCTGGCGAGCGCACAGAGTCCCTTGCGTAGGCTGCATGCCGACGACATCGTACGCACCCAGTGCAACACGCCCGCCGTCGACCTTGCGACTGCATACACCGCGCCCTCGAGCGCCCTTGTTCTGCATGAGGTGCGCAATCACCGACTCCCGTGTGGGCTTGTACTAACATCTTTTAGTCGTGCTGCCTCGCGCGTGGCACCCGAGCATGTCTCGCACCGCAGCAGACAGGCGCGTTATACCGTCCGCTCTTGGTCGTTGGCGCGCGCGAGTCTACGACACACCCCGCTCGTCTCGCACGCCTCCGCCGACTGCCACGTCACCCTCTTGCTGGTGCGTGGCAGTCCCCTTACACTCACACTTGCTTAGCTTATCCTTCTCCTGCAGCCTCCGCTCTCGCGGCGCCGTTCTCTCGACTCGCTGACACGCACTCGGTGCTGTCTCGACACCGCTGGCGCCCTGTCTCGTGCAAGTCGCAAGCCGCGCTTGACCCGGAGACCGAGACTCCTGCGGTGAGTCCGTGTTTTCCCCCTCTTCGTCCCCTTTTTCGTCACTCCCTCTCCGCACCTCTCCGTCGCATTTGCGCTTCCGCCCCCCCGGCTCAATGCCGTGCACGCCGCGTGGCGCCTCGCGAACTAACAGCGTCGCGGCTGCCAGCACACTGCCACATGCCCACGACGTCCCGCACCTTGCGACCCGCATTCCACGCTCGTCGCGCGCACTCGCGCAATGCGCGCGCATGCGGCAATCCTGTGCACGCCGCGGCGCCGCTCTCTCCCTTTGAGCCGGCCCTCCCGCTCCCGGCTGTGCGCACCTCGTACGCGCCCCCTGGACGCCGTCGTACTCCCCCAGGACTATCTTACCTACCTAACAGTACTTATGTACCTAACTACAAATCTGTATGTAGCTACGAAAATTTTGAATGAAATCTCGTCGATTTCGTACAACCTGCATGAGTATCGGGTATCAGTAAACAGCAAGTCAAAAATTGAGCGGAACTGAAGCCCATCGACGTGCATCGAGCGCGACCTGTGGAATTTGAATACATCGCGCTGTTGAACGCGATTGTGAGTCAATTTGAACGGAATCTGATGCGCAATGCTTACTGATCTTGTATACATGTAGTCGTCGACTAATGCTCCTGCTAGAAAAGTCAGCAAATCATTCATTGATTCTGAATGGAGTACAAGTGAACGCACTACTGTGAGTCCAAGTAAGTCGAAAGGTTCGTTGGCTTGTAGGGATGAAGGGAAAACCTGAAAAGTAGGGTTAGAACGGTTGAACTCAGAACTAGGGATGCTAGTAAGTGATCGAAACAATTTAGTCGAGGAATTGAGCGGCATGCATACCTTGTCATTGGAGAAGAAATACGGCAAGGAGCTCGGGACATCCATGCATCTGGAAGGAAGAGTCGATCAGGGTGCGTTGCGAGAAAAGGGGCTGGTAGGTTGAAATTTGAGGAACACAGACGTTGGTGATTCGAAATTTTGAGGGTTGAACTGGGAGTACAGAACGTAATTAGCACGGAAACTCAACATTACGACGTTGAAATTCGCTTACTTTGCAAGGGAAGGTTCAATAACTTGAGGCTCGAGTGAGAGTTGGTTACGCACCTGCATAAGTAAGTAAGCAACGGTTACTGCGTGCATGGATAAATAAATCCAACATACCTGATACATGACGTGCATGGCTGCAGCGTCTTGAGGATCCGGTGGGACGATCGCAGGGTACCTAGCAGTAAGCAGACGGAGGTAAGTTGTAATTTGAGCAAGTAAAATTGAATTGAGACCGAACGCTGCGGCAAGTCGAAATCAAGACCATTGAAGGCTGAGGTACCGTGAGTTCGAGTTCGAGTTCCCGACCTGTCAGTGAGCGAGTGAACGTCCGAGCAGGTAGGGTTCAAATCGAACTACCTATGGTGCGACTCAGTGAACGAGGCAACGGATGAACTGAAGCTGAAACATACCTGAACTAGGTTCGGCGTTGGGACGCACTGGGATTGAGGCTCAAGGAAGGAAGGAATTAGACGGGACTTGAAGCAAACAAGTCGATGAAATGGATCGCGGCTCACCTCACACGCCGCGGACCAGTCCAAACAAAGGTGCGAGGCAAAGCAGTGCGTCGCATTCAGGTCTGGAATGAAGGAATGAATCGAAGGTCAGTACACACGACTGGATTCAAAGTCAAGTGAAGTAGAGTCAGATTACGACGTACCTTGAGCTCGACGTCAGTATATAGAGTAGGACTAAGTAAGGGACAAATTGATCACAGTAGCTTCGAGTGAATGGACCGAAGGTCAGTGCGTCTAAAGTAAAAGTCAAGTCAAGTCAAGTTAGATTAAGACGACGTACCTTGAGGCGAACCAATTCGACGTGCGTATAGGAGCGAGTGAAGTAGTACTAGACCTGTAGAAAAAAATCAGTAGACTACACCTTTAGAAAGAAAATCAGCATAGGTGTGATGAAGAAGCTTTGAATACAAGTTGAATACATCTGAATGAACCGAAAGTCAGTATACGTGGAGCGAGTCAAGTCAGATTAGGACGACGTACCTTGAGACCCAACTGATCCGACATGCGTACAGGACCGAGTGGAGTAGTACTAGCGCTGTAGAGAAAAAGTCGGTTCAAGTGGAATGAAGAGCTCAGGTCCTAACTTGAATGAACCGAAAGTCAGTACGCCTCAAGTCAAGTCAGAGTACCGTGACGTACCTTGAGACCCAACTAATCCGACGTGCGTATAGGAGCGAGAGTAGACCTGTAGAAAAAGTCAGTAAAAGTGGAATCAAGAGCCGTTGAAATTGAATACAAGTTGAATGCATGTGACTGAACTGAAGGTGGATTTGAAGTCAAGTCGAGTCAGATTAACGCGACGTACCTCGAGGCCTAACCAAATCGACGTCAAGTAAGACCTAAAGAAAGTCAGTGAAGTGTAAGGACGAGCCATTGACTAAGTACAAGGTGAATACAAAACGATAATCCACTACACAAGACTAATTCGATACACGTAGCGATCTATCGGACAGTCAGTGAGGTCGCGCTGATAAGAAAAGAATGTATTGAACACGACACTGCATAATCCCGTGAACGGACTAGAATGGACTCTTGAATTACACTTGCGAGGAGAGCTTGACGAGACAACAAGAAATCATAGACGAGCAGCGAAGATTACTTGAGATGAATGACTTGTTGCATCGCCGAGAAGCTCGAGTCAAAAAGCCAGAGCACGAGTTCTTGAAGCATGTGAAGACATCGAGAGAAACTTGAAGCACATGAACGGACTAGAGCTGGATTCTAGAGGTAATTAATAGATGGGATTCGCGAGAGCTTGAGGCAATAAGAAGAAACCACAGAGGAGCAGCGAAGATTGGTTGGAAGATGAATGATTTGCTGGATCGCCGAGAAGCCCAGAAACGAGTTTTTGAAGCATGAAGACGCAGGTGAGAAGTTTGGAGCACGAGATTGGAGCAGAACTGATAGCCAAGACGAATGCGAGCGAGGATTGAAGCAGTTTTGAAGAAGTTGATCAGGAAGTTGAGGCAGCTTGAGGAGACTTGCAAGAACTTCGACGCGCCGTAAGGTGGAATTTGCGTAATAGACTCGAAATAAAAGCTAGCTATTGAATCAGGGAATCTGATAGCAATGATATGATAAGTAATGAGACGATGCTTTGAACTTGAAGCCGAATACTCACCTTGAGACCGTCCACCCAGAACCGATACTTACACGCAATTTCCCTGGTCAAGGTTGACGCGAATAGAGCTCGAAGAGGTTGAAGTGGACCTATTGAAGCTAGGTAAGTAATCGGATGAAGTTATACGAGGTACAAAGTGGCCACTTACCACGGTTGACCGAGTTGACGCGCGACGTGGTGGTTGTTGTCAGAGCCGCGGCGTGGGAAGCCAATGCCGCGCCGGCATGATGGTTTCGGCGAATGCCGGAGTCGAGCTCGGGCGACGAAAGCAGCGAGCTGTGGGTACGGCGAGGCGAAGGTAAGCGTTGAATGGTGTGCCGAATGGCTCGCTGCGAGCCACTCCGAGATGCCGGGGGCAAACAGAGAGAGTGAGAGAGAGGAGGGAAAAGTGGGGCGAAAGGCGAGGAATGCTGGATTTAGCGGGGAGATGGGCGGTTTATATCTCGGTCTGCAGCCGCGACGTGAGAAGGATACTGACTGAGTCAGGGATAAGCGACGCTGCTGCGGGACCGCCGGTGGAGCGGGACTTGTTGTACATTAGCCCGAAACCGGAGATGTTGAATGCGGCAGGGAAGTATCTTGTGTCTGCTGCAAGCTACGCTGCAGGTTTCGAGTTTAAAATTTGATTCTCAGTATGCAGATATATGACGGGATGTATTATGGTCCAAGGGAGGGCACAACAGAGTAATACTGAAAACTTGTTTCGGAGGAAATATTGCCAGAGAGACGAAACGCGGCGGTAGCAAAGCGCCAAAAGGCCTAAAATTAGAGGTTTGATGCACCGAAGTATGGGTTTGATGGAAATACGTACCAGGTGATTGCGAAAGTTCGGGCAGCGGAATTCATGGGAAACACCATTTTGCATATCACGGCGTCCCCAAGCCTCCGTGGGTTACGAAAATTTGAGGATTGCTTCCAGGCATGGCCTTGCATCGTCACGTGACTTACTGGCGAATTCGGACAACTACGTAGAGTCTAGGCACATCAAATACGGAAATTCAGACCGTAATGCACCATAGATTCAGCAGGTATTCTGAGCCTCTCGGCGCTCGTTGAAGCATCTGCGAGGCACATATATAATGTTTCCCACGCCAAGACAAATTCAAAACGAACTGAAAAAGTTCAACTTCAATGGCGTTGGTCAACTCAAAATTTCCATTTATGGACGCAGGCGTAGTGGCTCGGCGGGGTTAGGTTTTTCCGCGCGCGAAAAAATTCAAGTCCAAGGCATTTTCCCGGCTGAGGTAAACAAAAATTGCGCTCAGCCGCGTATTACGTGCTATCCCAATTTGAGCAGCTGGGGCAGAAATGTCACTAAATCTTAGCAAAAAAGTCAACCAAAAACCTCCAACTTGAACCAAAGGCTGCGGAAGGACACGGAGATGCTGGCGGCAGTACCGTTGCACTGGGCTACTGACAGCAACCTCGGAGCGGGAGCCCAGATAGCCTGTTGAAAGCAGAGCTGGCAGCGCTTAGCATACCATTGAGCAAGAAAATTCCCGCTGCTCCGCAGCGACCGACAGCAGCATGGATTTTACTGCAGCCTACTGCTACCGAAATGCGCGTGTTTCGGGGCACTTATCGGTAGCAATACCGCCGTAGGCGGTTGCTTGGAGTTCGCCGCCCGCTGTTGCGGCATTGCAAATTGATCTCAGGGTTGAACTTTCCGTGACGCTCCACGACTCGGCAACATTGATCAGTGCGACAGTCTAGCTCACTGCCAGCTCTAATCCCAGTGCACTTCCGTTTTGTTTCTTGTTCCTCGGCGACTCAATTTTCATTCACTCTGGGTCTCGGTCCTAGCTTTTTCCAGCCTGTGATAGTTTTTTTAGCCGTTCTGTTTCATGCGGATCTTAGTAAAGACTGTAAATCTGCTGCCGAGATATGGTGTCACTAGGTGTCACTGTGGTGTGCCTCAATTCATTTGCAGGTGCTCCCTGGGAAGTCGCCGGTTGGTCACCGGCCACCTATTCTTGTCGAAGTATTCAACGAGTGCGTAGGAGTGCGTGCTGCCTGTGGCATGCATCTGCACCACCAACGCTCACACAGGAGACCTACATACTTATCCCAATCTGGCTCTGCATCCGAGAAGGCCGCCGCAGATCGCGTGTTGCATTTGGCTGATTGCGCAACACTGCAACCCAGCCGAATACATGTCCTTACAGCATGTAACACGTTCCTGGAAACAAACGATCCACCTTCCCTTCTCCTCTCACCACCACCACCACCACCCGCCCATTCGATTCCTTGCTGCGGATTCCGTCCCAACACCATATATCGCCTTCCCACGAACGGCTTCAACCTGCTGGTAAGCTTGCGTTTTTTTTTTGTCCCTCGGATGCCATTTTGACGCTCTTTTTTGAAGGTTTTGCGCCGCCGGCAGGCACACTTAGCCTGCACGTTCAATTCGCCGACTGTGGTGGTTGCATTCAGCTTGTGCTGTTCCCAGCTCGTCGCGGAGGTGCCGCGCAGCGGCACCGAAGTCGACACAATATCTGAGCTTCCCGTGAGCGGGGTTTTCTTGCAGGTATGTCTTCACTTCAAGTTCTCTCTGATCGCATTTTCTCGGCTAATTTATGCCTTTTTTCAGAAGTTTTTGCCGCCGGCAGGCAAACACGGCCTCGAACCTCACTGCGGCGTGGATCGTCGCCGTCGTTGGGTGGTGTGTTCTGTGTGCCACGGAGGCGCCGCGGAGCGGCGCCGCGAGTCCTGAGGAATGAGATGGATCGACATCGAGGTTGATCTCGCGGCGAAGGCCAAAGTCAACATTTGATTTTTGGGCTTCCCGCGAGCGGGGTTCTTGGAATCCAGGTACGCACACTGTCTCATTATTCTCCAACGTATCTCCTTACCTTCATACAGCCCATACCTATTACCCATCCAGCACATCGACAAGAGCTTCACCATGTCGCGGGAAAGCCCAAATTCAAAATTTGATTTCTGGGCTTCCCCCGAGCGGCGAATCTGCTCATCTGATGCATCTGGGCGCATCTTCGCGCCTTCCAATCCAAAAAAATCCGCCTGCGGCGCTACTGTGAGTCTGTATGTTTCAGTCAGTATTCCTTGTTAAATCTCACCCGATTCCCAGTGGAATGTCCATTTTTTTTGCGGCCGCGGGCGCACGTTCACCTCGCTCGATGTCGCGAGTCTGATTGTAGGCGAGGCGAGGATGGCCATTTTTTTCGGGCCGCGGGCGCTGGGTAACACTAAACGTGAGTGTGTTCAACCTTATATTTTGGCAATGATTCTGGCTTCATTTCAATTTTTTCCTGCCTGCGGCGCATTCACTTGGAGGGCCCAGCTGAGGTGTGTGTCCGTTTTTCCAAAGCGTACCTTTGACTGATTCATGGCGCCCTAGGATTTGACTTGAACCCTAGCACCGGTGCGAGTTCAAGTACAACCTGGTCGATTCTGACAATGTTTGAGGTTCATTTGAATTTTTCTTCTCCTGCGGAGCATTCAGTTACATTCACGAAGCCAGGTACGTGTTAAGAGTTCATTTGGGACCTACCTTGAACTAACTGTCCTTCAAGATTTGCTCGTAACCCTAGACGAAGTAAGCCCCACTTCACCTTTTGAACGGTTTACTTACCTCCAAGTGTTCAAAATTTGTTAAGCCCAGTAGTCAGTAGTCAGTAGATGACATACCTACATAAGTCTGAGAGATGGCGCCAAAACGGCATCCTGAGGAGCGCAAAAACGCGTTTTTCGCCCGTGACCCGCTAATCAGGGCACAAATATTTAGAGGTCCGTGCGCAAGCGAAAAACAATAAGAGAAGAAGAAAGTGGCGACGGAGGAGCCTTGGCGGAGGTTGACTGAGCAGGGGGTAGCGAAGTGTAAGCAGGATTACGAGGGCCGCTTGAGATGGGAAACAATTTTATTTGAGTACCGGGTCAGAACAAGAACTTCAGCAAGCCGCCCATGATCTGGATCTCCCTCAGTTTCCCGCCGGGGCCGAATCCGGACAGATGGGTCGATAGCGCGGTGACGGACTACGTGTACGGGTTCGACTGCGTCGCGGACGCGGAGAAACGGTACGGGGAGTGTTTGAAGGCGGTGATGTGTTTCCCGTAGATTCAGCGGTGGGTTTCGCGTTGGGAGTTTTAGGTGTTAGTAACAGCCTTGGACAATGCCGTCGTTAATAACACGATTTCGACGGCGATTTCGAGCGGGTTGCAGTCGTCAAGCAGAATGGATGTCTAACTTGGAGCGCGCGAAAAGATTGGACGTCGATCCGCGATCCATCCCGCGAGGGTGGACACCGATTACCATCGAGAAGGAAGCTTCATATGGCAGTAGATGGAGAAGTAGTGCTTCTAACAGGGCGGAGATCCCCGCCTGAGTTCATTTCGACAAGTCAATGATTGGACCACGGCATTGGAAGAACCAAACTGAAGAAGGGCGGGGAGAGATGTAATAGGCGGTTATCTCGCCGTCGACGAGCCCTGTTGGAAAGAACGCCAGAGAACGCCCCACGAAACCGGCGAGTCCACGGCGAAACGGTTTGTAAAACCTCGAGGCTCGCATCCTGGATGGGTTACTCCCCGGCAACTCCATGTAGATGCACTGGGAATCATCAATCAGTGCCCGACGACTCCTTAGAGATGAGCTGGGAATATAAGCGTATGAACGTTTCTCCCGGACGAAATGCAGCTCGGGTTTCTAACCGGAAAAGCCTTGAGGCTCGCACGAGACACATAAGCGTTTGATTCAGGCTCGGTCAAAGCTGTAGATCGCCGTTCAAGCTGTTGCTGCAAGTTATTTCCGCCAGCAATATCGAGCGAGAGAGACTCCGTAGTTGTCGGTGAAGTGGATCTCCCTCCGGGACGGATCGCAGACCCGTGTAAATGAACTGGGAGACCCTCCTCGGAGATGCACTAGGAGCCACTCCGAGACGATTTGAGGCTCGGGTTCCTAACCATGACACCCGGAGGCGCGCAACTCCTTGATGAGATTCCCGACGACTGTTTGGTAGGTGTTGGATCCAGAGCTCAGAGGTAGTTTGGCATTCAAGTTATTTCCGCGTATATCCCCAAGTTTAATCGAGACATACTCCGCAATTCAGGGCTCGTAGATCCCCGTTTAGGCTTGTCGCAGCTTATCCACCAGTAAAGACTGTTCGGGTTTCTAACCGTTGCATCTCGAGGCTCGCCTCTGCCTGATTTCCGGTGACTCCTGCGGGATGTATTTAATTCAGGGCTCGGTAAAAGCTGCAGATCACTGTTCAAGGGTTGTCGGACCAGTTCGCGGTGGTCCCCGGGTACCAGGTGAACAAATAACTTTTCAAAACGGACTGCAGCCTGTCGGTCAAAGGCCAAAGCTGCAGATCGGCGTTCAAGTTGCTGCCGAAAGTCATCCGCAGGTAATATCGAGAGATTCTCCGTGGTTCCCGGGTACTTGACTGAATTTTAACGAACTACACGTCGGGTTTCCACTCGAGGCTCGCATCTGCTTGATCCCCGACGTAGAGATGCAATAGATACATAAGCAATTAATTCAGGGCCCGTTCAACGCAGTAGATCGCCGTTCCAAGTGTCGGGCGACAATAATATTATCCGTGGTTGACGGATACTAGGTCGATGACTCTGCCTGATTTAATCTCGCACGGAGGCCACGGCGTGCAGAAAAATCGGCGGTTTCCCAGCTGGGTGATGCGCTTCCCGTCGAGGTAGTAGAATAGATACGACATAGACGGTTCCCTGGCAGAATGATTGTGATGCTTCCCGTCGAATTCAGTAGCGAACAAACCGGAGTTTTTGCATGATTTAATCACGAACACGAACACGACACCGAAAGCCCAGATGTTTCGCTTTATTCTAAGAGTTTCGTTGAGAGTAGGTACACCTACGCCAAGCAGTGATCCGTAGCAGCAGCGCCAGGACAGCCCAAAGGAGTTTCGAATGAATTTATAGTATTTGAGTGGACCGGCGATCAAGCCCTGCATAGCCTAAGTGGAAACGGAGAAAGAGGTAAAGTCAATCGAGCCTTAAATGAGAACTGAGAGCCAGAGGAGCGTTGAGGCCAAAACATTGGTCAAAGTTGGGTCAAAGGTTGGTCAAAGCGTAGAAGAGCGGGAGTGACAAGTCACGGGCGTTACCGTGACTCGCCTCTTACAAACCTCTCCCCGACGCTCTACTGCCTCTCCAGCAGAATTAATGGCCAGCAAAGCTGCTTACAAGCGTGTACGCCCTTCAGCTTCAGCGTTACCTTCAGCGCTCACGAGCGCTCTATAGCTTACCAAGGAATACGTGACAATGCAACGGGAGCCACCCCCGTTTGTCTGGGCGGCGCCTGACGAGAAAAATATCCTCAATTGTGCGTCCCAGGATCCGTCCTCTGTCCTGTTGGCCTGTACTGACTTGCGTGCTGCAGGGAACTTCCTTATCGTGCGTTCAGCTACCCCGAGAGACGAAGAATTGACCCCAAGTATGACTTGATCCAGCGCGGGCCTTCGGATTCACCGTTCGCGGGAGGAGAGTACCATGGCGTGCTGCAATTCCCGGCAGAGTACCCCTTCAAGCCGCCGGGCATCAAGGCGAGTCGCGGCCTTCGATGCGCGGAGGCGCGAGACTGACGACTGTGGAGCAGATGCTTACGCCGTCCGGGCGCTTCCATCCAGACAAGAAAATCTGCTTTTCCATGTCGGATTTCCACCCTGGTTCCGTCAGTACTGTTGTTAGCATGCTGGAGAGCTCTTCTGACCCTTCGGTTTGTACAGTGGAACCCAGCATGGAGCGTCGCGACAATGTGAGTGGCATGAATCTTCCGACTTCCGACAGGCGGCCGGGCAGTCGCAATTGCCTTCCCTGCGTGTCCAATACGGCGGGTCTTATACCCCGGACGTTTCGCTGCCGTCATGCATGTGTGGCGAGTTCTGTAATCCGGCTTTCTGTCCTGAGAGACTGACTCCACCACCTTCCTCCGTCGCTGACCGTCTCACAGATTAACCGGTCTTCTATCGTTCATGCTCTCAGACGAAATGACCACCGGCTCCGTCACCTCGACCGAGGCACACAAGCGGGCTTTCGCCGCGCGTAGCCATGCCTGGAATATTCTGCAGCCGCGATTCAAAGAGGCCTTCCCTGAAGTGCGTTTTACGTTCTCTCTCTAAGGCACCTGTCTGACTTCGTTATAGTACTGCTCGCCCCAGATCCGGGACCTCCCCAACATGGGCGAGCGGGAGCGCGGGCCCTCTGCGGCGAAGCAGCAGCAACCGCCACAGCCGCAGCCGCTGTACGTCATCCCTGCCGCTACCCCTGCTGCCGCACCTGCAAACCCCGTCGAGAAAGCCGCCTCAGACGACGCCCCCTGGACGACCTCCCTCGGCAAGGTGCTCTGGGAGAAGTGGCGGTGGGGCGTGCTCATCGCCCTCGCCGTCATGGTCTCGCGCTTCTCCTCCGCGGCCTGACCCCGGCCCTCCCCTCGCTCTCGCTCTCCCTCTGTTTCGCTCGTCTGTTCCGGTCCGTTACCGCCCATACCCCCCACCCGCATTGTATAGTGGATGTCCCGCCCCGCGCCGCACGTTCCTTCCTCATCTTTATATCATATCCTCCCCTTATGGTGAAACCCTGCCCTACGCTATCGTGGCCCGTAGCACCCCCCGCTCCTTGCATATTACACCTCCGAATCTGTATACATAACCGACGGCGTGTCTTACGACGCGCCGCATAATCATTAAGTATCTAGCTACGCACTTGTCTCGGTTTGTACATAGTAGGGTTTGGGCGTAATGGAAATCTTATGGGTCGGGATCGGACGGTGTGGTGAAGATTTTTCCAGGCGAAGTACAGGCAAAGTCGAGTGTAGCTTCCTCCTGTTCTGCCCCGCAGGCTCAAGGCCGCAGGGAATCCTTGCATTCCTTTACAGCCCTGTAGAGTTGTTACCGATATCGAGTCGGAGTTGCTGCCTTCGCGATCGGCCCGCCCCTTGACACGAGCCACCCGACTCCGCATCTTCCAGAGTCTTCCGCGAACGAGGCTGGACCAGCTGGACCACTTGTTTGGGCGCTGCACTCTGGCCATGGATCCTCGTACGCTGGCGGCAAAGCTCTCCTCGCAGTCGAGACCATCCAAATTTCTGCACCGTCGGTCTTTTTCGGACGGATCGAGGCTGTGCCGAGGCGTGGCGGCGGGCTGCTTGCTCCGTCACTAAGTCGGACCTGGTGCGTCTCAGCCGCAATTTTAACCCGCAAATCAAACAGGGATTTTTCACCCTTGGCGGAAAAAAATGGACACTCGAGGCGACACATCTGGGACATGGTGTACCTATATGGCCTCCCTGCTTACGCTTGGGACAACTTCTGTGAGACAAATCGGGGCGTCTCTCGAACATATCTAGACGAGTCCCTGGCAATTTTTCGGTCCATCCACACCGGGTGACGTGATATGCTTTAACGCTTGCAACGACTCTGCTCCGGACATGTCTGTGTCCTTGAATATCAGTGATTTTTTTTGCCGATGCGCCAGTCCCGGGATGATAAGGCCCGAAGGGGTCATCATTTTGATCGGCGTCTTTCCTGCGCCCACTTCCACTCGCACACATCTCCAAGTCGTCCTCCAAGTACCTACGACATTCAGACCGACAGCCTGTTCCACAACGAGTCGAGTAAGGTCTTTGCACCTCAGTAATCCATATCCATTGATGACTCCCGACAGGCATGAATCGTCAGGAGGAGGCCGCCGCGGCAAAACTTTGGGCGGTGTATGTGTCTGAAGCAGAAAAATACGATAGAGGACTGGTCGAAAGCTGGAAGAGTGACATGGAAGGGCTACTCATTTTTGTAAGTTCTTTCCCCCGGGTTAACGAGGCCTTCACACACACTCCGTCAGGCTGCTCTTTTCTCATCCATTTTGACGGCATTTATCATCGAGAGCTACCAGTCACTCAATCCCGACCCGGGTGATCTTACTGTCCACTTGCTGGCACAGATTTCACAGCAGCTCGCAGCGTCGGCCAATGGGAGCACATTTTCTATCCCTCCTCCCACATCTTTCGCCCCCAGCATCTCATCCATTATCTGCAACACACTCTGGTTTACCAGTCTCGGCTTCAGTCTGACATGTGCGCTTGTTGCGACGTTCGTTCAGCAATGGGCTCGTGATTTCCTTCACAAGACCGATATGCGCTCTGCACCTGTCATTCGGGCTCGCATTTTCTCCTATCTATACTACGGGCTCAAGCGATTTCAAATGCACACCGTGGTGGAGATAATCCCCCTCCTGCTCCATGGATCCCTGCTGTTGTTCCTTTGCGGCCTCGTTGCCTTCTTAATCCCTGTGAATCTCGCGACCACAGTTATTGCTTCAGCAATTCTTGGCACTTTCACAGCAGTGTATTGCACCTTGACTCTCCTTCCGCTGTGCTATCTGGACTGCCCATACCGCACACCACTTTCCGGTGCCTTTTGGCGGGTCTTCCGAGCCTTGCAGAGATTTCGGTGCAGGCGGCACATGGTCACCCAGCGCGAGGTTACTATCGAGGCAGACCGAATTGATGATAAACCACATCCTTCTCCCAATGAAACAATGGTGGAAGCAATGTTTTACGCAGCACTGGAAACCCGGTCAGAGAGGGATCACAAAGCATTGGTCTGGACTATGAAGTCGCTCGCAGACGATGGCGAGTTCGAGCCATTCGCGGAAGCAATCCCTGACCTTCTCTGGGGTCCCGGTGGAAGGCGCCGCACCTACGAAGGCCATATCCGAGGCTTGATCCACAACGGCGATGTTCAATTACTTGACCGTATCACCACACTCCTCACTAGCTGCGATGCTGGAATTTTGTCCCCGGAGGATGTGCAGCGTCGCGAAATCACTTGCTATAAAGCCATTTGGGCTATAGGAAGTCTCTCCGATGATCCCAACTGGCCATCCAGCGACGGGAAAAATAAAGCTCTGGATCTCAGTGTTTTGACCCGACTCACATACCCTCATCGCACTTTCACCACCCCCTACGCTGTCTCTTACCGTATATCTGCAAAGGCGCTTGTCGCGTGGAGTACATTCCTTGTGATTGAGGTTGAGTTGACTGGTTTGCGGGAAAAGCTCGCTGCGTATGAAGCTGACTTTCTGAGCAAAGGCATCCATTCTGGGGTGGAAGAAATTGCACTCTGTTTACGGGCAATACGGAGTACACTCGAATTTCTCTATGTTCCCATTCCGGAAGTTCCCACCCCGCGAAATCAACATGCAATCATTCAACTTGGGTCATGGATTGAAATAATTCTATCCGGTGTTCCATGCCACATTGCTTTGGCATACTTCTCCGATTCAGCCTGTTCAGACTCTCTGCCATACCGTTGGTTGGATACACGGGAGATCCTCTTGAAGGCATTATGCTCTCCTACACCTATCTCCTTACAAGCAACCATCGAACGCGAAATGACAAGGATAATATCCCATCGGCTGGACAGACTGAATAATGATCCAGATGATGCTACAGAATCCGACTGGGTTCTTTACAGCATAGCAGATGTACTATCGCTCTGGACAGCCCTCGACACCAATCACATTCATTGGGCTATCATCTACCTATTAAACCACTCCAAACACGACAGACATTTGAGAGCAATCTTTTGTCTAGGGCCCGCTGAGAAGAAGACGGCTGAAATTCACCTATGGAGTTGCTTTCCAAAGACTATGCTCGATGCTTCATCTGGCAGTCCAAACACTATTACCGCATTGTGGCGCCTTGTCTCCATTGGTCTCCAACACCATTATTACACTACTAGCTCCCGGTTGGCTTCAGCTGAGGAACTTCTCTCGGCTCTGTCAACGAGAGAAACTCCCTTCGCAGGAATCGCTCACTCGGTCATTGCCATGTTAAAGGTTTCAATTTTGCGGGATCGCAATCTACCAACAGTCAAAACACAGGGGATGTGGGATGATATTAACACAACAAGTCTGAGATCAGGAGATGTAGATGCGGGGCTGTACATGCCAGACGAAAACGGGATGTCGGCCGCACAGTGGAAAGAACTGCGAAATCTGGGATTCCACAGGCTCTCTACACCCTGTCTTGACATTGTCGCTGAATATCTGGAGCACTGCACTTGTGCTCCAGATAACCTGCCTTACAAGGCTGCGGAGACTTTCCACAAAATCACACATGCCGTGTACCTCACACCCGCACAAGCCATCCATCCGAGCCTGCAGATACGGCTTGCAAATAGCATTCAGGCTATTTTTTCTTTGGCTTCAGATACGGAATTGTTGGATCAAATTGTAATCTGTCCATTATGGGCAGTCTACGGCGCCGGCATTAAAACGAAACAAGAAATTGAAGCGCGGCGCAACAAATTCATGTTCTCAACCGACAACAGCCACGATGAACTTCCTGAAGATCCTCGGCATCGTTTCTGGCCCTGGTTAGACAATCCAGAAGCTCGCCGGAAGATAAAACAAGCGTTCGCTGGCTATGAAGTAAAGTTGAACTCTATGTCTCAGTCAACCTCGCATGTCCTTCCTCAGCTTCAGCAAATATTGGCGGGAATGGATTCCTGGCACCCTGAGCATCTTGAGGAAGTGGAGACAGAAGGGGAGGGCAGAAACGCCCTCGTCACAGAACAGTAGGAGGTTTGACCGTAGAGTCCAGGGTGCGGAGACCCATGGGAAGGAATCTCATTGTGCTCGTCAGTGGCCTCGAATCCCGAGCGAGCTCCGAGTCTTCAACGACCATTTATTTAGTTATGCGATCAATATGCGATGTAATTATTTCAGATGAGAATTTCGAGTATGTCATTCCGGATCAATGCCACCTCACACCGACCTACACCGACGATAACAATCCAGACCGGGTTCGTAGCCAGGGGCAATCTGACTAGCCACAGATCGCAAAAGTGGTCGGCGGTGTGAGCGGCGGCGCGGTGTAAAATGACGCGCCATGCCCGAGCCCGAGCACGGGTACGGATGCACAGCAGGCGGGATGAGCGGGGCAAGGGCGTGCGAATCGGCGGCGCATGATGCGCGACTACGGACACGGGGGCACGGCGAACAAGATGAGCGCGGTGATGTGCAGTGCGAAAAGAAGATCGCATGCGCAATGGCGCGAGCGCAGCACCAGCGGGATCAGCGGGACGCTGCGGAGCAACGACGAGCCTTCTCTACGGGCCGACGTGGTGCGTCCCATACGGTGCAGCGTACAGTCGACGCACGCGCAGTCTGTGTGGTCGTGGTAGGGACGGGGGAGCGGGAGGCTTGCGAATGTGGGCGGTGTTGACCTGCGTAAGTCTCGACTTCTGTGGAAGACGCGCGCGCGCTGTGTGCGTCGGCTTGGCGAGCTGTGGAAGACGCTTCGCGCGGGGAGGGGACTCGAGAGGCGTACTCCTTGACTGTGCGCATGACCCGCGACGTTGCAGCGTCGTAGGGTCGATCGCGGGCACGGCGTCACGGCGTCCAGCGCGCATAAGTAGGTGGCTTGCGAGTCGAAGCGCGGGAGTACAAAATAAGGTTCTTGGATGGCTGACTCGCGATCACAGGTACTGCGGGGGCGCGGAGGAGTACGTGCGAACAGTCAACGAGGGGCGAGATGAGACGAGGGCCAGAAGTGCTAACTTGAAAGGACGTGTCCGACGGATTCGAGGACGATGCAGAGTCGGAGCAGCCGCAGGAGGCGCGCAATGTGGGAGTCACGGTGGATGCTGGCTTCGATGAGTGTGCGAGTCTCGGTCAGGGCGTGTGCTGCATCTAAGAGGACTCGCGAGTGAAGGTAACGGGTCACCACCGTAACGCTGAAGCTGAAGGGGCGCCGCCTTCGATTGCTTTTGCGGCGCCCTGTTCCGGTCTGTTCCGGTGCGCTTTAGGCCTGGCAAGCCGGCCATCGATCGGCCATCATTCTTGCGGCGAATTACTGGCTTCCCACCAACTCCCACTTTACTCCCACCTCGCGTCGTCTTGACTCTTGCTGCCTCTCTCTTTCACTGCAATCTATCCGAATCATCTTGAAATGGCCTCTGAATCTCTCCAGACCTTCCACAACCACGACTTTGTCCTGAACCCGCCGGCCACATCCCACACAATTTCAGCTGATGGCAGCAAAGTCACAATTCGCGCTCTAGGGAAGACGGACTGGTGGAGGCTTCCTCCCCCCGATTCTGTCGACAGCCGTTCCGGCGCGTTTTTCGGGCTTACTATCGACGCGACGCGCAACTTCGCTGCGAGTTGCTGGATCCGAGGAGAGTGGCAGCTGCAGTTTGACCAGGGGTGCTTGATGCTCCTCACCAGCGACAGCGCTGATGTTAAGGGCGATTGGATTAAAGCTGGAGTCGAGGTGGAGACTGGTCGGGAATATATTGGGTGAGGCCTGTCGATTCACTCCGATGTACTTGTGCGATGTGTCTAATGAATGCCAATCGCAGCGGGGTCGTAACTTCGCCATGGTCCGACTGGGCCATCGCTCCAGCAGAGCACTCGACCTCGACCCTAGGAGACTCGTCCTACGCGTTGTACATGAAGATCGTTCGCGAAGGGCCGTTGCTCACAGTGAGCTATGCGCTCGCGGCCGGCGGTGCGACGAAGGCGGGACCCGCAGAAGCAGACCTTGTGAAAATCAGAGAGGTCCGCGGCTTCCACGTTGACGGGGAGGGAAATCCCCTGGCCAAGGCAGGAGACAAGTGGAGAATCGGCCCCATGGTCTGCGGACCGACGAATCCCGACGGCACGGCTGCGGATTTCGAATATTTCTCTTTCCAGTACCTCTGATTATGGAAGTATGCGAAAACAAATGTAATATATCGCCTGCGACGGAGACCATTGTGCTATTTAAAGCAAACTGCCTTCATTGCTGTCCTCCAACATCGTGGCTTCAATGGCCTGCAAACTCGCGACTTCACTGTCCTTCAAACTCGCGACTTCACTGTCCTCCATACTCGTTACTTCTTCACTGTCCTCCAAACTCTGTCCTCCGCCCTCGTGTTCTTATCATCCGCAGAACTGAACGACGTCACATCCGTGAAACATTCGATCAACCGAGACTTGAAGACCGCCGACGTCGTCCAAAGGAATAGAAACATTACGAGCCCACATGCGGCGAACAGAGCGATTGCGGAATGGATGCCGAAGGAACGCGTGAATACGATCCCGCAGTTGACCAACACTGCGAGCAGACCCCAAAGGTTCAATGCACCAGGCAAAGAGAAGGTCAATGCAACAAGCTGGAATTTGAGAGTGGGAGAGTAAATCGTATCCAGATAGGCTTTCTACAAGCAAATGTTTGATCAGATTCAGGGTGTGGAGAGAAGAGAATAGGGACTCGCAGCTTCGTCGGCGGTCATATCCTCAAGTGGTTCGTAGGAATAGATCAAGGCAGTTGCTGTCACGAAACTTGCCACCAAAAGGACCGCAGAGACAGTCGCCACTTCAGCGTCGGCGTCAAGTAAAAAGAAGAAGATGTGGAACCTGGCCTTGAGATTAGATGAAGTCAACACGTACTCGGGACTCACAGAAAAGTCATGCTCGCCTAGATGTCCTTTGTCAGAGACTTGGATAATACATGGGACAAAACTCACAGCCTGTTTCGCAGCTGCCCAGTCTCGGATACAGCCTGCGATCGTCGACTGCCAGTGACGTGCGGCAACCACCTCGCCCGTAAATACATTGTTCAGGCTTACGAGATACCTGGCGACGAGATTGAAAGACAGCATACGTCCTAGCACAGTCATCCATCTGCACTGTGTCGCTGGATCCAGCTCAACGGCCTGAAATCTCCCGATCCGGGCGTGTTGAGTTCCATAGAAGTTCAAAACCCGGTCGTGCCCTGCAATATGGCCCGGTGAATACGTATTCCGGTCGTAGGAGTAGAGCTGCCTACAAATGAAAGCCCATAATCTAGCTGCATCCAATTTTTTGCCATTACGCAAAGACATGCGCACAACAGAAGGTACGCACCAGACAGACAGATAATATATCCGCTCGCGATATCGTCTGACGTCGGTGAACAGCTGAGCGTCCAAGACCTGATGAAGCGCACCTTTGGAATCCTTGAGCAATTCAAGAATCTGTCCACATTCTTCGACGGAATAAGGGAAGGTCGAATCGCGGGAGGTCAGTTGATCTGCGCAGACATCAGTGGTAAGCCGTCACTTCCAAGAGGAAAATCAGTTTGGCACACCGGCACGACCGTACGCAAAAACGCGAACTAAATCCTCAATCCATTCATGCCCAAGTACGTTGGAACCGTCGAAGTGGGACGGAAAATTCTCGACGTGTGTGCAATACAAGCCCTCGATTTGCGCATCTAGAGGAGGGTGAATGAGTTGATACGTGAATTATACCCATTGAGCGCCTTACTGAGGGCGATCTTCGAGGTAACAACGGAGAGGTCCAGATCATCTATGGTCTGGTCATGCAACCAGAACATCGTCCGCATTGAATGCTCCACGAGGTAGTATCCGCAGCCTTCTTCCTCTAGCTGAATATACAATTCAAGCGTGTCCGTCATCTCAATCCCCATTTCCAAAAGAAGCCGCTCGATTTCTTCAACGTAAGGGCCGAGTTTTGTCAAGACACCCGCGTCTTTTATCCAAGACTCAGTCAAAACTTGGAGTATCCCATTGCCATATCGAAGGAAGTACGGTTGGCCTTCTGGGTGAACAAAACATAGCCAACCGTCGGGAAGCCTACGACGTTGGCGTTCTTAGTCAGAAGAAAGGACAAAAATACGGTAGATGAAAGCAAACGAACTGTGGCAATGGATCTTCAAGATCCAATCCCGCCGGAATCGTGAGATTGACAAATCGGAGTCTGTAGGTAATGAATATCTGTGAGATCTTCTTGAAACGATGCTCACGAGGGATCGAATGCCTTATCATAACGGCCCCTATTGGATGGAGTGAGGGGGCGGAGGTGTCCGAGAGCCTTGTTCTCAACGTCGTGAACGGGGGGGAAATCGAGAGAGGGCATGGCGACTTGATGTAATGAGGGGAGGGGATGATCCAGGGATGATTATATAGACCAGCGCGG
The DNA here is from genome assembly GCA_029449255.1 of Mycena polygramma. Taxonomy (NCBI): domain Eukaryota; kingdom Fungi; phylum Basidiomycota; class Agaricomycetes; order Agaricales; family Mycenaceae; genus Mycena; species Mycena polygramma. The sequence goes on from JARKID010000022.1 coordinate 1,094,143, forward strand.
GAGGCGGTGTTGTTGTCGCCCGTGCTGTGAATGTGGGTCCATTGCCACAGTTAAACATAGCGAGTCAGTAGTAAGATCAGTGTGGTCCCACTGATGGGAATGAACAAGGGAAGTCCCATTAAGACTCCAGGTGGCACTTACAAGGCGTCAATTGTTCTTGCTGTACACCCAGAGTAAGAAGCGCCTCTGTCATTCTCGTCTGCATACGCGGAGTCAAACTTTCATACGGGAGTCAAACTTTCATGCGTCTGATTTACGTCGAAGTTTCGACTCACATAGGTGTGGGCACGTATCAATGAGACGCTGTCCTTGTGGGTTAGCGCTCAGGGCTGCGGCGAGAGAGTATCGGAGTTCTTGGACGCATGACTGAACAGTCATTTCCGGCGATCCTGAAGAAACGCCCGCGTCATCTCTTGATGGATCGTGTTGACTACTTACTTGTTATATTTGCTGCAAAACCGATTGCGACGAAGGGGGCCGGGGCCAAAAAAAAAATGTCCAGCAAAGATTGAGTAAAGCCATGGATTCTTCTTGGATTCCTCGATACACTGGCAGCAATGCAGATTTTTTGCGCTTTTCGATTGTGCTCGAGAATTCGAGATCCACGGCGGCAAGCGAAGACTTGCTGTCGTATACTAGGTCGATGGTTGGTCGGAATAGAGTGATGAAGAGAAACGGCAGGTGCCGGCCCAATCTGATCGCATCATGATGCGAGCTAATTTCGCCCCGGGCCGAGCCATGGCCGAGCAAGAGAAGAAAAAATCGACAGTTTATAGTCTGTTTACGAGAGCCCAAAAGTAGCGATTAGCAATAAAAATCCCCTCGTCGGGTAACCAGACCGACGGCAATTCTTCGACGCAATATCAGAACTGGCATTCGCAACCCAGTTAAAGGGGTACTCAACGAGTGTGCGGTGCGGGAACCAGGTCTAGAAGAACACTGCACAAAAAATGGAGCTTCAGACACGCTTAAGCCCTGAATTCAAGAAAGCAACGAACCCAAAACACCCTCGACTACCGCTCCCAAAGTGTCCTCTGATTAACATGAACAGTTTGAACACCTGGAAGTGCCTCGCCGATCCTTTCAGCAAGCTCAGCAAGGCCAGCGTCCGTCGAAGCTGTCATCGATACGGTGTGTACACCCCTGAAGAGTCTGAGCCAGTTCAGCAGAGGCTGCGCAGCATCGGAACCCAAGGTAAAGAATCCCAGATCCGCGGCGCTGGGCCACAATGCCAGTCCGACGATGTGACGGCCCGCGTGCGCCCATTTCCCGCCCATGGATGATATGAACCGAACGCTCTCGGTCAGTGCGTCCGCGTCCAAGTGGGCCGCGAGTTCGACGGCTATTGCGGGCGGCGAAGACGAAACTTCTCTCACCCGCTCGATGAGCGAGGCGAGGATCCAACCCGTTGCTGGGAGATCGTCGAGGGAGATTTTCAGGTGTTCGAGGGCAGGGAACGGGTCGTCCGCGTGCAGGAAATGGGAGAGGTATGAGATCGGTGCGGTCAGATTGACGAGGTGGTCGAGACGGAGGCGTCTGGTCGGTTCCGGGAAACCTGTGGTATGACGATGTCGAGAGAGCCCACATGCGAGAGACAAGATCTTAAGGCCCGGGTGCTTCTCGAGGTACTCTACAACCCACGCGCGTGGCGCATATTCACCGGTCAGCGAAAGGGTCATCAGCGTCTCCGGAAACGCCGGGACATCTTCTACGTTCGTATCGGGCGTGATGGTGAGTTCTAGCGAGGCGATCAGACTGTGTTGCACAGCTTGGAATATCCAGGAGGAGAACGGCTTAGAACGATCCATGTCGATTGACAGATCCGTAATGGAGCGGATTTTGGGTGGGGGCAGCGCAGGTGGCTCGGAGGCGACCGGGGCCGGGAATCCTAGAATAGACAACGAGGGGCAGGATTTGTCCTCGACGGCAGATAAGAGGTCATGTAGAGCGCCATAACATGCCTGCCATTGTCGGCTTGCGCTGTACACGTCCCACATGTAGTTGCCGAGGCAGATGTTTGGAGCGAAGTCGAGGGTAAGGTTTTCGAGCCTCGTTAATCGCTTTACGAGGCGCCCAACCCGACGAATGCTGTCGAGACAACGGTATATGTACGCAGAGGGGAACACGCAAATGAGGTGTTTGATGGACGGAATAAAGAGGGCTATGGTGAGCGCACGCACAACCACTGCGCCCTGCATGGTCGACATGTTCACGAGCGTCGTCTCAGAAGGATGTGTGATGGAGTTTCTTTCCAGGAAGAGCGGGAGCGCAAGAAAGTGAAGACGGCGACAAAGGAGGGATAGAGAGAATAGCTCCTCAAGCAAGGGGTCGAATATCATGAGCAACACCTCCGTAGGAAGGAGGAGGAATCCCGAGATTTCGGTGTCTTCGTGAATCGCAGATGGAACAACATCAGAGATCCTGTATGGAACACCCTGTGCTGTAAGCGTCTCTATCGTAGGGCAGGCGCGGGATATCTCGCGCGCGAGATGGGGAATGCTTGCGATTGTTACAGCCGGCGTGCGTCGGGATCCATCCCACTGAACGTGTTGAAGAGCAGGAAAAAGTCGCAACCAGCGACAAATTAGCTCCGTGGCTATCAAGCAGTCGAACTCTTCCAAAACGACATGCGTGATCTCGCGCAGGGAATCGAGGGTCTGTGACTCCAGCGCCAAAGACGAGTCGACATGCCGGGATAGCGGTGCAAAGGTACCACTGCTCCGCCATCCCAAAGAGATGGTAACAGGCAGCGGCGACAACACATGGTTGAGATCCCGAAGCCGGCGAGCAATCATCGGTAGATGAATGTACATGGCCTTGTGGTGATGCGTGGCTATTTGGGAGATGTCGATCGAGGGGATTTCGAGCGACGTGAGCGCAGGAAGGGGATTTCGGCGCATCAAAAACAGCGAGACGTAGCACGCGGGTGCGGAGAGTTTGACCAAACTCCGGAATGCGGGGAGATACCAACTGCCAAAGGAGGGGAAGATGCGGGGGTAGGTCAGATAAACCGACATGCGGGGGCCAACCCTCAAAGCAGTCAGCTTTGACAGTCGGTTGAGCATCCATATCAGACAATCGGGCTCGATCTCCCGATCGTCGATGTCGAGCTCGAGAAGGTTGGGAACAGCGTGAACGAGCTTGGATGAGATGAGATCCCAATCCCAACGATCGATGCTGAGGCCGGAAAGGCGGAGCGAGACGATAGGCGAGCTTTTCAGGACAGAAAAAGTCCACCCAGCAGCGCCAGGGAAGAGTAGTACTGTGGATTCGATGTGGAAGTGGGTTATCCGGCTGGTATCGATGGGGGGATGCTTGCGAGGACGGTATTTTACTCCGTCCCATCGAGCCAAAGCCGTCAAGTGCGGCTCCAGTTTGCGTTTCGTTATCTTTTTGTACAGATTCGGTATCGATCTCAGGCTGGTTCCGTTGGTCGGCCTAGCGACGCTGCGTGATTGGGTCCAGAAAGGTGACTGCATCACTTTGAGCGAGGTGCAATGCTTCTCCACAATTTCCTGGAGAAAATAAACCACAGGGGACCAAGAAAAGATGTCCGAAGTGTCGCCACGCTCGAGGGTGACGTCGCGCAGGTTCCACTCGAGGCTTCCTGGAAGGGTAAGGGTTATGTCGCGGACAGATTCAAGCTTTCGAAGAAACCTGTCGAGGCGGCGCATCTCCGTCTGCAAATCGTCAGCTGTCGCCTGCAGCTGGCCAAGCGTCAACGGAGGAAACGGTGCCACCATGGATCCAGGGTTTATTCCTGGGCTGAACCGCAGTGAAAGCCGTTTGATGGAAGGCAGGAAAAGTGCAACCCGTAGCACCTGGAGCGTATTCGACGTGTCCCCGAGGGATAGATCCACGCTGTCGGCTGGATTCGGGATACCACGCCGACAGAGCAACATGGAAAGAGCAGGTTTGTGCATCCGCGCAGAAGTCATGGACAAGTCATAGAGCTCGGGATCTTCGAGGAACTGAAGGATGCGCCGGATAGTCGCGTCTGAAAGAGGCGTGAAGAGGTTCTTCTGGCCTGTAGGAGTAGCCATGGTGGCAGGATGAACGAGAGGCTGTACCGGCGACCCGGTATGATTACCGACGGAGTTTCCCAGCACGTGAGATTTATGCGAGCGTTCCAGAGTCATCTGATCGCGTAGAGAATACATACAGGGACACGCTGTAGCGGTAATCGAGGGATTTAGAGCCGTCGAGCGCGTCTGAACTTTGTACAGCATTTATCTCGAGGTGTGGTGGAAAACTCTTCGCGGACTTACTCTGAAATATTTGATTTCACCCGCACCAGAGCTCACGCTCCGGTTTGCGAAGAACTTTGCCGGGAAGAACTGCTGTCGTACTGACGCGTCGAGGGGACTTCGCTACTATCTAGTCTGGACTGGAAATGAACGTAAAATCCAAGTAAAATCAACAAAATAATAAATAGAACAAGCCTTAAACCGCACTACAAGCGAGGTACGAGCTGATTTTGTTGTAGCGTCTGTTTATAAGAGACTAAAACAGCACGGAAAGATATTACATTTGTTTTCGCATACTTGATACTTCCATAATCAGAGGTACTGGAAAGAGAAATATTCGAAATCCGCGGCCGTGCCGTCGGGATTCGTCGGTCCGCAGACCATGGGGCCGATTCTCCACTTGTCTCCGGCCTTGGCCAGCGGGTTTCCCTCCCCGTCAACATGGAAGCCGCGGACGGATTTTCACAAGGTCTGCTGATGTATTTCACTCGCGAGGTTCACAACATGAACGACAAGTTTACCGAAGACAAACATGAAGTCTTGTAGGGTGGTTATCCATACATAACACGACAAGATGCTAGCGGAACACACGGAACTGAGAAATTCCAGGGGTGCGACCTGTCTCGGTTACCCAGACGTTCCGGTGATCCGCACCACGCGAGTTTCGCTTAAAAATGATGAGCGCAGGAGTCACCGGAACGTCTGGGGGAGCTCAAACATTCACCAAAAAATCTAGGACGTAGCATCGGAGCTCATAGACAGTATCTGAAGCCGCCCTCATTTTTTCCGCCTTTTTTTCGCCCTCTTTTGAGCCTGGTTCAGTGAATGATCCAATAAGCCGCGCCAAAACTAGCCTGTTTTGACCCCTTCGCAGCACTCCAAGCGACCCGCGTACGGGAGCTGTGTATCACAGCCAGGAACCTGAAACAAGCAAATTTTGGGAGGAGAGGAGCCACATCTCACACCGCAGTGCGCTACCGCGCGGCGGAGATCTTGTGGCGCATCTGTGAAGCAAGCGCTGCCGGGTGCCATGTCAGCAGGCTATCTAGCCCTCTGTTTCCGGCTCCCTGTCAGCCATCTGGTGGAGCGGTAGTGAGGCATGTATCTCCGCGCCGTTCGTTGACCGCAAGTTCAACTGCTTGGTTTTGGTTGACTTTTTGCCAAAATTCAGCTAATTTTTTCGCTTCCGTTTCTTGAATCGCGCAACACGTATCAGACGCGTCATCAGTCTCACTACGGTTCTCCCGGAGCTCTGGCTTCAAAATGCCTTTGACTTGATTTTTTGTCCGAGCGGAACAACCTATCCCCGCTAAGGAGTCCTCACATACTTCGTCACTTCGTAGGATGCGGCTATAATGAGGATCTTCGTCGCATGCGAAGTAAGTTCGTCGGTTGCCAAATTTGGCATTCAAAGATCCAAATTGAGGATCTTCGTCGGATTCGGCGGCTTGCGTAGCAGGCTTGCCGTGTGCTAAACGAGGTCGGGTAAACGTTACCGCGCAATTGCACTCACTGGAGTTCGTGATCTCGTCTGCAGAATTCGTGTTCAACCGGGATTGATGGTCGAGAGTAATTGAGGCGCAGCGGCGCACGCTGACACGCTTTAGCCCGGCGTGGCTAAGTCAAATACCAAGTCCTAGAAATTAGCGGACAGCTTCAATGTTAACCATTCGAGTCAGGTTCGGGTGGTACTAAGCCTGGGCTAACAAGTCAGTGAAATCGGCTGCAAATTGGAAGTTCATCGCGGGGGACTTGATTCCAAGTTGCAAGTTACAGAAATATGGGATGAAAGAGAACGGAGCTGACGTACAATTCCAGACCTCTGGTGCAGTCAATTTAATGTTTTTTTTGAAGGAGGTACCTGAGGGCCGTATCTAACATTGACAATCATTCATGCCCAGCTCGCAACTAGAGTCACTGGTACGAGTCAGTACACATGAAAAAGGTTGACACGGAGGGGGACTCTCTGGTACCAGGCATGCAAGTTACAATTCAACCCGCAGTTGTTAAGTGAAGAACTGAACTAAGACCCACTTACCGAGTCGTAATCCGGAGAGACGCATATGATAAGTACATGAACAGCCAGACAGAAGCCGATCAATTTAGAAAAAATCTCAGTACACGCACGCAGTTGTCTGCCAATCAGCAGTCACATTGTACTGTTCCCCTCGTGGGTTAACTTTCTGACGGTCCCCCAGTCTATTGAAGGACCAGGAAAATGACGACTATTGACTGCCTTTCACCTCAGATTGCGCACCGTGAGTGTCACAACCGATCATTTCTGAAAGGGTAGGGAGCGCATTGAGGGTGAACAAGGTAGACTGTTCAATGTTTTCATTCTGGCACCGGAAAGCCATAACCGAACACGCATGATCGACGTTCAGTACGCTGCTGAACAGCGGGGGTTCGGAGTTCAGGCCTAGGAAGGTATCTGAATAGAGCAGAACCTTAGCAGCATCAACTGCAGCCATAAGACATAGATTTACCGCTGTTGAGTTTCTTGCGGATTTTTCCACGACGTAAAATTGACACCACATTGAAGTAAAGATTTCGGAAGTTGGGGTTAGCCGGGTTGCACGAAATCAGAACACTCGAGACCTTGTCAAGCAAGGTAGCACTTTTGGCATTCAAAGACAGACTGAACGGGTCATTAAAAAAGAAGGGCGAGTTGAAGCAAGTTGAGCAAAAATTGAAGGCAAGTCAACATGGCACTTTCGGATTCCGGGATCGCGTCGGAAGCGGGGTGCCAAGGGAAACGGACACACATATATGCCTTGAACCCAGAAGAATACCTACAATCGGTCGGAGGAAACATACTCTACCAACCTTCCTAGCATCCATCCATCATTCAGCGAAACTCGGGCGTCTCAGACTAACTTTGTAGCTCAAGAGCAGTTGCTCGGTTAATTCCTGTAGCAGTAAAATTTAACATGCTTTGATCTCCAGCTCAGTGGTGGAATTCTGTCCAAAGTTTGAGCGGACGACGCACCGAATCATTAGGATGGCGGTGATTGTTTTTGAAAGCGGACACATTGTGGCTTGTGAGGTACAATAATCAGCCAATATAGTCTCATTTATAATACATATGTATTCTACGAATCGACCGACTGGGCGGCCAATCCAGATCACAATCGGGCTGCAGGCCAGGAACACGACTCTCGGGCAAATTAGCTACCCAGTGAAAATGAAAAACATACGATGGATCGTTGGTCTGGTCCTCCTGGTTAGATGCTGAGTGTGGTAGCCACGTTCAAGCGGGTGCCGAGGCACCGGAAAAAGCAGGCTGTGACGCGCCCGGAAAGAAATCTGGAAAGTGTTATGGCCACGGGTAACCTTGAGGAGAAGGACACTTACCAAGAGGCACAAGTGTTTTGGATGGCCTAAACCGGAGCCATTGATGATGAAATGCTTCACGGGAACGTGATTTCGGCCGCGATAGAAAAAGGTGAGCGGGTTGTCGACACTAACGGCTTGTGCACCCACCGGGGACACCAACGATGCAATCGCACCGGCGATTGGGACTCAGTGGGTACTAGGAGGGCAAAAAATACTGATGGGATGGAGGGGGAGAGGGAGAGAGCATACCAATAGCGTTGAACCGATAAAACCCCATAGAGCCGCCTGCGGGCGAAAATGAGGGCGAAAACTGCTAGCTGTCCATGAACACCTAGGGCAATGAGGTTGGGCACCGTTCCTGTCGACTGTGTACATACCTCGTGGCCGTCAGAACGTCGGCGGGGCGGGGGATGATGGTGGGAGAAGGAAAGAAACAATTGACGGCGCATCACCAGACGGCGATCACGCCGCACGGATCAGTCGGTTAGCCCAATTTGGCCTTCTGACGAACTTGCACCTCCTCCTGACGAACTTGCACAGTTTTCGGACTAGCCGGCTGCTTCCTACGAACTTTCACTCGCTTAGGTCTCATCTGACGAATTTGCCCCATCAAACGACGAAGATCTTCAGCACAGCCACATCATACGAAGTGACGAGGTATACTACGACTCCCCGCTAAGCCACTACGCCTGCGTCCAAAAATGGAAATTTTGAGTTCCAACCGGCGCCGGATTTCGACTTTTTGCAGTGAGTTTTAAATTTGTCTTGGCGTGAGAACTGACATCGACCATGTCCCGCGCGACTTGGTCAACTAAGGTAAGCGCCAGCTCTTTGACTCCTTTGGATTCATGAGCCTACCCACTTACATTCACTTAGCATCTTCCAAACCGCTCTAGTCCGAACCAGCCCGATGTTAACCCGCAAGAGTTACGGCTTTATTTTGGGTTTAACGGTAACAATGTGCGCATTATACCTCATCTCTATCCTATTGACTCGTCCGTAACGATTCTCGAAGGCCTATTTGACCTCTATCTTGCCTTACTTTGACACCTTTTCAACACTTTGGTGAGTCCCGACTCCTAGCTTGTTTCGATTTTCTGACTGGCCGCTCGTTTGTAGTTTGTGTACATTATTTCTCAAGTAGCATTTTCGATTCACTGCTATTTCTCTATCCTTGCTGTCCTGCTTTCATTGACCAACTTTCAGGATACTTGGATGTAATTCAATTCGGACCAGGGCTCATCGAAGCTTCAAGTTCAAGCTCGTTTAACCTTATGCTTGACGATAGCCTTTACCCTGATACAACTAGGTAAGTCTCCCCGTTTCATTTGTGAATTATCTAACTCACGATGATTTGGTTAGGTCTTGTCTTATGCCCGACCATATTCTTCGCTGAGACACAACTAGGATGCTTCCTCGTTTCATTCGTGAATTATCTAACTCACGATGATGTGCTTATGTGGGTATTGACCTCACTTCGTTACTCTCAAGTCTTGGTGACTCGTTCATCACCTTGTTGGCGTTGAATTCTCTGAAGTGTCATTACGATTGAACTGACTCGGACGATGATTTAGTTAGGTCTTGACCTGACTTGATTAATGTCAAGTCTTGGGGACTCGTCCTCACCTTGTTTGTGTTGACTGTCGAGTTTCGGTGACTCGTTGATCAGATTGCGCACATTATTTCTCAAGTAGCATTTTCGATTCACTCCCATTCCTCTATCCTCGCTGACCTGCTTTCATAGACCTACTTTGAGGACACTTGAATGTAGCTTCACCTTATGCTTGCCGATAACCTTTACTCTGATACAACTAGGTAAGTTTCCTTTCATTTGTGAATCATCTAACTCACGATTTGGTTAGGTCTTGACCTCACTTCGTTACTCTCAGCTGGCCGCTGTGACTCATTCAGTTTGTGTTGACTATTCTCGTTCTGTCCAACAGAGCGCTAGTTGTACCAAATTGAATCTCAAGGTGAGTATCGCACTATTCCTCAACGCAGCTTGACTGACCTGTTCAGTGCCGCCCGAGTTCACCATAGACTTGGTTCGTTGAGGCAGTCTATTTTGAAGGCACTTAGTCGCACTTTTGACTCGAGTACAGACCAGGCTGACTAGGACTCGTTGCAGATGTGGTTCCGGGCTTTAGTTTACCTTGAACGAGCACTGACTTCCTTGGAGTCCAATTGTTACCTGGATCACACTTTGAGGTATGTCGTCGTGCTTTCGACTTGACTTGAGATTGAACTGACTTGAACTCGTTTCAGTTCGATTCAAAGTACTGACTTGACGTCGAATCTCCACAACTTGCATACAAGGCGTATCGCTAGATTTTCAACGCCCTACTTGGTTATGTCGTTGTGTACGAGTAGGTTTTGGTTCCCTTGCTTCGATCCGTTATTGACCTTCGTTCAATTCGTTGTAGGGCTCGAAGCCACCTGTCCTATCGCGCATTAACTGGCCCAAGATCGAGTTTAAATGTTTGCGTTGGTAAGTTTGCGGCTGTCGCAACATAATCCAGACGCACTGACCTTTTCACTGATCCTAGGTACCCTGTGATCGTCTCACCGGATCGGGATCGAATCGAGTCAAAGGCCGAAGCCATGCATGACATAAATCAGGTATGTCGGATTCATTTATCCGTGCACTCCGTTGCTCAATTACTTATGTAGGCCTGCTTGCGTCCCAGCCCTCACTCGAGCTGCAAGTTATTGAACCTTCCCTTGCAAGGTAAGCGAAACTTCACGTTCTTGTGTCGAGTTTCCGTGCTCTCCGTAGTCGCAATCCAAAACCTTACATCAAACGAATGACTCCACTCATCAGCAATACGACAAAAAGCTTGTGGGCTTGGGCACTTTTTCCCTTGTGAGAAAAAAAAAGTTGGTGGAAATGATGCCTAGACTACGATAGGATAGGTCAAAATTTTATTTTTTTGGCCGTCTTGTGGGATTTTAGACATAGCTTGTCGCCTTGTGAGCTTTCGCCCTTCTTGGGTTCATGACTCGATCAGCTGGGTGTTACCTGCCAGTGGCTGTGTATGTTACCTGCCACTTTTCTCATTTGACCACATTTCACTCGCTCTCAATTCGTAAAAATATTTGACAAGGCTCTAAAATGAAACTAGTTTGATCCTAGGGCTTCAGAACATTTTAAACCGGTCTGAGTGAGACGAGATAAGAAAATGGCAGGTAACATCGTGACTGGCAGGTAACTGTGACATCACGCTGTTAGCTGCCATTTCACCACTACGACGCTGCAACTCTTTCTCTGCGGTCAAATCCTCTGGCACCTACTCCTCCGAGGCACAAGTCGATACCCTACTATCTTTGACACGTCCAAGACCGCGAACTTCACGCCAAATCTTTTATTTCTCGTCGATGGAAACGCTACCAGTGGTACGGCGGGGACGACCCATAGGATCCAAGAACAAGCCGCGTGCCGCGGACGCAGTTCCCCTGGGCCGTCCTAGGAAGAGATCTCGCTCTGATTCAGACTCCGATGGTCTGTCCAAGCCGCCCATTTGTTCGGTAAAATGCTGATTCGCATACCGTAGATGACACCGCAAAACCAAAGAAAAAGAAGGGCCGTAGGCCGGCCAACCCGACAAAGAGTACGCGTAGCAAGGCATCACAACCTTCGCGAGAAAATCCGTGGAGTCTACCGGCTTCTGAGCCGAGTGCTGCTGAGTCGAGTGCTGCTGGGGCGAGTGCTGCTAACACTATCCCCGGAGAACTGTCGTCGAATGTAGCAGAGGAGTACGAGTGTTACTTTGAGACAGACCACTTGACGGATGACGCGGGGGTGGAAATGGATCGAATAGAGCGCGAAGCTCTCGAAAGTGCGTAAACTTACCCGCGGTCTCATATTCATCGGCTCAACTTCATCCAGGTCAAGCCCGGGAGCAGGCGCAGCGTACAGCAGCAACTCAGCAGCTGAAGCAAGCATCTCAGAAGTCGCATTCCCGTAGGTTATGCTGTTGCGGAACCGCTGTACCGTATGCTAATTTTCCATCGAGATACTTTTTTCTCCAAACGCGAAGTCTTCACATATGACGCGGACAGCGAGGACGAAGGGTCGGATTCAGAAAACGAAGAGGACGAGCCTGCGCCTCGGGGGAGTCAGAAGGACCCAGAGTCGTCAGTGTCGACTGAGCGGGGGAAAGGTTCGTTCGGAATCACTTTGCCTGCGTCATTTATATCTGAACTCGGTGTGAATAGCCTGGTTTCCACAACCCAAGGATATGCCGGCGTGGCTATACGCGTTCTTCCGCGACACCGTACAACCTCTCCTGTTCCAAAAACGCAGCGGGAAACTTCTCAGACCCCCAATGTTCGGAACCAAAAACACCGCTGCATCCTCGACCTTCTGGATCCATCCTCCTGAGCCTGTTGTTGCATTGGAGGGCTACCGGTTTGATCCTCCGTTACTTTATCAACCGCGTGTCTTTTTGTGGCTGCCACATTTCTTTGTTGCATGTCTCAACTGTCCAAAATGCCGCGGCAAACTTGAGAAAAATGGCGCGCTCCGTCCTCGGCGGATTACTGACACCGACAGTTGTTTTTATATCGTTAGTTGGGCATACTATTGCCGCAACGGATGCAAATCATATTATCATAGCTGGAATGAAAAGCTGTTGAACTCTCTCCCCGCATATCTACGTCTCGCTTTCCCCGCAATTCTCTCACGCAAATCTGGGCTCTCGCGAAATGTGATCGCCATGTTACGCGTGGGTAATCAACACAAGATGGGTCCATCCGGGGTCCGAGCGATGCTGTACGAGATGCACACGCGCCGTCACAACACCCTTCTACTCCAATACTTGGAATCTCTTTTTGAACAACAACGAGGTTTGGAGACATTGAAGACAGGTACACTCCAGCCAACTCTCCACACTTTCGCGGAATCACGCCGCGTTGCTGGGTTCGGAGATTTTGCCGATCCAGAGAAATATGCGGGTTTTGTACCCAGTGCTTCGTACCTGACAAGTATGCTCAACAAGGCTATTGAACGCGACGAGCCCGATGCCGACCAGCACACGTCGTGCCTACCTCCCGACCAGATCGCGATTGATGATAGCCATAAAGTGAGTACTGTTTCTTGCCTCGAAGTTGATTCTGATGGTCGTATAGATTGTGAAGCATATTGCGAATGAAGACGGAATTCCGATTTTTGCCGCCCTGTGGACCTGCATGACATCGCGTTACATAAGAGCGCAAGCTTTGACATTAACCAAAAGTCACGAAGAGCGCATTGGCCCTCTTATGGGTATCGCAAACTCCGCGAAGCGGTATGGGCTCGGAGGGCCACTCATTGCATATTCCGATGACCCCACCAAGGTACCTAACTAGCAAATGTCTGCTCATTTTGATACATGATAACGGTTGAACAGGACAAAGCCATGTTACATGCTGCATTTCCACCCCTCGCCGAAAACCTAACACCAGTGGCAGCGGCGCAGGGTCTGAGGTCTCTGGCTCTCCCAGCCGAACTCTCCGTCGTGCAATTAGATAGCCAAGCGTTGGTCCAAGATGCGTTCACTTCGCTAATCGGACCCCTTGACAGCGATAAATCAATGCACATATGTGCAAGTCTGGATGCCGAATGGAATGTATCACGCCGGGTTGGAATATCGATACTGCAGATTGCTCCGCATTCACAGCCGAACAAGATCTACATTATCCCGGTAAGACTCGCGCTGGATTCAATTACACGTGCTAATTTGAACACAACATTCAGGTTCATCGCTTCCAAAAATTACCGGCCTCCCTGTTACGCTTCCTCATTTCAAAACAGGTTTTTTTGATAGGCTCATCTATCAAAGGCGACCTCACACGCCTCAAGAAGCAGTTTGACCAGCTAGAACAACAGAGCTTCAACGTCATCGATTTGAAACAATACGCGATCCAACGGGGCTTGATTACAAGAAATGGGTCGGGCTCACTAGATGCGCTGGCCGAGAAGCTTCTCGGGGTATATTTAGCGAAAGATCCTTGCCTTCGAAAGAGCGAGGAATGGGAGAGAACAACCATTCAGCATGATTTACTCAAATATGCTGCACTAGATGTCTACGTGTCTCGCCTTATCTTTGAGAAGATCTCTGAAACAGCTCCTCTGGACTGTGTTCAATATAATACCTGTGATGGATATTGGCACTTTTAGGCCTGTAGGCATTATATTCCCTTTTAGCCTCCATGCCTCGTATGTAATTTCATTCTTTCGCGGTTCAACACTGTTTTCCGAGTCATGTTCCCACGGGCTCGGGCATCTCGGTGTTGAACCTCGGGATACGCCTCGGGCTCGGTCCCTGCCCGAGTCATTTGACTCATAGGCGTGGAACCTCGTAGAATACCGTAGATACTTTGTACTGTATAAAAGGAGGCTCTCTCCTCTGTGAATATATCATCTTCTTACCCACCAACTACATTGTGCTCAGCCACTAACTCACTGCTTACCTGCGTGATTCTCCTACCGGGCCTCCAGCGCTCATCCTTCGTTTAGCCTTCATTAGCAGCCTTGGACCAAGACACGCTCTGGTTTAAATCTAAGACTTCTGGCGAAAGCTTGCCTTTGACTGAGTATATAAAGGTTCCAGTATTTGGACCCGAATATATGTCATATTCCCTCTCGTCAAGGATATCGCACCCCGCGCGATACCCGTTTCTATTACACTGGTGGACACATTGGGAACCTTTTAATTAACGATCCTCACTGCTTTCGCCCTCGGTCTACATTCGTCATACGGCACCTCGATGGAGGAGTTCAAACAATCACAATTGTACTCCTCTCATACTTCCTTTGACCCTGGAGGTCGTGCATCTTCCGGGGAACAATGGTTCTCCTCCCTTCCTCGAACTCATTCTACAGCTTATCGCGAACACACGTCTATGTCACTGCAGCCCTCTCCCTCGCGAACTTCCGCTGTCTTGCCCCGCACCACCGGGCTTTCCTCGGATCTCCCTCGCCGTCGTCGGACCATCTGCATCGATATCTCACAGCCTGTGAGGTCATTCTGCGGCCCGCTGCATCCAGACACATTCATGCCTGATGCACCGACGTATCCCGCTCAACTACAACTCAGTACCGCCGAGTCAGATGCGGATCTCTCTGGCGAGCCAGACATCATTGCTCGGCACAAGGCCTGCGTACACAAGGGCCTTTCTGCGCTCAACAAATCGGATCTTGTCACGTCCAGTTCGGTGCACCGTGCTCAGTTGCACAAATCATTCCCCTTGGAACTGATGTTGCTTGGCACCGTCCTGACTTCCGTCGAGACGCGCCCTCGTATTGGCTCACGGTCAAATGGCTTCCGAGTTGACCCTGCGAGTTACAAGCACCTTATATATGTGCTAACCCGCAGGAAACGCGCTGCTAAGGATGGTTTCGCTCTGAATGGGAAAAAGCCACCCGTTATTCCATCGTGGGGCAATTCCTACTACCATCCAGAACAGTTTTACAGCCTGGCGGACTTTGAAATCCTGGCGGTATGCTTCCGAATCGAAGTTGAACATTTTTTCCTTCAACTCTCTCAATTCTGGAGTTTCACCCGACGCCGTCCCATCATTGTCCACGACAACGCTGCTTCAGCTCGGCCGGGGAGTTCACCATCGTCCAGCGTCACCCTGAAGTCATGCGATATGCGCAGCTCCCGTACTTCTGCCTGTGACCGTCAAGCCAGTCCGCCCGTGTGTAGGCACGTTGCGGACATCCCGATGCACGTTGACGTTGTGCACGTTGACGTTGGCACTGGGCCGGAGAACCATCTCAGCAACGCCTCTTTTGCCATCGTTGGTGTTCCGACTCTCTCAGTGCCGCTGTCCAACTCTATTTCTCCAGCCGCAACGATTTCGGAACCATCATCTCACTCCTCGGAATTCGCTGTCAGCACATCTACCTTGGTTGCGCAGCTTAAATCCAACATTTCCCTTGCTCAGCCAGAGTTCATTGAGCTGAACGCTAGCTCTCCGGCGCTGTTGGCTCTCAGCCTCCTTTCCGAGACGAGTCAAGGAGGAATAGAAACACTTCCTCATTCGTCAAGGTCCTGTGAGAGCTTTGGCGATGGTGTTGGATTTGTGCATAAAGGAGTTCGAATGGATCATCGGCATATCCACGGTGAATCGGCGACGTCTCCAGCGACTGTCACACGCGAGGTAGCGGCTGGCACAATTATCCCTACTGCTGAATTCTCAGCTCTGTCTCCTGGTCGACGCGGCACGGCAATTACCTCGGTTTGGCGGTTATCTTGCTTTGAAATGGCGAGGAACCAGTCTCCTTGGTATGGATCACTTCCTCGGTTACGCCTACCTCAAGGAATCGGTTAATTCCCCTCAACATTACTCAGTTATCCGTAGCATCTATCCGACACTGCTACGATGAAGGCCCGCACATTCAATCTGAAAGCGTCAGATTTGTGCAACAGGATCTCATGATCCTCGACTGGATTTCCTTCCTTCATATGTTTTACTCTTCTCATTGCTTAGCCGATCCATCACTCAACTCCTCATCCGAGACATGTAGGCTGGGGGGGCTATGTGATGGATATTGGCACTTTTAGGCCTGTAGGCATTATATTCCCTTTTAGCCTCCATGCCTCGTATGTAATTTCATTCTTTCGCGGTTCAACACTGTTTTCCGAGTCATGTTCCCACGGGCTCGGGCATCTCGGTGTTGAACCTCGGGATACGCCTCGGGCTCGGTCCCTGCCCGAGTCATTTGACTCATAGGCGTGGAACCTCGTAGAATACCGTAGATACTTTGTACTGTATAAAAGGAGGCTCTCTCCTCTGTGAATATATCATCTTCTTACCCACCAACTACATTGTGCTCAGCCACTAACTCACTGCTTACCTGCGTGATTCTCCTACCGGGCCTCCAGCGCTCATCCTTCGTTTAGCCTTCATTAGCAGCCTTGGACCAAGACACGCTCTGGTTTAAATCTAAGACTTCTGGCGAAAGCTTGCCTTTGACTGAGTATATAAAGGTTCCAGTATTTGGACCCGAATATATGTCATATTCCCTCTCGTCAAGGATATCGCACCCCGCGCGATACCCGTTTCTATTACAATACCGCACCAGGGACCCGTATCGCCCTGCTGACACGAGAAGGCGGTGAAATCGCTGCTTACGGTCAAATTTCTGCCATACAGACATCTACATTCGCCGGTATACAAGTCAAGACTTCAACAAATAGCCGGGTGCTTGTCGACATCGACTCGGTGAACATACCGTCTGCAGCCGCAATACTGCATGTTCCTCCATCATCCAGCGGCGGTCCGAGGATCCGGACGAAGGCGGGTGCTCTCACCCTTGCCCAGCTCAATTCACAATGCAGCTCACCAACTTTCCAACTGGTTACTCCTGTTGCATTATTGCAGTTCGATCGACGCGGGCAGCTAGTACGTTTTTGACGCATTGATTTCACGCGTCTAATCATTGCGTCGCAGGAGATTTCCAACTCAGAATCACAATCTCGCCTCTCACCCAACAAAACTCAAGGAGAGGGTCCGATCCTCGATGCTAGTCATAGCGAGGAAAGTCGTACCGGAGAAGAAGACAACGGGGAAGAGATCGATGATCATTTCGCGGACACAGAAGCCTGGGCCGATGAATCCTTACAAACCGATATGCTTGAGTCCCATGCCGAAGTCCAACCGGCAGGTACGAGGCTCAGTTGTTCTTAATTGAAAGAGAATTGTATAAACTTGTGGCTGCAGGTAGCAGCGAGGACGAATTTGATTCCTCTCCGCTTGGACGAGGACTATTCGACATGTTGACTCACATTCTAAATTCACCCTCAGAAGTCCGGGACTCCGAGGAGTGTTATACTCGAATAAAAAAGGATATCTTCCACGCTTTTCACATGATTCCACTCTCGACATCTCATGGTTTACGAGCAGTATTCCTCCGCACTCTCCGGGACCACATGATGCGCTGGGATCCAACTATCCGGGCAAAAGTTGACAAAGTGTGTCGTCAGGTTTTTAAGCTGGGATTTGACACAATGCTTCTGCGACATCCTCGATGGATCAAGACCCGGACACCTCGACATGTGCCACCTCCAAGCATCTTGGTGCCAGCAATCCAACATGTATACAACGTGTTCGGGGATGCTCGCGATGCCGATTCGGGCGAACCACTTTTTACCAAGACAGCGTGGGGGAAAGCTAACTCGGTGCTAGATTTAGCACGGGAGGGTTATCTCTCGGATCCAGCTGGTGTCGTGCTGTACGAGAAAGCGGGAGTTGATCAATACGGCCTTGATTTGTTTGACTGTACCCGAGGCACAAACAAACTTGAAGGTGGCCCGCACGGCGATATCTACCGGAAATTTGGAGCCCTGCATGGTATGTTCTATACCTTCTCAACTTGAACCTGACCTCCTGATGTGTTGAATCTTTGCTTTTAGCCGCCCCGCGCCTGACAGTCAATTCGTTGACTGACCATCGGATGGGATACAACCTACAGGTAATAAAAAATACAGCTAGCAAGAGGACTATCGCTGAGGAATGCAATTTTTAGGCAATGGCAAAACATGTATTCGGTGTCGATTGGGAGTATCATCACGATATTACTATCATCAATCGCACATCATTTTTGTTGAATTATCTCGCGGACATCATCGACGGTGCTGATTCCTATGCCGACTGGATGAACGCTGATCTATACGAGCGTACAACCGAGACATTTGGGGTGTGTATGGTTCCTGGTACGTGCATTTAATGAAGTCTTCTTTGCGACACGCGGAGATCAATCATTTACAGAATCTCTCCGTGTTGGACTCAACATGGAGCCATACGACGACCGCGCTGCAAGAGCATTCAAACTTAATATCAACAATGATTGGCTGCGACGGCGCCAGGGTGTCGCTCTCCCAGTACTTCCGCCAACCAGTCCAGAGGCCCGCAAGTACTTTTTCTCGAAGATCAGCGACTTCGTGGCCAATGCGAGCGCAAACGGCAAGCGCACGATCAACTACACCGATTTTGCGAGAGAATGGAACAGGACTGCTGACGGAAAATCGCGCTTTTATGTCACCGCGGACGTCCTCGCGACGTATACCAAAACATGGGACAAAACGAACAACGCCCGTGCTTCACAAGAACTTATCGAAGCCAAGTTGGATCTCGTGAAACAAACAAAGGGATTATTCCAGGCCAATGCTGTTGCGTTCCCGGACTCACTTATCGGAATGGCTTCCGCTTCACAGCCGCAACGTGGGGTTGTTGATTTTTTGGATTCAGACAACTATCTGATGCCAAGCTCGATCATCAGGGAAAACCTCCCGTGAAATTTTTATCTAAAATATCTTTGGGCATAAAATTTTCACAAATTTTCTGCACATTCGTGAAATCTATCGGAAAGTTTGTGAAAAGTATCTCATATTTTTGACATTTCCCGAGGTCGACATATTATTCCCGTCATTTTATGCAACTTTGGGTGAGATGTGCGGTAATTTTCAGCCGTTCTTGACTGACACCATTCCAGTGTCCGCCTGAAAGGCGAAGGCCTTCGGGCTTAAGGCCTTATGTAAGGCCTTCAATAAGGCCTTCAGAGTTGCTGCTGGAATCTTGAAGCCCTCCGAAGGCCTTCAGCCGTCACGCGTCACATTACTATGTTACATGTAATTTCATTTTTTTTCTCAACCCCAACTCAACCCCGGAGCAACCGTCTCGTGAATCAAGGCTGGCTTTGACTAGTTTTTTGGGTGGTCTGGAAATTGAGAATAGAGTGTATGTAGGACACGAGAGCTTTAAGCTACGACTAACTGAAGTCTCACAATATCACGAAGTTTGAACCACAAGTTGTACTACTTGAGCGACAACAGTTACCGGTCCCGTGGAAGGTGGATCGAATATTTTTCCAGGCTTTCCGACTGGCTCTATGACCCGTGGGAATTTGATCTGAAGCCCTTCAGGCGAAGGGCTGCTGAAGGCCTTATCCTTCATAAGGCCTTCGCCTCCGCCGAACCATGGAATAAGGCCTTATGGGCGAACACTGCGTGACCATTCACCTGCCGAACATGCAATATGATTTTTGGCAGTAGGAGCTGCAAATAATGAGACAGGGCCATGCCGGTGATGGCCGCAAGACCATGGATGGTCAGCTTCGACGATGTCGTCCGAGTCGTCTGCGACAATGAGCGGGGAAACTCCCTTGACTTGTTCGCGCAACGCGGGAACTTCACAAGTCCACAATCACAGCCTGCCCTAAACTCCCCCGTTGCCGATGTCAGCCAGAGCCGTAAAGGGCAACCGGTAACACGGTAACGGGTAACCGGGTGCGTGTCCGCGGGGACAACGTGTCAAACCACGTGAGCGCGTAAAATGGTTGGCTTTGATGCTGTCACAACAAACGCACACGCCATTCCTTTCTTCCTTTCCCCCACCATCTCCCCGTTCTTTCGTCGGCTCGGGCCCCTTCCTTCCAGCCTTCCTTCCCTCCAGCCTTCTGGCTGGCTGTTTCTATCTGGCACTGAGGTACCACGGTTGTTTAGGGTGCGTCCGTTATGCTGCTTACTTTTCCGTCGCGTCTCACCGTCTCCGTTGTCCTTGTCGTTTCCGAGCTCAGCCTGAGCTCATCCGGTCTCTGTTGGTATGTCCGCCCCGCCCATCTTGTGTCCCTTGCTCATACCTCTCCATTGCCAGCCCATTGCGTCCATTCGTGTTGCCCCACATCCGCTGCTTTCAGTGTGGCCGCATACGTCGCCACGTCGTACATCACTCGGCAAGATCAACGAAGCATACTGTGGCAGCCCGACATCCCTCACATCTGTGCTGACAAAACTGGCTTGCTGCTCCAGGTATGTCGTGCATTACCTGCCCACTGTTTCGAGTAATGAACGTGACAACAGATGGCTCCGGCCCCAGCTGCATCGAGCGATAATAATCCGCTCGCGCGTCGTATCTCATTGATACCGGTACGTACAATGTTCCTCTCCCATCTGCATGTCATACTTACGACAGTGCCGGACAGGTAGCAAACAGAGGTGAGTGTCACTGGGTCGGATGGTGTGCAGGGTATTGTGTTTTGCTCTTACTTTCCGTCCAGACTTTCAGGTACTAATTGTTTGACAGTGTCGTGTTTGCTCCGGTCTCATCTATGTCGAGCGCGACAACGTCCTCCGCAGCGTTCACGTTGCAAGGGTACGTCTTTGCCCTCCGTTAGTGTCCTCATGATGCTAACACATCTTAGTTGAAGCCTGTCTGGCTATGAACGGAATACCGTCGCCGTGACGGAGTGGTGCGCGAGGGTGTCCGCTGCACCACTCCCTGTGGAGGTGGGATATAGTAGTGTAGTGCGTCGTTACTTTCTTATTACTACACATGTACTACATATTCTGGATGCAATACATGTGGTTTCGTTTCCTCTACCGTGTTTCCTATTGAGATTTCCCGAAGAATAGCAGCCTATTTGGAACGGGAATGGCTGCATATATGCTCAGAATTTCCCCGAAAAGTTGTGTAGATTCTGATATTTTCGAGGGGACTCAAGGGGTACCGGAAACCGTAATGCCGGATATGGACGACCCGTTTGCACGTGATCGGGTTGCGGGGTCCTCTTTCCTTTTCGATATGTCGGACATTCCACCACACAATATGCCTGAAATTTCCGGGCAACCGGGGGATCCTTCCAGATATTCTGAGGCCATGGTATAAATCGTTTTAAATCTGACTGAATGTAACAAACTTTTTTGTAAGTGTGGGAGTGAAAGCTGGTTGCATCCTGACTTCCATTGCGTATGTGAGACCCTCATTTGCACATAGTGCTTTGGGGGTGCATTTCAAGGACTCAGAAATGATCCCACAGTTTGGACACACTGATTTGACAAGTTTGAAGGTGATGGCATGCCTACAACATGAGTACTGAACTTGACCACCGCACCGTCAAGCAGTTGTCACGCAGTCGTCACAGGCGTGATGGCTTCCGCATTTGGGGGGTTGTACCCCCCTGGTATCCGGGGTCCTGGGGGGAGTTGATGTCGTCGCTTAGGTTTTCACTCACCCCTTGGGGACTAACATATCTTTGGTCATTTTAGCATACTCGAGGAATTCGAGATATTTTCGAGAAATTTCTCCAAAAATATGCGGAAATACCTGGGGACACTTTTCCTGATGATTTCGGTTGAACTTGCCGTTTCACGTCCATGCATCCCACCCCCACCCATCACAACCAACGGCGGAATTCAGAAGCAGATCCACCTACCGAATCCACCAAATCCTGCAATAGCCGAGCCAAGTTCAACTGCGCTGACAGCACATGTTGACATGCCAGTTTGGCAAGTTGAAACGGAGGGCGGGTCAACTGGTACGGCCCATCCAGCGCCGACTCAGACAACTCCCGATGCCTCTGTTCAAGAGTAAGTTTCGCTCCTACAAAACTTACACCGCGCTGTAACTCCTTGCCCAGGTCCATTCCCATTGCGAGACCAAGTCAATCCGGTGCAAAGAAGAAGAAATCTACGTAAGGAATTTTAATGTATCTTGAATCATCGTGTCTTGACAATCAGACAGCCAAGGGATCGAAGCGGAAGTCGAGAGGCGGCGTCGGGTCACGGTCATTCGGCAACGAATCGGTGTCCGCTCCTGCCGTCGATGCAAGTCAGAGACTTGTCTCGGAAGCCACGACATATCAAAATGCGACGTCGAGTGCACTGTTCCGTGCAAAACGTGCCATAGATTCGAGGGGTGCAAGGGCGTGGACAACGGCCGAAAATGCACCTTTTCCCGTAGTAGCGAGTCCACACAATGATCATTTTCAACCTGGTTTGCGTAGATATGTGTACAATAATTTGCCGCGAGATCCAGATGAATCCCCTGATTCTTCCCTCCTTCTTTCCTTTTTTGAATTCATTTTCGCGTTTTCCCAGCACGGGACCCAGTGTATTGAAATAAAAACCCCTTTTTGGGTTCATGACTCGATCAGCTGGGTGTTACCTGCCAGTGGCTGTGCATGTTACCTGCCACTTTTCGCATTTCAGCACCTTCCACTTGCTCTGAATTCGTAAAGATATTGGTCAAGGCTCTAAAATGAAATTACATTGATCCTACGTCTTCAGAACATTTTAAACCGGTCTCAGTGAGACAAAATAAGACAATGGCAGGTAACATCGTGACTGGCAGGTAACTGTGACGTCACACTGTTACCTGCCATCTCTCTTTCCTCGAGCACGGTCATTTCACTACGCTCATTTGAGCCGCAAATCCGCGTTGAATCTTCGACTTATGTGGCAAAGATCACCCTGGCGAGTGGAAACTCAAAGCAAACCCCGCCAAACCCACTGCTTCATGCTTTGAAAATGGCGCTCACTCGGCTTCAATATCGCGCGTGGATCGCTCAAAAACTGGGGCATTCAAGCTCAAGGGGCACGGCCTTGTGTTCTATCTTCCAGATCAACGATTGCAAGTCACCTGTATCCATTTTATTGGTTCCCGAAACGCCAATGGTCCGCCGCCGACATTCCGCCCGATTTTTCCGATGGGACGATTCAAGGGCTCGTAGCTTGAGAGGTGGAATAAAACTGCAAGTTTCCCAGGGATCTCGTGGCCAGTCTGGTCCGTAGGTGGCAGGTGCGTATTTTAGGCTTTTCTATTCTTGATTCTCGAAGCTGACACGTTAATATGCCACTCTTTCGTCCAATTCACGCGCGTATCAGCCGCTGCGCTGTCCTAATGTCAAGAGGGTCACAGAAAACACGTCTGTGGGGGGCCCATTCCAGTACCCACTCATTGCGGCCCGAGTCGACATTCTCTTTGGCCGGATTTCGTCGCACGATGCGATACTTACACACAATTCCCCAACGCCGACTATTTCCGTCTTCTTTGCGCAGGCCAATTGTCCCCAGTTACTATGCTTAGCTGCAGGGTTGTCTGAGCTCACACCCTCTGAGTACTTCATTTGGTCTTTGCCTCTATATTTCTGTGTACAGTGTACCGGTGTACGTGATTTCGGCAATAGAAAAAATTGTGATTCGGCGTCCATTTGAACGGCCTACGAGCTTCCCCAAACCTCCTTGAATTCCCCAGGACCCGCCTTGAGTTTTCTTGAACCCTCCCGTTCTCCTTCCTTTTTCGAATTCATTTTCGCGTTTTCCCGTCACGGGACCCAGTACAATGAAATATAAACCCCTTTTTGGGCTTGTATGGACTTTGGTGTTATGTCCTGACAATTATTTGAAAAAAAGTTTTTTTCAAAAAGTCAAGCACCGGGGGAGGTAGGGGCTTCGGGCCCTCGGCCAAGAAATGCGAGGTTGGCCGATCGGTTATCCATTATCGCTTCTTCTGAGTCAGCATCTCATTATTTGTGGGTTCGAATCTCACGACGCTCGTAGCTTTTTGCTTCTGTTCCTTCCTCGCCACTTCGTGTCTCGATGCGCAACGTTTCAACTTCGCCCATATCACCGACGCCTGCAACTATGTCTGACAGCGGCAAAATCGTCTCGGGACGGGCAACAACAGCTTGCACTCTGCCCCAACTCTGCCCTCAAAATCTTTCGGATTCGGGGCCTCATTTCACGATCTGCCTGAAATGAGCGGGGATTTCTTTCATGTTTTTGAACATGCAGGTATGCTACTACTTCATTTCTACGCTATGTTTCATAATATTTACACAGACTTCGTTTACCTCGACCTCGACAGTTCAGCGCCTCAAAATCTGACTTTCCCTTCTTCCTGCACACACTGCACGACTTCGGTGCCCTTGGTTTCTTCCTGGAGCTGTGTGCGTCCGCACCAGCATGTGCCTGCGGCAGCGGCTGTATCACCGGACCTTGATTGGCAGTTATTGGGCCCGCATTCGCATTAACGAACATGATTCGAGGAGGACTCGGAGGTGGAGGTATGTGGTCCCGGCTCAAAGAGGAGGTTGATGGTCCGGCGAGGGATGCGACGGCAACGGCGCGGCGCTCCACTGCAACTCGAGATGCAAGTGAAGCCGTGTTAGATGTTGCCTTTCGGGCCCTGACGACCGGGGAATGGGATTCGTCGAGAACCACACTTGTATGCACGTCGGACCGAATCAATTCTGTGAATTCTTGACGCTGCGGGGCAGTCTTGTGCATCGTCGTCATTTCGTCGCGCACCCCACTCCAAACCTTGTGATGGGCTTGAAGCTGCTCCGGAAGCTTGTAGAAGATCGTTTTGCCATTCACCCGCGTTGACCACCACTTGGCCATCTCTTTAAAGTTGGGTGGCCCACTTGAATTGCCAAATTGGCCTCCGGGGCGTGCGGCACTATTGTATAGCGCATATTCCTCGTTTGTGTGGATTGGCGTGAGAGCGAATTTAGTGTTTTGGGACGCAGCGAGAAACTCGTAGCGGCAAGTCCGTCCACCGGACAAATCCACAAGTGGTAGAGGAGTGATGCTCGAATTGATTCGAGGAGAATCACGGGGAGGAATGTTGTAGCTGTCTCGGATTTGTTGTGGGAGTTCCGAGATGAAGAAAGACTCTTGTGTTGGCTGGAACAGTGATACGTTGACATACCCAGGGTGCGTCTCGCGTGGGTTATCAAATGGCAGGGACTGATAGAGGATATCATTCTCATCCTCTATCCAAGGATCGTAGTGGCCGTCGTAAACGATGCCGTCTCTGTGAGGGGAACCTGACTGTACCAAAAAAAAAATTAGCTCATCATGCGAGAGGATAGAGCAACACTGACCTCGACATTTTTGCGATAGCAGAAGTCCGAAAGGAGAGCAACAGTCATCTCAACAGAGGCACCCAAAGAGCCGAATCGTTTTCTGACTGGCCCGTGCACGCTGCCTTCGAGATTGCTCGTTCCTCTGATGCAATGCCAGATATCGAGCCCCGCTCCATCGGTGCGCATCCTGTTATATAGTGCGACCCCGGGAGGATCAGAGACCCATCCCTTACGCACGTCATCAAGTATTGCATCTGCTGCTTTGCGGCAATCCTCGTCGAACAATTTCAGGTTTTTCTTCTTGGTGCATTCGAGGTCTGCATGGCTCGAGAACAGCTTCTTGAGAATAGGCTCCATGACAGATGGAGGTGGTGCATAACGACGAACCCCCTGCCAAACCCAGTCGGACTTGCTTCGTACCGCCTGATCCCAAGTAATCTTCTTCTTCTTCAGAACGGCTTCAACGCGGGCTTTATCTATCTTATCAGGAACAAATATAGCGTCGCGTAACCACCTTGAGAATTGCTTCGCGAGGGAGTGGTCTTTGTTGACCTTCCGAATCAGCCGATCCATCTCGTGGAAAATGTCCTGGAAGGTTCGTGTTGGCCATGGTGCCGTCGACTCCGCCGGTTGAACAAGAGGGTGATGGGAATTCACAGTGCCGTTGGGACCCTCGGGATGCATTGCAATGTATGCATCGAGATCTGGATCCATAAACTGCTCCAAATCTGGGCTCGGATCTCGTGGCTTGTCATGAGGTGTGTTCGATTCACCCTCCGCATCACTGTCGTCCTCCTCGTCTGAGGTATCCGACTCGGAATCTGAATCAGGTTGACTCCGGCTTCCAACATCATCTTCGTCATGAGATTCGGGCGGCATGAGATTCGGGTCTGACCCGGAATCATTGCGAGTTTCTTCCCGTTCAATCTCTCGCGAGACGAGGGAATGGAGATCAACAACGACGTCAAACGGTGGTGGGCCCATTTCGCCGAGGGCGCACTCGTGGTAGTGTAGAATAAAGGAAGGTGCCACAATTTTGGTGATTGTCACGAGGGCGCGTTTAGATCTGGTCAAGTTGATTGGTTTTTTGCCCGGTAGGGGGAATATCGACATCTGGACAGGGAAGAAACCGTGCGCGACGGTGACGGGTCCATTTCGTAGAGTGACTTTTTCATTCGGAAGGCCAACCCGAGCTAATCGTGCGCCAGCAGGCGGCTTCTCGACGATAGCTTTGACGATATGCAAAGAAAGCCACGCGTTCCGAATGGCGTACTTCTGCTGCTCATTCGAAAGATCGGCCTTGCACCAATCTGAGCATCGCAGTTCTTCGTGTTCCTCGAGAGTGTGGCCGATGACCTCCTCTGAGATCCGTTTGAACGACAGACTTGCGTGGGGAATCAGCCCCTTTGATCTCGTGAGGACACCGAGATCAACCCATCCGGTTTGGTCATTCGAAGTAGAGGCCGGAGGAGCCGCAAGCTCCCACAACAACGTGAGAATGTCGAGGTTCCCCTGGACATGATGCCCAACCTTGATTATCTGTTTCGAGAAGAGAATCGTCTTCAAGGCATCTGGCACCAAGTTCGGCCGGCAGATATGGTAAATCTGGTTGTTGGTAAATTAGGGAGTGAAGCGTGAAGATTTTAACCATACACACCTGGAATAGATACACGAAGTCCGAGATCGCAATCTGCATAAGTGCAGCCGGAAAATGGCCTGCCTTGCTGGCTTGCCAGTCCCACTGCATGGAGAACCCAACAAAAGTTTTGCTATCCGGGACTTTCTGCTCGAGATCAGAAAGAATTGAGCGACACGATTGATCAATGAGTTCGATGGAGGAAGCAGTTCAAATTTTGAGAAAGTTTGGGACAGCCACTGGAGAATATTGTCGCGTGCCTTTTGTAGTTTCGTGATCCACATTGACCCGTAACGTTGGAACAATCCTTTCCACAAATTGATGGTCGGCTCGGACATTATCTGTCCAGAGCAGTGAAATCGGTGCATGACCGTGCTCGTGTAAGGATTTTACCATACCACGTAGTGGCCGTTCTACATGTGTCATATGCCCTGTTGGAGTGAACACCATATGGCGGATCTGCTCGAACTCATTTGTTGCAGTCCAAAGGCTTCCGAAGGTTTTGACGCCGTCCATACGTGCAAGGTATTTGACAACCTTGTAGCTCTGGTCCATCCTGCCCGCTTCGAAGGTTACGGCTGACATGGCCTGGTCCTGGTGGGGTTTGATGTGGCCCATGTATTCCACATAAACCTTGCTGATATACCACCGCGAGGGCGAAAACCCTGCGTAACCCGCTTTGTCGGAAAAACGAGAAAACAGCTTCAATGTGGAAGGTAGCAGAGATTCCGACTCGCGAGCTTTGAGAGCATTCAGATAATCATTTTCACGGAGATCGCGGTTTCGAACGTGTAATTCACGAAGGACTCGCTCCCAGGCGTTTGGGGTTAGTCCTTGGGCGATTGTGCTTCGAATGAGAGTCACAGCTCTCTTATCGATACCGCTACGATGTGTCAGGAAGGCTAAAAGACATTGGGTTAAAAAGCTTCATGAAAACCCGTTTGTGAAACTAACCAGGAAATTGATTCCGGAGGAGCGGTGGCAGTTGCCTGAGGATACCGGCATTGTAAAGGTTACATGATTTGCCACATCCGTAGCGGCATTTTACTCGTTTTGTGAGTATGTAGTAGCACGAGTCGAGATCGACAACGCGACGTGCAACCGGATTATTGTTCCAACCTATAAGCTGGACTGAGCACAATTCAACCGTGAGAGAATGAGGTGCGTACCACCATCGGTCATCTCCTTCTTCTCGCAAAAAACACAGGTTATCTTGAAGTCGATTGGAAGTAGCAGCGTCGGAAGCCAGATGAATACTGGAGGGTAATACAGCCCTTCAGGACCGAAAGGATCTGGTGCGGATCCAGCATCCTCGGTATCATCAGAGGTGTCGAGAATGAACCAGTTGTCGCGTGGTCGAATCCAAAAAGTGCCTTGTTTATAGCATTTGGGTCTCTGTGGGGTGGCCCCTGCCGTTTCAGACTTGATGTCTGCGAGAACTTTGTCTAAATAGGTCTGAATGGTGCCCTCTGGATCTGGTGTATCCTCTGCTGGACGGTCAATATCATCGTCGAAGGCTATGCTCGAATTGGCGCGTGAAGTGGACTGGGACAGAAAGTCGAACACCTCGGGCTGGATAGAATCTGGCGTGGAGATTTCAGGAGGGGCGATGTCGGGGATCCGAGGTAGATGCCGGAGAGTAGGTTCAGAGCCAGAGACTCCTGGGGTATTAGAAGACCTTATCGAAGTATTTCCTGGACAAAAGTCAGTGCGCTAGTCAATTTAACTACCACTATACTTGCTGAAGATTGAGTAAACCTTTCCGGGTTGCGCTGTGGGTGCAGAACTCGAAGAAGATGCAACAGTCTGAGTTTTGCGTAAAGTCGACGGGCCGGCATCGTTGTGTGAGCTCTCTTCATGCGCTGGATAGGTGTGTCAGAAGCTAGCCTACACCTTGAACGTGAAAAATGCTCACAAAGCTTTTGCTTTTTCTTTTTTGGAGATTCTGTTTCATGACCCTTGCGCTTGCCAGTTTGTTTTCGTGGTTCAGCTGCTCGTCGGCCAGACCCGACTCGCTGGCCTCCAGCGCTGTGTCCGGGCGCATTTTTCGATCCAGTAGGGCGACCCTTGCGACCCGGCATCGAGGGTATACGCTGTGGGCATTCAACAAGAAAAACGGGAAGAGTCACGCTGTGACAACATCACACAGTCAATGCGGGCGAAGAAAATTTATTTCTACTCACGCAATCCCACCCACATATACATGCATTGTATTTAGTTTCTTATCAGATACATACACATATATTCCGCCTCAGTTTAAAGGATTGCTGGCCGCTGCATAGTTGTTGCTTGTATATGGGGTTGGCGATAGCCTCCAGCTTCTGCTTCTTCTCGTTCTCCTCCTTTGAGCCCTCCTGGATACGTCGAGCCACTTGACAATATCGTTGACGGCGCCGTTAAACTTTGACCCGCGTTGCCGGCGTTGAATTTGTCAAACAGTTTCTCGTCGTTCGGCGAGTGTCACAGGTCGTAACTTGTTGGCGTACAACTCGAGGCCGTTCTTCGCCATTATGCGGGCAGCGGCAGCCTCAACCTCAGCTACTAAAGAAAACGGAGTCAGCGTAGGTTAAGTGGCGAGACAAAAGTTAGAAAACATACCCTGTGCCTCTCAGCATGCAGGCGATCTCCTCCTTGTCGTTGGTGATGGTCGACTTGCCGGTTGTCTTGTCGGATGCGAAGACGGTGAGAACACCTTTGGCATCAATGTCGAAGGTGACGTTGAGCTGAGGTACATCTGGATGAGCACACCAGGCTGGTCGTCGGAGTATGTGGAGAAGGCCTCGGACTTCTTCGTCGGGACGGTGGTGTTACGATTGATGAGGGCAGTCATGACACCACCGGCGGTCTCGATACCGAGGGAGAGGGGGGCGACATCGAGGAGAAGGAGGTCCTGGGTCTTCTCGGAAGTGTCGCCCGAGAGGACGGCAGTCTGGCCAGCGGCACCGTAGGCAACGGCCTCATCGAGGTTGATGCTCTTGTTGGGCTCCTTGCCGTTGAAGAAGTCCGACACGAGCTTGACGATACGGGGGATACGGGTGGATCTGCCGCAGTGGGTTCGTTGATGATTCGGAGGACGTTCATGCCGGAGATGGTACCCGTGTCCTTGGTGGCCTGAGCCTGATGCTGGGAGTCATTGAAGTAGGTGGGGACGGTGACGACGGCGTTGTTGATGGTCGTTCCGAGGTACGACTCCTTCATCTTGAGGAGTACCATCGAGGAAATCTCCTCGGGGGACTGGAGACACCGGTTAGTGAGAGGTGACGAGATTGAGAGAGAGAAAAAGAACATACGAATTCCTTTTGCTCGCCGCGGTACTCCACACGGATGTACGGCTTGCCACCCTTGCTGAAGACGGTGAAGGGGAAGTGCTTCATGTCGGCCTGCACTTCGCTGTCCTCGAACTTGCGGCCGATAAGTCGCTTGGCGTCGAACACGCTAGAGTCGAGTTAGGATCGATCAAGGACAGAAAAGAAAAAAGAAAAAAAAACTTACGTGTTAGTCGGGTTCATAGCGACTGCAGCATCGCCGATAAGATGCTCGTTGTCCGAGAAAGAGACACGCGGAGATGGTGCGGGCACCGTGATCGTTGGCGATGGTCTAAACACCGAGCACGGTCAGTAGCTAGAATTTTTAACAAAGACACAGACGCACCCATTCCCTCTTCAAAGAAGAATGTCGCGCCGGCCGCGTACGGGGGCTTCCCCGGCGTGCTCGCAACCTGCGGGTGTACGACAAAGATTCCCATGCACTTCCCTGTTCTCCAACTTGAGGTAATGAAGAAGAAAAAAGAGACGAAAAACTCACGGTGAGTTTTTCGGTGTGACGAGACGACGAAGATGGATGCTGATGAGTACAGCCCATTGAGTGGAGGCCGCATGCGATGAAAGGGCTCTGCCTATACCTCTTGTGGCTGAGCCCCGGATACACGAGAGAGTCGGTGTTATCCAGGTGGGCGAGTCGCGACATCCGTAGAGACTTTTCGGAGCAGATTCAGCGCGATGCCGAGATAGAACCTGGTGCCTTGGAGGTCCAGATGCTGTTGGAGACTTGGAGGGTGTAGGCAATGGTAGATTGTGGGCCCAGTTGAGGTCGAGGAAGATGCTGAGGCTGAGCCGCTGAGCGAAGAGCCGTGGGAGATCACTGCCCGAAAAGTGGCATAAGATAAGCACCATATATGGAACTTACGGCTGCCAGGGCACTGCACCAGAGTCCTTGTATGAGCTCGTACAAGCTCGTACAAGCTCGTACAAGCACACACAAGCAAACTGTCAAAAACGCGATGCTGTATTTGTTCCTAAGTTTTCAAGCGAACCAAATCAGTCAGTTTCCTCGCAAGTCTCGAAACCCCGCTGACCCTTCTATCCCTACACATATCCCGAGCTCCTGGCTCTATTTGTTCTCTGACGAGGTAAGTTGTTCAATACCTCAACAAAATCCAAGAGGTACCCGGAGGTGCAGTTCTATACATCAGGTCGATTTTGGATGCAAAACAACCCCAGCAATCCGTAAATGACCACCAAAAGTTAAGCGGACCAGCGGTTGAGGAGAGATGTTGCTTTTTGTCCGAAAAATAAAATAAAAAAACTGATTATTTTTCTGGGCATAACTCATGATTCCGGACAACTTTCGAAAAAAAAAAGTGGCCGGCTGGACCCCACCCATGTCACAATCAGTCACAAAATTACTATATATGGAGCGTGACTCTCCTTATATAGTAATGCACAAAAACACCCCATATCTCACCAACCGTTGCTCCGCTTAACTTTTGGCCGTCATTTATGGACTCCTAGGCCTGATTTGCATCTAAAATCAACCTGATGTATTGGACTGCACGTCCGGGTACCTCTTGAC
This sequence comes from Mycena polygramma, assembly GCA_029449255.1. NCBI lineage: Eukaryota > Fungi > Basidiomycota > Agaricomycetes > Agaricales > Mycenaceae > Mycena > Mycena polygramma. The sequence continues at coordinate 1,125,845 of JARKID010000022.1, forward strand.
AAAATCCGAGTCGTCACAAATGCTTACTTTACACTTACCTCCGTAGTTCTGACTTCAACGTCTTGGTTCTAACTCTGCTTTTCAGATTGGAATCCCTGCAAAACGAAATCAACCCCCCTCGCGACTCGTGTTTAGCCATGCATTCACTTGTATTTCATTCAATAATTTGCTGACTTTTCTTGCAGGAGCACGAGTTGACGACGATACTTGGTACAAAACTGGGTAAATGGCGTATTAGCTTCCTTTCAAATTGACTTACTTACACTCGCGATCCACAGTGCAATGTAATTGGAATTTCACAGGTCGCGTTCAAAGTACTTGTTGGGGGTTCGTTTTTCAGACTCGATGTTTACTGAAGTCGACGAGATCTTGTTCAAAGATCTGTAGCTACATACAAATTTGTACCGAGGTATACAATGTTAGGCAGGTAAGATAGTCCTGGGGGGAGTATGACGGCGTACGCGCACGGCGTCGTGCCGCTCGTACGAAGTGCGCACCGCCGGGAGCGGGAGGGCCGGCAAAGGGAGAGAGCGGTGCCGCGGCGTGGACGGGATCGCTGCAATCGCTCTGCGCGAGTGCGCCAGACGTGCGTGGAGCGAGTCGCAAGGTGCGGCACGTAGCGGGCAGTGTGGCAGAGCGTGCTGGTTGCCGTGACACTGGCAGCGCGCGAGCGCGCGGCGAGCACGGCATTGAGCCGGGGGCCGGCAGCGCAAATGCGACGCGGGGAAAGAGGGAGAGAAGGGAAGAGGGAGTGCAAAGAAGGGGATAACACGGACTCACCGCGGGCGTGTCGCGATCGCGCTCCGATGTGACGAGCGCGGCTGGCGGCTGGCGCGGAAGAAGGCGCCGGGGGTGTCGAGACGGCATGGAGTGCGTGTCGGCGAGTCGAGAGAACAGCCGTACGTGCGCCGAGCTGCAGGCGAAGAGTCAGCCAAGTAAGTGTAAGTGGAAAAGGACTGCGACATACCGCAAGAGGGTGACGTGGCAGACGGCAGCGACACGCAGGACGAGCGGGGTGTCTCGGAGACGACGCGTGCGCCAAGGAGCAAGAAAAAAACTAAGGGGATAAACGCACCCGTCAGCTGCAGTGCGAGAGGATGCTCGGGGTCTAAGAAGACTGCGACGCACCGGGATCCCAAAGCCGCGTACAGTGTGTGCACAACCGGGAGAGGCGTAGCGTGCATGACTCGGTGGCGGCGAATTGGACTAGTGTACGGGGTACGGGCTGCGTAGGCGTCACGGTGTCCGGTTAGAAGCCAGTCGGAGGTGGGCTGACGTGGCGGGCGGAAACGACACCCAAGTCGGTAGAATGGCAGGGTCGTGAAGCGAGCTGCTTCTGTTGTGGCAGATTGCGGTGACGGCTGGCCTACACGGTACGGAGCGAGGGGAGAAGAGGGGAGGTGGGAAGTCCCAAGTGCGAGGATCCTCGGATACGGAATGCTCGAGTCAGAGAATCGACGTTACGCAGTGAAGTAACAGTGGTGGGGGACAGGCGCCGTGGACCGTGGAGACGAGTGCGCGACTGCTGTCCTGAACAGGGCGGGCGGAGCTGGCGAGTGACGGAGAAGACCGTACGCGATCAGATGCATCAGGAAAAACCTACATTCCTAATTTCACGGAAACTTCCGCCCAATAGTCTTCTGGCCGGAGAAAGTAGGTGAAAACGGGGTAATCCAGAGAAATGAGGGAAACTTTCCTATGTTTTGCCTGTGTCACAACATTTCCGTTTCAAAATTTCTTTGTTCTCGTTCAAAAGCACGCCACTCGATCAAACAGCAACAAGAGCAGCCTACAACACCGTTTTTGTAGGAACATATCGGGCCAGGGGACGGTAAGAAATCAATGGGAAGCAGAAATGTGCCTAGGTTAAGAGAGCCCGGCCCTAAAGCCCAACGCCGACGGATCAAAAGCAAACACGTTACCGAGACAGACACGTGGTCCCGAAAAGTGGTTCGTTTTGATATGGCCACAACATTGACAAACATCTTTCTTCCTTTCCGCCCCATCGTCTCCAGTCTTTGGCTTTCCGCCCTGACTTCCTGACTATGCCCCCGCAGGTATGTTATTCCCCCCTCCCTGTTTCATGCCAGTCCCTTATATTTGGACCAGGAGTTGCGCTCACCTTCGAGGTCCCCATCAACAGCAATGTTGTTGGGGCAACGCCAGTTACCCGAACGAAGAAGTACCGCCGTGGCGTCCCGTTTGCGGTCGCATATGCCGAGATGGCTCAGACGATGGGCCTCGACCCATCCGTTGCATCGCTCGGCTACAAATGGGATAACGAGAGAGCCAATGTTCCCATCCACGGGCTGTCGAATGCGGTCGACTGGGAGCAACTACTCGAGCAGGGGATCGGGCAGACGCAGAGAGCGAGGAGCCGACGGGTGGCTTGCCACATCAAGAATCTGGTGGAGTTTTCGCTACCTTATTAGTATCTTTTACTAGTCTCAACATTGTTGATCAGAAACTTCCCGAGGAGACCGCACCCGCTGCTCAACTCGCCACCGCCGGCAAGAAGCGCAAATCGGCAAGCACGTCCAACGGTTCTCCCGGAAAGAAGACGCACGAGTACACGAAAGACTACCGCGAGTTGAAGGCCCGTCTCCAATGTGCGGCGCACAAAGACTTCTGCTACGTCGTCGCCGTCGACGGTCACCACCATCGGGTTGAGCCGGACCTCATCACGCTTTGGGCCAAGGAAATTGTGAGTGTAATCTATCCAGGTACATGTTACATTCGGCAGATAACATTTAATTTTCTAGTCGCTCGGGCATGCGTCGCTAAAAAAGCCGCCGGAAAACATTGTGTTCCAGGAGTTCTTCCTCCGGGAACGCAAGAGGCCCCACCGCAGCGCCGGACCCACCACCCCCGACAAGTTGTGCGCCCCCACAATCCATGTCACTGTCAACACCGGCACGAGCAGCAATGGCGGCGTTACTACCAGTACGTCACCCCCGCGTCGAACTCCCTTGGCACCGATTACATCGGCGAGCCAAAATGCTGCTAATATCGACGTCCCCACGTCCGTTTACCGCTCAGAGGCTTCGCCTCGCCTTTTCGACGAGAACGACAGCCCTGAGGCCATCTACTACCCCCTCATCACCGACATCCTCGAAATCATCGACAAATCTCCGATCTTTGTCGACTCAGATGTCCTTCCATTCCCTGCCATCGTGTTCGCAGAGGAGTTGCACGCCTTCCAGATCACCCGAGTTGACCACGTCCCCATCTTGGACACCGACTTTTATGTTGATCAGATCGGTATGCCGGTGGCTTTGGCTGAACTCTTTGTTGCGGAGTCACTCAATGCCATGGGGAGGGCACAGAAAGGGAAAGGGAAGTTGGGTGATTAAATGAACGAGTTGACAACACATTAAGGAGAAGTTTGTATGATAGAACAAATGACAATGTACATTAAGTGAATGCTACAAACTACTACATTTGTACATTGAGTCGCACTTAAAGATAACCTGAGTGTTGGAACCACCCGCGTGCCTTTTCTGCGGTCATCGACGCGTATACCGCCCTCCAAATCATCGCATACGGCGAGTCCGCGTGAGGTTCTCCAGCCAATACACTATCCGTGTAGTCTCAGTGCGATCTGATCCACGCTTTGAAAGCTGAGAAGCCTTCTTCGATTGGATCGCAGTCCGGTGAGTACGGCAGCAGGTACTCGAGCCGCATGCCCCTGCAATTCCAAATGTATATTGGGGAAAGAAACGTGGAAAACAAGACGCACCGTTGCTCAATCATCGGACGAAGGTCTTCAGATTTGTGGATGGACGCGTTGTCCATGACGATGACGGAATTCGGTCCCGGAAACGGGTTCATGTTGTCGAGGAGCCCGTCGATGAAGCTGTTGAAGGCCCGTGCGTTGTAGGAGCCAGCAAGAACGTCGAGGTGCAAGACCCCGTCGAGAGAAAGTGCGGGGAGTATCGAATATCTAATCGGCATCGTCTGTACTTTGGTTTAAGAAAGAAACGCTGACGACGCACTTGATACCCCGTATGTATACATCATGCCTCCTCGCCTGCTCTCCGCTGCGTGCCCAAGCCCATCCTCGCTTCGTTGTGTTACGATTGCACGCAGCCTCGTCAACGAAGACGAGCTGATCCGCGCGGTAGGTGTTGGACATGTAAATCTGGAAGTTGGCTCGTGCATCTTCGTTGCGTTGAGCCGCGACACGAGAAACCTACACACGTCAAAAGGCAGCAGTGATGAGTATACAATTGCTTACCCGTTTCCTCGTGAAGCCACGGCGCCTGAGAGCTCTCCAGATTGAGGTCAGGGAAGCCTCAATGTCGTGCTCCAGCAGCTCAGCCTGGAGCTCATACAAGAAGATATCGGGGGTCCTCTCAACTAACCCGACCAAAAACTGGAACGAGTCGGAGTCAGTTCCTGTCGCAGCTGAATCAGGATTTCGTCGAACTCACATCGACGTCCGGGCCTTCCAGATTCCGCCGGCGACCCCGAACTCGGAGATCAGGTGGCGCATGACCCTCCGTATCTCGTCGATATTGGCCTAGGATCTTCTCGACAGAGCTCAGAGATATCGGAAGGTCGGCTGCGATGTCGGCTTGTTTCCGATGACGGTTGTGGTACATATGTATCACGGTTTTCTTCATGTCGTCCGTGATATTCTTCTTGTCCTTAGGGCGCCCAGCCATGTCGCGGTAGGTGGTGTCGAGCAGGTCGGTAGAGCAGCCATGACGAGAGGTGTGGAGTGCGTGAGAAAAGCGAGGGAGACTCACCAGCAAACAAAGGTAAGCAAAAATCGAGCAGCACCACTCGATCAAAACCCGTATATGTTTATGAAAACGGCTGTAATGAATTGTGTCCATCTCCGCTCTGTGACGCGTTACAGACCTTCTTCCTCTCCACCACCACCACCATGCCACCATGCCCTCGCACCCTCCGCTTTACCCCTCGTCCTCAAGCCACGTCCTCCACACCCACATACGTACGTCCCCGGCGCTCATTGAATACCGGCCTTCGCCATCGCTAACGACGTCGTTTGCGCCTCTTGACACTGTCCCGACGTGTCGAACGCGCTCTTCCTCCCCCTTCGCGCGAATTGCCTGCGTCACTCGGCGTCCCCGCCCTCATATGACTCCTTTTTTTTTCTTTCTGCCGCCTCACACTCGGCCCTAAGGTCACTGACCTTGTAACCTTTTACTTGCCACCCTTGCCACCCAACCCTTGCCACCCATTACCTAGCACATAAATGTATTGTATTAATAGTTCTTGAATATTTGAATGTTACTGCATTTTACTTTTGCTCTCGTATGTCACCAAATCTCTAGTACTTCGACTCTCGATGTCGATTCTGTTAATTCGCGGTGTGACACGCCGCCGAAATGCCGATATCAAAAAGGAGCTGCCCTAAAAGGGAATCCAAGGGTGGAAAGCGGAAATCTTTCGTCTCCCGGCCCAGTCTGCTCTTCGGACCCTCCTCGTTATGCTGACACCTTGTTGAATGGTCCAGTCTAATTGCTATTGTCCCTGGTATGTCCCCTCTCTTCCTGGACTCTATGCTGAGTCTCGTCGTTATTCAGTGCACATTGGTGCATTTTGGACCCGAGGTCGAGTGAGAGTCGGTTGCAAAGGCTGCCCGGCGGTTGACGTCGATGGATGGGTACGTTTCGTCAGACATTCATACCTGCTCACAAGTCAGTGGCAGGTGGCAGGTGTATCTTCAGGCCGTTACACATACAATGATACATCCGCTGCATGATTGCGTCCCTCCCTGTTCAAGCCTATCCAAGCACCGTGGCCCATGTCCCCGTCCCCCTCAGTGTGTTCCTTGTTTTCCTTCTCCTTTTCTATCAGCTAACCATTACTCTTCAGTCATCCACTTGTAACGAATCATCGGCGTTGGAGGTACGTTCGGTCATGTACATTACTTACCTCACTCCCACTCACTTTTATCCCCGCAGTCGATACTTGATCCTCTTAGCAGCCAGGTACGTAGTCACCCCTACATATCCGCGCGTTGCCAGGTCCTTGCATGCTGGTTCACAGCATCTGCCGCGATCAATCTCAGCCTGCCATTTACTCCCGGACCCATGATGCAGGTGCGTCCCGTTGTATTATTCTCTTGCCATCTACTCCCATACAAACTGAACTCTACATGTTGGATCGGCCGCAATCGTCGCTGATGACCGGAAGCCCTGCCTTTTCCCTTGGGTATTGGTATGTGTCAAGTTACATCCATGTCGGGCACTACTGACATTGATCCCTGGGTACCATAGGTTCTTCGCGTGCATGAGGAGCACCACAGTTCATGCCGGTACGGGTTCCCAACGGGTTCCCCACCCGTATGTCGTGCACCGTGTGGGATGCTGTTCGACAAGTATGCGAGCGCTACGGTGCGTCGCTTTCATTCATTCTTTGTCGTCTCATTGACTGACATTTTACCCTTCACAGCTATGTCCTATCTGCTACTTCCTCCTTTTCCTCTTGTCTCAGTATTGAGGTTTGCCCTCGTAGTTACTGGGCTGAGGGAGGAACAGATTTGTGTATTCTGTAGTGTATCCTGTATCTACGGACTTATCTTGAATTGAATGCATTTGTTTTGAATATTATCGCTATTTCCGAATGATTCCGGGCTCAAACGCGGTGGTAATGAAACCAATTGGGCGGGAATTTGGCCCGAAGTTCGTGGTAATTTTGGTGGGAGAATACTATGGGGGAAACGAAGGAAACACAAGTAATTCAGCTGAATTACCGGAGGATGCGGGCTAATCCGGGGGTATTACCATTGTAGTGTTTTCCTGATGTGACTCGTAATCCGGGCCTCGGCGCGCCGGTACAGACTCCTTCGTCCTACCACCATGGCTGCTTCGGAGAATCCCCTCGCGCGTCTTTCAGACGCGACTACCAGGCGCATCTTTCAGTTCCTCGAAGATTCCGAGCTCTATGACTTGTCCATGACTTCTGCGCGGATGCACAAACCTGCTCTTTCCATGTTGCTCTGTCGGCATGGTATCCCAAATCCAGCCGACAGCGTGGACCTACTTCTGGAGGACATGTCGAATACGCTCCAGGTGCTACGGGTTGCACTGTTCCTGCCTTCCATCAAACGGCTTTCACTGCGGTTCAGCCCAGGAATAAACCCTGGATCCATGGTGGCACCGTTTCCTCCGTTGACGCTTGCCCAGCTGCAGGCGACAGCTGACGATTTGCAGACGGAGATGCGCCGCCTCGACAGGTTTCTTCGAAAGCTTGAATCTGTCCGCGACATAACCCTTACCCTTCCAGGAAGCCTCGAGTGGAACCTGCGCGACGTCACCCTCGAGCGTGGCGACACTGCGGACATCTTTTCTTGGTCCCCTGTGGTTTACTTTCTCCAGCAAATTGTGGAGAAGCACTGCACCTCGCTTAGAGTGGTGCAGTCCATCAGTAAAACTACACAGTTGTCTTTGGGGTCTTACGTCTTTGGGGGCCGTCTTTCAGTGTCTTTGTCTTTGGTTGGCATCTTGCGTCTTGGACGGAGGCGTCTTAGAAGGTCTTTGTCTTGGACGGGCATCCTACGTCTTTGGCCGAACATCTTGAGAGTCGGAAAAATCGGGTTGATTTGGACCACGATCAAAGACGTCTAAGACGGGCAACATAAGGAAAGATGCAGCTGGTACAACAATTATAATTATGCGGGTATAAAACAAATCTATCTAGAATGCTATTTCGTTTGCATGGTGGTCTGCGTATTTATTAATATAAAAGGCCTTGAAGCGATCGAGAGTATCGGAATATTTAAAATGGTGCGGAAGCAAGCTGTCGCCGTAAATCCCGATAAGATGTGCACCGCGCAGGATGGTATCAATGTGAATGATGTCCATGACACGCCGCCCGCGGTGGTCGACATCGGGCTCCACCATCCACATGCCGATGTCCGGGCAAGGCTCGTCCCCGATAGCCGAAAACCAGGTCACAAGGGCGCATGGGTAGGTGATGCCGCCATATTTGAACGACATGAAGAGAAGGACTCGCGCAGCGAGGAGGCCGCGAAATCCCGGGAGCGCGGGGTCACCCTCGACAAAGACGCAGTCGTACCGAGGCGGGCCGCCGCGCCACGAGCGCACTGCCCGAATGCGCTCATGGAGCATCCCGTGCATCCCGGATTGATCGCTGGGTGCATAGAATTTGGCGACGGCGGAGGGAAATGATTTTATGTTCTTCGGAGCATCGGGGCAGGCATCCAAAGGAACGTCGGCGAGAGGCACGTCAAAGTCGTGGTCCTCATGATCTTGCAAATATAGAAATCGACGGACGAGAGGGACGAGATCAGGGAGGTTAAGGTACTGGGCCAAGCGATCAGGATCTCTGGGGTACCGGCGCACTGAAGTATGCGTCAGCGAATGTATAGATATAGAGACTAGAGCACGCACCCAGAGTTTTGGCCAAAAGGACTTCCCCCAGGATTTTCCTCTCGTCGCTCGCATCACCATCATCATCCTCATCCCCGTTGCCCGCGATGGCGGGCGCAGCGGGAGCAGCAGATCCAGGCAGCATCCCACGATCGACGAAATCCACGCGAGCCGCCGCGAGTTTATCCAGACGATCGTTGATAGTCAGCATCTGGGAGAGGGCTTCGTAGCGACTGGATCGTCGCCACGGCTGCTTGACGGCCTTGATGTGCTTAGACTCCGTAATGGACGAGCACAGGCCATTCGGAGCGCCAAATTCTTGGATCAGGTGGCGGTAGTGGGTGAGTGAATGTTGGCGGGGGAGGCAGAAGCCGTTGGCAGCGACGCCAGAGTCGGCAAAAATCGTACGCTCTTGGTGGTACCGAGCCAGCACAGCGTCAATGGCAGTGAGGGTGGCCTCGTCGAGGACATTCCGCCGGACAAGGTAACAAAAGTCGAGAAAGGCGCTGAAGGCGCGCAGCATCTGGGCCGGAACGTGACCTTCGATGGCGGGTAGGTAGACCTGCAGGTCACCGTTAGCGGCGTGGAAGACAATAATATATGTATGCTGACCTTCATCAACGCTTTCGAATCATCCCCGGTCCACTGTTTGAAGCCTCGGCCCTCAGGAAACCTGCGAAGTCCCGGAAACGGAGGGACTGCGGCAATGCTGCGTGGACGAAACAGGTGAGTTGACGACAAATCTTAGGGGCAGCCCACTAACCGTCGGTCAATGTCTGCCATGATCTTCTTCGCTTCGGATTTACCATGCTCCTTCTCGAGATATTCACCGACCCACGCGACGAGGTGATCTTTGAAGGTGCCTTTGATCACTTGATGCAATAAGTCGGGGGAAAGGAGCTCGTAGATATCCGCCCGCGGAAAATCCCAGGTGAAAGGCTACGCAGTGCGTCAGTCATTATATGAAGGAAAAGATAAGGGTACGTACGAGAACATCAGGAATGACACCATATTGGTCCCACATTGTGCCGTGGTCGAGGACGTCGAATAAAGTTTCTGTATGGAGCTGAGTCCTGCGGCCGCTAGGGCCGTCGAGGTCGTCTCTTGAGGCCGTGCACCTGTCAAGGATTAACGAGGGAACACCCAATAGCTTCTGACTCACCTCGCACACCAGCCTTGCACGACACAAGCCAGGAGTACCTGCTCCGGATAATCGGCGATGTACGGGCCCAGCCCATAGACGACGCGGCGGTAGTGTCCGTCGGCAAAGAGAGCCACCTCGGGGGTGGTCATCCCGGGTTTCAAAGATTGGAGGATGTGGCGAAGGGATCCATGAAAAAGATTGCGGCGGAAGGTACGAAATTCGGTGGAATCTTGATTTTCGCGATCGGCTATAGGGCAAAAATGAGCGATGGTGTTGCAATAGAGTCAAGACAAACTTTTGGGAATGGCGAGGAACCCTATGAGAGTCACCGCGTTGCGATGCGCGCGTCTCACCCCGTTGTAAACAAGTCCGTTGGACATGTACAACGGGTAGTACTCGTTTTGACCGGTGGCGACCGAGACCGTGGTTTTGTCGCTGCCGAGAATAATGGGGACAAATGTCGACCCATGCGTGGCGGGGTCCTCGACGATGATGTCCTGGATAGTTTCGTACTTATCAGACGACAATCAGGAAAGTAGTGAATGAATACACGCACCGCCTGCCGCCAAGCCCAATTCCCCGACATGAAGTCCTCGTATTGACGACTACCATCCACGAAGACCTGCTTCGGCGCAAAATCCATCTCCGACCTGAAGTCAGGATTGGCGAGTTGCTGATGGAGGACCTTGCGGGGATCGCGAAAGTGCACGACATATTCTTGAGTTTTCCACGGAGTTGCGTCCCCGGCGGCGATAGGCTGGTTGTAGCGGACGGTGAACGACTCCCATGGGACGTGGCCGATCTCCGTGGCGTCGATGGTGTTGTAGAGATCCTCGTGGTCAGCGAAAGGCGGCGCGCCGTCGGACTCGGGCCGCGAGGCCCAATTTTGCATAAGCTCGTCGATAGCTCCTGCTGACATTTGAACGCGTCGATAGAGAAGATCGGCGAGCTCGAAGTCCTCCCGGCCAGCGTATGGGGAGAAATCGTCGGGCGCAGGACGGTCTTGTGGCGGCGGAGGTGTATTTGGGAGCAAGAAATTGCCATTGCGGTCGCATGGACGCCCTAAATCAATGGGAATCAGCTCAGCACAATTTAATAGGTGGATGAACATACCATTCAAAACGGGATGAGTGCGGACGATAAGCCGCGGTGGTGGCGGCGCTGCTCCTCCGCCAGCATCACCGCCTCCCAGAACAGAGGAAGCACGGCTGCCAGGAGAAGAGCCCATTGGTGGGCCTCCATCACTGTCTGGAGTGGGTGAGCGTTGGTGGAATGGAGCGTGCTTGGAATTAGTGTGCTGGGTGAGGCCGGACTTGTTTACAAAACGTTGAGGGCACCCTGGGACGGGGCAGGGTATGTTGCGAGGCTTGAATGCCCTGCGCTTCAGCATGGAGGCAAGAGGAAGGGAGGTGGCGACGAAGTGTATGGGGGAAAAAAAATCGGGAGACTTGGTGGGGTTCTCCGAATCCTCCGAGCTATGACGCCGGCGCAAATTCCGTGAAAAAAAATCACAAGACTCAGATTTCGCCGAATTCTCCGAGCTATGACGCCGCCGCGACACAGAAAGTCAGCAAAATCAGGAGCGGAGTGGGCCAGGATGACGAATTTTCGCATGCACAGTCAGCATTTCACGTTGAGATCGTCGTGGTTGCTCACGAGCGAGATTGTTGCTACGAACGGGTGGACCGCCGCGCAACAACGAACCAAATTTATGGAACTCACGTGCCCTTTTGACTTGTCGTTTTTTTCCTTCCCTTCCCCCAGTCTGCCAGGTGTTTCCTCTCCTTCCCCCACCATGGAGATGCCTCGCATGAAGACCAGAGAAGCAAACAAGAACACCAAGCCTGCTGTCAATGCCGGGCTCGAAAAGAAAAGTCGTCGCAATGCGGAGCAGATGGCCGAAGTGCGCGCTGAGGAAGCCATATCCAAAGCGGCGGCCAAGCGCGAAGAAAAAAGGGCGGTGAAGCGTCTCGCTGCTCTTGAAGATAAGCTCCGCAACGACGATATTGCTCATGCAAAAACAGCCAATCGTCCCGTAGACCGTCCCGTCCGGTCTAGCACCGCCATCCAAGCCACAGGTGAGTTCAATCCGAGTCGCGAGGCACTTTCATTCACGGCTTTACGCAGGAGCAGGTGGCGGTGGGGGGCCGGCGGATGATTCTGGCTCTGGTGACGATTCAGACCCGTTCATACCGGCCCCGGACGAGGACAGCAGCAGCAGTAGCAGTGAAGACGAGACCGACGATGACAGCGAGGAGGACGACGCCCCCAAGAAAAAGAAGAAACCCGCCGGCCGCGCGGACGTCACCGCTTCTCGCAGGACTCAAGATCCGCCTGGCACGCCTGCGGTGGCGGTCGCTGTCACCCAGAAAAAGCGCAAGAACAAGTCCAAGTGAGTCAAAACAAGCTGCGTTCGTTACATTCTTGACATTATTGTGATTTTGCAAGGGATAAGAAAAGCGGTAAGAGGCAGAAGACCGACAAAAAGAAGAGTGGCCTCGACAAGGCTGTCAAGGATCACAGAGGCAAGGGCGCAGCTCCGGGCGGCGACGACGACTCGATGGTTGCTCCAGGTGGGCCTGCCATGGACGACGATCCAGCAGAGCACGTCGAGAAACCCAAGGCGGGCAAGAAGAAGAGAGGCGTGCCCACAGCCGTAAGCGCTCGGATCGATCGGCCCGGATTGCTTCTGACGTTCCTCCAGCCACTCATCACCATCCAGGCCGCTCCTCCCAAGGCGCCTACCCGCAAAGAAGTGCGCGGAGGCACCGCCAAGTGGACGCTCCAGCACCTCCCTCCTGGCACTTCTGCTGAGTTCACAGATGAAGTCGTTCCGTTGGCTCGCGAACTCGTCGGGACGCTCAATCCGTGGGCGGGACTGACCATCAAGCAAATTCAAGACATTGTCGACATAGTCTACGGTGAAGGTGTGCACAAAGTCACCGCGGAGAGCGCGTGGGTTGGCCTGGTCAGTCCCTTGTTTCTTCGCCTTGGCTGTTCTTGAATGTACCTCATCAAGGTCGGCTATCGTCTCACTGATTGGCGCTCCGCCATCGCAGCTCGTGCTCTCAAGGCTGTGGATGAACTCATCGACTCGTACGAGCCCGTCGACTGGCAGGATGGCGATCAAGCGCCGGAGGAAGATAAAGACGAGTCGGACGACGAGCCTGATGCTGGTGCGTGTAAAAAGCCAGTTTATTCTATGTACTCATCGCATTCTCATAGCCACCCCGTCCTCCGCGAAGCCTGCTGAGGACTCAATCGACGCCGCCTCCGCTGCAGTTCCCGCCACCGTTACCGCCGACGCGTCTGCCATAGTCCCCGCCGCCGCGTCCGCCACCATGCCCATCACGCCGGCATTTAAAATCACCAAGTTCACCTTGGGCTCGTCCGAGGGAGTCGCCGCCTTCGTCAAATGGGCGCTGGAGCCCCACGCCGAGAGCGGCACAATGCCATTCCATTGGAAAACGTGGGGTGGAGGCGTCGATAAAAAGGTACGTCAACTATATCTAATCTATTGGACGCTTCTGATGCGTTGACTCGCAGGGCTTTCTGCAGTCCCATCTCATCGTCTATACGTTCGCGTATCATATGTCCTCCTTGGCGATGATCCCCGGCGGTTATGAGCGCCTGGAGGCTCAGCCAGTTGGAGCGCTGCTCCTTTCTGTGCAAGCGGTAAGTTTTATACTACATATCCTAACATACTGCTGATGATTCGTAGGTTCAGCGCGCGCTAGAGCTCTGGAAAAGCGGCGAGTATGTCAACCCTCACAAGTCCGCCAACCACTTCTCCGTCGACAACTGGGGCGACACCATCGTCGCCAGCACCAACAACCAGAAGAAAGGCAAGCTCGTGCGGCGCGCTACCAAGTTCCTCTCGACGGTGCAGGAGTGGAAGGTGGCCCGCTGGGACGAGCTCAAGGCTGCTGCTGCGGAGTGGGTCGAGCTTCCCACTCGCCGGCGCTCCGCGACCGCTAGCCGCAGTGGATCCGAGGCCGGCGACGACGCGATGCTTTCCGACGACGATGTAATCATGGTTCTCTCTGATTAGTCTCACGCATACAAGTAGTTCCCGTATCTAGTGTGCATAAATTCATCCCCGCTTTCGGATAAACCACCTGGCTGAATAAATAATAAGAAATGATTCCGTCTCTTTCCAGGTCTTTCACGACGTCTTGAGCCATATCTTTGAAGAAACAACTATGTCTTATCCCAAGACTCAACACATCTTATACGTCTTGAGTAAGATGTTGATCTTGGCTAAGACTTTTGAATCTGCTTAGCCCAAGACGCACATCTTGGGGGAAAATCCGTCTTACGCGTCTTACGCGTCTTGCCAAAGACGTCAAAGACGCCAAAGACAAGTGTGTAGTTTTACTGATGTCACCGTTCTGGGCTCAATCGCGCAGCGTCGCTCGGCCGGCCAACGCAACCAGGCTGATCTTGCTATACAAAAAGATAACGAAACGCAAATTGGAGTCGGGCTTGACGGCTCTGGCTCGATGGGACGGAGTAAAATACCGTCCTCACAACTATCCCCTCACCGATACCAGCCGGATAACCCACCTCCACATCGGATCCACAGTGCTTCTCTTCCCCGGCGCTGCTGGGTGGACCTTTTCAGTCCTGAAAAGCTCACCTATCATCTCACTCCGCCTTTCCGACCTCAGCATCGATCGCTGGGATTGGGATCTCATCTCATCCAAGCTCGTCCATGCTGTTCCCAACCTTCTGGAGCTCGACATCGACGATGAGGAGATCGAGCCCGATTGTCTGATATGGATGCTCAATCGACTGCCAAAGCTGACTGCTTTGAGGGTTGGCCCCCGCATGTCGGTTTATCTGACCTACCCCCGAATCTTCCCCTCCGTTGGCAGTTGGTATCTCCCCGCATTCCGGAGTTTGGTCAAACTCTCCGCACCCGCGTGCTATGTCTCGCTGTTTTTGATGCACCGAAATCCCCTTCCTGCGCTCACGTCGCTCGAAATCCCCTCGATCCACATCTACCAGATAACAACCACGCATGACCACAAGGCCATGTACATCCATCTCCCGATGATTGCTCACCGGCTTCGGGATCTCAACCATGTGTTGTCGCCGCTGCGTGTCACCATCTATTTGGGATGGCGGAACAACCCGCGTAGCATCTTGGCCCCGCTATCCCAGCATGTCGACTCGACTTTGGCCCTGAAGCCAGAGACCCTCGCGTCCCTGCGCGAGATTACGCATCTCGTTCTGGAAGGGTTTGACTGCTTGATAGACGCGGAGTTGTTTTGTCGCTGGTTGCGGCTTTTTCCTGCTCTTCAACACCTCCAGTGGACTAAATCTCGGCGTACGGGTGTAATTTCCGCGTCCATTCCCCGTTTTGCTCACGAGATAGCGCGCACCTGTCCTACGATAGAGACGCTTAGAGCACAGGGTGTTTCATACAGCATTGCTGACATTGTTACTTCTGCCAGACTTCACGAAGACACCGAGATCTCGGGATTCCTCCTCCTTCCTACGGAGGTGTTGCTCATGATATTCGACTTCCTGCATGACGAGCTACTCTCTCTATCCCTTCTTTGTCGCGGTCTTCATTTCCTCGCTCTACCGGTCTTCCTGGATAGAAACTCCATCACACATCCTTCCGAGACGACACGCGTGGACATGTCAACTATGCAGGGCGCAGTGGTTGTGCGCGCGCTCACAATAGCCCTCTTCATTCCGTCCATCAACCACCTCATCTGTGTCTTCCCCTCTACATACACATACCACTGTCTCGACAGCATTCGCCGGGCCGCACGCCTCGTACAGCGATTAACGAGACTCGAAAAAATCACCCTCGACTTCCCGCCAAACATCTGCCTCGGCATCGCCACCCACATGTGGGATGTTTACAGCGCAAGCCGACAATGGCACGCATGCTATAGCGCTCTACGTGGCCTCTGGGATGCCGTCGAGGGTAAATCGTGCCCTTCGTTATCCATTGTCGGATTCCCGGCCCCGGCCGCCTCCGAACCACCTGCGCCGCCCCCAGCCAAAATCCGCTTCATTACGAATCTGACAATCGACATGGATCGGTTTACGCCCTTTTCCTCGTTGATCTTCCCAGCCATGCAACACAGTCCCATTGCTTTCCTGGAGCTCACCATCACACCCCATACAAAGGTGGAAGAGGTGCCGGCATTTCCGGAGACGTTGACGGCCCTTTCGCTTACCGGTGAATATGCGCCGCGCGCGTGGATTGTAGCCTACCTCGGGAGGCACCCAGGCTTGAAGACCTTGTCTCTCACATGTGGTTTCTCTCGGCATCATCCTGTTGCAGGCTTTCCGGAAACGAACCGACGCCTCCGTCTCGACCACCTCGTCAATTTGACTGCGCCGGTCTCATTCCTCTCCTATTTCCTGCACGCTGACGACCCGTTCCCTGCCCTGGAACACCTGAAAATCTTCCTCGACGAGCTCCCAGCAATGGGCTGGATCCTCGCCTCACTCATCGAGCGCGTGAGAGAGATTTCGACTTCGCCGCCCGCAATAGCCGTCGAACTCACGGCCCACTTGGACGCGGACGCACTGACCGAGAGCGTGCGGTTTATATCATCCATGGGCGAGAAGTGGGCGCACGCGGGCCGTCACATCGTCGGACTGGCATTGTGGCCCAGCGCCGCGGATCTGGGAGTCTTCACCTGGGGTTCTGATACTGCGCAGCCTCTGCTGCACTGGCTCGCACTCTTCAGGGGTTTACGCATCATATCGATGACAGCTTCGACGGATGCTGGCCTTGCTGAGCTTGCGGAAAGCATCGGCGAGGCACTTCCGGGTGTTCAAAATGTTAATGTTAATCAGCGGACACTTTGGGAGCGGTAGTCGAGGGTATTGTGGGTTCGTTGCTTTCTTAGATTCCGGGCTTGAACGAGTCTGAAACTCCATTTTTTGTATAGTGTTCATCTGTCCCCCGCACCGCACACTCGCCCATGGATTGAGCATCCCTAGTCTCCCTAGTCAGACCAGTAAACTAAAGTTTTTTTTTTTTTGAGGGAGGTAGAAAAAAACCGGTTTACTTCCCTATAACTGGGTTGTGAATGCCAGTTGTGATATATCGTATTGTGTTGAAGGGTTCCCGTCGACTGGTTACGCGGCGAGGGGATTTTTATTGCCAATCACTCCTTTTAGTCTCTATAAACTGTCGGATTTTTTTCTCCGGCCCGGCGCCTACCGTTTTCTCGAGTTGACTTAGTGAAGATTGAGTATACCTCAAGTATACCTTGCGCACAGGCGGCGCGACCCTGCTTACAATGCTTATCTTTGAGCCAGCTTTGCTCACTAAAGATCATTATGCTTATGCCCGCTATCTATATTGATAGTGGGTTTTGGGGGAACGAAAAACCGGGTCCCAGCACGCCTCGATTAGGAAATATGATGTCATCTATAACGTTATTTCATCAAAATCAGATGTCTTGAATCACATTTTGACTGATCGATTTTCCTCGATGTTCAATCTTGGTTCAACCCTACAGTAGGTGACCAAAAATACTTGGGGGCACAGCTAAGTTGAATGGCACACAATCTCGTTCTATCCCGCCTGCTACGGAAGGCGCAATACGCCGGTAGGGCCTGACTTGGATGATCCATTGGATGATTCCCACGCTCGCCGTGGATAAATTCTCTCTCACCATGGACCAGATTTTCTTCTAACCCCGCGCGATCACCTTGTGTACTCTGAAAGATTATTCTACGTCTTTGGCCCGAAGGATTTTGAGCAAGAACAGTCGAGATAATATCGTGGGAATCATCCATTGGATGATCCAAGTCAGGCCCTACAATACAGATCCCTATGGAATTTAGCAACGAAAGTAGATACATGTACTGCCCGTAATGAACATTTGAACCTCTCCGGCTGCTTGAAGATAGAATTCATCGGTGCGCGCTATCATGAAGTGTATGCGGCCGTCAGGATCAAAAATCCTGTCGGGGCTCCCACTTTTGTGGATAGATCTTCTCGTCAGGGAGTTGGACAACGTATCCGATGTAGAATATGCCGCTGGCGCTTTTCGCTGAAGTCGCGAGTGGTGGAAACTGTATACCTTTGGTGGAGAGACGGCGCGTGAAGCAAGAGATTGACG
The DNA here is from genome assembly GCA_029449255.1 of Mycena polygramma. Classification (NCBI taxonomy): domain Eukaryota; kingdom Fungi; phylum Basidiomycota; class Agaricomycetes; order Agaricales; family Mycenaceae; genus Mycena; species Mycena polygramma. The sequence goes on from JARKID010000022.1 coordinate 1,143,460, forward strand.
TGGTAGGTTCGGAGCAAGCCCGTGCAGCTCCGGCCCGGCGAGCCGGCTCCTTCGCTGAAGGGGCTTGCTTCAAACTGCCGCAAACAGACGGCTTGCGAATCACTTTCTCTTTACTTCAATCTTGCCTCAATTCCTTAGGTCTAACTTGTATGTATCAGCCAGTATGTTCATTCATGTCCACGTTCTTTTTCCTGTGCGGCTGAGTGCAATTTGGGCTTATGACAACTCTATTGATGGCTTAGTCGCACACTTTCAGAAATCATTGACTGTAGGTCTAAATATTGCACCAGACCACTCTAGCAATGGTGAAGAAATGTTTATAGGCATGCAAGGAGAGCCCATAAGTATTCTGAGATTTGTTCCCCTCCCGATAACGGATACAAGGCCGTCGCGAGTTCGCAAGTCCAAGCTGTCACGCCATGTCACACACTCCGTCGCGACCTTGTACGCTACCACATCACTATTCCTGTACTTTCAAACGCACATTTGGGCTTTTCTAAGTAATAAACACGTCTTGACGCGTTCAAGTTGGGCATCACTAGTCTCCACATAATTTGAAATATGGGCAGCTGTGACTAACACCAGATGCCTTGCAATGGGGAAAGTCGCAAATTATATGATGCGACAGCGGACTAGACAGACATTGAGACCTTACCAGCATAAGATGAAAGCCATACCTCAGGAATATGACTCCTTTTTGAGGCTGTTATTCATTTTTTTTCTGACCATCAGCAATTGCTTCTATTTATTTTTCCTGACATGGTTGGGGCATATTCGTGGACCCTAGGACGCACCTAGCATACTTTGGGGATCATTTAAATGAAAACACAATTTAATTAAGCCACCTTCGGGATAGAGGGAATATTTTCAGATCAAAATGCCCCGCTGTAACAGCTGTCACACCGCGTGACATGTATGTGATTTCGACCGTTTAGCGAAATCAATCGTGAATAGCTTCATCCTCAGGTTGCAGATTGCCCTGGAATTGCGCAGGTGGGAACCTATATGCCAGATGTAGCTACGAATAAAATTGCAGCAAGATCCCAACAAAAATGAATATCTGTGAAGGGTCCCAAAAAAAGCGTGTTTACACCACTTTTCGGGGCCCTCTAACTCACTGGATTCTCATCTAATCGCAAGGTGTAATTGGTGGATCCTGTTGCCAGACTAACCATTTAAAGTTCATACCAAGTGACCCCATATTTACGAGCCCGCGTTACGCCGCCAGAGAGCAATTGCCAACCCCCACGATTTCGGCAGTCTGAAGCAAGCCCCTTCTGACGAAGCCGTTGTTTGGTGTATTTGTTCTGATGTTTGGTGTATTTGGTCACCCCGGCATTGTGCGGCATCGTCAGAACGGGGCTTGGACCGAACCTATTGACGTGGTAATTTAAGTCACTTGTTTGGTAAACTGGAGCTGAGCAAACCTCGGATGCTGCGACAAGGAGCGGTTAACAATGGTTGGAGGAAAGAATGGCAGTTCTTGTCCTCCCTCGCGCGAACTCGAGCCGAGCGAAGCTCGGGCGAGGGTGAGCGAGAAGTTGGTAGCCAGGATTGTGATTATTACAAAAAGATCCAACCACTGTGCCCGAATCCCATTTTTTTATTTGTCCATATGTTGAATCCAACTAATCAGCGTATTTTGCCGCAGCCCTCAGTCAAGAGCACGCATTGCCCCGCAGTACGAACTCGGAGTGTGATACCCCATCCAGAAGAGAGGGTTTCATCGATCTTGCGTCAAAAATTTCAAGGGCAAGAGTGCAGTATAACTGTTATGTGTAGAAAGGACCTAGGACTTGAGTTCAGGAAAATTGCAAGGCCGCTACAGAGAGTTTGTGCCGCCAATTGAGAAAGCAAAGCTAACCATACGAAACTCAAGGGGAACTGATGGAGTCACGATAGCGGGCCCTGCCGCGGAACGCGGGCTACAACATTTATGAAGATAACTGCGCTTACGAAAGACACTGTCCTTTTTGAGTGTACCTACTTTTGATTGGTGATCTAGCTTCTTCCCACGGTTCAACTCTTTACGCCGGAGACCCTAAACTTGTAAGCAGTTACGCCTAACAACGGAATTTGCTGAATCACAGTGACATTTTAGCCTAGAGTGTCCTTTGCGTAGTAGGGTTGAAGCGATACGGCGCATTTACAAATACGAATACCCCTTCACTGGCATGATTGATGAGCAGCATCTTATTCATCCAGAAGAAAATTTAATCCGATCAAACCGTGGTAAGTCTACCTCTATAAAACCAAGAGACATTGACTCGTTTCTACTTCACTTTACCTCCAAGCAATCAAATGTCTTTCCCAAACTTTTCATTCTCTACCACCGCTGAAGAGGTTGCTACCGCCTTCGCTGACGAGATCCAGGGCAAAAATGGTGAGAGACACCATTCAGAGGACTCAGAACCGCTCCCTCATGATTATCAGTGCTGATTACCGACACGTCTCTCAACAGGCTCGGCTTCGAGGCTGCTCGCGTCATTGCCAAGTACGCTAACCTCGTGGTCATAACTGGATACAATCTGGAGAGGTACGCAGTGCTTCCTACGCGGTCCCGTTGGATGTTGATGGTTCTTAGGTTGAAGCTTTCAGAGGACGCAATTAAGCAAGAAGTTCCCTCCGCGAATATTCGCCGCCTCCAGTTGGACTTGTCATCCCTCGCCGCCGTTCGCACGGCCGCCGCTGAAATAAGCGCTTACCCCGAGCCTATTCACGTTCGTGAATTTTTCTCTTTTATCCGAAAGGCCTCACAGCAGCCGCCCCATTTTCAGGTGCTGATCCGCAACGCTGCCGCCGCCATCGTTGCCTTCAAACTCACTGTTGACAACCTCGAGTCCCAGATACAGACTGACCACATCGGGCCGTTCCTGCTCACCAAGCTGATTGCGCCGAAGATTCTGGCGTCCGGCACTCCAGGCTTCCCGCCGCGTGTAGTGTTCGTCTCGAGCGCCGCGGAGGCGTGGGGAACCGGTCCCAATTTCAAGACGCTTGGGCACCCGGACCCGGCGTCTCATGTGCCGTTCGAGGCGTACATGCAGGCGAAGAGTGCGAACATCCTCACTGCCATTGAGCTGTCCAAGCGTTCGAAAGGCCGCATCAACGCGTACAGCTTGCACCCCGGTGGTGTGTTCCCTCTCTATGTGGAATGTCTTGCAGGTCTAACGTCAAGAACGGCCTAGTTATCTTTACGAACATGAACCAGAAAGAGGAGTCTATCCCATACATGCAGGATATGGATATGGGTACGTACGTACCCACCTCCGTACCATATTTAGCGACTTTTACAGGTATCATTGGGGCAGATCTCCAGCCGAGCAAGGAGAAAATCGAGAATTGGAAGACGATCCCTCAGGGTGCAGCAACGTGAGACCTACTTTCACCCAGTTATACGTCTTCCTCGAGCTTATACTCCCCATCTAGTACTGTCGCCGCAGCGTTTGATCCCAGGCTCAACGGTTCGTTTCCGGAGTTTGTTCGCTCCATATACCTGGTGCCTATCTCGATGATTCCGCTAACGCGACCAAGGCAATCGGAAGTCGTAGTGCAGATCCGGTGAGTGTGGCGAATATCATTGCTGGTGCTCTGCCTGATATTGTCGATCCAGGCCAACGCTGAGAAGCTTTGGAATGTCACGGAGGAGATCATAGGCGAGAAGTTCACGTTCTAAGTAGTCTGGTAGCAAAATCCAGAGTGAATACATCTCAATGTACGTCTCAGTTTTCGCCGCGTAGAAGAAGCCATCGCGATCGGATATACTTACCAACAGATGGAGAATTTATTCGTGAACCCTTCCCCCCTGAGTGCTTTCAACACCAGCAAGTATACCATTTCCAAAATTTCCTCGCTGCTGAAACTTTTTTAACGATACACGGCACGATAGTGGCGGTTATGACACCCAGGAGAAAAAAGCTCCATTTTGCTGGAAAATGTAGGGTATCATTCATGGGAACGGAATAATCCTGGTGCCGGTTAGCGCATGCTACTTGAAAGGCATAAAACCTCGCACCACTCCTGACTCTGTTGTACCATCAATTGCTCGTTCCAGTATGTGCACCCTCGCACATGCAGCTTTCTTCGAGTTTTTCATTGATGAGATTTGGATCATGCGCACGTGAGATTGGCTCACATATTCCGGACTGTTCTTGTTAGGATAGAGTTGGAGGTACTTGTAATATTTGACCAGGACCGCGGCATTGTTGATAGCAGTGGAGCCAGGATTCCCTCGAGCCACAAGGCACTCAGCTTCTTTTCGATGAGCGTCGGCGATGGCGTACAGCGGCAGTTCATTCCACAAGGTGTGCGCTGCTTTTCGCGCTAATTTCACGGGCGATAAATCTGTGGATACCTCAACCATCAATTTATTTATTGAATAGCACTGAATTTGGTGGTACCAATATCATTGTCCAGCTTTACTGGCTGCTCTTTCTAGATTCAGTCAGTCAGTCTTATGCACTTGGGCAACACAGGTTTCACACACCAATATTGCTCCCCTCAGCGCTGCTATTCGGGCGACCGGTAGCCAAAACTCATCCATGAGAGTGCGAAGAATGCTGGCAAGTGAGCGAAGGGGAGTCCATGTAGATGTAGTCTAGCGGCAATTCACAATGACACTATTCGGCACAGTACTCGGAATTAATGACCCGGAGCCAAGGAAGGGACCTTCCATCGCATTCCCGGTTCGCACTTACGATACATCGGAGATGGAGGTGCACTCGAAAATAGCTCTCCGATACTATCGCTGAGCTGTGGTACTAAGTAGAGATTGAGGTGACCGCCAATGACCAGCCGACGGCATGTGTTCAACCAATAAATCAACGAGCCGACGAACGAAGAGAGCACAAAACTCTGGGGATAAAGTAAGTATGGACGAGTCTCTGCATATATTGCCACCAAATTACGAGATATGTATGCGCACCTTCTGTTGACGCGCTAAAATCGCGCTACGCCGATTGTATTGCGCAGCTTTTGGGTTTTCGTCGGCCGTTACTAGCGCCCTGCACGAAAAGTGAAGCATTCCTAGAGAATTATCCACTATATGGATGGAAGGCAAGATCAGCGATGAATATCCCGATGAATCCAGAGTGTCGGGAATTTGAATGACTGGACTGACATACGTTCGGCGCCTCACAGATAATTGCGGGTGCATGGTTACACTCTTGACAGTCATCACAGCACAGGCTGAAGAAATCAGGCATACCAGACATGGTCCTCGATACTGGGCGTTGTTAGAATACTGGAATTGTTGAACTAAATTCGTACCTTGCTCCCCATTGAAGGAGGCTTTTTGTCTGCAAAAGGATTGTAATTGCATTGAGCCACTGACATGAGAGCGAGGGGAGATATACCGGACATAATGGGGGATAGTTCGTCTTCATGATTGACAGGCGCGTGTCTGTAGAGCACATAATGACGAGACCTCGACACAGAGCGCAGCTTACACCCTTCTCCATGCAGCCGGAATTGAGTTTGAGTCGACGAAGATCTGCTTTCGCCATAGCTGTATTTCAATCAGTACTAGCTCAACCGAAATGGGTAAAGATCACCTTTGTAGAGGCCACTGTATAGCGTAGTGCGGTGAGGTAGATGCTCCCAGCTGTTTCGGAGAAAGCTGGTCCAGAAGCCAAAATGCTTCAAGATCACGATTGTGGTTTTGACTTTTGCTCCGGAAGCTAAATGGATCGGCATTTAGTCGAAAAGCATAATCCATAATTGGGATGGGACCACCTAGTTGACGCCCAGTCTAAGCCAGTACACTCTTGCGCCACCTTTAGACGACTGTTGTTGGCTGAGTTATGGTGCGACTCGGAGTCTAGTTCTACTGGCATAACGGACTGTTACGGCCAGAGCCGGATCGGGGATAATAGTGGCGCGCTCAATGTATGGCTGCGAAGGCGGCGAAAATCTACCCGCCAGTTGGTGGCGCCCGAATAACGATACAACATGCTCGAGCACGATGTCAACGTTGCAGATGGATTTCTAGATTATAACTGACTCACAGTTCTTTGTCTTTTTCACTGCCACTGCAGCACTTTTAAACTCGTCAAATGAACTGTTATGACGTCCGCACCCTCAATACAGTCGTCGCCGCGAAACGTCTGGGCAACTCGGAACACAGCCGTCCTTGTTAATCATGGCAGCCTCGCAGCGATCGCAGCACTTGCCTCGTGGCTGCCTCTCTGTAGCAAGGATGAATATAATTTGAGGCTGACTCCACCTTCTCGCACCTTGTTACCCTGTCTCGATGTCTTCGTCCGCCACCGCTGGAGCCGCACTGCAGGCCGCTAGCGCCTCCCTTTCCCTCATGTCGACCGTTGCGCAATTTGCCCCGGTTCCATACACTGCTCCAGTGATATCGCTGGCCGAATCAATACTGACGATGGTCCAAGTAAGCATAATGATTGTCCGGCTGTTTCGGGTCTTATTCTGAGAACCAGCGAGTTCGAGGCAACAGAGTGGGCTTCCAGCAGCTTGGAAAGGACATCCAACGGCTCGTTCGCGTAATGCAGAAGTCTCGGCTCCATTCGTCCGAAATGAAGAAAGACCTGCGCCAATTATTTTCGTATGACATCCTATACGACGTTGGTGCTCTCAAAATTGACGTGTGTATAGCTTGTTGACAGAGATCAAAAACTTCGTCGAGGAGCACAGTTCTCGCAACCTATTCCATCGCATGGTGAATAACGGAACAGATGCGTCAGCACTTCAAGATTATCGAGACCAGATCGAGCACGCACAGAGTTTGTTTATGGTAAGTACGTCGCTGAAGGTCGGACTGCATTTCGGGGCTAATCGTGGTTGCCCAGTTCAAAACACAAATCAATATTCACGAAAACACAGTCCGGATACTGGAGTTTCAAGAGAGAAGACCAGATGCGCGTTTCAAGCCCAGCCCCATGGGGGCCACCAGCCCTCCTCCACCATTGTGCAACGTGGATGCGGCATCTTCTGAAACGTCGCCACCAAGCGCCGCCAGCCCACCGCCGTTATCAGAATTATCGCCAGGCGCCGTTGTCCGGACAGCGGAGTTTATAAGCAGCAGCAGCAGCAGCAGCCTCCACGCTGCAGTCGGAAATTTCGTTAATTGCAGAATCGGAGGAACCGTTTCGGTGACGGCGATAAACGGGGACTACACCACTTCCATGGTTTATAAATAAGAGAGGGCACGAACAGCACCAAGCAGAAGAGCAGGGCTGCGCGTTTTATCGTAAACCCAAGCGTTGATTTCGTGGCCTGTAGGAGTTTCGAGACCAGTCTTGATCGACTTGTACGTCTGCACAACTTGAATCATCCCCAAGTCCGACTTCGACTGTTCCTGGAATCGACCGGATACCACCGCGGGAAGGCTTATGAAAACGCCACAGCCCAATAAACGTTGAGCCAGGGTTGTGGTGGTCGAAGGAGAGTGGTGGCTGGCCACGTGGCAACGCCGAGCTGCCCTGCTACCCAACCGGTTATTAATATATTGCCGAAACGCGCCCGAATCTTTTGATTGAGAAATTGGTTCACGAATGGCTGCCCTCGACCACATATGCTTGACGTAAACGTCCCGTAGCCCGTGGCCAGAGCCAGAGGCTCAACGTTCAAACGCTCAAGGCTACTGAACTGAGAATAACGGTAGTGCGCTCAATTTGAGCCTTGTGCCATCTTCAGCTGACGTCCACAAAACCGAGAACGAAATAACAACTGTATTTCAAGGCGTTTTTTTTTTTCAAAGCTGTGCCATCTTTTTCAGCATCGTAAACTCTTCGCTGCCAGTTGCCTTGCATAGCGCGTAGAATTTGGATGATTTGTCTGCGAGGAGAACGGAAGGTCTACGACAGGGAAAATTCGTCAACAGGTGTATCTCCCTTAGAGGCGAGGAAAGTAAATTACCTGTCGAACTCAGCGATTTTGCCTTGGTCTAATAACATGACCTGCGAACCGGGTCAGCGACGGTGGGTGTAACGAAGCTGATTTGCATGCCTTGTCGTAGTCAATTACGGTGCGGAGGCGATGTGCAATGGTCAAGATTGTACTCGCTTTGAACTCACTGGGTGGGAGAAGATTCAACGGTGGGTCTGGAAATCGAGATAACACGTACTGCCGAATGGTCTTTCCAATTAGCTCATCCGTGGCATAGTCAACGCTAAACCGAATCAGCACCACAAAACTATGTATGTCGCTCGGACAAGGGAATTCTACCTTGCAGTGGCCTATGGAAAATCAAGATTGGTCCGGAAATGAACAGAACGATTGAGCGCACCTCGTCCATGACCAGAATCTTCGAGCGCTTCAAAATAGCGCGAGCCATGCACAGCAGCTGCTTCTCACTAAACAGACCAAACACATGAATCAGCCACAGATAAAAGACGTGAATGGACTCACCCAGTGGAGAAGTTCTCTCCACCTTCTGACACCGGCGAGTCGAGATTGCGGAACATGTTCGCGTTCACAGTATCTGCCGCCTCTTCCGGTGTGTCCTCAGAAGGGATTAGATGTACACGCCGGAGAGCCTCAAACTGACAAGGAACGTTAGCAGAGTGGCTTGACTTTCAAACAGGATGCGTACGATATCGGCATCCTGGTATTCGTCGAACACATCAAGAGTGTTGCGTATCGTTCCGCTTAGAATTGTGGGATCCTCTAAATAAATATGAGTACACCGTCATCATGGAAAGTTAGCACGCACGAGGAATGATTGTGAGACGACTACGCAGGTCCGTCAGACCAATCTGGGAAATATCGAGTCCATCCACAACGATCCGGCCCTCGGTTGCTTCCACGAAGCGGAAAAAGGAGAGCGCAAGCGTACTTTTCCCGGAACCTGGGGGGTGCATTGTTAGAACACAGTGGGCTGGCCAACTCAGCTGCGCAAGTACCTGTTCGTCCCAGAATACCGATCTGAAAGTATTCAGAACCCAGGCCAAAGACCTGAACAACTAATGTTGTGTTACCTTTTCGCCCGGGTTGACCGTGAATGTCAAGTTGTGCAGGACGTTCGGGAGTTCAGGCTGGTGTGGTAATGAAAAGCAGTTCCCGACTGAATGCAGGCCAGGCTTACAGAATATCGGATAACGAGATTCTCACATTGGATGGCACCGTGTTGGGGCCACGACGGGTCGGGGCGTGGCTCGATAAACTCGGGCGCCTCTTGGGGCAAGTCCGAGTATTCTTTTACACGCTCCAGACCAACCTGCAGATCGAGTGTCAAAAATACGGAAAACCCCCCCCGAAATAGAATGCTTGCCATTGCCTGTTCAAGAGTGACGAACTCTCGGACCTGTTGATCATCAGTACAGACCGGCGAGTAAGGAAATGGTATCTACAAGGAGGAGCAGATCATATGTGATCTGGGATGTCAATTAGCGGTGAGGTTTTATGAGCATGAATGTGCGCACTGTGTTCGAGAAGGCAAGCGCGAACCCGGCCAGAGATGCTGAGATGTCTTTATTGAGCACCGCGAGGAGCGCCATCAGGGCGGTGATAACACTCGTGAGGCAGGTCAACCGGATCTAAGTCAAGGATGAACACAAAGAAAATTGGAGGTGCCACGGATATGTACCGAAAGCCAACGATTGACTCCCCAGGTCCAATAACTTGGGTTACAGTTCTGTACAAACGGATAAATATCTGACAACAGTCCAAGTAAAAGATATACGGACGGTGTCGACGTGGCGAATCATGTCACGAAGGAATTTGGAGGACGCGCCGAACGCACGGAGAACAGTGACTCCAGCAATGGTTTCCGAATATGTGGAGTATAGTGGGGACCGCGTCTGCAAGAGTAATTCGAGAGAGGGAAAGGTGGAGTGAAGAAGGACGTACCACAGAGTCTAGACGTCTCATATCCCTTGAAGTCTGACCATAGACTTTCGAGACTGCGAATGAACCGTTAACATAGGTTAAGAATGAAAAAAAAGACAACATTCCCCGTACCCTGGTAATAGAAGACCGAGAGGACAAAGGCCCCGAGGACGAACATGCGACCGGCAACGAAACTGATCGTGATTATAGTTGTCTAGGAAAGCAGTTCAAGCACACGACAGGAAAATTCGAACGGAACGGTCTTACAGTTGTCGAGATGAAGTACATGTTGCTTTGGCCGAAGTTATCCGGCAGATTGCTGTCGATGCCTGAGCGACGTCAGAATGCAATTGCTTTGAAACACTGTGTTCCGTTTACCCACAAAATCTTTGCCGAAGCGATTGAGAAGTCGTCCACGAGATACGGTGTCGTGAAAGCGAATGTGGGCAAAGAGAACTGCCTGCAGAAGCTCTGGAGAAGGCGTTTAAATTTGAGAACACGGCGAAATGCGGACAGACTTTGGTAAAGGATTGTGGATGCGTGGATAGCTCCGTGGTCTGAAGGGCAGCCTGAGCAAACATCCGTCATTGGAGGAGAACGGCCTACAGAGGACAAAATATCGGGCAGTCGTCAAGATTAACCCTGTGTCAGCGTCAGTTGAAACCCCACACAATCGAATAAAATTCGCCTACCGGTCGTTGCAATCTTATGTGACCATTGAATCAGCTGGAATAAGCTGCAGGGTGAGATGCTTACCGTCGCATAGATAGATAAATAATAAAGCGGGCTCTTCGAGTCGTCGCCACGAGACCAATAACTCAACCACCCGTTCTCCATGACCGGCGCGAGAGCGGCAATGAGAAAAATAAAGACGAAGAATGTCCAGAACCACCCGGAGCCACAGGCAAGAAGGTAGGTCTTCCAAACGCTCCATGCCACTCGCCCCACGGCGCGTTGCTCATCTTCAAAGAACTTACGCGGCGGCTTCTTCTCGGTTGTGCTCGGTGCTGCGACGGTAGTATCAACAGAACCGCTGTCCTTGTCGGGGATATCCAGAGCCTCGATTGCAGCCACCTCCTTGACATCATGGAGTTCCGCCGTGGCCGAAGTCGACTGTACGAGCCCGTTCATGACACCCAAGCTCTGGAACTCATCCCGGCTGCCCTGGAATTGCACGCGGCCATTATCAAGAGCGACCACATACCGCGCACCAGGGGCGCACAGCTGGACGTGATGCGAAACGAGGATCACAGTCCTACCCTGGCCTGCATCAATTCGCCACGGAGGCAAGAATGATATAGGTGATGTGCGGTGTGCGCATCGACTGAGTCAGAGAGACTGGATGTCAGACGTGTTCCAACCCGTACAAAGCAACATACCAGCTGAAAGAACGTCGTCCAGGAGCAGAATAGACGCGCGCGAATCTGGGAGGGAAAAAACCAGATCAGCTCAACGAAGCGTGGCGATATAAGAACTTGACACTGACACACTGCCCTAGCGAGTGAGACTGCCAACTGATGTTAGAAAGACACCATTACCACAAGCGTTGGATCGCACCTCGAGCCTTCTGTCCGCCAGAGAGGTTAACCTGCAAATTGATCAGCATCGAGATATCTATCCGCCTGGATAGAGCCTACACCCCGCTCCCCAATTTCAGACTCGTCGCCATCCTCGAGAATTTCCAAATCGCTGACCAGCGCACAGACCTGGAAAATCAGAATTTGAACTAGCACGGCCATCGTTGTACATATCTACCTTCAATGTGAGATTATACCGCTCCTCGTCGTAGGGCAGATTGAAGAGGATGTTATCTCGACGTGGTGTTACCGTCCGCGCATATTATCTGCCACGAGAGAGTGCATACCTTTGATAGACACGTTCTGCAACCACGCCGCCTAAAAAATCGTTTGTTAATCCTCGTGCAGAAATATAACGCAGAACTCGCACCTGGGGAACGTAGGCACAGATACCCTTGATTACCCATTCCTCCTTCGTCGGATGCGACCCAGCAAAAGAAGCCACCGAATCCGCCGGCGACCGCGGGCACATCATCTGCCCGCTCAGCACATCCACCTCGCCAAGTAAAGCTGTAACCAGAAACTTGTCAGCCCGAATCCGAGTTGTAAACGACATAAAAGAAGACTCAAAGAGGAAACGCACCAAGCAGAAGCAACGTCTTCCCGGAGCCCAGTTTCCCACAGATGAGTGACAGCTCGCCGGGCGGGAACTTGAGCGTGAGGTCCATAAGGACGAACTTGTATCTGGGCGTCGAGGCGGCAGAGGCCGCGAGACTGGAGGGTGAGCGATCTTGCGGCCAGGTGATGGTGCAGGATACAAATGCGATTTCTTGAGATTGCTTTCCGATTGGAGGGACCGGGGTAACTTCGGGTGTGTGCAGATACTGAACAGGACATGTAAGGGCAGCAAAAAAAAAAAATCAGGAGCATTGAGAACTAACTTTCTCGATACGGCGGAGGGAGATGATGCTCTGCAGAAATGAGTGGGGGTCAACACCGGCTTTGCGGCGTTTTCATACCTTGAGCATATTGATGAACACCTCAGGCAGCATCGCAAGCGCGAACTTGAGCTCGTTGAATACTAAAAACCTAGTTAATGTCATCTCCAAACCTTAATGCGTCCGATAGTTACCCAGGATCTGTGGTACCGCCGGAATGAGTCTACAAGCAAAGTACGAAGAAATTAAAAAGAGACATACAGAGCTGAATGCAATGGCAGGCGTCAAAGTCTCCCCGCGGATGACCGCAAAGTGGTAGAATGCAACGAGCGTCACCATGATGGGTGTCATGTTCCTGTAGGTCGGTAAATTGTCTTGTATATCGAATATTGAAGGCCGAGGACGCACCAAAGGCCGGCCAGGAACGCCTATCAAGTGAAATTTATATAGCCGTGGGTGAAAGCCACTCAAGGCAGGACTGCGCACCTCGATTGTAAAATTCAAACGCTGGTATTTAAGTTCCTTCGCACGGATTTTCATGATCCGCGTCTCGAAGCTGCGTTCCCAGGCCATGAACTACCCGAGCATTTTAAATCGAACGTTGCGTCGAGAGGTAGCAGGATACGGACCTTCAACATACGGATTCCTCCGAGAACCTGCAAGCGGTGAGAATTTAAGGGATTTAGAAATATTAGACTCATACCTCGTTCATAAGCGCAACCCGTTCATCCCTCGCTTTCATCAGGTTGTCCTGCGCGCCTACGAAGCCCATTCAATGATCATTCTCTAAATGCATGCAAAATAAATCCAGACGCACCCGCGATAGTCTTGCCCGCATAATGGTTCAGGGGGAGGAGCAGCACCGCAACCGCGAGCCCGATGAGACACGAGGGACCTTTGCCGAACAACGTAAGTCACTTCAAGCGATGGACGAAAGAAAAAGGTACCGAGAAGGCTGTAGAGGAAGACGGTGCCGACGGCGATCTCCATTGGAGCGTCTGCGAGAGCATCGAAAATGAGTAACAGTATTTGGAGGGAGGAGAAGACGGACCGATGAGGACGAAGAGCTGTTGCGAGAACTGGCCGACGCGGTCGACGTCTGTGGTCCTATAATATAACCGGAATAAGTTTCGACGCAGCAGAAGAGAATATAGTGTCGCACATGAGCGTCATAATCTGCGCTTTGGAGGAAAATTCGCTGCTCTCGTCTTGACTCGCGGGCGCATCAGATTCACCACCGGCGCGACGACCGCAGCTGATCGGATTAATCCGTTCCATTACTTGGTGGACAATAGGATTTTTATTCTACTACAAATTGTGTAATCCTAACTCATGTTCTATCTAAGTAATCTACGAGTAATGTAAAGCATGATTGGAGTGAATCTGCATAAGAAAGTCAGAAACGGAGTCGCGGGGTCGTCGTCGGAGGGGGATAGGATAGGATAGGATAGGATAGGATAGGATAGGATAGGATAGGACTCACGGCAGAGTGTGTGCCTTTGCGAAAGGATTAGAAGGGAGTTGAGATAGGATAGGATAAAATTTACCTTTTATCGCGTATCCTATCCGGATCAGAATTGGAGTTAGGATACGATAGGATTCACCGTTTATCGTAGGTAGAGGAAAAGCCAAGTCTCCACGCCAGAGAATGAGAACAAAAATTGGAGTTAGGATAGGATAGGATTCACCGTATATCCTATCCGTCCCACCAGATAGGATACGGTCCTCAAGGCGTGCGTCGCCAAGGTCGAGTAGAGCGACGACCTATCCTATCCTACGTATCCTATCCTATTAGATAACGGGCAGATAGTCCTTGGATCAAACATCAGCGAGGCGTCACCGTACGCAAAGCGTTTCGCACGCACCTTGTAGCTGTCCGAAAGCTTTTGGTTCAACCGGCCTTTTTTCCGTAGCTCCTCCTCCGCCGCCGCCTCCTCGGCCTCCCGATCCTTCTCGGCCAACCCCGGAGCTGACTTATGCAGCTCGATGCAGTCCTCCGCGAGCTTCGTGTACATGACATCCTTCAGGTGAGCGTACGCTGCTCGCCCTGATCTCGACACATTCATGCCCGCAATCGCCCTGAATGCGGCGGCATTTTTCCGGAATGATTCGATCGTCCGAGGGAATTCCTCCTCCAAAAGCTCTTTCTGCTCTACAGCGCGATCCCGATTCGCGCGGTCGCGACACCATTTAGCACGGTCCACTATCGCTTGTAATCAGCAAAAACGCATGGTCGTAATGAATGGTTACTTACTCTCGACACTCCACTCCTTCTGCTCCCGCGGGGTCAAGTTTGCGGGGCGGCCTACCGTCCAGAACCAAGGGTCCACAGCGCCACTGTCCCCCATCTTGGGCGCATCCCTTGTGTTTTTGGCGTACAGTTCGTCGTTAATAAGGGGCTGGAGGCTCGGATCTGACAGCCCTAGATTCAGCAACGCTGCTCGCGCAACACGATACTGGTCTGCAGCTACAATTCTGTCGTTCGCCAACGTTCGCAGGAAGTTCTGCGCCCGCGTGTTTGCGGACTGGCCTTTGACCTGCGTGATTTTGAATGCGACATTGAAGTTGAAAGTTTTGATGGCGACGCGAACATCCTCCAACGCATCGTGAGCCTGCCCCTCGCGCAACGTAAACTCCGTTCTCGCGAGATCCTGCATCCCCAAAGTGATGCGCCGAGTTTCATTGAACGACGACGGCAGAAATAACTTCTGCTTCTCCACGGTAATCGAGCTTTCGGCTCCGATTTCGGATTGCAGCGCTGGGAAGCGTTCATACTGGGAAACGCGCCAGACAGTCAGCTCCTTGCGCAGACTGGCTTTGGCTGCTACTGCGTTGTCGGTCGTAGAAGTTCTCAGCGTCCTGGTAATTTTATGTCTATCCGGATTGATCAGCAACGAGACCATACAAGGCGTGGATAAACTCACTGCAGCTGCTCAAGACGCAACCCTTTCGAAATGAACTCGGTATTTCCACCACATACAGTTCCCCGCTCGATGCTTTTCGCCAGCTCCGCAGTTATCAGCTTTTCGTAGGCGCCGCGATGCGTTGGCGGTCCTGGCTTGCACATCAGACGACGTGCTAATCAATCCGTGCAGGCGCGTCACATACCGTTCTTGAGATTAACCTGATAGGGGCTCCAATATACACCCTTACGGAATTCCCATTTCTTGGGTAACGCCGTCCATTCTGCGAGAAGCTCGGGGTCGGTGGCTTCCGAGAGCTGCTCGAACACGGGAGATCGCTTGCGCACTGCTGCGCAGGCCTCGCGATACATTCTAAGCAGCGTTTCTCCTGGTATGCAATCGTCAGCGAGGCTTTGAGCAACGCTCAGGAACGACATACCCATCTGAATCACCTTGTCCCAGTTCCACTGTCCGCACCCGTCGTCCAGGATGTCGTGCCGGTGACCGTGGTTGGTTTCCTTCGTGCTCCCGGCGAACTGGTTTAATTCCGCCCACGAACCCTCGATGAGCTCGCCGATGAGAAACGCCAGATATTCCTCGAAATTGGTGGACCACTGCGTTTGGCACTGTGCGATATGGTTGCGGATATGCATCTTCGGCACAGCGCCGGTCAACCGCTTCACAAGGCCGACCAGCGACGGGAACCACGATACAAAGCGTGTCGTGATATTTTTGTAATACTGGCAGTACACGTCGTACGTCAGCACAATCCAACGGTGATCATGCGCGTCGGCGAGCGAATGACCGAGAGCGTAATCTGTGTGTCCGTAACTGAGCCCCAGGCGATGTCAGCTAGAACTAAAACTAACCAAAAAATGGTACTCACCCTTCGCCTTTCGTTAAATCTACCATTCCCCCTGGCATAAAAAAACCATGCCGAGCGCATTGAACTGCGACAACCCCGCTGATGACCGAGTTCTTGAATTTCGCGATGTTTTGCAGGCGAACTGCCTTGAGATCGGAGCAGGTGCATTTCTAAGACCGTCGTCAGCCATGCCGCGTCTTGCGAGAACGAACTCCAGGACGTACATCATCTGCGGGACCCTGCTTCTGCAGCTCCTTGACATACGCTTGATATCTTGTGTCTTCGGGGAAGTAGGCGTTGCCCCCGTTCAACGCGACATCGTCGGGATCATCGACCTTGCGCTTCCGTTGTAACTTGAAATTCCCATCAGACGATAGGAAGAAGGTATACAGATGTCTGCGTGGACACCGGTCAGTAAAACAGGCGATTCAGAGGCTGTGGCTCACCTTTTGTTCTCAGGTGCGGCATCAATCGTTGCCTTGTCAACATTGAAACCCACCTCCGGACAAGCGGGACAGCGTACAGCCAAAGAATTCGGGCGCCGGTTAGTGATGACCTGGTCGATACCCAAGGCCTGCCCGGAACGGCGTCGCATTGCGAGATGGCGCCACACTCGGATGACCCGCAGGAACTCCCGGTAGCGATCCTATCCGCTCTGGTCAGCTGAAGTCTTTCGAGCCGCAGCTTCACACACACCTCGACTTGGTTGGGGAAGGCGCCGTTGGTCAATTTTTGCAAGGCGCGGTAGTAGTCCTGGGCGGTCTTCTTCGATGTCAGATTGTGGACATGAAAATTGTGGAGGACGTCGAAGGTGAAGGCGGTTTGGGGCAGGATAATGGTGGCAGGGAACAAACGCGCGCGAACGAGCTGAATATGATCGTCGGGGTAGTTCTCACAGCGGCAGTAGAAGATCCGCGTTTTGTGGATTCCATTCGTGTCCACGATGATCGTTGTCCGACCCGAAGCGTTGAGGGAAGCATGTTCACATCGCTTTCCCTCATGACCGAGATGGATTTCGTGCTTCAGATCGAAGAGTTTCGTTCTCACGAACGCGCCGCCATCCCATTTCTCGATGTGGTGGAGGGTCTGCCCGGGGTGCATCCTAACGAGGCACTGCGCGCAGACCATGCTACCCGTCCCGCACTCTGGGCAGCGAAACAGCGCCGTCTGGCCACAGGCACACTGCACGCTCGCCCCGGCGGCGGCGAGTCCAGCATGCGATTTGGTCTGGAAAATCGCCTCCTCGAGGTCGTCCAGCACGTCCGTGAACATCTTCATCGCGTGTGACATGCCCTGGCCGCTGTCAGAACAGGTTGTAGCGCGCGAGACACGCGCGGACACACCTGCTTGCGTTCGACAGACGGGTTCTCCTCGTCGTCATCCTCGTCAACATCCCCCTCCACCGGCGGCATCGGCGGCTCTGGCGCTGCGGCTGCGGTTTTGGCCTTCTTCTTCGATTTGGCATCTAAGACCACCGGTTTCTGTTTCATGCGTTTGGTGGAGGTGACGATCGTGGCCGCTGTCCCCAATTCGTCCTCGTCCTCGAAATCGACCAGCATAGCTCCATGGCATTTGGGTGGCATATTGACACGTAGATTCTTCATTGTCCATCAGCATTTGAATAATGAAGAGCCACTCGACTACTCACAACGAGTATATATCACACAACGAGCCGGTGGATACCACAACGGCCTAACGCAACGATCTGAGCGTGGTAACACGTTAATTCAATGCAGCGGTGAACCGGGAGGATTTACGCACTGAGGTAATGCGACCAAGGCAGGACTCAAAAAAGCAAAGGACAGCAAATTGAGCGACACAAAGTCAAGCTCAGTGAGCGACACAAAGTCAAGCTCAGAAGAGAGGGAATCAAGTTCCAGCTCTCAGTAGTCGGCAGGGCGCGGTCGAAGCGGTAGACGCGGAGGGGACGCGTCGAGTGGCGAGGTGGTGGTCGTAAGCAAGCGTTATTGTTAATTGAATTATTTGGTTCTGTTGACGTGTCACAGCGTTACACATCAGCTGACAGTGACTTCCTGGCTTTGACTGTCATGACGGTCTGGCGCTTTGGCCCTCTCGACTTTGGGTCGAGGGCCCTCCTTATGACTATGCGTCTAAGGAATTTCCCGCTCTGACTGTTGTATCGGCCCGTGCTCGGCGCTCCCTTGCTGAGCAAAATTCTCAGGTAAATGTCCCTCATCTTGACCATTTTTATTTTGCTCAGCCGTCTGGTCTATTTAGCGCGACACGTTTTTATCATTTTTGAGACTTCAATAGTCGCTGTACTTTGTTGCCAATGAAATCAACAAATTTTCTGTCATACATGTGAAGTAATTCCAAGGCCAGCGGAACCCCGACGACGAATGCTACATACAACAACAACAAAAAACTCTCATGCATACAACGGAACCCGCACCGCCGGCTCTCCAAGTCTAGCTAGCCAATACTCGATAATCGCTGCGACAACTTCCAACCCCCCTGACCTCGCCTCCGAAAAGTGTTCGCGATGGCGAACACCGCAGCCGTGACACGGATAAGGGACCCGTTTCGCGTGCATTGCCCACAGCGTTAGATGAGTCAACCGTTCTGCCACAGTAGCTCAACCACTGAGTAGGGAGAGAAAATCGACTTACCGATCAGCTTCGGGTGCGACGTTTCATAGGAAAACGCCCAGAGTATCGGCTCATCGACGCAATCCAGCTCGTAGTCCATACGCCGGACCGCTACATCCTCCGCCTTCCCCACCTTCAAATCGACCCAGTCCAACTCCTCCCCGGCGGCGGCGTTCGCGGCGTTTGCTTCCACCTCCCAGTTCGGGCGCAAGTGGGTGTAAACGTGGCCCGGGCGTTCCTTGTACGGTCTGAGGTTGAGGTAACCTTCGGCGGCTTCGAGTGGTGCGCGCGCAGCGAGGCGGGAGCTGTACAGGTAAGCGCATCCACCGTTTTGGGTACGAATTCGACTTACAGTGCAGCCATATCTTTTTTGCGCTCATCGTCCGGCACACTTGCCGCGAACGGGTCAAGATTCCAGTGCATCTATGGAGCGGTTGATTGAATAAATGTAATCGGGCAGTGGGAATGATAATCACAATGAACTTACAGAAAAATGGAAACGATAAAGACACTCTTGAAGGCGGGACTGCAAGACCAAGTAGCGGAAGGCTATCAAGATATTAACTGCGTGATTCAAGGAAACGAAACTTACCTTGTGTAGCGCCGGGGAATGGTTCGGACTCACAGTCCAAGCTCCGGACACAAAGTCGACGGGAAGTAGTGTTTAGGTAGCGAGTGAAGATGTCTGCTCAGAGGTAAGTCGTTTCGTAACTGTAGAACGAACAAATTTACTTACAGCGTCGTTTGCAGAGAGTAACCGTGCAATGGGAGGACAGTGCCTGAGAATAGTAAGAGATAGACAGATTCAAGCAAGTACCGAAGACAAGTGAAACTACTCACGAATACCGCTGTTTAATTCGGTCAAAGCAGGGTCCAAGTAAACGAAGTCGGAAAACGGTGAGTACCACTTGAGATCGGAACAGCGCAACGCAAAGTTAGAGAAATTCTGTACTTGATCAAGTCAAATCCAGAATTTGGTGAACCCGACTTACCCGTCAGTGGTTTCCTCGGACGCCACAGTCCGCGACACGGACGCAAAGTCGACGGTAGAGGTGGCGGGCCGAAAACGACGATGAAGGAAGGCGAAACTGCAAGAATAAGTAACAGAAAACTAGGAAGATAATAACTACGAGATTCAGCGAAACGAGACTTACCTTGTCTAGCGCCGGGAAATGGCTCGGACGCAGAGTCCAAGGTCCGGACGCAAAGTCGACGGCAAGTGGTGTTTGGGTAGCGGGTGAAGATGTCTGTGCAGAGGTCAGTTGTTTCGCAAGTGCTGAACGAACAAGTGTACTTACAGCGTCGTGTGCAGAGAGTAGTCGGCTTGCTTGAAGATAGGGAAGGGATCGACACATTCAAGTGGGGAGGAAAATGAAATCACTCGCGAAGGAATAACGCTGGTTGGGTCGGTCCAACGCAATGTCCAAGTCGGGAAACGATGAGCACCAACTTAGATCGGAACCGCGCAGCGCAAAGTTCAAGAAATTCTGTACTTGATCAAGCCAAATCCAGAATTTGGTGAATTCGACTTACCCGTGAGTGGTTTTCTCGGACTCCGCGACACGGACGCAAAGTCGACGGTAGAGGTGGCGGGCGTGAATCGCACTGTTGCAATGGATCTCGACCCCCTCGCCCGTCTCCCGTTCACAAGGGTCTTTCTCCGGGAATAATCGGCTGTCCCGTTTGTGCTCGTTCAATTTACGACATAATCAAGATGCTAGTCTCAAATCCCATATTATGACCACGACGGTGGTCGGATCTTGCCGTACCGTATCTGTATCCAACTCGGTCCTTCCCATTTTCCTCGAGCTCCTGACCATCCCATCGGTATAGTTGAAGTGATCACATTTCACTTACACCCGCAAAAAAAAAAATCCTCCACGGTTCAAACCGCCGACACATGCATACATGTTCGTATTTAGTTTCACTTCAATCCCAATTTCCCTGCTGTCCATACAATAGACCAATTGATTTACAAATTTTCATCCAAGATAGTTGAATCGCATATCATTCCCGTGGTACCGAACGTCAATTAACTACGATCATCCTAAGTACAATAAATTCAAATCAAGTATCAATTATCCTCGACCTCGTCCGCGTCGCCATCGTCATCCTCGTCTTCCTCCATGACTTGGCGAGTCCTCTTGAGAGTGCTGGGTCCGGCGATCGAGAATGATGGGTACTCGTTCGATGCTGTAATAATGTTAAACGCGAACTACTGCCCCTAATGACTGAAGCTTACCGCAATTACTGAGCATGTGAACCTCAAACTTGAGTTTCTCGAGGCCAGGGCATTGGCCATCCGTAAGATGCTGCGCGCGGTAGATGACGATGTCTCCGGACTCAGAGATATTTGTCTTGCCAAACACCCGCGACTCCTGGACGCTCCTGAAGTCGCCAAAATGGGGCGAGTAGCGCACGTAGACAGTGGGCTCGCCTACTGTCGCCAGGGCGTTACTGAAGTCGAAAATCTTGTGTTGGGTGAACTCAAAACGCTCCACATCGGGGACGGTGTCGGACAGCCTGATAGCTTCCTTGTCGGCCTGCGCGCAATTCAGACACATCGAGCAATAGCGCGTGCGTCACATACCTCGAAGAACAAGCAGACTTCCACGTCTTTGGATTGTTTCGTGCTGGCCTGTTTGGAAGGAACCGCGGGCGTGAGGTTGTTGGTCGTGCGCTTCGCTTTCTCTGATATCAACCTCAATTAACGTACAGCAACCAGGATTGAATCAAACGACGCACTGCGAGGTGGGGTTTCGATTTCCTTGCCCTTGCCTTTCGTAGGAGACCCCTGGGGCTGAGGGGTTTTGCCGGCAGATCCTGCTCTCGCGCCGTCCGCTTCTGTGGGGCAGTGAGTAAATCGGCGCTGAGCGGACGACAAAAAAACGCACCCGCTGCGGCTTTAGCCCGTGTTCCTGTGAGTTATTGTAAGGCCCCGCGCTCGATACAACGACCCCGAAAGACAACTCACTTGCAGACGGAGTGGATTGTATCGCATTCTGCTCCCGGGCCATCGATTTGACCTTGCGCGCCGTTTCCTTGGCGAGGGCTTTGGCCTGGCGCTCCGACTCCTTGACGAGGGCTTTGGCCTGGCGCTCCGACTCCTTGACGAGGGCTTTGGCCTGGCGCTCCGACTCCTTGGCCGCTGCCACCGTCTCATCGTAGCGCGCCATTCCGGCCATGAAAACACGGCGCTGCCGGGGCGTCGGGGTGGTCAAGGTGCGGTACTTCTCAGGACATTTATCGCACTGCAGCGGCATCAGCGGTGTATTCAAGGCAGCCCGGGGTTGCGCACATACCGTTGTATAGGCGGTGAGATTTCCGCCACAGTTTGGTGACCCGTCGCCCAAATTAATCGAGAACATGCGGGCTTTGCCATGCTCGCATTTCTTGGGTTCTTGGGCAACGGTGGGTTTCAAGTCTGCGGGCAGGATGGACCAAGCATGCTGCTGCCGGGTCGATGCTTTGTAGGGAGGTTGCACGAGAGCCATTTGGTGAGTTTGAAGTTCTGGATACCGATTCTTCTTTCGTCCGGGGCTTTTATACCTGAGCAGTGGCCAAAGCAATTAAATCTCACGCGCAGAACAAAGAGCAAAAAATGCCACCATAGATTTCGAGTTCAAGCAGCGGCCCAAGCGGCGGTTCAAGCAACGGGTCCAAGGGAGAGCGAAACACAATTAGCCAATTGTCGTGCGATCATGCTTGAGCCTTCGAGTGAGATGACGCGTCCTTGATTGTTCGCAATTGCGGGTACGCGACGACGGAATGGGAGGGAGAATCGGAAGCCGACACATAGTCAGCCAGCGCGCGGCGACGCGGTCGGACACAAAGTCGACGACGGTGGCAAGATGGTGGCAAGACCAAGGCCGCCAAGACGATAGACAAGTATCGATCAGCTGTCGTCTGAAATGATCCGCGCTCGCGGTCAGGTGACACTGACACGTGAAAAAATTCGCCGTGGATATTATCCCGCCTTCATGTGGAGTTCAGGATTAGGTACAAGTAAATTCATCTCGGGAAGATAGCGAGGTCAACCAATAACGTGGATCGACACGGTAAAAAAACATTTGTATGATAAGTACGGCCGTTCTACTCTTCCTCGTCGGATTCAGACACGTCGTCCAGTCCCGGCATCTCGTCGTCGATGTCATGTTCGTCGTTTTCGGTAGCTACGGAATTCTTCCCATCTTCAAACCCATCTACCGCCTCTGCCTTGCGGTGCAGCTTGAAATTACCATCACTGGAAAGACTTCAAACATTGAATGAGAGCGAGAACAACAGAAGAGAGAGAAAAATGTGACTTACAACAGCTTGTAAGTTGAATGACTTGCAGGGTCTTTGTCCGAGGGTTCTGCGTCAGAGCTGCTGGGCTCAGGAAGCCCCTGATTGCAAGTGCACACAGATTCGTAGACCGTTTGCCTCTTCGGCGAGCAAGCTAAAGCCCAGGCCAAGCTGTGCGAATCGCGCGCTGTCAAAGCAAGAAGAACAAGAGAGATTGACAGGACGTACACTTTGTCGGCATGTGCGTATGCCTCCCCCTTTTGTAAATCCTCCATTCCGAGGTCATGGAGTTTGACCTCGTCCGTGTCTGGATGGACAAGAGAGGCGGAGTCGGTGGCAGACGAGGGGGTTTCTGTGGCGGTAGACATTCAGCGTCACAGAATAGATCTTTCGCCGGTCTTATATGACCGGTGTCAGACTCCCATTAAAATGGTAGTCAGAACATGTTCAAAACAAGAAAAAGGAGCTGAATGGATCATTTCCTAGTTTACAATTCTAAGTGCTACTTTGCAGGCTACAACGATTACAGAAACTAATTTGGTTTCCATCAGATCGGCCATCAATTCATCATCAATCGCATCAGAGGGATCAAAAAGCCCCTAACTTGCGGCATTTCATTTAAAACCACTTGAAACCTCATCAAAGACAAGAGTCAAGAAGAGTCAAAAGAAGACTGAAGCTCTGACTCAGAAAGAGTCAGGAAGAGTCAGGAAGAGTCAGTAAGAGTCAGTAAGAGTCAGTAAGAGTCAGGAAAGCTGGGCTTCTCCGTGACTAGGATGAAACAAGTGGCCCAAAAAGGAAATACTAAATAGTATATAAGGAGCTCTGATTCCACTAATGAAAACCAGTTTTCCCCCTTCAAATCTCCCTGCCAGGAACAACTTTTGTTCCTCTAAGCCCCTCTGAGTTGCCTGAAACCGTAGGTTGTGCATTCCTAAGCTACAACTACACCCCAGAAATACCCCTGAGTTACCTACCTGCCTGCCAGAAGCCCGTCAGCGTCGTCTGATTACATAAGCCACACCTGAGAATCCACTGAGAAATTACCCGGAACCCAGGAATAAGGAATTCCTGAAGAAGAACTTACCGCGACACCCAGGAATACGGAATTCCTGCAGAAATCTTGCCAATCCCTTCGATCGGTGAGCAGAGTTATTTCAGTCAGTTACGATAAAATTTGGTCACACCTGACAGTTTCTATCACTCGATCTACACAGTCAGATTCCCCGCGGACCTACAAACCCATCAACTACCTAAATAGTTTGACGGAGAACTTCAATTGAAATAAGACGTACATCAAATCTACTTCGGAATAAGACCCCACCAAGAAGCCACTTGGATAACGACACTCCAGTGTAAACTTCTTTGCTACCCAACTCGGTAGTAGCTGACATCGTGGTGACCACCGCAGGGGGTTTATTTCTAGAAATTAGTTTGATACTACCTTTTTCAATTCCAGACTCCCGAAAGGGTTTATGAACAAACACCGACTTAGACTAGACCACGCAAGCAACGCATTCAAGACCCGAATCCACGTTCAAGAAATAAGAAAACGGAAAAACCAAGAATCACCCGCACTTTCCACTGAACCACACTCACCTATCGAAGAGTTTTCCTTCCCCAATCCGAGTAACCCGCCCTTCGAAGAAATCCCCCTCGAGGCCGAGAACTCATTAGTTGATTGGGACTACATTCTATCAGCCCACTCAAGCCTCGGCAACCTAAGCATCCCCTCCTCGTACTCGCTTACCGACTCAGAACACGATCCACAGACTCACAGTACCACCTCGTCTGACGAATACCCAGTAATTACCAGAATGACCAGTACAGCTCAGAAAACCTCTCTTGACATGCCCTTGAGGCACTCTCGGGAAGCACCCAAGACCTTCCGTGGAAGATATACCGAGGTAGACGCTTTCTTGCGTCATTACGACAAGCTGCTCCGAAAATGCCATGTAACAGACCCGAAAGAGCAATGCGAGTTGATTATTGATTATTGTTCAACCAAGGTGGCTCAGTATATCAAATCCGAAGACCACTACATCACTCCAGATTGGATTAGCTTGAGAGCGGAGATCCGCAATTACTATGACGCGGAGAAAGTGGACCAGCGATACCTACCAGGAGATCTAGCCAAGTTCACTCGACGGAGTGCCCGCAAAGCATTGCATACCTTGGGGCAATGGAAAGCGTATTACCGTGCCTACAAGGCTATAGCTGGAAACATGGGTAAGAACAAAATGGACGAAGAAAAGATTGATGGTTACCTTTGGTTGGGCATTCACCCCTCTCTGCGAAAAGAACTGTATATCTCCATCCGTACATTGAGTCCAACCCGCGACACCGCCAAGGCCCCAACCGTTGCTCAGATAAAAACAGCTGCCGAGGAATATTTCAAACGAGATCAGTTCCCAGCCACGCTTCTAGATGCCAGGGAATATGGATATCATGGATTTCACGATTCAGATAGCGAGTCATCCGGATCCGACAGCGATTCATCGTCAAATAGCTCGGACAGTGATGAAGACTCTGATTCAGCATCAGACAAAAAGTGGAAACGCCGCTTCAAAGAAAAATTAGCGGCCAAGAAAGGACGAAGAAGCAAGAAGACGCACAAGGATCAGGGAAAAGACCGGAAGGCCAAGCTTGAAGTCACTCATGAAGAAGATCGCACCACCAAGTTCGGAAAAGAAACAAACGAGGTGGAAGAAATCATCGAACGTCTCAACACGATGAATATCCGAGACCCGCATTACGGGGCAGTCTACTACAAAGCGCTAAAGATGGATCCCCTAGTAGCACATTGCATTCAACGGGAACCATTGAAGATCAAAGAAAACCTACCATCAAATAACCCTCCCTTCCAACGCCAAAATCCGCCTCACATGGAAAATAAACCACGACAGTCTTGGAATGTGGAGGCCGGAGGACCGGCCACCTACCCAAACAATATTCAGCAAGGAGACCGACAGTACGCTCCGGGATGCTTTGGCTGTGGAAACGAGGATCATAGAATTAACCAGTGTAGCGCCATAATCAATCTTACTGAGAAAGGGATCATTCGACGAAATCCCGAAACTCAAAGATTTACCATGAGGGATGGGTACGCTATTCGACGTCAAGGAACCGAAACTTTGGTACAAGCCGCCGAACGACAAGGACGCCCAGTCAGCATGCTCTGGAAGCAGGCTCCGATTCTTCAAGATGCCGGCACTGCGTTAGAAAAACAGGTAATGGGTTTTTATTGGAACACGAAGAGAAAACAGCGTCTACACGAGGACAATGAAACAGATTCGGCCAATGAACACGACTCAGGAGTGGAGGAGGCGGAGTGGGAGATTGGAGAGGAAAACGAGGCAAGCACGTCCAGTGGTGAGAGTGAGTTCGAAGAAGACGGACAGGAGTTGACCAGCAGTGAAGAAGACGAAGGGGAAGTTGCAGATTCCGATGATGAAGCAAGATATGATATTTTCCAAGTCTGGGCCCCTACAAAGCAGGATTCACAAGCATCAGCTGACGTATTTGAAGCAGAAAGAACAACGCCTACCACACGGACAGCCCGAAAGCTCGCCTTCGACGGTGTCCTAATGCCCCCGCTCAAGCCAGGTTTGAAACCTAAAAATCGCGCCACCACGGTTCCCAACAAGACTCCAACAGACCCAGAAGGAAAGAAGCCGACAAAATTACAGAACGCCAGTATCCCGGACCCTGAAGATAAGGGGCGGACCTCGAAACGCCACTTAATGCCGGAAAAGAAGAAGATAACGATGGAGGGCTTACCGGTACAGGCACCGTACGATGCACGCAATACAAAAGAGGCGGAACGCAGAGGGCTAGACGACATCGAAATGACTGATGTCAGTACCCGGCGACCTCGCGACCCAGCAGGGAGCGCACCAAACACACGACTAGACAGTACCGCCCCACTTCAACACAAGAAGACACGAAAGGCCCCCGGACAGGCAGCAACAGGGCGTGCCCAAAGCGTATCAGATGAGGCGCGGCGAGCGTACGAAAACTGTATGAAGGCACCAGTTCAGTCCACAGTAGGAGAGATGTTAGCCGTATCAAAAGAATTACGCACTTTAGCTATGGATAAAATCAAAATCAGAGCAGTCAAAGCAGTCATGATCACCCGTGACCGGCGGGCCATGGTAGCCCACGTTGCGGAGTATCCCTGGTCGGAGGAGGATGGAATTTTGATAAAGATCAATATGGAAATTGACGGGCGCACGGTAGTAGCCGTCATCGACACGGGCTCACAGCTCGATGTAATTCGGGAGGGGATAGCGGACAAAGTATTGAATCAACCCATTGATTTGACAAAGTCCATACAGATGAACGATGCTAATGGAGGTGTTAGTACCCTCCGAGGACGAGCAGACGGCGTACAACTAATCTGTGGAGGGGTTTTGACCTTTGCCAACCTATACATAAGCAACGACAAAGTACCCTTCGATTTGTTACTCGGGCGCCGCTGGCAGAGAAGGAATTTAGTAGGAATAGACGAGCGAAAGAAGGGGACGTACTTGATCTTTAAAGATCCAACAACCCACCAGCCCCGACACGAGCTGAGAGTCCAGACTGAGATGGTGTCGGGGTCCGACCTCAGAAGTTTCCGCACCCTACTATATACCCACACCGACCGACCGGACGAAGGTGACTTTACAGAAGCCTTAGCAAGGAACGAGGATAGCGGCCTTGTAAGAGGAGGAGGCGGACAGGATCCAGCGTCGCCCGACTTAGAGAAGAAGATACATGGCGGGGAAGAGCAGAAAAAGAAGCACGGAAGCCAAGCCGAGGCTGCCGACGTGTCTGATCGGCCAAACTGGGCCAAATTGCATTCAAATTTCTTCACGACACTATGTCCAGGCGACGCGACGACCTCCCCAGGCGCATCCTCCTGCAAGCGCAACCACCAGAATGGCGCGGAAATTTTCCTAGAAGAGTATATAAGCGGCTGTTTTCCTCTTATTTTCGACCATCACCGTCTCTTCTCCAAGTTTTCTACCACCACTTCCTCAAACCCCTCCTACTCCACGTACTTCATGAATGAATTTCATCGCCTTACTAGCTCTCCTCGTCCTCGTAGTGGAGCATCACCTTCTCTATCGCCAGCTATTTCTCCCCGCGACTCCGCTGCATGGCCCTGCGATGAATCAGAACCGTCGACCGCGTCGTTAATCCCACTAGCCCCAGCACCAACCTTGCCTCCAGCGATGAATACTTCCACTCGCTTCCCTCAATTTGCTGTGATAACCGACGAAGCATCACGCATGGAACAAGTAAGGAGGAACGATTCAGAGCTCGAACAAAATATTAATTCAAAACAGGTGCAGTTTCTAAATCGCGATACATTTGGCGAAGTCGGCCCCGCCCAGCGAAGCGGGCAGGGACTGACTTCGTACCAGGTCCTATACAACACAGCCGCCACGGTTCGAGAAGAGTATCGGCAGGGCGAGCCCCCCGAATGCAATCCTCTCTCCGTTACCTCCGCCCAGACCGAGTACCTGGGGATTGAGCGCGACCCGTACGGACGCGAAGGGCATGCTTTTGCTCTCCTTAACGCGGACATTACGGGTCACAATAGCGACCTGGAAGAACCATTCTCCCTCAACGGGCATGCCAAAATTGTTTTATTCACTCCTCCACCAGCCCCTGGAACACCGTGGGCACTCGAAGCGCCCTACCCGTCTCGCAGTGCGATTCGTTACATCCTCCAGGACTTCGTTCTCCCTTACCGACCCTTCTACGCATTCCCGTTACACTCGACCAGTATTCTGCCTTCACTCGATTACCTTCATCCTCCTGCACCACCTGTCCATCCTCCTGGCATTGAGATACCAGTAAACCCCAACCGAATCCCTTCCCCGAGCCCCAATCATCCTCGCGTCACCACCCGTGTGCCGGCCATCGAGGCCGACACCAGGGAAATTGGGCGCGCCATCAACGACAGTGCAATTTCTCATTTCGCCAGCCAGCTTCCGGTCGGCTATGATTATATTCACCGACACGCGGGCGAGTCCAGCAGCGACGTGGAACTAAGCTGGGATTATACAGGAATGGATGCAGAAGGAACGCGTACCTGGCGGAGGGCAAAACACCCCGGGCCCGTGGCCTGGCGTAGTCCCACGCTCCCTGAACACAGCCGATTATTGATTCCTTGCGACAATAATGGGATCCCAGAGGTCCCCGACGACGCAAGTGGTTATTCACCTCGGTACGATACACGGTCTCTCAATTCAGAATTAAAATACTTACGCAACCACAGTCTTAACACAGACACGACCGACCCAACGATTCCAAGAGCCACGGTGGTCCAAATTCCTGACCCCAAGGACAGATTTAGCCGTCCGGTCGAGCGATACTCAGTTCCGGTGCATAACGAGACCGATTACGACCGTCTTGCTCGGGTCGCGGCGGATTTAGCTCGGGATGCACGGGAATGGGGTCCTCGGATCATCCTTGATAGCTGGCAGGAGCGTCATATCGCTCGCCGCGACCCGCAGCCTGAAGTTTTACCCCCCGCTGTCGATCCCTTGCTCACTACCAAGAAACCCCAGCTCCCTCGACCCCCTTTGTCTCCCACCTCCGCTGACGACATTCCTTCCCCCTCCTCCTCGAATTCGGACCTCGAATACCTACAGTATTGCGCCGACTTGGACTCCAATGGTTCATCCGACTCAGGTAGTGACGCCAGCAGCACCGGCGCCATATGGATCATCACCCCGAGCTTTCTGGAGGACGGGGACAGGCCCTCCCGCCCTAGCGAGGAGGGGGATAGTTATTTCCCACTCACGCTGCCCACCATCCCAATCGCGCCATCAAGGGACCCGCGACGCCGTAACCCTGAACTCCCAGGCGGACGGCCGCTTATGTCTTACCCATCTGTGGACGCCCTCCTTCAGAGAGGTCCCAACCCTATTCTCCCAGGCGGAAGACCGCTTATGGACTCCTACCCGTCGTATGACTCAATGCCCGAGCTTCAGTCCGTATCTAACTCGTCAGACGATGATGAGGATTCGGACGGAGACAACTTAGTAACAGCGCCTACTCCGGATCCATGGGACAATAACTCATCCGAAGAGTCCCTGCAGTTCTCGTCAGACGAGGATATACCTTTGTTTGACTCGGAGCTACAATACCCCCCATCCCCTTATCCGCGGCCAGTCCTATGTCTCCGCACACCGTCGCTGCACTTAGGCGCGACACCATCCCCACTACTATTGCCTCACAACGAGCCGCACAACGCCATCGCATCGCCGACAATTGTCGTCTCTGACGACCCTGCGGAGCCGCCGTTTCTGGGGGCAGATGGTCAGGCTCGGATGAGCTGGATATCTCGGGTGATGAATGAGGAATCGTATGTTAAACGTTCCATTTCACCTGCGGCCTTGACGCATACGCCTCTTCTTCGCACCCTGACATTGTCGCCGCCGTTACCCGACTCAACGTCCCTGATAAACCTTCGATCCACCACACCTATCCCGCGCTCCGTATCGCCTCCAGCTATTCGAGTACTACGGCGATTTACCCAGGCGGCGCTTACCGGGGCCGAGCATGTGTTACGCAACATCACCACCGCGGTGCAGACTTCGCCCGAACAAAACGTGGACCGTTCTTACCGTCAATTAGACGACCGTATTCGCGACCTCGAGGAAGCATTATTGCGTTCCTTGCCAACTACGTCGTCCTCCTTCCCCTCTCCCCCTTTGCAAGATCCCTCTCTCAGGGATCCCTACGCACGCTTCCCTTTGGATGAAGATCTGGAAGAGTGGACAACGACGGCTAATCAACTAGCAGAAATACTCGCTGAACATCTGAAAGAACCCAGGATCTTTCGAGCGGAGATTACCCCGATACGAGGTGCGGAGTTACTTCTGGGATTTAGTCGGGGCATCTCAGACGACGACACGAAATCCTACCACTCCTTTTCCGATCTTCCCGAGACCTATACACCATGCCCATCTCCGACCTATTCGCTCCCCGAAGAATTTACGCCTTGCTCATCCCCGACGCCTTCACTTCCCGCTGAACCGTCCTCGGTCCTCGCACCGAGTGCCGAGTCTCCGATCATTAACGAAGATCGACTCGACGAATGGGATGACACGATGGGGCCTCCAGTCACGGAAGAGGACCAGCATTGGGCGGACAGAATGTTCGATTTCGAGTTCGAGTTCGACTCGGATACGTCCACGCAGGATTCAGAATCTGCGGCAGCTCGTGAGTGGCTTGGTCGTCAGCAGATGGAATGGATTGCTGAATGGACCTCAGACAAATCAATCGGAGATGATGAGGTCTTATGGACGCCTCCGTCGCGTCGTCCAATGCGCAACGAATGCGGGATTGTCACCTATGACCGGCGTCGCTACGGTGTGGTGGATTTCAGCGAGAAGAATGCAGCACGCTGGAACTGGGACGATCGCCGCCGATTCGAAACTGTTGGGTACGCGCTGGAGTTCTTGGACCATTTCGTCCTATTCTCCCAGTCACACTTGGAGACACAGCTGCTGCCCAACTTACATATCAAGGGATTTAATACAACAGAACAACGGTTGAGAACCCTCGAAGCCGCGGGGATTCGTACCCAGGTATCCCGGATCGGCACACCACCCAGTTCGTCTTCATCTTTGTCTGGGTCTTGTATGGAAGATTTACCGGAATTATCAGCATCGCGTTACCTCGTGGACGATGAGCCCATCAGTGCCCCCACCGACCAGATGGGGTCGTTTTTACGGTTCTTACAACGGGTTGAGCAGGAATACGCCGCGGACGCCCAATTATCACCCATCACTCGTGCCTCCCGCTACATACCCATCCCGGCCTCTACCCATTTCCACGACATATCACCGCCCGACACGGAGGAAGTCCCTGCTAAACGACGCAAGGTTGAGGACTCCCCGTTGAGTCGGCATGTCTTACGAGCAGAGACGTTCAAGGCCGCAATTATTAGCTGGCAGCTTCGCTTTCCCGAATTACGAATCCTGCGTGGGGATATTAAGCATGGGGTCTCTCGGCTTATCGAGGCCATCGACTTCCTGAACCTGGGCGACAGATTCCGGGCAATATTCTTCCCTTTCACCGAAAACTTTGAGGTTTTCACCATCGACCAGATGTTTCAAATGGAGCAGGAGCGAAATCCCGACGGATATTTCCGGCGGAATTCGTACCATCTCAACTCCCTGTTGCACGATGCTGAAGTAAATTTCTTCCAGGCTTGCGCCATCTTGTTCAGGCAGGAAGAATTTTACGACCTCGCTTATTGCATCGAAGAGCTCCTGGCCACACGCTTCCATGACGACTGCGGAATCGCCCAACTACTGAAAGACGGATTCTTGGACGCTCGCCTTGACGACCCCGAGGCCATCGCCAACCAAAGCTACGGGACTTTGGCTGATCGACTCCGGGAGATGGTGGACGACTGGTACCCTGATAACCGAGCCCGGACCTACTGCTGAATGGTGCGAAGGTTGAAAGCATTCTTGACTCCGACGCTGACACAACGTCCCGAATACAGTTGCAATGCCGGAAACATGCCACCATCCTCCCCAGTTACACGTCTCACTCCTTCAAATTCGCCTTGAGTTCTGGACAACTCTCGGACGTCGCTTCACCTTGCTCCTCTCCGACCCCGGAACCTCAGATTCTTATTCCGTTCCCCGCGATCCCCACCACTTGGCCACGACCTCTTTCGATTTCACTTGACACCTGCCCCTGGATCATGATCCCTGTACATGTACGAACCCCTCTACCTAATACAACCTCCATCCGATCACGTACGCATTCCTTCCTCACCTTCTTTCCGAGGAACCAAAACGAGACCCTTAGATTCATGAATTTCTTGCCTACCGATGACAAAACACAGTGGGAAATCTCGCCCACTACTGGTAAGCGTTGTCGCATTTGGATAGAATCGGAACACGCTTACCGATCTTGTCAACCTAGCTCCTGGATTCCTTCGCACTCCTTAGTTTCCTCTACGATACAATCTCCTGTACATAGGACTCAGATTGATTACGTGTATTGTCATGTAGAACGTGGCGAACAGGAACTATTTTTCTCTGCTTATTTGGTGTCAATTGATTTTCCGCGCAAAAATCTACTTGGAGTCGTGCTTTATAAAGGACTTCAAGATAATCTCGCGACCACTTCAAATTCCGAAATCGCCATTCAACTAATCATTGCAAGTCCACTAAACAACTCAGAAACTCCAACAACTCCGGAGGAAGTTCCTTCATCTTACAGCCAAATCAAAGAGCTCGAGAACGATCAATTGGAGGAAGATGATGAATACATATTCGAGGCAACTTGTGAGGATGAAGATAAAAATTCAACACACTGTTTTACGGCCTACAAACGAGTAGATCGTAAGGTCAAACCGGTTCCAACGACCTTCCCGACAGATACAGACACCACGCGCTGTATTCCCATAAATCCGGCACTGACTCTGCCCCACCTACCCACACATCCTCCGGTATTTGAACCTACCAGTCGAATAACGCAAGAACGAATGGATAGTTTAAAAATCAACGAAGACCAATTCCTGTCTGAGGAAGAGGTCAAGCTATTCAATCACGTTGTAAAACTGAACGAGAATGCCTTAGCATTTATAGATGAAGAACGTGGGACGTTGAAGGACACGTACTTTTCCCCCTATAAAATGGCCACAATCCCTCATCGCCCTTGGGAATATCGCAATATTCCCATCCCCCCAGGATTATTAGACAAAGTACTCACCGTCCTCAAACTAAAAATGGACACCGGGGTGTACGAGCCATGTCAGTCCTCGTACCGATCACGCTGGTTCTGTGTGCTTAAGAAAAATGGCAAGCTCCGAATCGTGCATGACTTACAACCTCTAAATAAAGTATCAATCCGAGATGCGGGGATGCTACCCATCATAGATGATTTTGTAGAGGGTTTTGCAAGCAGACAATGCTTTACCGTGTTTGATTTGTATTGGGGTTTTGATGCCCGACGCATGGATATTGCAAGTCGCGACATGACAGCCTTTATGACTCCGTTAGGCCTCTTACGAATCACGGCTATGCCTACTGGATACACTAACTCACCCGCAGAATTCCAACGATGCATGGTGTTTGTTCTTCAGGACGAAGTTCCACATGTGGCTAATGTATTCATCGATGACGTCCCTATCAAAGGACCTGTAAGTGCGTACTTAAACGCCGAGGGAATACCCGAATGCATACCTGAAAATCCAGGAATTAGGCGGTTTATTTGGGAGCACGCCCAAGACGTCCACCGGATAATGCACAAAATTGAATGTGCAGGAGCAACGTTCTCAGGATCAAAAACCCAGATCTGTCGACGCCAAGCAATAATAGTTGGGCAAACCTGTTCTCCAGAAGGTCGAATGCCCGACAAAGAACGCGTAGACAAAATAATGAACTGGCCGCCGCTGGAGACCCCGCAAGAAGTACGAAGATTCCTCGGACTATGCGGAACGGTAAGGATTTGGATCAAGAACTATTCCAAACTGGTGCGACCTCTCACAGAATTGTACCGAAAGGGCGTTGACTTTGACTGGGACGAGCGTCGGCAGGAGGCGTTCCAGACTATCAAGGGATTGGTTAGTTCTGCTCCGGCCCTTCGTCCCATTGATTATACCTCACAGAACACTGTAATTTTGTCGGTCGATTCCAGCCACGAAGCCGCGGGTATGATTCTGTCGCAGATAGATGATGAAGGGAAAAGAAGACCTGCGAGATACGGATCAATTCCGATGTCGGACCGAGAAAGCCGCTACTCACAGCCGAAACTGGAATTATTTGGTTTATATCGCGCCCTACGACACTGGCGGCTTTATATTATTGGTGTCACCAATCTACAAGTGGAAGTAGACGCCCAATACATTGCGGGTATGCTCAATGCCCCTGATCTACAACCTAATGCAGCGGTTAACCGGTGGGTTCAGGGAATTTTGATGTTTGACTTCGAGCTTGTACATGTCCCTGCAGTGCGATTCCAAGGCCCCGATGCTTTGTCTCGGCGAAAGCCCAATACGGACGAACCTGTTGAGGAGGATGACGACAGCTGGCTCGACAATATCGCCCTGTTGACCCTCGTCCCAGACCATTACCTACCACCGCTTCCATGGAATCATTCAGTCCCACACACCTATTCCATATATCAACTTCCGTCCTGCCTTCTAACAAGGGCCAGCACTGAACGCCTGTTGATGGACATTCATCATTTCCTCAAAACTTTGGAAACTCCCTACATCGGGGACTTACCTGCCAAACGCCGGTTCCTGATGCAGGCCACCAAATATTTTGTGGACGCCGAAACCAATTTCATGTATAAACGAAATGGTGCGCACGCTCCACTACGAGTAGTATTCAGTCCAGAAAAGAGACTAGATATTTTGACTCAGGCTCACGAGGACTTAGGGCATAGAAAACTGGAAGCTACGTACGAAACCTTGCGACGAAGGGTGTTCTGGCCGCATTTACGTGCAGACGTGCAACATCATGTCAGCTCCTGTCATCAATGTCAGATTCGTAGCCTTCAAAGAAAAGAAATTCCTCTTACCGTTTCAGCACCTACGACGATTTTCAGCAAAATTTACATCGATGTGATGTACATGCCAGAGGCAGACGGATACAAATTTATCGTAGCCGCCAGAGATGACCTAACTGGGGTATGTGAAGCACAAGCTTTGCAAGAAAATTCATCCCGCACTTTATCCGCATTTTTCTGGCAGTACATCTATTGCCGGTATGGCATCCCATTGCAGGTCACCACCGATAATGGGGGAGAAGTTGCTGCAGCATTTGCTCTGCTAATGAAGAAGATGAGTGTTCCCCAAGTAAAAATTTCACGATATAACAAACATGCCAATGGAGTTGTAGAACGCGGGCATTTTATTCTGCGCGAAGCCCTTGTCAAAGCATGTCACGGAGACTTGAACAAATGGCCCGACCTACTTTGTGCAGCAGTATTTGCGGATAGGATTACTGTGAGCAAAGTAACCGGGTTCTCGCCATTTCAGCTGTTACACGCCACCGACCCTATCTTGCCGTTTGATTTGACAGAAGCTACGTTTCTGGTAGAAGGATTTCGTGCTGGAATGTCGACTGAAGATTTGTTGGCTTTGCGGATCCGCCAGCTCCAGAAACATGATGCAGACATTAAACGCGCTGCTGCCACGCTCAAAGCGGCTCGCTTCAAGTCCAAGGAGCAGTTTGAGAAAAGATTTATCCGGAAACTACAACGCGAAAGTTACAAGCCAGGAGAATTAGTACTGATGAGGAATACAAAGATTGAGACCAACCTAAACCGGAAATCCAAGCCTCGGTATGTCGGCCCTTTTGAAGTAGAAAGAAAGACACGAGGAGGCGCTTATATTTTGAATGAGCTTGATGGTACACCTTACCCGTTAAACAATGTTGCAGCTTTTCGCCTTCTCCCCTACATCACACGAGACCATTGGTTCATGAAGACGGGATGGATCGGAGACGATGAAGACCCAATAGAAGAAGCGTAGGGCAAGCAAGGACCTGACAAGAGATCTCCGAAACCAGAAGAAGCACCTAATAATACCTTCCACACGACTCTAACCTCTCTTATCGTTCTCATGGGACAGCGACAACGACATCTGGTACTGCAGGAGGCGCGAGACTTAGTCCGAAAGGCCCAAGACCACCCTTATGGGCCCGAGGCTCAAGAACTTCGCCAGGAAAACATTGACTCCGCCGATTCCGCCCTCAGGTGGGCACGAAGAGATGCCAAGGAAGAATTCGAGAAAAATATGGAATTAGCGCGTCAAGCTGCGCTAGTGGACCCTCCGGACGAGGCAGGTCCGGCAATTCTATTAAATATACTTACAGGACCTCAGGCGGCCAACTCACAAAATGGTTGGTACACAGACTCCGTCAATGAATCACCTATCATATTTGCAGCCTTGCCAGATGCTATCCGCACCCTGGAGCAAGAAGAATTGTCCATACCCATTCCACCAAATATTTCCAGGCAACCACTACAGGATTCAGGAAGGGAGATCATCCCCGCATCCCTATCCCATCTAGTACTGCCGCCTCATTCTCCCGCCCTGGACCCTCCTATGCCACCCGTTTCCGCTCCAGCCACTCGCAGCACCGCACCTTCACCGGCTGAATTAGCCCGTATCACCTCCTTGGTCGCACCCAGAAGTACAGATTACCCCTCCTTTTTGCCGGTAATGCTGGGAGTACCAGTAATTCTGGCAGACGTCGTGGTGGGCTTAGCTTCACACGTCTCTCGATATGCCATTCTCGGCCCAGACGATGCTGGATTTGTACAGCGGGATCGCCTGCTCCAGCTCACCAACGGAGATGGGCGTCTGGTCATTCTTCGTAAAAATCATGGATCGACACCCGAGAAACCTTGGTGCACAGTAATTGAGGCTCAATACGAGATAAATGGGATCATGCTGCCCCGCATTCTCCTCGCGGCCAATATTCTAGTCCACCCGACTTTCCTCCCCGAACCAACTCCCGACACACAGTACTGCGGAAACTCCCCATTCTTCCGCGTTCGAGATCGGATGGACAACCTGCCTACTCCATACAACTACGGAGTAGGACTTTGGAATTATTCTCGACATGTTAGTCCAGAAGACTCTTCGGAGGAGGAAGGAGAAGAAGTTCAGGAAACCGATTCAGTGGGATCAGACGAAGAATCATCTTTCTAAAAATCAGCTAAAAATTCACCTCCCTGCCCGAAAATCGTGAGCCTACCTCTTCACATTTACCTAATTCCCAACTTATACCAAACCCTTTCTTAGTATGCAGAACAAATATCTGTGAAAAAGCTCTCGAACAAAAATGTAGCTACCAAATATGTACACTAGTCACAAATCTGTTACACCTTGTCACTTTCTCTTCTTAACCAAAGCCTTTTTACGAATCAGGAACACTCTCTTCACGCTGCAAAGACGACATTTCATTCTTCTGTACCCGGGAGCCACCTAAACACAGAATATATGCCGTCCCCTTACGTCCCAAAAAGCCTATAAAACGCCACACGGGGCCCTGAACCAGGACTCAGGTCGCCGCCGGCAGGTTCCAGGAAACCAGTCGCCGCATGCCCTTCTACCTCCCCCTCCATTCAATCCCGTATAAATTCGTCAGAATGACTTCGAACCACCCAACTCCCATGCCTGCCATCCTCCACCTCAAAGCTTGCGGCGGGGTCTTGTGCGTAGAACGAAGTGCACCAGACAAGCTAGCCATCCTCCCCCGATACCGCTGGATTCCTGCCTCGCCCGCGGAACGTGTCAGCACCGGCCTCGCATATCAATGCGGGGGTGCCTTCGACAAAGTCATCGTTGTTAAATGCCTGAAAGGTCATGCTTGGGATTTCCCTGACTTGGTCGCCGTCGAATGTGAATGGGCCAACTTGGATTGCGGACCTATCCTTCTCTTGATGCCACCCTCTCAACTTCGCATTATGCATCTCGGCGCCATCGACCCCAATTTCACCGGTGCAGCAGGCAGTACTTTCGTCTTCGAGCCCGAGGGCTTCCCATTCCACGTCGATCCCCTTTATCGTGGAGGATGGGAGTACTTCCAGATGACGCGCCATTGGACCATTCACGATGTCGAAGAAAGCCTGCGCAAGCACCAGCAGGTTCGTGAGGAACAAGGAGGAGGCAGGGGAGGAACGTCGCAGGTAGT
This sequence comes from Mycena polygramma, assembly GCA_029449255.1. Classification (NCBI taxonomy): domain Eukaryota; kingdom Fungi; phylum Basidiomycota; class Agaricomycetes; order Agaricales; family Mycenaceae; genus Mycena; species Mycena polygramma. The sequence goes on from JARKID010000022.1 coordinate 1,182,042, forward strand.
CAGAAGGTATCCCCGTCACCTCGCCTATCTTTTATTCCACATGCTCATCACTGCCAAGGCGCTTTCGTGGGCCGGGCGGGCAAATCTAGCTCCGGTCGGGAGACACTCTAGCATGCGCTCACTCCAGTTCCCTCCCTCACTTTGTCTACAATATTTTACGCATTTTTGATACGCCAATATCACGCTGTGCTTCACGAAAAATTCTATCATGTATGTTTCATTTTTTTGTAGATCAATGTCTCGAGAGAAATATGTGTTTACTTGTAAAAATGAACAAGAGCTACTCAATCTTCAACTTGGTAAAAGAGAGCTGCTGCCGCCTCAAGAATAAGCCATCAAGAATCAAAGCCGAACACAGAATTCAAAACGGCCATCACAAGCGGAGATCATACTAAAGTTTAAGCTTGTTCAACATGCAGGGACATAACTTCGATTCAAAAATACAACCTCTTTGTCTTCACCAAGCACCACGACTGCGACTTAACTACCCACAATGAAGAAGTGGCTTCAACGGCGTGTCCATTACAGCACCCATGACCAAAGCCCAGCGACAGAGACATCTATTCGAATCAGTATCGAACGAACCAGTGTATGTTCCTTCCCCTCACGGTTTACTCCCGCAGAAAACTCACCAAGGGCCTGCTCAAAGACTGTGAACACAGAAACGGAGCGACGCCGGGAATCGGCTGAAAGAATTCATTACTACTCCCAACTCCATATAGTCCCTCCGCCACCCGAATTTGCTTCGCTTTCCCCCATCGCTGCCCTGGGCGGGAACTATCCTCCCAACTCGAATACAGCGGAGTCTAATTTGTTCACTCGCCTTGACGAGTTTGATGCAGTCGAGTTGGAAGACGAACTTCCCGGCATGCGAGGGGAACCTAACAAGAAAGTATACGAGGTGCTTCGCGCAGAAAATTTCACTCTCAAACGGGCCACCACGGAAGACAGCTTCGACTTCACTATTCGTCGCACTGAAAATCCATCCGTTCCCCGCGCTATTATCTCCGTCACTCACACCCGCCCTTACCACTTTGTCATGACCACCGCCTCTACTCGACTCCAACCCGGAATGGTTGTCACCAGCCATGGCACCATGGGATCTAACTGGATTATTGGCCATGCCAAAATGTACAAAGAAGGCACGGTTTTTGTGGAATGGGACAACAAAGCCGCAAAGAAGCTTATGATGGTTCAGATGGACAGGGAGTCGTATAATGTTCCCTTCTTTCAGCATGTTCGGGGACGGGTTAGGTCTTTCAACGCGAAGGTCCTTCGCAAAGCAGAGTAGTTTTGTTTCATATTATCGAATCTTGTAGATAGCAAAGGCAAATCCAGAAATCAACCGAGGACGGTTGAAGTTTGTTCCCCGCGGATGTCAGACTCCCATTAAAATGGTAGTCAGAACATGTTCAAAACAAGAAAAAGGAGCTGAATGGATCATTTCCTAGTTTACAATTCTAAGTGCTACTTTGCAGGCTACAACGATTACAGAAACTAATTTGGTTTCCATCAGATCGGCCATCAATTCATCATCAATCGCATCAGAGGGATCAAAAAGCCCCTAACTTGCGGCATTTCATTTAAAACCACTTGAAACCTCATCAAAGACAAGAGTCAAGAAGAGTCAAAAGAAGACTGAAGCTCTGACTCAGAAAGAGTCAGGAAGAGTCAGGAAGAGTCAGTAAGAGTCAGTAAGAGTCAGTAAGAGTCAGGAAAGCTGGGCTTCTCCGTGACTAGGATGAAACAAGTGGCCCAAAAAGGAAATACTAAATAGTATATAAGGAGCTCTGATTCCACTAATGAAAACCAGTTTTCCCCCTTCAAATCTCCCTGCCAGGAACAACTTTTGTTCCTCTAAGCCCCTCTGAGTTGCCTGAAACCGTAGGTTGTGCATTCCTAAGCTACAACTACACCCCAGAAATACCCCTGAGTTACCTACCTGCCTGCCAGAAGCCCGTCAGCGTCGTCTGATTACATAAGCCACACCTGAGAATCCACTGAGAAATTACCCGGAACCCAGGAATAAGGAATTCCTGAAGAAGAACTTACCGCGACACCCAGGAATACGGAATTCCTGCAGAAATCTTGCCAATCCCTTCGATCGGTGAGCAGAGTTATTTCAGTCAGTTACGATAAAATTTGGTCACACCTGACAGTTTCTATCACTCGATCTACACAGTCAGATTCCCCGCGGACCTACAAACCCATCAACTACCTAAATAGTTTGACGGAGAACTTCAATTGAAATAAGACGTACATCAAATCTACTTCGGAATAAGACCCCACCAAGAAGCCACTTGGATAACGACACTCCAGTGTAAACTTCTTTGCTACCCAACTCGGTAGTAGCTGACACCGGCTCGGTCCAAGCGAACACAATAGGCCGGATTGGGTCTGCTTGCGACACAACAAACTCCTCGATCGGGAAATCCAAACAATAACAGAGAAACCGATCTTGCGGCGAGGAACAAAAGAAGATCAAATTGGGAAGAATTAAACTAGTCGCTGCATATGGGGTTCGTGAATACGGAAATCCTTGTGGTCCTCGACATCTGGGGCGCCGATCAAGAGCGCGTCCCCCGCCGCGGATATCTTCAGCGGGGTATCCCAAGCAAAAGGGCGCCACACTCCGACGCCGTCCTCCCGAAGATGCCGCTGAGGATACTTAACGTCGTCTTGAGTGAAGCCGACGGCCGCAAGCGCCTCTGCATGGTCGCACAAACGCACACGAAGGTCCTCGCGCGGGTAAAGGACAATCTGCACAGGCTCTGCGCCTTCCTGTAAAGAGGAGTGTCAGAATTTGCGAAAGAAGGCCAGACACAACCGCGTATCGCACCTTGGTCCATATCATGGTGGGTATCTGGGTGTGGAAGTCCAAGAAACGATCAGAGACGTGGTCGGCGGCCCGGCGTAGGAGCGACCGATCCGTGTAACGTAGCTCGGGCGGGGGAGAAACATCGCGGGTCAGGAGGTGCGGCATGTGAAGGTGAAAGTCAGTCGCCTGGGTGACGCCCTTGCGACCGAGCAGAAGTGTGTCGCCGCGGCCGGATACTCGCAACGGGGTGTCCCAGTTGCAGCGCCACCAGGTACCGCTACTCTCTCCAAGGTACCAGCGGTATGGCATCGCGTTCTCTTGCTGCTCGAAGCCGACTGCTGCGAGGGCAATCTTGTGATCCGAAAGGCGTACTCGTAGGTCTTCGCGCGGGTAGGTGATTATTTGAACTGGGGCCTCTTCGTTCTGACTCTATCGTGAGCAAGATTCGAAAATTTAATATGAAAACGACGAACATTAATCCAGATGATCGTCGTGATGGGTGTGTCGAAATCGAGAAAGCTATCCGCTGGAGCTTTGGTTCTTCTGCGCAGCGCTGATGCGTACGTGGGCGGGCGATGTGGGGTGGAGTGCGCGGGGCGTAGAGTGTCAACTTTGGGCATATCGGCTGAGTGGATGCAGGATTGCGGAGGGGAGCAAGGTCCCCTTTTAACGCCTGCGCTCTCTTGTCTTGTACGCCCTTTTGTTCTTGCTTTGACCAGGGCTTTGACCATTGATGATACTCTTGATGAGTACCAGTGCGCGGGAGTGCGCACAAGAACGGCGTAACGACCGACACACAGTCAAAGTCTACCTCGACGCATAGTCGAAGCCTGCCCGGACCCATAGTCGACGGGATGGTGGTGGTTTGGGAAGAGTGAGGGTCGATCTGATCAATGATCCCTCGGCCGTGACGCTGATGCAACACGATCACGTGGGGCATGGAGCGCGATCTGGCGCATCGCAAATCCGACAACTGCTTGATGCTGAGCTTCGTTTTTTCGCGCAATTGTTCTTTCAAAAGGACGAATTGATGTTTAAGATGGCATGGAAGGCATTGATTAAGAGTAAAGATGCGCGAACCAATTGTTCGTCGCATGACCCCTCGAAAATGAACTCTACCATGCTGAGCTTTGTTTTTTCGCGCAATTGTTGTTTCACAAGTACCAGTCATGTTTAAGATGAAATACAAGCCATTGATTATGAGTAAAGATGTGCGACTCGATTATTCATCGCCTAACCCCTCGAAAATGCCCTCTATCAGGCCGTTGTCCGGGGTTCTAGCGTCTCGACCTGAAATTGAATTCAAGTCAGCGAGAGAGGCAAACGAGAATAATACCAGCGAACCGTAGTGCATTTCTTGTAGATCTCGGCGAAGGTCGAATAGCCCAGGGCATTCCCAATCTTGCAATCCCTCCCGCCTATAGATAAGGATAGTTCCGCAGTGAGAGATATCGATCCGGCCAAGAACGCGCGAGTCCGCAGTGAATGTGTCGCCATTCAGTTCATAACGCTCATACATTGTCGGGTGCGCCCCGCCGGCGTTGCTGAGACCAAACAGGGATGTGGTATCGAAGGAGAACCGACGGCGATCGGGGACACACACGCGCTCGCAAATGGCAGGGACATATGGCTGTCGCGCTCCCGTCAAACATTGTAAGGGGAAAATCAACTGACGCACCTCCATAAAAAGGTGCACCGTTATCTCACGGGGCCCCGTAACAATCCCAAGACGCTCCTCCAACTTGCCGAGCAATCGTAGCCTCTGCTCGCCGTTGAGATTAGTGTCCCAAAAAGTCATGATCTTCGCCATCTCCTGTCGTTCAACGGCGCTGAGGTTGGTGAGCCAAGTGACACGTCGGGGGCCGCTGCCGCTGGGGTCGGGATCAGCCTGAGCGCAGACTGAGCACTGACAAGATTTGGTGAGACAACGCGGGATATGAATTTGAGCGGGACTGACATCGACCCAGGTGTAGACATCGCAGAAGCGCGCGCTTGAAATGTCCATATCGAAGAAACACACGCAGCCATGAGCGCACGTTAAAGGGTGATCCGAAAGACGAGGACGAAGATGGCTAGGCATGGAGTGGAACAACAGCCGCCTCCGAGTTGAGGAGGAGTTGATAGGCACAGGGATAGGAGATGGACGGAAAGCAGGTAGCATAGTCGTAACAGGGGTGTTTGTGAGAGCAGGCGAAGAAGTTGGAGGTCCAAAAGAGCTGGCCGCGTTTATAAGTCGTGGAAATCCAAGCGTCTCGCTTGGACAGACAGTCCAAGGTCCAAGCGCGGGCCAAAGCTCGGTCTAACAATTAGGTCCAACAATAACGGACCGGCGCCCAACGGTCCAGCAAATGCGCGATACATAGTCGAGCGCAAAAAGCGCAAAAGTCAGAGAAAAGTTCACGCTGGACGCAGAGTCTACAGCAGGTGAATCCCGGACCCATAGTCGACGGGACATGGCGGTGGAGGACACGACAGCGGCGGATCAATTCGGCCCGGCACAGCCTTGATTACGCAGTCCGCAGGTCACAACGTCTTGTCTCTTCCCGTATTGTCCATGGCTGTCATTGCGCCTCCAGCGCTTGCTCCACCCCGCTTTGACTGTGTGTCAGCGGAAGATCTGACTGTGCGTCGATCCACGCGAACCGCCGACTCGGCGGCTCTCAAGCAGAACGGCATCGTCGATGCCCACGACGGCCCCAGCAATCACTACGGTTATCCCTTCTGCCAAGCACGGTTCTTTCCTGGCGCGTCCTTCCCCAGCTTGCAAAACTACGAGTACGACCGCACGAAGTACTATTATCTGGCCACGCACTTGGGTGAGGGGCGAGTTTTCACAGACGAGTAAGTTCTCGCCTTCATTGTTCCATGCATCGTGCTTACCTTTATTCAGGAAGGACTGCGATATCTTTTTGAGGCTTCACCCGTGCGCCAGCGTGGTGAAGCGCATGGGTTTATACTCGCTCGGGGACGCTATCGCCCAGTGGTGCCTGGGGCACTGTCATAAGATGCCTCAGCGCCATTCCCTGCGTGCCAAGCCTTCATCACGACTCCCTATGACCTGACGACGTACAATCATGGCGTCCAGCAATCCAGATACCCGCGCGGCCCTGCTTGCGAGCACGAAGCAGCGGTTATCACCCTCAGCAAGAGCAGATCCAAACCCAAGCGCGTCCAGGGGACCGCTGCACGTACTTCTGGCGTCTCGCGCGCCCATACCGCTGCGCCTGCGACCGTCTCGCGCTCCCGCACCACCGCCGCGCCTTATAAAGCTACCTCCTCTTCCAAAACCGCTTTGCCGCGTGTCGCCACCGCCACCGCTGAGGTCACCTGCGGCGCCCCTCGTCAGTACATTGGCAAAACCCCGCCCTGCTCGCGGCCGTTGGCTGCCAATGCATCTGTCTCTGGCGGGGGGTCGGCTGCCCCAATTGCGCCGGCTACTCCAGTCGCGTCGGGCTCCGGAACTGCGGCCGCAGCTGACCCGTGGTTTGTAACGTCTGAGGGGGAGATTTTCCGCGGGGTGCAAGTCATTCCTCCCATTCGTCTTTTTGATAGACTAATCACCCGTCTACAGCGCCCACGCAGAAGCGGCGGCCGCCAAAACGAAGGATATCAAGTTCAAAATCGTCCCTGACTTGAAGGCTGCCCTCGCCTGGCATGATTCGCACACGCGCTCGCTGGTGTAATATTTCCAATATCTTGTGACACATCTACCCACCTACGAATACTTACTTGTCGCGCTGTGTACATTTACCTACGTATACCGTTACTTCTTTGTCGCGCTATGTACACTCAACTAAATGAAGACGCATCTTTCACCTCACCAGACTGACCGATCAACTGAGAAAAATCGAATTTTATTTGACTTGGTAATCTGGGTTCAATACCGTTGACGTTTGACTTCACCAAACTGAGTGATTGACTGAGGCATTTGAATTTTATTTTACTTAAAATCAGCGTTCGGCACCGTTGATACTTGCAATCGCAATTCACACAAGAAAATCGTTCACAAACTAGGTTCATTCATAAGCATAGACTAAGTATTCAACATCTGAGCAGGTAGGTATACAAGCATTATAGTATCTCAACGTCGGAGTCATCAGAGTCCGATGGAATCTCGATAACGCAGCCGGACGACGATGACGGGATAATCCATGGCTTTGACGCAGTTCCAACAGGCGAGGAGGGCGGCGCGGGGGAACCGACGGCTGAGGGCGGCGCGGGGGCAGCGACAACCACAACAGGTGCCAGCCGGAGTTTCTTGGCGGCTGAAGGGGATTCCTGGCTGGCCGGCGACTCTTGGCTTGCCTTTCGTTTGGTGCGGAGTTGCGTCCCACTACCAATGATGGATGCGGTGGTTGGGAATTTCACTGGCGATGACGACGAGGACGGCTGCGGAGACGAGAATGCCATGGATGACTCTATGAAAAGTTGAGCGTTGGGGGTAGTGAACCCGACAAAATCCGCACCTTGCTTCTCCCAGCCCACCAAGTCACGAGCGCGCTCCTCCCATTTGCGACGAAGCCAGGATTGGCGTGAAACCCAGGATTGACCTGATACCAGCTTGCTTTGGAGGAAAACGAGGAGCCCCCCGCGTCCAGTGAGGTCGATGGTGTCGGGGACCGGCACATACTTTTCATCGGTCACGACGTAAAAGTAAAAGGTGGCTTTCGACAAATGCGTTGGAAGCGCGTAGTCACGGAACCGGAACGCTTGCATGTTGGGCACGCAGAGCATAGCATGATACGGGTTTGTCTCATGCGTGTGGAATATCGTGATGCGGAGGTGGCAGACTACACACAGATTAAGGAGAGGCGTTGTTATATAACTTGATACGCACCCCGAGTTCCATCCTCCAACGTAGGAAATAGCATTGGGAGACTTTCTTCCGTGGGACAGAGATCTGTGCGAAGCCAGAACGTCAGACACGAACAGCCAGGAAGATGGAAAGTGAACGCTTACTGGTATCGTCATACTCGCCATCGGAGTTGCAGTCGTCACTTTCAATTCGCTGGTTCCATTTGCGATCTGGTTGTGGCAATTCGTCTGTAAGATATGAGCTTATGAAAGGCGTTCTTCAGAAACAAGATAAGCTCACCGATGTCGTACACGACCTCAGGATCCTCGGGTATGTATCCTGTGTCAATGCGCTCCAGAATAACCCTAGCGGTCTCGAGTTCCGAAGCTGTCAGCGTAGACAAGGTTAGTACAGGAAGGGAAGCGCAAAACAACACACGTACAAATCCATGCAGCAGCAGCGGGGGGCAGGGGAGTGGATGGTCCATCGAAGTAGTACTTCGCTATGGCGCCGTCAAGTTTCTTGAAGTATTTGTTAAGTTTCCGGGCACCGTCGGCTTGGTTCTTGAATTTGTCGCGGAGCGTCAGGAGTTTCTCGACCTGCTCCTTCCCCAGAGAGAATCTTCCGTATTGGGTGGAGCATCTCTGGCCGAGAGCACCATGGTTGGCTGCCAGAGCGTCGGTCGGTCCTGGACAACGCAAGGAATATGTGCCGATTGCGGAGATGAGTCCCTCGCCGTCCTCGAATTGGAAATAATGGCGATGGCCGTAGGGACACCGGGAGAAGGTGAAGTGGGATCTGTTGAGAGCCGCAGCTAGCTCCATGAGCATGCGAGCCTCGGCAGAGGGAGGAAGTTTGACTTCCAGATCCTCCAGGCATGTGGGGATCAAAGGCGGGGAGGGGGTGCGAGATGCTGGATCGGTCATGTTGCTGGTACGTAGAGAGCGAATTGGGGTCTTTTTAAGGGAAGGAGCTGCCCAAGCGACGTGGAATGAATCGCTTTGAAGGTCCAAGCGTATTGTTCAGCTTTGACCATTAAGAGTTGACAGTCCGTGGAGTTTCTCTCGTGCGGGAGCGCGCGACACATAGTCAAGCGGCCTGGTGGAGAATCATTGTCTCAGACGCAGAGTCTGAGGCCCGGACACAAAGTCGACGGGACGTGGTCGAGGATGAGGTGAAGGATGCGGCGGATCAATTCGCCCCGGTACAGCCACCACGTGTCGCGCCGGCAATCTCCCTCTTGTCTCTTGTCTCAGACTCTCACCACCGTTATTGTCCATGGCTGACTTTGTGTCGCCATGTCCGCTTCGACTTTGCGTCGGCGGCCGATCTGACTGTGCGTCGATCCTCGGCAATACCGATCTCCTTGGCCCAAGCGATCGACACAATAACTGCACGCATGCACAATTGGGTCTCATCGTCAAAGACATATAATGCCGGTTCGCATACTCTTGTGGTCTCTTCCCTAATCTAATTCTTTTCCTCTCGTGTTTCACCCTATGCCTCGTACAACTTCTGGTTCAAAGTCGCGTCGGTCGCGGCAACGAGGCGCTATCGCAAATCCAGCTTTGGGCAAGAGAGCTCCGCGTGCTCGTGTAGCGGCGATGATGTGCGCCTGGGAGGCTGCTGGTGCGTTCAACTCCTTCGCCCACATTGTTCCTTTGTACTTAGAGGCTTCCCATTCAGTGCCCGCCGACCAACACGATGATCCAGCGATGATACGTTATCTTGCTGCTGGTATGTTCTTGTTGTCTTGTCGGCAAGTTTGGAGGGTTCATCATATCAATGCATTCGTAGCTCAAGAATTCCAGGCCGAATTTGGATACCCCTTCTCCGGCGGCGATGGCTGGGACCCGCACTTCAAACGTATGGCTTTCCACGCCTCAGTCGCCAAGGCCCTCCGTCGCCGGTTCGATCATGACGTCCAGAAGATTGAAGCGGAGATGTCGAAGCCGCGGTACACATGCATTGTTTGCAACCCCTTCTCTGAGGGGGATCCCAGGCGTGAAGATCTTGAATTGAAGCGTACGTATCTCTGTCCAATCTCTACATACGAAGTGTTTATCACCCCCAGCAGTGCGGCAGACCAAACTTTTTCACGAGGGAGCTGACGCCGTAGCAAGGCTGCCCGCTTCCACCAATCCACGCTTTCCGTGAGTCTGAGGGTTCCGCGTAACCCGAATGGATACTATGATAGTGAGTGGAGTCATAATGTCGTGCAAGCTGCGAGAGCTCAGTATTAATTCGAAGTCGTCTTGCTGCGAGATATGCTCGCGATGCGTTACTGATGACGCGCCTCCGAACAATATTTCTATCTTCTTGTACGCCTGGCCGAACGAAATAAACCCCCTTTTTCTTTCCGATACATGTTGCCAAAGCACACAATAAAATCGATACACCCCCACTCCTGAGGTACAGTTGTTCACCAAGAAGAAGTACATTTATTCGTCAAGAAGAATTCTCGTTGGCTGCTCGCCAATCCGACGCATCCAGTATTCGATAATCAACCCCACAACCTCCACGCCGCCCGAGATCACCTCGGAAAAATGCTCACGATGGCGGACTCCGCAACCGCGACAAGGATACGGGACGCGCTTTGCCCCCATCTCCCACAACGTCAAATGGGTCAGTCGCTCTAGTACGCATAAAATACATGTTAAATATTGGGAGTAAAGCATACCTATGAGTTTTGGACGCGACGTTTCATAGCAGAACACCCAGCCAATGGGCTCGTCGACACAATCGAGCTCGTAGTCGAGCTGGCGCTCCTCCAGGTCTACAGCTTGTCCGACCTTAATGTCCACCCAATCCAACTGCGCCACAGGAACATTCGGGGCATCGTCGAGAACCTCCCAGTTGGGGCGCCTGTGGGTGTACACGAATCCGGGGCGCTCTTTGTAAGGGCGTAGGTTGACATAAGCCTCGGCGGCTTCGATCGGTGCGCGCGAGGCAAGGCGGCAGCTACGGAGGTAAGTGCACGCACGGTCCACATTCGAAATACTAATACTTACAGCGCGCCCAGCATCTTCTTTCGTGTTTCTTCCACCAAGCTGGGCCGCGAAAGGGTCCATATTGTGAGGCATCTGACTGGGACACCTCGGAAGACGGAAGAAACGAATAAAAGCACTTACAGTGGTTGCAGTGCTTGAACGCAGAGTCCAAGAACCCGACGCAAAGTCAAAGGAATAAGTTCTGGGAAGTTACGAATCCCTTGTTGCGGATCCGGTTCGAAGAGGAGCCCAAGAACCGCGCTATGGATATTCAGAGAACACAGAAGAACTGAATAAATCACTTACAGCGGGCGCCAAAGCTAGAGAAGATTGGGTTTCAGTCGGGCGCAGAGTCCGAGACCCCGACACAAAGTCAAAGGAAGGGGATGAGTGCAGATAAGTAACGAATTGAGTGAACGAAAAGACGATTGACTTACTTTGTAGCGGAATACGAGTGGGCGGATAGGATACGAAGTCCGCGAATGGACTGGCTACGAATGGTCTACTGAGTACTCGACAAGATGAAACACGGTAGGGCCGGACGCTTCGCATTGGGTTTCCTCGGACGCAAAGTCCAAGCCCTTGACGCAAAGTCGAAAGGAGAAGTTCAGGTACTAAGGTAAGGCAACGGATTGGGAATGCGACGGATATTAACTTACCTCGCAGCGGGAAACCAGTCGGTTCAAAGCAAGTCACCCACACCGATGCCAGATTGAGACCGACGGAGTCGAAACTGTCAAGCAATATCTATGAGTCCTCGTGTTGTCGGAGCGAGAAAAAAAAATCCACGTACCCCTTGGTAGGAAAATGAGTGGGCTTATACGTGGGGAAGTGAAGGGGATGCACCGATTTCATCGGCAACAGCGCAGAGAGATGGAGACGAACACTGCCAGCCTCACCGTTACCGAGAACATCTTTCTTTTCTTTTCGAATAGAAAAAATCTTCAACAAAAGATAAAACCTCATGAACAGTCCTACTTATGCCAATTTAAATAAACTTGTCTTTTGCCTTTGCGGGTTGCGATTCTGAGGCGCGTCGGATCATGTGATCGTGGCAAGCACAACACATACAACAAAAGACACCGCATATCAGGCTTGTCATCAACCTCTCACCCGCCTCCGCTGTCGACTTTGTGTCCAGCCTCTGCTGTCGACTTTGCGTCCAGCCTCCGCTGCCCACTGCTTAACTCCTTCATGCGCTACCCAACAAGCCGTGGGGACTAACTGCTATTTCAAAGTGGTGTTGCGGGAACTACTAGCGATGCGTTTGCTGACGCTGCGTCTCGCCACATCATGTTTGTGTTATTGTACAACTGTCCCAATGCGTTCAAATTCAACTTCGTTCTTGTTTCAAAACATACACCTGTGAAGTCCAGCAGCCCTACCAATATACAAACACCTGCAAACTACATAACATTTACTCATCAAGAAGAATCCTCGTCGGTTGCTCCCCGATTTTTCGCATCCAATACTCGATAATCAAAGCGACTATTTCCAATCGCCCGACACCGCCTCCGAGAAATGCTCGCGGTGGCGAACTCCGCAACCTCGACAAGCGTACGGGACGCGCTTCGCTCCCATCTCCCACAAGGTGAGATGAGTCAATCGTTCTAGCGCAAATACAATGTTATTAAATAAGGACGCGATGAAGGGACTTACCGATAAGTTTGGGACGCGAGGTTTCGTAGCAAAAGGCCCAGGAAATAGGCTCGCCCACGCAAGTCGACTCGTAACCCAACTGGCGGTCCTCCATATCTTCCGCTTTCCCCACTTTGATGTCTACCCAATCCAACTGGCCCATCGGAACGTTCGGCGCATTGTCGAGGACTTCCCAGTTTGGACGCAGGTGTGTGTAGACGAACCCCGGGTGTTCTTTGTACGGACGGAGGTTTAGATAGGCCTCTGCGGCTTCGATCGGTGCGCGCGCGGCGAGGCGGCAACTGTGGAGGTAAGTACACGCACGGTCCACATTCGAAATACTTACAGCGCAGCCATCATATTCTTTCGTGTTTGCTCCGGCAAGCTGGCCGGGAAAGGGTCCATGTTGTGAGGCATCTGAACTGTCGTCTTGCCCCGTCGTGAAATCAGGAGAAACACGAAAAACTCACTCGCAGTCGGCGCAAACGGTAAAGAGTTCACTCGGACAGAGAGCAAGAACGGCCACAAACTGCTCAAAGGTATTTCGGGAAGACGAGGGATGAATGGAAATCACTTACAGTGGGTGTCAAACGGTGGGCTAGATTGAGATAAATTCGGACGCAGAGTCCAAGACCCCGACACAAAGTCAAAGGGATGGGATGAGCTCAGATAAGTAGCGAATTGAGAGATGAACCTGAAGACGATCGACTTACCTTGTAGCGGAAGCCGAGTGGGCGGAGAGCTCAGATAAGTAAGGAATTGAGGAATGAACCTACAGACGATTGACTTACCTTGTAGCGGAAGCCAAGTGGGCGGAGGGCGGATGGATGGGATACCAAGTATCAAACTCGAAAGAAGAAGATAAGTCAAGGTGAGGAATCCACCGAAACTGAATGAAACGACAATTAACTTACCTTGTAGCGGAAACCTGTCAGCTCAAACCAAGTCAGCCAGACCGACACCAAGTCGAGACCGACGAAAGAAAGAAAAAAAGAAAAAGAGTCAGTAATTCACGTACCCCTTGGGAGGAAAATGAGTGGGCTCAGAATGTGCCAACATCTATTGGCGAAAGCGCAGAGAGGTGGAGGTAGGCTGCATTGAATAACAGTTGAACAGCGAGGAACATCATCTTTTTCGTTTCCACTAGAACTACATTTCCATAGCAGCACCAGAATATATAGAACTGCGCACATCCACAGAATTAGCTACCGGAATTTGAATATTATACACTTGTCCTTTTGCCTTTGCGAGTTGCAGTTCTGGGCATGGGGAGACGCGTTCGATCATGTGATCGTGCCACGCACAACAGACATCAACAAATCACACCGCATCTTAGGCTTGTCACCCAACTATCACCCACTTCTGCTGTCGACTTTGCGTCCAGCCTCCGCGTCGGGTCTGCGTCCACTGCTTAACTCCTTCATGCGCTACCGAACGATCATCAACTTCTCACCCGCCTCCGCTGTCGGCTTTGTGTCCAGCCTCTGCTGTCGACTTTGCGTCCAGCCTCCGCTGTCGGGTCTGCGTCCACTGCTTAACTCCTTCATGCGCTACCGAACGATCACCCCATGTCCGATCGGGCGGGCGGCTTTTGTCTTTTGTCTCTGTTGTCCTCAGGTATTGTGTCGCGCATCTGATGTGGTCCATTTGCTGACTTGCAAGTTTAACGCGTCATTTGTTATCTGAATGCATTGTAACCCCTTCTCTGAGGGGAATCGCAGGCGTGAAGCTCTCAATTGGAGCGTGCGTATCTCTGGCCAATACCTAGATGCGAAGTACTTATGACCCCAGCAGTGCGGCAAACCAAACATTTTCACGAGGGAACCGACGCTCCCCGCATCCATCAATCCACGCTTTCCGTTGAGTCTGAGGGTTCCGCGTAACCCGAATGGATACTATGATAGTGAGTGAACTTGACATTTCGCTTACATGCACTTGGAACTAATTTCTATCGCGAAGTCGTGTTACTCCGGGAACTACTAGCGAATCGTTACTGACGTTGCGCCCTGCCACATCATGTTTCTGTTATTCTACAACTGTCCGAATGCGTTCAAATCAAACTTCATTTTTGCTTCAACGAGAATTTCTGAGAACATACACTTGTCAAGTCCAGCAGCACACAATATACAACCATCTACATAATGTTCAATCATCAAGAAGAATCCTCGTCGGCTGCTCCCCAATTTTCCGCATCCAATACTCGATAATCAAAGCGACTATTTCCAATCCGCCCGACACCGCCTCCGAAAAATGCTCGCGGTGGTGAACTCCGCAACCCCGACAAGCGTACGGGACGCGCTTGGCTCCCATCTCCCACAAGGTGAGATGAGTCAATCGTTCTAGGGCACATACAATGTTTATTAAATAAAGACGCGATGAAGCGACTTACCGATGAGTTTGGGACGCGAGGTTTCGTAACAAAAGGCCCAGGCAATAGGCTCGCCCACGCAAGTCGACTCGTAACCCAACTGGCGGTCCTCCATATCTTCCGCTTTCCCTACTTTGATATCTACCCAATCCAACTGGCCCATCGCCAGGTTCGGCGCATTGTCAAGGACTTCCCAGTTGGGACGCAAATGTGTGTAGACGAAACCCGGGCGTTCTTTGTACGGACGGAGGTTTAGATAGGCCTCCGCGGCTTCGATCGGTGCGCGCGCGGCGAGGCGGCAACTGTGGAGGTAAGTGCACGCACGGTCTACATTCGGAATACTTACAGCGCGGCCATCGTCTTCTTTCGAGTTTCCTCCAGCAAGCTGGCCGCGTAAGGGTCCATGTTGTGAGGCATTCGGTTCAAGAGCGCGCTATGGGTATTCAGAGAACACAGAAGAACTGAAGAAAAATCACTTACAGTCTCGGGCGCAAAAGGTAGAGACGATTGGAATTCCCTCGGGCGCAGAGTCCGAGACCCTGACGCAAAGTCAAAGGGAGACAAGTTCAGGCAAGTAAGGAAGTATGAGCAGAAACGAAAAGATGCTTACCTGGTAGCGGAAGATGATTCGGTTTGAGCAGAGTCCAAGACCGCACACGAAGTCCCTATGGGTAGTTCGAGAACCAGAAGAAAGGAATAGAAATCACTTACAAGCGGGCGCGAAGGGTCGGCGGAGTTCAGATATGCTCGGACGCAAAGTCCGAGACCCTGACGCAAAGTCAAAGGGAGACAAGTTCAGGCAAGTACAAGAAGTAGGAGGAGGAGCGAAAAGATGCTTACCTGGTAGCGGAAGACGATTCGGTTGGAGCACAAAAGGCAGAAAAGTTCAGGTAAGGAACGACTTGCGGGAGGATCAACGAATACACGGAGACATACAGAGATCGGAGGACAGAACACAAGTTTTCTACTGATATCTCGGAAATACGGCAG
Organism: Mycena polygramma; assembly: GCA_029449255.1. Lineage (NCBI taxonomy): Eukaryota > Fungi > Basidiomycota > Agaricomycetes > Agaricales > Mycenaceae > Mycena > Mycena polygramma. The sequence goes on from JARKID010000022.1 coordinate 1,197,641, forward strand.
AAACGGAACGAAATTGCTGACCTTGCCCGCAAACGGTGAGAGGGACGACGAGCTAGGGTTTACTCAGACGCAAAATCCCAGAACTTGACGCACAGTCAAGGAGAGAAGTTCGGGAAAGTGACGAAATCGCGGGAGTAAAATGAAATGAAAAAAAGAGGATCGACTTACCTTGTAGCGGAAGCCGAATGGGCGGATGAATTCCAAGTCGAAAGGGAGAAGTTAAGGCAAGGTAAGAATTTGACCGAAATTGAATGAAACGGCGATTGACGTACATTGTAGCGGATACCAGTCAGCTCAAAGCAAGGATGACTACCCACACCGACACCAAGTCAATACCGACGAGCTCACAACTGTCAAGCAAGTCTCTACAAATCTTGTGTTCCTGGAGCGAGATAAAAAATACTGATTCACGTACCCCTTAGTAGGAACATGAAGGGAACTGAAGGGAATGTGCCGGTATGCATCGGTGAAAGCGCAGAGAGGTGGAGATGAGCTGCGTTGAAGAACGATCGAACAACGAGAAGATCTTTCTTTTATCTTTCTTTTCTTTCCAAATAGAATAACGTTTTCATAGCAGGAGCAAAATATAAAATCTTCCGCACATCCGCAGACCTAGGTTCCCGACTCGAGTCCCTTTGTCATTGCGAGTTGCAATTCTGACCATTCCACTGGCGAGCCGGACCATGTGATCGTGTCAAGGACAACAGACATCAACAAGTCACACAGCATCTCAGCCTTGTCACCAACTTATCTCCCACTCTGCTGTGGACTTTGTGTCCAGCCTCCGCTGTCGACTTTGTGTCCAGCCTGCGCTGTCGGCTCTGCGTCCACCGCTGAACTCATTCATGGGACATGTCGAGTCCCGAACGATCACCCCATGTCCGATCGGCGGGTCGCTTGAAGCTTTTGTCTTTTGTCTTTTGTCTCTTTTGTCCTCAAGTATTGTGTATTGCGCCATCAACACCGATTACGGAGGCTTTCGCATCACTTAAAGCCTGGGGATCTCTTGTTTTCTGCACCTCGACTTCCTCAACTCCAAGATGCCCGCTGCCGCAAACCCAGATGCACCGCCCCATGGTAAGCAACTGTTCTTGCTGGCCCTTTCCTCGCCCCTCATTTCAACCAGGAGACGCGGAGGAAATTGAACCCGCACCGCTCGAGCGTATGTGATTCCCTCCGTATAAACCACCCACCTTGGCTGAACTGAACACCGCAGTTATCGCGAGCCGCGATCCTGCAAATCAGGATCGCGCAGTTGAGGAGGAAGAGTTAGTGGCCGTTGAGTTGGCTAGTACGATCGACCGTTTGCAAGTGCTGGACGCCCAGCTAGCGGAAGCGCTCAAACGTATGTCGTTCTCTCTGCACAACATCTCAAGGCCTGATTTTCACGCGATATCAGGGAATGAGGAACTACCTCGTCGGGAGGGCTGGAACCAAGAGTTCGCCGACCGCTGGAACGAGCTGTTCCCTGGAGGGAATTGTAAGCGGCTGTTCCTCATATTACATTGTCCCGTTGATCACGCACCAGCAGATCTTATGCCCAAGCACCATCACCACGCACATCGGAACCAATGCCACTATGCCCCGCGTTCGCTTAACCATCACGAAACATGCGGGGAAGGGGTGGAGACTGGATGGCGCACCAACGCCAGCGCTCACCAAGCCCCATTTCAGCACTGTGCGTCGACCTGGCTTACATTGTGATATACAAACTAAAAGCCCACTAGTTGTAGACGGGGAACGGGCGGAACGTGAAGGGGCGGAGCTCAACCCTGCTGTTGGTTCAACGAGACAGATGGCTGAAGGCTCGCGCCGTATGTGAATAGTATCATCCTTCTCACTGCGACACTCAAATGACTTAGGGGATAACATTGACGACGGAAGCCATGATTTCTGGGCGCGGCGCGAAAACTCATCCCCAGGTCTTGTTTAATATGTCCCGATTGTCAAATACGTGTAGCGTCCGTCAACAACTATTTACAAGTTTACAACCCGTTTGTCGTCCGAGCCAATAGTTATTCCGCATGTTTGAATTCCTCACATATGAATGACTCGTTCTTCAATTGATAATAAAGAATCGGCCCTGTCAACCAACGTCTGGTAACCCAAGACGCGACGTGCACGTGAGCGTGAATGATGATCGTGATCACAATCAGATTCTAATCACTGACCACCACCACCACCCCCACCACGACAACGAGGGCGACTGTGTGTCGCCCTCTACGCTCGCGGCTCGACTTTGCGTCGTCGCGACCGCGCTCCTTCGCACTGCGATGCGACGCCCATGCTACGAATTGGGCTCGACTTTGCGTCGCCCTTGTTTCCTCATGCCACGTCGTCGATCGGGCTCAAGCGTCTTTTGTTCCAGGTGGCTTTTGTCCTCTTTTGTTCTCCCACTTGGATGATAACAAGCGCACAGAAGCTACAAAAGCCTCCGCCTATAGCGTCCTCCGCAGTGATTTCTTGCCTCCAACATGTCCGCTCCCAAACCAGATGGATCCCAAAGTAAGCCATTCGTTCTGAGATTCCATCGTTTTCCCGAACGCGCAGCAGATGCCCTTGTACTTTGCCTCGAAAACCGCCGCAGGTTCAAGCTGGTGCACGACCGCGGGCAAGTGGCCGTGGAAAGAAGGAACGACGAACTAAAGAAGATCCGCGAGCACATTCTCAAGCTGGACCTCCACCGCGGTGCGTCTGCGTTATTGCCGATACTCAATCTGGCTCACTTACATGCGAGCAGCCACGCTACTGCGCGAGAGTGCCACCAGACTCTACCATCATCATCTGCGTGCCAAGCTGGCCCACGAACGCAGGCTCATCGCCGCGGAAAGAAGGGATCCCAAAGTACTGAGGGCTCTCAAGTTCATAGTGAAATACCGCCGCGGTACGTTCGCATCAACTGCTATGCCCGATTTAACTGACATCTGAGCGCAGACCTGCAGACGCGTCACAACGAGCACCAGCACCCGGTCAAACTGACGTTCAACCGAGACTGCGTCTGCGGTTTCAAGGCCGATAAGACCATTCACGAACGACTTGAGGGCTCCCATCGTATGCCACTTTCATTCGATTGATCTGACTGGCACGACTGAATCGAATTAACTTAGATGATACAATTGCGGACGACGAAAACAAGTGCCGGGCTCTCGTTAAATACGTTGCTCTGCCCAACAGGAAACTGTAGCACCAATCCAAGCGGTAGATAGTTTACTTACGCGCTGTAGACCTTGCTTTCTTGACAATGTTTTTTACTCAATTTTGCGCCTCGCCCGTCTTGTTTGCCCGTGCGAAGAGGCCCTTGCAAGAGCCCTCCTTAGCCGCCGAGACCACTTGATCGTCGACAACAATAAGGTACGCGACTTTCAGCGGCCCAAGCGATTTTGCATACAAACTCAGACAGAAGACAAAACATGTGATGGAGGTCCAAGCTGCAGGCCCAAGCTGGCAGGTGAGACACAATACGTTGGATTCCCTTTGCTTTGTCTCACCGCCACATCTGTTCAGATATAAAAGCTGGGGGTTCGCCTGAATGTCCGCACCTCCACTAATTCACCAATCCTTCGACAATGACGACGAACGACTCCTCCGCCGAAGATACGCGTGCGCATGTCGGTTATGTGCCCACAGCCACAGCAAAAACTCCGCTGCAGCTCGCATTGGATGGGCTGGTTGCGGCGTACACTTCCGCCTATCCAGGAGGCGTTCTCACACCGCTGAGTATGCCGTGATACTCTTGCACTTGCTTCGTACTTACTTGGTTTCAGCGGCCGACAAGAATCAAGAAATCGAGGACGCGATCCAAGTTCTCCTCGACCTCGAGGCACCAAGTAAGCTTTGTTCCCTTCTGATGTTTCACAGGGAGCTCATTAGTCTCGTAGAGCTATCGCCGATACAGCCGACCGCCTCCAAAGGCCGCCCTCGAAGGCTAGATCTTCCCGTCGACACGGCCGCGCACCTCCAAGCCCCCTTTCCCCCTCCCCGTTGAAGGCGGTATCATCGGCGACCTCCTCCCTCAAGCGGAAGTTGAGCACTGGGCGGCTCGTCAGTCCTGGACGAAGGATTTCAGCTTGTGGAGGGTTGGACGGGATTCCAAGCGTCCGAAGCTTACCCGCAAGCCTTAAGACGGCGAGGTTGATACTGGTGGAGGATTTGGACGAAGAAATAGATAGCCTCAGATTCGGAAGAAGAGGCAAGTAATCAATCATCGTTTGTATCACATTTTATTACATTTTGAGAACGCCAACGTCCGTCAATTACGAACATCTTGCTTGTACTTATGTCAAATCCGCTATACAATATCTTTTGGATTGAATGGCCGATTGAAGATTTTCTGAAAAATCTATTCGCAAAGATAGTCTACCAAAGATAATAAAACGTCGAATGCAAACATGCACACACAGCTCCGCGTCTTGCCACTGACCACCATGCCACCGAGCACTCAAGGAATGTCCGTCGACTCTGAGTCCGGACCACAACGCCTCGGACTATGGGTCGGCGTTCAATGGGGGCAATGCTCCCTCCGCTTATCAGTTTCATGTAGGAATCGCCCGCCTATGAATCGTGAGCAAGATTCCTTTTCGACCGGATAGCGCTCACTCTGGATATTCTCTCCTACAGAAAGCAGCACGGGAGGGTTTCAGGAAACGCCCGGTCTGAATCTTACCAAGTACAAACAGGGGGATTGTGAGTACATCGTCAGCTTTCATCTGCGCAGCATCTGAAGTCGTGCATTTAGTGCCACTCGGGCCCTGGGACGGGTCAGTCGGCGCGTCATGCGCTTTGACGCGGAGCCCTATTTCGTTACGACAAAATGCGAATTATATTCCTGCGCCGCCGCTGAGCGAGAAGCAGAAAGACACGCACGAGCTCTTCGTCCGCGGCGGATCTGCGTTTTGGAGAGGACGACCCGACCCTGTGGCCGCAGAATTACAGCGCTCACCGGTGCCATCTGGGAGCCATCCGCAAGAAGCCCTTGGGCGACAAGCGCGAGGTCTCCATTATGTGGTGGAACCCCGGCGCCGATGACTTCCTCACCCCAGATTTGGACAGAACGGCAACGCGAGGCTTGGGCAAGCTAAGGAGCAACCGACTCGCCCAACTCGGAGCCCCAATTGACAAATTGTACGCGTCGTACAAGGACTACATGGCGAAAGGCGCCACTCGAAGTAGTCCTCTTGCCTCAATGGTCCAGCAGTTGCGCCTCGCATTTCGAACGTCTGCAATGTTTGCCGTGCCCCTTCCTCCAGATGGTGTCAAATGTCACCGCGGTTCAGCGCTTGTTTCTGGAGAGCGAGGGGATGCTCCGATACCTCGCCGAGTTTCAAGCCCTTGATGGATACGCCGTCGGACAGCCCTCCACCGGCTGCTCAGCACTGCGTGGGGGTGTTTACCACCGATCTGGCGATCGCTCAGCAGTTCAAAAGAGCGGGAATCCCTTATTGGTTGCTGAGACCGAGCTGGTACTTCGAAGCCTCCAAGCCGAAACATCCTGTCTACCACTACACCGTTGCAGAGCTCGGACGTACTCGAGGTCGCGCCCGCGCCAGACTGTCGGCGCCACAAAAACCAAGCCCGACCACCGATTCCAAGATCGACTTGATACACAGGCTCACCAGCACCATGGCGTGGTACAAGGACCCTTTTCAGTCGGCGGAGCAGGGCCAATCTGTCGCGGTGGATGCGCAGCAGGACTCGCCTTCGAAACGGCAACGATCCTTGTGAGTGATAATTTCATTGTATCCCTGCGCATCGATCTCACCGTACTCCTAGACCCCCGACCGTTGACTGCAAGCGCCGCGGGTCCTTCCGGCAGCTCCGGTGGCCCCAGTTCGTCTCCCCTTCGCCCGTCATCTGGCCGCGTCGGTAAGTTCGTACTGTCTCTGCGACGAGGATGACGCTCATGTCGTTTCAGACGCCGGCCCCGCTCGTTCCTCGACTTCTGCGCGCGGGAGCGGGGGGCGCGATAAAGTTTGAGCTCCTCGACGTGCCTGAAATGCCGCCCGCCATCGCCTCGTGGAAAACGGCGCTCAGACTGGTGGACGTTACCCGTCGAGCGCCCGGCGGCCTCGAAGTCTTCCAGGACCGGATACGTCTTACCAGAGCCGGCACTGGTGGTGTCGTCAGAAGACCCTGCCCGCCGTCAGACGCAGCTCAAACGCTTGAATTTGATCATGGACGCGCTGTTCTACCGGACTCGGCGACCACGAGGACCCGCGCGAGCTCCTGGGCAGCCAAGAATGGCGCGATGTCTTGCAAGGGCATGTTGCTGCAGGATCGGCGATGGATTCGAGTGGGGGGCAGAGCGACGGGGAATCCAGTGGAGGTCGTGGCGGTCGTGGCGGTCGTGGTGGCGGTCGTGGTGGCGGTCGTGGTGGCGGTCGTGGTGGCGGTCGTGGCGGCGGTCGTGGCGGCGGTGGCGGCGGTAGTCGTCGTCGCGGTTTTGGAGGAGTGTCGGCGGTTGCCAGACGTGCCGCCGGGATCCAAAACGTGCTCGGTGGCGCATTTCACGCCTGTGGCGTGAGCGACGCGGCCAGCGCGGTGTCGAGCGCCCTGAGTACCGCCCAGCCCATCACGACCGACCGCGCGCAGCAGCTTCCTGTGGCTCCTTGCGGAGAGCAACTTCCGCTTTGAGCTGCTTGCGCTCGATCGTCGCGCATCGACTATGGACCGTGGCGAGCTTTGTCGGGAATGTTTTGCAGGCGGGGTGCTGCTGGGGATGCCCCTTGCGCTTGCGGAAGAGGGCATGGCCTCCCCGTCGCTCGAGATGCGCCATCCCTTCGTCTTGCGCTTGGCACGGCTGATGGGGGCTTGGTATCCGCGCCCTCCGTCGTCGTTGATCGCAAAGGCTCAGGATGACAGGGGACTGGAACTCGACGGAGATGGAGCAGCTGGAGGATCATGTCGCTCAGAACTACACGCAGACATTTTTCTATTACTTCGGTCGCGCCGCCCGTCGTGCCCATGCGCCTCCTCCCCGTAATGCAATATTGATACGCCGCTTCGAATCCTACGATATCTACGTTACTTCCTTACCTGCTATATCGTGTTAGTGTAGTGTAGTGCCCTGCCAGGGCCTACTGTATAATACTACGAAGAATCAGTGCACTTGGCACTTGTAGAATAAATCACGGAAATGTATATTTTTTGCTTATTCCCTTTTTGGATGTGTGAAGGCTTTTGGTAAAGAGTGAACAACAAATGTCGTGTCTTGATTTCTGCCTCGACTACCTCGACTGTGTGTCGGTAGCGCTCAACTACCTCGACTATGTGTCGGTAGCGCTCGACTGTGTGTCGACAGGATGACCATGCGTCTGTCCGGCTTGCTCATTGAGCTGGCCTTGAATGGCTGGGGGCATCGGCAGTGGGTATCATTTCCTAGCTGGTGCGTCTTTTTATCTCCTCATCTCCACATATTTTGACCCACGATACTGCACTACAGGGTGCAGCAAGCATTGGTTCCAATCTCCGCAATACCGGGCTCGAAAAATCGTCACGACCGTCGAGGCTCAGCGGGCACCGCAGAGACTCGATGGACTGCTATTCGCAGAGACTCGAGCGTCGTCGCCGAGGCTCAGCGTCGTCGGACAGCGCGTGGATGGACCTGGGCGTCGGTTTATTGTTCGAGCTTTGACGGGTGAGATCCAAGCGCATCTCTGACTATTGATCATCTCTGACTTATTGTCCAGCCACAATAAAACGCACCTCGCTTTGACCCCTCCCAAGGCTTAAAGCAAGAGGCGAGCGAGATCGCACTGAACGCAATGCCCGAATCCCCACTTCTCGTACTCGCCAATCCTCTGCCTTGGCGCGACGGAGCCCCGCCTGTGCCTCTGTCCCGCAGTGGATCGCCGCCTGTCGCTAGGACTTCCGAGCGCGCGCATGTAAATCTCGGGCGCCGTAACTCACCTCCACCGTTATCAACGCGTGGTCGTAGCCCACCCGTACCACCGTCAACCTCCTCGCCAATGCAGTCCTGCGGTTCCGCCGTCGCCTCCGCCCCTCTCCCGCTCCGGTGCTCTCGTCCGGTCGGCATGGCAGCCCCGCTGTTCCGCCGACACCACCGCCCACGCCGCCACCGTCTCCAGCCGGAATAGAGGTGGATGTGTCGAATCCGGTAGCAGCGGTTTGCTGGACAGAGGTAAAGTACTTTCCTTCTATTGCTTAAGTACCAGCTAACGGAACTGCAGAAGGGCTCAGTGCCAACCAGACTCACGGTGTATCCGCGCGCCGACTGGGGCCTGAGGCTGGCAGACAATAAAGTCTCGTTGGGGGCGCATTCCTTCGAGATGGGAACACCGTGCAGCGCTTCATCCCGGTTCGTCGAGCAATCGCACGACAGGCAAGGGTTGGTGGTCGACCGTCAAATGGGACAGCGCCATTCCCGTCCGCCGCGGTTGTACAATACTTTCTACGTTACCGGGGCGTTTCCGACCTTATTGACTGGGAGGAACATCTTTCGCACCTTACCTGATTTCGTCTGTGTTTCAGTTATTCTGCATACACTGTTCTTTACGCTACCCTCGTTTGCTATTGACTGTAATTGTCGACATACCATATGCTATCGTAACTGCACTTCTCGAGGCAATTCTTCCCTTATTTTGGTATCTGTCCTGACCCCATCTCCTGCGGCTCCTTGAGCGTGGGGTTTGGCTCGACCGTGGAGGGCGCGTTCTTGCGGGGCGGGGGAGAGCTCTGCGGGAACGACTGCGCAGGGCGGCGTGGTCGGCGCGTTGTACGGGCCGAAGGAGCGCCTGCAGGATACTGCGTTCTTCGCCTTTTTTTTTTTTGACGTGTTCGAGTCCACGGTACCGCGAAGACGGATCAGATCCCGTCACGTCATCCCACTCCTGCCTCTCTCTTTCATGGACGATGTCGACTTTGGGTCCATCGATATGGGCTCGACTGTGCGTCGCTCAAACGAATCCGGGACGGGGTATATGCCTGGTACGTGGTCAAATGTGGCCCACTTCACGCGCTGACTCCACTTACAGTGCGCCTCGTCGCCCACGCCCACTTGAAGGAGCTCAATTTGTTTCGCTCCACCTTCGACGACCACACTTGGGCTGTGCGCTCCGTTTCCCGGCCATGATTACCTTCTACCCGTTCTATTCCACCTTATATTCTACTTATTCCATCACCTCCTTGTTCCATCCACCTACTTATCCATCGCTCTGAGCCCATTTTTCGCCTTCCGCTTCGTCTTTACCGTACCATTCATCATTCTTATTGTTCGTTTCGGCTGGCCAATGCTCCTTGTTCGCCCACTGTCCTATTGTATTTTCCCAGTGGCGCGAGGGTCAAAGCATGTAACAAAGAACGCTTTCTTATAACAACCTTTCTCTCTTCTTTCTCCTCTCCGTTCTCTTACATCGATATCTACGCCTCGTTACTCACTCAACTCAATGTCCGACGAGCCACGAAAGCGACGTTCAAACTGGAAGGCGAACAACGCAAGTTCGTGGACGAATTCCTACCAAAATTTCGCGACTATGAGCGCACATTGGAGAACCAGTCAGGCGTCAAAGGGCTTAAGAAGAACTGGGTCCTCAACAATGTCGCGCCGCCGTTCATTAAGAAGTTCACACCCGAAACCGACTACAGACTGGACGACGTTCGTGAGGTTAGTGTTCAGAACGCAGTGGCATGACTCAAACTGACATGGCTTTGGATGCAGGCAATTAAGCGCTACTGCTACAACAACGGCATCGTCAAGAGTGGCGAAACCGTCGTGGAGAAGGCTTCAACGAAACCACCCAAAGCGACCACCGCCCTCGCGGAGTACGTAAAGCAGGCCGGGAAGCAGCTGGCGGAGGATGCGAAGGCGCTGACGCCGCCTGAGCATGTGGGCGTGCAGCGCCAGAATCTCAAGTATTGGGGGGAAGCCAAGACGGCGGGTTGGGCTGCGCTTGATGAGAAGACGCGGAAAGAGTTTGAGAAGCGAGCGGAGGACTCGAACAAGGAGCTGGCGAAGGGTCCACCGGCGAGCCATATACGCGAGTAAGTGGGTCTGAAGATGGTGACGTGCAGTGGCTGATAGTATTGTACAGAAACCAATCAAAGGCTGTTCAGCAGCTGGCTAGCGCGCTAACGAAGAAGATGGGCTGGGGCTGGGGCGGCCTTGGGGACATCGCCCTGCAGTTAACAGGGGGCTTTCGTAACGAGGATGGGAAACTCAAGTTGTTCCAGTATGTGGATCGTCCATACAATCGATTTACACGACTGACACGAACTCAGATTGTCTATGCAGCCGACAGAAAACGCGCCCGCCTTCGACGTTCCTGAGCCGAAGGAGTTCGTGGCCGCCTTCAAACGATGGGGGGGGAAGTTCTACCGCGTACGTCCTACCACTCGTTTCTGTCGTAGCATGTACTGACGCTCGGGTGGCAGAAATTGCAGACGAGGCAGACTTGACAGTCTTAGTTGGGAAGGAAGGCTCACCGGCGCTGCCCGATTGGAACGACGACATGTCGACGAACGACGTGCGTCGCCTGCTGGTATTGTATGGCTAGACTTCATGGTGAGTGGCTTGCGCTATTGCTTGAGCTGCGGACTGACTATAAGAACAGAATGGTTAACATATCCCACTCCCGCCGCGATGGACGACATCGTGTTCTCAATGCAAATGGCGCCCGATGGGAAAGGCGACGAGGACGGTGTCTGGGAAACGTTTCGGCCCGCGACCATGGATACCGGGGCCTTGCACGAGCTCTACAAGCGGATTGCCAAGGACCAGAATCCAGAGGCCGGGCGCGCTCGTGTTCCGTG